>OX421858.1:14700908-16011742 GCA_949127965.1 Pandemis corylana | reverse complement strand
ATTAGGTTTAAATTTGCTAGGTTCACGTATGTTCGGTTTCAATTTGTTACGTAGAAATTTATTAGGATCAAATTTATTGGGTTCAAGTTGGTTAGGTTTAGTTTGTTAGATTGAAATTGATTAGGTTAAAATTTGCTGGGTTCAAGTTGGTTAGATTTCTTTTTTTTTTTTTTTTTAGATAGAAATTGATTAGGTTTAAATTTGCTAGGTTCAAGTATGATCGGTTTCAATTTGTTACGTAGAAACTGATTAGGATCAAATTTATTGGGTTCAAGTTGGTTAGGTTTCAGTTTCTTAGATTGAAATTGATTAGGTTAAAATTTGCTGGGTTCAAGTTGGTTAGATTTCTATTTTTTTAGATAGAAATTGATTAGGTTCAAATTTGCTAGGTTCACGTATGTTCGGTTTCAATTTGTTACGTAGAAATTGATTAGGATCAAATTTATTGGGTTCAAGTTGGTTAGGTTTAGTTTGTTAGATTGAAATCGATTTTGTCCAAAATTGCTTTGCAGAAATCGATCAGGTTTCAATTTGCTAGGTTTTAATTTGTTACGTTTAAATCGTTTTGGTTCAAGTAGTTTGGGTTTTAATTTTTTAGGTAAATGATGCGTTTACTCAAATTGAATAGGTTGAATTCGTTTAGATTTTTATTTGTTAGTTTCCTGTTTTTTAGGTTACTATAAGTTTTCTTTAAATTAGTTGGTTTAGATTGGTTAGGTTAGGTTTTATTGTGTCATTTTTTTTTTTTTTTTTTAATAATTTTTTTTTCCTGCTTTTTCGTGTAAATTGTTTGATACAATCACATATTCGGAATGCTACGGCAATTACGCATCTATTCCAATTTTTGTTATCGTGAAAATCGCGAAAAAAAATCGCCCGCCACTCCCACCCACCTGTCAAACGCTTAGCTACATCACCTCGGTCGGTAGGTATTTATACAGTTTTCTTAGAATAATGACCAATTGTGTTCTTTTTAGAGACTCAAATCTTACAGGATAGTGAAAGGCGCTTATTATTTACCTTTTCATGTTAGTTCGTCTCCCATAAATTAATGAAATCTGTAGTTATTCGACTATTTACCTTATTTTAACTCGAAAAATGGCACAATTTCTATCTAAATTGATCGCGACTTGGTCGACGTGAGGGATTTTTGGAGTGTAGATGCAAACGACATTAGGCTTCCCTTTTAGTGACTCATCTCTATCCCAAAAAGTCTACTTTGCTTGTTTTTTTGGTTTTTTGTTTTTCATTTCAGACTGATTTAATTCAAACATTAGTAAAACTTTTACTATTTGGACAGCTGTAGCGGCTGTGCCCCTGGTCTCACCCTTACTATATTTCGGCAGTGAGTAGCGCTGAGGCAGCCCTCTATTTTGTGAGAATTTGAAATTCGTACATAAAGCGTTTTCCGGGAAATTTGTTGTCGAAATTGCCCTTGCGCCTGATGAAAATCTCATTTTATCGCCTGAAATATTAAATTAGCAATGTCGAAATTGATTCCCATTCATAGGCTTGATCTGAAATGCTTTTTTTGGAGTTGGAAGGAAAAGCTGACTAAGCTTTATCTGTTTGAATTTTAGGAGGATATGTCGGAGCATGTTGAGTTAGGAACGTTCTAATTTTTAGTATAATACTCACTTAAAGGTGTTAATTCGGGTGCGAATATTTACAATGACGGTTGTTGGCTATATGCGGAGTGTGGACGCAGATGAACTGTGGGGATCTCCTCGGCTGACTCGGCTCTACTCGACACGCTGACTCGGTATTGCCTCGACAGGTGTTTTCCGGTTTCATACTTTACACTCCGGACGAAATTAATTGAAACATTAGTAAAACTTGTACTATCTGGGTCGTCGTAGCAGCCATACCCGTGATCCTACCCCTACCAAATTTTGGTGGTGGACAGCACAGAGGCAGTTTTGTATCACCTATAGTATATAGTTTTACTATTGAGTTGTTGGCCGGATTGGCCCTGCGCCTGAAGAAAGTATGATAGCAAACAAAATGCCCATCCACAATTAATTAAATAATGGTATGGTATGTATACCGTAAAGTATACCTAGTATATAACAAAGCCACAGAACTCATTTTATCGCTGCCTAGTCGAATAATACATGTACTAAATAACCCTATGTATGGTTTAATTCTTTGTTCGTATTATTACCCACGCTTTATAAGAAAGGAGACTAACTAAATATTAAACATAGTTTATAAAAAACATAGTTTAGTTTTATTTCACTTATATTAACAAAATTTAAATTAACAGTTGACTGTATCGTTATGGTTTCGAAGCATAGGGTTGACTAGTGGAGTGATGGCGCGGGGTGCGGGGCGGTGCGGGGGCGGCGCGGGCGCAGCTACGTGTAGATGAGCACCAGCAGCACCACGAGCACGGCCACGGACACGCACACGATTAGGCTGATCTTTTTCTGGAATAGTAAAAGTGCAATTAGTAGAGGACGGAACGTGCGCGATGGACGGATGACTGACAAGTGAGTTCCAAAATACGTGTACGTACTCGTATATCTATCGCTCTTTCGGGCGAGATATAACATAGTGTTTTTAGCGACTAATGAGAGTTGAAAAATAAATAGTAAAAATCTTTATCAGCCCATTTTTTTTAAATCATAGATTAACCTAATCAAAATAATGTTAAAGTTTTCCGCTAGTATTTACTTTTTTTTCAAAGGGCGTTATGCGGTTGTTCGAATATCACTCAAATGAATCAGCTGTTTTTTGATATAATCTGTAATACACTAATCATAATTAGAGTAAGTACAGAAATTAAACAAAATTGCGTAGACATTGTTTACAGGATTCATATCCAGTTATTGCCGCATTACAAATTAGTTACAGATTTTCAGCATTAGTGATAGAAATAATAAAACGTGGTGTAGTTTACGATTTCAGTATAGTCAAATCAGGATTGCAAATTTATACATTTATGTCGTAAAACAGCTTGAAACTGATATATTTCAGTGAATGTATGAAATGGACTAGATAATGTAAAGCCACTGTCAAGCAATATGCACAAACACAAGCTTATCTAAACGTGACCTTAAGGTTTTGTTACCTGAGGCTCTGTCTACCCCGTAAGGGATAAAGACGTGATACATGTAAAATGTAAAAAAAAAAAAAAAAAACAAGCTTATCTATTCCAATCACAATTGCGGGTAGTCTGCGCAACAAAAACATTAGCTCCGTGTTTTATTTGTCTTAAAATATAAAAAAACGCCTCAATATCTACCAAAGTGACACGATTATGTAGTAAACAGTGCGCGAAAACTAACTTATATAAAAATTATATCAGTTAAAATCCATAAACACTACGACAGTGAAATAAATAGTGAAGGAGGTGAATGACCGCACGGAAATCAGCTGTGAAGACCGCTCGAGTGTTGCGTCTCGCGCGCGCGCGTGTTCCTACCTATCGCGTGTCCTGCTCCCGCACGCCTGACTTTAAAATAACGGCTGGAAATCGCAAGTACTCTAAACATTTATATCAGACAAAAATTGGTATTATATAAATATGAACTGTCAAGCCTGTAAACAACCAGTAAACATTAGGCTAGAAGCATTAATATGCATCGCATGTAAAG
This sequence comes from Pandemis corylana, assembly GCA_949127965.1. NCBI lineage: Eukaryota > Metazoa > Arthropoda > Insecta > Lepidoptera > Tortricidae > Pandemis > Pandemis corylana. The sequence goes on along the minus strand of OX421858.1, from coordinate 16,008,143 downwards.
GCATATACCACTACCTCTGTACTAACATGTCGTCAGCCTACTATAGGGAAAATGGGCCAGAACTAAAGCGCTCTTGGCGATGTCCCATCTGTGATAACCAGATCACGCGGAGAATGCGAAATGATAATACGCCTGTGCGAAATCGTAACATTATTATGCCAAATCTGGACGACACAACAATGTCTGTCGACGAACTGCTAAATCTCGACGAAAGCGTGGGAAATTACACAAGCAAAAACACTACCCTAGACGACAATACACCGAAAATACAGACCTCCATAAATACTCAGCAAATTACACTGGAGCAAATAAGCAGCCTTCTAGATCAAAAACTAAGGCAGAACAATAACACCATATTCATTGAGCTAAAAAATACAATACAGAAGGAAGTAAATACCATAGTTGATAAGCTAATGAAAGAAATAACGCTAAACATAAACACCCTTGAAAAACGACAAGAAAACCTACAAACAGAACTAACAAAAACAAACATAAAAATAGAAAAATTAGAAAGGGAAAATTTTAAATTATTAGGAGAAATACAAGACTTGAAAAATCGTTTTGGTGATCAAGAAAAACCTAGGCATGATTCAACTGAAAATAAACAACACAGAAAAATTGTTTTATTCGGCCTAGATGAATACCAATATGAAACTGAATCAGACCTATGCCACAGAATAGACGACTTATTCTACAAAATATTAAATATAAACATAAATGGCTACATTGAGGAGGTCACTCGTATAGGCAAAAGGGGATACTGTCGCCCTCTTCAAATTGAGTTTTTGAGCAAGAGAATGACAACATACGTACTTGAAAATTCTCATTGCTTCAAAAATACAGGCTACGGAATCTCAATATTTTTAGACGGCAAATCCTTGGAGAACAGAAAATCCCTTAAAGATATTTTGATAAAAGCGAGACGCGAAGGAAAGTACGCTATTATAAAAAATGACAAATTATTCATAAATGGGAAAGAATTCAAAAATGCGCCACAAGATCCAAATACAACCACTAAAGACACACACCCGCAAACACAAAACCAGCAGACGCCTACTCCGACAAAAAACACAAAAAAACAGGAAAATGTAGATCAGACATTTCGTGGATAAATTTCAAATTTTAGTACAAAACACTCAGAGCTTGAAAAACAAAACTCACATTATGGAATCATTCTTGCTGGATACAAATATATCAGCGGTCTGCATCACCGAATCATGGATTTCTAATAAACAAAAGAATACGATTAACATCGACGGATACGAGTTCGCCTCATCTTTCTGCCGCGAGCACCGCCAGGGTGGTGGCGTAGCAATACTCCTACAAAAAGGAACCATCTACGTGGAGCGCCCCGAGATAGCTGAATTGTCACTCGAATAGAAATAGTAGCGAGTAGAAATTCCAGAACAGGATTTGTACTTGATTACCATATACAGACCTGATCGTGAATTAGAGACATTTTTTGACTGTTTGAATAAATTACTATTAAAAATCAAACAAAAAGAACGAAACAAACGCGTTATAATTGCAGGCGACTTCAATATAAACATCCTAGTAAATACTACGGCTTCAAAGAGATTATTAGATCTTATGTTAAGTTATAATCTTACCCAAATTGTGAAAAAACCAACCAGGGTTATAAAAGAATCTAGTACTTGTATTGACCTTATATTCACAAATAGAAATAACAGCTGTTACAGCATAGATGTGACGGACTATGGCATATCGGACCATAAAAGCATCATTTACAAAGTTCAAATTCAAAGTCAACATATTACACAGTCACGACAAGATCCGTGGTACAAAAAAGTAAGAATATTTAGTGAGAAAAACATGTTACGCTTTAAGCAAACATTACGAAACGTTGATTGGGATAAAACAATTTCGAATAAAAATGACATAAATACAAATTACAACTTATTTAGCACAAAATTAACAGAAATCCTAAATATGCATATCCCACAAAAACGACTAAAATTGAAAACTGAAAAAAGTACAAAGACTTGGCTAACGACGGGTTTAAAAAAATCGTGTAAGCACAAAAGACAATTAAAAATATTAGTTAATACAAGTAAAAACGAAGTAATTCAGAAGCACTACAAACAATATGAAGGTATCTTAAAAAAATGCATTAAAAAGTCAAAACGATTGAATTATGTAGGAAAAATGAAAACCTCAAAAAATAGAACAAAAACAATGTGGGGAATCATAAACAGTACCCTTAACAAAAAGAAACATCGAAATTACAAAAACATGATTATCAAAACTGCTGATATGTCTGCACCTATAGAATCACCTCATAAGGTAGCAAATATATTAAACGAATATTTCGCCTCGGTGGGTGAATCATTGCCGTCGGGAAACGCAAGCCCGCGCCCGCGATGTGATCGCTCCCGCGAAGTACTTACCCCCGTGCTAAATTCAATATACATACGGCCAGTCACAATGCTCGAAACAACAAAAATTATTAGACATCTAAAAAATAAAAAAAGTTTTGGCAATGATGAGGTACCGACAACGCTAATAAAACTATGCGAAAATGAGTTGGTAGGACCGTTAACAAAATTAATAAACCAATCATTTACTGAAGGTACATTTCCAGACCTACTAAAAGTATCTAAAATCAAACCAATTTTAAAGCCAGGAGGGGATGCGACAAATCCAAGCCAACACCGCCCCATTGCGATCTTGCCGTCAACTTCAAAGATATTTGAAAAATGTATGTCGAATCGAATATATAACTTTTTGGAAAAATACAGCTTACTAGATAATAATCAATACGGCTTTAGAAAACATCTCTCAACTTCCCTAGCGGTATATAAATACACCCAACGAATACTTGAACATATAAATAACAAAAAATATGGTGTTGGGTTACTCCTCGATATGACAAAGGCATACGATCGAGTATCCCATGATACGTTACTAAAAAAACTATATAACATAGGAATACGCGGTAGGGCATATAAATGGTATAGATCTTACCTCCAAAATCGAAGCCAATACGTGCAGATAGATTATCACAACAATGTCACCAAAGAAGTAACGGCGATCTCCTCGGAAACGCGCTATACAACTTGCTCGATTCCGCAGGGAAGTGTTAGTGCTTGTTTGCTGTTTCTGATCTATATCAATGACTTATCGAGGGTGCTAGATTCGGACACTGAATGCGTAATGTTTGCTGATGACGTCTCAATACTTATAAACGGCACAAATAGCACTGAATGTAACTTGAAACTTAAACATGCACTTGACACTGTAGGGAAATGGCTAGGCGACAACAATTTGGACATTAATTTAAAGAAAACAAAAATAATACAATTTAAACCTATACAAAAAAATCCTTTACAATTAAAATTACAAATTAATAATAATGACATCGAAGAAGTAACAGAATTTAAATTATTAGGAGTAATGATTGATTCAAATGTAAACTGGCGAGCTCATGTTCAAAATATAAAAACAAAGCTATCTAAATTTATATACGCCCTAAACGTACTAAAACTTAACACGGATTTTGATTGTGCACTGTCCGCCTATTACGCATACGCGTTTGCTTGGCTCCGATACGGTGTGGTACTGTGGGGAAACTGCAATGAAGCCCAACAATTATTCATCATGCAAAAAAAGTGCATTCGTATTCTAACTAACATTCGTATACCAGAAAGTTGTCGTGAGCATTTTAAAAAACATGAAATATTAACCCTACCCTCTATTTATATATTAGAAGCGGCAATGTTTGTCCGCAAACACCCCGAGCTGTTCAAGGCCAGCAGAGAAGTAGGTACTACTAGGCCTCAATATAGAAATAAACTGCTATTACCGAAATCTAAATTAGCCATATTTAAAAAAGGTCCCCAATATAAATGTACCCAGATCACTAATAAGATCCCAGACTATATCCGAAAAGAAAGCTGTATAAATATTTTTAAGAGTAAACTAAAGAATTTCTTAATTAATAAATGTTACTACTCGGTGGATGAATTCCTGAACGAAGTCTAAATCTTAATGTTTTAGTAAATTAGATTAAATTAAATGAAACAGACATCTCAATAATGTAATTATCGCTTAAGAATTTAAAATAATAATATTATGGCTAATATTTCTGACATATAGGTACCTATTAAATTTTATTATTATTGTTCATGGTCACTTTCTCTTTTTTGTATTGTAATGTAATCATTTGACAACTTAACATTATTATTGATTAAAAATAGACATAGAATGCATGAAATGAAATCTAATTTAGTCTTTAAGAGTTTATTAATCTAAACTGTAATTAATATTGTGTGCCCTTACAGGGCGTCATGGACTAACCTAAATCCATATCTTATAACAACTGTAAATTATGTACATGACTATACAATAAATATTATTATTATTATAATCTAATTCGTGATTCAAACGCTATACAGCTTTCATAAAAATTTGCAGGCTCTTGTGAGCGTGTCGCGTCTTTGTTGCCTAGCGTTACTGTATGAGCACCTGCTTGGTCTTCTTCCGGAAGACGTTCCCGCGCAGCAGCTCCTGGCCGCCGCTCTCCACGTGCTCCGTAGCCTGCAGCGCGAAGTACTCCACGCTGTCGATCTGCTCTTGCTGCAACACACAACGCAGCGTTCAGGACTCGCACACCACCCACACTACCCCCGCTCACGCACACGTCCCCACACACGCGCGCGCACCTGCTGCGCCACGAGGTGCGCGAGCTGCGCGAACAGGTCGCGCACGTCGGTGAGCGCGGCCTCCACGCGCGCCAGCTCCGCGCGCCTCGCCTCCGCGTCCCGCAGCCCGCGGCGCGCTTCCAGCGTCTCTATCGCTATCTGTAAAACATAAAATACACAAATTCAATGACCTACTTGATTTTATGGCGACACTTTGATAAACGGGGATACGAGCTATTATGATCTCATGGCATCGTACCGCTTGTTGTTGCTAACTCAAGTTACTAAAACAACAAAATAAGGAGACAATAAGGTAGGCATTAAACGACTCGGTAAAGGATGGCAGAGATACAATTTGCCGCGGTTCTCTGAAGCCACGAGCCACCGGGTTGTTAACACAGTGAGCGCAGCAGCGCCGGCAGATGCACTCACGTTGTCCACGAACACCTGCAGGCGGTTGTCGTCCAGCAGCCGCTCGCACTCCTCCTCCGTGATCTCCGAATTGGCTGAAAAAATAATTTGGTTACGTTAGTATCTCGAGTGCATTGCCTCAGCTGTACGCGAAACACGCGCGGAGCACGTTCGTTGGCTACAATGGTATTACTTATGTCTTATAACAATAATGGAAAACGGACTACAGTAATTAGATTTTCGTTTTTGCTCATGCTTCATTCAGACAGCTAAAGATTGTAATCGTAATCTGGCCGTTTTCAAATCTCGAGTGATTAGGCAGTTACTAGACAAGGCTGCTTCACATTGGGCTACATCTTTGCTTATCATCAGACGTGATTGCGGTCAAAAGGAAGCCTATTTTGCATTTACCAAAGTTGCCTAGATGATTCGGAAAGTAGAAGTGAGAGCGTTGGCCGAGTGGTTTGCTGGTGTGTGTACTGACTGAGGGCGAGCTGGTCGGCGAGCAGCTTGCGGCGCGCGGCGCGCAGGTCGGCGAGCGCGGCGTGGTGGTGCTCGAGCGCGGCGGCGAAGCGGCGGCGGCAGCAGGCGGCCTGCAGCCGCGCGGCGCGCGCACTCGCCCCGCCCGTGGCCCCGGCCCCCTCCCCCGCCGCCGCCTGCGCGCGCTGCTCCAGCTGCCGCAGCGCGCCGGCCGCCTTCAGCCCCAGCGCGTGCGCCTGCGTCACCACCGAGTCCAGCTGCTCCTGCATCTCTGCAACGACACGACACACACACCGTCACAACTGCCAAAAACATAGTTTAGTCGATCGAAAAAACGTGTACCTTGCTGCTCCGCTACCATGAAGCGGAAGTGCTAGGTACCGGAGTAGAAAGGTAAATGTTTTTTTGATCCTTCATAAAGTAAAGCCTGATTCAATCAAGGGTTTCTTTAGCCGATCCAAAGAGAAAATCACGCTTTTTCACACAATTCCTGACTATGTTCTGTCAATTACTTACTTGAAATATCAAAATACTTAACATTTAAAAGGGAGTGCGGATTCCATGCGCTCGATATTTGGAGTGGGGTTTGGCCAGGGGCAGGGGCACTCACCGGGGCTGGTGTGGAAGGCGGGGTGCGCGTGCAGCCGCTGCAGCCGCGTCGTCAGCGCCGCCAGCTCGCTCGACCACCGCACCGCTGCCTCTGCCTACACACACACACGCACACCACACCACCACATTAAAAACCAATTAATATTACCTATACCAGCGTTCGACATTAACAAGACTGGAGAAAAAAATTGTCAGCGTGAATATCGGTAAACTGTTAAATACTTTGGTGTTGCACATAGTCGACCAAGTAAGTGATATGTGTGTATTTATAACTCTTTATTGTACATAAAACACAAGAAAAAGATGAATACAGGACATCACAAATGCACAAAGGCGAACTTATCCCTAAAAGGGATATTTATATCCTGAATCAAAAAAATCAATTATGGTTGTTTTATGCCGTTGAAAGGAAATTAAACTTTAAGCTGATATAAAGGAATTTCTTGGTAGACTATAAAGAGAACGAAGCAACAGGCAAATGAGGAATTGTAATTTTTCATACAAAACCACTTCTGTTTTAACAGACTTTGTGGGAAATCAATATCAAATAAATAAATATCATAGGACGTTTTGCTCCCGGTATGACCTGCTCAGAATTGGTGTCGTTCACTGATTTCATTATTCATAATCTGTTAAGATAATTTGCATAAAAAATATTTGTTCAAATTAAAAACGTGAATCTTGTTTTTAAAATAGTCCCTGCACACCTATTTACAATATTTTGGTAATATTTATGCAGAATGCTATTTTTTGGAATATCGATAAGTCTATCAATTGTCAATGTAGTTTCGCTAATTTTGAACCTGAAGTACATACATTATGTAGTCGTGTTAGTGTAACCAACGAGCGCTGGCTGCGCGCGGCTCGTACTGCAGTACATACATTATGTAGTCGTGTTAGTGTAACCAACGAGCGCTGGCTGCGCGCGGCTCGTACTGCAGTACATACATTATGTAGTCGTGTTAGTGTAACCAACGAGCGCTGGCTGCGCGCGGCTCGTACTGCAGTACATACATTATGTAGTCGTGTTAGTGTAACCAACGAGCGCTGGCTGCGCGCGGCTCGTACTGCAGTACATACATTATGTAGTCGTGTTAGTGTAACCAACGAGCGCTGGCTGCGCGCGGCTCGTACTGCAGTACATACATTATGTAGTCGTGTTAGTGTAACCAACGAGCGCTGGCTGCGCGCGGCTCGTACTGCAGTACATACATTATGTAGTCGTGTTAGTGTAACCAACGAGCGCTGGCTGCGCGCGGCTCGTACTGCAGTACATACATTATGTAGTCGTGTTAGTGTAACCAACGAGCGCTGGCTGCGCGCGGCTCGTACTGCAGTGCATACATTATGTAGTCGTGTTAGTGTAACCAACGAGCGCTGGCTGCGCGCGGCTCGTACTGCAGTACATACATTATGTAGTCGTGTTAGTGTAACCAACGAGCGCTGGCTGCGCGCGGCTCGTACTGCAGTACATACATTATGTAGTCGTGTTAGTGTAACCAACGAGCGCTGGCTGCGCGCGGCTCGTACTGCAGTACATACATTATGTAGTCGTGTTAGTGTAACCAACGAGCGCTGGCTGCGCGCGGCTCGTACTGCAGTACATACATTATGTAGTCGTGTTAGTGTAACCAACGAGCGCTGGCTGCGCGCGGCTCGTACTGCAGTACATACATTATGTAGTCGTGTTAGTGTAACCAACGAGCGCTGGCTGCGCGCGGCTCGTACTGCAGTACATACATTATGTAGTCGTGTTAGTGTAACCAACGAGCGCTGGCTGCGCGCGGCTCGTACTGCAGTACATACATTATGTAGTCGTGTTAGTGTAACCAACGAGCGCTGGCTGCGCGCGGCTCGTACTGCAGTACATACATTATGTAGTCGTGTTAGTGTAACCAACGAGCGCTGGCTGCGCGCGGCTCGTACTGCAGTACATACATTATGTAGTCGTGTTAGTGTAACCAACGAGCGCTGGCTGCGCGCGGCTCGTACTGCAGTACATACATTATGTAGTCGTGTTAGTGTAACCAACGAGCGCTGGCTGCGCGCGGCTCGTACTGCAGTACATACATTATGTAGTCGTGTTAGTGTAACCAACGAGCGCTGGCTGCGCGCGGCTCGTACTGCAGTACATACATTATGTAGTCGTGTTAGTGTAACCAACGAGCGCTGGCTGCGCGCGGCTCGTACTGCAGTACATACATTATGTAGTCGTGTTAGTGTAACCAACGAGCGCTGGCTGCGCGCGGCTCGTACTGCAGTACATACATTATGTAGTCGTGTTAGTGTAACCAACGAGCGCTGGCTGCGCGCGGCTCGTACTGCAGTACATACATTATGTAGTCGTGTTAGTGTAACCAACGAGCGCTGGCTGCGCGCGGCTCGTACTGCAGTACATACATTATGTAGTCGTGTTAGTGTAACCAACGAGCGCTGGCTGCGCGCGGCTCGTACTGCAGTACATACATTATGTAGTCGTGTTAGTGTAACCAACGAGCGCTGGCTGCGCGCGGCTCGTACTGCAGTACATACATTATGTAGTCGTGTTAGTGTAACCAACGAGCGCTGGCTGCGCGCGGCTCGTACTGCAGTACATACATTATGTAGTCGTGTTAGTGTAACCAACGAGCGCTGGCTGCGCGCGGCTCGTACTGCAGTACATACATTATGTAGTCGTGTTAGTGTAACCAACGAGCGCTGGCTGCGCGCGGCTCGTACTGCAGTACATACATTATGTAGTCGTGTTAGTGTAACCAACGAGCGCTGGCTGCGCGCGGCTCGTACTGCAGTACATACATTATGTAGTCGTGTTAGTGTAACCAACGAGCGCTGGCTGCGCGCGGCTCGTACTGCAGTACATACATTATGTAGTCGTGTTAGTGTAACCAACGAGCGCTGGCTGCGCGCGGCTCGTACTGCAGTACATACATTATGTAGTCGTGTTAGTGTAACCAACGAGCGCTGGCTGCGCGCGGCTCGTACTGCAGTACATACATTATGTAGTCGTGTTAGTGTAACCAACGAGCGCTGGCTGCGCGCGGCTCGTACTGCAGTACATACATTATGTAGTCGTGTTAGTGTAACCAACGAGCGCTGGCTGCGCGCGGCTCGTACTGCAGTACATACATTATGTAGTCGTGTTAGTGTAACCAACGAGCGCTGGCTGCGCGCGGCTCGTACTGCAGTACATACATTATGTAGTCGTGTTAGTGTAACCAACGAGCGCTGGCTGCGCGCGGCTCGTACTGCAGTACATACATTATGTAGTCGTGTTAGTGTAACCAACGAGCGCTGGCTGCGCGCGGCTCGTACTGCAGTACATACATTATGTAGTCGTGTTAGTGTAACCAACGAGCGCTGGCTGCGCGCGGCTCGTACTGCAGTACATACATTATGTAGTCGTGTTAGTGTAACCAACGAGCGCTGGCTGCGCGCGGCTCGTACTGCAGTACATACATTATGTAGTCGTGTTAGTGTAACCAACGAGCGCTGGCTGCGCGCGGCTCGTACTGCAGTACATACATTATGTAGTCGTGTTAGTGTAACCAACGAGCGCTGGCTGCGCGCGGCTCGTACTGCAGTACATACATTATGTAGTCGTGTTAGTGTAACCAACGAGCGCTGGCTGCGCGCGGCTCGTACTGCAGTACATACATTATGTAGTCGTGTTAGTGTAACCAACGAGCGCTGGCTGCGCGCGGCTCGTACTGCAGTACATACATTATGTAGTCGTGTTAGTGTAACCAACGAGCGCTGGCTGCGCGCGGCTCGTACTGCAGTACATACATTATGTAGTCGTGTTAGTGTAACCAACGAGCGCTGGCTGCGCGCGGCTCGTACTGCAGTACATACATTATGTAGTCGTGTTAGTGTAACCAACGAGCGCTGGCTGCGCGCGGCTCGTACTGCAGTACATACATTATGTAGTCGTGTTAGTGTAACCAACGAGCGCTGGCTGCGCGCGGCTCGTACTGCAGTACATACATTATGTAGTCGTGTTAGTGTAACCAACGAGCGCTGGCTGCGCGCGGCTCGTACTGCAGTACATACATTATGTAGTCGTGTTAGTGTAACCAACGAGCGCTGGCTGCGCGCGGCTCGTACTGCAGTACATACATTATGTAGTCGTGTTAGTGTAACCAACGAGCGCTGGCTGCGCGCGGCTCGTACTGCAGTACATACATTATGTAGTCGTGTTAGTGTAACCAACGAGCGCTGGCTGCGCGCGGCTCGTACTGCAGTACATACATTATGTAGTCGTGTTAGTGTAACCAACGAGCGCTGGCTGCGCGCGGCTCGTACTGCAGTACATACATTATGTAGTCGTGTTAGTGTAACCAACGAGCGCTGGCTGCGCGCGGCTCGTACTGCAGTACATACATTATGTAGTCGTGTTAGTGTAACCAACGAGCGCTGGCTGCGCGCGGCTCGTACTGCAGTACATACATTATGTAGTCGTGTTAGTGTAACCAACGAGCGCTGGCTGCGCGCGGCTCGTACTGCAGTACATACATTATGTAGTCGTGTTAGTGTAACCAACGAGCGCTGGCTGCGCGCGGCTCGTACTGCAGTACATACATTATGTAGTCGTGTTAGTGTAACCAACGAGCGCTGGCTGCGCGCGGCTCGTACTGCAGTACATACATTATGTAGTCGTGTTAGTGTAACCAACGAGCGCTGGCTGCGCGCGGCTCGTACTGCAGTACATACATTATGTAGTCGTGTTAGTGTAACCAACGAGCGCTGGCTGCGCGCGGCTCGTACTGCAGTACATACATTATGTAGTCGTGTTAGTGTAACCAACGAGCGCTGGCTGCGCGCGGCTCGTACTGCAGTACATACATTATGTAGTCGTGTTAGTGTAACCAACGAGCGCTGGCTGCGCGCGGCTCGTACTGCAGTACATACATTATGTAGTCGTGTTAGTGTAACCAACGAGCGCTGGCTGCGCGCGGCTCGTACTGCAGTACATACATTATGTAGTCGTGTTAGTGTAACCAACGAGCGCTGGCTGCGCGCGGCTCGTACTGCAGTACATACATTATGTAGTCGTGTTAGTGTAACCAACGAGCGCTGGCTGCGCGCGGCTCGTACTGCAGTACATACATTATGTAGTCGTGTTAGTGTAACCAACGAGCGCTGGCTGCGCGCGGCTCGTACTGCAGTACATACATTATGTAGTCGTGTTAGTGTAACCAACGAGCGCTGGCTGCGCGCGGCTCGTACTGCAGTACATACATTATGTAGTCGTGTTAGTGTAACCAACGAGCGCTGGCTGCGCGCGGCTCGTACTGCAGTACATACATTATGTAGTCGTGTTAGTGTAACCAACGAGCGCTGGCTGCGCGCGGCTCGTACTGCAGTACATACATTATGTAGTCGTGTTAGTGTAACCAACGAGCGCTGGCTGCGCGCGGCTCGTACTGCAGTACATACATTATGTAGTCGTGTTAGTGTAACCAACGAGCGCTGGCTGCGCGCGGCTCGTACTGCAGTACATACATTATGTAGTCGTGTTAGTGTAACCAACGAGCGCTGGCTGCGCGCGGCTCGTACTGCAGTACATACATTATGTAGTCGTGTTAGTGTAACCAACGAGCGCTGGCTGCGCGCGGCTCGTACTGCAGTACATACATTATGTAGTCGTGTTAGTGTAACCAACGAGCGCTGGCTGCGCGCGGCTCGTACTGCAGTACATACATTATGTAGTCGTGTTAGTGTAACCAACGAGCGCTGGCTGCGCGCGGCTCGTACTGCAGTACATACATTATGTAGTCGTGTTAGTGTAACCAACGAGCGCTGGCTGCGCGCGGCTCGTACTGCAGTACATACATTATGTAGTCGTGTTAGTGTAACCAACGAGCGCTGGCTGCGCGCGGCTCGTACTGCAGTACATACATTATGTAGTCGTGTTAGTGTAACCAACGAGCGCTGGCTGCGCGCGGCTCGTACTGCAGTACATACATTATGTAGTCGTGTTAGTGTAACCAACGAGCGCTGGCTGCGCGCGGCTCGTACTGCAGTACATACATTATGTAGTCGTGTTAGTGTAACCAACGAGCGCTGGCTGCGCGCGGCTCGTACTGCAGTACATACATTATGTAGTCGTGTTAGTGTAACCAACGAGCGCTGGCTGCGCGCGGCTCGTACTGCAGTACATACATTATGTAGTCGTGTTAGTGTAACCAACGAGCGCTGGCTGCGCGCGGCTCGTACTGCAGTACATACATTATGTAGTCGTGTTAGTGTAACCAACGAGCGCTGGCTGCGCGCGGCTCGTACTGCAGTACATACATTATGTAGTCGTGTTAGTGTAACCAACGAGCGCTGGCTGCGCGCGGCTCGTACTGCAGTACATACATTATGTAGTCGTGTTAGTGTAACCAACGAGCGCTGGCTGCGCGCGGCTCGTACTGCAGTACATACATTATGTAGTCGTGTTAGTGTAACCAACGAGCGCTGGCTGCGCGCGGCTCGTACTGCAGTACATACATTATGTAGTCGTGTTAGTGTAACCAACGAGCGCTGGCTGCGCGCGGCTCGTACTGCAGTACATACATTATGTAGTCGTGTTAGTGTAACCAACGAGCGCTGGCTGCGCGCGGCTCGTACTGCAGTACATACATTATGTAGTCGTGTTAGTGTAACCAACGAGCGCTGGCTGCGCGCGGCTCGTACTGCAGTACATACATTATGTAGTCGTGTTAGTGTAACCAACGAGCGCTGGCTGCGCGCGGCTCGTACTGCAGTACATACATTATGTAGTCGTGTTAGTGTAACCAACGAGCGCTGGCTGCGCGCGGCTCGTACTGCAGTACATACATTATGTAGTCGTGTTAGTGTAACCAACGAGCGCTGGCTGCGCGCGGCTCGTACTGCAGTACATACATTATGTAGTCGTGTTAGTGTAACCAACGAGCGCTGGCTGCGCGCGGCTCGTACTGCAGTACATACATTATGTAGTCGTGTTAGTGTAACCAACGAGCGCTGGCTGCGCGCGGCTCGTACTGCAGTACATACATTATGTAGTCGTGTTAGTGTAACCAACGAGCGCTGGCTGCGCGCGGCTCGTACTGCAGTACATACATTATGTAGTCGTGTTAGTGTAACCAACGAGCGCTGGCTGCGCGCGGCTCGTACTGCAGTACATACATTATGTAGTCGTGTTAGTGTAACCAACGAGCGCTGGCTGCGCGCGGCTCGTACTGCAGTACATACATTATGTAGTCGTGTTAGTGTAACCAACGAGCGCTGGCTGCGCGCGGCTCGTACTGCAGTACATACATTATGTAGTCGTGTTAGTGTAACCAACGAGCGCTGGCTGCGCGCGGCTCGTACTGCAGTACATACATTATGTAGTCGTGTTAGTGTAACCAACGAGCGCTGGCTGCGCGCGGCTCGTACTGCAGTACATACATTATGTAGTCGTGTTAGTGTAACCAACGAGCGCTGGCTGCGCGCGGCTCGTACTGCAGTACATACATTATGTAGTCGTGTTAGTGTAACCAACGAGCGCTGGCTGCGCGCGGCTCGTACTGCAGTACATACATTATGTAGTCGTGTTAGTGTAACCAACGAGCGCTGGCTGCGCGCGGCTCGTACTGCAGTGCATACATTATGTAGTCGTGTTAGTGTAACCAACGAGCGCTGGCTGCGCGCGGCTCGTACTGCAGTACATACATTATGTAGTCGTGTTAGTGTAACCAACGAGCGCTGGCTGCGCGCGGCTCGTACTGCAGTGCATCTGAAGCCAGCAGGTGTGAGATAGCGCGTGCAGGGTCAAGCGCGGCCGCGGCAGATAACGGCGCTGCGCCGGCGCGGGCGCGGGCGCAGGTCGCGGCCGCTATCGCGCGACCTCCGCGCCGCGCCGCGCACATTGTTTGCGCTTCTCATTACTTTTGACGCGTGTTCGTATGCGCAAGCGCGTGCGCGGCGCGTTAACGAGCGAGCCGCGTCAACGATTAATAGCCTTAATGAATGTGTTGAGCAAAATGCTCACAGCAATTGGTGTGACACGAATGATCTAACGCAGGAATTTGAATTAGTTGTAATTTTTGTGTCCGGGGCCACTAACATTAACTTTATGCCGGGGAATGTGCGTTAGTTATGTGGTAGTAAGAGTACAGCAATAGTGACCTCTTGCAGCATGTCCTCCATGTCGGGGGGCGGGGCCCCCGCGTCCCCCGCCGCCCCCGCGTCGTCCTCCACGGGCAGCACCGTCTCCTGGTACACGGCGCCGGCAGCCTCTGCGCGCTGCAACACACACACACACACACACACATAAGAATCTTGAATACCTGAGCTTGTATCTACATAAGCACTTGACCTAAGTAGGTACAGAACATATTTAAAGACTTGTTTTCATCATATTCGTTCGAATTCACTCATGTCATGAGTACACATCAACTTCTGCTGCTTGACGCTTTATATGAAGGCCGCCCGGAGAGGCATCGCTGAGCTCCGCATATACCATGACTTGACCCGTTCGCCAGCAGGCACTATATGTATTGTATATTATTATGTGTTCTAACATAGATCATTCATCGACGACCAACGACAAGACACCTGACTCCATGCAATGCCTACCAGCGAAAGGGTCAAGTTACGATTTACTGCCGAGTAGCACTTAGTCACAAGTTCACGCAGGAGTTTCGTCGAGGGAATCATTAGCCCTGTTCTGATAAGGGCGCTGCTTGTTTATTGATTGAGGTGAAAGTCCGTGTGCCACTAAGTACATCCTATATTCATCCAAAATGTTATATCTCCCTATTTTACGACAAAAAATATCAAAAACATGCTCATTAGCTTATATTTTGGACCTCATAAAATTTTGTGTGTTTGTCTTAGCACACTTTACAAGTCAGCAAATGTTCCCTTACTTTAAGCTAAACGTATAAACGTATGTCATGTCAGCACACACTTGGTCACTTAAGTAGGTATGTAAGAAAAAAAGGAACTCGGTCTAGGGGAAACAAAATGAATCACTTGGATGCACTCGAGTAGGCAAGACAGCGAAACGGACAAGTGTAGGCACGGCGAGGCGATTAGCCGGGGCCGCGGGCAGCGGCAGCGCGCAGCATCGGGAGCGGAAGCCCTCGTTATCCTGTTACCGGGCGACGCGCAGCACAGATTCACCAAACACCGGCGGGAGGCGCTCTCGGCACCACGATCATTTTACAATATCGCAATATTTGCACGGCTTTATCATGATGTCACGATTCACTAGAAGACGGGTGTTTGCGCAGCGCGCGACGACGGGGCCGGGGCGGGACTCACCTGCAGCAGCTCGGCGAGGCGGTCCTTGCTGCGCATGGCGGCGGGCGCTGCTGCGGGCGCTGGCGGAGTGGCGGCGGCGCGCTGCGGCGCTATCTTATCACTCCGATAAGAGATATCGCTCGCGATACGGCGCCGGCGCGGTACGCTGCAGTCGCGGCCGCGCACTGACTCGAGCGGCGAGCGGCGCGGGCGCGTGTGCCGGACTCATTAGCGGCGCGGGTTCAGCGCCCCGCGCCGCGGAGACTGCGCGATGACCCGCGCCCGCGAATCTTACAAGTAACGAGCCATTGTTCGGCGCAAGTGTGTCGCTCACCCACTTGCATAACTTTACTTGTTTCGATGCTTTCGGGAGCGGAAGCGCGCGCGCTGCTGGCGGCTCCGCGGTTAGTGCGGGAAAAACCCATAACACTTGCGGGTGTTGAATCACGTCGATTGCTATGGTGCGTGTGACTTATCGGTGCTAATTATGTCATTGCAAAACCCGCTTAAAAATACCTATAAATAAAGACGATGGCTTGACGCATTGCGTTTGACGTAATTGGATGAAAAAATGAGCAAGTAGCGACGTTTGTTTGCAGTAGGAATACTTGTTTATCACGAATTCACCAAGCAATCCAGAATTTATTGGTTAATGTTATTTACTTCGGCTGTTGCCCGCGACTCCGCCTGCGATGAATTAGCTTATCGCTGTCCCGCGGGAACTATGCTATTTTCCGGGATAAAAAGTATCCTTCCCCGGGACTGTAATTATCTTTGTACCAAATTACAATAAAATCGGTTTAGCCGTTTGCCATGAAAGAGCAACAAACATCCAACCATCCTAACATGCAAAACTTTCGCCTTAACAACATGTATCAGTAAGACTACCTCGGCCCTGCGGCTGTGCTCGCACTCGTATGCAGCGGCCGTGGGCGCGAGTACTCTACATTCAATAAAAACGGTTAAGTGCGAGTCGGACTCACTCAACAAGGATTCCGTAGTACCACCGCAACCATTATTAACAACTAGCTGTTGCCCGCAACTTCGTCTGCATAGAATTCGTTTATCGCTATTCCGCGGGAATTACGCAATTTTCCGGGACAAAAAGTAGCCTATGTGTTATTCCAGACTATAATCTATCTATGTTCCAAATTTCATTCAGATCTGTCGAGCCGTTCTGGCGTGAAAGAGTAACAAACATCCAAACATTCTCACAAACTTTCACATTTATAATATTAGTAAGATATGACAAAAAAACGCTGAAAAACACATTTCTTGCATGGGGATCCTCTTTCATTAAAGAAAAAAAGATTGTTTGTTATATTAGGTTTCCATTTTCATGATTTACTGTTTTACCATAGAAGCAATTGTATGTTGAAATCGTAGAGCCCCGCGCTGCGCGGCGCCGCGCCCTGAACCCAGCTGAACCCTGGTTTAGTTACTTGACTTAAGTAGGTAAATATCTATGGATTTGTTGACTTTTTTCGTTTCCAAGTAGCATTCTGCAATACGGTTGGTTGGTCGACTATTATTATGAAAATATTGCAACAAAAACGCGTGGATTTATCAAAATTCACCTTTATCTATATTGTGATAGGAACCACGGTGGGGATCATAGAGGATGGCACAGCTATATTACTCGTTATCTTGCAGGTACTCTATTGTATTGGCTTACACAACGTGGCTTTAAATATTAAATAAAACCCAGATATTTAGAAAAAATAAGTTGACTGTACACGAGAGTACATGACAGCAGTAAAGATAAAAGGGTAATGAATATTGACATGGCGGCGCTGTACTAACTGCACGAACGCCTGCTTAGACTAAATGGCACATTAGCACAAGCTCCTGCTGCCTTCAGGAACATCGAAGGCTCCGCAGAGCCGAGACACTACATACTAGCACTGACACAAACAAACAATATATGTTATTTGAATTAATTCCTGATGCGAGAAATGGTTTTGGTACATTTACTATTTACCTGCCCTACGCCCCCCCCCCCCCCCCCCACCAGGGACTGGTCAAGGAAAAAAGGAAACTGTATACTTAATGTGTTTGGTATTTTCATTACGGAACCCTGAAAACGAGTTGGTGTAAAATTTTGCCAAAACACCAATTAGTTATTTCCTTAATGATTGTTATAAATACAGCCACTTCTCTGATGATTTACATTTTTTTGTCTATTAAGTAGTAACGTAAGGTGCTATTTTAACCACAATAGATCAAAGTTCAACTACGATATTATAGTACGACAAACATTTAAATGAATCAGCCTTTATTTGAGGTTTTTTACAGCGTACAATTATAATAAGTTATTTATGATCTAGGATATAGGCTCGCTTTTATATTTGACTTGTTCGGAAAAAAAATAGCAATACATACATACAAAGAAAGCAAGTATATGCTTTAGGAAAGTTGTGAATAATGTCCGTTAATAAAGCATACACCAGCGAGCACTACGGGTACGCCGCAGACACAGTGGATAGATGAGAGCACCAGCTCTAGGCTGCCGCGCCCACGTGATGTAAGCAGGCATACATACCATTTTTTAGTATCAAATATTTACTTAAATCATCCATTCCTCGTTCCGTACTTGGGCTATTTTTGTGCTAGTTCGACTACAGAGGTAGATGGCGTTTGTTTGAATGTTGTATTGATCTCTTGAACTAAACCCTTTCTACGCGTGGCGTGTGTAGAGCGACATCTGGCGACACCTGTCGGGAGCGGCCGGGGCAGAGCGCGCGCGCGAGGAGCGCGGTGCGGCGAGCGGCGGACCACGGCGTTCTGGACGCGAACCCAAGATGGCGCTGCTGTGCCGTGAGGCGCCAGGAGCGCAGCTCTCTGACAGTGTCGTGCCATGCTGATGCTAACAGCGACTCTGACAAGTCGACCATTTCAAAACTTCTTTTAAATTATCCAATTTTTTGCATGAATTGGTAGTTGAGGTTGTCACGCTCGATCGTTGTCTCACGCAGTAGAGCGTGTATGTATGTATTAATTTAACAGAACTTTTCGGAAGGTACATACACATACACATACACATACACAAATCAAGTCTTTATTCCTTACGGGGTAGACAGCGCCTAACGTAACAAGACCCACAGGCCATGTTTAGCAAGTCACTGAGGGCGTATAGGTGGAAAGTGGAATCAAAATAATGATGGGTTGCTAGCCGCATCGCATCGCCTATAACATGATTCCTATGATTTTCGCCTATTCCCTCGACGGGTTTTTTTTTACCATCCGCGCGGGAAGAGAAGCAACTGGTACATTCTGTTTTTTCTTTGCTCCCAGACCAGCGTGGAAGTACGAGGAAGGTACGAGTATGTCTAATGTAATAGTATTGTCTGTGTTTCTCTGACGAAGCACGAAGCGTGAATACTTAGTAGGTTGCTGCCGCTGAGCAGCAGTCCCCTATTTCACCAACTCGACCAGTGACAACTCGAAATGCAACGCGTATTAAATAGGAAGCCAACCGGCGTAGACTCTCGTCGAGTTTGTAATGTAAACAGAATTGTCACTTGTCATCGACAATTGTCGCGTTGGAGAAATAGGGGCCGACGGTAGTATTCCAGCAAGCTGCGCCCTCCTCCAGCCTGCTGCAGCCGCTGCAACATCTCCCGTCATCCTACCTCATCTTGTAGGAGGTAGATCAGGTAGATGAGTGAGTAGCTCCTCACCAGTCGCTGATCACCGTAGCTATTTAAATCTCAATTACCGATCAACTATACTGCGTAGCAAAAATAGTGTATCGTTTTTCACACAAGACTGTATGAAAAGTGACCCGTTATATATTTAGCGTAATGTCTGTTCTCCCCGATGGTACGTAGGGGAGACCGAGGTAAGTTGAGACAAAGGTGAGTTGATACAAAGCCTTTTTCTCTGCACCTATGACAGTTAGCGAGGTCACAACTTCACACAAACTGTGGAGTGTAGAAAGAACAACGAATTAGCGAAGTTACCAGCCCGATAAACGGTCACAGTTCAGATAAATCGGCTTTGCATCAACTCACCTCTGTCTCAACTCACCTCGGTCTCCCCTATTGCCTGCTAGGCTAGATTGTATCTAATACCTACTGCACAATGTCTAGTTTACTTTGTTGTTCCTAAAATATGTTATAACAAAGGAACAAGTCAATTTGTAGACACAAATGACGGAGTTTTGAGGTAAAAAATATGTATAAAAAACTACAGCTACAACTGAATTGAGATCCTCAATGAAATGAAATGAAATGTTTATTTATTCACAATGAACATTATGGTTAGATAAGGTCTTATAGTAGTACTAGCTTTTGCCCGCGGCTTCGCACGCGTGAACCATGAGCATTTCAAAGAAGCTAGCAATTAAGCAAGCGAGCAACCAAACCTGCAAGCTTTCAAGCATGCATGCAAGTATGCAAGCAGGCATGCAAGCCTTCAAGCATGTAAGTATGCAAGCAGGCATGCAAGCAGGCATGCAAACAGGCATGCAAGCATGTAAGTATGCAAGCAGCCATGCAAGCAGGCATGCAAGCAGGCAAGCAAGCATGCATGCAAGTAAGCACCCATGCAAGCAAGCATGCAAGCATGCATGCAAGCAGGCATGCAAGCAGGCAAGCAAGCATGCAAGCAAGTGTGCAAGCAAGCATGCAAGCAAGTAAGCATGCAAGCAAGTGTGCAAGCAAGCATGCATGCAAGTAAGCACCCATGCAAGCAAGCATGCAAGCATGCATGCAAGCAAGCGTGCAAGCAAGCATGTATGCAAGTAAGCACCCATGCAAGCAAGCATGCAAAGCAAGGACTCAAGCAAGCATGCAAGCCAGCCCCCGCATTGCCCCGCTGCCTTAATTTTTCTGAAACTGTAAATATTGCAGGATTTTTATAAAACAAACCTAACCTAACCTATAGGGCTGTCCTAAAATACATCCTAAATAGCTTTTGCCCGCGACTTCGTACGCGCTAAGTTGTAAAATGAAAAAATAAGTTTTTTCCCGTTCCCGTGGAAATTTTGGGGAGTTTTTTCGGAGTACACTTAAAGCCTTTAAAGAAACACACGTTATAAATGTTAAGTCTCTTTCTTTCGCTGTTTCGTCTGGAAACGTAAAATCCGGTTTTTTCCCGTCCCTGTGGGCGTTTCGGAAAATACTTTCTTAGTGTTCCCCTACACTCCCGAATAAACCTACATGACAAATTTCAACTTTCCCCCGCTTTTTGTTTTTCCCGTTTCCGTAAGAATTTCGCCAAATAAAGCATTTCCCGAAATTCTTACGGGAACGAAGAAGAAGAATTTTGGGAAATTATCTAATAATGCTCCCCTACACTCCCCAAGGAACCCACTTGCCAAATTTCAGCTTTCTACGACCAGTAAAACGTAAAATCCTGTTTTTTCCCGTTCCCATGGGAATTTTGGAAAGTAGGTACTCTCTTAATGCTCCTCTACACTCCCGAAGCAACATACATGCCGAATTTCAGCTATCTGCAACCAGAAAACGAAAAGTCCCGGTTTTCCCGTTCCCGTAGGAATTTCGGGAAATCCTTTTGTAGCGCTCCCCTACACTCCCCAAGGGAAATTGAAGGCCAAATTTCAATTTTACACGACCAGTAAAACGAAAAATCGATCCCGTAGAACTGAATACATAAATCCCGTTTTTATCCCGTGGGAATTTCCAAAAAGCATTAAAACATTATTTTACTATTATAATCACCTACTTCTATGCCAAATTTGAAGAGTCTAGTAATTATAGTTCATAGGATTTCGTTAAACTGAATATATAAATCCTGTTTTTTTCCTTATCCCGTGGGAATTTCCAAAAATCCTGAAATAAGTTTCTTAGTTTTGTAATCACCTACTTTTGTATCAAATTTGAAGAGTCTACTTTTTATAGTTACTGAGATAGCGTCACTCGGAATCGAATATATAATTCCCGTTTTTTCCTTATCCCGTGGGAATTTCCAAAAATCCTTTCTTAGCGGATGCCTACGTCATAAGATCTACCTGCATGCCAAATTTCAGCCCGATCCGTCCAGTGGTTTGGGCTGTGCGTTGATAGATCACTATGTCAGTCAGTCAGTCAGTCACCTTTGAATTATATATATATAGATAGATAGGATTTCGTTTAACTGAATATATAAATCCCGTTTTTTTCCTTATCCCGTGGGAATTTCCAAATATGCTGAAATTAGTTTCTTCGTTTTGTAATCACCTACTTTTGTATCAAATTTGAAGAGTCTAGTTATTATAGTTACTGAAATAGCGTCACTCGGAGTCGAATATATAATTCCCGTTTTTTCCTTATCCCGTGGGAATTTCCAAAAATCCTTCCTTAGTGGATGCCTACATTGTATAAGGTATCTATGTGCAAAATTTCAAGTCTCTAAGTCCAGTGGTTTGGGCTGTGCGTTGATATATAGTTAAGTCAGTCAGTCAGTCAGTCAGTCAGTCAGTCAGTCAGTCAGTCAGTCAGTCAGTCAGTCAGGACTTTGAATTTTATATGTATAGATAGATGGCTGCCCACAACATGTTCAGCCAAGTTAGGCGTGTGAAAATCTGAGGTCAGCGATTTAGTCACTCGGTCGATAATAGTAACATTATCCTTGATAGACATAACATGTATATAATGTCTTTGTGAATTAATTACGATAAAGTTATGAATGTCATTTACTCCATTCTGAAGTCGGTTCATAAATAAATAAAAAAATGCTGTTTCGTGCTGAATAACTTGAGAACCAACATGCCTATTCCGTCATGAATGTTATAAAACAGCAGGTGCACAATTTAGGGTAACTATTAAAAAAAAAAACACTCAAAGACTATTACATATTCATTATTTATTCGATTCAATGTAAAGTTCATCATTGTCTAAAAATAAATAAAGGAAATACAGTATGTGTATTACGAAATGACTGTTGCTAGCAACTCACTCACGTGTAAACGGTGTTTCAGAGCAAGCGACGGTTCGGGCCGCTTGTTCAATATTTACATTTATTTGTTTGTATTCAATTTAAACATGATACATAACTTTGTGGTTTGAACACATAACATAATAAAATAGTCGTTTGCCGGTTGCAACGGCTTATACTAAACTTATCGTCAACATTAACCACTCACAAAAATAACAGGTTTTTATTTAGTCTTTAATTTTAACATTGAAACGTAAAATTATCGCACATTCAGAGGACTTATATTGTAAAATGAAATAGACCGCTCTAATCATGACCTATGCACAAATAAATAACTTTATCGTAAAGTGATATAATTTTGGTGTGCCACCAGGAGGCGCGCCGAGCCAATGTGCCTGCACCTCTAGTGCAGCACGAGGAGACGTTCTTCGCTGTCGCTCAGCGCGCGAGCAGGCGGCGCCGGCGGCGGGAGGGACCGACGGTAATCGAATAAAACTCCAATGAATAGTCTCTATCATCTTTTATTGTAACATATAGATAGTTTTCTACACATCCACCGTACATAGTCGCGCGCGCCTGTGATATGTCGCGGGGGGGGCGCGCGCGCCGCGGGGCTACACTCGCTCCACTAAACATAAATAGAATCCACGTTATATGATAGACTTACGGCTAGCGCCGCCCGCTAATATGCGTATGTACAGCGCGGGCGGCGTATTTACAGCGCGGGGGAGCGGGGTCAGTCGCCGGCGGGGGGGCGCCGCGCCAGCAGAGCCAGCGGCTGCAGCGCGGCGGCGCGCAGCGCGCCCGGCAGCAGCAGCGCCTCGCCCGCCGGCGGCTGCAGGCGCTTCTCCTGCACGCCCCAGCAGGCCGCGCCGGCGAGCGAGCCGCCGCCCAGCGCGTCGGACTCGTGCCGCGTGCGCTTCACCTTCTGCCGGCGGTTGCAGAACCACACGCGCACCACCTCCTTCTCCATGCCGAGCGCGTCCGCCAGCGCGGTGATCTCCTCGCTGGTGGGCTTGGGGTTGTGCAGGAAGGCCTTCTCGAGCGCCACGCGCACGCCGGACTCGATGCTGGTGCGCTTCTTGCGGCGCCGGCCCACCGCCTCGGCCAGCGCGCCCGGGCCCGGCGCGCCGCCGCCGCCGCCGCCCGCCAGCGACGAGTCCGCGTCTTCCAGCCACTTCTGCAGCAGCGGCTTCAGCTTGCACATATTTTTGAAGCTCAGGTTGAGCGCCTCGAAGCGCGAGATGGTCGTCTGCGAGAAGTCGTTCCCGTACAGCTTGCCCATCGCTAGCCCCACGTCTCCCTGCGTGAAACCTGAAACGCGAGAGAGCGTGCGTCAGTGACGTGCCGTGACACGGGACGGGGTCGGCGCGACGGCGCGACGGCGCGAGGTGGCACTCACCGAGCTTGATGCGGCGCTGCTTGAAGGTCTTGGCGAAGTGCTCGAGCTCCTCCAGGTCGGCGGTGTCGTCGGCGGCGGGCTCGAGCGCGCGCGGCTTGTGCGCGTGCGCGTGCAGCGGCGTGTGCGTGTGTGCGTGCGGCGGCGAGCGCGCGCGGCCCGGGCCCGGCGTGTGTGGCGTGAGGAACGCGCCCGCGCCCGGCGGCGTGCGGCGCGGGCTCGGCGACCGGCCCTCTGCAACCGACAGTATGCGAATCACACACTAGCCCCGATACTACAGACAGATATTTCATGAGACAAACGATGTGGGTCATTACCGGAATGCAGGTCTATTGTTCGTTCTTGCAGTGCCGCGTGCACGGTGTGCGCGGCGTGCGAGTGCGCGGCGTGCGATGCGTGCGTGGCGTGCGTGGCGTGTGCGCCGGCGGCTGCGCGGGCCTGCAGCTGCTGCAGCTGTTGCGCCGCCGCCTGCGCTACCGCTTGCTGCACCTGAAAAATAACAACATCCATATTGTACGCAGACTGCCAAAATAATTACTATTAAATTTGTCTAACTCTCGGTGCCATATTCAGATAAAAAGGTAACTGGTAAATGCTGGCTGGAATATACCTGTGTGTGCAGTAGCAGGGAGTGCGCGCCGTGCTGTGTGAGCAGCAGGTGCTGCAGCTGCGCCAGCGCCGAGCCCGCGCCGCCGCCGCCCTGCCAATAACACACCGTCAGCATGTTATACCTCAAACATCAACACTAACGAACGAAAGATAAAAAAGGAGATGAAGGAATGTCCTAAAATATTGACATTATGTTTTAAGACAGGGGTGTCAATAAAGCGACACAATAGAGCTTGCAGCATGTCCACAAAAGATGCTCCGTCTTGCACTCGTCGGTCAGACACTAATGCCGGCTCCGTGGCGGCCAGAGTGCTACGCGCGGCTGTCGGCGTGCACTACCCATCTTTATCTGACTGTTCGTTCTAGAAAAAGACGGGTAGTCTATCTCGCGCGCTCTCGTGCTAGCCGTGCAGGGCAGCGAAGGTAGGGGCAGGTACTCACGAAGACGTTGGGCGGCTGCGGCGCGTGCAGCGGCAGCGGCAGCGCGTGCGCGTGTGCGTGGGGGTGGGGGTGCGCGGGGTGCGGCAGCGGCGCGGACGGGGCGCGCGGGGGGGACGGCGGCCGCTCGTCGCCGCTGCCCTCGCCCTCGCCGCTCGCAGACCCGTCTGCAACAACACAACACACCTTGTAACTTGCTCCTTACTAGTGTTCGTAGAGAGAGATCGCAGTAAACTTATTGTTACTAGCGCTTCTCTGGACTATACAACGCAGCGGTTGTCCTGCGACCAGCAGTTAAGTATCGCAAGCGGAACTCGTAGTCACTACATAGTTACCCCAACAAAGTCCTCTGCCGCGCCTATCTGTTCCCGATAAACTCAAAACTATGGAACGAATTTTGGGTACGATTTAAAATACATAAAGTTTAAAATGTATAATGGGTTAAAATACATAATGGTTTATAATATATAATGCGATTTTCTCAGAAAATTACAAATTAACAGGATTGTTATAACACAAACCTAACCTAACCTAAACCAATCTATAGATTACGATATCAAAAAAGTTCATTTAGCTAATAGTTTTACAGAAAATTGCGTTACCTATATATTTTGAACCATTATGTATTTTAACCCATTATACACTTTAAACTTTATGTATTCTGATCCGCTCCCACGAATTTTCATGCGGTTTTCACGCATAGACAGAGTGATACCCGAAGAAGGTTTAGATAGGTATATCCGAAATATCTAATTCGTCAAGTTTTGTGTAAATTGGATGAAATGTAACGATCATTCTTTATACATATAAAACAGTACCGTGACTGACTCACAGACAACGCACTGCCTAAACCATTGGATCTAGGAACTTGAAATTTGGCAGACGTATATCTTGAGTATCCCGAAGGAGCACGGATTTTTTGATATTCCAACGGGATAGGGAACAAATGAGATTTATATATTTCTCAGCAACTGTAATAACTAGACTTTACAAATTTGACACACCTGTAGATGATTGTACAATTAAAACATGTTCCCTGGATAAGATAAAAATATTGCAATTCACTAACTATGAACAAGTAGCACAAAAAATAAATATAGTTATTGATAACAAAGATATTGAACAAGTGACCAGCACAAATTTTCTAGGTATTTCAATAGACAGTAACTTAAACTGGAAGTCCCATATTGTGAAAGTCAATAAAAACTGCCACAAAGCTGTTATGTAATTTCAATCTTGTCTAATATAACATCAATGGAGGTAGCAAAGACAGCATACTATGGTAATGTTTATCCTTTTCTTATATATGGTGTAATATTTTGGGGCAATTCAGTAAATGTTCAATCTACATTTATACTACAAAAAAGAAATGTCTACGTATTATATATAATGTTAAAAATATGGATTCTGTAAGAAGCATTTAACGTTGACATGCATATATGTATTTACTTCAAATTTGCTTGTTTGTTAAATACGATCACAATATAAATATGATATGTGTACAGTCCGACATTCTAGCTATATTCTTAAAAAGAGCGCCTATGTAAACGGTATAAAGATTTATAATCATTTGCCCGTATATATAAAATCTTTAGATGGTAATAAATTTAAAAATAAACTCAAGGATTTTTTACTTTCTATGTGCTTTTATAACTTGAATGAATACTTTTGTACAAATTATTAAAATAAAGATATTACCTAATAATTCATAATAATAAATCTAAATATTGTACGTCCGAAATGGATAAACTGTTGAAACTTATAAAAATCATGTTATCACAATTGTACACGGTTATACAATAAACGTTTCTTATTTCTTATTTCTTATTCCGGGACAATGCAAAATTTCCGCGAGACAGAAATAACTGCATTCAAATTCGGGGCTGTTTTTAAAAATAGTTTTACTAATAAAAAGGTACACTGATTCTGTTTGACATTTAGGATTTTTTTAATATGTCAAAACAGTCACTTCTATCCCGTGGGAACTTTACCCTTTCTCGGGATAAAAGTAGTCTATATATCAATCAAAAACAGTCTACGCGTACGAAGTCGCGGGCAAAAGCTAATATACATAATATGTAAACCTTCCTCTTGAATCATTCTATCTATTAAAAAAAACCGCATGAAAACCCGTTGCGTATAGTTTTAAAGATCTAAGCATACATAGGGACAGAGACAGCGGAAAGCGACTTTGTTTTATATTACGTAGCTAAATGCGAAAGCAACTGTCTGCCTGTTAAGCTTTCACGCGTAAACTACTGAACCGATCTTAACATTTGGTACAGAGACAGTTTAAGTCCAAGGGAAGGACATAGAATAGTTTTTATCCCGGAAAATAGGACAGCGATAACCGAATTCTGCGCAGACTGCTACGGCTAGTTATGTCATTGTAATTGTTGGGAAAAAAATCAAGCTGCCTGAGATACAAATTTCAATTCTGTGTCAAGTCGCGGGTAACAGCTGGTATAATTTAAAATTATATTTCTCTATTTAATTTTGTTCAGAAGAGAAATACACACGGCATGGGTGCTAGAATAAACATCTCACGCGGTTTAGTGCTGTCCCTTGGTGCCGGGCCGGCCGGGTCGGGGCGCTCAGCGAGACGCTTGTTTATGCTGGTACATACTTAGGATAAGTCGATGCTCACCATAGCATGCATCACGTTCCTGTGCCAGCGCCCGCGGTGAGCGATGGCCGCGGCCGCCGCACGCGCGCCGCCGGAAATTTAATGCAAATGCGACGACCCCGTGACCCCCGCGACCCCCGCGGGTGCACCCGGACTGTTACTAAGTATTGGGGGTCCTTACTGAGAAGCAGCAATGATTATTGTAATATGTCATAAACAGAATGCTTTTTAGGACGCTGAAACTTGAATACAACACCTATTGGAGTTTTACTAGTACACTTAGCTGGACTTAGCTTATGGAGAACAATCGACGATGACGCGGCCAAACCCACGGAGCGTTAGAAAAGCTGTTTATGCCCGCGCGAACATGGTAGTTAATATTTAATTACGACATAACTTTCTATTGATCTAACAAGTTTTAGCTAGGAGTGGTTTTAAAAGCCATTGTTTTTGTTTTTTACGTTTCTTTGAATCAAAACTAACATCAACATTCATTTTTTAATCTCACGTGTGTCTTCAAATATACAGGAACGTGTGCAGGTAGCGAATGTACCAATTGGTCGGCAACTCGAGGCAAGCGCAGGGGACCCGCAACGTTGTAATTTACAATCATTCAGTACGACACAAGTGACTTGGGTAACAGCTTGTGGGGAGGCCCCATTGATACGACTGACACGTACCAACAGTTTGAAGAATCGCTACAATAACAAAGAAGCGATTACAAGGAGCTGTGACAATAAGAAAGCGAAAGGGTTGCGCGGCGCGCGGCGCGTGGCGCGGTTTTTGTGCGCGCGCGCAGCCGCGTGCCCGCCGCCACGCTCACCAAGATAAATTGGTGATGGCTTGCCATTGTTGTTGGCTCCTATGCTGAACTCTAATCGTATAATAATCGTTTTTTTAAGATGCTAAGACAAGATAGAGAGATGTAGAGAGTCCATTTGAATATTTAATCTCCATTCGAACAACTACAAAATACTTTTTATAATAATAATACTAGGATAAAGGCACCAGAAGTCAGCCCGGAACCTATAGTCAGCTTTCTGAGCCTTTTATTTGTTCTTGAGCGAGGGTTGTTTTGTTAATTGATCCTCGAATAAAAATATAAAAGGAGTTTGAACTCAAAACTTTCCTTGAAAGGCTGACTATAGATTCCGGGCTGACTTCTGGTGCCTTTACCCTAGATAAAGTAAACAAAGTAATTAATTCGTATAGAGTTTTTTTTACATTTTCCGATCATAACGCTAAATACTATGCTAATAGAACCTACGAAAACATAATTTACCAATGTCAAACGCTTTGAGGTGAAAGTAGTTTTATTTTATAGTTTAATTTGATTTCAACTGAATTGGGTTACAAGGTAGGTGGTTATATCAGTAGATAGGTTAAGTGTAGCCCTGCCACGGCTGCCAGACACTGCGGTGTAGCGAAGGGCACGGGGCACGGGGCACAGGGGATGGGGCACGGGGCCGGCGTTCCCAACTGCTCGTTTCTAAGCTCGTGCTGAGGCGCTGACTTCCAACAGAGCAGTAGGCGGCGCACACCAAAATATATTTTGATTTTAAATGACTATAAAAACGCAGTTACTTAATAATATGTAATTGTCTTTAATCAATTGATTTTTAAAATTATTTTAGTTACTTTTCACTTTTTAGTTATTTATGCTGTTATTTTGCCGGCGGTTTTTTTTTGTTTTATTTTAAAGCGCAAGAATTTGGATTCACGGTTTAAAAACTAATCTAGAACTATCTTTCAAAATAGATTTCAAGCCCAAGTACAATTACGAGAAGAATGTGCAAGGCGTACCAGATAAACGGCATGTTAGCATCTGACACCCTGACAAGTTAAGCAGAAGCATTTTCGTGTACCTACCTATCGTATTCTCATGGTGAGGCCTGCGCCTGCGCCCAGCAGAGGGACGTGTGTGACGCGTATATGCTGGAGGTGACGATGATATTCATATAATATCGAATTATTGAATTTCCTGTAATTTGTTTGTAATCATCTCGAAGTGAGCTTAGTCACAGTCCAGAGTATAAAAGTTGATTTGTTAGTTATGTTCATAGTGTGTGATTAATTACACAGGAATAAAAAATAAATGGGCTTGTTATGAATGACTGATCATCACTTAATAATGCCTCCACTTCACCACACAGTATAAAACAAAGTCGCTGCTGCTCTCTGTCCGTCCCTGTGTATGCTTAAATGTTTAAAAGTACGCAACGGATTGTGATTCAAGTGATTCAAGAGGAAGGTTTATATATATATAATTATACGCAGAAGAAGTCGCGGGCAGAAGCTAGTTAGCTGATATTTTTGTTGTTTGCAATTTTCAGGACAATGTTACCATAGGTATATGACAAAAAGTGTGGCCCTCATTTGTGTGGAATATAGGTAATTTGTGGACGGCGACTGGGTCATATTTTATGCCTCTTATAATAACGAAGGCAGTCGTGCGAGTGTGCGCTCGCGGCGGGTACTCACCGTGGCTGGGCGGCGGGGACGGCGACTTGATGAGCTCGCCCGACTCTTCTGCAACAAGAAAACAAACACGCTGTAGACAAAGGTAGAGAATGCTTCAGATGTCAAATCTATGAATGAGTGCGCGGCGCGAAGCCGCACGACGCCGCGACGCCTCGGTCGCATTAAGCCGATTAAGTGTCGATTTGTACTTCAAATTGCTTTCAGATAAAGGGGGGTGCGGGGGCGAGGGTGTGGGGGGGGGGCGGTGCTCTGGCGCAGGATTACCTAATTACCGGACACGGCTTAGCGGCTAATCGCGAAGCTGTACGACGCGCGCGGCCGCTAACCGGATCATTACCATTCTAATTCCATATCCGACTTGATACCAAACGCCGGACTCGATATTTGGGTATCGCCTTACAATCTAATTAGAGGGACTAGCGGTTTGTACTGATGTGACGCGACGGAACGCGATTTGCATATTCAAATACAGTTGGGGTGCGTAGAGGCGCTACGCCGGCGCTACGGCCCGGCTACGCAACCGACGTGTTCATTACAACTCCTGCGCAGCAGTCATGTCCACTACTCTCGTGGGTGATGTAGGTACATCATTGGCAAATAATAATAATGTGATTTGGGTGCGTATGGTAAAGCTTTTACGCCTTTTGTCGCTGCGCGGGTACAGTATAATGCGACGCGTGGGAGCGGTACCTGCGCGGGCGCACCTTACCGCGCACCGGCGCGGCGCAGGGTCGCGGCTTATAAAGAAACTATTTACTCCGCGCATCGCAAGGGGTAGTCGCAGAAAGAGCTGTATTCGTCTCGTCGGATGCAGATATTTTTTTGCATCAAAAAACGACAATCCATTTTTTGTGGCGCGGATCAAGAACCCATTTCTGCTGTAACCGAATGTGACGAAATCATCGAACAAATGCTCCGTCAGTTTAACTTTTTTAGCAGTTAGCGATTTGCACAAAGCGCACCTCCGTCTGTCAACGTCTCACTCGGCGCGGCTGCGCCGGCGGCGGCCAGCGGCACTGCGCTGCTCGCGCATGAAGCAGATGTTTCCGATTACTAAGACGTATCTCGTCGCATATTATTATCCTGTACACCTCTTTCAAATCTTTTCACAATTGATACATGCTTTAAAAATATTCTGGACCATTCCAACAGGTAGTTGGTTAGTTGCTTCAATACCGGATAAAGGTTTTGATACTAATGTTTAATTCAAAGTAAAATCACGTCCTTGATTCCGTTCGCTTAGAACATCGACCAGTCTATCGGTATGACAATTGAAAATCCTGAAACTTTTAAAATGAACGTTTACTTACAAATAGTTTTTAGGGATCACCACAAATCAGTAAAGAAACAAAGAACAAGGTAAACAATAGGTGATCTTATCGCTTAATAGCGATCTCTACCAGATAACTACTAAGAAAACTTACTTAGGCAAAATAACCTAACCATCGGATTAATTTTAAATCAAAGTGTATTTAGTATGTGTACCTACCTATCGTCGCATGTCATTTACGAATATATATGGAAAAAGTTCCGTCACGTTTATCTGAGTGTTACGACTTCGGTAATTATAATTAATCAGTTAATCTGCTTAGTGATTAAAACCGTTAGACAACATTAGGCGATAGATAATTAATACCAAAACATTGGATTATAAATAGCCACATTTAATTAAACCGTAGAAACCACCGATTAAGTGTTGTGCAGGTTTATAGCAGGAACCTCAGGCCTCGCTTCACCATTCTCTGTTAAATTGCTGATATCATAGCGTTTGTTTATTCCTACAAAATATCACGTCAATATTGGACACTCAAGATATCAGAAACATAACAGGGGGAGATGAAACAGGTCCTTAGTGTGATTGCGACACAATAAAGGTCCAACGAACAGTAGCCGCCAACAACCTCATATTGAATATTTACCACCGCATCAGTCGGGAGCCCGCGCGGCGCGTGCTCCATACACACATACACAAATCACGTCTTTATCCCTTATGGGGTAGACAGAGCCCAAGGTGGCAAGACCTAGGCCACGATTAGCAAGATTGTGGGCGTATAGTTGGCAAAAATAGAATCAACGCGTGGTGGTGTGGTGCTCCGACACGCACTAATTCGTTTTATTTAAATAATTTCTCTGAAAACAGTCAGAAACAATTTGTCAAGACAGCAATAAACCACTTATTCCAGGCCTGGATGCGGATCAAAGTTGACTTGCAAAGTTGTTCGCAACCACGACGAGTAATGTTTCTGAGTAAGACGAGTTGCAGCGCGTGAATCGTCAATCAGGTGTTCATTAAATTTTATAGGTATGAATAGGAAGGCAAACGAGCAAATGGGTCACCTGATGGTAAGTAATCACCACTGCCCATAGACACCCGCAACCCCGTTGTTGCATTAAATGCATATTAAATTAACGGTAAAGCATGATGTTTTGTTTGGCAACGCTAATTACCGGTCTGGGAGCGGGTTTCCGCGTCACCCGTTGCGGCACCCATTGGAATTAACATTTTTGCAATGAAACATTAATGCCTAATTAATATACAAAAACCAGTTATGACATTTTTAAGTAATAATCAATCTATTACTCGTTAATTTCAAAGTTCCCAATTAAATATGGGTTCTAACTAGATAACAAGCGAAAATAAATGGCACGAATAAAAACATAACATTGTAGGTACTTATGTCATATAATTACTAGATGAACCCTTATGTTATTGACTAAATGTGGCCTGTATGCGACACCCAAATAAGTCCACTTCCAGTGCGGGGTCGGCCGCGGCGAGGCGGCGGGGAGAGGACTTCACTAAATTAGGCATCACTTGCAAATGGACATTTCTTAAATAAAAGTAACATACTTCCAAAACTATGAATTATGATGTGGTTAAATAACGCTTCGGAATTTTGTCGTTATAACCAAATTCTATAAATATAACTAGTTAAATCCAGCTATTGACTAAAAATGACTAATTTAAATTGTAAAATGTAAGAACTCCGTCTTCCTGAAGTATTTTTATTTTAAGTAGTCAATGAAATAAGTAGATACACACAGCACACAGCCAACTAGACATACCTACATTAATAAATCATAGCTCAAACATATTTAAATTAATGAGACATACCACATAACACATATTATATATTGAAATGAGATTCTAAATACATGAGTTATATGCATGCGGCCACAAATTATTAGTCTCCGAGTGCTGGCGGAGTGACGCGGCGGCGGTCGCGGGCAGGCAACAGGCAACAGGCAACAGGCAACAGATCGCGGTTCAAAC
This sequence comes from Pandemis corylana, assembly GCA_949127965.1. Classification (NCBI taxonomy): domain Eukaryota; kingdom Metazoa; phylum Arthropoda; class Insecta; order Lepidoptera; family Tortricidae; genus Pandemis; species Pandemis corylana. Next base: position 15,975,021 of record OX421858.1, on the reverse strand, counting down.
CGCAAGTTAACGAACTACGTGGACACAATTAATGCATATTTTTTTGTAATATTATAAAACGGATCTTAATTACGTTATAATGTGTTCCCGCGCCGACTCACCGCCCGCGACCGGCGGCTATCCGTCTTACTATTAACAACTCTTTTTAAAAAGGGTTTTCCTGAGATGGTTCAAACTTGAATTTGATATGTGAAGTGGCTGTTCACAATAGTTCCACCTTCAACCCTGGTAATGCACTTCATCCTAGACAACTTAAAACATTTTACGGAGGATTTTGTTCGACAAAACAGATATGTCTGTAGGTGGGTTGGCAGTAGTATGGTTGCGAGAATTATATTTTTCTCCAGAATAAGAAGCATCAGATTTGCTTAATGAATATCTATCATCATAAATGTACATGTATTATTATGCATGGAAAATACATCACAAGAAATCGATCAAACTATATTCCATAACATTGCGTGTTTAAACCTGGTGTATCATAGTTAAGGGAATTATCAGGTTTTATTCTGGATTCCATCACCGAATTTTCGAAAGCTAAGTATTTATAACATCTTATCGTCAAATCATCTTTTTGCACGGTAAATTGTTTAGGTAAATACCATAACTATATTAATAAAAAACAACTTAATAATAAACACACGATGCCTCTCTGCTTTTTACCCGTTTGCGCCAGAAAGAGGGTTAACTTTTTGTGAAAGTATCGCTAATCGTCCGCTGTGTTTTTGTCAACAAACACAAACGATTATGTGACCACGGCAAGGTCCCATAAAGGTCAACCACCCAAGTCCGCGATGGTGCCTGGCGCTGGACCATAATATTAAATTCATTTGTTATCGATTAAGAAATTCAAAACTGTTAGAAAAACACGCTAAAAAATTCACAACAAAATACACACTCTTTTAAATAAAACAATAAATACCAATTTCACACGGCTTTTTCACGAAAATAACATAATTTTTTTCGACGATCAAAGGTTAATAGTAGTTACGTAATTGAATAAAATATAGTGTCGCGTATCGTCGCTGGTACTCACGGTAGGAGCAGTAGGAGCGCGAGGCTGCGCGCACGCAGGAGGACAGCACCATGGCGCGGCGAGCGAGTGTCTGCGTGCGACCGTGCGAGTGCGAGCTGTGCGGCGCGCGGCGGCCGGCGGGCGAGTGCGCTGCGCCGGCGCGCCACCCCCCACCCCCCGCGCCCCGCACACGATCAACCGTCGAATTAAGAATTGGAACTTTTTTGTCGGAATCCGTTTCTTTTTTTCCGCCCTTAGTGAATTTTTTTCGCGCGTCCTCGCCATTATTTCGATTACCTGAGATGATTTTTTTTTCGCTTTCGCCGAACGGATCGAGCGATGCGCGCTTAAAAGCTGTTTAATTTTTTTGGGAAAGGGGAGACGCGGGCTGCGGCGATGCGCGAATTCCGATATCGGGTTCGGCGAAAAAACCGCCGTTTAATGATCGCGCGGAACCTCTCAGGCGAAGTAGGCTTGAGAGGCTGTTCTTAGTTCTATATCTGTTGGTTTTAATATCATTTAGATGAATAGTTGGTACGGCGATGGATAAGTCAGTCACCGTCACTTCTAGAACATGTTCTGGTAAATCAGGGAGACGAGTTCCGCTGATTTCTGTTCTGATGCGACAGTCAAATGATAACGTTCAATGGTTGATGCGCTACACCGAATTGCGGGTGCCCACACGGCATGATTTATAACTGTCGCACTAAATAGAGTAACTGTCGCAGTAATCCGGTTGTTGCATTAATTAAAATAAACAACCATCAAATATGTTTAATGACATCAGAGAATTGGTCTAGTTTTAATACATAATGTTTAGTTAGCAAGCTAAATGTTTTATGTTCGAAGTTGACATAGTTTATGTTTTCGTATCTTTCTCAACGAATTGAGCATGGTAAAATAAGTTGACGAGCTTGCGTAGGCGTGCTACGCGGCGTAGCTCGTAGCGCGGGCGTAGCGGCCAGCCGCCGTAGAGGGTGACCCTCGCGACTCTGATTTCTATATTTGCGCAGTTTATTGCGAGTCCGGCGGCGCGGGGGAGCGCGCGGGGGGAGCGCGGGGGGGGGGGGCAGTAAAGGGTGACACTGTTTACACGACCTCATAAAAAGTGCATCATATTTGTACGGCGAGGGACCGCCGCGATCCCAAATGCTTATTATTAATGTATTTGGTTGGAAATTGATTGCAACAAGTGGGCGGCGCGGCTGGGCCAGGTCGCTCGCGAGATATACACTGATTTGACGGTCCACTTTACGCTATACGAGTACAATATTATTCTATCGATAACACTTCAAGTAAATTATTTGCATTACCACAATATGGATTTCTAGATAAGCTAAAGAACTCTACAATATATGGTATTCGTAGGTACAAATTCACTAGAATCAAGAAATACAACCTTAAATATGTGAGCCACTATCAGGTAGGTTACACGCAGCGAGTATTTTTTTGTAATGATGTTATGGCCCTATACAAATATATACAAATATATAGTACAGGTATGACACCGACAGTTCCGGTCTCCCAAGGCACTGCCGCTACCACTAGCCCGTGGCCGCCGGCGCCATGTTGGCAGCCGCGCGGGGTGCGCGCGCGCAGGCGGCGCGTGAAATCACGCGTCGGCCGCGCGACTTCATATCGCTGATTTATGGCCCGCGCCGACCTACTTAATGCGATTTTTAGTTAAGATTAATTCAAACAACCTAATGGAAATGTAGGGGACGACATCGTTATGAGCTTTTTGTACAATTTAACTCTATGTAAGTATAAGTACGTATAAGTAACATTCTTGAATATGGATATCTATGTTCGGATGAAACACTGGTAGTAGGTATGGCGGAAGCGCTAGAAGTTACTTATTAAAAATAACCATTTTAGAACGCTGAGCTTAGTAAAGTGACTTGTTAGTCGTGTCGACAATAGGATATTTCCTATGTCCAGTTATGCAACATACTCGTAATCGATTTACGCATCAAGTTTGTAATCAGATCTCCCCATTGTGTGTATATAAGACTAAGCATAATATATCTACCGAAGTTACGTTGTAGTTGAATATGTTGTCCAAGGGTTGTGCAAACTTTTGCAGAAACAACAGTCGTACCTACTAGTTTCAATAAAATTATGCTTTATCGAGTGGACTGTTGAAAATACACAGGCACTGTAGTAGTAGGCCCCGCACGCGGCTGCAGGCAGGCTGCGGACGCCGAGCTACGCCCCTAACAAAGCGCTAGCAGCTAGTGCTAGTGCATATGGGGCTAGTGTTGCTGCAGGGCGTCTGCGGGGGCGAGGCGCGCGGCGCGGGGCGAGGGGCGGGCGTTGATTGCGGGATGCGGCGCTAATCAATAGCTGCAGCTGCACACATGCACGCGCCGCACACACACACGCGACGCGCCACCTGTCACAGAGACACGTGGCCGCCTGGTCCCAGCTTGGTCGCTAATTATGGGGCTGTACGTTACCTTGATGAGGTGACGATGAGCCCCGATTGCGAAGCGAGGAGCGCCGCCAGCCGGGAACTATCACGGCTATTTTTGTAAAACCACTGGCGGCCGCGGCGCTCCGAACTTATAATCTTTTAAGAAATACAAACTGTTTGTGCGTGGGGGCGACGAGTGGCCGCATATTCTTTGTGAATCGCTAACAGATTTTCCGAAATGAGTTCGCAGGGGCGCGCCGCATACCGAGTGGGATTTCCATTGAGTTTTAGAATTTCTCTGGAAATGGGTTGGAGGGTCCATTATCGCGCGCGGACGGTCCACAAAGCTATCGCGGACACACGGCCCGCGGGGGAGGGGGCGAGCGGGGCCCGGGGGGGGGGGGGGAGGGCGAGATCATAGATTATTCAGTTCAATTGTGTATTAGCGGAGGGCAATTCGTATTAATAAGATTAAAGGGAGGGAACAGTTTGTGCCGGGCGCAAATTTCTTTAAAATGTTTTATTGAGAATTCGAATTCTGAAAGCGTAGGTAGGTACAACTGTTGCAGTCTCGGATTTGCTATTTAGTAACGCTACATAAGCAGTGCATGACTAAGAGGACTGAACTTTGCGGAAACTGATATGCAATCAATTACATTATGCATCTATTTGAGAATAAATCAAGGCAACTCCACTCTCTACATGTTGGTCTTATTACATGTTTCAATAAGCTTGGACACTAAAGGAACGCCGTAAGATGACTACCTACCTACATGTTAAAGTTTATGAACACCTATAGATTCACATTATCTATGTGGCAGCGCTCCACGGCTGTAAATAGCCGCACAGTACATGCACGCGGGGCACGGCAACCCTTCGAGGCGCGCAGGCGCGACTTTAAACTATGTAAATGTATGTAAAGTAGCGCCCCTTTTGTCGGGCGCGGGGTATGTAGATGGGGGCGGGGGGGTATGCTGATCGCGATTGGCGCGCGCGGAAGGGTTGCGCCGAGATTTAGAGTCGCGCCGCGACGCGATTAATTTGCACCGCACATGGCGGCCTTATTAAACGGAGCCGCGCGGCCCGCGCCGCGCCGGCACCCCTTTGGCGACGCTATTACCAGTATCGTGCGACCGACAGCTTGCATTCGCTCCCGAAATCAAAAACCCTTTCACTATTATGTAGAGTAGGTATCAAGGTACGGGCAACAACTTTAATTGTCGAGCCACTATGGTACGCTGTCATATTGACATTGCTCAAACTTTAGCAACGTGTTTTAAACACTAACAAGCAATCATATCTCTATGACAAGACAACGCTCCATGTGTGCTCAACAATTGAAGTTGTTGACCGTACAGTCGGCCTACGAAAATGTTACGCACTTTACTACCTACTTTGTCAACTTAACGTCATGAACAACTCATTCTAACTAATGTTATAAATGCGAACGTGACTTTGTTTGCCCGTTGCGCCTTCACGTGTATAATAGGTACTCAATCGATATTGTTATTTTTTTGGGATAGTCTGAGACCCTCGGATGGACATAGGATAGCATGTAAACGAATAGGGAATACCTACGCATGATTTTTTTCATGGCTTCCATTAAAAACTCGTTTTATGTAGTAAATAATATAAATAAATAAATCCCTAATACTAGTAGTAACAACTAGACTAATAAGTAGTTTAAAACTCTTACATTTTCCGTATTTTTTGACCGATATTACTTTTAATTTCACTTTTGTCATCTTTTTTGATATTTTCATATTTTATTGAGAAATATGATATTTATTTCATGAATAAGTATTCCCTTCGAAGTCGCGGGCAACAGCTAGTGATTTGATAATTTCAAATGAAGAGTGTTCAACATTTTCACGGGCCGACTGGCGGGAGCACCACAAGCGCGAGGGCCCGGTGTGTCGTGCGCGAAGCAATCCGGAGACGCTGCAGTAACAGCTGTAACGCGGCCGCAGAGGCAGGCCGGCAACTCAACTCTGTGTTGGTTGACATTAGTTAAGCGACGTTGTCCAATGAATGAAAAATGGTTGGAGGGCCGCTATATGACAGGTACCTACCTAGACAAGATAATTATGTTCAGGTAAATGGCCAGCGAGTTCAAAACTGCGCGTAACGGGATATTGGCAAATGACCTAAGGCCAGGGCCCTACTTCGCCAACTCGACAACTTACAATTAATTTGAAATGTAGTGCGTAGTCAACATGAAGCCACTCGATACAGATTTTTGTCGAGTTTACGAGATTGTCGTAGGTCACCGACAATTGTCGCGTTGGTGAAGTAGTGGTCATCCTGCATCTAGCCTGCAGGTTAAGCTTCAAGTGAAGTGCATTTGCCCGGGGGTGGCGCGGGCGGCGCGGGCAGGGGAGGGGGGCTGCTGCCGACCTAATGAATGTATGAATGTAAACACGGCGCGCAAACACGGCGCTGATTGTTTGTCCAAGGGGGGGGGGGGGAGGCAAGGGGGCTGCATCTCGCAAATTAAATTCCTTTAAAGTTTACTTCGATCGGAGATTGCTAAAGCCAACTGGAAATACCTCTATTCTCAGCTCCGCCTCTTACTACTATTGCTACCGCTAATTTTCAATGACCTACACAGCTAGATAGAATCACGTCTTTATCCCTTACGAGGTAGACAGAGCCTAAGGTAACAGGTACCTACAGGCCACATTTCGCAGAGTACGTGTACTCACCCAAGTTTTTGTAGCAATACCTAAACAGTACAGTCAAGGGCATAAATATATATACGTCACCAACACGTCAAACACATCTATACACCTTTATGCCACACACAACAAGGCCGGTGACGCATATATTTGACACGATGGCTGCTTAATGCTAAATTTGCTAAGTAGACAGTTCACTCTCTGGATTAACGCATCGGTGTTAACTACAAGACATTCACGGCTATTTTTTCATGCAACATAGATGATTTTTGTAATCACTCGTGGGTATTTAGTAAGGTCCCGTAATTTTGACCGCCAATCTGATGTTTCAGGCGAGCAGAATCGCAGGAAAAAGGCAGTATCTTACGAATGAAAGAGCATATAACATAGAAGTAGGTAAATGGTTACAGTGATTTCGTCAGCAACGTATAAATTGAAGGCGCGCTCTCCACGAAAGGGCTCCGTCCCAAGTAGAACGAAGCAACAGTGATTTTACTCGTATCTCAGTTAGTCAGTGTGCAACAATAATTGAAACGCATGATACGTACGAAATGCCCCTCGCTGCATGTGCAGCGAGTGCAGTCGGTGCAGTCAGCCGGAAAACAGCGCGTTTGAAGTCGCAGCGGCCCGGACGCGACTGATGCACTCGTTTAGATGTAAACGCCCGTTTTGATAATTTGAAATAAGATTATACCAAAATAAAGTACGTGTTGTCCGCGATTTCTTTCGCGCCGAATTAAACCTAAAACCACTCTTGTGAATCAGTCTATCGCTCAAACGACATGACAGTCTGTTCTGATATTTTCTAATTTATTGTGAACAGACTCACAGACAGACGCGGTGCGATGATATATATCTTTGGTTAGTTTGGCACCAGTTTAACATAGTCCCAAACTAAGCAAAGCTTGTGCCTTGTACAATAGGTACTAGGTTGATAAACTTTACATGGATAAATACACACTTAAATTACATATAAAACATCTTAAGCTCGAGAAGAAACTGTCACATTTTTCATGCATAATTGTTTTCCCCGACCCACGAATCGAATCCAAGACTTCAAGTTCCGTAACCAGGCTCCCTCGCCACAAACCCGGTTCTCCAATTAGAAGCATCCATCCAAGGTTAAATAAGTAATCCCTCAGCTCTGCTCTCATTATGACGATGCATTAGATGACAATTTATTTACGTATAAAACCGTGCCGTTTCTCATTGTGAAGGTCTTTGTCGGCGCGAATAACGATGTTACTTTCGTTAGCGAAAGGATGCATGTGTCGGCGGCGTGGGACGCGGCCGGGGGGGGGGGGGGGGAACGTTGCAGATAATCAAATAACACTCAGTGCCGATGTCGCGCCGATAATGCGATACTGAAATCGAATGCGGAACAAAAAATAAAGGCTGCGTCACAACGGCGCGCGCGCAGCTGCCGGCCCGGGGGGGGGGGGGGGGGGGGGGGCACGCGCCAACCCTTTAGCGACTGTTAACTCCGTTTTATTTAGGCATTTGATCTCGCGCGGGGGCGATGCGGGCGCGTGCGCCGCCGAATCAACATTATAAATTGCTTTAATCACGTGTAATGGCCGCCACCGATAGTCATATTTCAGAAGTAATGGCTCCGCCGCATTACCATCGCGACGCAACTAGCTCGGCACGCTCATCAATTATTTATAAAGAGTTATTGTTGCAATAATACCACACACACACACATGCAGGCGTTCAAATTGACTCTCATTGTGTTGGTGTCCTCGCTCGTGATGCCAGCAGAGGTGATCTGCGATCGCCTAAGTCAAAGTCAAAGTCAAAAGTTTATTTGTTCAAAAAGTAGGTTACATGGTTAACAGGTGTTATGCCAACATTCTGAAGTTCTCCACTTTTTGCCGCTTATACGGCGTACAAATTTTACATCAGGAGACTCCATCTCAAAGGTTGTACCCATAATTAATGTTACATGACCATACACTATAAAAATAAACAAAATGATTAGGTAGACCTTTACAATAAAATTAATATACATACTTCATTTATTCATGCATTATTGAATTCTGTGTCATTTAAATATTCCTGTATGTCATAATAGCATTTATTTTTCAATACTTTACATAATCTATCTCTAAATCTATTCAGTGGCAGTGTTTTCAGATTTTCTGGCAATTTGTTAAACAGTTTGACTGCCATACAAAATACACTTTTTCTGAACAGGGCACAGTGTGCTCGTGGAATTGTGTGCCTGTTTCTTGGGCGAAGATTACGTTCCGGGTTGAGTTTATGTTCCTGAAAACGATTGTCATATTTTTTTATAAAAGTCAGGCATTCCATTATAAATAGAGAAGGAACGGTTAATATACCAAGTTCTTTAAAATATGGTTTACAGCTTTCCCTAATGGTTATTCCTGTAATTGCACGAACACACCTTTTTTGCATTAGGAATACATTGTGCCATTTTGATGAACTACCCCAAAACATTATGCTATATGTAATTATTGATTGCACATGTCCATAATAAGCAGTAATCGCAGTTTCTTGATTAACTAACTTAACTAATTGTCTGAGAGGATATATAAAGCTATTTATTTTCGAGCATATTCTTTCTATATTATATTTCCAATTGCAATTTTGGTCAAGTCCTACTCCTAAAAATATACATTTCTCAACAATATCTATTGGTATTTTGTTAAAACTAATTTCTATTTTAGGCGGTTTGGACTGAGGTTGGTGAAATTGCAGGATTTTAGTTTTGGCAATATTAAGTATCAAATTGTTGTTTTCCAGCCATTTTGCCGCGCTGGTTATGGCAGAATTTATTTCTGTTTCTAGCATATCTACTTCGGTGCATTTTACTATCACTGTACAGTCATCTGCAAATAGGACAGTTGGGTGAGAGATGTAGTCTGGTAGATCATTGATGTAAGTAAGAAATAGTAAGGGCCCAAGGGTACTCCCTTGGGGTACCCCAAATTTAATCAATTTTTCTTGAGATTGGTGCGTAATTTTGGTTTTTGTACGTGGACAGACAGCTGTTAATTCACATACTTGCTTCCGATTCTCTAAGTATGATTCGAAAAGGCTGTATGCCTTACCACGGATTCCATACAAGTTTAATTTGGTCAAGAGGTGTTTATGGTCTACATAGTCGAATGCCTTTTGCATGTCCATAAATATAGCTGCTACATGTACTTTTTTATTTATACAATCCATTATATGGTGAAGGCTATCAAATACCGCCAGTTGTGTCGATTTATTTTTCCTGAAACCATTTTGTTCCTTTTTAAGTATGTTAAATTTTTCCAAAAAGTTATATAGACGATCATATATAGACGATCATATATCAAGATTTCGGCAAGTTTAGAAAAAATAGACAGTATTGATATCGGTCTGTGATTAGATACGTCATTTTTGTCGCCTTTTTTGTGAATAGGCTTCATAATAGATATTTTAAAATGACAAGGAAATTTCGCTTGCTCAAACATAAGATTGAAAATATGTGCTAGAGGAACAGCAATTTCTTCCGAACAAGACTTGACTATTTTCGTACACACACCATCATGTCCCGTACTATTTGTGTTTTTCAACCTATTTATTGCTTTTTTTACTTCTTGTTGATTTGTCGGCATCATGAAAATTGAATTAATAATCGGCTTAATTTTATTTGTACGTTTTATATCATTTATTGGCACTTGATTTATGAAGTAATCATTAAAACAATTTGCCACATCTTTTGGATTGGTTATGACAGAATTATTATGAGATATCTGTGTGATAGAATGTCCTGATTTGTTGTTTTTAAATTTATTAATAATGTTCCATACTGCTTTTGATTTATTTTTCTCTTTTTTTATATAATAAGTATTCTGCGCTTTTTGGGTTAAAGTGATAATTCTTTTTAATCGCCTAGCGAAATTTTTGTATACGTGTTTGTTCTCTTCTGTCGGTTTAAGCCTATATGTCCACAACAGTGATCTTTTTTTCTTTGCACACACCTTCACGCCCTTTGTCAACCATAAGGATTTCTTTTTAGTTGAACACTTGACTTTACGCCAAGGGAAGCAGAGTTTATAAAACAATTTGAATAGGTGATAAAATTCACAAAAAGCCTCGTTAACATCAAAACTCTCATATACCGAGGTGAAAGAGAGTTTTTTGATAATTTCCATGAACTTCGATATGTTCTCTTTACAATAATCTCGACTTCCTGTAAACCATTGCTTCAAAGGTTCCCTCACAGCTTTTCTTAAAGGAATTGCCATGAAAATACCCATATGATCCGATAGTTCTAGCTCGTAGGTTATTGTATCAACATTTTTGATATTACAATTGGTAGCAAAATTATCAATACAGGTCTGTCCAGATGTAGTAACTCTAGTTGGATTTGATATTTTCAATTCAAAATTAAATGATAACAAAAGTCTTTCAAAGTACGTGTTTATGGTTGAGTCTTTGAGTCTATCTATATTGAAATCTCCACAAATCACTGTTTGTTTCCCCCTGTCAAGACAATAACCCAAGATGAGTTCTAAGTTTTTAAAGAAAGTATCATAACAGCGATTCGGAACTCTATAAACACATACTACAATACATTTATAGTCCGGTATTTCTACTGCACAGCATTCAAAAAGATGGTTCTTTGATAGTTCGTTAATATTATTGATTAATTTATATTCTATATTTTCCTTTAACATTATACATACTCCTCCCCTATTTACTCTCTTCCCTTTTTCTTTTGTTCTGCAAAAGCACGCAGCCATTTTGTAGCCTGGTATTTTCAATAGATTAGCTTCATCTTTTTTCATATAGTGCTCCGACAAACACATGACGTCAACTTCTCCATTGTGTTCATGCAGTTCTTCCAGTGCTAAGGTTAACCTATCTGATTTGTTTAATGCGCCCGCTAAATTTTGATGATATACTAGTAGGTGCTGACTTTTATTTCCGAAAAAAGGTCCGTAGCTTCTCTGGTTCCTGAGTTACGTTATTAGTAGTTTTATCTCGATCTTCAGCGCTGTGTAACATCGAGCAGATTTGGTCTGAGGTCTGAGTAGCTGGGGTAATCGTAGAAGTGGTTGCAGTAGTACAGTGCTGCTCGCTCTGTATCTGGGTATTCGGTAAGGTAGAAGTATTTTCAGACGTAGGTTGTTCATTTTTCGTTAGGTTCATTTGTGTATATTCTTTCCCGTTTATAAACAGTTTATTGTTCCGAATTATTGCATAATTTCCGGTCTTACGCGCATTTATTAGCAGTTCTCTTAGTTTTCTTCTTTTTTCTAAGTCTTCTCTGCTTAGTACATCTGACACAGCATATTCGGTGGATTTGAAATAGTATGCATTTTCCAATATATAAATTTTCATTCTTTTACTTAGTAGCTCGATTATTAGAGGCCGTCGGTTACCTTTCTTACCAATTCGTTTGACCGATAAGTCTGCCCCTATCTGAGCACCGACAGAGTCTCAAGAACAATCGCCAACATAACTAACCAGATATCTCACTGTAGGGTAAAGTTGTTGCAATGCTAAAGCCACAACCTTCACGCCAAAGTTATTAATTATTGTTTTGCGTTAAAGAATTGTCCAAGTTAGAATCGGACACTAGCACTGAGAGTCTCGTGAGTCCCAATCCACTGAACCCATTAAGTTGAAATTTGGTGCGTTTCTGCATGTGTGCCACCCCAATATGGATGTGATACGTATAGTGGATTTTGAATATAGATAGAGTAGGGGTGGATTGGGGGCAAAATTAGAAAATTAAAAGAAACAGTTTTGTTAATTTTAACGTGTGGCATTTCATGTGAAGAAATTTGTTTCAAAGACCTCAAATATATTTTGAAACTAGATTTTTCCCGCGACTTCATCTTTGAAGAATTCGTTATATATATATATCGAATACCTAAATATTTGAAGAATCATGCCTTTCACCGCGATCCATGAAGGTAGCAAACATACCACAGAAAGTCTGAATTACTTTCACGTTTACAATATTAGTAATACAGGGACAAATGGTTTTATGTTTTGTTTAAGAATATTGACCGTCCTCACAGTTACCTCCTTAAACTCTTTGTTTGCAAAGAAAACGAAAAACGAAAAACTAACGTGTTGCATAACTTAATTTGTTGCAGGTAGTTTAGAAAGCTTTGCAATATCAAATTAAGACGTTATTAATAGTTATGAATTGAGGAGATAGACAAAGGGCGCTCAACCCTCCGCGCGCAGCGACGCGCAAAAACCCGTCAATGGCGTAAACGGAGCCGCGACTGCGCGCGCGCACCCGGCGCCGGCGCGAAGAGTTGCCATTCAATGGGTTCGCATTATACGATGTTTATTCAGATTGCAAGCCGGCTCCAGCGCAGGGACATTACTCAAGTGGCTCATGTTGTTAACATGCAGAAAATAGAAATCAAAATTATATTCTCACTAGCTGTTGTCCGCGACTCCGTCCGCGCTGAATTAAAACGCATCTCAGGCAGCTTGACTTGAGTCGACACTTCCAACAATTGCCGTAACATTTCAACTAATTTACATAAACCTTTGTAAATTGTATACATACCTAACTCTTCATCGAAAATTACTTTATCTATGTGTTCAGAAGTTTGTGAGTTTATCGCGAACAGAAAGACAGACGTGGCGGAAGACTTTGTTTTATAATAATAGGTAATGATATTACACGATCGGTAGGTACGTGAGAGATGTAACTAACCAACGCAACGGCATGATGTGGCTAACAGAGAAAAACAAGTCCGCCCTTGATTTTCCGAATGAAAGAGAGCAATGAGGAGAATGTTTAGTGACTTTCTAATAATTAAAATAAGCTCTCAAGATGACACGTCTTCAACAATGAAGTTGTACATAATCATTCATCGGAATACTCACATACAATTTAATTGTAGACATTATGGGACCTTTACAAGACTTGTTACTTCACATAATAAAAAAAAGCAATTCAAAGGCCAAGTTTTTATTTTTACATACCCTAATATGAAATTATTGTTCAGTATTAAATAAAGTATGTATGCGTTGGTCTGGCTTCTGCCACGGCGGCTATTCAGCCATGTTGAGTAACTTTTTAGTTTAAAAGGCTCATTAGCTTGAGCGAAGTCTTCAAGAATGTTGTAGAAGCCGTCATAAGGATGTCTCGTGTTAACGATCAGTGGCCCTAGCCCACGGGTTGGAGTGATATGGACATGATTTTGGTGGCACGGGATTGCGGGTGGGGGAGCGGGAGGCAGCCCGCGGGTGAATGGCAGATGAAAAGCGTTTAGCGGCGCGACATCAAAGCGCCGCGCGCCCTCCTCGCTGCGCTCGGCCGCACTCGCCCAACTATTTCAATGACATCGCCATTTGTTGAGGTATTTTGGATATTTTAAAATTCTCCGCATGCTCGCCGGCTCTAGAGAAAACATTGCGGGGGTTTGACCTTTTGCACAAAGAATAACGATTCTGGCCAAGTCAGTAGGTACCTACGCTTGACTAGAAGTATTTTTTTCAATTACTTGCAACGAGATGTGGATGTTAAGAGGAGCGGTCTTTGCCCAGCGGTGGGGCAGAATTACATACATACATACATACATATACAAATCACGTATTTATCCCTTACGGGGTTGACAGAGCCTAAGATAACGACCTTCAGGCCACCTTTAGCAAGACACTGAGGGCGTATAGGTGGAAAGTGGAATCAAAATAGTGATGGGTTGCTAGCCGCATCGCCTACAACATGAATCCTATGATTTTCGCCCATTCCCTCGATAGGTTTTTACCATCTGCGCGGGAAGAGAAGCAACTGGTACATTCTATGTTTTTTCTTTGCTCCCAGACCATTAGAATTACATAGATCATATAACAAATATATAATGAATAATCCAGTTCGAAATTAACGCGAGCAGCAGACGTGTCAGAAGCTCTACTATATTTATATGTATAAGTTGAAATATGCAATAAAAGGTAATTATTAAAAAAATATGAATGACGTCCTATTTCCTATGCATATGTTTATTAAATAAATATTGAATATTCATAAACGGCTGGCAAATGTACGGTTTCACATTTTTTTTATGAATACTATTAGATATGAATGAACACGTAACAAATATAATAATAAATAAATATTATGTATATAATAAAGAAAAAGAAAAAGAAAGAGAAACATTTATTTACACACATTCGATACACGTAGATATAAAATAAGGAGAAATACAATATAATAAGAAATAGTACCGATATGGTGTAAAATGTAATAGGTATGCAAACTACGTTTTTATCAGCTTTGAATTACTATTGCAGAACTTAATTAAGTTTTCTCTAGGTATTTAACATAACATTTGTGTAAACAAGCATACCTATAGAAAATATGTATTAAGAATCAAATAGATAGTTAGCAATTTCAGAAACATTCTAGTAACAGAACACTATGCAGAATACGAAAAACCCGGTCCCGGGCAGCGGCAGCGGCAGCGGACCAGCTCAGGCTTTGCTTATAGTATGTTGATCTGGGTTTACCAGCAGCCAGAGCGCCTGCGCCGGCGTTGTTACACAAATACGCTGCTGTTTCTCTTAATCACCGGTTTCCTGCAGCTCGCCGCGTCCAGTGTCAAGGTACCACATACACAATACATTATGTACCCAATATTTTTGGGACGGCTGATAATAAGATCTATAACAATGAACGCCTGATTTAATGTCAATCATCCTGGTACGAGTATAAAGTCGCATAAGAAAAGTTTAATTGATAATAATTTTCATCAATTTAGGTACGTGTATACTTGGCTGAACATGCCAATTTTAACTTACATAAATACTTTTTTGAATAATTTGCGTGAATAGCACGGATAAGTAGTAGGTCCCTAAGTTTTGTACATACAAGAAATCTTGAAAGGACGTTAGGGAGACAGTTAAACTCACGTGGCGCGTGTGTACTAGCATTGTAAATGGCAAGCTCATCTGCTCGCCGTAATAACAATAATCTGGTTGGAAAGTGAGTCTATTGTCGCTATCGGCGCAGGCACATAGCGGCGCCGGCGCCGGCACGCGCGGGAAGGGTTGCGGCTGCGCGCGCGCACCCCTCGCCGCGCACAAGGGGTTTCACTTTTCATCTCGCGTGGAACAGATTGCTCGTTATTCCGCGCAGGTGTGTCGCGGGCCGCGGGCCGGGGGCTGCTCGCGCGGGGGGAGGGGGGGGGGACCAGGCCCCGCCTCGCCTCGTTTGCATACGCCCCCGCGCGACCAGTTCCCTCATCTACATACTGGCGCTGCCCGCGGCCCGCACGCAGCGGCGCCGATTATTTCTAAAGCCACTATTACCAAATCGGCCGATAATCACTGCGGTGATTCGGTACGTCTATTTTACATCCGTTAGTGTGATAAAAAAAACTTAGGATAATAATGAAAAAAACACCGATTTTAAAAGCATCGTAAGAATCCCACGCTGGCGATGAGCAGGCAAAAACGTTTTTCACTGTGAAATAACTGTTTGCATAAAAAAGAGAGATGAATGCGAGATCGGAAATATGCATTTTTTACGGTAAACGCGGATTCAAATGGCGCACAATTAATCACCGTCCCCCTCCCTGCCCCCGTGCCCCCCCCCCCTCCCTCGGCTGCGTGCGCGCCGCCGGGAGTGCGTGCGTCGACTCCAAGCGGCTCGCTGCAAAAACTGCAACGCGCGGTCAGACGATAAAAATATTCACACGTTGTCTCGTCGTGTGTTATATTATTATGACTATGAATAAGTATAACCTTTTAAGCGTATTTATTTCGTAACAAACATGTCTAACAATTAGTTTACGAGTTAAACACCGCGTCACGCACAATGCACTGCGCAAGCTTACGCGAGCGCGCCGACTGCTGTTTATCACCTATGAACAACAATTCATTTATTTTTAATGCCTTCTTGGGGGACGCTACTGCAAAGACGTTAACGGTTATCACAAGAAAGTGATATTGGTTTGTAAGCATTCAGAACAGACCTCAAATGATTTTTGGTACATCTGTGTATCACAACAAACTGATAAAAAGTTGTTTTGACTTTGAAATACAAGTAGAATGCGAGTACCTATCTACATACTATGGGTAGAGAATTACAGCTCTTATCAATATCATTGCGTCACCCAGGCGAAAATATAATTCGAGCGTTAGTTTAGAAGAAGTTCCTACACAGATTTTTCTCTTTCGTGTGGGAAATATTTTCCCAGATTTGATTTCCACAATCGGCTACTTGTTGTCGTCTCGCTACAACATTTGGAGCTAAAAATTTCTTTTCAACGGATTGAAGCAAAACCTTAGTGTGTGTCCGTGACCACTGTGTCTGACCAATAGGTAGGTACGTGAGTGGTCAAATGACCACTGTATGTTATGCTTTTGACCGCTGTTGTGACTTCAGCGTCGGTGTGCGGGTGGAAGCGAGAAGCCGCCCCGCCCCGCTGCGACCTTGTTTAGTGAGGTAGCAAATGATCTCAATGTTATTTCTTTACTTCATGGGTTTCGAAAAACAACAAATAAATATGAACCACTAACATCGACGAAAATAAGTATTTCGTAATTTGTGGTGCCTTCCACATAATGTAAACTGCAATAGTACATTACACCCCCGAGGGTGGTGAAATAAAAAATGTCTCAGATCGCAGGAACTTCGCAGCGGGCGGTAAATTGCTACTTACGGCCCGTGGCGTCGTAAAAGCAATTGATGCATTTGCTATGGATACATTTACACGTGCGTTTTAACGGATTCGCTTGACGCGCCTCCGGCGAGGCCGGCTGCCGAGGCGGAGCGTGGCAGCAAAGCCGGTACAGCAGACGGGTTGCTGGCTCAGCGCGCGGCGCGGGCCGAGTGCCGAGCCGCCGCGGGATGTGTGTCAGTGCTGTCGGTGGGCGCGCCGTGTCGGTGCAGCTGAGTTTTTTTGCAAAAACCGTTATTTTCGACATAAATCTCACCCTTCTTCCGGCGCACAATACCGCGACGCGCTTTTTATTCTCTACAAATTTAAAAAATATGGGGTAATGCATTTTTTATTGCACAGAATCGCGAGTTTTAACGCAGAAGCGGTCGTTATTCCTTCCCACGGCGGGAAGTGGGTCACCCATTGTGTCGCTCCTTCGTTTTTTCGCTAAAAAACAGTTTTCTGCGACCTGTCCTCTCCCCGCGCGCCTCGCACCCCCGGGCTCCCCTCTGACACACTTTTTTGGGGTAAAAAATGTAAAAGCCCCGCACAGCTTGCGAGGAAGTTTTCTCAGGAGTTTTACGTTTTTTTCTCAATAAATGTAATATCAGTGTTTCGGCTTGTCGCGCGGCGGGCGGGAAGGGTTGGGGCGCGCGGCGCGGGGGGGCGGGGGGATGCTGGAAATAAATTTAATGTCGCCGGCGGCGCGGGCAGGCAGGGGGGGGGGGCAGGGAGCCAATAAACTGATTAGGTAAACACAGGCCGCGGCCGGGGAGGGACTGCCTCCGTTTTAACGCGCGAACGAGTTGAAAGGCACTTCACAAATAATCCATCAACATCTCGTCCGGCGGGGGAGCGAGCGGGGCAGGGGCGGGGGGGGGGGAGTGCTTGCTCCGGGAGGACCCTCACCTGCGGCGGACACGCGCCCGCACAAGTGCCTCGCAAATTAACTTATTTGCGGACACTATTTGAACGAAGACAGAACAAGAACGGCTACGAAGTAAAGACACCGTCAAACTTAAGTGGCCGTTAAAGCAGCGCAGCTGAACCGAAAGAGAGAGAAGGATTGAAATCAAAGATATGAGTTTTGTTAGCAGTACAATCCAAGTGCCTTTACCTTTTTGTTACTCTTCTATATTTGTCTATTCCGTGACGTCTAAGCGAGAGTACACGCAATTCAAACCTTAACAGTTTTTTTTTATTTAATTTATCAGGTTAAGGGCCCAGAATAGCCCAGGAATTATCAGTGAACCCCGTAAAGTGTTTTTCTCATAAAATTCCGGTATAAATACTCGTATAAAAAGACTAAAATAGTAAATTCCAAAAGTGACGTATCCCGAAGAAAAATTCTGTGTTTTGTTCTGTCAAGCTTGAAGTTCGTTGAAATTTGAATTGGGTGATTTTCCGTGATTTTCGTTTTCGATTTTTATGCAAAAGAAATGGCTTCGAATAATTCACTGGCATTAATAGAGAAGTTAACCGGCCGTGAAAATTATTCTACTTGGCAGTTTGCAGTGAAAACGTATCTCCAACATGAAGAGTTGTGGGACTGTATCGAAAATCCCGACCCATCGGCAAAAGTAAACGAAAAACGTGACATCAAAGCGAGAACAAAAATTATTCTTCTGGTTGACCCGATTAATTACGTTCACATAAATGAGGAAAGCACGGCCAAAGGAGTTTGGTGTAAGCTGGCAGCGGCTTTTGACGATTCCGGGCTGACACGCCGAGTTGGTCTGCTGCGTGACCTGTGCAATACTTCGCTCAGTGGATGTCAAAATATAGAGGAATACGTGAGCAAAATAATGTCAACAGCTCACAAGCTTCGGAACATTGGCTTCAAAGTGGATGACGAGTGGCTCGGTACACTGCTGCTCTCTGGTCTGCCCGAGTCTTATCAGCCAATGATTATAGCTATTGAAAGCTCAGGCACGAAGATATCCGCAGATTCTGTGAAAGCAAAATTATTACAAGATGTCAGAAATTCAGAGAACAACACAACAGCATTTGCAGTTAACAAGAGGAATTTTCGTAACAATGAAAAGAGGCAGTCCAAGGGTCCAAGATGCTACTCCTGTAATAAATATGGACACAAGAGCCCTGACTGTAAATCTAAACCTAAAACTAACGTGCAGAAACCAACCTCTTCTTACGCTGCTGTGTTTGTGGCATCGTCTTGTTATGATGACGCCTGGTACATAGACTCCGGCGCCTCCGCTCACATGACGAACAACAAGAATTTCTTTCTAACGGAAACATCTCCTGTAATAAAGAACATTAGAGTTGCCGACAATAAGATACTGTCCGTGCAAAGCTCGGGGCAAATAAGCTTAGATGTATTTGATGAAAAAGGCCAGGAAAATAAGATTCTGTTCAAAAATGTCTTATATGTTCCAGGATTAGCAACCAATTTGCTATCTGTGAGTCAGATCACTCAAAATGGTGGCCATGTAAAATTTGACAAGTCCGGCTGTGTTATCTTGAACAGCAAACATCAAATTGTTGCAACTGCTTGTATTGTCAACAACATGTACCGGTTAAATATGCCAGGAGGCAGTACATACATGTCTGAAGTTGAAGAACAAGATGCTTATCTGTGGCACCAGAGAATGGGACACCTAAATTTTCAAAGCCTGAAGAAAATGCCTGAAAATACCGAGCATGTAATTTTCTCCGAAACAACAGAAAATCTGACATGTATAACTTGCAAGGAGGGCAAGCAAACACGTTTACCTTTTAAAAGTGAAGGATTAAAGGTTAATAAGCCCTTAGAGTTAGTTCACTCCGATATGTGTGGCCCGATGGAAACACAATCTCTGGGTGGTGCCAGATATTTTATAACCTTCCTTGACGAGTACTCTAAAAGAATTTTCGTTTATTTCCTCCGAAACAAGTCTGAAGCTCTGGAAAAGTTTAAGGAATTTAAACAAGAAGTTGAGAATCAGCTAGATACTCATATCAAGATTCTTCGAACAGATAACGGGCTGGAGTATGATAACAAAAATTTCTCTCAATTCTTGAAAAGCTCTGGAATCATACATCAGACAACTACACCGTATTCACCTGAACAAAATGGGACTGCTGAACGCATGAACCGGACATTAGTGGAAAGAGCCAAGTGTATGCTACTCAATGCCAATCTACCAAAGTTACATTGGGCTGATGCAATACATACTGCAGCTTATGTCATCAATCGTTCACCAACTAAGTCCTTAACGTTTAAGACTCCTATGGAGATGTGGTCTGGTCTGAAACCAACTGTGAATCACATGCGTATTTTTGGATGTGAGGCAATGGTTCACTTACCCAAAGAAAAACGCAAGAAATGGGATCCAAAAGCATACAAAATGATCTTCATTGGATATTGTGATCACACAAAAGGGTATAGATTCATATTACCCAATTCCAGAAAGGTAATAAAAAGTAGAGATGCTATATTTCTTGAATCAACCGTTAAGAGATACTTTGTTCCCGTAGATATGTCCGCGGAGAAACCTGAAAAAGAAGAAAAATCTGAAAAAGAAGAAAAACCTGAAAAAGAAAAAGAAAGTTTAATGGATGAAAGTTCTATTTTAGATAGTTCGTATGAAACAATAGTAGGAAACAGATCCTCTGACAGTGATTACAAACCTGATACAAGTCTTGATTCTCCTGTAATTAGCAGTATGACACTAAGATCGAAAAACAATCTCAGTAACAAGAACTTAAATTTAGCTAATTCACAAGAAAATTCTTACCTGTGTTCAGTCACATCTGATGTTCCTGAAACCTATAAAGAAGCAATTAGTTCACAAAACAAAGAAGAATGGATAAAGTCGATCGATGAAGAGTTATATGCTCATGAGAAGAATGAAACTTGGACATTGATAGAAAAACCTCCAAGTGCTAAAGTAATAGGATGCAAGTGGGTTTTCCGAATAAAGGAGGAGTCAACGGGTCCACGGTTCAAATCAAGACTGTGTGCAAAGGGGTTTGCACAAACTGCAGGTATCGACTACACCGAAACATTCGCACCAACAGTAAGTGTTCCGGTTGGTCCTCACGTAAAGCTACAAAAAGGAGACGGTGAGCCAGAGAAGAACATTCCATACAGAGAGGCTGTGGGTTCCCTCATGCATCTGGCTATAGTGAGTCGACCCGAAATTATGTTTGCTGTAAGCCTGGTGAGTAGATTTCTTACTTGTTACAACAAATCACACTGGGACGCTATATTGAGAATCTTCAAATACCTGAAAGGTACAAAAGAGTATGGACTGTATTACTCATCTTCACTGCAACCACCAGAAGTAACTGGTTACAGTGATGCCGATTACGCCAATGATATTGATACAAGACGTTCCGTCACAGGTTATGTTTTCATTAAAAATGAAGCAGCTGTAACGTGGGCCAGTCAAAGACAACAGACTGTCGCTCTGTCAACAACAGAAGCCGAATTCATGGCAGCCTGTGCCGCAACGAAAGAAGCTATGTGGATAAGGCAATTATTATGTGATATTGGTGATTATAAACAAGACACGATGTGTTTACATTTAGACAACCAAAGTGCTATCAGTGTTATCAAAAATGTAAACTTTCATAAACGCTGTAAGCATATTGATATAAAATACCACTTTGTTAAAGAAAAATACAGTCAAAAAATTATTGATCTTAAAGCTGTAAGCACTGATAATCAATATGCAGACATATTAACCAAGGCTCTGTCAAAAGTAAAATTTCAATTTTTGAGATCTAAGCTTGGAATGTCTAGTTACAGTTCTGTATCAAAGTTATAGGTGTTTCAGGTTTTTATGTTTTTTAAAGGGTCTTATAGATGTTACCCAGTTAAGTTTTTTTTTGTTAGAATTAGAAGACTTGGATTTAGAGGGAATGTTAGCAGTACAATCCAAGTGCCTTTACCTTTTTGTTACTCTTCTATATTTGTCTATTCCGTGACGTCTAAGCGAGAGTACACGCAATTCAAACCTTAACAGTTTTTTTTTTATTTAATTTATCAAGTTTTTAGTAGGGTAGTTAAAGGAGCTTAAGGATTTGGTGTATCGATCTGGGTTTTCAATGTAAAACAGAGTCTACTGCTAAATGTTGGTTTCAATGCAGCATGTTTGTGCGCCATGACCCCAAGCGCTATGTGACATGAAATTAAACAAAACGGGGAGTTTTTTAAATTATGTTGTTTCCAAACTAAGGGACACGTTAAATGCTTTCTGTTGACGCAGCTGTTATATTGTGGATGCATATAGGTTGGTCTGTCAAAAATTAAAATATTCTCAGTGTATGGCGCTGCATCTATACCTATAGACACGCAGCAGCGCGTCAAGCTGACAGAACTGGCGAGCAGCACCGTGTCTACCTAATATTACACGAACCATTTGAAAACACTTTTGATCCCCTCATAACTCAAAAACTATTTTATAAAAACGCTTTATTGCCATACCTACTGTAGGTGTTCATCAAAATGTAGGTGTCAATCCAAAATCCGGATTTTCAATCCGGTCATGCATAAATATGTAAAATTGGACTCATACATTAAGACTAGTGAGATAAATATGTGCTCCAATGTCATAAACATACCTCAAACGGTTATTTAGATATATGCTTAACAACAAGGAGCACGTGTTGTTCTGCTTCATCGCCCCGGGACACTCGGTGCGTGAGTTCAACTTGCGAGTTGAACGCATTGCTGGTTGTTAAATTGCGTGTCTCCGTGTTTGACCTCTCCTGTCTAAGGCATACTTCGCGTGTGCGTTTCATCCTCGACTGGTCGTTGATGGACTAATGATACACTAGCTAAAGGTCATTCTGTGCTGTCACTTGGTGTTATTGAACGAGAAATATAAATACTCGAACATAATATAAGAACAAATACCTGTCTCGTGCCTACCTTTTTTTGCAAAAAATGTTTTAATTTCACTATCGACTATTAAACATAGTTTGTCCCTGCACCTTTCACATTATGTAGCCTAATCTAAGTATTTAGAGTATCTATGCTTAGAGTTAACGATATGTTATACAATACCCCTAAATGTGAGTAGGTAGCTAAATTAGGAAACAATTTACGACAAATCTGTTGAGTAGATGCTTCCATACTAAGTGTGAGTTGCATCAACTTACTTTAGCAATAACAATAACCATAAGCAACGATTTTGACACACATATGCGACCAAAAACAACGAAATTTATATTTTATTGAATCAGGCGTTACGTTGCGGAGGTCCATTTCAATGAACAAAAAACATTCACCTTGCTACTAGTGGTGGAGGGAGAATTGCATGAAAAACAAATATCATATTTCGCACAGGCTTGGTTACCTTGCACGTGAGTAGCGGAGTACCAAGATAAATATTTTTTGTTCAACGAAATATATGTCAAAATCTTCGGTTATGGTTAAAGTTATTGTTAAAGTAACTAGGTGGAACTCACACTAAGATACTCGTAATTAGGAATAACTGACGGATTGCATGAAGTCTCACATATTTTTACCAGGTGTTGCTGCAAGAATGGCACTGTGATCAAACTGATTGGGAAAATACAGAGATACTGTGACCATTCTAATCAAAGTGGACCAAATTAAGTGTCGAGGTGGTTTTAATTGTGGCAGTGGCACTGCGAGTCTGCCCGGAGCGCAGCTGCGCGCGCCGGCGTCGCCGATCATATTTCCCGACAAAGCGGAGAGAGCCGAAGTCGGAAGCGATTGTCTTACGCTCACGAAAGCCTTTTGTTTTCATTCAAAAATGAATTCATAACTCACGTGGTTCGACAAAGACCGAGACATCAATCAAAAGCATCGCGCAGATATGAGCGGCGGAAGCAGCCGGCGACACCGCCACTCGGATGCTATCTCCGGCTAATTGCAATTAGTGGCGCCGCAGCAAACTAGGCCTTATGGAGGAGCAGCAAGGGGCTCGCGTGTCGCGCGCCGTATCGCGGCATCTCCGCCTCCTGCGCAGGACGCCGGCGCATGCGCGGCGACAAGGTCCGTGCACTATTGACATTGGAGCCTACGCAGGCAATTTGACTAACAAGGCGGAGAGATTATGCAAGATATTTGCAGTGTACCACAAGTTCGTAACAGGAATGTACAGAGTAAGCTGTCGCGGGTGCCGAAGCTGAAGACGCGAGAACAGTTAGTTACTTGGAATCACTGGAATATTCCGGTTTTTTTGAAGATGTCATGGAATTGTACTCAAGTCGTTTCGAACTGTACCCGACACAATAAGCTTTGAAACTGGTTTGAAACGGAATTAATTCGTTTACCATGAAGGAAGCCGTTGGTGTCGGAGCGGCTCGTCTAGAGCCTACATACGTCCCACTGCTGGGTCTCCGGAGGGCTCTTCTCATAGTGAGAGGGCTTGGGCTGTAGTGCCCACGCGGAGCCAGAGTGGATTGGGGACATCGATCATTGTTTCGGTCAACTTCTTATTGCTGATTGGTCATTTCAAGTGTACTCGCATGCTGCGACATCTCCTTATACATATAACAGACTAATATTAAAAGCATCAAAGTTTGCGAAGATTTATTATGGATGTATGGCTCTTTTATACGAAAGCTACGCAACAGAAGCGGATTTAACTTGGCATGGCTTCCTCGGGACATCGGATAACTGTATCCCGACGAAGTCTCAGGCAACAGCTAAAGTCTAGAACATAAAGTTCCATCATATGCGCAATGAAGGATAGGATGTTATGTTTCCAATTAACCATGAATGGAGACTTAGCTTATTAAATCAGAGGAAACAGAGGAAGTTGGGGATAAGCCAGATCGATGCGACAGTCAGCGCGAGTATGGCGCGGGAGTGCCCCCCCCCCCCCCCCCCAACACACTGCAGGCGCAATGAAAACAATCACTTCTAAACGATTTCTATTTCAAGCATTTTTATCCTACTAACATTATAAATGCGAAAGTTTGTGAGAATGGATGTTTGTTACTCTTTCAAGCTAGAACTGTCAAACAGATCCGAATGGATTCAAGTAAAAAGATAAGCTATAGCCTAGAATAAAACATACACTATGTTTATCCTGGAAATTGTGTATATAGTTTCCGCGGGATAGCGATAGCAAGTTCTTTGCAGGCGGAGTCGCGGGCCACAGCTATTTAGTAGGTAATACAAAAAAAAATCAAATCTGCACCGCGGCGGAAGGGGACTATGTACCTAATTGTAATTCAATGTAATCCTTGTGTACGTTATACTTGGGTTATGTATGTATGTATGTATGTAAACTCTTCATTGTACAAAATAAACAAGACAAATACAATTGACAAACACTGAGATACATGCACAAAGGCGGACTTATCACTTTAAGGGATCTCTTCCAGTCAACCTTTGAGTGGATGAAAGGAGTATTATATTAGGGATGGACGAGTGAGTTTAAAATTGCAAACACTGAGAGCCACAATACATAACTTTACCAATTATAATAAATAAACTCCTAAAACCTACCAATCAATAAACTACTTTATACTTTATAGGTTTAGATATTTAATTAAACTTTTCCTGTTATAGACCTCGAATGATTATTGGTTCATTTAACGCTTAAGCCTATTTTCACAGCGGATGCTGTTGAAGGCTCATATTTTACTTTATTGCACTACATTACTTAAATAGTATTTTTAACGAAATCAAGTGATCTGCACTCAATACTGATAAACCCACCAATAAAATAAAAATAAATAAAATAAAATAACCCTTCCGTCTCACAGTCACTCTCCACAATATTTTTCGTTACACAAATCCAGTGTTTTTTTTTATTTTAAAACATAATTCAACATTATAGTAAAAGCGTCCACAGACACTTGAAAATAGTTTGACAGGTCGTTGACTGACAATGTTATATGTAGGTAGGTAATGAACAGAAAACATTTACCTTGCTGCTCCGCTACCTTGGTAAATGTTTTTTGCTCACTGATATGGACCTCCGCAAAGTACCGCTTGATTCAATAAAATATCATATGTTATAGGTAAATTTACGTTTATTTACGTGAGACCATAAAATAAAACTTTCCCAGGGAACTTCCTTAGCTTCGGTAACATTGCTTGAACATTCGACAAGTCCATAATCTAAGATTAAGCATCGTAATATTAATTAAACGCGTCCGTGTTTGTGTGGTGTAAGGGATAATTAAGTTTGTGGGATTTATATGTGTTTTATTGGCAGCAGTGGAGAGAGGGATTGCATGAAAAACATATATATTGCACACAGGCTTGGTTATCTTGCACGTGAGTAGCGAAGTAGCTAAATTTTTTGTTCATTGAAATGGACCTCCGCAAAGTAACGCCTGATTCAATAAAATATTAATTGGGACACTCCATCGTAATGAATAAATCGTAGCTCTACTGCCAGCTTTATTTGTTTTTGACCTGAGAATCTCTGCAGCGCTCCCGGCTTGGCGCCCGTTGGTTACAGTCCTGGTAGTTACAAGAGGAACACGGTTTACAGATGTTTTGTCCTATACAATATTTGTTCGCTTAACGCAAGTAACGTTTTGATGTTTTTGTGTATGCTGTTTTTTAGCGCAGGTACCTATTAGGAAAGGTTTCATGTTGAGCTGTTAGAAAACCCCACAGACCGTGAACGGTCGCTTTTAGCGCAGTAAAATTATTTAATATTAACAAGTTTCGTAAGATAAAGCTGAGTAACCAAGCCCAAGTTAAAGGTTAACTCGAGAAAACCGGCTCCATTAATACTGCATCACTACACCATCCTCACCAGCCAAAAGACGTCCACTGCTGCACATGGCCTCCCTTGAAGGAGCACCATAAAGACCGGTCTTGCACGGCATTCGGCAAGCGGACTCCCGCGACCTTCACGAGGTCATCACATCAGTCCATGTTTCACATCACATATTTCTTGATAATAAAATATGTAAGTAGGTCCCACTTTTTTAATTGAGTGTTACAAAGATGTAATCCCATTCTGTACAAACTTACAAGGCAGGTCTTCGATCAGGCCCTAGTGCAAAAAAACAAGCAAGCTTACTTAATGTCACTTTGTTAGTTGAGTTTTTTTCTGTGATCTGCGAAGCAATTCCATTGTGTGTGTGTAGTTCCGAATCCGCACTGGGCCCGCGTGGGAACTATAAGCCCAAGCCCTCTCATTCTGAGAGGAGGCCTGAGACCAGCTGTGGAACGTATTAAGGCTGGTAATGATGATGTGAGGGGGCAAACGAGCCTGCGGTCACCTGATGATAAGATAAGATAAGATAATGATAGATGATTTAGTGATAGATGGAAAGGAATCACCGCCGCTGAGGACACCCATAACATAAGGTGGGTAACATTTTAACCGCACATTTCAAATCAATTTGGTTGCGTTAGGAATAGGATTCATCGCGCCAAGACAAAAAACGAGTTAAGTATGAACCACAGCACGGGGCTTGCACTCGGAGTATCATTGTTGGAGAGTGCGCGGGCGCAGTCGTGAGGCTGCCTCCGGAGCTTTGACCGCCGATATTAATGACGCGGCGGGGGAGGGGGGGGGGGGGCGGTCACGAGCGCGCTCAGATTTGAATACTAGATAATTAATATCGCTTTATTAGCGGCGGAAATATCGATCCGCGGCGATACGGCCTTTGAGCGCGCCGCCTGCGCCCGCGCAGCCCGCTCCACTACTCCACAACGATCACACTCAACTTTGGAAACGTGCGTCTCAATGGCCACTGACGCTGTTGGACAAATAAATGCTGTGGCATCGTCATCCACGCCGCGCGACCGTGACCTTTCTGCATTTTATTACCGTGATTATACAACGCAAATAGTTGCATATTAGATAAGTTCATGCACATGGTAAATTGAAGCAAACTTTGTGTCCTCACGTCTCGCGTCGTTGCGATACTGTTCTACAATCCGCAGCCGGAGGCCGACCTGGGAGTCATCACAATCACTTAATGCGTGCCAAGTTCTATTCAGCGTAAGGGACACAGCCATATAGCCATATGCACGCATTAAGCGATTGTGGTAACAGCTCTGGTCCGCAGACTCAGTGGTCACTTTTAACAAGAACAACAAAGAAAAACGTTATGATTAATTATAAGATCGGCGCAGTTGGGCCTTGCCCGCGCCGGCGCATTGTCCGCGCGCGCTTCATTTGTTATCTTCATTTATTAATCGACAGGGGTCAGTGACCGCCGGTTGCGCAACGCGACCTACTGATCGGTATCGGCGCGCGCGCAGCCGACCCGGGACGCAGGACACTTGCCGTGATACCGGGGCACCGGCTGCCCGGGCCAGTGCTAACACTACCAATTTACCACCCCGAGGTGCAATGTCCTTCAGACAGCTTTTAATATCAAAGCGGTGGTAGATATAAATGTATCCATGCGACTATAAGCTTTGGGAAACTGTAAACAAATTGGCCTACCTGCTTGTTCTAATCACTACATAGTAGTAGGTATATAAAACAAAGTCGCTATCTCTGTCCCTATGTCCCTATGTATGCTTATATCTTCAAAACTACACAACGGATTTTGATGCGGTTTTTTTTTAATAGATAGAGTGATTCAAGAGGAAGGTTTTTATGTATAATTCTACGCAGACGAAGTCGCGGGCAGAAGCTAGTAAGTTAATATAAGTAGGTACAATCAAATGAATCAAGAATTTACTTCTTGATAAAAAAAATGCACGGTTTTACCCGTGCTGAAATTATAGCTATAGCTATGGGTGTTGTAGCGGTATAGCACGCATCACGGAATGTCATCATTCCGGATCCGGATTGGATTTCCGGCCATAGCTTATACTTACGGTTTTTTATGTTTTCTAATTTTCAGTGTCGTTTAGAAATATAAGTAAACTAGCTTCTGCCCGCGACTTCGTCTGCGTAGAATTATACATAAAAACCTTCCTCTTGAATCACTCTATCTCTTAAAAAAAAAACCACATCAAAATCCGTTGTGTAGTTTTGAAGATATAAGCATACATAAGGACATAGGGAAATACAGATAGAGAAAGCGACTTTGTTTTATACTATGTAGTGACTATGTAGTGATATAATCATAGCCCAATAGGCTTACTTGGCCGACTATACTCGTAGTTGCCGCTAGAATACAAGATAAGTACACTTATACTCATGCCACAAACTCCCATTTACTCACTAACTTAGAAACGCAACGAAAATTCGGCTTACGAAACTTTAACCGATCCCGACTGAGAGTTAAACACGAATTTAACGTTTGATTGATTCCTACGTTTAGCAGAAGCCATGCACGAACAATCGTTGAGTAAAAATGATCGCGTAATGTTGTAAAAGCAATAAATAGTTATGAATAGTCATGGAGCGTCTGCGGGTGGCTTATGTCCCGGTTTAGCGTCGCCGGCCGCGGGAGCATCGCAGGCAGAGAGTTGGAGCTCAATTAGCAAGTCGCGCCTCCCGCCTCCCCCCCCCCTCCCGCAACCCTCGATAAACATGCAATTATTTCAATTACGCCAGCGCTAGCCACACGCAACACAGGTCGGCATAGATAAATGATTTAGATTTAAAAATATAATTCTGCGCCAGGAAGCGCGTGCGCATCGGCTAGCATCAAATGAAACCGGCGCCGCTTCCCACTGACAGGGAAACGGTTTTGACACGTTGCATGCCGAACATTTAAATTTAATTTGGACAGCAACGTATGTTTTATTGTCTAGGTCGATTTTGAAGTGCTGTTTATATTGGAATAAGAACAGTAACACTCGGTTTACAAGGTTTAAACCAAAACCTAATAAGTTTAAACTAGTGTTACCTATTCCGCCTTTGTGCATGTATCTCAGTGTTTGTCAATTGTATTTGTCTTATGTTTATTTTGCACAATAAAGAGTTTACATACATACATACATACCTATTCTAATAAGTCTAATTGGATTTTTCTACATGCAAACTGTTCCGGCAAATGCAGTTGTCTAATAAGACTGCCACCATAAAATAGTTTGAAGGTCTGTCATTATCGGAATAAATCCACTATTATATACACATGCAATAATGTGCACTGACTAGCAAAAATAACGGGCCACTTTCCATATGAATTTGAATGAAAAGCAACACGTTATTTTCTAATAATGATTTAATTACCTACCTAATTAATTTCGTAATTCTTGTATAATAATGCTACATTCCAAATAGGCGAATCACAGACTGAGTCAGTGCTTTTATGTTTTTTATGCTGCCACTCATGGACACCCGGAAAATAAATAACAACACATGAACTGCGGGAACGTTTCAACTAAACAAGAATAAACAAGAACACAATAAATTATTTACTTTATTAGCTAAGCGTAATGAGATTAACGAGCAAAACACGCATCTTTTACTGCTCAACTAATATTATAATTAGAAGCAAATTTACGTTTTGTTTGAGACTGACGGAGGCACATGCCAGTGCATTCGGTAGTATGCTCAGTAAGCTTTTATGGATAAAGAGGACAGTATTTTATTGGTCCCGAAAGTAATAAAAAAATATACGTATGTACTATGTACAATATCGTATCGAAATCTACTATTCTTAGAGCCTGTCTCACTACTCTCTGTAAAGTTCATGCTATCTTAAGTGTCAGTTATCTATGATTCCCTCTTTATTTCTTACTACGAAACAGACAGAGACGACATGATAGATAACCGACACTTAAAATATCAGGGTCTTAACAGAGAGTGGTGAAATAGGCCTGAAATACTACTACTCATTTCCAGCCTATATGTATACGTCCCACTGCTGGGCACAGGCCACCTC
The DNA here is from genome assembly GCA_949127965.1 of Pandemis corylana. Classification (NCBI taxonomy): domain Eukaryota; kingdom Metazoa; phylum Arthropoda; class Insecta; order Lepidoptera; family Tortricidae; genus Pandemis; species Pandemis corylana. The sequence goes on along the minus strand of OX421858.1, from coordinate 15,944,586 downwards.
TCAGAATGAGAGGGCTTTTATTTATTCATTTATTTATAGGAACACAAACCGGCGTAGGTACGTGGCTCATAAACAAATCACAAAGAGTTTATAGCAATTCATTGTTTTTAAAAAAATGTGTCCAAAGATAATAAATAAACAAGTATTGGTTTAATGTTCGCGTGCGCGGGCGACAACGAACAACTGACCAATGGCAAGCAATTAAACTCAGTCTTAATCTCAATTTTGACTACTGCATAACGCTTCAAATTCATGTCAAAAATAATTTGAATCATAATCGAAGTGTCGGGGATGCGCGTTGATGTCGTTAGCAGCGCTGCGCACGCGCCGCGCGCGGTAGCCGCGCCTGCCATCCGACAGATGTCGCTCGGCGGCAAACCCAGTTTATAGAGCAGTTTAACGACCAGGTAGCGTAGTGGTTAAAGGATCTCACTATTAAGCTTGAAGTCCCGGGCTCGACCCCCGGATCCCCGGAGCATGAAGTTATTTATGTAAATATAATTTATGTTTGTATGTTTAGCTTAGTTTGGGACTAGGTCAGTTGTTGTCTTGTTCAAAAAAAATACTGTTGGTATGCACGAGCTCAGCGCCCTCTGGCGGGCTCGTTACTCGAGGTGATTAGCACTAATTAGCCCGCGCGAGCAGCGGCCGCTCATTATAGCTTCTATTCAAATGAGCGTTACAATAATAATTATAATAATATTATAATGTGTATCAGCACGGCTGTCTGCGCGCGCGCCGCCGGCGTGGGACCGCAGCCGCGCCGCTGAAGCTGTACTAAATACCACTCACGAACCAATAGCAGTCACATTATCAATATTAGGTATCGTGATACGGTATGCCAACATTGGATCGTGGATTTCAAAACAACCGGAGTCGCTGCGGTATGCATCAGTATTTCGTGATATGGATCGCAGTATGCGTGGATGACACGATAGTATTGACCGTCTAATTCATAGAATACGCAGTTACTAATACTTCAGTCCACACTCCGTGACGTCACCAAGTATACTTATAAACTGTTGAATGTGACATCTCTGGGTACGACAGAAGTGGCCACGCAACATTAATTCTTCGCCGTAAAACGCGAGTGCTAAGAGACAGCGACGCCCTAACCCTAGGCGCCGGGCAACACGCGGCAACTGTAATACACTAAGATAAAATAATACCAATGTTCGTCTCAAGCCGGGCACTCAGCTGCGAGCTGTAACCATAACCAAAAAGCCTAGTGTGGCCGTGGCGCTCCGCTCGCGCAAGAATGGTTAACAATGACGTCTAAATGCGATTGAATTCCGATTCAGTTTAGGTTCGCTCGCTGTCAGATCCATACTAAAAACGACAGCAAAAACTTGAACTGAGTCGGAATTGAATCGCATTAAGACGTCATGGTAAGGCTCCAGCTCGCAAATGATTACCCGTCATAATGTAATTGTAACATTAAACGCTTTGTTTGTATTACGCAGTAGGTAATATCCATTGTAGTGGCACCGCACAACGCCCGACAATGTTTTACAATGTGTTACAATGTGTAAACTGTTCAACCAATTGGAAATATTTCCAGTTGGAACAGCGAGTCTACACCAAAAATCCTACTAGATCCGTACCACTGCCATGCTTCTAGCAGTGGCGTAACTATAGGGTGGCAGGGGTGGCAAAATGCCACGGGCCCCTAGCTCTACGGGGCCCCAACTGGCTTGGTTTAGAGCACAGAAGGGACGCTGATGCACTTCTTTATATTTAGGAAAGAGACCCATCTATCGAATTTGCCGCGGGCCCCAGACGTTATAGTTACGCCACTGGCTTCTAGTACAGCATTACATTGGCCATACGTAGATATATTCTGGAACCATCTGGAACTATTGGAGCTCAATTCGGGAACGGGATGCGAGAGATAATACCGAGCATTAGCAGAGCCTAAGCGAGTTTTTGAACTGACAGCTCGTCGAGCAAAAGAGATAAAAACGCGATGAGCCCTAATAAGCTGGGCGCTGCGTCGGCCAGAATTTGTATTTTCGTCGTTGACAATATTTTATGTAATCGCTATTGGGTGTCGGCGGGATGACGGCCAGCACAAACGAGCGTAACTTACACGATGATAGCTTACTAATACGAAACACTTTTCTAGTCAGATTCCAATAAGTTTTCTTGTAAAGAAGATGGATGTAACCAAAATAGGTATATCGTTAAAGTATGAGTCACTTGTGTAGTGAGGGTTTCGCACTCATTTTGAGCCAGCCAAAAATTAGTTTATAGTTGGTTTGTAGCATCACTGATTTTCGGAAATTTTTCTTTAATTGTGTTAGTTCTTGCCCTACAATTACGTCAACGGGTGTTCTGTTTAATAATAAATCAAAAGGATACCTTAGTTCGCGTTACCTTAGAATCTATACGTTCTTTGACGACTGGAAGAGACTCCCCCTTAATAGGTAGAGCAAGAACTGAGTGGTTAGCGAAATCAGTCAGCAACTAACTGGCTTAAGACCTAATGGGCGCAGGTCTGCGCCGGCGCGGGCCGCGGCCCCTCGCTGCTGCTGAGTAATGAGGAGCTCCTGCGCAGCGGGGGGCGCGCCGCGAGGGGGTACAGGGGGAGGGGGGGAGTGAGTTAATTAATAAACGAGGCTCAAAGCGCGCCGCCGCACGACGCGAACCCACGGCCTGCGGTTTGGCGGGACCTGCTGTTTGTCTAAGCCTACTTATAAATAGACTAGTTCTGATGATGATGATAACCCTTGGAAAAAGCCTACAGTCTAGTCTAAAGCCTATATTTTTGCTTTTAGATATAAAAAATATCTTGAATCTTACAATGTTTTTTTAATTACACGAACAACACTACCTAGGTTCATGTTACGGTGCGAGCGGCGTGGTTATGTTGTTAGATTTATCTTTCACATACTCGTACATTGTAACTAAGTAGGTACGCGAAGTGACTACGTAAAGATGTGATAACTGGTAAGCGGCTCGAGGTACGACTTTTATTCCATTGCATCGAATCAAGCCCCATCACGGAGCGAGCGTCTGGCCGGCGACCGGCATCGGCACAACAGATAAGCCCTCATTTTGCGCTCCCTCTTTTTCTTAAAAAGTGCCTCGTTACGACTTTATTGGCTAATTACTCCAGCAGATAACGCGGCCATCGACCCTGGCATGCGTGTGTGCGTGTGTGCGTGTGTCTGTGGGTACGCAGCGCGACGTCACATGCAAAACATCGCTTTTAATTGCGTCGCACAATTATTATAATAGCAGCAATATTAGCGCGCGCGCAGTGTGACTGATAGCTGATAAGCTGCGCGGGCTGCGGCAGCCCCCACGGCGGCTGAGGCCCGCAGTTTCCTTGGTTCCGACTGTGACATTTCCAAGACCGTAGACTGCACTACTGCTTATAACATGCATCGGTTCTCACGGTCTTAAATCTCGTTATTCGCGCCCGTCCGTCTCAGCTCATACGTGATTCAATATGTAGGCCTACCTGAGAGCGCATCGCGTCCGCCATTTTTTCATTGCTTGAGACGTCCAGCAACTTATTCCCGACCCACATTTTTATTTGTTCACAAGTTATACAAAAGTTATCATTATAATGCTTGACGGCCGTACACCTATTTCGTAGTCTATGGTTCTTTCGAGGTGATCTCGCACGGACATCCGAGCGAGTGCCAAATCCACTAAACCGAACCAATGGAACTGATATTCTCGATGGCATGTCCTTTAAAAGTTCATTTACAGAAAGAGCCGCAAGTAGGTATCAGGTGTATCTTGAATGCAAATACTTGAATGACATATCCTACTTCAACAAGTCATTTATCTATCGTAGTTATTACACTCATCCTAATCGGTAAGCTTGTGTAAGACTAGTAGTTAATAACATAGGTAACAAGTTGAGAATTAACTTGACTGACACCGGATAAAGACGGTTACGCGAGTTACGCGCAGAGCTGCGGTAGCTTCGTTATGAAGCTATTGGTGGCTGTAGTGCGTAGCCAGGCGTCGGCACAATGGCAGCAGCAGCGCCGCGGGCGGCTGCGCGGGCGCATGTTTGTGTTCCAACAGTCACCGCGTTTAATTAGCCGGGCGCTACAATTACCGCCGCCGCAGAGACACGCCAGCCGACGAGACACTACGCTTCTTAAACTGTCTTCATAAGGTTTCAATTTCATCGCGATCCATGAGACTCCAAGTTTCCTTCATCAAAGGAGAGTGATCGTTGCGCTCGGGCGCTAGGGTCGAGATCGCGGCGCATGCGCGAGAGACAATGGCGCCGCGTCACCGCCCGGCCGATGGAGATGTAAACAAATTCTAAGACGAATTATCAATCTACGTCTGTCCTTATTCAATAGGAAATTGGTGTGAATGAGAAACCGATAATTAAGTTTATTATGTTGTTAGGAATGTGTAGCGCGATGCGAGCGGCTTGTTACGGCGCAATCTACCGAGTTACCGGCGCGCGCGACGCTCGGCCGCGCTGTCGCCGCTCGCCGCGCTCCCAGCCCTCTTAGAAAGAAAAGAAAGAAAGAAAAAAAAAGTTTATTCATGACAATCACAATCAAATAAAATATATAAACAAAATAAATTATGACAAGAAATAAATTGTCACAAAATGGTCCCAACTCAGCATTTGCTGGCCTTACAGCCAGCGCTGGTCTTCCGTTGGGACCATAGGGTGATTACATTAAATTAAATAAATAAATAAAAAGGTGAGAAATAGACACTAAACATTAAACATAATAAAATATAATTGGATGTGGTTGCCCGGGCACAAAGCCCTTTGCCTTTAAAAAAATAAATAAACAAAACAGACATAGACAACCACATCACAATAAACAGAAAAAAAAAAAGATAGAATAGAAGTGAAGTGAAATAACATGTGACTTTAGGTTAGAAAAGACTTACAATTAAAAAAAATAAAATAAAAATGAAATTAACCAAATTACAAAATAAAAAGATGAATGCTTCACTACAGTAAAACAGCAAAGGAACCTTAAACATTGCACGCAACATGAAAGTGTGAGACAAAGCAATAGCTCACCGGCCGGTGGGCAGTGACCACATGGTGCAGGAAAGAACACTGCGTATGGCGTATGGGACGCAAAAACAGGTAAATATCTATTCGGTGTGTAGTACCCAAGGCGGATTATTTACATATAAGCGTATAACTTATATGCAGCTTGTGTCGTGTATCAGAGTTTCCTGTCCTTGCTGATGTTCATACATGTGCATTTTTAGTTTAGTTCTAAAAGAACTTATATTTTGCAACAACATGCTATTATTTTAAGATTTTGCTTTTCCGGTGCTCTTTACACGTATCGCTTTTAATTAACAAAAGCTTTGTTAAACTATCTCAACTTGAACGCCGTAGAGGATGAAAAGAATACACCAATGATCGATCGATTTTCATTATCGGCTCAGAGATGTTTTGGACACAGCGTCGGTATTAACAGCGGTAATGATTGTTCGCATTAATAAGTGGTTATCCAAATGTTGCTAGTGACCAGCAGGGGCTGAAAGGGAGTATTTAGCACGGTTGGCAGCACTTGCTTTAAAAGTCCGTGCTATCTGAATTCCATTTCGTCTTAGTAGATGTCTATGAACTGTCTATCTAGATGAGTCATTTTCGGGAGCCCGTGAAACATGGTGCAGGTGCGCGGGCGCTGCATAATTGATGTTGGTTTGGGCTGCGGTGACGGGGGCGCGTGCTGATGCGGATTGTGGATCAATACTTTACGGGCGCTGAGGAATGATGGAAGTGCGTGCGGCGCGCTTCCCGGTTAAATATGTAATGTTGATGTGACTTAGCTGTGTTTTGATTAATTGGTCTGAAAAGGTTAATGTCAAATTAATCGATATCGTGTAACAACACGTAGCTGTTGGCTAATCATCATTATATTGCCCGACTCTTATTGATACACTAATAAACTTAGGGGCTGTTTCACTACTCCCTGGTAAGTTCCTGATATCTGAGTTTTAGACAATATATAAAGTGACGTCTCTATTTATTATACTAAGAGACAGAAATGGATCATAAACGTTCTTTTGGGCAGGTAGTACCTCGGTAAATAGGTTGTTATTGATCAACAACAACGAGCGTCTTGGAAAACTTGCACCGACACGACCATCAGCGATGTTGAATAACAACTATAAGCTTCGCTATATTATACAACTAGCTTCTGCCCGCGACTTTGTCTGCGTAGAATCATACATAAAAACCTTCCGCTTGAATCACTCTATCTATTAAAAAAACCGCATCAAAATCCGTTGTGTAGTTTTGAAGATATAAGCATACAAAGGGACATAGGGACATGGGGACAGAGAAAGCGACTTTGTTTTATACTATGTAGTGATGATGCCAGAACGGCGTCTCCTGAAGAAATGAAATAAAATTATTCGTTGAAGGCTCTAGAGGACGTAACAATCGATAAAATTATTCATGTGTGCGGTAAGTGTGCAATAGTTGGTGCGGCACGGCGCGGCGGCGGAGCCTCTGCCGCCGCGGCAGGAGTCCGCTCTCGCATGCAAATACGCGGGATCGCTCATGCGGCGGCGGGCGAGCGCGGGGCGCGGCGCGGCGCGGCGGGGCGGGGCGGGCCGCGGGGTGCGCGCACGCAACCATTCCATTACCCGCGGCGGCCGCACGCCAGCGCCGGATTTAGAGTTATTGTTGCGATACCGACCGCCTGAGAACCAACTCCAATCAATTAATTAACTGAGCTAAACTTGCGTATGATAATAATATTTTGCATGAACCCGCCGCACATCCTCTATGGTTTCATGCCGTGCGTGCCCTGCCGTGGCTGAGACAGCTTCCAAGAGGCGACCGAGATTTGCAGGTGATTCTCAGACTGTTATGAAACCATCGCAGTCATGGAAAGTGAGAGTAATGCGGCATATATTAAGTTGAATTAGGTTTGACATTCAGCGAAGCGACCGGGGGGTGGAGTGGGGCGAGGGGGGTATGTGCGTGACGCGCAGCTTCCGCTCCCACGCGCTTCATTTGCGTTCACTAAATTACATTTCGTATGCGAGATGTCACGCCAGGCCCGCGTCGCTCCGCGCTGGGAATCGCTCTTTGCTTAGCTAACTATCTTTACCTATGATGACTCAAATAGGTTATTTTTTTCTTTTTATCTACAAATTGCATCACAATTATCATTAAGGAAATATATTATCCGTTGCTACCTAACGCGTCATCTGAACGAGTTAAGCTATCTATCTCTCCAACACCTAATTAAATTAATTAAGGAAAGCATGTAATACACAAAAGTTATTGTCCGAGTCGGGTTAGCAGTTCCCGGCTTAACGGCCGTCCCCGGGGGCGGCGCAGTATGCTGATCGCGTCAAAGGCCGGCGCCGGCGGCAATCTCCTACAAATTGTCCCGGAATCTAAAATATGGGTTAACGTAATAAGCGCGCAGTTAGCTACCGGTGTTGGGCGCGGTTCCCACGCCGGTATTAAATCTCGTGACGCCGCGCTCGCCGCACGGACTTCTAAAACACTTTATTACTCTAAGTACACACGAATTCTTGGCAATGCTGTCATCGGCATTATCGAAATTGTGTGAAAACATTCCCCGACAGTGTCGCGGCGGTGAGAATATTGAAACCGATTAGCCTCATGTTACGGGTATGAATTGGCTTAAAATGAAATACGACGCACAACGAGGGCCCGAGCGGCTGAGTGCCTCTCGGAGCATCGTCTCGAATAAGGTTCCCTCACTGATTCAGTATATTAGTTTTCTGGAGCGGTGGAGTTGTTGACGCTGATAATGCGCTCGGCTCGGCGGAGGGCGCGGGCGGCCAGGCAGTCGGGCAGTGCGGGCAGCGCGGGCAGCGAGGGCAGTGAGGGCAGCGGCGTGGAAGCCGCGCCAGCCGTGCGTCGCGAGCGGTGATTGCCCGCGGGTCGGGGACGGAGGGAATTTAAAATTCAGATAAGCGGAATAAATGCTCGCCGCCGGAATGCGCCGGACCCGGGAGCCAATTCCAAACGTGTATCGCCAGTTTAAGCTTCATTGCGAATTGAATTTTAAACTAGATCCGTAGATAAACTCCGAAATGAGTCGAGCGGGCACTGAGGCCGGGTGAGTCTGGCATGTCTGTATATGGAATGTGCCGCGGAGCGTGCTCGGCCGGAATATCGATGCGGCGCTTCTGCCCGGCTGCCCGGACCGGCGGGCGGCGGCTGGCGGCGGCGATAGCGCCCCGCCGGACTTCACAAACATGTAAATGCAACGCAAACGGATCCCCGGGGACGCCGTAATGCACCGATAATGCCGGTGTTTGATTTCGATAGTCAACACTCCGTCCGAGTGCTCGGTCAATATAAATGCTAAATGCGTTCATGAATGGCAAATGGGGGCTGCTTAGAATGGACTTGGAAATGAATGTTTTAAAAACAAAAGGAGTTTAAGTGGGTGCAGTTTATACGACACGTAGCGGTGCGGAGTCAAATGGAAAGCGAAATGGACGGAATAAAACATACGCCCGGTGCGGATACCGCTACGAATTGAATTTGCAAACTGAAGCGCCTTCCTCGATTTACTTTTACTGATCTTTATACATTCAGTATTCAGTATTCATTTAATTGTAACATAGGTACAAGATTTAATTGTAACATAGGTAGTGTGTTGATGTTCTTTTGTCAAAAGGGCGGATGAAGTTAAACACTCAAAGAAGTTTTAGAGTTATGTCGGGTATTATTAACATAAGATAAGACTTTTCGCGATCAAGTAGGTAAGGAAAAGCGAAATTCGTAGAAAAACAGTGGTAATTGCCATAGTCTGAGACAGTAGCCAAAAGAAATTGGAAGTGCACCATATGAGGTATAACAGAAGATGAGGAAGGAAAGTGTTGAAGATGAGACGAAGTTCTGGATGCAGATGTGGGAAGACAGCTCGCTAGATGAACTGACGATCTCTTACAAATGCCGCCAGGTGACCGCACAATGTGCAGTAATTCGAACATACTCAGTATTGGGTGGAGAAAGGTTAAATAAGGACACTTTCCTTCCAACGCTAACTTTTTGCAATGATTGTGTACCTAAATAAAGTAACTGCGCATAATAACATACTATTAGTGAGTCCAACGGCGTTTGACAGGATGGCGCGCCGGGACTACACCTCATTACTCGCCGGCGGCCCTTGCGGCGCGGCGATAAGGGCGGGTTTGCGGCAGCTCATTATAGGGGCATTAGAGGTGACGGCAAGGTAGGTAAGTGATAGCCGCGACCGGCGCGCGCGGCGGCGGCGCGTGACACCCGCAGGAATCACAACTAGAGGGGCCTGATTTTTGAGAGCACACATGTGAAAATACCATTAGAAATTGCGCTGAATTTGAAATCATCATCATATCAGGGTCTCGGTCCAGCGTACAATTTTACAGCTGTCGGATTGGAGACCCTGGGTACGTGGGGGAACCATAATGGGGCGCACATAATAGTTATCAAAGATTTACTAAAGCGCCTGGTCGACGCAACTGGTGACCAAAAGAATAAGTTAACGATTCAACGAGGGAATGCTAGCCTTGGGGCCTTTTATACATATAACTTAGCTTTAAGAAAGTAGTTTTATTTTAGACTTAAATTTAAATTTGTTTGTTAATTGTGAACTCATTTTGGATGACAATAAGATGCACATGTAAAAAAATGCATTAGGAGCACGGGTATTAGATATATCATAGGTTACGCATGCATCCACTTCGCGTGTCTGTATTGCATGGAGTCAGGCTCATCGAGGTGGGATGACCTGGTTAAAGTCGCGGGTTCCCGGTGGATGCAAGCCGCTTCCAACCGCACATAACTTAGAGGTACCTACGAATTCAGGATTTGAACACACTCTCCTCTGCTTGAGAGGATATATGAGTAGGTCAAACCACCAGGCTATCATAGCTTTTGAAACGATGAGGTATTGAATTACATGTAGTTAACCCCGACAAAAAAGAGGGGAGGTGTGGTGTCATAAGTTTTACGTCCATGGCTGAGTGTGTGTGTGTGTTTGTGGCATCGTAGCTCTCCAACGGATGGACCGATTCCGATACGGTTTTTTTATTCGAAAGTCAGTTTCGTTGCGGTGTTTCTTAGTTGTTTGGTAAGAATCTGTCCACCACTTTGAAGAGTATCAGATCCCAAAATGATGTAAGGCATTTTTGGAATAAAATTGATTTTTTATTTAGTTACGTATGATTACCTACTCGTTAATGCTCGGGCGGTTTTTACACTTTTAAATTCTATATTTGCTTTATGCCGTTAGACATGCACAAGCTGGTAGTGTTACGTGTTTAAATAGGTCTGCGCCTGCGCAGCGCGTAATAGTAATAGCGGACCGCGAAGCGTCAGCTGTAAATCAAGCGGCTTCCTAAATCAGCGCGCGCGCAGTTCGGCTGTAATTAAATATGCATATTATTACTTCTTATTAATAACATTAGCATATTCCTAAAAATAGTCGGCGTACGCGGCGCGGAACGGCTCCGCTGCGCGCCCGCAGCTCGCACCCGACCGCAGGAGAAACAACTAATAAAGACGACATTTTACATAGTTCATATGACATTAAACTACGCACAGACATAAATATACTACACCAGCTGATTCTCTTCCCGTGCAGATGGTAAAAGTCCATCGAAGAAACGGGCGAAACCCTTAGGAATCCTGTTATAGGCGAAGCGGCTAGCATCACTATTTTGATTCCCCTTTCCACCTATACGCCCACAACTATTCTAAACGTGGTCTTTAGGTCTTTTTACCTTACGATGACCGGATGGTCTAATGGTTAGAGAACCTGACTATGAAGCTTAAGGTCTCGGGTTCGATCCCCGGTCGGGGCAGATATTTGTATGAAAAATACGAATGTTTGTTCTCGAGTCTTGGATGTTTAATATGTATTTAAGTATGTATTTATTTATTTAAGCATGTTTATCCGTTGTCCAGTACCCATAGTACAAGCTTTGCTTAGTTTGGGACTAGGTCAATTGGTGTCAGTTGTCCCAAGATATTTATTTTTTATTTTTAGGGTCTGTCTTGTCTACCCCGTAAGGGATAAATGCGTGATTTATGTATGTATGTATAAAACTACGCAAACCCATTGTGGCTATTACTGCACTCTAATTGTCCAGCTGAAGGTTAAGTAGGTCACTAAAGTTGAGCGAGCAAGCAGCTATTATGATCTATGTGGAGTTGAAGTTTAGTCGTTGCGGGGCATAGTGAATGAACTCGATAATTTTGTATAAAAACCATGAAGCAAATATGCAATATATATTTTTTTAACTTTAATGGTTTTGCTCCGTTTGAGAGATAAAGGAAAACCAATCGCGAAACGTGTAACTTAGAATGATAAAAGTGTAAAAACACTGATGTCTTGCATAGTAATAACCCTTGTTACCGCTCTATGGTTATTTCTTCTATGCATCGGACAAACAAACAGTGTTATTGCAACCCGCGGGCCGCGGCCCGGCCCGGGCCCGGGGCTGGGGGCGCTTAAAGAACAGATCTAATGTTACATCTATCCACGAGGAATGTAAACACGCGTGTTTGCGGATCGCGTTGGGACACGAGACGTAGTATTTCTATAACAATAATAAACGTTACACATTAATCCAGATGCAAAGAAAATACAAGTTAGTTGTGTTAGTAATAGTCCAACTCATCCTGCTAACACAATAAAATGAGAAAGTTACTCTTTCACGCCAGAACGGCTGAACAGATCTGTTTGTGGCTGTTGATGGCTGAAAATCAGTGCTGCAGGTGTCTAACACAGCGTAATGCTGAGCCAGCGACCGTTTCACTTTTACGAAGACACACACAACGCTGAGCATCTATTTTTAATGTCTGTGTTTTTTTTCTTGTTTTTTTTGCAATAAAATTGTGTACATTATTCTCTTATATTTGTGTGCCTTGCAAAAAGAAATAAATGTCTTCTTTCTTTCTTTCTTTTCTTTCTTTGTCCCGTATAATATGGCGCGATTCCCTCGGGATAGCTATAATAAAACATTTGCAAACGAAGTCGCGGGAAATAGCTAATCTTTTTATAAATAAACAATCCTTGTAGCTTGTAGTTGTATCTGTCTTTATGGAACATAATACCTACGTCATGGAATATCCTAAACCAATATTATAAATCCTACTGTGACTGTTTCTGTACGCGAAAACTACTCAACCAATATAGTGATAAAATTTGCGGATATAGTTTGAGAGTTTGGGAAAGACATAGAAAAGTTCACACCCCGGGAACTTGCAGTCCGCGCGGGCGTGCGATATACGAATTCTACGCAGACGGAGGCGCAACACTAGAGGATTGCAGATGCAATGCCAGCATAGAGGGCTAGGATAGGATAGAATACTTCATGTGCCAATGATTTCACCGGCTGTCTTACTCTCCACGCCGGAACACAGCTGCGCAAGTACTGCCGCTTGGCGGCATGATTAGCGAGTAAGGTGATAGCCATCCGGATGGACCTTGCACTACGTCCGCCCGAAACGGCAGAACCTGCATCTACGATGCTGAGCTCCGCTTGCGACGGTCGCAAGCGGAGCGCGCCGGCTGCGCCCGCGCCGCGCTCATTATCGCGGGATAATTGAAAACGAGCTCATTATAATACCGCGAGCAGGGCTGCGCCGGCGCACGGCGACGCTGGAGGCCGGTCCAGGCGCTACACAGACAATTCAGCGTTGCTGCTGACCTAGCTGAAGTATCTTAGGCACAGTTTCAGGTATAGATTTTAGAGTGTTATTGAAGCGACAAATGACACGAGAGCAATTGTGGCTCTAAAAATGACACTGTGGTTGTTTAGGTGGTAAAGTGTTAATTGCCTGAATGCTAGTTTGGTGGAGGTCTAGCAGCCCTGCCGCCGCGCTGCGCGCGCGCCGCACAGCGCTCCTCCTAATTATTATGATTTAAGCCCGCGCATAATCGCTCATTAACATGCGCGGGCGTCCGAACTTATTACGATCATCGCCACACACACACGCACACACGCGTGCGCGCACAACACTTACGTGCGTTTTATCTTCTAATTATATTCAAGCACTTGTACATGCTTATCAATCAATGTTTTAAATAATTATAAAGTATCACACACACAAGTAGGATGTTATTAAATTAATTACTGCGAGCACGGGCGCGAGGGCGCTGCGGTGCTCCAACTAAGCTTCGACTCCGGAGTTTGACGTGATTCATATTATTGAAATGGCGTAGATTATAATCGTCTGTTACTGTTATATGTTAGGTTAAAACTGTGCAGGAGGCTTTCGTGTTTAATATGGGTGTTACTGGGCTGCTAAGAAACCCAAGAGTATGAAATACTTCAACTACACTCAGTAGAAGCGAATGGGCACTTCTGTATCCCTGTTCCGCGCTCCGCATCCCCGCCGGCCTCGTGATCATGATGTACTCTTAGTCTACCCATATCCTAGAGAAAATATGGCTCTGGATTTGTAACAAATTATTTATATCACTTACATTTTATTTACTATTATGACGGTTGCAGAAACGCCCTATCGAGATGTCTTGCTTGTAAAGACTTAACCTGTCATAATGCAGCCGGCGCAGGCAGCGGCGCGGCGCGGGGCGGCGCGGGGCGGCGCGCGCGCATCGCGCTGCGGTAATATAACCACTTCATTACGAATATCCAATTAACTTTACGGCGTCGAGATTTGAATAAAATATAGAGTCGTGTAATCTTCCCACTAAATGATCCGTGGATCCTGCGCAGCTGCTCTCAAGGAAAGAGCTCTGCGTCTAGACTCATTTGCGGCATTTAAATGAGGTAGAATTGCTTAAATCATATTTTTTGCTTGTTAGGGCATAAAAAATGTGCGGCGTGTAACTGTGAGCTCATTGCGCATGCGCGATTATGTTAATGCGGTGCTAAAACTGTCAGCCGCCTGTGCGCGGCCGCCGGCTGCCCGCCGCCGGCGCGGGCCCGCGGACGCGCTGGGGGCAACCAGACGCTCAGCGAGATCCCATCAATATCTAACCCAGTTATAAGACAGGCAGTCGTATTAAATGACACTTCAGTTGTAGACACGTAACACAGTAATTATCGTTACCAGCCTTGATAGCGAATTCCTCCGTCACTGAATGTCACATTCAATTGGGAAATAGACGTCTAAGATGTGCAATGACATTTTAAAATAAATAAAATACGGCTTCAGCAATTATTATTCTATCTTATTTAATAGGTTGTACCCCGCCACAGCATGGCGGGCATTAGACACATAATCACAGCAATAAAAATGTTCCGACACAAATCTGCGTTCGATACTTGTTACCAACTTATTGTTTTCGGGTCCGCCCTGACCACAATCATATTATGGAGAGTGTGATGGAAATGGAATAGTTGCATCCGCGCGGGCCACCGAAGCGAGCATCATTTATTTTAATAGTTCAGTATTACGAGGTTTCTTTCTAGCGGTTCAGCTTAGAATTTGTGCGCAGTTTACTGGGGAGGCCTTTAGGAGTTTCTACATAGATGGCATAGAATAGCGCGTTTCCGATTGTTAAAAAACAGTTACAATAACAACAGGTGGCGCGGCGCACGCGATGATCCGCTGCGCACACGCGTCTCGGATTAGCATACGACATCGCAACAGTGGGGGAAGAGGACATGCGATTGCCAACATTGCGCAGCCTGCTTTGTTAGGTTAGCCAACGAGCAAGTGTCACCTGGTGGTAAGAGAAATATCAAAGGATTTCAGATGCATTGTCAGGCCGGAGGGATAAGATAGAATTCCTTAAGTGACAGTAATTGAATGGGTTGTCTTACTCTCCACGCCGGAACACTAGCGCAAGCACTGGTAAGATGGCAGTAGCGATCCAGAAGCCCCTCCATCTGCAAAACCTGCTGTCGCCGGCATGCGTGAATGATGTCTTAATGATCAAAGTACGAAGTTGCAAGTGACAAGTACTTTTAAATTCAGCCGAAGCCTTCGTGATTTATTGTTTAGTAAATGGTTAAATAAGGCCGTCGTCAGTCCCGAGTCTATTGCTTTACGCATTTTCAAATAGCTATAACAGCGTTGCGCCCGCCGTCCACCATAAATCTCTTTGAGAAGGAGAGCGGCTGGTGCGTCGTACAAGTTTACGCGTGCGGGCGTCCGGCGGCTGCTGCCGTGTCGCAGCCCGTCCGGCGGGGTCCCGGCGGCCGGCGGCTCGGCGGGAGCAAGACGGATGGTTTTAAAACAACACGTCGCGAGGGACGGGGCCCGGCGCCGCCTGATGTCGCGTTTACATGCATACTCTGCGCCCCGGCCCCAAAGGACATTTATACAAACTAAACGGTTGCTTATTTGTCACAGGAATAAAAGCGGCGTACGATAGAAAATTTAAGTACCTACACATTATTTATAGACAAACACAAATATAAAAAAATACAAGAAAAATCTTAACCTACTTTACCTATTCTAATTCTAAAAACCTGTATTTACAATATTTTTCATTTATTTGTTCCATGCTGGTCTGGGAGTAAAGAAAAAACATAGAATTTACCAGTTGCTTCTCTTCCCGCGCATATGGTAAAAGGCCATCGAGGGAAAGGGCAAAAATCTTATGAATCATATTATAGGCGATGCGGCTAGCAACCCTTCATTATCTTGATGCCCCTTTGCACCTATACGCCTACAATCACGCTAAACGTGGCCTTTAGGTTTTTTTGCCGTGCGCTCTGTCTACCCCGTAAAGGATGGAGACTTGATTTGTGTATGTGTTATTCCAGACTATAATCTTTCTCTGTGCCAAATATGATTCAGATATGTCCAGCCGTTCTGGCGTGAGAGAGTAACAAACATCTATAATCACAACTTTCGCGTTAAGGAGTAGGATAAAGAAGAAATAATGACGAATGTGCAAGGAGCTTGTGACCTGTTATGTTATTTAAATGCGTTCGCGGGGTGCTCGCCGCGCGCCGGCGCAACCCGGCCGCAACTACGCGCGAGTGGAAGCGCTTTTCTCTGTCCATTTGTCCATTGCGCGGCTGAGTCGCTCACTGCACCGTGATCACCTGCCAGCACACGCAATGCATATAGGTAGGGAAAACACTCGCCCCATCGTTCGCGCGCAGTGGTACGCCCGTGCGGGCCACTTGCTCCGGTCCGTCAATACGCGTGTTTATTAGATTTCTTTTGATCGAAATGTAAAACGAATCGCTGTAAAATTGGCAATATATTGCGTGGAATTTATTTTTTCACCCCTTTTTTCAGTTCAATAGTCCTACAGACTTTGTTTTATAGTCATCTTGTGAGAATAAGTTTTTTAAATGGTTATCTTACTAAAATAGTATAAGTACCTAGGCCCCAGCGAGCGACAGAAGCCGAGAGTTTATCGGCTGGAATACTATGGGCTGTACTAACTGCAACGAAGCGCTGAGATGGCCGAATACTAGCGCGACCTTGACCCGGCAGGTGCGCCCGCGCCGCGCGGCCACTGCACGGCTAGCACAAGCGTGCGAGATAGACCCTTTTTCGAACTGTTCGTTCTAGAAAGAGACGGCTAATCTATCTCGCGCGCGACACCGCTCACGCACGTTCTCGTTCTAGCCATGTTGATAATGTCGCTTGTGAAGATAAGGCTTCCGAACCTTCCGCGGCCAAGTGTTGTAAACTGATTGAAATTCTAGCAGCCGGCCGTCACTCGCCAATCAGCTGATCGCGGCCGAACGTGAACCGACCGCGGCGTGGGAGCGGGGCGGCGCACGCGCATTTGAATGTATTCTAATACCCGAGCAATATGCCGCCGATTGATTTCTATCGTACGCGGCAACACCTTCGCGCGAGATTACATTTCGAGCTCGCCGATATTGGACCGTGCGCGGGCGGCGGAGGGTCGCGGCGCAACCTGCGCCCGCGCACGCCGACAGAAGTCGTACGTGCCCGAATGTAGTCAGAGCGCGCGTCGGCGTCGGTGTAACGATCGCAAAAAAACTACACGTAATTTATTTACAGCTCGGAGTGGCTGAGACATTTATGGCCTAGTTGTGGTTATATATTATACGACATAGTTATGATATGCATGTCTGGATGTAACGAACCGTGCGATGGTTTATTGTGCGCGGGCGCAGCGCTCGGCGGCAGCGCCGTGAGCCGCGCATTATATGCGCGTGATGTCATTAGCCGGGCTGTTACCGCCGCGGCAGCCGCGGTGCGCGCGCGCAGCCACCACGGGGCGGGAGCAATCACCGCGCACCGGCGCCGGCGCAGCAGCCGTGCACTGTTGGCCTACGAAGTGCAAGTAGTGCTGCTTATACATACTTTAATCACGTCTTTTTCCTTACGGGGTAGAAAGAGCCAAAGGTAACACTAAAGGCCAAGTTTTGCATGATCGTGGGCGTGTGTATGTGACATTTATGTGTTGCATATCCACGGGCAAAGTTTCAATTTTGACCATTAAAGTGTTCAACAGATCGAACGTGTCAGGTGGTAACTTATAGGCATTGTTGACCAAAAAGTAGATTTTCCACCCTAAGATTGAAATTCATTTGACATCCTAGTCAAATAAATCCGAAGAGAGGTTAGAATCGGACATGTTTCGTGTTCGTGTTCATCACAGCTGTAAAGACTCTGCCTAATTTACCTATTTACACAATTCCTGTTATATTTGTCCGTTAAAATAAGTTCGTTTAATTATTCACCTGTCTCGTGGATTACGATTATCTTTCATGAAACCATTTCGCCGGACAACCCGCCTCAAACAGGTTAGCAAGAACTTTAAATATGTCAACTATAGTGCAACAAATAAATAATAATAAATATAGTACGATAAACGTTATAAAATAAAGAGGTATCTGAACTATACGTATACATAAATCAGGTCTTTATCCCTTATGTGGTAGACAGAACCTAAGGTGACAAGACCTAAAGGCCACGTGTAGCATGATTGTGGCGTATAGGTGGAAAGGGGAATCAAAATAGCCGCATCGCCTACTATAACATGATTCCTGATATTTAACTACTAATAGATAACTAAACAACTATTGGATAATAACGTATGTAAAACTAATTCAAACCGCAATGTATCTTAGCGCGCAGGTAACATGCGCTATAGTATTTGCTAAACAGAAAAAGATAAGCGAAGAAATGAATATTATGCGTAATTATCTTGATGAAATAATTATACACGTATCGTTTTTTAGTAATTTATACAAAAAATTAATAGAAAATGCGTATAAGTGCGTTGGCGAGTGCTCGGAGCTGCTACGGTTAGGTACTTCTATGACATGTGCGTGTCATTAAACTTTCTACAGATGTTATACATAAGTTTGCGCGGTGGATCAATGTAACATATTTGCGTGTCGTCGTTCATGTTTTTCAAGAGCAACTAGCTGTTGCCCGCGACTCTATGCTATGATATTTTCTGGGATAAAAACTATCCAATGCCCTTCGCCGGGACTGAAACAATCTCTACGCAACAAACAGTTACTTTCGCATTTACAATATTAGTACGGATTGTGTCTGTTTCTAGAACTTTTTATTTTTATTGTATGAGTCTTTCCACGCTATTATGCTGTGAGCATGTACGATGTCCCGGAGACATGAAAACTAGTTAACATGTGACATTGATAGTTTGCTTCTTATTTTTCATGTAATTTCGAGAAACCGACTATTCTATAAATAAACAGAACACTGCTCAATATCATGTACAGTTAAGGGTATAAATATGTACCTATATGTACGTTGCCAAGACGTCAAAAACATCTGTATACCTTAATGTCACAAACAAAAAGGTCGATGCCACATATAATTGACATAATGGCTGTATCGATATTTATACCCTCGTCTGCACATGCCACTCTAAGCTCTCGCTAATAAATCTAGGTAGGTATGTAATGTTTTATTTCAGTTATGCCTGGAGACATTTTTTATTTGCTTTTATTGCGGCCCGCGCCGATAAACAGCCGCCTCGCGCCCCGCAGTACCTTAACAGCTTCAGTGGCCCGATGAGTCCAGTTTTGGGCAGCGAAGGGGTTAGCGATAATGTGAATGTATCGGGCGACAGTTATGGGGAAAGGGCGCGGGGTGGGGCGAGCGGGGCGGGAGGGCGAGCGGGGTGAGTAGCGGGACCGTAACGTGCTGCAGGTGCCGGCAACGGGACCGCCGGAAAGGTCAGTCGGGAACCGTTACCGGACAAATTAGATGAACCGATACAATAGCGCGCCAAATCAATAATTAACTGCCTTTTTATGAACGAGGGTAGCGAGCGAGTGGGTCACCCCGGTGAGTCTACACGAGCAGTGTCTAATTAGTGCTAATGCGCTGGTGCCGCTGCCACCCGGTAGGGGCACCCGCCACTTTGTCTGCCAAGATCTTTTTTATCAGGATACAAAGTGGCCTGAGTGCATGTATTTCAGACTAAAATCTATCTTTGTGCCGTATGTCATCGAGATCTGTTACGCCGTTTTGGCGTAAAAGAGTTATAAGCACCCATACATACACAGAAACTTTCGCTTTTCTAATATTACTAGCAGTTCATAGTATAAAACAAAGTCGCTTTCCATTGTCTGTCTGTCTGTCCCTATGTATGCTTAGATCTTTCAAACTACTCAACGGATTTTGATGTGGTTTTTTTAAATAGATAGAGTGATTCAAGAGAAAGGTTTATATGTATAATTCTACGCAGACGAAGTCGCGAGCAGAATCTAGTAATAATATAATGAAGCACAATAGTGCCGTATTTTAATGGCGAGTTTTTGAAATCTGTCCTGTAGTTTTTGAATTTATTCGTTACAAAAATATTTTATAATATTAGTATAGATAAATAGAAGAATATAGGATGACTCATTCTCACGAGAATTTAAATAATACTGTTGCGAACGAGGTGTTAATAGTTGTTGTGGTGTTAGTCATGTTAAATGCGTAGTTCCCGCGAGATATCGATAAACGAATTATTTACAGACGAAGTCGATGAAAACAGCTAGTGATTTATAGCGTAACGATGAAACAGTCACGTTTTGAAGTGGGGGTCTATTCTCTGGTGGTAGGCGCGCGACGCGCGGCGCCGGCGCGGCGAGTGCCGCGGGTCGAAAGTGAATTGTCGCGGCGACGCCGGCGCAGGCAGCACGAGGGGTGAAAGTATCTAATAGACATAATAATGGAACATTTTTTACGTGATTAAATTCCGAGAGTTTCGGTAACTAAAGTTACGGTAACCGTTGTACGTAACAGTAACCAAAAACCCTAGTGTGGACGTGGCGATGGTTTACGGTACCGTGGAATAGTTACGATAACTGCAACCTTACCATGACGTCAGATCCATACTAAAAATGACAGCTAAAACCTGAGTCGGAATTGAATCGCACTAAAACGTAAGGCTCCAGATGTATTATGACGGCGCGCCGTCTCTGTCTGTTTTGTATTAATGAATAGAGACGGCTCCACATATATTATGAGGCTTAAGATATCAGGAACTTAACAGATAATGGTGGAACAGTCCCAAAAGATCCACTTCAAAGAAAACATACATACATAAAATGACATATGTTTCCGTAAGTGAGTAGACAGTGGCTAAGAAGGGCGTGTAGGTGGAAAGGACAATCAAAATAGTGCCCGGTTGCTAGCCGCATCGCTTCACGATTCCTAAAATTATACTTCGTATTTGCCTTCAAAGTGAAAAAAGTCAACGCGTAAGACTCTCATAATATCGTAATCGCGTCACTCTAAAAGCTATGAAATTCAATTGTTATTTAAACGCGTATGAGTGGAAGTTGGCGGGTCCCCCGACACCGCCGACGGGGCCACGCGGCTGCGGGCTGCTATTTATTCAGACGACAAAGTGAGTGCCCCTTTCGTTAAAATGCCTGCATAAACCTAATAACGGCGCTGAAGGGAGGCTGAAGCCACTCGGATTACAGCAGTAGAACACCATAAGGACCTGGCGCCTTACCATTACGTCTTAATGCGATTCAGTTCTGACTCCGTTTAGGTTCGCTCGCTGTCAGATCCATACTAAAGATGACAGCTAAAATCTGATTTCTTAAGTCTTAACTAACGTAAGGTGAAAGCATTACTGATACACAACACGCTTAATATTTATTTAGAGTTGAGAGAAGAGTTGCGAGAAGGAAATAGAAGAATTGGCATTGATCATTTTTTTTAAGCTGTGCTTTTAACACCTTTATTTGATAAAATGGACTATTTCAAGCAACTAATTTGAATATTATGCTTTTACGTAGCTTTGTTAATTAATAATAAATATTTTTTCGCTGTTTGATTATTCGTGAATTTAGACAGAATCCCAATCGCCTTCGTTCGGCTGGCTATAAAAAAAACGGCTTTGTCTATGGTTTTGTAGATTTGACAGTGACACGTGACAGTTGCCGTAGCCAAACTTTTTTTAAATTTTTGTGGCAAACATTCGATGCTGGATTCTGTCTAAAAACCCGGTCGTTCGGTCAAATAAAGGTTCAAAGTACTTTTACAAAAATATCTGCAATCATAAAGTATTTTTGAAATCGGACAGGATAAATCGGATAATTGATGGTTTTCCTCGAAATGGTTTTCGAATTGGAGCATACTAAAATAAATGAACAATGCCAATTATTGTGGCAAAATAGTTTGAGCGACGATAACCGTTCACCCTTTAGCGTTGGGGCGGCAGAGTGCGCCGCGAGACTGGAGCTACACGCGTTGTACTTCATTACAGTCAGCCTATGAAAATCTTGAGCAATTTACTCCCTCTGTCGTAACAAACTCCAAACAGAACAGGATTGAAAAGGTGACTCTTAAGCTGTCACGGAAAGGGAATGTGAGCTGGTTGACTGATCCCCAATTCTGACGCGTAACTCGTTTAAGAGTTAATTTGACGTTACAAATGAAGTTTCACGGGCCGATTATACATAGGTAGGTACATAGTTGTAGTTAACGTGACCAGGCGTCCCGCTTTATAGCAGTCTGTCCCGTGTCCCCAGCGAGGCCGACATATACTTTTCCCGCCTTCACCGCCAATATTTTGAAACAAATTTGTTCAGCCGACAAATACAAGAATACGAGTTTTAAGTCACGCCCCTACTGGGGCTTAGTATGCCGTGCCTAGTTAGCTATTTTTTTGATTTGATTGATTTTGTGTTATTCTATTTTCTATAAGAAAAGACTTGGAAAAAGTTTTAACTTTTTTTTTATTAACAATTAGGCAGATGTCCCGCTCTGGCAAAAAAAAAATGGTCACGTTAGATATAGTGCGATGTTGCAAGCATTCGTTGTTCGAGGAAAGAAATCAATGGAGCTTGCTCCGGTGGGACTTGGGAGTGCCTTTAGGTTCGCGTTGCAGAGATTGCACTATTTAAATGCGATGTCAGTTTAATGAAGGAGGCTTTGACCCGGCGGGGGGGGGGGGGGGGGACGTCTAGACGGCGACCAATCGCGGGCCACGGCCGCTGCGGCCCGCGCCGTCTCCAGCCCACCGCCGGAGGCCACGCAGTATTCAAGACCATGCTTATTCTGCTGCGAATACTAAAATGTTCAAAGTTCGTGAGGGGTATTTACTGGTTGTACTGAATTGTAACAATCATAATGACATTACAAATCATGTATGCGGTGGTTAAAAACCTAAATGTACCGCTAGCGCGGCGCGGCGCGGGCTGTCGTGTTGCGGAGCCGGACCGTCCTTCGCTTCATTGTCCGGTCGTAAAACGGCTTGTGCAATTTTTACATTCCGAATGTTTCCTTTTTTAACCACCGGCAATAAATTAGAAAGCCATTTCTTCCTTTTGTCGCGTCAGCGGCGCGCTTTCTCTCGGCTCTAATTGCCTCTAGCGGGCATCCCTAATTTGTTAAAAAGTTAAAAAAACAATTGCCGTTGTAGCACCGCGCGCCGTAACAACCGTACAGCGAACCCCGTGCGGAGGACCTCGGCACTGCGGCGTTCGAGGAAAGCGATAAATAATTAAAAAGTTAATTAACGGCTTACCGTGAACACGCTGTAAAAATTCAGCAGCGGGTGGGGAGGAGGGGGGGGGGGGGGGTTGGTCACACGCGAGGCTCGAGGAGGGATGGTCACTATCTATGAAGTAGGTAACTAATTGCTTCGTAAGGTACTCGTGGGCCCCGGCCAGATCTCAATCGGCTGGGCAGGCCGTGGATGGCGAGCACGGGTCGCGCGGGGTGCGGGCTCGAGGAACTGTGCAACAGCAATAAATAAGAGAGATGTCTCACCCTTGTCCATGGGGCCGGCGTCGCGGGCGCACTGCGCACGCGCACCCCGCGCCACAGCAGACCAGTCTGCATTATGCACCCCCGATTAGGGTAAAAAGTGAAATGTCAGTGAATGCCGAGTAACGGGACCGCGTGGCTGGAGTGTGGGGTCGCGGGACCTTTACCCCCCGCCCCCCTCCCGCGGCCGCTAACTGCAGTAATTAGCGGCGGACACCCCCTCCCCGCCGGGTAACGGGTTGCGGCATTAATGCCGGCTATTTTTACTTTTACTTAGTAGCGCTAAGGTCAGGGGAGCGAGCTTTTTTCAATGAGCCGCGTCGACTTGATAATTAGATTCGCTTGCAGACTTTTTCTGCGGACTTTCTTCCATGTTTATGCATTTCCTTCACTTTCATCATTTTTTTCCCGCAGAACGTCGGGTCGGGGTAATGCTTCCTATCCATGGTTCTGCGCGATAGTTACAAGTTTAGTTCTGGAATCTTTTTTCTGGCTCCCCGTCAGTCTTATGATTAGAGTTTGTTCGGTGGGAGAGGGACGGGTTTATCGCAACCGTCTCTGCAGCGCTGCTATTGCCGAGTGCTTGCTGTATAAACCTCTATGGTCTACGATTCGATTTAAGGTCGACTTTATAAATTGCTAATGAAAATGTAATTTTAACCCTCGACGCAAAAATTGAGTGTTATATTATTGACTTCGATGTCTGTGTGCGTGTGTCTGTGCCACCACAGCGCTCAAGCGGATGGATCGCTTTCAATGCGTTTTTTTTATTGGAAAGCCAGTTTCCTTGTGGTGGTTTTTAGCTATGTTTGGTAAAAATCAGTCTAGTAGTTTGAAGAGTATCAGCTAAGCTCTTTTTTAAAATGATGTAAGGCATTTATGGCATAAAACTAAATTAATCAATTTTTTTATTTACGTATGATTACTCGATTAATTCGAGTGGGTTTTAATTTTTTTAATTTAATGTTATTCTATATCGGCGGCTTGCTAGCCAAACAAATTAAATTCGAATTAAACAATTACAGTCATGGGATCATTTAGTGGCCGTTCCTATTGCGCTTTGTACATTATGATTATGGGGACCGATTTTTGAAAGCTATGTGTGAAAATACCTCTCGAAAGTGGTGAAAAATTGTGCTGAATTTGAAATACGAGTAGCTTAGAAGATACTTACTGTCCTTATTAGTCTTGTGACCTAGTCAAAATTTTGATTAGAGCTGTAGTTTTGAAGATATAAACAGATTTATACCACTTTCGAGTGGTACATTCGAGTGATGTGCTTTCAAAAATCGGGCCCCTGATCTGTAGTTCGTAAGTAAGAACAAGGCAAATTCACTCATCCGCACTTAATTGCTTGATGCAATACATATGTAAATAAGGTATTCTGTATTCTATAAGGTTACTCGAGAAAAACCGTTCCGAGTCGCAGTTTGTAATGCTTTGAATTATATTTAGGAGAAAATCTTATAAGACATTTTTTATTATACAAAATAGTTTACAACCGGTTAACGGATAGGGTGAAGGACGATCTTCAGTGCCGTCCCCCCCGCCCCCTCCCCCGCGGGCACATGCAGTGCCATCCATCCGTCAGGGAGTCGATGCTGTCGATGCAAATTGCAATAATTGATACCGCGGTGGCGGTCTTGCCGCGCGTGACTTGGAGGCATATCAATCGGCCCCGTTGTCTAAGCATGCATTAATGGCTCTTTATGCGCAGCTGCGAAATAGCGCGACAGTTATGCACATTCCTGGCAGTGCAAAAAACTACGTAAGTGTGGGTTTTCGATAGTGCGTAATAAACCGTGCCATCGATCACGCGCTTCTGGGAAACCCATAAAGTTGTGGACGCATGCCGTAATCTAGAGCCCGAGAGCTCCGTGCTGCGGCTGACCAGCTGTAGTTACCATATTATAAGCCTTACACGAACTGGAAACGTGTCAATTTTATTTGAACCGAGTTACAAAGAACGAACAAAGGATTTGCATACGTACAATTTCGCCGGAAGTTTTTTTGTGCGCGGGCGCAGAGCCGGGGGGGGGGGGGGGGGGGGGTAATCAATTGCTAAATGACGTACAGAGCCGTAAATTACGTGGTTTTGAATAAAACTCGCATTATTGTAATGAATGCGCTGTATAAGGCACAATGGCTGCGTGCGGCTCGAGAACTGTGTACAAATCGCTAGCTTTTTGTTACAAGCTGTACAGCGGTACTTGCGGCCTGTCGGTCTGTCTATCGACCATTTGTAAAGAAAAATAAAACTACCGTATGTTCCTATCAACTTTACCTGTTATTAAAAATAACCGACCAATACACCACTAAACACTACCAACCGGCGATAGCTTAGCAAACGTCAGTTAAATTATTACAAGGCGAGCATCGCTGGCACACACTGCTAGCGAGTAGCGAGTCATTCTTTCTCGGCGACACGTTTTGCATAGCACAGCCACCTTTTTCTGGAATTGGAACGTTACGGTACGCCGCCATGGCAGCAGCGCGGGCGCTCCCGGCTCGCGCCTTTGGCGAGTTGCCACAGGCGACGTGTTTCATCAACTACATACTTTGTAAATGCGGCAAAAAGTTGAATAATCATGATACGTCCTTTTAAGAGCTCCCAGAGCTGGCCGAGCGAACCAGTGTCGGCACACGCCGGCTGCATTGCTAACGGAGAGGCTTAAAGTCACTGTAAGACAATATTTTGGCAACGAAGTTTATCGAAGACGCCATTAAAGAATGCGTTAATGTTCGCAGTGACCGTCGTAACAATGGGCACGCATGGCCCCGATGCGTGGTCCGGTGCTATTTTTTTCGGAAAGGTAGCACTACCTGCGAGCAACGGGGTCCGATCTCAATCGCACGACGCATGGCGCCCGCACGGCCGCCGCGCCTTCACGCGGGACCAGAGCTGCCTGGTGGGCTGGAGCCGCGTCCCGTGCTCCCGTGGCCGGCCGGCCCGGCAGCTGCCACAATTACCACAAATGTCACGGTGGCTCCCGCTGCCCAGATGAAGCGCAATTAGCGCGAGATCTTAATCGAGCGCAAAAAGCCGCACTCGCTCGCGTGGATAGTTCATTATGAAAATATTCTGCAAAATAATGTAGTCCATAACGAGTATTATAATTACCTCAATTAAAGTTTATTTATTCTGTCGAGACGATCAAAATTCAGCATTATGAATTCAGACATGTTCCAACCATCAATATTCGAGGTATTAGAACGCGCGCGGTGCAATGGGCGGCTCCGCTACGACGCGTCTGTTCTGCGGCCGCGTATATTGTAATGAGATCGATTGCTCGTAAAAAGTAGTTGAATTTTATGATCATTGTCGGGCAGTAGTAGAGCGGATCACGTCGGCAGGCTGTTAGGCATAAGGCGCGGGTCACGGCGCGGGCGGCTGTGGCGCGCGCCGCGAGCGGGACGGTTTGGAAAGGCCTAGCGGCTGCCATTACGGAGCTTAGGGATCGCCCGGTAGTGCGCAGCTTTCGTTGCAATTATACGAAATCGAAATCAGTATGATACGGGTTGAAAGGCGAGATGGTGTCCGAGGCGCGGCGCGCCGGGCGTCGCGGCGACAATGCGCGCGCATCAATATTATCATTAGCATGGCGTCATTGTGATCCGTCGCACGTTTAGCAATAAATTTGGGAAAAAGTAAAAAATCGTTATTCACGTCGGCCGCTGCGCGGGCGCAGACGGCGGCAAAAACTAATGGAAATAGAAAGAAATATGCAAGCGAGTGATTGTTCGGCGATCGCGGCAGATCGAGGTGCGCCGCAAAAAAATGGCAGATGCGCGTGAGCAGGTAGCGCGGCGGCGCGGGGGCGAGCAGGGCGCGGGAGGGGGGGGGGGGCATGCAAATGCGCGCCTGGGATGACTGGCTCTAGGAATTATCGCGTTCTAGATAGCAAGGTGATGAAGGCGGTAGCAAATTCCTGCACGCATAAACACGTATTAAAATGTTTATAATTATGTTTTATTAGCTTTGTTAGTTTGTTTGCGTCTGATCTTATTTGTTACTTTAATAAAATAGCTCAGCATTTTTTCACATTGCCGAGGCATCCGGTTACAGAGCACTCAGAATTGACGTGCACGGCTTTTATGCAAGAAATGGTACTATTTTTTAAGCACATGAGGTACCGCCTTTATCGCGATATTAAGATTTAATCAGCGAACAAGTGAGCTGCGCATTGGTGTAAACAAATCTCGTATTGTCGGTGCGTGTGCGCAGCCAACCGCGGTTTTGTTTCGTGCACACTTCGCGCAAGTGCAACTTTAAGAGTCCTAATAGACTAATACGTTCATTTCTACTCTACAGATTAGTGCCTCTATGTAGACGACATTGTTTACAACTTTATTCTTTTTAATTATGTCGAGCCTGCGCGAAACTGGCTCGAAAATGAAATATCAATCAGTACAACCACAACACCGACCGCGATATAGAGAGTTTCGTTTTATTGCTGCACCGTGATCGTGCGGTGCCGTTGGAGCCACGTCAAAACAAAACATGGAAAACTGATGTTATGCATAAGTTTTAGGGAGTGTTCGGGAAATAATTGACATTAATAAAGGCCAAGAAACATGTAGAAAATAACCAAGCAGAGTGGGAATCTGGTTACAAGAAAAAGTCGTTCATTTAGTGTGTAGCTGCCTTCTTGGCTGACTAGATTTAGATATTCTAATATTTTGCATAACTATGACGAGCGGTAGTTTTTTGCCGCTTGAAACTCATTGCAAATAGTTTTAATTGTAGATTTTCAATACGTAATTTGTTAATGTAATAGAAAATTATGGATAAGGTCGTTCCTGCTTCAATTGTTTACTGTAATTTAGACGGATAGACAGACGGTCCGACAGGGCCCAAGTGATACTGTTTTTTCGACATGGAACAGTAGCCGGCGGTAGGCAGAAGAGCCATTTGATGGTAGTGGTGGTTCTAGCTCTATTTCTAGCTTGTATTATTTCTAGTTATTTCTATGACCATTCAAAGTCCAAATAGCCATAATTGTGCCTATATCACTATACTATTATTGCATCATTAAAGGTAACATACTAGAAGAAGTGTCAACAGGAATGGAAAATTATCATCTCTACATTTTTTATGCCCTCGCCATGGTTTTTTGTTCAAATAAAATAAATTGCAATCGCTTTGCACAGTCCCGGTGACTATTACAGGTCTCGTAGCATGTTGGAGCCACTTTATTAGCTGCCATTTTAATGAGTACCTAACAATAAAAGTTATTGACACCCTATAATCGAAGTAAAAAGTACCCCTAGGTGATTATCTAACTGTAATAGTTAGTCTGATCGCGATACTTTTAAAATACTACATGAATTCCAATCATGAAAGAATGATAAAGTTGACTAAAGCGGTTTATGACGGTTTTCACGGTTTATCACAATGTCGTCGGGAATACAGTTCAGGGAAAGAGACGGCAAGTGCTCCCGCGCCGCCGCGCCTGCGCGCTGTGGACATCGCTCATGCCAGATCTAATCGCACGATGACTTACAAGTTTCTATGTTCGTGTGTCTTTAGTTATCTCTATTAATATTCATAAGAATAGCCCGAAAAAATTAAAGGTTTCAAATTTGGCCGATAAGTTTCTACAATATCAAATTTTGCCTCCGTTTTTTCTGGCGGAGGCGGACGGTGCAGTTTTTGTGGGGCGTTGTTGAAACAGTTATCAAATTATACTCGAAAGCTTTTAAATAATAGCGAAGGATGAGCTTGTTTACATTCTTTGGCGGAATTAGAGCCGTCGATGCGCAGATAGCGGCTTTGTGGCGGCGGAGGATCTGACGGCGCGCGCGCACGAGCGTCAGAATTTTAAATGATCAGATATTAGGCGACGCGGCCGCGATTAACGAGATACCTATCTGAAATTGGAAACAGTTCTATTTGACCGGAGCCGTATCGCGGATGGATCTCTTTGTGCCGTAGAAAGCTAAATTATCAACCCGTCACTAATTCCGACCAATCAACCGAATATCGGAACGCAATTTTCTTATTAAATTACAGATTTTATAGTGAACAATCACTTTTGCGCAATCGCAGACCGCGGCCCCGCCCGCCGCTCGCCTGCTGGCTTTTACCGCGCGCTCTCAGAGACAGTCCAGCCCGACTCGGGGTGCGCCGAGCTGTCGCCTAGCAAAACCGCTAGTACATAACCACGTAAGTGTCACCTTAGTTAAAGTAAGAAATCGGCGTCGCAGCCTCTGCATGCAAGGGCCTGCTCCGACGCTCGCCGTGATTTATGAACTCGAAGTCATTTACATGGAAACGCCATTTCCATCGTACGAAACAAGGCAGTGACGAAACGAGCCGACGGGAGCGGGCCGGCGCGCGCACCGACAGATGCTGTGAATGAGATGTTGACGTGCATTGTACACGTATCACGGCTGAAGGGGTGAAAGCGTCCGAATTGGCTAAGTAAAGTTTTTGGAAGAGGTGCAAATTATATTTTTTTTCGATAGTCGACGTCTTAATAATCCAGGAACTGCAGCTCTTTTATTTTTATTCCCTATTATTAATGAGATATAATTTTTTAAATGCTCGATATGACATTTGTGAGATTTAACGGCCGAAAAGCTCTGTTGCCTAGAACTAGCTTGTAATAAAAAAAAACTACGTCAACTGTCACGTTTGACGTTGTCAAAAAATAATACCGCGGTTCTGTTTATTTGCGTTTGCGTGTAATCAGTGTTAGCAGTGTGTTTTTTAATGATATTTCAACGACCTCAGCACAACCCCTGGACTTTCGATATTGCCGCACTTCTCTTCGACCTTTGCACGATATTTGGACTACGATTTCAGCTACTTTCGACGACTTAGGCACTGCTTCTTGGACAACGTTTTTCTGCTTTGCGACGACCCCCGCCTTGACTTTTGGACTGATTTTTATAATACTGAGGCTTCGCTATTGATCACAAAATGAGCGAATTTGTACGAGCGGATTCAAGAAACTTGCCACACATGGATATGTTCATGATAATGGAATATTTCCACACAAACGATAAGCACAATGTTGCTGAAATAAGAGGTGTGAAGACACTCATGTACGTACTGGCGAATTTCACATACATTCTGATGCATATAATAATTAATTATGATTACAAATATTTAACATGTATATACATAGTGTATTGTTGTGCATCAAATTAAATCAAAATCATTTATTTGGTTATAAATAAGCCGGGCACAGGCAGTGGGACATAAATAGGCAGATGATAATGATGAAAGATCTTGTGTTATAATGTTTTCCATTGCATTTTAGGTCATCCAGAGGTGGTTATGTTGATAATGCAGTAGGTTATGTTGAAATTAAAAGAGGGAGCACTGAATGCGTTGTCAGGGCCAAAGTTGTTCCGGAGCACAAAATAAGGATGAAATATTATCTTGTGACTATTCATTTAGAAGAGGCGAATAGTAATATAATTGATGCAACATGTGATGGTTGTCCTGCATCAGCTGGTAAATACTTACACTATAGAGTAAATATTTATGGTTAATGAGGATTATAAATATTTTCATTGATTTGTTTTACTTTCAGGTGGATGTAAACACACATTGGTGGTGTTATATTGGTTACAAAAAAAATCTACAGAACCATCATCTACATCCATAGAATGTTATTGGGCTAAACCACGATTAGCCAGTGAGGGAACACAGCCAATATCCTCCAAGGATATTTTTCCATCCAAGAAAAGAGGAATAGAACTAGGACCAAGAGATCCGGAGAAACTCAATGCATTTTATGAAGAATGTAAGAAAAGAAAAATTGGGGACTCTCTGATTTTGTCATTTTTACCAGATCATGATAATGGTTTGACAAAATGGTGTATATTTGACATGATACTTGATTTTGCAACTAAAACTAATAATCACAGTTTTGAATATTTTAAAAGTAACGTATCTGTGCCTCAATCTGTGCAAAATCAAATAGCAAAAAGCACTAAAAAGCAGGCAGAGTCAAAGTTATGGCATAGCATAAGACAGGGCCGAATAACAGCATCAAAAGTACATGAAGCTTGTCATTGTGACACACCTGATGGCTCTCTTGTGGAACAAATTCTTGGTGGTTACAAGATTTATGATACCAAAGCAATGAAGAGAGGAAAAATATTAGAAAAACCAATAATAAAAGAAGTTGAACGGCTATTGGGGGTCCACATTGAAGAATGTGGATTTCACTTAATTAATTTTTTTAGTGGAGCTTCGCCTGATGGTGTAGCCAATGACTTCATTGTTGAAGTAAAATGCCCTAGCACTGCTAAAACCGTGAAAAACTATCTAGATAAAAATAAAATAAAAGAAAAATTTTTGGCTCAATGCCAGTTCCAAATGCTGGCCACAGGATATAAAAAGTGTGCTTTTTGTGTTGCTGACCCAGATTTCGAACACAACAAAAAAATCGAAATAAAATGGGTTAAGTTTGACGTGGCTTATGCCAACAATTTGTTAGAAAGATCAGAAAAGTTTTGGAAAAATGCGATTTATCCCAAAATTTTACTTAACGCTTTGTCCTAAATATATTGGAGAAAAATCCCATGATAGCCAGACCTTCGTCATAGTATAAAGGAGTTTCTCTATGGATGCCTTTAGCCGTTATACTATACTAGCTGACCCGGTGAATCTGTTCCGCGTTAAATTTGAAAAATTCCAGTGGTTTGGGCTGTGCTATCCTGCGGGAACTATGCAATTTTCCGGGATAAAAACTATCCTATGTTCTTTCCCGGGACTCAAACTATCTGTATACCAAATTTCAACCAAATCGGCCCAGCGGTTTAAGCGTGAAAAGGTAACAGACAGACAGACAGAGTTACTTTCGCATTTATAATATTAGTAAGGATAACAAAGGTCTGACTACCATGGGCTAAATCTGTACTAAGATAGACTAAGTTCCGAAGGATGTTTCATTTTCATAATATGAGGACCCCATTCTGACTTCTGATGTGTGTTATCATGAACCCCAGCTAAAATATGACTTTATGTAGAAGAGGTACAGTCGAAACCTTACTCATACGTCCAAAGAAATCATTGTGTAATTTATGATAAAAATGTTCCACAGAGGTATGCAATTCTGTTTGTTCAACTGTACAGTATTAGGCTCTGTCTACCCCGCAAGGGATAAAGACGTGATTTATGTGTTGTGTATGTGTGTACAGTATGGTGATTTTTTTCTTATATACCACATCAGGTTTCGTTGGATAGGTCTTTCAAAAAGATTTTTGTTAATAAGTCTATATTTATAACTAATTTGTACATTTTAAAATAAAACAAAGCAAAAATTATTGTATTTTTATTATGTCGCCTTGCAAATTGACTAAAGCACATGCTATAATAACTGCTTCGTCCACATATCTGACATGGTTATGGTTTATAACCGAGTGAGGCTTTAAAAAGGCAAATTCCCTCAATCTCCTTATCACACGTTCCACATGTATCCTCAAGCTGGCAATAATTTTGGTTTGGATCACCTCCTTTTTGGTTGGCGTTTCCTGTGAGGAAACACTTGGGGGCCGAAGTAGTTTCACGTGTCTCTGCGATAGGAGAGTTTCTATGCCTTTGAAGCCTCGATCGGCTAAAACCACAGCCCCCGGAGGAAGAATATCGACAAAGCCACTACATTCAGTAATAGCTTTGTCAGAAATCCTTCCTCCATAACCCTTCGAAATATAACATATGAAGCCATTTGGGTAGGGTTGCCATCCGTCCGGGTTTCCCCGGATTTGTCCTAGTTTTGAGGGCATCCGGGGAGCGTCCGGGGAAGGTTTCATTTGTAGACCGTTTTTTAAAAAAAAAAAAAATAAAAAAAAAATTGGGCCGGCTGCGAGACACGCACTATTTCACCGTTCCCCCACCCCTCCCGTCACGATCTTGTTGACATGTCCGGCTTTCGGACTCTAAAATCCGGGGTTTTCACGCGTCTTGTCCTGTTTTCCAAATTTTAGAGATGGCAACCCTACATTTGGGCAACATGCAATCAAGTATTTTAATGTGTTGCATGATTTATACTGTGACCATGTCCTTGATTGCATAACAGGATTTGAGGCTTTTTCAATCTGGATCTCGAAACAGTCAAGTATGCATTGTACGTTAGCAAACCTCACTTTAAAAACAGGGGGCAATGTTTTTTTAATCATGATGGATTCTGGCAGGTATATAAACATTTGTAAATAAGTTGCCAGATGCGGTATACAAATTCTTAACAGCTCTTGCAATGTCACTTGACTTAAATGAAAGTGATGACTTATTCTTTGTATTGTGTCATTTTGCTTTAATTTAAATAAGGTGATAATGACATGCAGGGGGCGTAATTTGCATTGTTTGGCTAAAAAAATTATCAACCAAAAATATGACTTAGGAAGACCAAGATACATTTTGGGGTTTTCCTTAATAATTCTTAAGATATGTGTACGTCCTGACATATCATTCCCTTCCTTTACTGTCTCCTTGGTTGAGCTTGACGATGAGGGGCTAGAGGGTTCATATAATGTTGGTGTTGATGAACGACTTGCAGTTGAAGATGATGGCTTGCTTGGCATGATTTTTTCAGCAATAAGTGAGACATTTATATTAGCTGAACAGGCTACACATTTTACTGATGGTTTCACCATAACGGCTTTGTTTGAGTATATGATTTGGGTCTGAGTTGAAGAATCACACTGGAAAAAAAGAATCAAATTAATTTTACAAACTAGCCCTTTATAATAACAACTAGCTTTTATATTGTTTTACACTTTCACAATTTTGACAACTTTTTACTATGTAGGGTTTTATGGTTCCTACCATAGAAAAATTGTTATCGCTCAATCGGTCACTTGATTTTTCTTTTTATACAGGTACATAATTTTACCTTTGAATATGGATTGGTCCCATGTTGCAGTAACTGCTTTGACATAGTAGCCAGATCTTTTGTGTTTTCCAGTGGCTGTTCCGTTAGGCTGCTTTCATCATTCGACATTTCCTAAAAATAAGCACATAATTAAGTACATATGAGCATCCATTTAACACTTAATTTTTTGCCTTAAGAAGACAGGAGAAGATTCACCAAATAAAACAATAGGTGTAGCAATGAACTAAGGTGTAAAAATTGATTTATTTTTAGTAGGTAACTGTACAATAGGCAAGGGATAAATATCCTGTGTTTACGTTCATAATAACACATTGAACATTTATATAAACTTGTTAATTAATATAGTGGAGAAAAATTACAAATTATAAAATAAGACACCTAGCTGATACTTACAATCTCATTGTATGTTTTGGTTAATATCAAGTTTGCAGTATTTTTTAGGCGTAACTTGCCAGATTTACTTTTGTAGCAATCTTCCTCAATCTGTAAATATAAGAAAAGCATTTTACTACATTCAATACTCTTAATTTCTTACAGCGACATTAACTGCAATATACTCACATTGATATGTTCCTCACAGACATACAAGTTCCGTTTCGGACAGTTGATATCTAGAGTTCGGCACCAAGTCGCTTGTAAAGCCTTTGGTAAGCTCAAATACACGGAATTTGGAAAATCCCGTCTATACTTCTTACACGACGGTACAAAGCATTGGAGTACATCCCTGTAATACTTCATTTCCTCTGCAGTGCTTTGGGGATCGACCAAATCCATTATACTCGTGTAGAAGTCCAAAAGTCCAAGAAGCAGTGCCTAAGTCGTCGAAAGTAGCTGAAATCGTAGTCCAAATATCGTGCAAAGGTCGAAGAGAAGTGCGGCAATATCGAAAGTCCAGGGGTTGTGCTGAGGTCGTTGAAATATCATTAAAAAACACACTGCTAACACTGATTACACGCAAACGCAAATAAACAGAACCGCGGTATTATTTTTTGACAACGTCAAACGTGACAGTTGACGTAGTTTTTTTTTATTACAAGCTAGTTCTAGGCAACAGAGCTTTTCGGCCGTTAAATCTCACAAATGTCATATCGAGCATTTAAAAAATTATATCTCATTAATAATAGGGAATAAAAATAAAAGAGCTGCAGTTCCTGGATTATTAAGACGTCGACTATCGAAAAAAAATATAATTTGCACCTCTTCCAAAAACTTTACTTAGCCAATTAAAACATAAGGTGAGCGGGCGGGGGTCGCGCGGGCGGGGCGGGGGGCGCGACACGTGGCGGCGGACGTCCAGAGAATTCGACAAGCGCGTGGACATGGTACTTTGGCTATGTATGTTACGGCCGATACCTACTGCAGTTGCGCACCGTCATGCGTCAGCTGTGCGCGAGTGGCCACCAAGTGACATTAACCCGACGTAGTTTTTGCGCGCCAGTCTCGTTGAACCCGATGTTATTTCGTCGTCAAAATAGAGTAAAATAAAATGTCGCGTTACACGGTTATTAGGGCATCCCGGGCTGTGACCGATCGCCGGTTTTTTGCCGCATTTGAATAAGCGTCGCACAAAGCGCGGCGTGACGCACGCGCTGCGCGGGCGCATTCAGCGCGTAATTAACGCGTAAAAAACGCAGATCGACCAAAATTAGAAATGTCTCGGTGGAAAAAGCGGCCGCTGTGAAATGGTATTAATTTAATTGTGTCGCGTTGTCTCGCCGCGGCCGCCCTGGAGCCCGGCGCGCTGGCGGAGCGGAGGCGACCGACGTTACGAACCACTTGATGATTCGATGAAATGTTTTCATAGCGAAGACACGGGACACGGGGTTTGGGAAGTGCCATGAAGTGGCATGCAATGACTAAGGCAGCCAATACATACATACATACCCTTACGCCTCTTTCCCACAGGGGTAGGCAGAGACTACTTTATTCCACTTGCTACGATCCTGACATATTTCTTTCGCTTCGTCCACAGTCATCAATCTCTTCATACATGCTCGTCGGTTTCGGGTACTCCTGACCTGACCTTTTGCCAAAACGTCTCCTATTTGGTCTCGGAACGTCCGTCTAGGCCTTCCCCTCCCAACGTAACCATTCACACTCCCCATATAGATCTGTTTAGTTAGTCTACTTTTATCCATCCGCTCTACATGCCCAAACCAACTAAGCATACTTTTTTCTATCCTAGTCACTATATCCTCTTTCACACCAGCACGTTCCCTTATTACACTGTTCCTTATTCTATCTTTCAGTGATACACCTTCCATAAGGGAGGCAGCCAATGGAAGTTCAAAATCGGTTCTACCGTTACTTACTCACACTATCCATTCATAATGTTTCTACTGTCAACGTTGACTTGTAATCTGTCATTCAAATGCTGGTATTAGCATCCGCTAATGACGCGGACGCTTCACCGTGCCGCCCGCGGTCGCACCTGGCCGCCTGGCCGCCTGGCCGCCTGGCCGCCTGGCCGCCGGCCCCGAGCGCTGTTTCTGCTTTCATCCAACAAAGTTGCAAGCAAAACTCACTCCATACCGATTCAAATGGACGTCTATCACAAAGAAATATAACTCGTTTTCTAAGTATACGTATCGCTTACTGGAAGCGATTGCGCGTTAAATGAAGTCAGAGTAAAGGCAGATCAGCAGGTTTAAGTGTCATTAGATTCATCAGAATTGTAGATTTAATATTTGTTTATAAATGTAGAAGTGGCTAGTAGCAGCGGCGGGCTGCCGGCGCTTGAGTTTGAGTCACTGCGCGTTTCCTCGAGTCATCATTTTTTGTTTATTTCCTGTCCGAGCTCGGACTTTGATTATGATTATGCACAATTTAAAGTTCGGGTCAAAACGTCGCCTGCGCAGCCGCCGCGCCGCGCCGCTACAAACTGCTCCACAAAAACCGAACACCAATCAACTTTATTTTTATCTCAAAGTGTGTCTATTTTATGGACGAAATCGTATCTACATTTAAATCTGTTAAAATGATCTATTTAAAGGCAAATTAGACGATTTGGCGTATATTGCAATATAAGCCGCTGGTGTTTTGTAAAACGTGTACAATGTTACAAAAAGAATATTAATACAAGAAAGAGGTAGTATGCCAAAAAATCTTTCATTACAACGAAAACTGTTCAGTTGTAGGATTATTTCCGGTAAAACATTTAACCAATTGGCTTGGTCATTCCCTGACCGTTGACAAACCACTGTTCTACAGTTAAAATACAAAGGTAACAAGCAATACCCGTAAATGAAGTGTTTTGATCTAGAAGCCGTTTGTGCGGCGGCCGTCCGGCGCCGCCGCCGAGTATCGCCGCGGTCCGGCACAAAAACATAATTAGATAATTCCCGCGACATTCAAATGTGCCGCGAGCAACTGTCGCCCTTGTCCACTTACCGTTAAGGTCGAGCATCATCTGAGTGTTGAAGTAGCTGCGAACGTCGCCGCGCGCCGACACTGCAACAACGGACAACTGTTAAACCAGCACTCTACAAGAATTGCTTGTTGCGTCTCTATCGTCGTTAAAGAGAACGAGAGAGACAAAACAAAGACGCATCGGGTTAGGATAGCTTCCGTGTTTTATTGGAACTGCTCTGTAAGGAAAATAGTACAAATATCAACTAAATACAAAGTTGTAACAGTACCTCACTGAAGTTCGTAGTACAATGGACCTGGAAATGAGCTTATCGATTTATTACATTTGCAAGTTGACAACATCAGATTGCTTTTTGCCAGTTCACGCGACATTCGGCCTGAATGGTATTTTGATAAACTACGACTATCGGAATCGAGAGAGTAGTTTTCTTGTCCACTGTACAATGAAACACACAGTTTTAATTTGAAATTTAACATAGTAGCCGCCAACACTCTTGACTGATCATATGTAAGGCGCGGGTCTCGTCGTCATAAATTCCAGATTACATTGTGTAATTAACTTCGTGCTCCTAGTTTTACATATTATTATTACATTGCGGCATTTGATGGATCACTTTTAAAGCGTTAGCTCACCGGCCGCGCAATGTAATGCTAGTTGTACGAAATTACTTGCATGATGTAAACTGGTGCTGTATCTTCCACGCTGGTCTGGGAATAAAGAAAGAAACATAGAATGTACCAGTTGCTTTGCTTTCCGCGCAGATGGTAAAAGCCCATCGAGGGAATGTGCGAAAATCTTAGGACTCATCACTATTTTGATTATTTCCACCTATAAGCCCACAATCATGCTAAACATGGCCTTTAGGTCTTGTTACCTGTCTACCCCGTAAGGACATAAAGACGTGATTTATGTAAGTATGTAGACTGGCCTCAAGCCTAGATGAGACTTTATTGTAAATTTTCTATCAAAACAAGCGTCCCGAATGAGTTTTCGTTAAAATGTCATACACTATATGTGGTCATTTTGTTACCATTATGTACCGTTGTGTCGAAAAATCAAGAGATTCAGTAACGGTCAGTTAAGAGTGTTAGCGACTGTGCCTACGACTTTCGTCCAGACAACGGGGTAAGGTTTAATCAGTTAGGGGAAGGTGTAGCTGAAGGGATGGAGCGGGTTGAGAGGATACTTTCACCTCCGAGGGCGTGCAGCCTCTAACAAAAATCCTATTATAACATCGGCTGTCAGACGCGAACATAACCCTATTGTCAACTGTTACAGGACGTTGTGTATGTACAAAATCGAGTGCCTAATATTTATACGGTCGTCGACTATAATAGTGGTTGCAATAAGCACTCTAAGATATAGGCTTACGCTATAACGGGTATGCGAACAATATGAGGTAGGTTTTTTTAGTGCGAGTTATCGGTTGTTATTGCCGGTGGCTGGAGCGATAATCGAAAGAGACTTATACGGTTTCATCAGTAACATTACAATGCTTTAAAATGTGAGCGCGTGCTTATTCGGATTTGCTTTTTGTTTTTTGCGACTTGCTGTTGAGACTTTTGACAATAGCAAATGCAAATCACTCTTCAGCCAGATAATGTTTATTTATCTATGACATTCCTCCGTCTTTATTTACCTCTGTAACTTTGTAACTGGCGTCACTGAAAAGCGTCACGACACTATCCTAAATCTTATCGTGACACATAGCTGAGTGGCGGCCATTTGGCTGGTTAGAATAAGTATCCATGTAGGTATGTATATCTTGTTTGTGTTTCTGTATCAGCTAATAAAGTTTTCCTATTCTTATTCTTACGAGTACATTCTACCCTGATGATGTTAATTCCTACCCTGACAACTACATTAATACCCACCTATATATTTTTTAAGTAAGGTTTCAAATCTAATATTTGAATTCCACAATTACTTGTAGTCACGAGAAGTTACAGCAGACGTGTTACAGATCGCAATGAATAAATACAACGCGAATGACATTTATAACGGAATTCGACTTGAATAAAAAACTGGGTGCGTCACCCTTACAGCTTAACTGTGGCACTCAGAGAAACCCCTCGCGGTCCGAGCTTAAATATTAGCAATGTTCATTAGCATAAGTCAGCGGTCAGGTGCGGCGATGGCACATGGCAGCCGCGGGGGCATGTAAACAAGAATGAAAACGTGACACTTCGTAGGCCGGTTTCATAAATTCTTTATGAAGGCATTAATATCTAGTATCTGGTACTAATAATATACAGTAGAAAGATTACACTTAGATTAGATCGATTGTTTGTCTCCGAAAACTCTTGTATATCACATCAACACCGTTAGAACGGTTGTTGAGGTCTTCGAAATAAATAGTATTTTCCAAGAATTACTTGTTAAAGTTATTATATTAGATTAGATGAATCGACGTTGGTAACATACTAGAATTATCCATTACTAATATTATAAATGCGAAAGTGTATCTGTCTGTCTATTACTTTTTCACGTTCACTAGTTTCAATTCATTTAGTTATAGGACATAGTTTTATCCTGCTAAATCGCATAACACGCGGGATAGCGATGAGCAAATTCGGCACAGACAGATCTGCGACCAACAGCTAGTTAAATATACGGGATTAAAAATTACAGTTGATTCAAAAGACCATCGTAATTTGTTAGTTAACGAAAGTTTGAACTCCATACAGCTCATTACAATGGGTTTTATCTGCGCGCGGGCATGCGCGGGCGCAGCTGCCGGTGCACGCGCAGAGCGAGTGGGCGGCTCGCCGGCAGAATACCAACTATCGCCATAAATCACCCGGCGCTCTCCGCCACCCGGACCAGGCGCATGCAACGAGGTTCTGCTGGAAACCGACCTCACTATGAATCTCAATACCTTTAATGTTATTGGGGCAATTTAATTTGCAACGTTCGTAAGTATGTACCTAACTATTGTCAAAGAAATTGATGCCAGGGGACTTTCCATGATGTCAGGTTTCAGAACCTAAACTGAATTGGAATTGAATCGCATTAAGACGTCACGGTAACCCAACTGTGGAATCTTCGCAGTAAATGTCTAGTGACGTTACATTAAGGAAAACCGTCGTGACGTTGACTGTGAGTACGTTCCACGGTGGGTCAGGAAACCAACTCAACAGAACACGTTGCGAAAATTGCGATCACTCAAAGACCATATTGATCGGATTGACTTAAACTTGGTTACGTAATATGTATAATGTGGGATGACTAAAAATGCAAGTCAGCAAAAACGCTTTGCCTTAAAAATATTTTTTTTAGCAAAAACATATTATTAGCTACTGACATTATTTACATATTCATAAAAAGTTACTCAGCACAATAACAGTGAAAATAAACGATTCACGCTCTGAGTGACGGACAGGCAGATAGACAGACTGACGGATAAACAATTGATCCTGTAATGTTTTTTTAAGTGTGAAACCTCAAGAAAGGAATACACTTATCTATTAACTATGCATGTGCGACCACGTCGTTCCCGCTTCATTATTTTCATCAACTTACTTTTTTGATAACTTTATTTTGTCACAACACCTGTGGTGTGTATGTATAACTCTTTATTTTGATGTAACTGACTAGTTAGGTACATTATGTCAGATGGCAGTTATAATTATTACGTTTTATGAGTGTCTGACATTTACTAAGACATTAGTTTTCTAAACAATTTTGCGCTTGTTCCTCGTACATAACTATTTTACATAACCAGGACATTCTAAGATAAAATAAATACTGCTAAATTAAAACAAACATGTTCGCGACTTAGGGCTGGCCCAAAGGCCACTCCCGCCGCACCCAAACTTAAATTAATGCAAATTAATCACCCTACTTTGATTTTACCAGTGATCGTTATGTAGCTTGGTTATCTACGGGGAACAAGCTGAATTTTGGTACATGTGTCGTTCGTAGGAACACAACGTTTCCAGTGACAATACGAGTATCGTCGTCTCACTTTAATAGTTGCGCTCTTGTTAGAGTAATTGCCACTTCACCCTTTCTGGCGATTCCGAGTGTTTTAGAGCATAAGGCCCTGGGCTAGGAACATATGGAGTATGAAGAGCAATTAGAAATACCTAGCAAAAATACAAACTGAAAAGCTATTTCTTTTACTTGTCTTCAACAACTGACAATGACAACAGTATGAAATAAAATCAATTAAAAACGAGTATAAAAAACATAAACAATAAAATGTTAAGAGTTCGCAACAGGCCTGTTTTGATAAAGTTCCAAAATAATCTTTCGATGTAGATAAACAGTGAATTCGGCAATCCGTAGGATGCCCACCATTAATTCCAGTCTACTTCATCAAAGGGCTTCTCGAAATCAATATCTAAAAGTCATGTGTGTTAAGGTTTTATTTTTATTAATTTAAATCTAATTTTCTCCCAATATTTTTATAAAAGTGTCAAAATAGTTTCTCTTGTTTCCTGTAATAAACCCATATTGACTTCGACTGAACTTATTGTTTTTCGATTTTTTGGTCTAAATCTAGTTATGATTGAAAAAACGACGTCCCACCAAGTTTCTTGCGGCGCATTCTTCTTGACAATGATGGTCTTTTCGAATGCGCTGGTAGTTTAAAAATAAAAAAGGAAAGAAAAGTCCTTGGCAGCCAATTTGCAAGAGTAAATTATTGAATCTTTGAATTATTCTTTTTTTGATTATCTTCATAATACAAACTTTTTAGCTTTTGGGTATATCTGTAATACCCAAAAGCTAAAAAGTTAGGGTGTGTTGTAATGATATGCGTACCGTTTTGTTTGTATACTATATGAAAATCCGTTGGCACTTTGTGTACAAAGTGGCTTTACCCATACACACTAGTATGTCGTGCGATGGTACATTCGTAGATATAGGCGTGCTACAGGCGGCGGGAGAGCCGGGGCGAGCTGGGAAGTTTCAAGCGGTCCGGGTACTTATCTAAAAGGTCACATTTCTTCTAAGCCCTTTGAAATAAAACCGGCAATTCTCAAATTACAAGATTACGGCGCGAACCCAGCGGGAATAAGTTAAAATGCTTTAGCGAACCGACAATATACCCAAGTCTGTAGGTAATTGTCTAGTACATAAATACCTACCTCTTTATCTTAAAGGGGGTTGAAAATTATAATAGCGGTACGGTAAAAAAAACATCATTGAAATGCAACCTTATTTTAATAGTAGCTGTTGTTTGCGACTTCATCTGCGTAGAATTAAATATGGCCTATGTTTATCAGGGATAGTGTAGGATTTTAATGGAGAAAGAATTTTTTCAAATGAGTCCGGTATTTTCGGAGCCTATTCAACGCAAAACCCAATCAAACAAACAATGAAATCTATTCTCTTTATAATCTTAAAGTGTAAAATAGTAAATTAAATATTTAAATAACCTCCAACGCATTAATCATACGTAATTAAAAAATAATTCAATTTTATGCCAAAAATGGTTTACATCATTTTAGAAAAGAGCTGATCTTTATGCTTTTGAACCAATTTTTACCAAACATAGCTAAACCACCGCAAGGAAACTGGCTCGCGAATGAAAAAACCGCATCGTAATCGGTCCATGCGTTTGAGCGCTACGATGCCACACACATTAAACACACACACAGATATCGACGTCAAACTTATAACCTCTCTTTTTGCGTCGGGGGTTAAAAATGGAAAGCACGGAAAGTCTATTAAATTCTTGGCATACACCCCGGAGTGACAAATAACAAGAATAGTAAGCAATTGAAATATACCATGACTGTTAAAGTTGGCTGGCACGAGCACGACAGCATGAATAGTTTTTTCAAGCTATTTTTGTAACATGTATTTTTATTAATTTACATACTTATCTTAGATTTGAATGAACCAACTGCCGCTATCAGTTCCGAGTGACGAATCCCGCCATCAAACTTAATTATTCCGAGTAAACAAGCAGATAGTGCGATAGTGGTGCGACTCGAATTCTTGCAAATTTGCCTATCAGTGCAAAGATAGCACTTCATTGTAATGGGTAAACATTGCGGCGCCGGCGCCGACGGCCGCGTAATCCCGGCCGATACGAAGATATTGACAAGTACGTGCGAAGTAAGTGCTTTACCACATTTTGTGACTGTTGCAATTCTAACCTAAGGCACTACATAACACAATGTGACAGTAATTATGATTGTCACAAAAAAGACTTTGATGTTTTAAGCTGTACAAATGACATACCTTAGGGGGTATTTCTTGGTCGACTACATCAATAGAATTCTCAAGCCAATGATAGATTACAATTACTGATAGAGTGCCACATAGAGGGCTTAATTAATAATTCCTCTATTACATGTGCTGT
Organism: Pandemis corylana; assembly: GCA_949127965.1. Classification (NCBI taxonomy): domain Eukaryota; kingdom Metazoa; phylum Arthropoda; class Insecta; order Lepidoptera; family Tortricidae; genus Pandemis; species Pandemis corylana. The sequence continues at coordinate 15,900,940 of OX421858.1, read as the reverse complement.
CACTGTCATGTGGCATCTAATTGAGCACCTTCACATTTACATTTCAAAGTGACAACGAGACAGTGATCGCCACAGCGGTCACGCGTCCTTCACATAGATATAGAATATAGTAGGTACTCGTAGATCGGCCACGCAAGAGGAAGAACAATGTACCTGCTCGTAATACGCTTACGACAGGGCGATATAAATAGACGACACCATTTGCATATTTCTAACACGCTATGCTTCTTTTTCTTTGACACGCAAAGACCGCTGTCAAAGTTTCAGTCTCGTTTTGGTTATTTCAGCAGCGATCCAATCTAACGCCGGTAGGGTATATAGTTATACAACCGTTGTCCGAATAAAACCGCTCTAGTTTTTATATTATGTCGTGTGTGTCGGGCCTTACGCCGTGCAGGGTTCCGTAGTTGCAGGGGCGTGCATCGGGTTCTGACAGAGGGTAGGCATATTGACAACAAAACCCGTATTGGTACAAAGCGTGGCGGGCACATTTACGTATGCTTACAAGCACTGCTTATATGCCTGTAAGGGATGAACGCATCTGCGTAGTTGCCGGGATTTTTAAAAATGTCGACTATTACTTGTATGTATGTATGAATGTATGTAAACTCTTTATTGTGCAAAATAAACAAGACAAAATACAATACTACTACTACACTATATACTTGTTAGCTTGTGAAGAACTTCGGACTTTTTAACCATGGAAAATGTATCATTTAGCCCATACCTACGAGATGAGAGACATAATATTCTTTATTGGACACCACAAACCAGTACAATGAGAGTGTATTCACTCTAACAAAAATGTGCACTACACTCAACTTTTTAACTTAAAAATAAAATGGTCTAGCATCTAACTACACCTATACTGATAAACAAGAAAAAGGAACCATTTCACTTGCGCAACACCCTTGCTAAATTCAGCTTTAAGTCATGGACATACGGGCAGATGGAAACTATAAGGTTTCCATTTAAATCATTGGCAACGGAACCCTGAAAAACGAGCTAGGTGTGTTGTTAGTGTTTGTCATCTCTACCGCTAACGAGACGCTAGTGGCTGTTGAGGGATGGTTAAAACGCCGTGAAGTTTAGATGCAACTTTCATTACATTGGCAAGCCGTGATGCGAACGGGCTAGTCATGGACTCAGTGCCGCAATGTGATACGACCTGCAAGATTTTGCTTACAAGTCTAAACTGTTTTGTGATTTTCTAAAAGAAACTTGCCGGAGAAATGGTCGCTGCCATTGGTATTGAATTAGGAGTTTCATTTTTTGGGCCTGCGTTGACAGTTGACAAGACATGACCCCGTATTATACGTTGGGAGATCGGATCAAGCGATCGGGAGTTTTTTTTTAGGAATTCACACCTCTAGGCTTGCGAGTGACCGTCTTTGCTAGGTAGCAGCGGGCAGCGTGCGTGTGCCGCGCGTCAGCAGCGACCCTCCGCCGGTGAAAAATTAAAGGGTCACTCGCCCCCTCGGGGCGCCGGCCAGCGACGTATTGCCGGACTTTTCAAGGGCTATTACTTAAGCTTTAGTTGTGAATTGAATAGAAAGCGAGGCTTCAGAAAAAATGTAAACGGCCGCGATCGACGCTACCGGAGCTAACACGCGCCTCGAGATCGTGGGAGGCCGCGCTGGGCTGTGACGACTCCGCTAACAACTGTGTCGGCGGCGGCTGCGGATGCGCAGGACTATTGTGCTGGAGGCGGTCCTCGCCTTATCCGGACAGCATCGCATTAAGCGCAGGGAAATAAATGAGGCAGCGGGATAGTTTCTATTTAAAGTGGGGTCAGGTCAGTCCCCCCCCTCGCGGTGGCAGTAAATCGCTCGCGTGAAATAGTGCGCCGGCCGACGGATAATCCCCCGCGCTCCCGCGGGACGCACCTCCTCGCTGCTCCATAAATCGTCCCCATTTGGCTAACCCGCGAATCAAAGAAAGGTAATTCACAATGTTTAAATCCAATTTGAGTAAAGAAAGAGCGAGGGCGCCCCCCGCGCGCGGCGGGAATGTAAATGCGCGCTAACTCCGACAAACAGTTTATTGTTATCGTGTCCGGCCGCCGTGATTCGGCGACGCCTGCGAGGGCCCGCCGCATGATTTACACGACACTTGTCGACGCTCACCAACGCGATGATTTAGTTACAACAATGCGCGGAAAAATTGCGCGATCAACCAAAACATTGCGAGTGTAAAAAATGCAGTTAAATTTAACCAAATTCGGCAGTAATACTAGCGGGTGATCAGTGGATGTCTCATTGAGTTTCATCGAGCGCAGTAGAGCTTTAACAGCCACAATAATCCGTGTGTCCGACATCGCGTGAGCCGAAGAGCTCGCCTAACGATATGCTAATCGCGCGATACTGACGACTTTATTAGAAACATTTTGAGCAAAAACAATTTTCTCCTAGATCGGCGGAGTCACGGATAAGCTGAACGGCGTTTCGCAGAACCGGTTTCTATTTGATGCGGATTACCGAGACGAAGATGCGGCGGTGTCGTTGACCGGCTGGCTAATTAGGCGCCCCGCCCAGCCTCCCGCCGCCGCGCACATGGCTGCCGACACAAACATTGCCCCACATCTGAAAATCGATATCCCCGTAACGGGAGCACGTTCAATGTTAACACTTGTCTCGGCGCGCCACGCGCCACGCGCCACGCGGCGCGGGTCACGACACGCCGCGTCCACGCAACCACTGCGCCCAAAACGCTTCAGGTTTGGGATAAACATTGCCAGCTTGTGTAGCGGCCGTCTTTGGACTTGTTTATTATGATTCCGAGGATGTCATAGCAACAGCAGCGGCGCCGCAGCCGCGAGCGGTCGCGTCGTTTGCTTTATTGGTGAGGCGCGATGATCCCTGATAAGTGCGTCGACTTTGTTGTGACTGGGTAGGTATGATCTCGTATGTTGTTATCATCTACGATCACTGAATGTTATCTCAGTATATTTTATGGTATTTAATACATTCATTTGTGTCGTTTTTTGATTACAACTAGGTACCTACCGCTTTCGCAGCAAAACTGTCATGCACATGACTTGCACATTTTTGTAAGAAAGCCATGCGTCAGCAACTTGTGTACTGTTGTGGTCTTCATATTTCTGCTCAAGATGTTGACTGACGCGGTGTAACGCCAATAATGACGACAGCGATGCTTCAATACTTTTTCTACAAACGTAAAAAGTACCTACTTTATTCGCAAAGTCGGTCAGAAGTGTTATGTTTTGATTTAATGTAGGCAAGCATACAAATTTATGAGTTTATTGCCTGAAATAAAACAAGCTCATTATACTAATATTTGAATGGGCTTAGTAATAAAATAAATCACATTAGTACCGTGAGCGGCCGGGGTCGGCGCGGCGCGCGACGGACGCTAGCGGCCTCTTTTGGCAACATCACTCCCAAAACCTTACTTAATTATTATAATTAGCCATCGCATAAATTGGCTCGAATGTTGTAACGTCAAAAACTAAAAATCCCTCATAATAATTGAATAAACAAACAGAAATAATAATTACGCGCTTAATGCAATGAACATTAATAATACAGCGAGTGAATTAAGGCTGCGCGATGTGTATCGTAATTTGGAACGCGGCGAATCTGCATAAGCATGAAATTAATTAGACGGACTATATAATGAGACGTTAAGGCAATCAAAGTAATTCGGGGCCGCACGCACTCTCAGGCGCGCCTCCGCCTGGCCGCGCGGCACACGGGACACGGTACTCGGTACACGGGACACGGTACATGGTACACGGAATAGTCGACTAAGAAAGTCCTTTGCCGCCCCAGGTTTCAGTGTTATTTGTACTTGTGACAATACTATACAAATATCTTTTATTGGATACCACAAATCAGTACAATGAGATCACGAAAATAAAAATGACAAGGTAGAAAAGGTCTTTTCGCTTAAAACAGACTTCTACCAGACAGCCCTTTAGGTACAGAAATCAATTTAGAACAGTTTAAGTAGGTAGCGGAAACAAATGGACAAGACACGGAAGAATCACACAAGAAGCTTTTATTTATTTGTCATAAAAATTGTAAAGCACTTTCTTGGTCAACTAGTCGTACACGGTACGCGTCGTTTGTACACGGTACGCGGTACACGGGCTGCCGAGACCACAGGCAATTAACAAACCACTGATTAGATTCACAGATTGTAACTGATACGTTTTTCCACTAAAAATTACAGAGCAATGTGACTCAATGGAATAAAACCAACTCAATACTGCCGGGAAGTTATTTTGTAGAAATCCCACTTGCTTACTTTGTATTGATGTTGTCTAACATTCCTCAGATTCCTCGAGTACCTAATGCAATCAAGTCTCACTGTTTAAACCACGTATACACAGAAAGGTGCATCATTGTTAAACATTTGTATTGACTACATACTAGACATTACGTCCGGTAATGTGTCAACTGTGTTATGCAGGAGCCGATACGCTCTTGGCCGGTTATTATTTATATTAAGTGACCTATAACTATCTCGAGTAGGTAAGTTAGTATATCAGGAAATACTATCAAGTGGAAAACATTAACATTTTGCTGATAGGGTGCCTAATATTATTGTCGTTGCCTTTCGACTTTGCTCGATGACATTTACTTATCATTAGAAACCGAATTATATGGATTTGCATATATTTTAATACTACATATTTTATTGATGCTACGGTTTTGGAATTCAATACGAGTCACACTAATCGTTTTTTCATGCAATATTTAAGTTTTTATGACATTTAGTCTTCTCCTTAATTATTATTATTTTCCAACACATTTTCTTCTAATTTTAAGCTATTAGTTAGTACATACCTACGTTTACGATTTTAAAACTATATTTTTAGTAGGTATTCGGGGGCAATCTCAATGAGAAAGCGAACCTAACTGACTCAACTATTGCTAGGCGGCAATAAACGATTTTTACTTTTAATTGTCATAATTTAAGTTCGTCTTTGTAAGTACATCTGTTTTTCTCATAACCTGTAAAATTGAATGTGTTTTATGTACAATAACGAGCTATACATACATATATACATAATGATTAATATTTTTTCAGCCCTATCGCCATTGCCACCTGCTACTCCGTATAAAAGCGGGCATTGGGAAGCTGCTTTTGGACGCAGAAAGTAATCGCGCTAAAATTATTCAATTACCTACATGAGACAATACGTGTGAAGCGTGGTGAGAAAGCCACACGCGAAAAGTGGAGACAATTTGATGGTATCTACGTTATCGCGACTCAGTTCAGTTGTTGTTTTAATGAAGTCAAAAATGTACGTCAAAAATGGCAGTTGCGAGGGTCGGGAGTACTCGTAATGCCGAATCGCAATTAGCACAGGTGCGGATTGCGTGTGCGCCGCAAAGAGCACGGCGCTCCCAGGCGCGCGCGCAGCCCGAGCGGCCCGAGCGCGCCCGAGCAACCACCCGTAAAGACAAACACTACACCTCCATTGATGACATTATTACACCCAAATTACCCGCTAATGGTTGGAAAGTAGACCCGAGCTTCGATTACATTATCGTAGCGGCCAATTCAATTGTTATTTTAATGTAATTTAATGTGAACGTGACAACGACGTCATTATAAATCCATTGTGCGAGATGTGCGGGGCCGCTAATCCTGGGTACGTTTCTATTCATTTCCAAGTGTTCTTTAAGGAGACGGAGTACGGTTCAGTGTTTATACAAGCATCGGGCTCGGTAACATTAACATTATTATGTGTATTTTTCTAGAAGTTGGATAGAAGCGTGTTTTGTATTTCTTGGGCTTTATGGTTCCGTGCCTTGGCTTTATTGTTACTTAATTAGGTAAGAAAATCTACTTACATTTGCTCCGTGCTGAAAAGTTACTCATATGACTTCTATTTGCTCTATAAGTATGTACCTACTTACTCATTTTTTGAAGCAGAATTCTCGCCAGCACGTTTAGAGCTACTTATAGTGTCAAGCTAACAATGTTTACGCTTATTTCACCTTCACTCAGATTTATTTTGAAAATGGAAAAGGTTTTTGGTATAAGTTTAAATGACGCTACAAATTATTTTGGATCACTCTTCACATTTGGCAGATGTGCGCACCTAATCATAACGTTATTTGTCGGAGCCGGCCGGCAAATTGAAAAGCTCTCGCCCCGTAAATCCCCGCGCCATTCAATTACGAATCGAAGACAGCCAATATAAATTAGAGGCCTTTCCCTATCCAAACAGAAAAGCAACACTCCAGTACACAATGGGAAGGTGAAGTGAAGTGCAGGGCGGAGTGGCGAGTGGCGAGCGGCGCCCTGCAGGCGAGGACGCGCGCGACAAAGAGTTAATATTATTTGGGCGCCACCGCGGGGTCGCCGGGTCGGGCGCCATCGCCACCTGACCCCGCATTACTTCTGATAAAGGATTACGTCCAAACGACTTGTTGACGTTTTTTATGTCCAGATATTTGCAGCAATATTGACAGGGTCGCCCCGCCCGGCGCGCGGCAGCCTGCTTAATTATTACCCCTACAGCTATTATGGCTGACATTTATTATTTTTTTGGGGTATTGAATTGAGGGAAATTTATTAATTGTGGTTTGTAAACAGTCGTGATTTTGCTTTGACTTTGTGCGGAACAATTATGACATCAACTGCGTTATGTTATCGTTTATCGATGTGGATTATAATTAAATGTCGTTATTGTTTCGGTTTCTTTAATCAAGACAAATTTTTGAAAGTCATAATTTATCCCATAAAATTGTTAATAGTGTTATTGTTGCTTATTTAAGTAGGTAAATAGACAAACAAATTTAAAACAGTAGGTAATTGTTTTCTAGGCTTCACTTCACAGTGTTCTAGAGTTGATTTGATGGCAATGTACGATTTAATTATAAGGAGCTAATCGTATTCTTCCGAGTGTGTCAAATTGAGACTATCTATGTTATGACATTTATATCAACAGACCTACCCTATTATTATTTTTTTATTCTGCAAATCTGTCATTCGTTAACGCTCTCGGTGGTATTCCTCCCGCCTACCTAAATTATCGTTCTGACATGAATACATCTCCGAGTGAGCCTCCAAACGTGTGCAGCATGAGCACCTACCTGGCGGGGCGGCCAGCTGGCCTGGCGAGCCAGCCGGCGGTGACCAGCCCAACATACCTGCGAGCGTCGCGTTCGACGCCGAGTCGGACATAACTACTGTAAATTACTACGAGCGAATGAATGGTGAAAAAGGTCGCACTAGGGTCGGGGTTCACGGGGGCACGGGCTGGGATCACTGGGGGGGCACTGCACTGTCGCACTGACCGTGGTCGGGCGGCGCGGGCGGCCAGGCGGGCAGGTCGCGCAGTCGCATGGAGCAGTCGAGCGGCTGGTCGCAGGCCAGCGCGGGCATGGCGCGGGCGCCGGTCGGGGGTCGCGCCGTGGCGGGAGCGTCCGCCCACTGAGCGCGTCGGCGAGGCACTGCCGCGCGGCCGCCGCTTTTTTCCCGAGGTTTTTTTCGCGCGCGGGCGGGGGCGGGGCGCGGCCGGCCAATGGCGCGCCGCCGCCCCCCGCCACCCGCCGCCCCGCGCTTATTTACGTGCCGTATATTAAAAGGGTTTTCCGCGTGCCGTTATGGATTTTCCTTCGCGAGGCGTTTTACATACGCTCCCCCCTCCTGCCCCCCCCTCGCGGGCTGCGAGGACTGGACACCAGCGTCCTGCTCTATTCACATAGTTTACATGCCTTTTTAACATTTCATTCGAGAGCTGCTGCTATTTTTCCTTCACAATAGTCATAGTTTTCGTTTTTAAGGTTACCGTTGAATCGCTGAACCTCACAGATTACCTACCTTCTGTAACATATTGGACTTGAAAGTATACATTTTATTATTTCAAGTTATTAATAGCACCTTACTTAAATTTAATCTCGTGTTGCTGGACACATTTAAAACCACACAATATCTCAATATTATTGAGTGTAATTTTGTATGTGGGTAAATGAATCGCTTTTGTAAAAAAAACAGTTAAGTTACCTACTTAGCACAATAAAAATCAGATCACTGTTCACCGTTCCAACTATATTCAATGCGTATGCACATCAGCGTGCGTCGTCATAATTGATAAATACGTTATCAGGCTAATCAATGGCGTGACGTCACGGGGTCGTCGGCCGCGCGAACTTGACCCGCCACAATTAACATGCCCACTCCGGCCATCCCGGGAGCCAGCCGCTGGCGCTGACGGCCAACACGGCAGGCCCGTACTCCTAGCAAGTCAAACCACGCCAAATTTGGCCATTGAAAAAAAACGTGTGCCTTTTGTCCAACAAAATTGTCTCAATTTCCCATAAAAAAAATCTTGTTAGTTTTACGACGACCCATATAAATCGTATGAAAAAATTGACACAAAACTGGCAGAAAAGTAATGGACACTTTTTTCTTTACAAAAACGAATAGTGCGGATTATCTACTCTGATTCAGGAAAACCCAAAGTTTCTTTATCTAAATAAACCACCAAGTAAAACCACGTCAAAATTTTCACCAACAGATTTCTATGACTCAATCCTATTAAGCAGTCATCCTATTTTTAGAAGTGCCTGTGCCTACACCAATTCCGAGAATTATTAGTAGTTTTCCCAGAAGTGATCTCTACAGGTTTTGGCAGCCGACAATAAGTTGCCTACTTTCCGTTCGTTACGGGACGTCACTTTGCTATCGTGGAGATAATGGAAGACGCGCAAGTGGGAGAGTTGGTTGGGATTAAGGTCCCTTGTAATGTTTTACAACGGTAATACAAATACAACTTGATAGATTGATTATTTATGATGAGATTTATTTGACAGGATGCAAGCAGACAATTGCTAAGTAACCACGAATAACAAAAATATTTCAGGAAATACTTAACCTGAGCATTTAGGAAAATTTCTCATTTCATTATCAAAATATATCCAAGATTTAAAATGGATACTAAGTGATTAATATTGAGAACAACTCAGTGACGGTTATTTCTTGTGATGTGCCTCAAGGGTCAATCTTCGGACTCTTACTATTTTTGTAGTAACGAACATAGTATGCAAAACGTAGTTTTTTAAAGTTTGCACTTTTATTGAGTCTTTTTTTTTGGATAGCTGTTACAAAACTAAACAATGATTTTCATTTTAACACGTAATTAATTGAACAGAAAATACTATAACAATAATAATTTAGTTGACAACCAATGAAAACGAAATGCATGACTCGAATAATTTTGTAGAGAAATTTAACAAATTCGATTGATTTACGAATGAAATTATAATTTTGTAATAATTGCAGTTTCTGTGATATTTTCAACTGAGTATCTATTCATAAAACAATTGCTTCATAATGAGTACCTATCAGACGCATTGCCTTCACGGCTAGATTCTAGAACAATGGCCATAAAATATCGAGTTTCAAAACTCAAGTATTTCTACCCGACTGGACTTGAGAAACGTAGTTTATCGTTAGAGTTCCTTAAAACATCTATTTGTGAAACTTTAACGTTATGAAAATTGTTTTGCTCCCGTGTAAACGGTAACGTGTATCTAATGTTATCTTATATCGAAGCAAATAAATGCTCGAGTTTCAGTTTGAGTAATTCCTTAAAGGTTCCGAATCGCACGGGGTAGACCACGTGTAATCCATCCAGATCGCTACCACTGTCTTACTCGTTATCCTGCCGCTAAGCAGCAGTGCCTGTGCCAGCCGGTGAGATAACTGACAAAAGACGTGAGGTATTCTATCTTAGCCCTTTAGACTGACGAGGTGTCCGTGGGTGGTGTTGCTGACTTGCCTGGATGGTAAGCCATCAGGCGACCGAGGGTTCATCCAGTGCACAGCCCGGCTCCTAAGATTAATGTATGCAGTGGGAGGTCATTTTATATCGGTTACTTCATAGATAGACAAAAAATATTCTGTTTTTAGTATTTGTTGTTATAGCGGCCACAGAACTATATCATCTGTGAAAATTTCAACAGTCTAGCTATCACGGTTCACGAGAGAGCCTGGTGATAGACAGACAGACAGACGGACGGATGGACGGACAGCGAAGTCTTAGTAACAGGGTCCCGTTTTTACCCTGTAGATACGGAACCCTAAAAAACGTACCGTAATTATACACAGTTTAAAAAAAAATTACGAGCTACAGTCCACCATTCTTTCATTTAGGATCCACTCGTTGATTAATCTGTCATCTTGTGTAATAATTTAATTATGTGGCATGTTTTGCAAAATGATCAGAAACTATAAAACTTAACCTTAACTGCCTTCCTATGTGTGAGTTGCACCACATACACATTAATCACGTCTTTATCCCTTACAGGGTAGACACCTAAAGGCCATGTTTAGCATGATTCTGGGTGCATAAGTGAAAAGGAGAATCAAAATACTGATGTGTTTCTAGCCGCATCGCCTCATGATTCCTAAGATTTTCGCCAATCCCTCGATGGTCTTTTACCGCGCGGGAAGAGAAGCAACTGGTACATTCTATGTTTTTCCGTGGCTCCCAGACCAACGTTGAAGGACACGTACCGTAACGTACTTTTGGCAGAAAACCTTTGAAATATATGTCAAAATGTTTGGTTATGGTTAATGTTATCGTCAAAGTAACTGCAACTCACACTGAGTAGTCAGCTTCTATTGTTGCTTGACGTATAAGTATCGAGCACTAACATGTAATATCAATGTAATGACAAATACTTACCTACCTACATTTCATTCAGAGTGGCGAAACAAAGAATGTATCAGATCACGGGAATTGTCGCACGAGCCAAATGCGAGGGCAATAAATATGCAACCTGAGGCCTTTTTTATCACCGCCCGAGGCGTGTAGTACACAATTTTACGTCTTCCCGGGCCCAGGAAGTGGAAATTTAAATTGCTACTTTACGGCCCGGGGCGACCTAAAAGGACTTTTTTGTCTGATCAGTGAGTACACAAGTACTTATCAGTCAGGTATCTGTGACCGTGACCTTTGCACCCTGCCTCGCTTGCAACCGCCGGGGCACCAACTCTCGACACACACCCACGCTTTTACGACAAAATAAAATATTTAATTCCGAAATCGATTTGTATTGAGGAATTAGCGCGTGTCCATTGTTTACGCGGCGCTGACCCTCGCCGCCCTTATGTCAAGGGCGCAGAGTCGGCGTTGCGCCGCGCGCGGGATGGGGGTCGCCATCTGCCGCCCCCGCACCTGGCGCCCCCCCCTCCCCACAGCCCCCCCGCCACATGCAGATTTATGTCGGAGCCGAATTGCGAGGACGCGGACACACAGACACAAGAAGAGACCCGCGATTGGAACAAAAATAACGAATTTATGTTTTATTGAATTGATCATTGTCTCATGATGTCACATCTCAAAGTGTTTTCGGATATGTAGTTTTATTCAGCTTGCGTGTGGACTTTTTGTATTTTTGGGTAAAAGAGAATTCTTTTGTTTATGTCTTGATCTGTTACTTCGCTCTACTGATTTTGAATGTGTAATAAAATTAACGAACACACCTCTCCATTTCCAAAACGTAACTATGTTAATAAAATGATGTCCAAAAATAAAATCGCCTCATTTTTGGACATCATTTTATTAATATAGTTAAAAAATATCTATTTAGAAATACAATCTGAACTATACTCCATTGGTTTAGGTAGTTAACTAACTTTACCTGCAATGGGTGGTGTAGGGGTATACCCCTGGGTGTTATAGCAACGCGTCACGGAATGACGAGGCTCCGGGCTCGATTCCCGGCCATAGCTTTACTTTTCGGATTTTTCAATGTGTTCTAATTTTCAGTGTCGTTTAGAAAGTTAACTAAATGTAAACAGTCATGACATGTCTTTTAATTGAAATATACACTTTAAAAAACTCTAAATCTTTACACTTTACACATTAGTTAAGAAGTTACATTGGTATGTCATAATTAATTTGTAAAATTAAAAGATATCGATTTTTAAAGTCTATATTTCAATAAAAACACATGTCAAGGTTGTTTACATTTAGTTACTACCTATCTAAACAAATCTATAGGTAGGTTTTTTTTTAGTTTAGTATAATGGATACTGAAGAAAGTCTCTGATGTTCTTAATTGTAATCTAGTTGTATTATTTAAACAAGTAAAAAGCTGTATCTTCCAGAATGCGCTGTTCCGGGACGTTATCTGTCAGATGTCCCGCTGCGCACGCGCCGGCCAACGGACGACTCTATCGTAACGAACGTTTGGATTATCGACACATTTGGTGACTACCCGTGCTTTACTGCCATTACAGAATTATATTAACTTTGTAAAAAAAAGTAGTTGCAACTAAATATTAGCTTGTTCTCCGTACACAAGCAAGTTACATAACTGGCACTGGAAAAACCAATGCAGGTTGATTAATTTAGGTTTAGGTGCGATGCCTACAATCATGCTGAACGTGGCCTTTGGGTCTTGTTACCTCAGACTCTGTCTACCCCGTAAGGGATATAGACATGGTTTGTGAGGTAGATGACTTGCCCATCTTATCCTCCGTAAGTTCGTGGTACTACTTACAGGGCACCCTTTATAAACAACGCAGTATGCAACTCTAGCTCCGTGTCAAATTAACTCCAGCTTTTCTGTAAAGCTGTAAAAAGAGTGCAACAACCAAATTGCAAAAGTTGACTTGTCTTCTTTGGCTGGCGTTGTTTGTTAATTAGTTCGCGTAGTTGTTGTTCGGTACATCTTTCAATTTGTAATTCGTATAAAGTCTGCCTACTTATACCTATGGTGTTCTACTGCAATATGGGACTGTTTCATCACTCCCTGTTAATTCCTGAAATCTTAAGATATAAGTGTCTCGCAAATACTTGCAATTGCAATACAACGCGGGAATGCTGCCTGCGGGATGGGGACTCTGCCTAGGGGTCCAAATTTCAAATTTATTTTAACTTTTAGCGCAGGTTTTAGTTTTGTTACTTTAAAGTTAGCTTCTTCTTTCATGCTGGTCTGGGAGTAAAGAAAAAAACATAGAATGTACCAGTTGCTTCTCGTCCCGCGTATATGGTATAAGCCCGTCGAGGGAATGGGCGAAAATCTTAGGAAGTGTGTTTTAGGCAATGCGGCAACAACCCTTATTTACAAAAAAAATTAAATGCAATTATGCCCTGTGGGATTTCGTTTATTTTACAACTTTTGTATTTATGTCTTTACAACTTAACACGTAATGAAAATCCACGGTGAAGAGTTAAGTTATCAGTAAGTTACCTACCAGAGAATAGTGAAACAAGCCTTAACCTCTTGTACATACCTAAGTGGAAAATTAAGCCCAACGTATCATACAAAAATAATTGGTGAGATTAATTCGCAATGCGGCTACATTGTACGGCCTGCGGGGAACCTGTTGTGTGACATTCTTGTTTTCGGCGGTGGCTTACTGCGCCGCGTGCAGCCGGGACACCGAGTGTACTTCGACAGCATCCATAATTTAGTCAAATAGCGAGTAGGTACCATCCTGGATATTAATTGGCAAGCCACTGTGGAACGCTGTCATATTAACACAGGTAACCTTTAGCAACGTGGTTGTAAATATTAAGCTGCTGTCTCTTATGAATAAATCAATAAATAAGTATTATGGAGCACTCTACACTAAGTCACCTAATCCAAAACGAAACAAGACTTTAAGGTACCAAACAATGGATAAACATAGATACATACATAGAATAATAATGTTTGACAAGTAGTAAGTACTTCATCAGTCAACTTACGTATAGACGTCCCACCGTTGGGCACATGCCTCTCATATTTACAGCGCTTGGTCTAAGTCTTGGGAACTTCCCACACACCATTGAATTGCTTCTCTTGTGTGCAGGTTTGACAATGTTTTTCTTCACCGAAAAGCACATGACAATAAAACGCAATCATAATACTTCCATGCTGGTCTGGGAGCAATGAAAAAACATAGAATGTACCAGTTGCTTCTCATCCCGCGCAAATGGTAAAAACCCATTGAGGGAATGGGCGAAAATCTTACGAATCATGTTATAGGCGATGTGGCTAGCAACTCATCACTATTTTGATTCTACTTTCCACCTCTACGCCCTCATTGTCTTACTAAACGTGGCCTGTAGGTCTTGTTACCTTAGGCTCTGTCTACCCCGTAAGGGATACAGACGTGATTAGTGTATGTGTGTATGTATGTGTATGTATAATGACGTAAATGTCATTAATGGGTTTATACAATGGACCAGGTATTGTGATGCTCTGGGAATAATTAGACGACTGTACAACGCGTCCGCAAGCTAGAGACGAAAGACTAGTTTTGCAACTCACAATAATCTCCTGTCTCTGTCGTGCGACCAACAAGTTCCAGTAACAAGGCATTTATGCCACGTAACACGCAGTCATTTCGACTGCTGCGTCTGCAAAAAGTAATGCATTCATTAATTTGGTTGCGGCGTAAAAAGGTGGTCCCGGCAACCGCTTCATACGCGCAAGAGCGTCGCCGAACAGCTTGTCCCATTCCGTCCATTTTGTAGGACTTTATGGGGCGACTCCTTGCTACTTTACCTTCCGTCTTCCATTGAATAATCATGTTTTAAGCGATGCAGCTAGCAGCTTATCACTATTTTGATTCCCCTTTCCACCTACACACTTACAATCGTGCTAAACGTGGCCTTAGGCTCTGTCTACTCCGTAAAGGATAAGGATAAAGCCGTGATTTATGTCGTTGAATGTGTCTTTTATTTTCAGATTTTAGCTATACGTATGCCGTATGTAGTACGACAAACTTAAGGGGGAGATAGGTGGGTAGGTCATCTTCCAAATATAGAAAATTATCTTGACAAAAGTGTCACCAAATGTTATTCCTCAAGAGAGGCGAGTGACTAAGAAGCGTGAAACCGATCTATTAAAACTTAAAACAATTAGATGTTTCTAATAAAATGGAACAAGCCCTCATGCACTTTGTAACTTTGGAGTAAACGTTTAATTGGATAATAGCGATGCGTCGCGCCGCGCATGCGCACCAATTTAAAGGCAATGGCATTAATCGGCCGGTCGCGTATTCCTAATACAAACAAGCGATTGAAATTTATTACGTCGTTGATGGACTTAAAGGGAACACGGACAGTGCTGAGCGTCTTGTTGGTCACTGCTCAAATTTTAAATCCAATACCTTCAGAGTAAAGTCTACATGGAGAGTAATAATAATAATAATATCTTGGGACAATTGACACCAATAGACCTAGCCCCAAACTAAGCAAAGCTTGTAATATGGGCACTAGACAACGGATAAACATGCTTAAATAAATAAACACATACTTAAATACATATTAAACATCCAAGACTCGAAAACAAACATTTGTATTTTTCATACAAATACCTGCCCCGACCGGGGATCGAACCCGGGACCTCAAGCTTCATAGTCAGCAGGTGGTAGTATGCGTTTGCCGTTATCTGGTAGGACTCTGTTGATGTTGATTTTGTACAGATTTGAAAAATAGTCTTGTATATGTAGGCTATATTTTCGTAAATAATCTGCGACTTTACCACCAAACTCCATAACCTTCCAGGCTCATTTCTTCCCGCAAAGCTGAATAGCTTAGAACTGCAGCAGTGGCTCGCGGGCCTCCAGAATGCACGCAAGGATCGCGACGGCGCGGGAGGCTCCGAGGACAGAGGACAGTCCTTTCTCACGCAAATCACGACATGGCCGGGGCGGGTTTTTGCGGCGGCCGGACGGCGTTCCCACGCGAGGGGAACGGGTTGCGGGCCGTTCCGGTTTTTGTGCCGGACGATTATCGCGGCGACGACGCGTCCGCGCCCTTAACCGATGCGCTGAGATTGATTCGCGGAAGACATAGGCGTTTGGCGTGATTAAGATATTGTCCTTGCAATGCTGCTACAATCGTTAACGCTCACGAAGCTTGTTCGTCGGTCTGGAAATGATTTTGTTTTACAGCAGTTTTATTCCG
Organism: Pandemis corylana; assembly: GCA_949127965.1. Classification (NCBI taxonomy): domain Eukaryota; kingdom Metazoa; phylum Arthropoda; class Insecta; order Lepidoptera; family Tortricidae; genus Pandemis; species Pandemis corylana. The sequence goes on along the minus strand of OX421858.1, from coordinate 15,885,045 downwards.
AACAAATGCGGCCGTATTTTGTGACTGGGACGCTGAGATTCAAAAACGGTTAGTGTCCCTAACAGCTACGTATCCAGCAATAGTTGCCCATGTTCAGTGACAACTTGTAAAACCTGAGATCTTATTTTCTTTTGTTATCACATTCATATTCGTATTGACTTCATCGCTGCGCCCACCGTCTGGTAAAAAGGAATAGTGAATGCTATTGCGATTCCGAGTGCAGTCCGCTTCTTAACTTAAATTACCACTTCTTGTGTACGCAGTAAGTATAACAAAGTGGATACTTATGATAAAGAATCGACCTTACCTCTGAAGGATGGTCTTGTCAGCTGTGACGATTCTCGCTGCTAATTGAAGGCTTTATGTGGCAGGTTTGTGTTCAACGGTAAGCAGAAAGGCAAGATGAGTAGCAATATAATGAGTGGGGAGTGGAATTTGCTCCCATCGTCTGTGATTCAGATACAACCAAGGGCTCTTTAAAGTCAGAGTGAATATGCTTTTACACAACCAGTGAGCTACACAGTCGGCTTTATCTACACTTTCCTTCATATGTGAGAGGGTAAATGACTGCTTAGTCCTACGTAAAAATAAAATATAGTATATCCCCTTACCGGTGAAGAGTGCATGGTGCCTCGGGGGGCGCGCGCGGCGCGGTGCGCAGGCAGCCGTGAGCAGCCGGCGCAGCCGCGCTGCCGGGTACTCCAGCCACGGCCGCCCGCCGGCGCCCGCGCGCCGCCAGCCCTGCAACAACGACACAGTTACAAACAATTCATCACCATCTCCCCCTTACGATGCCACTAACAATGGCCCTGAGCCTCCAATCGACTCCCCGTGACAGCTACAATGCCGTCAGTCCACCGAGTAGGTGGTCTTCCGACACTTCGTTTCGCATAGCATCGTGTTCGCCACTCAAGACCTTTTAAGTACTTTGCAGTGTACTTCTTTGTACAATTATTATCAGAGTATTATTTTTACTGTGACAATAACAACACCATGCACACTCAGGCGTGTATACTAGGTGTATCTACACTGTGTTCTAAATGTAATTGGAAATTGTTCAGCAGTTGGATGGATTAGTGTGGCTAAATACACATACACACACAAATCACGTCTATATTCCTTGCGGGGTAGACAGAGCTTGAGGTAACAAGACCTAAAGGCCACGTTTAGCATGAATGGAGGTGTATAGGTGGCAAGGGGAATCAAAATAGTGATGGGTTTCTGGCCGCAACGCCTGTAACGTAACTCCTAAGATTTTCGCCCATTTTCTCGATGGGCTGTTACTATCTGCGCGGGACGAGAAGCAACTGGTACATTCAATGGTTTTCCTTTGCTCCCAGACCAGTATGGAAGAAGACATGACTGAACATCTCTGAAATGTTTTTTAGGATTTTTTTATCGTGTGTTAAAATGTTCTACACATTGGTCGAGGTTCAAAGTTATTTGTTTAAATTAAATTAACCCGTGTACAAGTTTCGTGTAATCCAGATCCCTGAACCCTATATTGTTCTGATAACAAGCAGGAGGCTCGTAAACGCCGATCAGTATCACATCTAACATTAACTATTATGCCGTAACCCCTTCTGTTTGACTTGGGACCGCAAAAAACTTGTAAAGACACCCTTCCGCACCTGACTCGCCACGTGACCGGCCCCACATACTACACACGCGTTTTTGTCAAGGCCGTAAGATTAGGGTTACCGCTATTGAGGAAGCCTTGGCACCTGCGCGGGCGCAGGCACGCGGCGCGGATCGCGACGCGATTGACGGTGCGGGCTGCCGCGAGGTGTTGGGGTCTCACACGCTGACTGACGCTGATAGATGGGTTTTTTGAGGATAGGTACTTCGTCACCTGAGTTTAATTGAGGACAAAACGACCTGGTTTATTAAGGTAACCTATATGACGTAGGAATATTAAATTATGCAATGGTCATAGGTATGTAGTCGAGCAGGCGGTTATTAAAAATCCAGTGCCCTGCTTTTAAGCAAAACGTAGGTGTGAGGTAACTTTATATTGGTTGTTTACATACTCGTAGACAGAGACATAAAAAATTCTACCTACAAAATTAACCTCAAATTTCTAGGACAACCTGGAAGTACCTACCTCCCATTGTTTGGGAGCGCGGCACTTTGTAGGGAAACATTTTTTCTAATAACCGTAACTTTTGATTGAATTGACTTTTAGACCCATTACCCACCTGTTATGGGTGGTGTAGGGGTATAGCACGCGTCACGGAATGACGAGGATCCGGGTTCGATTCCCGGCCATAGCTTTACTTTTCGGATTTTTCTATGTGTTCTAATTTTCACTGACATTTAGGAATTTGACTTACAGAGTTGATTTTTCAGCTTCATGGACCGCAGACCGAAGTAATTGATATTTATTTCAACTTTATACTCTATATTAAAAAGTTCGTGTCACACTGACGGGCTGACAACGATGTGATTCTACAAGGCTTCCGTTTTATTCATTTGAGGTACTTTATAATGTCACAGGGCGATTAAAAAAAACTGTATAATGTCACGTGATGGCTTCAATGGGTTACTAATGTAACAAACGGCGGTGCATTAGACGCGCGCCACGCACGCGCGGTAATAGAGCCATTAGCCGGGTGCGCGGGCGCACACAGGTGCTAGATCCTTGCCGCGCAGATCTGCGTGTACGATGGTTCCGCTGAACCTGGATTGTCTCTGTATTAGATACATTTGTATTAGCTAAAGAATAAATGTAATTTTTTATGTGATAAGGGGCGCACGAGCATGCGAACAGTTTCGAAAAAGGTGGGAAACTTTTCAGAAAATTCCACAATAAATGAAAGAATACTACTTTTTTCAATGTTTTTTTTTTTTTTTTTTTTTAATTACGAACTGACCAGTGATTGACCTCTATCTCACTTGGTGGAAGGTGCAGATGAGGACAAAGGTGTAACTCACTGGTTCAGTAATAGCCTATTCACTCTAGCCTCGAAGAGCCCCAGGTTGTTGATGTTTGTATCACCCCATGGTCCCAACGGAAGACCAGCGCTGGCTGTAAGGCCAGCAAATGCTGAGTTGGGACCATTTTGTGTCAATTTTATTTTCTGTTGTTTTTAAATGCGTTTGTTTATTTATTATTTTGTGACTGTCATAAATAAACTTTTTTCTTTCTTTTTTTCTTTCTTAAATAAGAAACTTAAATTCAATTAACATACAATTAAACTTTCCTGAAAATTTGGCAGTTTCTGAAACTTTCTTTCGTCATTTTTGTAAGTGTGCGAGTAGCCTGATGGAAATCAATCACCGCCGCCTATAGACACTGATAATACAGGGTGACGGGTGCGATGCCGGCACTCTGAGAAAAGAGTAAGACTTGTGTTTTGAAGATCCCTAAATTGTACCGCTCCGGAAAAACTGGTGCCGCCAACTACAGAGTCTAACCGTGCCGTTTTTGCGTGGTGTGCGCTAAATTTTACTCATGAACTGTCTCTAACCCAGTTGCCGTACCCAAAGACATCATAGGTAGTACTATAAACCCCAAGAGTGTGCGACGCTAATAACTCTTCTTTTACCTTCGTAATTGGGACAGAGTTAACTTAAAACGTTTCATAATGTTTCCATATCGGTATTCTAAGTCTTGCTAAACGTGGCCTGTACAAGTCTTGGTAACTTAGGCTCTATCTACCCCGTAATGTATAAAGACGTGGTTTGTGTATATGTATGTATATATGTATAATGTATTTCTTCCTTTTATATACCTACGTTTCTCTCTCGACTATAGCCGATTTATCATAGCTTTACCCTAGTGTGGATATCAGATTGAAGTAGTGGTTGCGTGACAATAGAAGTTAGCCAGTTAGTTAGTTAGCTAAGCATGTCATCAATAACCTTATTCTAAGCTGAACACTGAACGCCAATATTACCATGACTTCGACATTTGAATAGATGACTGGTAGCAACAGGGGAACATTACACAAACCATTAGCCAACCCTTTACGGAAGTAAACAAACGTTAGAAAAAACCATCCCCGTTTTTGTCGTGTAATTATCAGCTTGTTAGCGGCGTGGCGGCGGCCGCAGCGCCTCCGCCGGCCCCGCTGGCGGGCGCGGCGCCCGGGCCCGCTCGCAGGCTCTGCACATAGCCGATCAAAATATAAAGTGGTGTAAAGCACATAGCGGGGGGCGGCGCCGTCTGCCGTCTCTCTCGGTAATGTATTCACGTTTCCCGAGCTACTCATTTTTTATCGCAGTCGCGCGGCGCATTAGAATTTCCAGGCGAGAAAATCTCACGCACACTACGGCACGGCGGCTCGATGATTTCGACCCAGTTTGAATCGGTTAAGGTCTCAGTTTGAATGTGCGTGGGAGATTGAAGCGGACGGGCCGGGAGGTGCGGTGGTGTGAGGGCCCCGTACATTGTAAATTCGCGCGGGCGCGGGGCGGCGGCGCTCGATACGGCCTCCCGCCGCCCCGCGCCGCGTCAAACGAATAAAGCCATATTTGCTTGATCCAACATTTGTTTAAAATCGCCGTTATGTTTCAGCGGTCTCGTACTAAAGAATCACCTTCAAACTACATGATTGTACTAAGTTTCTGAAAACGACATTGTACAAAGACAACATAGAGCCTGTCGCATACGATGCCTCTAAGAACAGTCGTGTGAGGAGACGTGGGCTGCTGTAATCCGCAGGAGCAAGACAGAGCCAAACGAACGCCGACGGCGGAAATATGAAATAAAATGAGTATCGACTTTACTTTAATCTGCGAGTTCAGTAAATACCACAGACGTGTGTCAATTACATGCATCCTAGTTTTTCTAATAGCCTGTTTTTTCTCGGTTTTCCCTATTAACTGTTTGGCGATCTATCTTAGACCTCTACAACATTATAATCTGTGGATGCAATAAAATGCAAGCTTGTAAAGTACCTAAACAGTAAAATACATAAATCACGTCTTTATCCCCTACGGGGTAGACAGAGCCTAGCATAACAAGACCTAAAGTCCAAGTTTAGCATGATTGTGGGCGTAAAGATGGAAAGGGGAATCAAAATAGTGATGGGTTGCTAGCCGCATCGCCTGAGTAACAAATGATTCCTAAGATTTTCGCCCATTCCCTCGATGGGCTTTTACCATCTGCGCGGGCAGAGAAGCAACTGGTACATTCTATGTCATTTCTTTGCTCCCAGACCAGCTTTGAAGTAGGTACTCACAAACTTACGTTATATCATTGTGTCAGAAAAGCTTCCGATTGTAGAGCCGACAGTAAAGTCGTATACTTATACTTAAAAAAATCTCTGTTAGCTTGTTTACAAAAAGAAAAATTCTGACTGATTGACTCATCAACGCCCTGCTCAAGCTCTTAGATGTAGAAAGCTGTTTTAGCATTCATACTTAACGTAGATAAGTAATTAGGAGGATTTTTCGAGCAATTTTTACGACGAAGGCAAAATTGGTTGCAACCTAATCAATACATTTTAAAACAACAAAATCAGGTCTTTATCCCTTACGGGGTAGACAGAGCCTAAGGTAACAGGTACCTACAGGCCACATTTAGCAAGATTGTGGGCGTATAGGTGGAAAATGGAATCAAAATAGTGATCGGTTGCTAACCTCATCGCCTGTAACATGATTCCTATGATTTTGGCCCATTTCCTCGATGTGTTTTTACCATAGAGAGAAGCAACTGGTATATTCTATGTTTTTTCTTTGCTCCCAGACCAGCATAAAATGTCTTAAAGCTGCATTTAAACAATCTTTACATTTAGATTGATAAGCTCATTGCAATTTATACCGTTAACTGCTCTCTCATCGGGAATACTAAAGATCTGTTATAATAAACTCGACGTAACGGCTAATTCAAGTGTTAAAGAACTCGTTTCCGCGACAAAGCATCACAGCCAACCACCGCCGCGACATTTCCTCAATGAACTGACATTTCAGGAGTCACCGTTAAACACACCAGCAAACTCAACTCTAAAGCCGACGCAGTACGTCTCAAGTTGCCACCGAGGAAAGTCGTTTGGTCTTCGGGCTCCCACCATAGAGGAAATAACCAATTAGAGTGGTAATAAGGGCTACAAAATTATGACAACACATCGGACTTTTTCGTCATATGCCATACTAGTGCTTATTTTCACGATTGCTTTTCTTTTTTCTACACGGAACAAAGCCATTTAAGTAATTCGATTTTTGATTTTAAATTTACTTTCTGGTTTTTGACAGTATTAATCGAGTTTCACTCACTATGCCACACAATGACTGAAAATTAACTATCTATGTTGATAATGATAGCTGCTTGCTCAACTCTAGTGACCTGTTTGATATTGGGCTGGCCAATCAGAATGCAGAAATTGCCAATTTCTTCTTGGTTTAATTTTATACATACATAAATCACGTCTTTATCTCTTACGGGGTAGACAAGAGCCTAAGGCCTAAAGGCAACGTTGCAGTTGAATGAAAATAGTAATGGGTTGCTAGCCGCATCGCCTATGCCATGATTCTTAAGATTTTCGCCCATTCCCTCGATGGGCTTTACCACTTGCGCGGGAAGAGAAGCAACTGGTTCATTCTAAGTTATTTTTCTCCCAGACCAGCATGGAAGGATATAAAAATACATATAAGTATATTATATGTCATTTTCTCTCTATTAGGTTGTCTGCTCCATGGCTGCCATTCACGACGCTGCACCTTGCGCTTCATTCATTAAGCGTGCATACAATTATGTGCAGGTGCGGGTCAAGGTCAGGCCACGCTATTAGCGGCACGTAAAGGTCGCCCCCCCCCCCGTGGCGGCTAACGGGAGCGCCTGACGAACGACACTTTCGCTTCGAGTTTGAACCCGAACGACGCTTTTTATTTGGACCGGTTGGCCTAGTGGTTATTGACCCTGACTATGGAGCTAGAGGTCCCGGGTTCGAATCCCGGTAGGGGCAGACGCTTGTATAATGAATATGAATGTTTGGATCCATTATTATATGTTATGTATAGTCTTTAGTTTACACGGTGTCGGTTTCGATAGAGGCTTAGGTACGGGCTATCCGAAGCACCCCGATGTATGTTTAGCGAAAATTTATGGTTTTTGAGAAAATCGCACTTTTCTATTGTTTTCATAAGTGCTCATAATTTGCCATTTCTATTAATCCCTCGCTTTAGTAACCATACTACAAGCATTGCTTAGTTTGGGGCTAGATCAATTGGTATAAATTGTTACTTGATGTTTTTTTTTATCAGCCCAAGCCCTCTCAATTTGAGAGGAGGCCTGTGTCCTACGGTGGGACGTATATAGGCTGGACACGATGATGAATTCTGATCTGATAAGGATAAACTGCTTGTTTCGTATCCAAAGTTCATTCTGGCCAATCATTGTTTGATTGGTAACTGAACTCTTTGTAAAGCGACTTGGAGTGGCTTTAATATGCTATTTGTCTGCAATGAGTCAAGTATTCTTTGTCATACAGCCTGCAAGTTGGTGCTTGAAGTAAATTAGTTGACCACAAATTCCTGTATCACCTCAAGGTTCAACGTCATTTAAACGTCTTAAAAATGAATCACTATTCTCACTTACAACTTTCTTATTTCTTACTCATTCGAATAATCCTACTAATATTATAAATGTGAAAGTTTGTGAGTATGTTTGGATGTTTGTTACTCTTTCACGCCAGAACGGCTGGACAGATTTGGATGAAATTTGGAACATAGATAGATTTTAGCCTGAAATAACATATAGGCTACTTTTTATCCCGGAAAATTGCGTAATTCCTGCGGGATAGCGATAAACGAATTCTATGCAGACGAAGTTGCGGGCAACAGCTAGTCGAACATATAGGCGTTGCTCAATACGGTCACAATGAGACGCACACTATGAGATAAATATATCGAAACTGTGTTTTTTACCTAGCATCTTCGAGCTCTGTCTCGTACTATACTATAGTAACTATAGCAAATTTATTCCTCAAGTCCGAAGGTCTTACAGTAGTTATCCACCAGATCGCCACTTAACAAATGATTAGGATTTTCTCAAGAATAACTTACTTTACAGTGATTAAATCTTATATTAAGACATTAACGTAAAATGACGCAATTTTGTTACACTCCGACGGAAAAAATAACCTACAAACGATGCGCAGTTACAATCCATGTATACGTGGAAACTTAAGTAAATGACCTGTTGTATGTGTGAGTTATGTGTGCGAATAGACAAATTGACGTTCCAAATTAGAAAAATGACTTAAGTCCCATATCAGTTCTGTACACTACTACATACAACAAGGTCATTTACACCTATACAGTCTGTACGATGCCTATTGCTCTTACAATACAAGGTATCTCAGAATGTTTCCAAAATATTCCAGCAGGTGGCGGGGGTGGTTCGACTGGACACTCCCACGAAGATTTTTCATTTATTGGTTCAAAATTGAGTTCCGCTCTTGAAGCCGTTCATTTTGAACGTGGACCAATGTATGGAAATGTCAACTATGATTCAAAAATCCTGACAAACATTTACATTGAGACTGTAGTAAACCCAAAAGTGTAAAGTATCAAACGCGTTTGCTCTGCGCGAAAGTTTAACCGCCCGCCGCCTGCGCACACGCAAAGGCCCGAACATGATGACGATCGTGTCCCGATCGAATTGCGCTTACGAGCGGAGCCGCGGGAAAAAAACAGTATTGCCAACCCGTCTCAGACAATAGCAGCCGCGCCGCGTTGGCGCACAAAGCGGCGCGGTCCATCACGGCAAACGCAAAGCTTACAATTTTAATTAATTCGCATTTGGATTCGATTGCGATGCAGTTATTAACCGGAGGTTAATTACCCGCTCGGGGGTGAGGCGGGCGGGGCGGAGGCGATGCGCCGGCGCACTTTATGGCCGCGCGAAATATTTGAATTTTATCGCCGGCTGTGCCATTAACCGCGCTCGTTAACGCACGGCGGAGGTGGTGCGCCTGCGCCGCCGTTACCGGGAATAACAATCCGGAGAGCGCAAGGCCCACTGCTGGGAGTCTCTCGCGATGTGAGGACCCACGATGAAGTCTCATTGAGTAAAGTACCGCTGCGTAAAAGAAGTTGACGCAAAAAGCCGTGGTAGCCTAGTGGTCTGCTGCGGCCTCTTAAGCAGAGGGTCGTGGGTTCGAATCCCAGGCTCATACCTCTGAGTTTTTCGGAATTTATGCGCGAAATTACATTTTAAATTTACCATAAGCTTTTCGTTGGAAAGCAACTTGAGGAGGCAATTCAATGGTGTGTGTGGATGATTTGTTAGCTGTAGGTCCATTACGCTTTTCATCCAAATCGCGTTAGGCAGTTTGTCCAATTCGTGATTGGCCTATTACGCTGTTTGGCCATTCGTGATTCGTCCATTAGGATATTAAGAGTACACTACTATGTAAGTAAGTAAATGTTTCGTTGTACAAATATAAAGGTGGACGGATGACCTGGTTAAAGTTGCGGGTTCACGGTGGACGCAAGCCGCTTCCGAGATCTACGGGGGAGCCCTGTGTCCAACAGTGGACGTTTGTACAAATATGGCGGTGGACAGATGACCTAATTAAAGTCGCGGATTCGCGGTGGATACAAGCTATTTCCAACCGAGGCCACTGGAGGTCTATGGGGGAGGCCTATGTCCAACAGTGGACATCCTATGGCTGATGATGAAGATAACAAATATTAAAAAACACAATTCACAAAAAAAAATACATGCACAAAGGCGAACTTATAAAGGAACTCTACCAGTTAACCTTTGAGTAATGTATCAGCAAACACAATCTGCTCTACAATCGGTCGCCGACCCCGCACGGAGCCAGGTGTCGCGGCGCGACGTGCGCGCGCGCCGTGGGAACCGACCTGTCGGCTGCCATCATCATAAACCCTTTCACTAACCCGGCTTTGTTTCGTTAGTATTTGAAGTCGCTTTTCATTTCTGTGTATACAAAGACAGCTGTAGTTAGATTCCAAATACAATGCGTAGTCAATACGAAGGCGACTGGCGTAGAATCTTGTTGAATTTGTAATGTAAACAGTATTGTCACTTGTCAGTGACAATTGTCACATTGGTCAAATAGGGGCCAGGTGTCAATGTTTGATTTATTAATTCTGATCCCTAGACCATGACAGAACTTTATCATAATGCCGTATGATAAGGTTCTATGTTCATCATAATAAAATGTAAATAAAAAAAATGTTACACACACGGGGAAAAAAGCTTTACTCTTTAAGCTACTTGACTTATTTTTTTACCAAACATGGCTAAGAACCACCAATGAAAAAAACAGCATCGAAATCGGTCCATCCGCTTCAGAGCTACGATGCTACAAACAGATACATACACACAGACATCGAAGTTAAACTTATAACACTTCTCTTTTTGCGTCAGGGGTGTCTAGTCAAAGTAACCCCTTGAAACCCTCCTGAATGATTTCGTACTAATTCTAGAACACAGTGTAGAAAAGCAATTATTTTTAAGGAGCATTCTAATCCCGGCAGACTATCATTCCAAGATCTGGGGACACGGTAGTGCCCCGCCAAGCCGAGCGAAATTAAGGCACGGACGTACCATCCTTTTCTAGGAGCCGTTGAGGCCATTTTCAACCTCCTGTAATTTTGTTTTAAAATTAAAACGAGGCAGAACCAACAACCTTATAGAGAGAAAATGCCATGTTTTAAATCATATTTTAAAAACCATCGCAAACTACCGCATTCTATAACTAGATTGAGCAGCGATAGCTAATTTTCAGTTGTTGTGTGGATAATGAATGAAACTCGATTAATTTTGATAAAAACTAAAAAGTAGGCATATAATCAAAATTTTTGTTACATAAAACTACTTTGTTCCGTGTAGAAACTAAAGGAAAAACAATCACAAACTAATTATGTTAGTATGGTGTAAGTCGAAAAAGACTGATGCGTTGCCATTTTATAGCCCTTATTACCACTCTAATTGGTTATATTCTCCATGAGCCTGGGGGCACAGTAGTGCCTCCGCCATGACAAACATTAGCTTTACCTGAAGCTTCAGGAATTGGAATGTGAAGTCATCTCGGATAGTAATCGGTCTCGGTAGCTGCTGACGCGCCGCGATCGATATGTGGCGCGCGTGCGTTCGGGGAAGGAAGCACCTGCGCCCGCGCACGCTTTGTATGGAGATGGGGCCTCATTAATAGTAATGCTGGTAATCTGTTTGTCCATCGATTCTTTGTATCGGCGTATTGTTCCACATCTGACGGTGACACTTGCTATGATGACGTCGTTGGATGTTTTGTGTCAGAAGTGGGGGTTGGTGTATGAAAGTCAGCAGAACAAAGTGTCAGCTGACAAGCTGGTACTAATGATGATGCTGGTGAGGATGATAGATGTTTGGATGTTAGCTGCTCAATCACTAAATTCTATCAAATGAATCAAGAATTTTTTCTTCTTGATTTTTTTGGTTACTTTTACGGTTTAACCGTTAGAAATTAGCTTTACTTTTCGGATTTTTTATGTGTTCTAATTTTCAGTGTCATTTAGAAATTTCACTAAAATACTGCTGAACAGATTCTGATAAAATAACAAGTTAGAAATTAATTGAAATCAAACATTAGAAGGTTCCGATGAACGAATAACGAAAGAGAAGAAAAGCTTCATTACAAATTTTAATTCCGGCAAAAGCTTTTTTAATTCGGTGATTGAAAAGTGACTCATTATTTTAGTTCGTTGTTCGAGAACGCCCGCGCTCAAAATTAAAAGCATTTTAATGCAGACACCGAACTGACATTGTCAATTCCCATACAACAATAAGCAGGGGCGTGCAGTGGGTTCTGACAGAGGGTAGGCATATTGACAACAAAACCCGTATTGGTACGAAGCGTGGCAGGCACATTTAAGTATGCTTACAAGCACTGCTTATATGCCTGTAAAGGATGAACGCGTCTGACAATAAGTAATCGAAGTCCGGAAATGAAGGATTAGCCCGAAGCGGCCGCGTCCGCCGCAGGTGCTGCGCCCGCGCACCTTACGCACACACCCCGCTCCTGTCAACTGATACCCCCCGAAATACCACACCTGGGTGGTAAGATCTTGCGTAGGGTTCATCCAGATCGCTACCCCATCTTAGTTGCTAATGCTGCCGCCAAGCAGTGCTTGCGGTGCTGTCTAGCTTGGTGAATAGGACCAATGCATATCGCGATCCGTATCACGGAATATTGATGCGTATCGCAGCAAATCTGGATGGTTTGAAATCCACACCTATGCATATTGTGATACCAGTATCACGATAATTGACCGTCTTTTCATGTCGATGAACTTACTGGCACATGAGGTTTTTTATCTTAGCATTCTAGACTGGCAACGCATCTGTTATGCTCTGGTGCTACATTCTGGTCGCACAAATAAAAGGCATGGAAACAGACTTGTGTAGGTATGATACATTACGAACGACAGCATTAAATAGAAACAACTGTTACTGCATGTGTGTCAAAATTTATAATGCTATCCCTACAGACATAACGGAACTCCCATTTAACCAATTTAGACTGAAAATGTACAAGTGGCTGCACGAGAAACTTCTACTCAGTGAGCGAATTATTTTCAATTTAAATATATTTAAAGTCATAAGTGTAAGTTTTCAATGTTGTAAAAAAAAAATTTTTTTTTTTTTTATGTCAATAGGAAGGCAAACGAGCAAGTGGGTCACCTGATGGTAAGTGATCACCACTGCCCATAGACACCCGCAACCCCGGAGGGATTGCAGATGCGTTGCCAACCTAGAGGACTAAGATGAAATGCCTCTTGTGCCCGTAATTTCCCCGGCTGTCTTACTCTCCACACCGGAACACAGCAGTGCAAGCACTGCTAGCACTGCTACTTAGCGGCAGGATTAGCGAGTAAGATGGTGGTAGCGATCCGGACGGACCTTGCACAAGGCCCTACCACCCGCATATTCTCATTTTCCAAATGTAACACCTTACCGTACCATTTTTTATGCAAATAAAGATGATTATGACTATGGTATTGCGGATTTCTGTAGGCAGTAACCACTGCTTTGTGAACAAAAACCATTTCACGAAAAAATCTCGACTTATTGCAATTTCTGAGCCATAACTACATACTTAACTTCTCAAGACACTTCCGAGTGTACACAATCGGCCAGCACACCCACTAAACGGTCTCCAGGACACATTATCAGCCAATATTGTTGAGGACACGAGACTAATAGGTACCCAAGAGGATAATGGAGCACCGCCAGCGCGCGCATGCGCGGCACGCCCCGCGCAGGTGTGCTGCGCGCGCGCCGCATCACAAACACTCTCACACAACCGGCCAAACCTCGACCCTACTACCACCACCGAAGAGCCACCGATTTCGCAACAATATTGATATCATTGATTGCTTTACATATTTTTTCATTGATCAGGTGTTGAATAAACTAAATCGGATGACGGGCGACAAGAATACCAAAACGTAGAGTCCATTTAGCCGAATTAGGACGACTGTACCTTTGAATAGGTAATTCGTATGCATCACGCCGCCACTACCCGAAACCGAAGCACATGTCGTTATTAACTAAGTAGCAGCTTACATTATAATAGTTCTGGTAATTATGACTGGATTATGGATCGTTCTGGGAACTACGACGAAAACAGAGTGGCGTTATCTGTTCTAATAAATCTAATATCAACAAACATTGTCACCACCTCCACTTATACTCCAAATCCTTCCGTTTTTTTTATATATGAATAGGAAGGCAAACGAGCAAGTGGGTCACCTGATGGTAAGTGATCACCACTGCCCATAGACACCCGCAACTCCGGAGGGATTGCAGATGCGTTGCCAACCTAGAGGACTAAGATGAAATGCCTCTTGTGCCCGTAATTTCCCCGGCTGTCTTACTCTCCACACCGCTCACTCTGCTAGGTTGAGGAATCGGTTACCGACCTCCATCAGGCAATTTGCCTTCGTGGCGTCGTTCAGGAAAGGCTTGAGAAACATATGACTCACACCATCTCCTTAGATATTGTATGTGTGTTACTCTTATTGTATTTTGTATGTACGCATGTGTGTAATGATATTTAGTAGTGTATTTTATGATTTGTTTGTTGTATTTAGATATGTACGCTATATTGTGGCTTTCACTATCTGAAATTTTAAACTCACACTTTGTCGGTCTCTCGTTTAATACTCCTCTCATCTACTCAAAGGTTAACTGGTAAAGATCGCTTATAGGGATAAGTTTGCCTTTGTGCATACATTAATGCTATTTTTATTTTTTGTGAGTAACGTAGTAGGTATTGTTATCTTCTAAATGAGTGCTTTCCATAACCACCGTGTTTACCTTTCGCTTTCATTTTCCAAGAACAGCACCAGAGAACGATAGCTCCAAACAATCGCGTGACTTGTTTGTGGAGTGACAGAGACTACTTACTTTCATACCATTCTTCGACGGTGCAGTTTAATCGGTCTTTTTTGCCACGAACTTGCAAAATTTGGAACGAGCTTCCCGCTGGGGTCTTCCCATCGAGTTACGACCTGGGTGCCTTTTAGAGTGTACAATTTTCTGCAGGGCCGACAACGCACTGGCATCGCGTAAAGCGCTGCGGGTGTCTATGGACAGTGGAGATCGCTTACCATCAGGTGACCCACTAGTTCGTTTGTCTGGCCTCTCTAACATAAAAAAAAAACCAGGGATAGGCATGGTTCCAGCAACAAGCTAATTTTGCGCAAACACAATTTGAACGAACACGGGCTTTACCATGACGTCTTAATGCGATTCAATTCCGAACCAAAATTGGGTCACTCGCTGTCAGATCCATACAAGAAGTGTCAAAAATGACATCTAAAACGTAAAATTGAACCGGAATCGTACGCATTGAGACGTCATGGTGAGCCCCCCCCCCCCCCCTTTTGGTAATTAAGTTCCTTCCAGGAAGCAATTTGGGTGCTTTACACCGAAATTTATTTCTAAATTTGCATGTAATGTATGCACTGTTTTAAAATGATACAGCAATAATTGAGCGGGGGTAAATAGTTTGACTAAACAGGCCTGTATAATGCATTTAGGATTTTATACATACATACATACACATACATACCGTCCCGCCTCTTTCCCACAGGGGTAGGCAGAGACTACTTTATTCCACTTGCTACGATCCTGACATATTTCTTTCGCTTCATCCACAGTCATCAATCTCTTTATACATGCTCGTCGTGTTTTATACATACATACATAAATCACGTCTTTATCCCTTTCGGGGTAGACAGGGCCTAAGGTAACAAGACGCATTTAGCATGATTACGGGCGTATAAGTGGAAAGGGGAATCAAACTAGTGATGGGTTGCTAGCCGCATATGTGGTTAGGATTTTACAATTGTCATTAATGAATTTGTGCAAGTGGGGTGTGTCTCTGGCGGATGAGATCAGTGGATTTATTATGATATTAAATGCCAACAGGACTTGTGGGATTAAGACATTAAACAGCGCCTGACTGATTTACCTTTCTGTATTCTTCAAAAGCAGTAGGTACCCGATATTTCGGTTAGAGATCCATTAGGGACACTTAGATTGATGATAAAGGTAAACTTGAGCACATGATTACTGAGAGCGACGATGTCAGAGAAGGGGAAAAGGGGAAAAGGAGCCGGCATAATTTGCATACATACATACATACATAAATCACACGACTCTATCCACCGTTCTGATCCGTCCTCTGACACACCCCTAGTGCATGACTTTTAAATCCTAAAAACAGAATCAGAATTTCTTCCATGCAACTTTAACCGTGTGTAACTTTCAACATGAAACTGCCGTGAGACTTAATCATAATTACATATAAACGGATAACTCACGTATAAAAGTCGAGTGATGCTCTACTACTACGAATTAGTTCGAAACATGTCGAGCATCACTCGACTTTTATACGTGAGTTATCCGTTTATATGGACCTAATTATGGTGTGTAACTTGTTGGTCTTCACCCTTTCTTTCTTCGGTGACCGCTCATGTTGGTGCGGTGTGCGGCTGCGCAGTGACGCGCGATGCGATCTCGCGTATGGTAATATTTCGCGCGCTCGTGCTCCGCGCAGCATTTTAATTATATCATATCGGGCGATCGGCGCGCACGCACGGGGAGGGGCGCAGCCTCACGGCGCGCGTGACCGCTCATCCCCCCCACACCCCTCACCCCCCAACGCTGTTGTGTAATAAGCCAATTTTTTTAACAAAATACTACAATGAGATTCTTCCACGCTGGTCTGGGAGTAAAAAAAAAGAATTTACCAGCTGCTTCTCTTCCCGCGCAGATGGTAAAAGCCCATCGAGGGAATGGGCGAAAGTCTTAGGAATCATGTTATAGGCGACACAAGCAGTGGGTCGTGAGTTCACACTCAGGTTCGCGGTTCTTTTTCGAAAATTGTGTTCAAAATTGAATTTGAACTTGCGTACTTGTCAGAAACGTATTCTAAACCAGAACTAAGTTAGCTGGGTCAGCTAGTTTTACATAATTCGTTCGTCCTAGTGTTAAACAGGTCGTCCATTCGTAGATAGATCTCACGCGACAGCGGCGTGCTGGCTGCGCCGGCGCACGGTATGTAGATGCGGCAGATGAGACGCGCCGCCGAAATGTGACCCGATGCCAGATTGACACCGGCTTCAGGGTTGCCTACTTGTTTTTAAATTAAATTTTAAATTATTTTATTCTGAAAAAACAAATAATGATCCAGATTCGTTAGTAACACATAGTGCAATACAAATCACAAATAATCTAGGACTTGGCATACATAACATGCTCGTTACTGCCGCGTGATAGGGGAATCGTTCTTAGCGATGAGATTTAAATTAGAAACAAAACATTTATAAATTAAGACAAAATCATTGAGGAGTTGTCTTTTACTCAAATATGTACACCTACCCTTCGTTGGTAATAAGAAGAGATGGTATTATCCACAGCATAATACCAAAGTAACATAATTCTTCAACGCTGGTCTGGGAGAAAAGAAAAAACATATAATGTACCTGTTGCTTCTCTTCCCGCGCAGATGGTGAAACCTTAGGGCATCTTAAGGATCATGTTATGGGCGATGCGACCAGCAACCCATGACTACTTTGATTTCCCTTTCCTACACGCCCACAATCATGCCAAACGTGGCCTTTAGGCCTTGTTACCTTAAGCTCGGTCTACCCCGTAAGGGTTTAAGACGCGAGTTATGTTTGTATTACTAAAGTTAGGGCATCGGTAGTGGCACCCCTGCTCCCGCGCGCTTCCCACGCGATAAATATTCGTCCGCGGCCTGCAGACTCCGCGCCGCGTGCGCGACCGACATGGCCGCTGCGTAACTGCCCTCGTTCCTGCCAACAGGTTGCGCACTACTACGGCTAACATCTAAGTTTCTAGCTCTCTGCTCAGAACGTCTCTTTTATTGAATCAGGCGTTGCTTTGCGGAGGTCCATTTCAATGAACAAAAAATGTTTGCCTTGCTACTCCGCTACTTACGTGCAAGATAGCCAAGCCTGTCCGAAATACAAATATATGTTTTTACATGCAATCCCTCCCTCCACTACTCTACACACTACACACCACACGACGTGTGACGACGACACAGCAAGGAATGATCCCGTACAGGGATCGAAACGCGTAAATTTTTTGTTTGGTGTGTTTCACACAGGCTTGGTTTTGCACGTAAATCGCGGAGTAGCGAGATAAATATATTTTGTGTAACCAGTCTCATCATTAATCACAAGCAATCAATCTTATCTTGGTAAAAGCATGTTAAGAGCTGCGGGAAACCAGTGAATGTCGGTGGCAAGTTTCTCCAACAGTGGACGTCTTCTGGCTGATGACGATGATTGTATAGCTAAGTAGGCAAACACTGTCGTGTCATGCATAGGCACCATGCAAAGCTATAACCTCGCCTTACTCGTAAAAATGCATTTGCTTTAAGTGTATCATAGGTAGACCGCGTTGAAGCTGACCTATAAAAAAGTACTAACAAATTTTTTACTAAAATACTCCACCAAACACCAGTGAAAGCATTATCTAGAAAGCAATTTGCCGCTGCTCTGGGAGCCCCGGCATGGGCATGTATCGCGAGATATTGGCACGGGACAAACCCCAGACAAATATTTCCACCGCCTGAACACCTCCGAACTATTGAATGAGAAAGCATGGCGGCGTGCCAACAGAAATGGCGTCTTGTGTCGGTTAAAATACTCGTGTTACGAAATACCTATTTGCTGTAACCATGTCGTTTACAATGAAATCAAATCACACCAATTAAGTAAACATTTCTCACTTCTGAATAAATAATAATAAAAACCTCCTGTACATAATTCACTTCAATTACATACCACATCTTTATATATATATTACTAGCTGTTGCCCGCAACTTCATCTGCATGTAATTCGTTTATCGCTATCCCGCAAAAGTACTAGGCTACTAAAATAGTGCAAATAGAAATAAATAAATAAATGTAACACAAACGGATAATTTACATTTTATTGAATCAGGCGTTACTTTGCGGAGGTCCATTTCAATGAACAAAAAATATATACCTTGCTATTCCGCTATGAGTAGTGGAGTAGCAGGGTAAATATTCTTTGTTCATTACTAACGGAGAACTCGCGTATAAAAGTCCAGTTGAGTTGATGCAAATGGAACGATTCAACTCGTCAGACCCTCAACGCGGGTAACTCCTTTTAACTTTACCGAATAAAATAATGCTTTATTACTTAATGTATAATCAGAAACAGTCCGTGGCCACCGGACAGTATCAACAATTATAATTGCGCGGGCGCGGCGAGGGGGAGGGGGGGGCGCAGTTTACTGCGAGTTAGTCCCAAGGTTAAGCTTTCACTCGACAATGACGGTAAAAAGTGTTCTGCAGTTTTTGTTTGACAAAACATTTAAAAAGAAATTGCATTGTTTTGTCCGTTACGGCCGTAAGGGTAACCTTTCTTTTTTCTTTGACATAAAAAGTCTCGGACCGTTATTGAAGAAAGTTATTTAAAAGGACGAAGTATACTGTTAAATGTATGATTTTTATTGCGGTGTTGACAGACAAAATAGTACGTTTAGCGGCAGAGAACGCATTATAGTTATTGCCCTATGATATTGTCTTTGCTTATCTATTATTTATCAGGTAACCGTAAACTGCACAAACAAAAAAAAACATATTCCACAAAAAAAAAAACAAAAATAGAATCTTTTATTTTGCAAATAGGCCGCCAATTGAGCTCTTTTACGTGTTTTTTTTATAAATTACCAGCGCGTTCGGAAATACCATCATTGCCAAGAAGAATGCGCCGGCGCCGCAATAAATTTGGCAGAAAGTAATTTTTTTAAAACAAATACATATTATGTTTCCGCCACCTACTTAAACTGTCTCCAACTCATTTCTCTGTCTTATTGGTTGTGTGACGGATGTCACATGTTTGCGTGACATTAGTTTAAACATGTAAAATAAGGTACGTGTTTCTCTTTGGCAGATTGGTCACGTCAAGCCGATTAGATTATCGATAGGCAGATAGTTCAAGTTGGATACAGTAACTAGTATATAAGCATGAAATTGTTACATTAAAATTAGATTTGAAATGGACTGCAGAAGTTGTTTCTGTCTCCACCACTATAATAATTACCAGCAACAACCCAGCTGGTAAAGTACATGTGACACCCGTCACAGGTTGTCTGGTAGAGATCGCTATTAAGCGATAAGACCACCTATTGTCTACTTTGTTCTTTGATTCTGTATTGTATTGTACTGATTTGTGGTGTTCAATAAAGAGTATTTGTATTGTATTGTATTGTACATATACACCATAGGTAATACTCGTAGTTACATAGACAGCGGAAAGTTGAAAGTCTCCAAATTAAAATCTTTCGTATCAATCTCGGACGGTGCTCCGATGGCACTTTTGATAAAACCGGTTCATGATCCGGTGCCGGTTGCTTCCAACAAAAAGTGGTCACAGTCCTTCCGGTGGCGATTCCCGCCGCACCCGACTGCCGTGTTCTGGTTCAAGTTCCAGAGGCGAGGACTTTGACCTGCCTTTGACACAAGAAAACAGACTTGCTATGAAAGAAAAGAAAGAAAAAGATTATTAATAGATTATTATTTAGAGGTTAGCTGGAAGAGATCCCTTCTTAGGGATAAGTTCGCCTTTGTACTATTTTCTGTGTACTTCTGTATTTTTTAATTTTTATGTGCAGTAAAGAGTTTACATACATACATACATATATTAATGACAATCACAAAAGTATAGTTCTTCTATGCTGGTCTGGGAGCAAAGAAAAAACATACAATGTACTAATTTCTTCTCTACCCGCGCGGATGGTAAAAGCCCATCGAGGGAATGGGCGAAAATCATAGGAATCGTATTATAGGCGATGAGGCCCATCACTATTTTGGTTCCGTTATCCACCTATACGCCCACAATCTTGCTAAATGTGGCCTGTAGGTACCCTGTTACCTTAGGCTCTGTCTACCCCGTATGTGTTTGTATGTGTGTGTATTTGTTTGTATTTGTACAAAAGTAGTTGATAAAACATTAAAAACAAGAGATATAGACGTGATTTACATATGTATGTATGTATGTAATGACTCCTACAAACCTTCCAAGTTTCCGGATGTGACGTCTAGGTACTTACGGTCTTGCAATAAATTAGTCGGCACCTAAATTGTTCCAATTTAAAAACAAAATGTGACCCGCGCTGAAAAAAGGACGCATGCGAGCTATTTTTGTCACTCACACAATCATCAGGGTCGGCAGCTCTAGTTAAGTGCCTTCATTCACCCATTATAGACCACTTAAAACGCTACTGAGAACATTAATGGAGTACCTTAAGAGTCTGTGTTAAAATTTTAATTTTTAACACAATCTTGTTTTGCTGACTAAAATTTTTGTCAACTGTGCTTGCATTGTCATCTGTCCTACTCACTGTTGGTCCATCGTTTAATGCTCCTCTCATCTACTCAAAGGTTAACTGGTAGAGATCCCTTATAGGGGTAAGCTCGCCATTGTGCATATATTTTTTTGTGAATTGTATCCGTTTCTTTATATTTGTACAATAAAGCATTGACTTACTTACTTACATTTCAAGGCAATTTGACCCAAACAAAAAAAACAGGTCAAGTTAAATTACATAGTTACATACCTACATATATTTGTACATACAATACATTCTCACCCTTATCCGTAAAAAGAACTAAAAGCCACGTTTAGCATGATTGTGGGCGTGTAGGTGAAGGGAATCAAAAGTTAAGTCTATATAATTAAAAATGAATCGTCGAAATGTATGTACGCGCATAACTTCCAAACGACTGCACCGAATTTGATAATTATATAGTTGTGTTTGTTACTGTTTGGACAAGGTTTGTAGAAAACATAATTTGGAAAAAAAATGCAGCGGGGCGAATCCCCGGGCAACAGCTAGTAAAATATAAAATTGGCCTCGAGATCAGACGTTTCATTGGAGAGAAAGGTAAAAGAAATAGCTGAGGACACCGGTAGTTACCAAACAATTGGTTAGAAAACATACATACACATACACAAATCACCTCTATATCCCTTACGGGGTAGACAGAGCCTGAGGTAACAAGGCCTAAACGCAACGTTTAGCACGGTTGTAGGCGTATAGGTGGAAAGGGGAATCAAAATAGCGATGTGTTGCTAGCCGCATCGCCTATTACATGATTCCTAAGTGTCGCCCATTCCCTCGATGGGCTTTTACCATCTGCGCGGGAAGGGAAGCAACAAGCGGCAAGTCAAAACATCAATGCAAATAAAATCTTCCTATTATCCTGCAGGTGGTAAGAACGGCTTAAATTATAAGCTGAACTTCTAAGTATCAAATTACAATTAACCTTTACCTCAACAATCTTCAAACTAATCAAGCCACAAACTCCCATTAGGTATGCAAATGCCGGCGCGGGCGCAGGCCCCGCACCTGTGCCCTTCGATCACCCCCGCCCCCCTCCACGCGTTCAAATCTCGAACTCGCCGCGTTAATTTCAGGGCTACCACTAATAACCAGGATTTACTTTTATTGCAACAAAACGTTTTAGAGTTTTTTATGGTAACAGCATAGCCATAAAACTGCTTCTTCCATGTTGGTCTGGGAGTAAAGAAAAAACATAAAATCCAGCGCAGATGGTAAAAACCCATCGAGGGAATGGGCAAATACATACATACATAGGTATATCACGTCGTCATCCCTTACGGGGTAGACAGAGCCTAAGGTAACAAAACTTTAAAGCCACGTTTAGCATGATTAAGGACGTATAGGTAGAAAGGGGAATCAAAATAGTGATGGGTTGCTAGCCGCATCGCCTATAACATGATTCCTAAGACTTTCGCCCGTTCCCTCGATGGGCTTTTACCATCTGCGCGGGAAGAGAAGCTGGTAAATTCTATGTTTTTCTTTACTCCCAGACCAGCATGGAAGAAAACCAGACCAATGATGTATGGGCAAAAATCTTAGGAATCATGTTATAGGCGATGCGGCTAGCAAACCATCACTATTTTGATTCCACTTTCCACCTATACTTACGCCCACTATCATGCTAATCTATGTATGTGTGTGTATAAAACTGCTGAATATCTTTATACTCTCATTTCGTCATGTCATTTCATTGTTGTCGGTTTAGGGGCTGGCTCCATGGGGCTCCAGCGACCATAGCACCATCAAAGCTACAAAAGCGCCAGGTTTCAAGAACTGGCGAACAAAAGGCGAGCTGTCTCTCTCAACAAAAAAATAGCTATGTAACGACGGAACGCTGCCAGTCTTTTGGGCATCATGCCGGATCTTTTGCACCCGACTGCGCCAGACGGAGGGTTATATTTTTCGAGTTTATGTATATGTATATTTATGTTTATTTCTTTACGGCGAGAAGACGAGTGCCGCCGTCGGTCCCTCCGATATCTCTATCTACCTGTCATGATGTTTCGGTAGTGTACATGTCCCGCCAGCCCTGCGCGCTAAACGGTTTACGAGCGGCGCGCGCGCAGCCGCATTACTTTTATTGCCACTAAGTGCAGCGGCGCGGCCTTGCGGCTTATCGCGCTTACACTGTAAAATTCGACAACTGACCATTGGGAAATGGGAACCTGGATGTTTATTATTAAACTTACACATACACAAATCACGTCTATATCATACGGGGTAGACAGAACCTGGAAGAAGTAAAATTCTTGATTCATTTGATAGTAGGTACCTATCATTTGAAAAACAGCGCCTTCTCTCGTTCCTGGTGAGTAGTAGATGTTCCACGGGAGTTTGTAATTGTGTCGTAAAGACACATCATTCAAATGGATGACACTTAGCGACAAAAATTCGCATAATACCAAGGTTACGTGGCAGCTAGTAACAGTGGTGGTGTGGGTATAGCACGCGTCACGGAATGATGAGGATCCGGGCTCGATTCCCGGCCATAGCTTTACTTTGCGGATTTTTCTGTGTTCTAATTTTCGGGGTCGTTTAGAAATTTAGAACATAAGGTAACGAGACCTAAAGGCCACGTTTAGCGTGATTGAGGGGGTACAAGTGGAAAGGAGGATCAAAATAGTGATGATAACATGTCACTTGAATATTACCAAAAAATCCCAAGGATACGAAATCACTAGGTACACCCTATAACTATCACTACATAATTATAAAACAAAGTCCTGTAATGGTTGTTTTTTAACAACTTACGATCATTCACATTCCATCAGCGTTCATCATCACTACAAACCACACTTGTGAATCTCCAGTGCTCCTCGGAAAGGAATTGGTGGCGGAAGCTGATAATTGCGCGATAACCTCAAAAATATGGCTTCTTTTACATTATATTTTTTGAAACTACCAGTGCATTCGGAAATACCATCATTGCCAAGAAGAATGCGCCGCAAGAAACTTGGCAGAAAGTCATTTTTTCAAAATAAAATACATTAAGCTATTACAATACTTTAATTCATTTATAAAAGGGATGTATAAGATCCCCGAGCCTTAAATTATATGTATTAGTGTACCTATAGTAGAGATGTATAAAGTCTCTACTATTCAAAGAAAACAAAGTATGAGATGAAAGAAAGAGGAAAAAAAACAATAAAAATAATTTAAGTTCAGTGGAGGTGTAAAACGCCTCCGCCATCAAATTCAAATTAGTTAGTAAATTGTAACACCTCAAAGCATGCAAAGGAGCAATTATGAGTAGTGCAGTCCGTTCGCGCATGCGCCGCCGCTGACCTTTGCTTTTATTGCAATTGGCAAGTTCACGGGGTCGACGACCCGACGGATCGTGACGGGTTTGATACCTTTTGTCCTGTTAAAACAGTGACGTCAGCAGCTGACAGCATAAAGCAAAGTGTAACCGATGCGGCTTGTCTAATTATTTTTTATTTCGTTCTAATGCACACATAAGCAGTCCAGAAGTATTATACACCGAATAGTTTAAAACGATTCACGGGATAACCCAAGATGTACATACATACATACATACACAAATCACGTCTTTATCCCAAGATGTAACCGTGCAAAAATAACGAGCCACCTTCTGTACAAAGTAGTATGAAAAGCGACGAGTATATTTTTATGACGCAACCGCATTGTAACATCAGGAGCTCATTAAAGTTTTAAACGATACGGAAAACTGAAATACAAAGCTATGGTCGGGAATCGAACCTGTAGGCTTATATTGTCTAACTATCTCGCAATCGCCATCGTGTTCATTTTGACAGTTCATGTATTCAATTCATTTCAATTTTTAAAAATCTAGCTCCATCGATACTGTCGATGATTCTGCCAATGTCGAGGTTGAAGAAGACACTACTTGTTTTTATTCAGCCGTTGTTCGGTGACAGTTCATGTATGGGCTGACAATTGGCATCGGAATCAGCTAGCTGTCACATTCATACAAGAACTGTCAAAATGAGCACGATGGCGATTGCGAGATAGTTAGACAATAAGATCGTCATCATTCCGTGATGCGAGCTTTTACCCCAATTTTTTTTTATTTACTTTTTATTTTATTTAGGTTAATCAATTTAAAGTAAAATTCTTGATTCATTTGATAGTACAAAACAATCGGACCTATCATTTTACAGCTGAACGTTTAAATCTCGTAATAGAGAAACTAGTACTTTTCTTTAATTAATAATATTGCGATAGAAAGAAATTATAGCGCAGGACAGCCTGTAAAGACACACTTGCTCCACATTGGAAAGCAAAGTATTTTTTTTTTATACGCCAATGAAGGCAAACGAGCAACCACCTTGATACCTTGCCTGTCTAGAGGGCTAGGACAGATTACCTCATGTGCCAGTGTCCCATGCCGGACACAGTAGAGCAATCACTGCTGCTTGACGGCAGTATCATTAAGTAAGGCGGTGGTAGCAATCCGGACTCTACAGTTCGTTAAAACTAATGGGAGCCACTCAAAACCGCTTTTACAAACGGTCATCGACTTCTCTGTACCGTAAGTATTGTAGACTTTCAGGAGTGCGCAGCCGTCACGTCGTTTGAGCATATTGTTACAAAGTTTAAGCATTCAGACATTGTATTGCAAATGGAATTTAAATCGTGAATTAGCAAGTATAAGTGTTTTATGCCGCACTCAGCGTGGTGGTTAAACTGAGAGCAGAATAATAAGGCACTTAGTTTTATGTCATAATGTGGAACTCGGGGGCCGCGTTATTACGCGAAAATTGCTCAATTAGCGCAATTTGTTTGTTTGTTGCAGTTGCAACTGCTCGCCATTCAAATTTACAAGAATCGAGCTAATATTTCTAGTTTTTTTATCGTACATGACTACGAATCGCAGTCCTAGAGGGGCTGCGATTCTAGAGACATATTGACAAGGATTTTAGTGCTATAGTTAAGACATGCTGGTCTGGGAGCAAAGAAAAAACATAGAATGTCCTTGCTTCTCTTCCCGCGCAGATGGTAAAAGCCCATCGAGGGAATGGGCGGAAGTCTTAGGAATCATGTTATAGGCGATGCGGCTAGCAACCCATCACTATTTTGATTCCATTTTCCACCTATACGCCCACAATCTTGCTAAACGTGGCTGAAGATATTGTCGCCTTAGGCTCTGTCTACCCTGTAAGGGATAAAGACGTGATTCGTGTATATGTATGTATGTATGTAGGTGGCAGTAACTTCATTCGCGCTTGTGTTCTACATGGTTTTTATTTTGCAAAAATTAAAAAAAGTCACAATAATCTTCTAGAGACTTCAACGCATATTAAAGACAAAAACACCAAGTTACTTATACCAGCCGTTGTTCTGGAATTACTCCGACTGAAAGTGACCGGTAAACGATATACTACTCATTCGGAGTAGCTCAGAAAAACGCGCATACCCACCTATTAATTACATGGTCCTTCTAACAAAGTGCCATAAACAAATGGCCCCGCGTTAGAAGCGGCGCAAAAAGAGGTGTCGATGATAAAAAGCTAATGGGTATATTGGCCATCTAATGGGTGTGTTAGCGGCGCGCGCGCAACTGTCGCGGCGCATGCGCCGGTGCGGGACAGATGGGCACGGCTTCATTTAAAGCTTCCAACATTGGCATGCAATAGACAATCGATAATTATAGTGATACTGATATGTTACTTGCATACTGGTCTGGGAGCAAAGAAATAACATAGAATGTACCAGTCGCTTCTCTAGCCGCGCCGTAAAAGCCCATCGAGGGGATAGGGCGAAAATCGTAGGAGTCTGGTTACAGGCGACGCGGCTTTTTTTTTTTTTATATGAATAGGAAGGGAAACAAGCAAGTGGGTCACCTGATGGTAAGTGATCACCACTGCCCATAGACACCCGCAACCCCGGAGGGATTGCAGATGCGTTGCCAACCTAGAGGACTAAGATGCAATGCCTCTTGTGCCCGTAATTTCCCCGGCTGTCTTACTCTCCACACCGGAACACAGCAGTGCAAGCACTGCTACTTAGCGGCAGGATTAGCGAGTAAGATGGTGGTAGCGATCCGGACGGACCTTGCACAAGGCCCTACCACCCGCGGCTAGCAACCCATCACTATTATGATTCCCCTTTCCACCAATTATGCTAACCGTAGCCTTTAGATCTTGTTACCATAGGCTCTGTCTACCCCGTAAGGGATATAGACGTGATAAACGTGGAGAGAGATGTCTGCTGTGACATCCTTGTAGTGAAACTACGTCGCTAGGTTTGAGAGTGTTTATTTACAATCAAATGCCGGTACATGTACAATGTGGGTCTACCCGTAAATATCAATAATTACTACATGTTCCCTTATACAGTTGTAAACAAAACAATTAACTTAATAGCAATACCACCACCAATATAATAAAAGGAATAACCTATGCTATTAAAATATAATAATGACAATTCTGTTGACAGATAACTAATTAACGTTTTTGTGCTAAATGACAGATAAAGGCGAGTGAGCTTAGTGAGCGATAATCAACATCACAACCATAATACCTAGTTATGGTAATTTTACACAAACACAAACTAAAACAATGATTTGTTTAGTTTCCCACAAGCATGTTCGTACATACCTGCAGCTAGTTAACAATTATTACAAATAGGTACTTAGAACTAATTAAATAAGAAGTACGTACATATTATTTTGAGTTAAAGACACAACTTGATGACGTTTTTAGTTAAACAATGCCACGATTCGATCACGAGCCCTTAGTGCTGCTTCCCTGGGTACGCGTTCTCGTTCGCGGCCCGGCGGGCCCGGCGCAGAGCCGTCGTCGGGCCCGGCAAGCCCGCGCTCGTGCGCAGCGTCCCGCGGCGGGGACGCGCGCGATTGCTCGGCCGCGCCCTCGCCCACAGCATCACGCACACCTACCTCTTTCCCCTGCGGGAAAGCAGATGGTGTGCTCGCAGTGCTGGTATTGTTACCGGGCAGTCTAATTAAATGGCGCCTATTTCGCCTGTAGGTTTTACCATACTTATCAGTAACAAAATACGATCTTGGTTGGCGAGCTCTTGAGTGCACCTTCATCTCTTGTCTTTTCGCTTCCTCTGCGACCTCCACGACACTGTCACCTGGATATAATTCCTGTAGGGGCCGTGATCGTGTGTCGTAATATTTTTTATTGCGATCTTTATTTCGCATTATGTTTTCAAAGTCACTACCATTATTACGCTCAGGTCGCAGTTTGTCACAATGTGCGGGCAGGAGCGTATTCAACCTGCGGCCCATTAGCAGTTGGGCTGGCGAGCTAATGCCATCTCGCGGTGTCGCTCTCAAATTTAGCAATCCAAGATAGAAATCGGACCCTGTAGTCGACGATTTTTTCAAAATATCCTTAATTGTGCGTACAGCCCGTTCACTTAAACCATTGGACTGGGCATATCTCGGTGAACTCGTTACATGAGTAAAACCCCACTCTGCTAAAATTAATGAATTCTCTGGATGCATACGCCGGTCCGTTATCGCTGACTACTTCTGTTGGAATGCCATGTCTAGCGAACTGATCCTTCATGGCTTTGATGACCGTACTCGAATTCATATTAACAATTGGGGATACTTCGATAAAATTCGAGAAATAGTCTACTATAACCAGAAGGTACTTTTTTCCATACTCACATATATCTGTGGCTACTTTTGCCCATGGCAAGTCTGGAACAGGGTGTGAGATCATGGGTTCACGCGGGGGGCGCGCGGCGTGCTCGGCGCAGGCGCGGCAGCGGCGCACCGCGGTCTCCACGTCGCGCGACATGCCGCACCAGAACATGACGTCACGCGCGCGCCGCTTGCAGCGCTCGATGCCGAGGTGGCCCTCGTGTACACGCCGCACCATCTCCCCACGCAGGCCGGCCGGCACGTACACCAAGTTACTCTTAAATATTACCCCATCTATATACTCCAGCGTTTCTCTGTGCGCCCAGTGAATGCGCACTGCGGCGTCAACTTCATTTTTGCTATTCGGCCATCCTTTTAAGATGTAGTTAACTATCATTTGGCACTCTTGATCTTTGGACGTGGCTTCTCTTATATTCTGTAAGCGATCAGCACTGAACCTAACATTATCAATAACAAAGCACGACTGTACTGCGAGCTCCGTCGATGTCTTATCCTGCATTACTTCTGGCAATGCAGCCCGAGATAAGGCGTCCGCTACGTACATGTACTTGCCAGGTTTATATACTACCTCAAAGTCATAAGCTTGCACTCGAAGCATCATTCTCTGCAGCCTGGCAGGTACCGCCTCTAGGGCTTTTTTGAAGAGTGCTTCCAATGGCTTATGGTCGCTTTCCACGGTCACTCTTCCTCGTCCGAATACATACTGGTGGAAGCGTTCAAGTGCGAATACAATCGCAAGCATCTCCTTTTCTATTTGGGCGTACCTCTTCTGTGTGTCAGTGAGCGTTGCTGAAGCGAACTCGATAGGGCGACCGCCCTGGAGCATTACCGCACCTACTGCATGAGCGCTTGCATCGACGGAGAGCAGCAAAGGTTCGCGCGGCGCATATAGCGCCAGCACCGGCGCTGAGCAAAGCGCCTTCTGCAAAGTTTCCACCACAGCGTCGTGATTCGAGTCCCACGACCACATCGCACCTTTTTTTAGTAAACAGCGCAGGGGGCTTACTATTTCAGAATATTGTGGTATGAACTTCGACAGGTAATTAACCATACCCAGAAATCGTTCAAGTGAAGATCTGTCTTTCGGCCTCGGCATTTCTAAAACTGCTTTTAATTTAGTTTTGTCAATCTGCATTCCCCTAGCGCTAAATGTATGACCTAGGTAAGTGACTTGTTCTACACAGAATTCACATTTGCCGCGATTAAATCTAATACCTACCTCTTTAGCTCTGTCTAGAAGCAGTCTTAGGCGATGATCGTGCTCTTGTACAGTGGAGCCCCACACTATAATATCATCGACAAAGGAATCCACCCCTTCCAGGTCTTCCAGCAGCTGGCGGACTCTGGCATGAAATACCTCGGCCGCACAATTGATCCCATATGGTAGCCGCAAAAATTGGTACCTACCAAATGGCGTTCCAAAAGTACACAAATCTGCACTCTGGTCATCTATCTGTATCATCCAGTACCCAGAGCGAGCATCTAATTTACTAAAATACCTTGCACCTTGCAATTTTGTTGCAATTTCAGTAACAGTAGGCAAAGGATAGTGGGCTCGTTGAATTACACGATTTAGAGGTCTGGGGTCTAGGCATATACGGATGTCACCATCTTTTTTTGCTGCAACCACGATTGCATTTACCCACGGTGTAGGATGAGACACTTTTCTTATAACTCCTAACTCCACCATATTATTTAATGAGTCCCTTAATTTGTCCCTAAAACCTATCGGTATTTTCCTTACAGGACACACAGAAGGATTCACGTCCTTTTCTACAACAATCTTATATTTACCGGGTAATTTACCCAGCCCATTAAACAACTCATCATATTCACTCATAACTAAAGATAAGACACGTTTAACTATTCCTAATTCTTCACATGTGTATTTTCCTAAAACACTTTGACATTCACTGAGAGTAATAACAAATTCAATAGAATATACATGATTTTTGTACAGCCATGACATAATGCACGCTCCTGCTATAGGAATGTAATTTCCACAAAACGATTGCGCTTTGACATTACTTTTCATTAAATCGTTTTTATTATATCCTAAACTTTGAAACTTACTCATAGAGATCACATTCAAGTCCGACCCTGTATCTAGTTTAAAGTTTATTGACATTCCATTTCTGGCCAACACTAACGCTTCATACCACTTACTGCTCTGTCCATTACGTGATTGCTGATCATCCAACGTTTCAACATAGAAAAGTTCGTCTTCATGTCGATTATCTTCACTTAACTCGTACACTTTATTGCTTCTCACTGGGCACATTTTTCTAAAATGACCTTTCCTATTACACAATAAACACTTAGCAAACATTGCCGGACATCGCGTTCCACCGTTGCACCGCCAATAGCCACAAGCTGCGCAACATCTGGAGAATTCGTCGTCGTCCCGGCGCGTTGTCGACAGGGAAGCGCGCGCCGCCCCGGCACCGGGCCTGCCAGCCTGCCAACGCGCCCGCGCCGCTATACCAGGCGATCCGCGGCGGCCTCGGCCCGCGGTCGAGCCGAACACAGCATCAATATTTTCGGTCGCCTTTGATAACCCGGCACCGTTACCGCCAGTTATTTTCAAACCTTCAATCTGGCGTTTTTCTTCCATTGACATCTCATTAGCTTGACATAATTTCACCGCTTTTTCCAGAGTGAGGTCGTCAGCCCTCAGTAACCTGTCACGCACACAACTTTCTAGAACACCACAAACTATGCGATCCTTTATAAGGCTGTCTTGTAAATGTTCAAATTCACAATGTTGGGATAATAATCGTAATGCCGTTACATAATCATCAATGCTTTCACCCCTTTCTTGATTCCGGGTAAAGAATTTGAAACGTGCCATTGTGATGTTTTGTGTGGTGGTAAAATGCTCGTTAAATTTTTTGACCAATGTCTCCAGGTTTTCACTCGTCTCCTCTTTCAAGAACTTGAACGTCGAATAAATATTATACCCTTCTGGTCCAATTAGGTTTATTAGTAAGCTGGCTTGCACGTCGGATGGCTTTTTATGTGTCCCTGAGGCTTTTATAAATATCTCAAATTGCTTGTACCATTTTCGCCACGCATCCGCCCTGCTAGCTGGGCCTCCTTCTAGGGTTAATTCCGTTGGTGGTCGAGCGTGTTCCATAATGAATACGATTACACTTTAACAATTAATTTCGTAAGCACCGCTGTCACCATGTAGTGAAACTACGTCGCTAGGTTTGAGAGTGTTTATTTACAATCAAATGCCGGTACATGTACAATGTGGGTCTACCCGTAAATATCAATAATTACTACAATCCTCACAATTATCTTTACTTTGCTAGCCACATCGCCTATAACATGATCAGTAAGATTGTCGCCCATTCTCTCAATGGGCTTTTACCATCTGTGCGGGAAGAGAAGCAACTGGTAAATTCTAAGTTTTTTCTTTACTCCCAGACCAGCTTGGAAGAAACACCTAAGATAACAGGAACTTAACAGAGTGGGGAAAAAGGCGCTTAAAGTTCCGCTTTTAATTTTCAACCCAGCCTCCATGTGTCCATTTCATTGTACTAACAATGCCAATTGCGAAGCGGAACAAAAAACAGCGTGCAATATCTAGCTAACGAGCAGATTAAAAATAGGTTAAAATAGCAATGAAGAAAATTTTTAATTAGGCCATCCAGCCCGACCTTGGGGCGGCGCGCAGTCATTCATAAGTCTCCCGAACGGCGCCCGCGCAATTGTCGGCGTGTCTGACCCCCCCTCCCCCTGCCCCCGCTCGGCACCCCCCCCTCGCCTTGATGTGCCGCCGACCCTCACGGCTGCAGTTTTTCAACGGACGGCGAATTAATTTGAATTAGAGTGAAGCACTCTAATTGGGATCGTCATCACTATTTGAAGATTGTAATCAGGCACGGTTGAGACGCAAATCGGCGCAGACGCTGGTCAAATCATGATCTATCACTACAATAATAATGTAAAACAGAGTACAGCGCCGCGTGTTTCTGTTCCCGGTAAACTCTAAAACCACTGCACAGATTTTCATGCGCTTTTCAACAAATAGATAGAGATGCGCGAGAAAGTTTTACGTGTATAATTTAATTTCTCATGGTTTTGTGTGTATTGGTTGAAAGAAAGCGATAAAAGGGGAATGTACATTAAAAAAAAATCACATCAGTACATTACTTGACATGAAATGTATATATCATAATTTTGTTTCCTTTTTCTCTTCAACATTGGAGATATCTCTAATTAATTTCTTTGACGGTGGAGGCGTTTTACACCTCCACTGAACTTAAATTATTTTTATTGTTTTTTTTCTCTTTCTTTCTTTTCATACTTTGTTTTACTTTGATTAGTAGAGACTTAATACATCTCTACTATAGACTAATATAATTTAAGGTTCGGGGACCTTATACATCCCTTTTAAAAATGTATTTCATTTAAGTAGAATTTAAGTATTGTAGTAGCTTAATGTATGTTATTTAACAAAAATGACTTTCTGCCAAGTTTCTTGCGGCGCATCTTTCTTGGCAATGATGGTGTTTCCGAATGCGCTGGCAGTTTCAAAAAAGACATGTAAAAGAGCCCATGGGGCCAATCTGCACAAATAAATTTTGAAATTGTAAAAACTCAAAGCTTTCGGTATACTTGTGTTCAACAATAATGTTGCTTTGAATATGTTTTTCGCTTTACGCTTTTTTTCATCCTCGTCTGATTTAAATTCAAATCGCGACAGCATTTTATTAAAGCAGGTACGAGCGTGACTCACTCTGGACGACACATTATACCAGCACAGGTGTGACTGCGGACAGCTCAAACCTATCACTACATTATATAATTAACTAGCTGTGGCCCGCGACTTCGTCTGCACTATCGTTTATCGCTATCCCGCAGGAGTTACGCAATTTTCCGGGATAAAAAGTAGCCTATGTGTTATTCTAGACTATAATCTATCTATGTTCCAAATTTCATCCAGATCTGTCCAGCCGTTCTGGCGTGAAATATTAACAAACATCCATCCATACTTACAAGCATTCGCGTTTATAATATTAGTAGGATATAAAACAAATGGTCTGGGAAAAAAGAAAAAACACAATGTACCAGTTACTTCTCTTCCCGCGATTACTTACGGGGTAGGCAGAGTCTGAGGTAAAACATAACCCAAAGACCACGTTTAGCATGGTTGTAGGCGTATAGGTGGAAAAAGGAATCAAATTAGTGATGGGTTGCTAGTCGCATCGCCTATAACATGATTCCTAAGAATTTCGCCCGTTCTCTCGATGGGCTTTTACCTGCGCGGGACGAGAAGCAACTGGTACATTCTATGTTTTTCCTTTGGTCCCGAGCATGGAAGTATCTAATTAGTATATTATTGTTATTAGCTGTCTATCGCGTCTAATTATCTTCTATACAATGGCGACTTGACTTACTGCAATAGTTGTTTCGATAACACCAGAGTCCTCGACACAGCGTAACTAAACAAGAAAGTGCACTCTCTCTGACCAACTCAAAATTAATACTCATGGACCTTTGTTGTAAGCTAGTCCAAAAGCTGTGGTAGCCTAGTGGTTTGACCTGTGGCCTCTCAAACCGAGGGTCGCAGGTTTGAATCCTGGGCTCGCACCTCCTAGGTTTTCGGAATTTATGTGAGGACACACCTGCGAAGCAATTCAATGGTGTGTGAAGTTCCCAATCCGCACTCGGCCCGCGCGGGAACTATAGCCCAGGCCCTCTCGTTCTGTGAGGAGGCCTGTGCCCAGCAGTGGGGCGCATATAGCTGGAGATGGTGAGGTGGATGCATACTCGGATCCATCCGAGCATACCGAGAGTTGTCGCGTAACGAACGCAAAATATACTGACGAGCAAAAATATCGAGTAATTTTTCATACAACTTTGTATGGGAAGTTAAACCTTTATTTTTGCTCATCAGTGCATGTATGTACAACATTCAAAGTGTTAAAACGCGATTATCAACGTGTTCCGTAGCTAACGAAACAAACGTTGCCCGCGACTTCATCTGCAAAGAATTCGTTTATCGCTATTCTGAGACAAAAAGTAGCCTGTATTATTCCAGGCTACAGTCTATCTTCGTGCCAAATTTTAGCCAAACCTGTTCAGCCGTTCTGACGTGAAAGACTTTCGAATTTAAATGTAATATTAGCAGGGTACGCCATGACGCATAAGTTCGTCGTCTACTGAGTTCGATTCTGGGCAGTATTCATTTTTTGCGGGGCGACCTTCTGCGCCGCTCTCCTTTGCGCGCATCGTTTAATTGAATGCAAACAAAGCTGCGCGCGCGCCGGCCGCCGCCATTGTATGCTAATGCCGACACGTCTCATAACCGATCCCTGCCGATCCCCAGATAACTGCCGTTCGGAAGTTGTCATACCAGACGGAGCTACTGATAGTCACATGAGAAATAAACGGGCGGTGCCTTTAATTACTACGTTTTGACACGTTAACTGTAATTATGTTTAGTATAAAGACAACAGGTAACTGGTAACGGGTAACAAAACACAGAGGCACTTACTCAAAATCACCATTCTGTTCGCGACTCTCTCTACAAGTGTCCAAAGATGCAGACACGATTGTTTCACCATTATTCCTATGATACGTGCAAACTGAAAAATTGATAACAGCTCGTTACCGATACTAAGCGCACGCGCAGCCAGTGCCAATTACAGCCGCGGCCATCTGATAGCGCTAACAAGACGATGCGTATCGGACCACCGCGCGCATTCAAATTCCGATAGCAAATACTGAACACCCCCGCGACATAAATCTTTGTAAGTCCCCCGAGAACCAACTCTAACGGCGCGAGGTAGGGACCTGTTCAGCTTGCCGCGCTGCGCGTGGGCACTTTGCATGATCGAGGCGCTGGCGTGAATTACGCGGGCGCGATGGCTGCTCGCGCCAAGGATCTGCGCATGCGCAGTGCAAGTATAGACGTTCCCTCGCGGCTGTAAAGTCCTCCGGCGGCTAGCGGGCCGCGCGCGCGCGTTGGCACCAACGACGGGGAATATTTCACGGCGATGGCGCGATTGCGCGCGCGCCGATACCGCTATCAGCTGACACAAGGAAGGACAAACGCACGCCGTGAATCAATGGCCAACAATACCCTTCCGCTGTTTCAAACGATTGCATAACGCGGCGCCGGAGTGCTTTATGCCGCGTTGTTGGGGCATGCGTCTTCATTATCGGCCGGTGGCGGCTCCTTTGAATAATTCGCGGATGATGCGCTAGATTTATGGACGCTAACCATAGAGCGGCGGCGGAGACAATTAAATAATTTGCGTACAGCCGGCGCCCGCGCAGCCTCGCCGACACTGATTAATGCCGACCCCGCTCGAGTATCGGTTACCATTTTGCAGGACCCAACCTATAATTTAGAAAATAATTTAGATCTGCGAAACAGTTCTTCCCGTATAATTTCGCTTTCTTTCCTGTTTAAAAACGAGAGAAAAAAGTTAATGTTGTAGATGTTGCGACGTCGAGAGTTCTCACATCAATTTGTGATTAGGTGCAGTGTTGAGGCGTAAAGTGGGAGCCGCCGGGGGCGCCGCGGCAATTACGCTCCCCGGCTGCGCCAGCGCCGGCCATCGCCCACCACTTTGTGTGTAAAGCGACCAATTGTATAATTGGCGAACAATCAATTGACCCCCCCCCCCCCCGCCCCCCGCCTGCGCGTGAGAGCGGGAAACCTCACGACGTAATCGGATCGACGCGGCGGTAGTTAGCGAATTAGGGATCAAGTTATTAGCGCCTAATCGCCTTGGCGATGCTTACGTTGATAGCAATTAGTGACACTTAGAAGCAAGGATATCATGTCTAAGTCGGTCTTGGTTTGATTTGAACAACGTGGATATAACTTTAGGGCATTTCTTTCAGTATAAATGCAGAGCGTATTCTGTACTAGGACTTTGTTGCTGGCGATGAATTTTCAATATTCTGAAAAAAAATAGAAACGGGGTATGTTTGCGTGGTTTGTTCGCTAACCCTGCCGCCAAGCAGTTGTGTATGCGTTACCGGATAGCCTAATGGTTAGTGACCCTAACTATGAAGCTAGAGGTCCCAGATTTTAAGTATGTGTTTAAGTATGTATTTGTATGTATGTATTTAGTCTTAAGAATACTAACACTATTGAGTCATGGTTACTTGAATAAACGAATATTATTATTATTATTATTATTATTT
The DNA here is from genome assembly GCA_949127965.1 of Pandemis corylana. Taxonomy (NCBI): domain Eukaryota; kingdom Metazoa; phylum Arthropoda; class Insecta; order Lepidoptera; family Tortricidae; genus Pandemis; species Pandemis corylana. Next base: position 15,848,376 of record OX421858.1, on the reverse strand, counting down.
ATCTACATTAGGTATATAAGTATGTTTATTGTTTGGGGCTGGGACAATTGGTGTAATTTGTCCCAAGATATTTATTTATTTATTTTGTTCCGACGTGGAGAATGAGACAACCGGCGAAGTTACTAGCACAGTTATTCCATCTAGGTTGCCAACACATATGCAATCCTTTGCGGGTGTCCATGGCGGTGGTGCTCTCTCGCCATCAGGTGAAAAAAGACATGAATTGGAAACCTTTTCTCATGAGATCATTATTTTATGTTTTAAAATAACTGTAATTGTATCGCTTTTTAATAAACAGCGATAAGTGGCAAGTCAAACAAACGGCTGGGGTCCAGCGAGTGAGAGCCGTAATGCGGCACTTCTTGTAATGACATGTTACGGCGTGGGAACTGGCTGGGAAGCTCAATTTCATTAGATACGCAAAAAACAACCAACTATCGAATGAATCAAGAATTTTACTTCTTGATTATTTTAATTAAATTTCTAAACGACACACCTTACTCACCTGCTATGGGCGGTGTAGGGGTAATAGCACGCATCATGGAATGATGAGGATCCGCGTTCGATTCCCAGCCATAACTTTACTGTTCGGATTTTTCTGTGTTCTAGTTTTCAGTGTCGTTTGGAAATTAGAAACTAGCAAGTCTTTTTGTATTTTTATAAAGTAGTGTTAAAAGAAACATTATATTGTATTGTAAAAATAAAAAAAATAAATAAATAAATATTTTTGGGACAAATTACACCAATTGACCCAGCCCCAAACTAAGCAAAGCTTGGTACTATGGTTACCAGGCAACGGATAAACATACTTATATAATGTAGATAAATACATAATTAAATACATACAACATCCATGACTCGGGCACAAGCATTCATATTCATCATACAACTGTCTGCCCCTACCGGGATTCGAACCCAGGACCTCTAGCTTCATAGTCATCGTCACTAACCACTAGGCTATCCGGTCGTCTGAATCGGTCGGTTGTATGTATCACTTTAGTACTTCCATGCCATAAAGTATTTCAGTGTAAATTTTTGTGTGAAATATGAGCCACAAGAAACGTAAAGAATCATCAAGATAAATTAACAATAGCAGTTTACGATGGAGTTCAAAGATGAACATTTAACGCGTTAGTTAAAATATTATCTTGTTCGAACAAGTCGTGCAACAAGTTAATACTGTATCATATGAAACTTCCATGCTGTTCCGGGAGCATAGAATGTATCAGTTGCTTGTCTTCCCGGGCATATTGTAAAAGCCCATCGAGGGAATGGGCGAAAATGTTAAAGGCGATGCGGCTAGCAACCCATTACTATTTTGATTCCATTTTCCATCTATACCTAGCCCCACAATCTTGCTAAACGTGGCCTGTGTATGTCTTGTCATCTCAGGCTCCGTCTACCCCGTAAGGAATAAAGACGTCATTTGTGTATTGTGCATTGTATTGTATCACTTTACAATACAATACAATACAAATACTCTTTATTGAACACCACAAATCAGTACAAAACAATACAGAAACAAAGAACAAAGTAGACAATTGGCGGTCTTATCGCTTAATAGCGATCTCTTCCAGACAACCAATGATACTTTAGTATTTTTTTACGCGATATCACATCCAAATCATCATCATTATCATGTCCTCTTGACATGTCCGTCAACGGCGAACCCTGCTAGCTCCGGAGGTAGGAGCAAGAATGCCTGGCGAAGACAAATTTGGTTTTAAAGAATTGACATCAAAATAAGAAAGAACTATGTAATCGCATTCACCGCTGGCTATCAGACCCGAACTTCTCGTGCCGCAAACGCTAATCTAATGGCTAAAAAAGCACAAAACGACCATGTGCGTTCCCGGCAGCGAATGCGTTGAAAGATCTCAAACGCCAATTATGTGCATCGGCAAATTGAGTGAAGATGAGAAGGAAGATAAAAACCAGTTTACTGTTAAAACAGTATAATGGTAGCGCACTGGCATCATCTCTACGTAAGTCATAGAGCAAACAACTTAACAGAGTGGAAACGTCATACAATCCATCAGAAATAAAATTACTTTCATGCATACAAACATAAATCACGTCTTTATCCCTTACGGGGTAGACAGAGCCTGAGGTAATAAGACCTAAAGGCCACGTTTAGCGTGACTGTGGGCGTATATGTGGAAAGGGGAACCAAAATAGTGATGGGTGGCTAGCCGCATTGCCTATAATATGATTCCTAAGATTTTTAATAAAATTACGCCAAGGCGAAATTGGCTATTACTGCACTCTGATTGGCGAGTCGAAGGTCAAAAGGGTTAAAGCTGACCAAGCAGCAGTGTTTAACTACCTGTGTATATATATCACACTGCCACTATGCGAATCGATTAATTTTAATAAAATCAAAAAGTAAATGTTTAATCAAAATTCTAATTAGGTACTTCTTCCATGCTGGTCTGGGAGTAAAGAAAAAACATAGAATTTACCAGTTTATTCTCTTCCCGCGCAGGTGTTAAAAGCCCATCTAGGGAGTCTTAGGAATCATGTTATAGATAGGTGATGCGGCTAGCAACCCATCACTATTTTGATTTCCCTTTCCAGCTATACACCCTTAATCATGCTAAACGTGGCCATAAGGTTTTGTTACCCCGTAAGGGATATGTATGTATGCTAATTACTTCTATGACTTAGTTCCATGTAGAAGATAAACGATAAACAATTGTTTTTTTGTTAGTATGCTGTATGTTGAAAAAGACAGATGTGTTGCCATAATTTTACAGCCTTATTGGCACTCTAGTTGATTATTTCCTCTATGGCGTAAGCGCATCGGAATTCCCATCTATGATGGGGCTGAATCTGATATTTATAATCATCTCGTGAACGACTTGTGCAAAGTGGTTGTTGCGGGAGCGGCTGCGCCGGCGCAGCTTATCGCCGATGAGTTACGATTAGTAAATTGGCGAGCGCGGGATCCCATAAATTCAGAGCGTATTCTGAACTCGGGCATTGTAAGCGATGAACTTTTAATATTCTGAAAGTAAACTCCATTCTTCCAAACTCGTCTGGGAGTAAAGAAGTAACATAGAATGTACCTACCAGTTGCTTCTCTTCCGTCTTCCCGCGCTGCTGCTAAAGACCCATCGAGGCGCAATATGCGAAAATCTTAGAAATCATGTTATAAGCGTGCGGCTAGCAACCCATCACTATTTTAATTCCCCTTTCCAGCTATACGCCCACAGTCAAGCTAAACGTGGCCTTTAGGGCCTGTTGCCTTAGGCTCTGTCTACCCCGCAAGGGATAAAGACTTGATTTATGTATGAAAGTAAACTAACTTGAACTATAACAGGAAGATATCCTTTTTAGGGATAAGTTCTACTTTGGACATCTGTTTTTTCTGTATCTGTAATTTATTTGTATAAACAATAAAGAATTATGAATACGTCAGGGTCGTAGTGACCACTATCTTGCTTGTTAATACTACCGCCAAGCAGCAGTGTTTGTAATACTATGTCCCGGTGTGGAAAGTTAGATAACCGGTGAAGTTGTAGGCCCCTTTAGGGTGGCAACGTATCTCAAATGTAATAAATGTTGCGGTTGTCCATAGACGGTGTTCATATGCATTTATTTACGAGTACATTACTCTAACAACAAAACCATATAATTGAAAATACTTTGAGCTCTAGTCTAGTCACTAACATTCACGTTTTAAGAAACAAATAATGGCTCTAACAATGTTGGCCCAACACCCGGCAGCTAATGAAATGTTGGGCCAACACCCGATGGCCAATAAAATGTTGGGCCAACTGCCAAATGTTGGCCATGGCCTGTCGTCGGCGATCAGCGTCGCCGCTCCCGCCGGCGGGCTCTGCCCGAGTCTACCCGCAAATATAAATGACAAAGACATTAATAATTATAAAATTCGTAATTGGAGATATCTCCAATTAATTAATTTGACGGCGGAGGCGTTTTACACCTCTACTGCACTTAAATTATTTTTATTACTTTTGGAGATATCTCCAATGTCGAAAAGAAACTAAAATCAAAATTATGAAACAATAAAGCCGGTGACTATTTGAAAAAAAAAATCGTAAAGTCACAATGAACTTAATCAACTGTGGTAAGGCGTAGATTCATATGAGTTTTCTTGTTCTTTCAATTCTATTTAAAGAATCTATAAAAATGGAAACTAGCTGGAAAGTTTGTCACGGCACGTAACTGTAGGTTCATCATCATGTGGCACCCTGGAGGAATGTCGTACCTCTTATTAGGGTTCGGGGTGAGGGGGAGCTGACGGGAGGCATACCCGGATGCGCCTTAAGCCCCAAGGAGGAAGCAACGGCGGCGGCGAGGCCGTCGTTGGGCACTATTCCTCAGGAGGACTTCGCAAGAGGTTCGGGGGCGGACTCACGTTGACCTCGTTTCAACGTGCAATCGTTCCTTGCGCAGACGAGAGGGGAAAAGGCGAACTCGGTGCTTGCACCGATCGCCCGATCCCTTGAGACCAGCGGGAACGGTAACGGGGCATTACCTTCCTGCATGCACGGTCTCATTGTCCAAGGGAAGATGGGCCCAGCGTACGGGCCCTCCCCTTCTTGGCGCGATCCTGGCGCAAACCGGGGCCACCGCGGGGGCGTTTGTGGTGAAACCCTAGTGGCATCCAACAGCATCCCCATCACACCGGATTGAGGCAACGCCGGAGAGTTTTTAGTTCCCTTTTGCTTTTAAAGGTGCGACACGGCGCACAGTACCACTGACCCACGGATTTGTTGCACGTGTTGGAAGGCTTAGGACAGATCTTTTTGTGAAGGCGTTTCGCTTCGACGTCTTCTACTTTAACTGTAGGTTATGTAGTATCTGTATATGCAGCATGCAGAGTTAATCTTATAAGATTCTTATAAGATTGTTGTTCCTCTTATTAGAATCTACTGACAAGTCTCATAAGATATTTTCAATATGTCTGGTTCACTTGTGGGAATGGACTCTGGGAGAGCCAGCACCAGCAACAAGAATAAGTTCTGTGTTGTTCGGAGTGAACATTTGGAGTCATCGTATAGATACAGGCGATACATTGCGGAGGTACATTTTAAAATAAAAGAATTTTGCTACATACTCCGCGATATAATCAAGTCAAGTGTTCTAAGTTGTCAAATCTTTTTGATGAATTTAAGTGGAACTAAAACGTGTGTATAGGGAAAATTGAAAGAGTGGTGTTCAGTACGAAGGCTTTACCGTAAGAAGTGTTGACAGCGACAATGTTGTTATCAACATATATTATTATAAAATAGTTCGCTTAAGTCTAAAGAGGTTGCGTTCACACTCCAACACTTTTCAAAACCACCACAAAAACCTCTGGGTCGTTTCAACTCTCTGAGACATCTTCGTTCCCTGTTTTGACTTGACTCAATATTTTATTGTCTGGTTGAAATTGCTATTAAGCAATAAAATCGCCTATTGTCTACCTTGCTTCACAAATAATAAAAATAAAATAATAAATATCTTGGGACAAATTTCACCAATTGATCCAGCCCCCAACTAAGCAAAGCTTGTGCTATGGGTACCAGGCAACGGATAATCATACTTATATAATGTAGATAAATACATACTTAAATAGATACAACATCCACGACTCGGGCACAAATATTCGTATTCACCATACAACTGTCTGCCCCTACCGGGATTCGAACCCAGGACCTCTAGCTTCATAGTCAGGGTCACTAACCACTAGGCTATCCGGCATATAGCATATAGCATATAGCAACTAACTTAAAATATAACTAAGCAAAGGTAAGGAGGGTTCGCTGCCAGAGCGACAGATGACGAAATAACTTCTTTCTAATACGTAATAAATAAGTAAAACCAGGAGAATATTCACGTGGTAAGGGGAAGAGCCCGGCGCCGGAGTGCGGGCCGAGACGTACGTAATCTCATTAGAGAAATACAAACTTTATCATTCGCTCCCTCTGACATAAGAACAGTAAAAACAACTTTTACCTGTACGTTACATAAACAAAAATAACTATATCCTCGTTACTGCTTTTCTAATGAAGAAGTAATGGACCTATCTTCTACGCTTTGTCAAATGGGCCCGTGAGCCACAAGCGATTTTGACAAGCAGCAAAAACGGATGGAATTGATTTTTAAATAAGAATCGCCCAGGTTTATTTTATTTTTAGTGTAAGCGTTATTTTTATTTTTGAGGCACTTTTTAATTTAAAGACATTTTTTAATGATTCTATAATTGTGTCTAAAAATGTTTTCGTACTTTGATGGATGTTGAAAACAACAAAGAAAAATTTTACAGAAATGTTCAAGCCATCAAAAACATAACTTGCAAAAAAACAAAAAAACAGTTCTACAGTGTAATACCAAGGCGGTTAATTTATTCAGTCTCTATCTAAGGGACTTTCTGTCTTAAGTTATTACGTAATTAGGTAACCTAGCATTGTATAGTGGTCATAAATCAATATGAAAAATCTTTTATGTTTGAAATAAACAGAAAGACTAGGCTATCGCATGAAAACACAATGTATCTCACAAGTAATACATACATACATACACAAAGCACGTCTTTATCCCTTACGAGGTAGACAGAGCCTAAGGTAACAAGACCTACAGGCCACGTTTAGCAAGACACTGTAGGAGCCACATGGCCTACAACATGATTCCTACGATTTTCGCCCATTCCCCCGATGGGCTTTTACCATCCACGCGGGAAGAGAAGCAACTGGTGCATTCTATGTTATTTCTTTTCTCTCAGACCAGCGTGGAAGTAACACAAGTAAAACATATTAAAATAAATTACATGGTCACCCAGGTACTGTAAATAAAGCCCTTATTTACTCATAATTTGTACTATACGACATAATGTAACTAAAAACGAATATTTTATCAAAAAAATCTTTGTATAGCTCACAATTTCTATCTACATGTCGGAGGAAATGCGTCGTCTGAATTACCTCGACCAGCGCGTTTACACGAACGTGTCAATTTTAATACATTTCGCTGCGCCCGCAACTGCTGCACGCGTTGACACTCGACAAGATAAATCCAATTTTAATATCACAAGATTCACTGAAGCAAATTGAATAATTTAATAAAAATTACTTTGTCGCAAAAAGGTGTCTATCAATCTAAATCATTCAAATGGGACAGCGTACGCGCAGCTCACCGCGGCTAACACGAGACCGCGCGAGAGCTATGCTGCGCGCGAGATAGACTAGCCATCTCTTTTTAGAATAAACAGTAAGAAAAAGACGGGCATACTATCTCGCGTGCAACACGACTTTCGTGCTGACATTGTAGGGTTATGATGGGCGATCTCCGATTGGCGCCGCCAGCGCCGCGCGTGACATTTCAATCTGCGCCCGCGCATTCCGCTGCACACCTCTTAAATGAGCGTTACGAGTTCATTTCACGACGCGCTCCTTAAATGACCTGTGCCTGATTACCTCCGCTCCGCGATCCATCTTCGCCAAATAATACACTGGCTTGTATCAAGCAATGTAACCGCTTACAATGTGACGAGTTGCTCCAAATTACTTTAACAATACATACATAGGTATATCACGTATTTATCCTTTACGAGGTAGACAGAGCCTAAGGTAACAAAACCTCAAGGCCACGTTTTGCATGATTAAGGGCGTATAGGTGTAAAGGGAAATCAAAATAATGATGGGTTGCTAGTCGCATCGCCTATAACATGATTCTTAAGACTCGCCCATTCCTTTCGATGGGCTTTTGCCATCTGCGCGGGAAGAGAAGCAACTGGTAAATTCTGTTTTTTCTTTACTCCCAGACCAGCATGGAAGATATCACTAACTTTACCGATAAGACGATGTTGACGTATGTTTGACAGAAAACCTATAGGAATATAAATAAACCTAAAATGGCCCTTCCATGCTGGTCTGGGAGCAAAGAAAAAACATTGAACGTACAGTTGCTTCTCTTCCCGCGCAGATGGTAAAAGCCCATCGAGGGAATGGGCGAAAATCTTAGCAGTAGTGTATAATTGGGGGACCTGGATCAAACGAGATCCAGGATCCCCCAATCATACATTATAATGATTACTGATCATGAATCAATATATTTATACTATCAATCGAATTATCTGTTGAGCATATAATTACAGTACAATCCGATAATCAAATGCTAGTTCAATCAAAAACTACTTCAATTAAATTCTAGTTCTAATACACTCTGAGCCAGAACCGCCATAAACACCATCGATCACAAATACTAGTCTTGTTTTATTTATGAACTTTGAATAGCGAAATAAAACACTCTGTTAATAATTAAAATAATTTATTTAATTATTAATAAGATTGTTACACTCTATATACCACTGCCTAATATACTTTACATTTTTTAAAGCACATCTTTTTTTATGCTTCATAATACATTTAATAGACGAGTTACCAACATCATTAAACATTTTATACAATTCTTCAAAGGCTGGACACCTCAATTCTTCGACATCAATAATATCACAATTAGAGCATAATTCTTTAACCCATTTAACATTTTCGGAACCTTTTACTAAAAGAGTCTTATTTTTTAGCAAATACTTCGCATATTCTTTGAAATCAGGGTAGTCATAATTTCCTTCACTCCATGTTATGCTGTAGTTTTTCCTCATGCACCGCACCTGTTCCCGCTCTTCATCTGTTAACTTAGAATACGGGAACGGCGATTTTATGTGACTATTTTGTACATATTTTTCTCCAGCGAGAGCAAATTCCTTTATTATAAAATTATTCTCATTCACCTTGAAGCCTTGCACGTCAATTACGCAAGTATTTGAATTCATATTAATTTCTTCGAAAACAAGAAGCAGTTCTAGACTATGGCGGTTGTGATAAGACTGTTGAAGTCTAGCGTATTGTTCGTATAATAAACCATAATTATTATGCTCGAATTTCGCAAACGATAATCAAATCAAATTATATCTTTAGGTTTATTCCTAACTTTAGGAAGAAAGTAAACAAGGATTAAGTATACATGATTTATTTATACAACATACATTATGATTGTTGATTTATTTACATAAAAATATTATTATCTACGCACCACTTATTTAAACAAGATACATTTTTTAAAGCACACGTTTTGGTATGGTAAATACAATTATAAATGTCGGAAGAAATCGAATATTTCTCACTAAGTGTTTTTAAATTAGGACAATTAAAGTCTTCTAAATTATATACATTGTCACTTTCTATTATCTTCTTTAACCAGAGCACTTTTTCAGTACCTTTTGTATAAATACGTCTATTTTTACAAAAGTTTAATATCAAACTCTTATAGTTAAAGTATGACACATACCCCTCATTCCATAATATTCCTCTGTTTCTCTCTATCCATGAGGCTTGTACCCGTTCTTTCTTAGTTAAATTATAAAATGGATAAGGTGGTTTAATCAACAACACAACGACACCTTTTTTGCAAATAATTGCTATTTCTTTAGGTATAAATGTATTGTTTTCGTTTTTAAAACCTTGAACATCCATAATCATATTCATGATAATTTTCGTACTATATTACTCAAGGGTTTATACTCGATTAGACGATCATTTATGATTAGACAGTACGCTGTTGTATTGTCAGGTATATCTTCTGAAGACTCGATTTCTAAACGGACGTCAACCGGTCCTGTTTTCAACGAATCATTTTGTCGTGAACAATCAATAACGAACAGCGGTGCTTTTTTCCCGAATGTATTTAAATCAAGCAGGGGATCGGTTCCGGTGTTGTAATACGACTGACGGAAGTTAACATACATTTCGTATAATATACTATACTTATCTTCATTAAATTTTAAATTAAGTGAATCATAAGGAAAGTACTGTGAATTTAAAAACAACTTGACATTTGTTATGTTACAATGATCAAATTCTGATGAACTCTTCGCTCGATTCAGTTTTCTACCAGTTTGAACACCGAATATAACATATCTCGGTTTTTCTAACTGAGAAGCAGTTTTGACAGACCACGAGTGTTTTGTTGCTCTAGGTAAAAGCGGATATTCATATAAATCCCAATTTCGGAAAGCTAGTTGTATTGCTCGATCTTTTTCCAAATGCTTAAGCAGCAATAATCTATTGCGATCTGAAACTTTAATATGAGGGACACGCCATTGAACCTTATGTATGTCTATTTCTATAGTATCATTTGTATCAGTTATAACACTATTCAAAACAGAATTGTTTCTATGAAGTATAAGTTCATGTCTACAATTGGCGACAATTTTGTTATAATCTTCTGCAAACCCTATCACTTTATTAAGCGGTATAATAACAGAAAAATTATCCCCCTTTTTCGCAGTTCCGTTTAAATTCCACCCCCACAATGCTGAACTTTTACTTTCGCCTGCGTTCATTGAGATAAGAGATTTAATCGTAGTCGTGATTCCAGCATTTTTAACATGATCTATTTCTACCCCATTTAGTTCGTATCTTATATCTTGAAATAAAAACAATATAGGATTATTTATAAACTTAATCTCTTTCTTCTTCTTTTTTCCTGCTGTATCTAGTTCAAATACACTCGCATGTCCTTCGATGTAAATGGAGCTTGCAGATGGTAATACATAAACATCTTGCTGATGAATAGGTATTCTGATTTCATCGTTTTCTTTAAAGCTGTGATTGTACGGATTGTAGCTATGAATCTCGTAGCTTTCAATAGAATTATCTTGTTGTGGTAGTTCAGTTATTTGCAGCATATTATATTTATTTTATTTTATTTTGAAGCCAAGAGAATGAAGAAAGATTTTATTACTTTTAGTAATTTTATTTGTCGTGCTTAATCGTGTTCTTCCTTTGAACACTGGAAGATTAATAGTAAATTTTTGTTCTTTGATGTTGCTTTTATTGAAAACATACATATTTAATTGTATACATATAATAAATTGAAGCGGTTATTTGTACTAAACTCAGCACACTGTTATGTACTCAACACCGAATTCTGAATACTGTCCACGAAGGAATGTCCTAATCCTGGTTTAGCATTTTATTTTATTATCATTTAACAATCGTAACTATGCGTTTAATCCGGTTCGTTATTTATTTATTTAGTATCGATTTACTTTCCCAAAATGATTTTAGAAATTTCAAACATAAATGTCCGCAGTTGTATAAATGATTGCCTTGTAAATTGACATAATTATACTGAATATTTGTTCCGACATATGCTAAGAATTCTTTTGGTGGTTTTAAGTTACCGTAACTATCAAAATATTCAATATAGTCTTTAATTTTTCCATAGGCTACCCAGTGAGTACCAACATTTCTAGATGAATCTAAATTAATCACGCCGCATTCCACCCGCCACGGCTTTTCTGGTAATTCATCTCGCATAAATACGCCTCGAAAATGAGGTATATTTTTCGCATGCTTTATTATATCGATATTAGTTAGCGCTCGATCGGGTAGCCTAGTATCTAGTTTTTTTTGCTTGAAACGTAAATTCCTAACCCGTGTTTGTACGGTTTAAGATGTAATCCTTTACCAATACACATAGCCTCCATTTTCATGTTATGTCTTTTTAACTCTGCAAGATGTTTTTGTGCCGATTTATAGTGGTTGATAGCTTTGGTGATTCCCGCAACACCTCCAGCCAAGCTCCCCGTAGCAGATAAGCCGGCAAGAATAGGAATTAATGGTAAAAACCCACCAGTTTTAGGTACAGGTATCACTCTCGGGGATTGCACGGTTATGTCAGAAGCAAATTCTCGAGCAGCCGCGTATGCTAACTCCGTTAGCAATTTCTTACACTTTGGTTTCAAATTTCGAATATGTTTTTTAGTATGCGATACAATATTATTAAAGGTTTTTTTCAGACCAGCTCCCGTTTTCTGGGTGGATGGTAATAATGTTTTTTCCTTATGATGCGCTTCTTTTTTAGTATTACTTCGTGTGTGTTTCATTTTAATAATAGTAATATTGCTATGATTAAAATGCTTTATTTAAAGTAGACTTTCTTGCATAAAGACCCAAGTGCAAATGAGCGTATTAAGTATGAATAGCTTATTTAATGTACTAAAATCACTACAAACGATTGTTTTTATCAATCCAGCTGTTCTCACTTGATGGAAGGCCCAGCCACTTAACATATACTTTGTTTCCTTTGCTTTTCACAACTTTTTCAACAAGATATACATCAGGGTGAGCAGTTTTCTGAATTTCTTGTCTGTAGAATGCTCCTAAAATAGGTCTAGACTTTGCGTCTTCTAATAAATATGTGAGTGGGTTAGTTTGTTGGACTTTTCTTATCTTAAATATTTCGGTTGACCAATTAGGTGTAAATCCTTTTTCAAAACATCCCTTGTATTTACTGATTCTTACAAAATCTCCAACTTGAAAAACATGACGATTCGGTCTTTTTTCGGATAGCGAATTGTTAATGTATCTTTGTAAGACGATTTCTTTATTATTATGATTAATTTCAGCCGGCGCTTTTCCTATGGTTCTATGAAAGGTATGATTGTATTCGTAAACTTTCTTGTCAAGAGTCCCATCGATCCATTTATAATTTCCTTTCAAACTAAATTCTTTGTAAAGCTTAGTTTTAAGAGTTCTTATAAGTCTTTCTACGATTGATGCCTTTTTTGTAGAATAAGAAGAGTAATGATTTATGTGATACTTTTCAATAACTTTTTTGAATTTATTATTATAAAATTCTGTACCCATGTCAGTTTGTAAATTTTTTGGCTGACGACCATTTTCCAGCAATGTTTGAAACTCTTTAGATACGATTTCTTTAGTCTTTTGTTTAATCGGGAATGCCCAAGCATATTTTGAGAAACCGTCTATAATTACTAGTATGTATTTATAACCAGCATTTAATTTGGATAAAGCTTGCATATCTATCAAATCCGCTTGCCAAAGGTCATCTATATCTCTTAATATTACGCTTCTCCGAGGGAAGTTTACTCGTACGTTTTTATGAATTTCATTAACAACGTCGGCTTTGCTCATAATGCTTGTTTAATTTTCCCTCAAGCTCCTTTAATGCAATATCTTTTTCAATATTTTTTACACGGTCTGTTAAAATCATAACCAGCTTTTCAATATGCGCAAGTTTTTCAGAATTATTCTTATTAAATTTATCAATGACCTCTTTATTAACAACGTTGGATACTTCACGTTTATCTATAGATGATATTTTAATTACTTCCACTTTATAACTATCAATATTAAAATTTCCTTTTTTCTCTTCATTCATGTCTAATGCTTATTAGATTACTAGACGAAATGACTACACGAAAACAGAATTTATTCTTTTATTATACCTGCTTCCTTTAACTCTTCAATAATTGATATAATTTCATTGTCATGATTGCTGTTACCCGCACTTTTAGATGCAATTAAAAGTTTAAGTCTTTCAATAAGTTCGTTAGGATCATCCCAATAAATATAATCCGTATTACTTTTATATCGTTTTAATTCAGGCAAACCTTGACCGATTTTCAGCCGCGGCAACTGTTGAGTGAACTCATTATTTTCGTCAGTTAGTTGTGAAAATAGAGGCTTGATTATTGTACAGTATTTTAATCCTTTGTCACCTTTTAATTGTCCGGCCGGGTCAAAGTCCCGTTTGTGTGCGTTTGTGTTAGTTAAAATTTCTTTGTATTTTGTTTTATCTTCTTCAGTTACAAGCTTAAGATTAGGTCTATTACGCAATAAAAGTTCTTTTAAACCGCTGGTCAATTCATAATTTTTATTTTTGACAGTAATCATGTATTTCTTTTCCGAAGTATTATCAGTATTATTTTTAAAAGATAAACTAACAACAGTGTTTCCCATCATCAGGTTCTTATCTTTAACATAAATACCAAATGGAACATTGACTTGCTCATACATGTCCATCATGTCTTCTTTTTTCAAAGATAAAAGTGTATCATGACTGTTACTTTGATTTGTTGTATTTTTATCATAATCATTAGAACATCCATAATATTCTGAATGGTGATTAGAATCAGCATTAATTATGTCTTTAAAATTATTATAGTCTAAAGAAGAGTTCGAATCGATGTGCGTGTTATTTTTACCATTTCTCGGTGTTATGTTAAAAGCAGAGTGTGGTGTTTGATTTATCTTGACAACTGTTTCTAAAGAATCAGTAATAGGTTTAAATACTTTTTTAAATTTCAGATCAGCTTCATCATCTTCATTTTTAATCTTCTTTATTTTGTTTTTTATATTGTTAACTGATTTAATGAGTTGTGCTTTTAAATCGGTATCCATTTTACTTTCCAACTTATTAATATGACTACCGTTTCTTACAACCCTTTGATTTCAAGTGAGATTTTTAAACTAGAAATCGGAATATATAACTAAGTTAGAAGCGGACAAACGTGTCAAATCCTTGTCTATATCGTCCGTTATTTATCGCACAATCTTTATTTATAACTAAGAAACTGAATCGATCTTGCCATATAACAGAACAAAGTTGCTTAAATTTTATCCAATCTAAATCTGTATTTACATGTTCATTGTATATATGTTTTAAATTGGTATCATCTTGTTTGAAGATAATTAAAACATTAACATTATCTCTGATCAGTTGTTTAGGTATTTTCGAATAAGTCTGCGATAAGTAAAAACAATCTATCTGCCTATGTCTTCCCATAGTAAAATAATTTCTAATATTCATTTGATTTTCACATGCGACATCATCGAAAATCATAATGGAATTTGTCAAAGCATAGTTGGGATGAAGAACTTCTTTGTGATCATTAAATACAAATAGTTCCGCTCCTGGAACACTCTCCATAACTTGTCTTAAAAAGAGGTACTTTGGTTGAAAAGCTGTCTTTGAGTATAAATAAATATGTTTAAATTTCAAACCATTTTCATGTAACAATAAATTTAACATAACATTAGTTTTACCACAATTTGAAGGACCGCATATTATGCAACGAATGGTATTAGGTAACAACGAACTATGTTTTAATTTTTGTGCGTCATTTTTTACTTTGAAAGTATTTACTTCCAAAGTTTGACTCTGTTTATCAAAGATCATGATGAAATGGGAGGGAATCTCGTATTTTAATGCTTATATAATCTTGGGTCTAGTCTAGATCGTTGCTTAAAATGATGATCAAAAGAAAGAGATACATATAATAATTTATTTGATTTGATTTGGTTGCATATATAAAAACTTTTTCATTCATGCTGAAATAAACAAAGCATAACAATCACGCGAATACAATTTCACGATTTCTTATAAAGAAAAACCAATACATAGCTCTAAATCGCAGTTAAAAATATAAAAACTTTTTATATAAGACTGTTTTTTATTAATATCATATCTTCAACATGATAATATAACTAACTACTTATATACTAAAAGAAATCTTTTCAAATACGTACAGGGTATTTCGTATATCTATTAAAAAATTGTATTACAGTGACCCCAGGGGAGCGTTTCTATGTTACCAGCTAATATTTGCCTCTTGTCATCATTACTGTTTAAAACTACTTTGTTTACTTCCTGTGAATATAAAACATGTTTAATGGATTTAATCAGATTCATTTTTCGTCTAAAATTTTTTTTGGTGTGTAGCGCTGTTTTATAATCGGAAAGTTGTAATCGATTCGTTATAGGTTTTGAAACACCTTTAGCTTTGTTTAATGAAGTTTTAACTGTCTTTAAACAGTAGAGTTTAGCTCTTAAGCCTACAAATTCAGTAATTACGTCACCACCCATTTCATCTTTAAATAATCCTGGTACTTTAGCGTTAATTTGAGGTATGCCGTACGGGTTATCCTCATCATAATTACTTGTATCAAATTTCGTAATATCATTACGCAGGTCTTGATAAAAGTCCTGTGTTACAATATTATACAGAAGACTATCAGTATCCGTGTAACAAAGTGCAGCATTTGAATTATATTTTTTTTTTATAACATCATAGTGAAATCGATACAAATGCTGTTTAGCGAATTCCAGTACTGTAAATCCGATATATATTGGTCTGTCTAGTAAAATTTTTTCAGGAGCTAAATGGATAGCTACAAAATTTTCTGAAAATATGCATACGTTTTTTACATTTGGTTTTAGTAAGATTTTTTCTGCTCCTATATATTTATTTGTTTTATTGCTACAATCCTTCCATTTTGTAACTAATTTAACTTCTATTCGCTTTCGTTTATTTTCAATCGTCTTACCGAATACCGCATTATTCAGAAGTTTGAAAAAGTCTTTTTCGAATGCTGTAGTAGCACTTTGTCTTAAACGAGTATTTAAATCAATGTACTTTTGTAAAAAGTTATCTTGTCTGAAGCGTAAGACTCTGTGAACATTCCTTAATATTAAACCATTTTTCAAACATTCCTTCAAGTGAACATAATGTATGACGTAATTGTATTTATCATATAAATTAGCAACTAATTTTTTTGATTTACCGCCTGGCGGAATGAATTTTTCTGGCGCGAAAGGTAACTCACTGTGAAAATCATGTAAATGATCAGGATAAGTCATGTCTACTTCTAAAATATATCCAAATTCTCCATCATTTGGTATTGTCATTACGTTAAAATATTTAACTTCATCTTCAGTTAAAAATTCAAAATCTGAAATAGGCATTTTTTTCCTCATCGCATAACCGTATAGATTGTTACAATCGAGATATATTAAATATGATGATGGTTTTGAATCATTAAATTCTGGAATATATTTATTATTTGCCTTTACATGTCGAAGAGAACATTGAGCTAATCCCCCTCGTATCCCGTTCTCAAGCATCTGATACATATTTAAATCATCTAATAACTGTAATTGAACACCTGTACACAAAAGCATGGCATCCCAACTTAAACTAGGTGCAGACACATAATAAGCCGGATCGAGATTATAATGTTGTAAACTTGTACTTCTGAAATGTTCAAATATATCACACAATAATAGAACGTCACATTTCAAGTATAAATCGGTATATTCTCCTAATGAACTTATATTAAAGGCAGACCATACGAGTTGCGCATGTGTATACTCGGTATCAGTGATATGCTCATCTTTTAAAGAATTGAAAAAATGTTCTTTATGTGGTAGTTTATCCTCTTCGTATTTAGACCAAGAATTAATATAATCATAAGGATAAATACCTTTACGTCTCAGCAAATTAATTTTTTTATAGTTTTGAAATTCTTTTGATAAGTTGTGGAAATCCTTTTCATTCAAATTTTTTGTTAATTCATGTAAGCTGGAACTAAGAAATTGATAAGAATCTATAAACTTAATATTGATTGGTTGCGATTGGTTTGTTGATTCTATGATTTTTGTAATAGACGTATATTTCTCTTTGGATTGAGGAATAATTTTCACAGAACCAGGATATTTTGCCAGTTCTTTAATAAACAAATGACAGTCATAACCAGCAAGGTTATGAAAAACAACTGGTATAAATGGACATACTCTGTATCTTAAATTGCAAAGTGAATGTGCGGCGCCTCTATACTCTGAAGTAATATGATCATGATCATGAACTTTATCACCGAACAAAAATTGTTTGCATATGTGGCATTTATCAGCATTTGTATGGCTAACTACTTGTTCGATAGTTAAAGGTTTCATTACATTATTATGAGACAATATTGAATGAATGTTCTGTATATCATCAATTAACCACTTTATAAAAATCTCGACGCAATCTTCACCTCTATAGCTAACATATTTGTTTAAACAAGGATTATGCGAACAACAAATATAATACCCAAAACATGATGGAAGATGCTGTTTAACGGTTTGAGTGTTTTGTGTACTCGCATCTTCACAATTTATTAGCATACTCTCAAAGTCAGCGTAAATTATATAATTAATTTTTTGTTGTCGTTCAAAGTTTTTAAATTGAATCGTTGCATTTTTTTCAGGTAAAACAGTAAGAATGTGAGAACAATGATGTGAATTATATTTTTTTTCAGTGGTGAAAAATTGAAGACAAGAATCACAAAAATGCATATTACCCTTGTGGTGAGTTATTTGACGACGAACTAGACGCACTAGGTCTTTGATTAAGCAGTAATGACCTGCATCGTTTTGTTCAATATATAACAAATTGATATGATTTATCTTCTTGGATTTCGTGCGGTACAACGGTCCTGTTACAATACCTTTGTCTACCCCATAGATATTAATGCTTATATCACTATTACTTTTCTCAAACAACCTTACATCATTAGCAGACGGAGGGAATGACATTCCTTTTATATTTAAAACGGTTGAATAGTGCGGATAAGACTTAACTCGAGACACATTATTCTTTGAAGGAAATAGAGCTGCCATAATGCTCCATAAAAAACAATGACTATCGTTGTTCTGAATGTTTATACAGGTTTTAGTATTCTTGATATTAATTGGTAGCGGTATGTAAGTACCACCTCTCATTGGGTTATATTTATTTATATTGATTTCTAAGTGACTAATTGTAGAATAAGACCAGCCGGATTCGCGATGTTCGAATTCGATTAGTTTATTTTTTAAGTTCTCGATCATAGTCATATATAATTCATTCAAATTTGTGTTTTTAAATACAATACTATATTTTGTGTTAAAAGACTTAAGCTGCTGGTTACATGAATTCGGTAATGTAAAATGAACAAACAGCTCGCTGTTCATTTTAACACAATCATGTTTCAATAATGCGGATTTAATAAGGTATAAAATATCACTTCGAATACCGCATAGGAAAGTCTCAGGTGTAAGGCATTCGACATCCTGTGAGGGGTTTAAGCGATATGTAGCAATTCTGTTTCTAAATGCTGTGCTAATTATTTCAATGTGTTTAAAATCGGTTTTCGATAAACAATTTGATTTGTGCAAATTTGTTCTTAAATGAAATCTGTATTTATTTATAGGCGTCTCGATCTGACAATGATCACATCGCATAAAAACATTGGCGGATGACTCGAGGTAAGTAGACGGAACTGTAAGCAAAAAATATGATTTTATTGACAGTATTTATTCATAGATTTATTTAATACATAGGTTAATAATAATAAAGGTATGAATTGGTAAGCGCTCTCTATAATGCACTAAACATACTAATTTCGTAATCATTAAATACAATAAGAATAAAAAGAAAACATAAAAATAAAACATTAATAGTAGTTGCTAACAAATGTTGGAGTACAAGTTCTATATTCCTTACGAGTCGATGTAATAAAGTTTGATAAGTGCTGCCAAGCTGTAGTATTATCATCCGTCTGCGTTTTTATGCTAACTATGGCTTGCCGCCATCTATTAACAGGTAACACGTTTTTAATATCGTCGCACTTGTAAACTTTTAGTTCAATAAAGTGCGAACCTGTTTTTGTTTGATTCTCCTGTCGTGAAAACCCATTGGCTAGTCTTCGCGTGATACTAGACGGTAATTTACCAGGTGCAGGGGTGATACTCGAGGACTGCTTCTCATCCTCACTATCGCTCCCAAAAAGCTCTGCAGCAGTTGCGCGGCGTGGTTTCGCAGGCACCGGATTAATTTTGATCTTCTTTTTTGACGCACTTGAAGATGATTGTGACGACTTTGTCAGCTTTTTCTTTTTATCACTCGTTTCAACCAGTCTCGCAGCTTCATCTTCAGAGCTTGATGAAGAAACTATAGCTTTAGATGAATGTTTCAATCTGAAAAATAAAATAAAAATGATCGTTAAATTAAATCGAGCTAATAAAAATTTTGCGGACACTTGACTACATTAGAGGATATTCATTGAAAGTAATTAAAATATTGATGGGTCTGATTAAACTTAAACAACATCATTCAATAACACAGAATAATCTGGGGTATCGAATAGAATCGAAAGATAAATTGAATACATTACGTTTTGCTATGCTTCCTCTTTCTTATCTCACTCGAGTCGGTCTGCATCGCTGACTCGTCTTCCGACGGAAATAGTGTTTCAGCGTTGTTAGAGCTATACTTCGACCTGAAATAAATATTAAAACATTTTAAGAGGTATATTTAAAAAGTATCGTCATTCGTCTTGTTACATACAATTTACTAGAGCAACCCTTCGAAATTATAAAATTTTGCACTACTATAAGAATGACGCATAATAACATCATAGCATCATTAAACTATTATTCTTTACCGCTATTCGAATGACTCATAATTTTATTAATGATATTAAGTTAAATTACTCTATTCAATAAACAGCATCATTTACATTGAAAGCCGGAATTAGTTAGCATAACTCTATCGAATTCCAATATTTACACTACTATTCGAATGACGAATAATTTTATTGATAATATTAATGACTCCATTGTATAAAAACATCGACATTTAAATTATTAGACAGCATAATTGAAGCTAGAAAAGTAATTATCTTTTCTAGGTATCTATTCGAATAGATAAATAATAAATAAATTATCCATCAGTCCAGAAATCCACGACCTCACTTCATAGTCGGTTTTACTAACGATTCGACTATTCAATCGTAATGATGGTCACATAATTTAATAAATACATTTAGTTAATAAGATAGATACTTACATTTTTTTTGATGATGATCCTTCAGCTTAGGAGATGAGGCGCTGGTTGGCTCTTTACTTTGCAGAGGAGATGAATGATGCACTAGATTCGGTATCAATCGCTTAAGTACTCTCTAATCCACGTGAATATCTTCCATATACGGAAAGCATCCGCGTGACTTTAAAATAGATCTCATCATGTATCAGCAGTAACCCTTTTAAGCGGCGTAATCTTAAACTTCTGCGTTAACGCTTAGTCTTAAATGGGGAGCGATGATTTTGTATAGTTTAATACTACGGTTTTCCTTGACCGATACGAATTTACTAGCTAATTCACTAACGTCACGATTGGTTTTACTTTATATAACCTATTATACGAAATAAAATAAAAATAAAAACATTTGTTAGTTTTCATATACGAGATCAACAAACAGACATACTTACCTCCAAATTCACTGTATTTGTATGCAAATGATGACATTGCAAATCATTGAGACTCATTTAGCATAGACATCTTTCATATATGGTTTCTTTGGGCTCATATTAACGATAAAACAATTTTACTATGCGATATTAAACCTTATGGTTTCTTTTTTATACTTAAAAAATAACATAAATAACGAGAAATTAGAAAATTTTAACGATTAGTATTTTTGCAATACACCGGTGAGCAGTTCAGCAATGTCGGTGAGTGTTTAGCTATTTTATTATACTTGTTATTATTTAATAATAATCGATATCCATACCAGCGACTGGATAGCTGAGTGGTTAGAGAATCAGCTAGCAGATATTATGTATGAAAAATATGAAAGCTTGTTCTCGAGCTTCAAGTGTTTAATATATAAGTAAAGTGTTTAGTATTTAAGTATATATCTATCTATATAAGCGTGTTTATTCGAGCTAGTATCTATAACGTAAGCTTAGCTTACTTTAGACTCAGGTTAATCGAGATCGATTGTCTCTGATATTTATATAGTAATCCAATGCAAGCTTTAATGTTATACTCGATTTATAAATTTTAATGTCGTTTAGTCTGATAAGAATTCTTTTGTTAATTATCGATAAATTACGATTAATTGTTATCAGACATCGATTTTACTGACAATTATTTGATTCAAAAATTTTGAATATCTTTTCTTTACAGGATACAGAAGATCTCTTTAATTTTGTGCCGGCGGATCAGCGCGCTACGCATGGAGCGGAACAAAGATCTACCACTCATGATGGCGCTTCTCGCAAGAGAACCAGAAGCGAACTACCATATTCTTCATACATAAAAAGAACTGTAAAACGTGCGACAAAAATAATTAAAATAGAAATTTATGACGCCGAGAATGCACCGAAATCTGAACATTCAATGTGTACTTGTGAAGCAGAAATCTGCGCCCAATATGTTGTGAAGGGTATATTATTTGATGACGTATATAGCGCAACTAAAGATATCATAAGTAAAATTCAGGATGACATGGATTTGAGAATAACTAAAATGTGTTAGTTAAGTATAATAATGTGCTACTATATTGTCTACTTATTAAAAATAAAGGAGTTATGTAATATTATATGTTTTATTTATAATAATTCAGATAGGTAACTATAGCGTTAATAATCTTATATCATTACGAGTCTGAATGCTGAATAAATAAATTTAGAGTTCAATTTAGAACTACGTAATTAAATTACTATTCAAGAATCAGAAAAAGTTTCGAGCGCTGGTTGGATTTGAACACGCGTCTCTCAAGTTTGTGATCAAGCTAGTTTGGTTTTTTCATTCATTGAAATACACAGCCATTATAAACGGAGCTTTGAGTAAGACAGATCCTATTAAATTAGTCTTGCTTATAGTTATCAGCTGATATCCAATTTAATAGACCCTTAACAGTACCTTCAGTGATGCAAGTACATACGCATTCCTTTTACGTTTGTTGAATCAAATTGCAAGCGTATCGCGAAGTAATCTAAGATGTTACCAAAACGAGTTGTCGAAGAGCGTATGCATACTGAAGCGGGTCGGGTTGAGCTATTATAATAAAAATCTACCTTATACAGTGCTGTCATACGGATGATATTAGAAAATAATGTATTTTTATCTTATTTTCTATCGGTGTAAATTTGCTTGGTGGAGGCAGCTTTAGAAAATAGTCCTATATAATTGATGAGCTCAATGTTAACAAATGCATTATTAAATTATTTCTCAGCGGATCTCGCCTGCTACCAACATTACGTAACTAGTGCACTCGAAGTGAGACTCGAGAACGAAACTGTGAATCATGTCATCAAAACTTACGTCTGATTACTCGTCTTCAGCTGTAAATGTCGGGAGCATTGTAAAAAGGAATCAAACATCCGAGGCTCTCATTAAAAAACCTCAGCAGGAGCTCCATTGTCAGACCTGTAACGAAGACTTCGACGATTGGAAGACGTTCGAGAGCCATCTCATACAACTACATGTGTCGCTGCCTTCAGTGGTTGTAGACAGACTCCCTCAGCAGGACTTCCATTGTCAGACCTGTAACGAAGACTTCGACGATTGGAAGACGTTCGAGAGCCATCTCATACAACTACATGTGTCGCTGCCTTCAGTGGTTGTAGACAGACTCCCTCAGCAGGACTTCCATTGTTACACCTGTAACGAAGACTTCGACGATTGGAAGACCCTCGAGAGCCATCTCATACAACTACACGTGTCGCTGCCTTCAGTAGTTGTAGACAGACTGCCGATAAAATGTATGTTGTATAAATAAATCCAATACATAATTCTTGTTTACTTTCTTCCTAAAGTTAGGAATAATCCTAAAGATATATTTTTGATTTGATTATCGTCTGCTAAATGATTTTAATTATTAACATGACATTTTATTTCGCTATTCAAACTTCATAAATAAAACAAGACTAGTATTTGTGATCGATGGTGTTTGTGGCGGTTCTGGCTCAGAGTGTATTAGAACTAGAATTTAATTGAAGTAGTTTTTGATTGAACTAGCATTTGATTATCGGATTGTACTGTAATTATATGCTCAACAGACAATTCGATTGATAGTATAAATATATTGATTCATGATCAGTAATCATTATAATGTATAATTGGGGGATCCTAACTAGAATTTAATTGAAGTAGTTTTTGATTGAACTAGCATTTGATTATCGGATTGTACTGTAATTATATGCTCAACAGATAATTCGATTGATAGTATAAATATATTGATTCATGATCAGTAATCATTATAATGTATAATTGGGGGATCCTAACTAGAATTTAATTGAAGTAGTTTTTGATTGAACTAGCATTTGATTATCGGATTGTACTGTAATTATATGCTCAACAGATAATTCGATTGATCGTATAAATATATTGATTCGTGATCAGTAATCATTATAATGTATAATTGGGGGGATCCTGGATCTCGTTTGATCCAGGTCCCCCAATTATACACTACTCTTAGCAATCATGTTACAGGCGATGCGGCTAGCAACCAGTCACTATTTTGGTAACCCTTTCCACCTATACGCCTGCAATCACGCTAAACGTGGCCTTTGGGTCTTGTTACCTTGGGCCCTGTCTACCCCGTAAGGGATGGAGACGTCATTTATGTATGTATGTAAAATTGCTAGAGAAAAATGAAGCGGATAACGTAATTTCCCATTTTCCATGCATGACAACAATCTGCACATCATTTTATTGATCATGCCGGTGAATGGGCAGCGGGCTCGGCCACCCACGCGGCGCCGGCGCAGCTCTATAAACCCGTTGATGGCTGCTACGCATATATTTATAGTCGCAGTGTAATCAGTATTAAATTAATCGCTTTCAGAACTCATCGCGTATAAATTTTCGTAATAATATTTGCTGGTGTTGAATTGCAATCATTCGGTACGATAAATAATTGTTTTATTCCAAAATGTCTCGACAGTCGGTAGGTTGTTTTCATATTAAAGCCGACAAACGGGCATGCGGTTCATCTGATGTTAAGCGATCAGCGCCGCTGCAGTACCAGTAGGGCATGAAATGTGGAGGAAAAAGATCTGGATGAAATTTGGAACATAGATAGATGTTAGTCTGGAATAATACATAGGCTACTTTTTATCCCGGAAAATAGGTCTAAACGAATTCTATGCAGACAAAGTTGCGGGCAACAGCTAGTTACGAATTAAACTTTGGTTTTTAAGATTCAGCCGTTCACCATGTTTGTTAAGCCCGCCTACAGCACCTTCTGACATGCCCCAGTTAAGGTTTTAAGACATGATCCCTTTGCTCCCTGATATCACAACAGGCCGCGCTGACGGCGCGATCCATCACGCGTCCATTACGCATCCCGATCGAACCCGGGACCCGCAAATAGGCCACCCCTATCTAACTCTCGTTTTTCACACCAAAGGGGTAACGCACCAACAACTTTCGACGTGCACTTCAATAGGTCTTAAGACAAGGGGCTTGGGTTTGGTTCTCGGTGATCGGGCGCATGGGGAGATTTACCGATGACAAAAATTAAACTGCGTGGAGCGCATGCGGGCGGCAGGGTTGGCCGTAATGAACATGATATAATTTCGGTAAAGATACCATTAAATTAGATTCGTTATTATGACCAGTAGGTTTATTGTCTAGCCCGCTCGCAATCGCCATCGTGTTCATTTTGACAGTTATTTATGTATGTTTATATTCATTGATAACTCGGTCAATCATGGTGGTTTTTTTTAATTTTAATTTTATTTTTTATTTCTCTTATTCAGGATCACAACAGCCACACTTACACAGGGAAACATAATCGGTTAATATAAAGCCAATAACAGTTACTTACTTAATCTATGTCAAATAAGTGGAAATGCTCATAAAGCTTACACATAAAACATTAACTACAAATACACGAAACTATTATTTACTTATTTTATTTACTACACTACTAGTATTTACTGATATAATATAGTAGATTAGTGCCGAGGCCTGGGAAGTAGCCAATTGTTCTTCCAGCTGAGGCAGATATATTATAATGTTTTCTCAAACATTGAGAGGAAATGAAAATAAATTTTGCACTAAACTTCCTCGCAACTTGGGTAGTTTTCACGTTCCCGCCTTTTTTCTTAAGTTTTTTTTTATGTCATCTGTCACCGTAAGCTATTTGGGACATTGATAAAAACGTTAGACTCGAACAAAACGCGCGCTCCTCGGCCATCGACTTGGCTGTATGACATTGTTGTTCATTATTACATAGTCTCTTTGACTTTTAAAAATTAAAAACAAATGAAAAACAGTCCAGCAATACGATTTATGGTCAGAAAATCGCGCCTGCAATGTAATTCGGCCGTCAACAAGGCCCTTCGTGTTCTGTTACTTAGAATACAATGACGACATTTACGACAATATCTGAGAAAAATCATTTACTTACTCACAATAACCACAGAGCCACAGCCAGCCCATAGAGCACACGAAGGCGTACCTGTTCTTTGGTATATTTTTTTTATTAAGACAAAATAACCTCCTTTTTGAGATTATTTTTGGATCCTATGAAGGGATCGGTAGTACTAAATTCTATGTTATCATTAATTTTATGTTATTTACGTTTTTGACACGCGTCTGCTGCCGGCAACCCTGCAGACGCAGCGGGGCCTACCAACCGGATAAACATCCTAAACGCTCGCGCCCTAATTGCCCCGTCCCGCGCGTCCCCCCTCCCCCCACCTGCTGGACTATAGCAGTGAAGGGCACAATATTTTGACATTTAACCTATGACGGGTATTATGAGCAAGTATCAATGAGGACGGACGAGCTGTTTAAAGTCCCGGGTTCATGGTGGATGCGAGCCGCTTCCAACCGAGGCAACTGGAGGTGTTTGTCCGACAGTGGACGTCCTATGGCTGATATGATGATGATCAATGAGGTGTAAGTTAGTGACTCTAACTATGAATCTAGAGGGCCCAGGATCGAATCCTGGTAGAAGCAGGTAGGTACTTATAATAATGAATATGAACGTTTGTAGGTACTGTAACAACTTGAGTTTGTTTATACAAACGTTTGTATATACAAATCAACTTGCTGGCAGGTAATGCAAATATTTATAATTTGGTTTTAGAATTTAAATAGAATCAAAAGAAACAAAGTCTTTCTTGAGGGCATTAAATGAACAGCTGCCTCGGAAGGCATGACTGCTTAATTATATTTTATTGATAATGTTTTATTGAGAAGATCTTGGCTCAGAGCGCAAATACCCGTACCTACTCTCGCATAAACCCAGGAGTCTCTTAAACAAGTTAGTGTAGACCTGGCTAAAACCCTCAGAGCCCTACAGTACCTACCCGCGTCATAGATATTATATGTATTGTATAGTTATGTATGTAATTTACAATAACTCTGGATTCCAAAAGGAAATATTCATGATGTTTGTCTGGTTTTCATCAAAAGCTTATTTATGTAATAAACAATGTTTTTTTTTTCAAATAACTACATAAACCGAGATATAAGATATCAAAGATTTGGCTCTATCTCTTTCTAGAAAAATGGAATTTTAATATAGAGTTTATACGAGCTTTGTGACATGTTATGACGTCATATCGGATGAACAACAAATTTATCTTGCTACTCCGCTGCTCACGTGCAAGATAACCAAGCCTGTATGAAATATATATGTTTTTCATGCAATCCCTCCCTCCACTACTGCCAATAAAACACACATAAATCCCACAAACTTAATTATCCCTAACACCACACAAACACTGACACGTACATTCTTAGTTTGTATAATGTAAACAGAATTGTCACTTGTCACCGACTATTGTCGAGCTGGTGGAATAGAGCCAGTTCCACGGGCGTAGCCAGGGGGGTGGTTTTGAGGGTTCAACCCCCCCCCCCCCCCCTCGAAAAGTCCAGATATTAACAACAACAAATTATAAGGGTTATTTTATGTACTTTTTAGTCGTTTTATTTTCTTGAAAGATACTCAAACCTGGCTACGCCAGTGGCCAGTTCCATCAATCTCATCTGGACTCGATATCCGACGTCTCCCCCCCCCCCCCCTCCCAGCCCCGCCGCCACCAGCCCCGGTCCGAAGAAGACGTTCAACGTTATAGTTCCGCTAATTACGCCGGCGCGGCCGATAGCATCGCGCGCACGCGCAGCGATACCATCCCTCACTCATTAACCTCCAGGACTTTATGATCTATGTATCGCGTGAGCTGCGATCTAGGAACGCGAGAGCATCGCATTAGTGCCTATCTATAATAAAGCTGAAGAGTCGAAAGTCTGTACATGAAAGATATTTAAAACCAAATGGCTGGTGGTTAGAATTAAAATTAGAACACATAGAAAAATCCGAAAAGCTATGGCCGGGAATCGAACCCGGATGCTCGTCATTCCGTGACGCGTGCTATACAACTACACCACCCATAGCAGGTGGGTAAGCCTTCGAATTACTTGACATGAAATGTACATTTCATAATTTTGATTTTTCTTTGTCTTCGACATTGGAGACATCTCCAGTTAATTTATTTGACGGTGGAGGCGTTTTACACCTCCACTGAACTAAAATTATTTTTATTGTTTTTTTTTTCCTCTTTCTTTCTTTGCACACTTGGTTTTACTTTGACTAGTAGAGACTTTATACGTCTCTACTATACACAAATATAATTTAAGGCTCTCGGGGACCTAAAGTAGAATTTAAGTAATTGTAGTAGCTTAATGTTTTATTTTGAAAAAATGACTTTCTGCCCAGTTTCTTGCTGCGCATTCGTCTTGGCAATGATGGTCCTACCGAATGCGCTGGTAGTTTCAAAAAAGACATGTAAAAGAGCCCTCGGCGTCCAATTTTCAAAAATAAATATGAATTTTACAGCGTAGTTGTACCGTGGGTCACCGACTCGTACCACACATAAGGGTTAGCAACTTGATCTCGACGTAACGTTTTGTAATCATCTACCAACTAACCAAGGCCTAAGCTTGCAGTAGGTTGGTAGCCGCCGAGTTCACAGCACTACCAAAGACCAAACGTGAACTTCGAATTCAGTATTTTTTGAAAAACTTTAACCGTGGCGCTTGTTTGGATTGCAAAGAGAGCATGCATCCTTCATGAGGAAAGACTCAGGGTCAAATGCAAACTGTCTTAAAAATGCCATCGCTGTGGTAAGGCCCTGCGCCCGGCTGCGCCCGCGCAAAAACGAGGCGCTGTATGTACCCACCCGATTTGGTCGCGAACCTGTGTCCAGCCGCCTGCTAGTGAGAAGTAATGGGTTCGATTCCCAAATATATCAAATGTTTTTGTGTTGCTTGTAAACGCAGAGTTTAAGAGACAATATACATACCAAATTATCATGTTTATATCCCTTACGGGGTAGACAGAGCCCAGGGCATGAAATAACTAATGGCACGGTTAGCATGATGGCGTATAGGTGGAAACGGGAATCAAAATAATGATGGGAAATAGTGATGTTATAATTTTTGACAGTACCTAATTCTTTAAGTAATTATAGTTCTTTCCAAAGGTATACCTACTTAGTTTTCTAATTTAATTATGGACAATGTTAATTACTTCTGTGCTGGTCTGGGAGCAAAGAATGTACCAGTTGCTTCTTTTCCCGCGATGATGGTAAAAGCCTATCGAGGCAATGGGCAAAAACTTAGGAATCATGTTATAGGCGATGTGGCTAGCAACCCATCACTATTTTGATTCCCCTTTCCATCCTTGCGCCCACAATCAAAGTAAACCTGGTTTTTAGTTCGTGTTACTTGTTAACTTGAATAAAAAGGCACATTGCACATACACAGGTACCTATGTATGTGCAATGTGCCTTTTTATTCAATTGAAAAAATGTGTAATAGAAGGTTTAAAGGGATTACTTCGTAAAGCAAAATTTTCTCTAACAGCCAGGAAGAAACATCAGCAATCAATAACAAAAGTTTTTAAATAGGTAATTGGAAGACTTCTAATAAATAAATGATTACCTTAAAGTAGGTAGGCATAGATTAGACAGTCAAATATTGTCGCGACACTAGTATGTCGTCAATATAGCATCGCAGATTACAAAACAACATGATTCGCTGCGATCCTCATCAATATTTGGTGATATGGAGCGCAATATGCATGGACCACGGGATCATGTTGATTGACTGGCTGATGAAGGCCTGCTTTAAATAGGAAGAATAGAAGAGAACACAGTTATAATAATGTTATGATTGTAGAACCTCACGGCGTGAGGCAGCTAATTCTGCCCGTGACTATACTTCGTACGGAGTATCTAGAGATTGCATTGTTTACGTTTCGTTCCAGCGAGAAGCGTTATCTCGCGAGTTGTGACAACGCGCAGAACAATGCTCGGCGCGGGGCGGGGCGCGGGGCGTGGCCGCGCCGCCATTGGCCGCGCATGCAAATGCGCCGCCTGCGCGCGCGCAATCCCTGCCAGACTATTGTTCCCGCGCAAAAACCCGCGTCCCCGGCCCGCTCGTTTGTCGGAGCGTGTTCGTGCAAAAACTACAGAATGCGCATAACAAGAAATCCGAGAAAAAATGGCCGCTGCGGTTTTTCACCCGCGATTTATCTCCCTCGGGCGACGTCGCGAGCCTGTCGCGCCGCGCCGCAAAAACTAGACCCGCTTGCGCCCGCGCACGCTAAATTGCGCCGCAGTATGCGAGCAGTCAATTGGCGACGAGGCCATTACTTTTAAATCACATTTACATTGAATGCGCGAGCGACGTCCGACGAGCGATGCGACGCGCAATTAAAATAAGGCAATAAATTAACGGGCATAAGCAGTACACCGAGTTCAGCGGGAATTCAATCGCCTTCCGAAAACCACAGCCGAGGGGCGCGGGGGCATCACTCGAAACCTCAACAAGGGATTGCGCCGGACAGCTACGAGCGGCCAGGAAGCCTCTGCCGCAGGGCGGGACGCGGCAACAATACCTACGCCGACATCGATGCACCCTCGTCGCCGGAGGCACCAGCCTGCCAAACACAGAAATTGTCTCTAAAAATAGACCAGAAGCTGAGACGTATCAGCAATTGTAATCAGCGCTAACTTCGTTACAGTAATTAGTTACCTACTCAACTAATGTAAATAACCCGCTGTGCAAGATTCTCGTGAATAAAACAAGGCATTGCGGCCCTTGTTGATGCTGAGGGTTCGCGTCCTGCGGGTGCGCAGATCTCATTACAGTCACCTGGCCGCATTAGACGCGGCATCCGCTGCAAAAAGCGGTCGCCTGTGAATGGGTATCGCGGAGTCGCCCAATTTACAACACGACGCGCGGAACGTCCGGCGGAGCAAAAACTGCCCGCGCCCGCGCATATGAATGGGAGGCTTTTTCTGTCGGGGCCTACTCTGCTGCTGGAATCACTGCAACACCAATAATGGGCCAATGGGGGTCCGACAGCGGATACATAGTAATTGTTGACTAAACTTTCTGTGATAGTATTTGTCCAAATTCTAACCTTTTCTTCAGTTTCATGCCTTAGCATAGCCATAGCATAGTATAGGTACAAGGAAGTGAAACAAGAATTTTGACCAAAATAATATTAGCCTGAAAAACGACGGACAAAAGAACTGTCATAGCTTAGAGCTGTCAAATTATTTGTGCAGTAAAATGCGGTTGTGGGGTAAATTATATACTCGTAGTTTATGTCTTGCCTAAAGTTAGCTAGTTCTTGAATGCGCCAATCACTGTATCTACCTATACCTATCTCAATAGATATCCGTATGACCCATTCACTTTAAGATCCGCATATACACCCCTTTCTTAATGACTAGGGCAACCAATTCTTGTAAAAGGATTGGATCTCATTTATCCATAAGTATGAGAGTCCTTCCATGCTGGTCTAGGAGCGAAGAAAAAACAGAATGAACCAGTTTCTTTTCAGGGCAGATGGTAAAACCCCATCGAGGGAATCCCCGTATTTTGATTCCCCTTTCCACCTATACGCTCGCAATCACGCTTAACGTGACCTTACGGTCTTGTTACCTTCGGCTTCCACCCCGTAAGGGATAAAGAATGTATGTATGAGAGGTACCGTCAGCAAAAGGCGCGTGTAAGCGTCAGAGTAGCGCCCGCAGATTATGTAACTGCAGCGAGTTTTTGTCGCTCGGACAATGTACCTCCCGCGCGCCGCCGACTTCAAAATGCAGCAGATAATCTCGACCGCTCCTCATTAAAATAGCCGGCGGAGTCGCGGGGAATGCGCCCGCGCCGTCCGCCGTGTTACATCACTTTGCATAGAAAAACAAGCGTCCGGTGGAAAATGGTGAGTCGTGAGATGACAACGTTCTATGCTCGTTGAAGAGTAACCAGTATTGCCGCATTTAAGCATAAGAAATGACAATTTCAATCCTGTTTTAATAAGTTTTTGTTTTGAATTGTCGTGCGACATATCTCGACGATGACGGGCGCTGCTGAAGTTGCTAAGCAATGTCGGAGTTTTGAAAGTTTCGTAATAAATTTCTTCAAGATTTCAGTAGGTATGTTGTTTGGGTTTGGGTATTACAATAATTACAATTACAGCAATCCTGTTCGAAGGACCATTACATATTCCAGACACAATAAAACATGTGATATATAATAAGCAAACTGTATTAAAAAATCTTGGTGTTACAATAATTAGGTCCATGACCTATGTAATACCTACGAAATGAAAAATCTTTGTAGGGACTTCAGTCAAAGTAAGCAAACTGTGCGATACCAGACACTCAAAATCTACAAACATACATATATCACGTCTTTATCCCTTAAGGGGTAGACAGAACCTAAGGTAACAAAATCTTAAGGCCACGCTTAGCATGTTGAAGGGCGTACAGCTGGAAAGGGAAATCAAAATAGTGATGGTGATGGGTCGCTAGCCGCATTGCCTATAACATGATTCCTAAGAATTTCAACCATTCCCTCGATGGGCTTTTACCATCTGCGCGGGAGGAGAAGCGACTGTTACATTCTATGTTTTTCCTTTGCTCCCAGACCAGCATGGAAGTTCCATATGACACAGTATTAACCTATATTATTAACTTATTTAACAACGTAATATTTTAACTGACGCGTTAAATGTCCAACTTCTTGAACTACACCGTAAACTGCTATTGTTAATTTGTCTTGATGATTTTTGACGTTCCTTGGGGCTCATATTTGACCCAGAAATGAAAACAAAAATACTTTTTTAGAAACATTTTAAATCCTGATTCACAAGGCAGTAAATAGCCGGAAAATTTATGGAATGTTTGTAATCTCTGACTTAGGGTCTGACCATATGTTTTCTGTAATCCAAAACTTGTAGATATCTATCACGGAGCGTGTCGTAATCCAATTTTAATTCGGTTTCCATTACAGCCTAAACGCCGCAATCTGCGGCACGAGCATGAGTTGTGTGGAGATGCCATCGGCATCGCCCAGTTAATTGTTTCCTCTGCGGGCTTATTCTGCGTGTCATATTTACAAACATTCTTCGGAGACTAAATTTCTAAATATCACTGAAAATTAGAACACAGAAAAATCCGAAAAGGAATCGAACCCGGATCCTCGTCATTCCGTGAAGCGTGCTATACCCCTACACCACCCATAGCAGGTGGGTAGTCTTCGAATTTTTCTACCTATTGCTAGCTGTCTTCGGAGACCTCAAGAGCAAAGAATCGCTTCGCGATCCTAACGAAAAGCCACCGGACGACCGGATAGCCTAGTGGTTAGTGACCCTGACTATGAAACTAGAGGTCTTGGGTTCAAATCCCGGTAGAGGCAGACAATTGTATGATGAATACAAATGTTTGTGCCCGAGTCATGGATGTTGTATATATTTAAGTATGTTAACCGTTGCCTGGTACCCGTAGTACAAGCTTTGCTTCGTTTGGGGCTGGGTCAATTAGTGTAATTTGTGCCAAGATAAAAAAAATGGGGGTCTAGGTAGAACGGCGAATCAAAATAGTGATGGGTTGTTAGCCGCATCGCCTATAACATGATTCCTTAGGAAACTTTTAAGATCTTGGGCTCTGTATAGCCTGAAGGGATATAGAAATTTGTGTATGTACGGTGAGCTGCAGAGAAAGGTAACAACCATATTGAAGGGGTCTATTTTCTCTGCAGCTGACTGTACCTATGTATTTTTCGGAGTGCTTAGAATTTGAGCAACTTGAACAGTTGACTGAAACTCTTCTCTTCTTCTTGGCCTTTGTCAATAATTTCGATGTAGGCCTCCTTCAATTCATGACACCTCGCTCTGTTTTGACTGAAACTAATCTAGAGCTTATTTTTAGCACTTCCATGCTGGTCTGGGAGCAAAGAAAAAACATAGAATGTACCAGTGGCTTCTCTTCCCGCGCAGATGGTAAAGCCCATCGACAGAATGGGCGAAAATCATAGGAATCATGTTATAGGCGGTGCGGCTAGCAACCCATCACTATTTAAATTCCACTTTCCACCTATACGCCCACAGTTTTGCTAAACGTGGTCTGTAGGTCTTGTTACCTTAGGCTCTGTCTACCCCGTAAACGTTAAAGACG
Source organism: Pandemis corylana (assembly GCA_949127965.1). Classification (NCBI taxonomy): domain Eukaryota; kingdom Metazoa; phylum Arthropoda; class Insecta; order Lepidoptera; family Tortricidae; genus Pandemis; species Pandemis corylana. The sequence continues at coordinate 15,814,479 of OX421858.1, read as the reverse complement.
TGATTTGTGTGTGTGTGTGTGTGTGTGTGTGTGTGTGTATTTTTATGATTACAGTATTAAATAGGCCAATGTTTTCTCGCTTAGTGCCGCTTGGGACTAGCTTGATTGGTGTCAATGGTCTCCTAGTATTTTTTTATTTACCTAAATTTTCGTCCTAACTCCAAATGGGCACTGTGTCGTTGTGACCATTATTATTTCACTTTATTTCTGACGGTAAGACTTACTCATGTCGACAAAAACATCTTGATTTATAACTATGCATTTAAAAATTCTTTATATATTATAAACTAGCTTCTGCCCGCGACTACGTCTGCGTAAAATTATACATATAAACCTTCCTCTTGAATCACGCTATCTATTAAAAAAACCCTTTCAAAATCCGTTGCGTAGTTTTAAAGATTTAAGCATACATAGGGACGAACAGACAGCGACAGCGACTTTGTTTTATACTATGTAGTGATAAGTCAACAACGGTTCGACTAGTTTCAGTCTTTGCAGAACACCTTCCTCGGCATTAGAGGTCGATGGTGGGTTTTAGTTTCAATAAATCATGCGACGTCTTGATTTTTTTTTAATCCTGTCCATACGTGCTATCATATAAATTAAGTAAAAACTTCTTAACTTATTTATATTTATTTTTACGGTTTTACTCGTTATAAATTAAATTTCTAAACGACACAGAAAAATCGAAATAGTAAGGCTGTGGCCTGGAATCGAACCGGGATCCTCATCATTCCGTGATGCGTGCTATTACCCCTACACCACAGCAGGTGTGCAGGTGTGTTCCATACGTTTACAAACCAAAATTTGTGTAGCAGAATAGGGGTGGGTACGGCGCGGGAGTGTGCGGGGCCGTAAGTCAGCGCGCGTGCGCCGATAGCATCGCGCTGCGCCCGCGCATCCTAGACGAGCGCCGAGACTTATGACGGAAGGCCTCGGCCAATGCGCGAGGCAATATTTCCTGGAGGCTGATAACAATTTCGTAAATTATAATGACTGCAACTTGCTGCGCTCGAGTTGAGAGAAAAATGAGGATTTTGAACCGGTCTATATTTTGTCCCAGAAAATTGAAGTTCCGAATACGGATTGCCGTAATGTTCGCTAGTCAAGCGTTTTATTCCTGAAACAGTATTTTTTTTAGAATTAACAGTACCTAAACTAAAATTCCTGATAAATGCCCGATTTCATTCAAAAAATTATGACTAACAATTATTATGATCAATGAAAATACATACATACATACCTACATACATCACGTCTAAATCCCTTACGGGGTAGACAGAGCCTATGTTAACAAAACATTAAGGCCACTTTTAGCATGATTAAGGGCGTATATATAGGTGGAAAGGGAAATCATAATAGTGATGGGTCGCTAGCCACATCGCCTATAACATGATTCCTAAGACTTTCGCCCATTCCCTCGATGGGCTTTTACCATCTGCGCGGGGGGAGAAGCAACTGGTAAATTCTATGTTTTTTCTTTACTCCCAAAAGGACCTGCTTTGAACCATTTGAACAACAACAAAATAACTGCAACAGCAAGTTAGCTTCAACGAAACATTGTTCTTATTTTTTCAAATGAGTTTCAGTAATATAATCAGAGATGGCGTTGCATAGGTACGAAAAAAGTATGATTTGTTTGTTCTTTTCTTGTCGAATTGTTTTTTTTGCTGGTCAGGTAAATAAATCCAAAAATGAAAAATAGTAAAAATCAGTGCAGCCGGGTTGAGAAATTTAACTGATGTTAATGACTGAATTGAACCAAAGTCCGTTAAATACACTCGGCGGGAAAAAAAATATCCCGCATTATGTGCATACATCCATTTATTTGCCACTGCATATTATGATGCAGGTTAGTTAGCGTACGTTTTTAAGCATAATCCATATTTCTGCGTCGTGCGGGCGGGTCGTGCGCGCGCGCAGATTCGCGCGATACCAACACTATGCCTTTATTGATTTATGCACTCTTTGCGAAGCCCAAATTAACTCGGACCCCGCTAGAAATTCCTACGGCGTAAACTTTTAATTATGTCGTGACTTCAAGCAAATACTGGCCAAGAGCGAGACGGATGTAAGCACCAAGGGTTCCGTCACACAGCGCCTTTCAGTGTCGTTTAGAAATTTTATAATAAATATAGGATATAAAAGAGATGGCAAAAAGTGATATAAGAGTTTTAAATACCAATTAGTCAGCGATTAGAAAGAGAGATCCGATATGACTGACGTCATTATGTCATAAATGCCCATATAAATTCCATATTAAAATTCTGTTTGTCTAGAGAGATTGACAAATCTTTGACAGCTTTTATATCGGCTGTTTTTATAGTTATTTGAATATATATATGTATAGGTATACATTGTTTATTACAGCTCATTTAAGCTTTTAATGAAAGCCATGAAAGAAATCATGAATACCTTTATTGCGACAGGGTTCCACGGTGGTCCGTGAATACATTTCCCTCATTGTACTTCAGATTTATTGGCTACTAGTCTTCACTAGCACGCAACGCAGCCAAAGGTCTATCGTGCCGACGGCTTGCAGCTTTTTTATGAATAATAACTGGGCTGCCCATGTATCATATTTTAAACAAGGATAAGTTTCCAGCCAACCGACCGTAATCACCAAGTTAGCTATAAAAAGCGCATGCGCGTAAATCATATTGCTTATGTACCATCAAATGAATCAAGAATTTTACTTCTTGATTTTTTTATATTTATTTTTACGGATTTACCCCGATGAATGGATGTTTCACAGGAGTTTGTAATTGTGTCGTACATGTATTCAAACAGATGGCGCTCGGCGACAAAAAATCGCTTATTAAAAAAGTCACGTGACAGCTGGTACAGATAGAAGAATTCGAAGGCTTACTCACCTGCTATGGGTGATGTAATGGTACAGCACGCATCACAGAATGATGAGGATAAGGGTTCGATTCCCGGCCATAGCTTTACTTTTCGGATTTTTCTGTGTTGTAGTTATCAGTATCATTAGCCGAAAATGTTAGGAATCGTGTTATAGGCGATGTGGCTAGCAACCCAACACTATTTTGATTCCCATTTCCATCCACACACCCACAATAACGTTAAACGTGGACTTGAAGTCTCGTTACCTTAGGCTCTGTCTACCCTGTACGGGATAAAGACGTGATTTATGTATGTATGTATGTTAATATAGCCATAGCACCAGGAAAAACTAAAGTTTATACAAAAATGCAAACGGTATTATTAAACTGTTTTAACTTTAGTTAAACTACAATCAAACTAGAAATGATAGAATTTAAAGTAAAATAAAAATCCATGTATCGTACAGCCCATGCTGTATCATACTTTTTTCAAATACATTAATAATTATTATTTAATTTTATATTCAATTAATCATAATGATAATTAATTTTTACTTATCATACGAGTACAATTGATATAATTTACAAAGGCGTACCGACACTCGCTCATAAATATTTAGGTAGTTAACAATTGTTTAAAGCGCTAATTATTATAAATCATGGATTTGTTATGTCTAAAGGTTTTTCTGGTTTTTATTTACTAGTATGTTACCAGGATGCATAAAAACATAATTTATACGAAATAGGAATAGGAGCTCCGCCGAGCTGAGATCCGTCGACTTTTCCACGGAAGTTAAATTTAAGAAATAATAAGAAGAGTAGTTTGTTTATGTAGAGGGCACTATGCAATTTTACGGAATAAAAAAGCAATATACAGACAAACAGATTTGCGGGTGGTAGGGCCTTGTGCAAGGTCCGTCCGGATCGCTACCACCATCTTACTCGCCAATCCTGCCGCTAAGTAGCAGTGCTTGCGCTGCTGTGTTCCGGTGTGGAGAGTAAGACAGCCGGGGAAATTACGGGCACAAGAGGCATTTCATCTTTGTCCTCTAGGTTGGCAACGCATCTGCAATCTCTCCGGGGTTGCGGGTGTCTATGGGCCGTGGTGATCACTTACCATCAGGTGACCCACTTACTCGTTTGCTTTCCTATTCAAATAAAAAAAAAAAAAAAAAAAAAAAAAGGTATACAGGCAAAAAATTTTAAAACTGTTGGAACGTGTTCTGTTATCGATTCTTAGTATCCCAGCCATTTTTTTTATAATTATCTTCCATGTACAGACTTTAGACCCTCTTCAGCTTTATTACATGTATACACGCACACACAAATCACGTCTCCATCCCTTACGGGATAGACAGAATCTAAGGTGACAAGACTTAAAGGTCACGTTTAGCATGATTGTGGGCGTATAGGTGGAAAGGGGAATCAAAAATAGTGATGGATTGCTAGCCGCAAGATTTTCGCCCTTTCCCTCGATGGGGATTCCTCGATTACATGTATATTTAGATATTATTGTATATTAGGATATTTAAATTTTTAGGATACAATAGAAAGAAAAGAAAAGGAAGGAAGAAAAAAGTTTATTTATGACAATCAACGACAACCAAAAAACATCAAATGTAATAAAATACGAAAAATACAATATGAAATAAATACTAATAAACTGTAATAATAGGTCCAAACCCCAGGAAAAACATGATCACTGATCAGTATTTTTATAATCTAACCTAACATACCTCAAGTTCCATCACATAAGGAAGCTATAGATTAGCAATGCAACTATAAATCGATCGCATTACGGCGGCTCTGCGCACGCGCAGTCCTCAGACGCCCGCACGGAAAGGTCAGCTTTTTATAAGTATTGTGACATCGATCGCACAAAGAAACGTATCGCGAACGTCTATCTGACACTATAGTAAGACACGATAGCGTATTCACTTATTAAACACGAAATATGAACAGGCTTCCCACTACTTTACTAGGGTACGAGTTTCCGGCCGAAGTTTAGGTTTCGGTTTCGGCCAAAGATTTATTTTTGGCCGAAATACAACCATGCTGGTCTGGGAGTTGCTTCTCTTCCCGAGCAGATGGTAAAAACCCATCGAGGGAATGGGCATAGGAATCATGTTATAGGCGATGATTTAGCAACCCATCACTATTTTGATTCCCCTTTCCACCTATACGCTCACAATCATGCTAAACGTGGCCTTTAGGTGTTGTCACCTTAGGCTCTGTCTACCCTGTAAGGCATGGAGACGTGATTTATATGTGCATGTGTGTGTAAATATCTGGAAAGAACAGCCCCCTGACATTTTATTCAACGTTTTAATCACATTTATAAAAGGTTCGGCTTTGGACGAAACTGTAACCAAAATCGAATTCAGTTTCGGTTTCGACGAAAAAACATGTTCCGACCTGACACTAGTTCGAGGTGTTTTCCGTGGGCGTCGCCACCTGCGCAAAGGTCAGGGCTGTCGGCTGCGCGGGCGCAGGTCACGCCACTTTCCCGTGTTTACGTTCTATTTTTAACACAATAACAGTATTTATAGGTTTAAGCCAGTTTAACTGTTACTTCCATGCTGGTCTGGGAGCAAAGAAAAAACATAGAATGTACCAGTTGCTTCTCTTCCCACGCACATGGTAAAATACCATAGAGGGCCGAAAATCATAGGAATCATGTCATAGGCGATACGGCTAGCAACCCATCACTATTTTGACTCCATTTTCCACCTATACGCCCACAATCTTGCAAAACGTGGCCTGTAGCTCTTGTTACTTTAATCTCTGTCTACTCCGTAAGGGATAAAGACGGGATAAGTGTTGAGACAGACAGGTGAGGTTACTTATAAGACCTACAGCGTTTAATGTTGAATACGTTAAAACGTACACTCGGCCAAATAAGTGGTCCATCACTTTACATCCAACTTCCTATCGAATGAATGTGTATGTATGTATAACTCTTTATTAAACATAAAACACAAGAAAAAGATGTGGCTACAATCGAACTTTAAAGTTAAGAGCTACGTCTTATATCTACGTGTTATTTTATGCGCAAAGGATTTTCAACCTTACGGTGACTGACCACATATTTGGCTGATACTAATGTCAGTAACTATCTTCTGCCCGCGACTTCGTCTGCGTATTAACTTATAAACCTTCCTCTTGAATCACTCTATGAAAAAAACCGCATCAAAATCCGTTGCGTAGTTTTAAAGATCCAAGCAAACATATGAACAGACAGACAGGAAAGCGACTTTGTTTTATACTATACTAGCTTCTGCCTGCGACTTTGTCTGCGTTCAATTATACATATAAACCTTCCTCGTGAATCACTCTATCTATTAAAAAAAATCGCATCAAAATCCGTTGCGTAGTTTTAAAGATCTAAGCATACACACAGACAGACAAACAGGAAAGCGACTTTGTCTTATACTATGTGTAGTGACATATATCAAAAAAAAAAAAAAAAAAAATCAAAAATGTTTATTTGGTTTTTTACATTTATGGTTACAGTAATACAGGTTGGAACCTTCCTTTAAGCATGAGAAATGCTTGTATCGGAATGTTCCGCTCTTTCTTAACTTGATGGTTAACAAAAACCAAGCAGCTAAACCAATTCTATCACTAACTTAACTAAGTGTGTGTGTGTGTGTGTGTGTGTGTGTGTGTGTGTGTGTGTGTGTGTGTGTGTGTGTGTGTGTGTGTGTGTGTGTGTGTGTGTGTGTGTGTGTGTGTGTGTGTGTGTGTGTGTGTGTGTGTGTGTGTGTGTGTGTGTGTGTGTGTGTGTGTGTGTGTGTGTGTGTGTGTGTGTGTGTGTGTGTGTGTGTGTGTGTGTGTGTGTGTGTGTGTGTGTGCGTGCGTGCGCATGCGTCTGAGTGTATGTACGTGAGTGTGCCAGTTTGTGTATGTTTCTGAGCGCGTGCCTACATGTAAATGTTCATCCCATCGTAATACATTCTCTCCAGTTCAACACAACAGTCCCTCAGTTTCTTCGTAGTTTAAGTTCAGTATCCATCCAGTAATTACACACCTACAGTTGTACAGCTGGAGAGGGTAAATGTTTAGATAGTCATCAATAGCGTTATACAAGTAAGCGGATTGTACAATAAATTGTTTCCTAGCAAATTTGGATTTATGTACTGGAATAGGAACGACTTTGGCTTTTCTTCTCCGTGTAACAGTTTCCGGTACATAGCTCAAAGTACGGTGCAACCTTAATATACTAAGTACAATATACAATTTACGCATCGAAAGCAAATCACAGTCTTTGTACAGTTCCTCTGTAGGGTATCTGTAAGGTTTGTTAAAAGTAACTTTAAGCAGACATCTCTGTGCCCTCTCTACCTCAAGGAATTTGGTTCTATTTGCGCCTCCCCAGATAGGTATACAGTATGTCATTATGGATTGAGCCAGTGCGATATACAGTTGCTTTAAAAGCACATTGGATGCAATATGTTTTAAAATCTTAAATATCCACATTAGTTTTCTTATACGCCCATTCAAATGTTCAATATGGTCATGCCAGGATAGCCTATAATCCAAAATTATTCCCAAGTACTTTATGGAAGCCACCTTTTCAATTCCCGTGCAAGCACAGTTTATGGCATATTGGTCACAATTGTGTAATTTTAGTACCAGGTTAAACGATGGCTGTGTGTTCTCATATTTAGTGAAACACATATATTTCGTTTTACTGGCATTAAGTGTATAATATATAGTGATTTACAAGGTAGTAGAGTTACTACGTCCTAGACATTTTCCTTCGTTAGACAAATATTTTAAACATTGTATCTTATAAATCAGCGAACGGCTTCATATTAGACGGCTAGCAGCGTGGTCCTAAATAATTGTTCTGTATTAGCAGTATTAATGAAGCCCGCCGCCCGCTGCGCCCGCGCCGGCTCCCGCGGCCGGTGCGTGCGCGCAGCGGCGCCCAGTCGACACAACTATCGATATAAACATATTAGCAAAAAAAAATGGACACCCAGAACTTTGCATGCCACGATTGCACCAGTTATTTGAATCAGTTTCCTACTTAATTATAAATTTAAGAGGTAGATAGCAAATTACAGGTTTAACTGCCACTTGATCCCAAGAGAACGTTACTCGTAGGGCTACCTTCATAGACATATACTGACATACAAGCAGACACACACACATACACACCTACTACGCAATGATTACTGAATACATTTTTTATTATTAGTTTTAATCAGCAACTTTTACTAAATAGAGGAATCAATTGAACTTACCTTATTTTTTGTCAAAATGAGTAATTTGCTAAAAATTAAAATAAAAATGCCCGTTTTTATTACAAAGGGGTTTATTACATACTGTCACGTTTAATAAATTATTTTTTGGAATTAACAAAAAACATTTACATTGCTATACAATTACTGACGTGCAAGACAGCTAAGCTTGTGCGTATTATGATATTACATGCAAGCCCGAGCAAGAGGTGGGTACCTCTGCCACACAAAACAATCATATTTAAACTACCACTACCTTAACTATGCCCTACGCAACACTGGAACGACAATTTTTTTGTCCGCACTTATGTCTGGCTCGAAAACCCGTCTAGATCCAAATCAAAATCCAAAAATATTCATTGTGTAGGTACATTTGAAACTTCAAACATTCGCTTCATCCAAATTCATCAATCTCTTCATACATGCTCGCCGGTTTTGGGTACTCCTGACCTGACCTTCTTCCAAAACGTCTCCTGTTAGTCCGTACGCAACCATTCACAATCCCCTTATAGATCTGTTTAGTTAGTCTACTTCCATTTATTATGGTTGGGGCGGTGTGTAATAGGGTTATATGTAGGGGAGACCGAGGCGAGTTGAGACAGAGGTGAGTTGATACAAAGCCTTTTTCTCAGCACCTATGACAGTTAGCGAGGTCACAACTTCACACAAACTGTGGAGTGTAGAAAGAGCAACGAATTAGCGAAGTTATCAAGCCCGATAAACTGTCACAGTTCAGAGAAATCGGCTTTGTATCAACTCACCTCTGTCTCAACTCTCCTCGGTCTCCCCTAATTAAACCAGTAATTTCCACTTTGCATTAGATTGTTTGTGAAGTTTACCATTCAGATACGCAATTTTTAATAATTTTAATTAAAATTCTAAATTCAATGCACCTTCATTACCGATATTACTAACAATCATAGGTCGTATAATTACAATTTTAATTATTATTTTACCTCGCATGCGTGGACGTCGTATGAAGCGCGTGCGCATTGACTGACACCTCGGTTTCATTACACTTTTAACTTATAATAAAACCCGCCCGATACTAATAACCGACTCAACTGACTTGTATCATAACGTGCAATTCTTATTTTTAAAGTAAAAACGTTTTGTAATTCTCAGAAATTCTTCGATAAAATTTTCATTACTTCAAAAAAAGCGGCGCCGGCGCCTCAACGCCCTAACACCCACAAAAACATACGCAACGCATTTGTAAACTTTTGACTTGATCCCATCAATTGTCGATGAATTTTTTTAAATCAATCGGCTCCATGTTTGGACTCGTGAACTTCAAGATCACTTAGACCTAAGTGAATCAGAGTAATTAACGCGGGCAGCGTGCGTCTGCTAATGAACCGCTTGGCTCCGATTTTTATTAAAAACCTTGTATCTTTTTACCTCGTTGGACGTAGTTTTTCCCCCGGCATTGCCTAAGATGATCTATATTTGTTATGGTGTTGAAAAGGGCGCTAATGGACGGAGCCAGGAGTCGCCGCGCGGGCCGTGTATGGTAGTCATTAGAACGATACAATATAATTAATTACATAAATCACATAAATTACATAAATTAAACACTTCTCTAGATAATAATATATGATTTGACTGAATAATCGTGTAATTTTATCGTCAACGTCTGCACACAACTGGTGGATCGATTTTAATTTTTAGTGAAGAGTGGACGAGGGTGACAAAGTGTTGATGGATATATGAACACGAGTATTTTATTTTGTAAACATCGTCAATCTCTCTTTAATTCAAACTAGCTTTTGCCCGCGACTTCGTCCGCGCAGATAACGTCAGAGTGACGACATACCCCATACATCCAATCATGTCTCCAAGTATAAGGTTTTTATTGCCTATCCCGTGGGAAATTCGGAAAATCCCTTCTTAGGGCACCTACGTGATCCTTTAGGAATATTATCTACTAATTACAGTCTTAATTATTTACCTCGTGTTTTTATCCCGTGGAAAATTTGAAAAATTCCATTTTAGTGCACCTTTCTACTAATCAATATTAGGTATGCCAAATGTAACGTAGCTTTATTGGTACAACATTTCAGAATTTTCCAATCCCGCGGGAAGATCGGGATAAAAAGTATCTTATATCCGTCTCCTGGTTTCAAGCTCCCCACCAATTTTCAGCCAAATCGGTTCAGCCGTTCTCGAGTTATAAACAGTGGAACTAACACGACTTTGCTGTTTAGATGATTCGACTTTAAAAAACTGTATTTGTAATAAGATAGTCGAGTCCTAATTAAAGTGATAATAAACTCGGCCAAAATTGAGACAAAAACATGTTACCTACACAAACTCAAAATCATGCTACTTTTTTTTAAGTATGTACTGTATTTATTAAGTAAAACAAAAGTTACAAGTGAATAATATAAAAAACATACAAGAATAGGAACAAGAATAATGGCAACCAAAAGAATAGTCATGTGAAAAAGAAAGATCCCGTAGGAGACGCGCCAGGAACTTCCACAGCCACAGCGAAAGGAACCACTGTGACAGCTTAATCTTATCTCTGAACACATGCAAGATGCACCCGAATAACATGCCGATGAAGAAGGGCGGTGACCGCACCAAAGTTACTTTTTTTTTGGAATTGAACTGCTTTAAAACGTAACGTAGCTACCTACATCAAACCCCTTTGCATGTTGTCCTTTAGTTTAGTTTGGTTTCTTTATTACTTTATTTATCATAAACTCAAACACAATCCCAACAGATTACAATGCATCGACGTTTTATCGATACTTACCGGGTTACGTCAGGAGCATCACTAGTTGCAAAAAAGGGACAATTACCCCGCAGCTAGTTCGGCCGCGAGAACTTTCTTCGCATGCATATGCAGCGAGGAAAGGTCGAGTAACCTGCGCGCGCGCAAATGCTAAAGTTGAATAACACCGCCCCCCCCCCTTCCCCGCCCGGCCTGGGTACCGGCGCACGGCGGGGTCACGATTTCGTGGATCATCTCCTTAGCGATATTGTAAGTTGGTGTGATCTACCGATGTGCAGAGAATCCTTATAGGTAAGTTTACAGTGTATTTAGTGCTATCTGTAGGCTTATTGTCTAACTCGCTCATCGCCATCGTGTTCATTTTGACATTTCTTGTATGAATGTGACAGCTAGCTGATTCCGATGCCAATTGTCAGCCCATACATGAACTGTCAAAATGAACACGATGGCGATTGCGAGCGAGTTAGTTAATAAGCCTTGGTCGCATCTTCTCGACGTTAGTGACCCAAAGTAGGTGACAGACGGGCCAGTAAGTTCGCGTACTTACGGCTCGACGTCTTTCAATCTAAGTGAGCGTACGTTTAGAGTAAAGTACAGGCGAGTAAAGTCGTCGAGCCGAACTTACTCGCCCGTCTGTCACCCACTTTATGCAAAATGACTAGTTTTTGGGAAACGTCAAATAAAGTTCAGGCAGTTAGTGAGTTTGGTAAATATAAAGCAATATTCGGCTTCTATTTGACGCCTCGTGGATTTTCTACTTTTTACGTCATAGGTTATTTTGTAGCGCATATTATTATGTTACAAAAAAAATGAATTTTGAGATTTTTTTCATTTTTATTGTATTTCTTTCTGAAAATAGTGAGATTTGAGTCTTTGTTTTATTGAGATGTTGTTTTTTTAAAGAGGATAAATTTTGAATAGGTCTTCATAGTTCTAAAAAATATCTATAAAAATAAAAATATAAAAACAAAGGTCTATATTTTATCCCATAAAATTGGAGTTCCGAATGTATGGCCAATGGATAAGCAATAGTTCATGTTAATCGATTATATTTGAATAACGCGAGCATGGATCACGCGTGCGCGCACGCACGGCGCGGGCGCAAGCGTTTACAATTTCACCACCGTCACGGCCGGCCGCCTGTTGCGGATGGCGGCTTGCAAAGGCGACTCTACACAATTGCCAAGCGTAATACTCTAGCGGTTGCCGCGACTTCGTTTGCACAGAATTTGTTTATCGCTATTCTTCCATGCTGGTCTGGGAGTAAAGAAAAAACATAGAATGGACCAGTTGCTTCTCTTCCCGCGCATATTTTGACGACTGGATAGCCTAGTGGTTAGTGACCCTCACTATGAAGCTAGATCCGCAACTTCGTCTGCATCGAAATCGTTTATCGCTATCCCGGGATTATACAATTTTCCGGGATAAAAAGGGGTACGTATTAAAATACATAAAGTTTAAAATGTATAATGGGTTAAAATACATAATGGTTTATAATATATAATGCAATTTTCTCAGAAAGTTACAAATTAACAGGATTGTTATAAAACAAACCTAACCTAAACCTAAACCAATCTATAGATTACGATATCAAAAAAGTTCATTTAGCTAATAGTTTTACAGAAAATTACGTTATATATTTTGAACCATTATGTATTTTAACCCATTATACATTTTAAACTTTATGTATTCTGATCCGCTCCCATAAAAAGTAGCCTATGTGTTATTTCAGACTATAATCTATCTATGTTCCAAATTTCATCCAGATCCCATCCTCGTCGCCACTGCTAAATAATAGACGTGTTACTCTTAATCCGTTTATTCAGAGACTAACTACCTACATTATAAAACATGATCTTCGTAATAATCTACCCTCAATATACATATATAACACTGTCCACCCGTTCTGGCGTGAAAGAGTAACAAACATCCACCCATCCATCCATCCATCTATACTTACAAACTTTTGCGTTTATAATTAGTACGATGCATCAATATCTTATCTCTAACATCCAACTGGCTGCGAAACAACACCTGTTCAACTTGGTTTGAGCGGGACCTACCATGACGTCTTAATGCGATTCAATTCCGAACCAAAGTTGGATCGCTCGCTATCAGACCATACTAGATGGATATGTTAAAAATGACAGCTAAAATGTAAAATTCTATCGCCATGGTAAGATCCCAGGCGGGGTGCGAGTCGGGTTACCTCCACGTGTGGTCAAGAGCTGCGGAAGAGCAGTGCTTGGTCCGGTGCACCCTGGGCATCGGCTAATGATTTCCTGGCAGTTTCTGAGAGATATCATTGACCGTTGGCTAAGAGCCCGACAGGGAAGGGGGTCTTTGACCATTACCGTACAACGTTGCCGACATTTTGTCACAAGATTTTATAATTATATTTTTGTTACTTTGACATTGGCGAAGTTGTCGTCGCTGTAACGACTTGATACGCCACAAATAAGAAGAAGAAGAAGAAGAAGATCCCAGGCCCCTATTTTACCAACGTGACAATTGTCGCTGACAAATGACAATTATTCCGTTTACATTACAAACTCGACGGAATCCACGCCGGTTGGCTTTATATTGACCACGCATTCGAATTGTCACTTATTACCGACAATTGTCGAATTAGTGAAATAGCGACCTGGGGCCCGATTTTTGAAAGCAGATATGTGAAAATACCACTCGAAAGCGGTGAAAAACTGTGCTGAATTTGAAATACGAGCAGCATAAAAGACAATCACAGCTCTCATTAATCATGAGAACCAGTCAAAACTTTGATTAGAGCTGTAGTTTTGGAGATAAAAGCTGGTTTATACCACTTTCGAGTGATGTGCTTTCAAAAATCGGTCCCCTTGAGTTGACGCGCCGCCTGCTGCCATCTATTCCCGGTGTGCAGTTTTTTTTTATATGAATAGGAAGGCAAGCGAGCAAGTGGGTCACCTGATGGTAAGTGATCACGACTGCCCATAGACACCCGCAACCCCGGAGGGATTGCAGATGCGTTGCCAACCTAGAGGACTAAGATGAAACGCCTCTTGTGCCCGTAATTTCACCGGCTGTCTTACTCTCCACACCGGAACACAGCAGTGCAAGCACTTAGCGGCAGGATTAGCGAGTAAGATGGTGGTAGCGATCCGGACGGACCTTGCACAAGGCCCTACCACCCGCAAAACTACAGCAGCAGTTGCTGCAACCTCAAGCGCTCCCGAACTTTAAACCTGCAAACACCGTCGCGACCATAGCTAATGGGGGCTGCTGAGCGCGGGAGGGGCTAGGGGGGCGAGGGGGGGAGTAATGATACATTCGCACGGCGAAGTGAGGTGCGAGGTAATAATGAGTTATGTACGTGATCCAATTATTTGGGCGCGCGCTCATTACGCGCTAAGTGTGAAATATGGCCGGCTTTATTACTCCCTGACTTCTCCACCCCCTCCCGGTGGGGTGGGGGTGCAGCTGCAACTGTGCACTAAATCATAATAATGTAAGGTGCAGAGCGAGAGGAACAAGCTCCATTTTTACGCGACAAAGATGGAGGCGGTCGATAAATACGATAGGTAGGTGTTATGGATGTACCACCCCGCGGGGCCTAATTAAGCTGAATTTTATCCTGGCTCTCACGACTCAATTGAATCACAACTTTATTGCTCAACTGCGAGGAAACTTCACAAACTGGACTTGATAAATTTTTGATACGATTTCGTTCACGTGTAAAGACACCTGTAAAATTGGCCACATTCAATCACATTACACTTTAAATTAAAAACCGTAATCATCTCCACGGTTACGTCAGAGCTTCAGCGGATTACCTGAAACAAACATTTTACATATTAATACATACGTACATATATAAATCATGTCTTTGTCCCTTACGGGGTAGACAAGACCTAAACGCCACGTTTAGCTTGATTGTGGGCGTATAGGTGGAAAGGGGAATCAAAATAATGACGGGTTGCTAGCCGCATCGCCTACAACATGATTCCTATTTCACCCATTCCCTCGATGGGCTTCTACCATCTGCGCGGGAAGAGAAGCAACTGGTACATCCTATGTTTTTCCTTTAGTCCCAGACCAGCATGGAAGAACTTGATAATGTCTTTGCTAAGTCTAGTTTCCTAAACGACGAGTAATAAATAAATTACATTTACATACAAACCGTCACTCCTCTCCCATAGGTGTAGGCAGAAGCTACTTTGTTCCACTTACTACAATCTTGACACATCTTTCGCTTCTTTCACATTCATCAATCTCTTCATGCGTGCTTGTTCTCGTCGGCTTAGGGTAGGTATTCTTACGACCTTACAATTGGGACCTCAACTTGATTTAAAAAACTTAATTCCTTAAGTTCGCAGAAGGAACCAGGCGTTACTTTGCGGAGGTCCATTTCGATGATCAAAAAATTTGTCTGGTCTCTCTCACTGTATGTGTTTGATACTTGAATCGGCCAATGGTACCCGAACGACATCTAAGAGCTCACTATAACTGTTCATTGTTCATTCTTTAGACCCTGAAAGACCGCTCACGATGATCGCTTTACGTATAATTTGCAAGCCAGAGGACGCTTAAGCCACCGCCACCCAGCCTCGCCTCTCGACTTATAACAAACACATGCGGCCCGACACGGCGATATTTTAAAGATTTCTCGCCATTTAGAGTGCAGTAACGAGGCTCCCTGCCCCCTCCTACCTCCCTGCCCCCCCAGGGGGCGCGGTGACCAAACTCGAGCATAGTTGGAGTTATTCCATTAATGAAAGAGCCGTCCGGCAGGGCCGCGCCGTTTAATTGTACCTGCTTTATTGGACGCTGTTTCTTATTCGCCGGGAATATTCTTTGGGACGTGCTTTGTTTATTCAAATAGTGCAATTATTGTTTGATAAACTGCTTGAGAGTAGCGAGATAGTTAGGTTAAGGATGTTAGACTGAGGGTATGTTTCACCACTCTCTGTTAAGTTCGTTATCTTTAGTGTCAGTTATCAATGATTCCCTCTCTATTTACTACGAAATAGACAGAGACGTCAGAGAGCGGTGAAACACATCCTAGCTCAACGCGGACTTAATAACTTCAAAACTCAAGTGGGATTGCGCGGGCCATGTCTGCCGAATGCATCTGGATTGGCCAAAATTACCACCGACAGGTTGCATGAGACGGGTTCCAGAGGCAGACCAAAAAGATGGCTGGATTTAGAGCTGTTTGAACTGGACTGGGGAAGCCTCGCAAAAGACAAAAACGGGTGAAAACGGAGATGAGGGCTTTGTACAGTAATGGGACACCAATTGGCTATTGCACAAAACAGACCTTCCATGTTGGTCTGGGAGCAAAGAAAAATAGAATGTACCAGTTGCTTCTCTTCGAAAATAGGAATCATGTTATAGGCGATGCGGCTAGCAACCCATCACTATTTTGATTTCCCTTTCCTATACGCTCTTAATCATGCTAAACGTGGCTTTGTTACCTTGGGCTCTGTCTACTCCGTAAGGGATAAAGACGTGATGTATGTATGTAAGAAAGATAGTCAGAACTGTGTGGTACACAGAAGGCTGATAAAAAATACAAGCCAAACACGACTTATTCTTCAACTGGCCTAAAAACAAATCATCTAAAAGCCAACCTCTTTCAGTTAACCTGTGAAAATTATTCAAATGAGCGCCAATGAATATTTAGGCGTGGACAGCCCTGCGCCCTCCGCGCCCCGCGCCCGCGCCCGCCACAAAGCAAGCAATAAGTGCAGGGCTGGCACAACGCGGATTTATGGAAATACTTCCACTGTTCCATGGCTGATGTTGCAAGTAATACTTGCTGTAAGCACCAAGGTGTGTTAATAATGTTAATAGTTTTTCGTTTGTATCGAACTTTTACGATACGTATTGGATATTGTAGAAATTTTACGTTATCCTGTAATTATCTTCTTCTTATTATTTGTGGCGTATTAAGTCCGTTATAGCGACGACAACTTGGCCAACGTCAAGGTAACAAAAATATAATAAAAAAATCTTGTGACAAAATGTCGGCAACGTTGAACGGTAAAGGTCAAAGATCCCCCCTGTCAGAAACTGTCGGGAAATCATTAGCCGATGCCCAGGGTGCACCGGACCAAGCACTGCTCTTTCCTCCGGACGGATTCAAAAACAAACCGCAGCTTTTGACCACTCGCGGAGGTAACCCGACTCGCACCCCTTAATTATATTTACCTACCCATATTTAAAACTACGTTGAAGGAACACTATCTGACATCTTGTGCATGAATCTTGTTGCCTATGGACGCTTACAAGTCCAAGGCACTAGCATGTGTGTTGAAGATCCTTTAAAAATTTTAACACTCCTTTTACATTTACTTACAGCTTTCTCCAATTTCGCCCTTGCTGTTAGGTAGATTAGATTAGATTAGATTTATTTATCACCATCTTAAAATTACAATTAATGTCAAAAGGATCGTCCATTGTAATAAAATAGTAATAATAATAATAATAACTGAAATCAAATTAAAACAAAAATAAAGCTTAATGAAATGTCAATGTAGATTCACAAAAATATCGCCATGGGTACGTAAAAAGAGAAAATAATAGTAATTTAATAAAACCTATTTTAAAAGCAATTTAAAATGTCAAATAGTAAATAACAAAAATATACAACACATTACATAATATATAGTACATTTCATTTAATACCTACATAATTTACGAAGACGATACACATACACAAATGACTGGTATTTATACATGTGAGCCGAATTTAGGATAGTAAGGTTCAACGCGACCATATCAAGTTTTTAAATAAACGACAAAAGTTTTTTGAGCGATGGGATTCTAAGCCGTGCTTCAAGGCACAAACTATACTCAGGAGCACAAAATTTGGCCCAGATTCCGTACAAAATTACTATATTGCATACATAAGAGGCCCACATTTTTTGCCACTGAATATATTAACCCCTAACTTAGTTTTCGCTGAGCAGGCGCATTGCAATAAATCAAATAATATAACATCACTTTTCAAGGTAATCCATTCCTGTAATAACTTATAAAGTAAGAAATACATGCAAGCAGTCATGTCATTTGAAATAGAAATAGAAATAATGAAGAATAATTATCATTAATTAACAATAATTATGTTAATTGCAATGGACAGTCGATACAAATGAATCCATCGGATGCCAACCAGACGATAATGGATTCAGGGCCTCAAAGCTACGGCCTAGATGTATAAATCTAAAGGTGAACATGACCTGTACATTCTGAGAATAAATAAAAACAATTAATGATCTAGTTCTCATTGGAATCATAATGTCATCAATAAACAACCATTTACCACTACTTTTTCGGCCTTGGCGTTACAGCATTTAACTGGTTACCATTGAAAATGAAAATGAAAGTTTATTTCTTTTTTAGGTTTACATGTTGAAGTATCAAGGTTGGAACCTCCTAGTAAGCGTAAGAATGCTTGTGTCAAGAAGTCGCGCTCGTCTATTATTGCCAGTCTTTGCCATTTAATACGAACAGAGTACAGCACTTATACGTAGCTAACAAAATAACGGTTCAACTTAAATAAATGGTTTGTGTGTGCGTGTGTGTACATCTTAAGACTAAAACGAGATCTTATTCACCAACAACTCAGTTTCCTTGTAACTCATTCGTTGAAGCAAGTCAGTGACAGCCTTCTTACAGTTACAATAATGCAGTTCATGTACCATTATTATTATATCAGCTTATATTTGTGTCCCACTGCTGGGCAGAGGCCTCCTCTCTTGACTTTCACATCTGCCTATCTAGAGTTATATCCGGCCACTCGGTCAGGTCATCTTGGTTAATCATAGTCCGAATAAAATTAAATCGTCTATATAACCTGTAATGTCGATGAGGTTCGTGGCAAATGTTGACAAATGCGTCACGTGCCGAGCGAATGACATGACAGCTGTCAAGCAAGAAGTGTTGACGTGAATAAGTATTAACTATTACAATGTAATGTAATGTAATCCAAGAATGGGTGCGAGTCGGGTTACCTCCGCGTGAGGTCAAGAGCTGCGGTTCGATTTTGGATCCGTCCGAGGGGATGATGTGCTTGGTCAGGTGCACCCTGGGTATTGGTTAGTGATTCCTTGCAATGAGGGATAACATTATCCGTTGGCTAAGAGCCCAACAGGGGGGGAGGGGTCTTTTGGTCGTGTTCTACCGTACAACGTTGCCGACATTTTTGTCACAAGATTTTTGAATACTGCATTTATTACTTTGACATTGGCGAAATCATTGCATCAATCGATGGGGTCATATTAGAAGAAGAAGAAGAAGAATGTTATACTTTAGAATAACGACGTAGTCGAAGTTTTTTTTTTTATGGGAATCCGTTCTAGTTTGAACCTTACATAATCTTCTTAGTTAGCTAGGTAGGTTAGGTGTCTTACAATAACCACTATATTTGCTGGTAAATACAGAAAGAACACAATTAAAAGTCATTCGGCAAGTATACTTGAAAATTTCAATGAAGTAAAGTACCAATCTAAATTTGTTAACTACTCTAGGGGCTGTCAAGTATAAGTATTGAATTAAAGTATATTATTTCGTCTCGAGTATGTACTAAATTGACAGGTGAAAATGTCAAGTTGTCAAATTTAATAATGATACAAGCTTTTATTGTTTAGTGGTGTACTCGAAAGTCTATTAAAAGAAAAAAAGTCGACTATCATAATCGAGCAAACTAAAAGGTTTATTTTAGTTTATTACATAAATTAGAGAACCAAAAAAAATAAGCATATCAAATAAGTTGTAACTAATGAACATAAGTATTAAATAAGTATTTATACATATTATAGGATAACTTACAAAAATCTGTTCTAAATTTAATTTATCATTTACTTTCGATAGTGGTGGCACATCACTATTTTTAAATTGCAAAAAACAGTCAACATAGGTAATGTCATTTTAGTATTCGAGATGAAAGAATATAGAACACCTGTAACTAACAGCTTGGCTGTGTCATTCCGTTTTAATTCTTAAAGTTTAGCTTGTGACTATTAGTTACAAAATACATTACTTATATTTACTTATCATAAAAACACAGTGTCGTTGTACAATGTAATATAACTTGTGAACAGTATTCTCGAAGTAAAAATATTACATTTCAAAAATATACCTTCAAAACCTCTTCAGTATAACACACGACATTCGCGAGTCACGGCAAACCTTCTGCCCTCGAACAATAATCAAATTAGAGGCAGCCCTGCCGAGTTTTCCTGCGCGCACGCTGTTAGAATAAAACATTATTCATAAATAGGATATTACGGCAGGTGCGCCCCCACGCGCGGGGGGTGGGGGCAGGGGGCACACAATGCAATGTGGGAAAATCACATGCCATGAAAGTATACGGGCTTATATATTTAAACTTTGTTATATAATGTGCTATTGGATTTATTTAAGGAACTTTGTGCAGCTGCCGCTGCTCTGTAAATTCTTGACGATTCTTGATCGTGTGTTAGTAAAGTTAATGTTGCATTTTGCATAAATAAAGATTGTTAAGTAGATTTTTATTCAAATATTTTTAAGTGCCATGGAAGTCGTCCAAGAAAGTGTTTTAGCATCTTCTATATAAATAAAATGAATCGTCGAAATGTAAGTAAGTAAATGCTTTATTGTACAAAAATAAAGAAACAGAGACAAATTACAAAAAATACATTAAATATATGTACAAAGGCGAACTTATCCCTATAAGGGATCTTTACCATGAAAATAAAAACCATACCACCATGATGGGGAAATGTACATACCATAACTTCCAAACGACTGCACCGAATTGGATAATTATTTTTTAGTTGTATTTAGTTAGTAACTGTTGACAAGTTTTGTATGAAACAAAATTTCAAAAAAAAAGAATTGCAGTGGGAGCGAAGCCCCGGGCAACAGCTAGTTACTATGTTCACTGCTCCGGAAAAAAGGGAAAAAGTAGTGTTTAATGTTTTATGTCGTATTAGCTTCTGCCCGTGACTTCGTCTGCGTAGAATCATATTACTTATAAACCTTCCTCTTGAATCACTCTATCTATTTAAAATAACCGCATCAAAATCACGTCTTTATCCCTTACGGGGTAGACAAAGCCTGAAGTAACAAGACCTAAAGGCCACGTTTAGCATTATTGTGGGCGTATGGGTGGAAATAATTAAAATAGTGACGGTTGCTAAGTTAGCAGAAGCCTTTAGAGCATGTATGAATAAATGGGTTAATATTTAGTAAACATAGAGGTACTAAGAATGTATTTTTGGAATTTCCCTCGGGACAAAAAATGACGGGATAGGAAATAAACACTTAATAATTAAAGACATGTATGAATAAGAAATGTAAGCCTTCCATGGCTTCCATGTTGGTCTAGAAAAAAAACCTTACAGTCGAACATAGAACCTCCTCCTTTTTTGAAGTCGGTTAAAAACATTGAATGCCCCAGTTGCTTCTCTCTGAACGATCGAAAACCATAGGAATTATGTTATAGGCGATGCGGCTAGCAACCCTTCACTATTTTGGTTCCCCTTTCCACCAATAACGTGGTCTTTAAGTCTCAGTCTACCCAGTAAGGGATAAAGACGTGATTTATGTATGAATGTATGACACATGCTATCTGCGCGAAGTCACGGGCAAAACCTGGCCTTATTTAAACACCTTTGCACATTATTGCTGCCTACGTTACTTTATGTTTTTGTCAACATGTTCCTCAGAACAGTACGAGTGTCTCACTGGCGCCATCTACCGTTACCAGTGTGCATTGCAGTCGCATTGATCGCGCTAATTACCGCGCTGCGCCGGCGCAGGCCAGCGCTTAAGGACATCTGTGCCGTGGGAACCCGCCTGCGACCGTACTACAAACCACCCACCACCATGCCACAAGATTATTTACTGTTGGAACAGTAAGTTGAATTCACTATCCATTGCTGCTTAGAGACGGAGTGCCTAGTTAATGAACCGAGTTAAGTCAGCAATGGATGCAGCGTGTTGGTTGAGAATTGCCTTCGGTTTTGTGGTAAAGGAATGTCAATGCGCATTTTTAAGATGTATTAAGCGATCGCAGCTCGATATGGAAGTGTTTGTAGTAATGCGAATTTATTGAAACACATATTTACCTCGACAGTTTGTGGCTAAGATACTTTAGATATGCCACGAGATACTAACATTAACATACAGTGAACTATTTCGCCTAAATAAAAAACGTAAGAAACGTTAAAAGTTATGTGCAACTAGCTGTTACCCGCGACTCCATGTACGCAGTATTCCCTTATCTATCCCGCAGAAACTGTGCTTTTTTCCGGAATAAAAACTATCCTATGTCCTTCCCCAGGATTGAAACTATCTGTATGCCAAATTCTAGCTTAATCGGGTCAATGGTTTAAGCGTGAAAAGGTAACAAACAGACTGACAGACAGACAGAGCTACTTTCGCAATTAAGATATACTCCGTCTGCGCAGAATCGCTATCCTGCAGGAACTATGCAATTTTCCGAACTAAAAACTACTCTATGTCCTTCCCCGGGGCTCAATCTATCTGTATACCAAATTTTTAACTAAATCAGTCCAGCGGTTTCAGCGTGTAAAGGTAACAGACAGAGTTACTTTCGCATTGATAATATAAGCAGGGATTATTAAAATTCCAGCATTCTGCGTATCTCGTTTGCTCAATCCGTTTGAAATCGATTAGGGAGATTAGGGGCAATAAAAAATCTCTAACCACATTTCGGTGATCTCAAAATAAACGAATGATTTCCATAATGCGCGCGCGCCGGCGGCGGTGCCTTCCCGCGCGGCTTGATGGGCGCCGCGCGCGATTACGCCTCATTTATAACAATTATCGGCGGATAAACATGGTAGTTAAATTCGGAAACACCTTCATTAATAGAGTAGCTCCAAATTCTTTTCTAACGCTCGTGAATGTCAGTTTATTTGGACTCTACTGACTTAGTACTCGGTTTAACTTCGAATGGTTTTGTACCGGGCGACGGTGGCATTATTATAAACACATTAGAGAGATAGTTTTGAGGTCGGTTCATTTGCTTTAAAGTAATTAAAGTAGTTTGTAGTAATTATTCTCAATTAAGAGCGGTGTTGCTTTTAATTCTCCGGGACGCAGGGTTATATGGAGGAGATATGTGGAGATTGCAGAGGATACAAAGATCCCGAGAGTATGTTACGGAGTTGCATAAAAAGATATATTTATGACGTACGTATTTAGCAGCATTTAACAGTCGACGTTGGATGCTGATTTTTTAATGCTTGATTTTATTTTCATTTGTTTTTGTAGAAGTCTTCAACGTGATTGCAATTCCTCAAATGTGCAGAAACGAGAGAAAGTCGTCTCGTGGCGAGTGCGTAACAACTACATGACGTGAGTGGTTTTGATGACTTTTTAAATACTAAAATTATGAATGAAAAATTACTTAAATCATAAACATAAATTACACTCACAGGTGGAAGGTGACTTTGTCGTTTTGTAAACTAGATTTTTTTGACTTTTTAGTGCAGCAGAAAACTGCACAGGCATTTTTTACGAGCTCTGTTAGCCACGACGGTCTTGACATTATGTGTTGCGATGCAAGCTCAACTACTTGTATATAACATTACAAGTATTGGGTGCTTACACTTTTAGCTGCGCGGGGATGCCTGTCAAGGCGTCTCCAGTCTTATTCCTCCGAGACAGAAACTCATATATGTAGTGTTCTACTTTGTATCTTTTACCTAGCATTTTAGGTGGGTCACTGACCTTTTTGAAAAAATGATTTTCGTACTCTATTTTCACTACATAGTATAAAACAAAGTCGCTTTCCGCTGTCTGTCTGTCTCTTCCCTACCAGTACCAGTAGCTTCTCTTCCCGCGCAGATGAAAAGGCCATCGAGGGAATGGGCGAAAGTCTTGGGAATCATGTTATCGGCGATGCGGCTAGAAACCCATTACTATTTTGATTCCCCTTTCCATCTATAAGCCCACAATCATGCTAAACGTGGCCTTTAGTTCTTGTTACCTTAAGCTCTGTCTACGCCGTAAGGGATAAAGAAGTGATTTGTGTATGTAAATTCTTACTCATCTAAATGCTACTCAGTCCGAGAAACTCATAATTATTATAACAATCAAAATCTAACAATCATCAATTAGCACAGGGTCCGCTGTTGGGCAAATTGTGGGCATTTGAATACCGGCCGTGATGGATGGCCCACGCCGGCTACCTGAACCCTCCATTATAATATGCGACCGGAGACGGGTGAAATCGGGACAGAAAAGCTTGCTTGAATAACTACAATAAAATTTAAAATTTTAATAAGAGTCTGTCAGAAACTTCATAATACAAGCTGTTTTTGCTGGATTACACATAAACGGATAACTCACGTATAAAACTGTTTTAAATATTGACCAAACGGTGAGTGTGAGCGAACCTTTACGGAGTGACGTGATAAGTGTTGTGTGCTGCCCTACATTTGACAGTAATAAAAATGACGATGAAAACGAGGGTAGTTGTGCGCCGCTGTCAGTTGCGTCGAGCAGCCGCGCGAACAGAGCGCTGGCGCGCAGTGTTCGTTTCGCTGCCGCCGGGGCGAGCGCTCCAGGAAGGAGGACTACGAAATAGTCCGAAACATGTCGAGCTTCACTCGACTTTTTATACGTGAGTTATCCGTTTATGTGTAATTATGATTAAGTCTCAAGGTAGTTTCATGTTGAAAATATTTTTGCTGGCTTTGCATTGTCAAACGTCCTACACATGTGTACCAAATTTCAAGTCAATCGAACCAACCGTTGAAGAGTTCCCTCCTGCAGAGACGGTCCTGGGGCACCAGAACTCCACTACCGGATTGTATTGTCATCCAACTTACTTAACTAATTAGGCAAGATAAATTAATATAGGGGTCTCAGCACCGAATATAGCTTTGTCCCTTTCGGTGTTGAGACCCTTGGTCCGTGGGGTCCTAGCGCTATTAGCCTCTTCAAAGATATTTCGAGTATCGCTGTCCAAAGGGGGAATGCTGCCAGCGTCTGTGGTACTATGCCACGGGGGTTCTTTTTTAGTTATTTTATTTTAAGATTACTTTTAGTTTAGTTTCAATTCGTTTTTAATTCAATCGTAGTTTAATTTGCTTTATAAATAAAGTAGCTTCTGCCCGCGACTTCGTCTGCGTAGAATTATACATAAAAACCTTTCTCTTGAATCGCTCTATCTATAAAAAAAAACCGCATCAAAATCCGTTGTGTAGTTTTGAAGATATAAGCATACATAGGGACATAGGGACAGAGAAGGCGACTTTGTTTTATACTATGTAAGTGATAAAACTTACTTAACTATGCAACATTTCAGCTCAATCGCGCACCGAGGATCCCGTACAGATATCCAGTGTTAGCAGAGCCCTACCTCCCAAGCAAAATGTACTGTATTCACATAGACAGACAGACATAAAAATAATCTATTTTTAGTATTTGTGAATTTAGCTACAACAGAAATGCATCTGTGAAAGTTTCAACTGTCTAGCCATCACAGTTCATGAGGTACAGCCTGGTGACAGACGGGCAGACAGACGGACGGACAGCGAAAGTCTTAGTACAGTTTGACAACAAATATAATGCGCATCGGCAGTATTCGTTTGCGCAGAGAAGCGCAGACCAGTTTCCGATGGTAGCCGAACGTGTAAATAATCTATATTGAACTTTATTAGCAAGTGCAAGTGGCAGAGTATTGCTTGCTTTGCATTCTTAGCTCTGTCCTGCTTACACGATTTTGCCATTGTTGGTACGAAATCGATCGACCAATAACAGCGCCAGAGTTTCCCGCGCTACTAAAATTGGCCTACTGCGCAGGTACATCGTGGAGCATTATTTTTGTTGTCAAACTGTAGTAGTTTTTACCCTTTGGGCACGGAATCCTAAAAAGAACGTCTGAATTACACACATAGAGTTTTTTTTCATATTTTCAACTCGAAACAAATCATAGGATGTTATAGGCGATGCGGCTAGCAACCCATCAATATTTTGACTCTATTATCTTAGGCTGTGTCTACCCCGTAAGAGATAAAGACGTGATTTGTGTATGTGTACGTATGTGTAACAAACATACCTGGCTAGTTTTTACATAAATCGTGTTCATAAACATCCAACATACAACGCTAACCAGAAAATGAATTCCATTTTCAATGAGACGGCAAAAAGCCAGTCTTTTTCGGACAAGGCACGCCATCCACGTAACTACAGCACGTAACTAATACGCGACAAAAACGCTTCCCGCCCGTAACGACTCGGGCGCATAACTCAGCATAGCTCATTGAAATATGACAATATCTATCACATATCCTTTTTACTGGACTTCCTGGAAGCACCGCGGCCGGTTCCCGCGGGAGCCGCGAGATGGCGACACCGTCCACGCATTTTCATGGCGTAAAAACGCAGAGGTAATTGAAGCGGTTCCCAGGTGGAAAAACGCGTTCCTGTAATCGCAGCATGAATGGCAGCGCTGCCATTCAGAGGATTTCGACGCTGGCGCTTCGTGAATAAACGGCTTTAAAGATGATTTTGTAAAGGAATACACATAAATAGCGTGCAATCTATCGAAAATTAGGCTTGCTTGCTTTTGACGTCATAAAAATGTTGCGTTTGGTCTATAAATATACATATATCTTGACTTAGTATATATAGTTACAATACATATAAGTTAGTTATAATACATATAGTTTCACTTTTGCGAAGACACACACAACGCTCTTGATCTATTTTTCATGTCTTGATTATTTTCTATAAAATTGTGTATATTCTCTTATATTTGTGTGTCTTGCAAAAAGGAATAAATGTCCTCTTTCTTTCTTTCTTTCTATATCGCGGAGATAGCAAAGTAAAGTTATTCATTTGTGGGCATATTAGTGGTTGCACTGCTGTGTTCCGGCGTGGAGAGTAAGATAGCCGGTGAAATTATTAGCACAAGAGGTATTCTATCCTAGCCCTCTAGGCAATCCTCTAGTGTTGCGGGTGTCCGTGGGTGGTGGTGCTCGCTCACCATCAGGTGACCCATTTGCTCGTTTGCCTTCCTTGTCGTATAAAAAAAACGTGCGCGCAGTATTAAAATTAATATTGGAACTTCTAAACCACCTTAATCCGGCCCTGTCGCCAATTGCTTTACAAGCAAGCAAGTGGTGATCACTTACCATCAGGTGACCCATTTGCTCGTTTGCCTTCCTATTAATATATAAAAAAAAAAAAAAAAAAAAAAAAAGCAAATGCCTTAATAACTATCTGCGCGCCAAATTTCAGCGCAATCCGTTCAGTGTTTTGATATTCTTCTTCTTGTTTGATCGATCAGTCAGTCACGGTTGCCTTATACATATAATAGATCAGCAACTTCGTCTGCGGATAATTCTTTTAAAGCGCCCGCGAAAACTATACATTTTTCGGGGATAAAAACTATCCCATATCCTTTCCAGGGTCTCAAACTACTCCATACCAAATTTTTACACAATCGGTGGAGTAGTTTACGCGTACAAGAGTAACAAACAAAGTCAAATTCTCAATATACTTTTGATTAGAATTTTTACCTCAACGTTGTTGCTGATGGTGCACCGGACCAAACACTAATCGTCCCATTCTGGCGACTCCCTGAACCGTAACGCTCTTGCAAGTGTATCGGACTAGTTCTCAAATCTGGGGCTTTAGCAGTTCAGGTTTTAGCTGTCATTTTTAGTATGGATCTGACAGCGAGCAAACCTTAGCTGAATCGGGATTGAATCGCATTAAGACGTCATGATAAGGCCCCAGAACTTTCCATTAAATTGACATATACAACGTCAGTAACAGCCTCCGCCTCCTATTTTAGACGAGCCGTATTCACGCAGCGTTATCAGCCCCGCCACGCCATGTTCAATCTCAACTAAAAAAACCATATCTCAGTCGCTGCCCTTATAAGGTGGTTTATGTATATATTATGCGAGCTAGCGGATCGGTTCTTGTCGCGACATAGCAACTGTTAATGATAATATTTTTTCCGTTGTCAATCATAACCTGCGCCGGCGCCGCGCGCGAGGATACCGCGCAGACGCACTAGAATGCGCGCGGGCATCGGTCGTGTCCAGCGCTTATTAGGACTGAGCTATGTCAATTGATGTTTTCTTTGTAGATAGATCTAATCTAATAAAAGTCGATAAATGCTGTTGGTATTTAGGAACCTGTCATTAGTGACAGGTGTGGAGATTCTCTTGGAGAAACCTTTGCCCAGCAAATAGACGTGTTTTAGCTGATATATGTTGATGACTGTATGGTCGCGTATAGTCTGTTTAGTCGTTGTCGTCACGTGACAGTTGGCACAGATGGAAAAATTCGAAGGCTTCCTCACCTGCTATGGGTGTTGTAGGGGGCACGCAACATGGAATGATGAGGATCCGGGTTCGATTCCCGGCTATTGCTTTACTTTTCGGGTTTTTCAGTGTCGTTTAAAATAAGTACTTTAAGCCAGGTCTCATATGTGATATACTTCCACGCTGGTCTAGGAACGTACGCTTCTCGTCCTGCGCAAATGGTAATAATTTGAGTCTGTTTCTTTTTATATTTTCACGCGGAAACTGCTCAGTCGATCGTTCGACAGTTGATATGAAGATAGCTTCAGACCCTGGGAAGGATATTGGTTTTATCCCGGAATATCAAAAACTTTACCTTGCTACTCCGCTACTCAACTCCGCTCCTCGCTTGAGTAGCGGAGTAGCAAGGTAAATTTTTTGTTCGTCCATTTCAAGAGGACCATCAAAACGCTACAAATCGGAACAACCAAAGTATGCCCGTATACAATATTATAAGCACACCATTAAAATGCTCAAGTCCAAAATTATTAGCTTGATTTCTTCTTCCGTCGGTTCGCAAATTAGAACAATTTCGTTTGGAGCAGGAAAATAATAGGGGGGGTAAAAAAGTAGCGATTTTTGTCGCTTAATCCTTGCGGGGTATGCGCGGGCATTTGAATGCGGCGCTTTGTGCGCGCGCGCCGCCATTCCGGCCGCTGCCCGCTGCGCAGGCGCGCCAGGCACACTGGGAACAACCATTTAGTAGGATAACAAATTTACTGTTTTCAAACATGCGATGAAATATCGATGTTATGTTCCTTATAATAGGCTGCGAAGTGTCACGTTTCAGGTGCAACTAGACGAGAGGTTTTGAATGGGATTTCATACAACATTGCCTTCTGGGCACCTTCCCCATTGGCGGCGATTTGGGAGAAATTTTTTATCTTTAATAATAGTTTTAACTAGGTTTAAGTTTTTTTAAATTTTGACTGTTCTTTATTGTTTTCATTTTATTTTTCAATAAAATTCTAACATTGAAGAACAAGAACGGTAATATGTGCTCTTTTTTTCCGCTCCGCACATATTTGTGACACAGCTTAATTAAAATCCAGTTTTAAGCGAAATATAAAATAAACATAATGATAAAAATACCGAAACAAACATATTTACAAGTTAAAAGTTGATACGAAAAAACCTTAAACTAAACTATCTTAATCTAATCCTATTGTATAGGATTTTGGATTAAATTAAGATAGTTTAAGGTTTTTTCGTATCAACTTTTAACTTGTAAATATGTTTGTTTCGGTATTTGTATCATTTTGTGACACAGCATATTGGAATTCAGCAATTAAAAAAAACTATAAGCCATGTTTGCTGCTTTCTGGCGTTGTGATAGTCTGTCTCGATCTTTAAAAAAAAAATTAATGAGACTGACATACATACATAAATCACGTTTTTATCCCTTACGGGGTAGACGGAGCATAAGGCAACAAGACCTGAAGGCCACGTTTAGCATGATAGTGGGGGAATGTCCTGAATGACTTCGAAAAAAGATGGTAAGGTCTTGGTTTTGCTCGACTTAGCGGGGATACCGTGCCCCCAGATGAATAGAGAAGGCAAAAAAACATCTATAAAGCATACTTGTATCCAAGTGGTGCTGTCGATTAAGACAGAGAAAATGGTCAAGTAAAAGTCGAACTAACCGAGAATTTGCTGACATTGTCAAATGTAGAGCGGACAGTGTAGGGAATTGGCATCTAGGTATTTTACCCAAATGATGGTGTCTATTATCCCATAAATAAATATTATTATTGATGTTATTTTGAAGATGCTTTAAGACTTAATTGTCAGATAAGGTCGTGATGGTTTTAAGCAGTGCCGGGATGCGCCCGGTGTGCCCGCGCGGCGGCTAACAAGGGGCAGCGAATGGCCAGTTTTTGCGCGGGATGCAAACGCCGCGCCTGCGCACCGAATATTCAGACATAGTTTTTCGGGGCTATGAATAAATGAAATATTCATTTTTATTCAAAGTCGCCTCGCCTGCATTAGGTTAGATGCAATGCGCGATTTCGTGCATAAAAACGTGGAATTCGTGAAGGCCAATGGAAGTGTGGAAGGTATGTACGGACAATTGGGAATTTACAGACAAAAACAGTCCGCCACTTTGTAATGTGAAGAGTGATGTTAAAGACGTTTGTCGTCACTTACCGCATTAATTACTAAACTGGACATCTAGCCGGTATTAACCGGTAAGTAACCACAATGCCATCATGAGAACAGAGGCCTCACCATGACGTCTATTCCGAGTCAGTTTAGGTTCGCTGTCAGATCCATACTAAAAATGACAGCTAAAATCTGAACTGAGTCGGAATTGAATAGCATTAAGACGTCATGGCAAGGCCTCAGGGCTTGTTTTATTAACTTTACTACGTCTCACGTTACGTCTAAGGTAATCGCTTAGTTCAAATTCTGTTCGAATCGGAATCATCTCACTCGCTAATCCTTTTGCCAAGCAGCAGTGTTCTTGAGCGAGCAGTAAGACGGCTGGTGACATTATTGACACATGCGGTACCTAATCTATTTGGCCATGGCAAAGCACCTTCAATCCTCTGGTGTTGCGTGTATCCATGCCTCGTGATGATCACTTGCTATCAGGTGACCCATTTGCTGGCCACCTCTTTGGTAATAAAACTCTGTGGAAAGCTTTTTCAACCGAAGATACATAACACCATACTTTTATTAAAGCGCAGATAAAACAGCTGCGCTCATGGTCGGTGATTTAAACTCGCGCGCAGTCTGATTGGATCTAAACGCGTTTGCATCGTCTCCCACGGCCGCTGCCGAGCAAAAACTAAACGCGAGGGGAGCGGGGCGGGCAGGATATTCGCGCCCGTCGCCGCGTGCATACTGATGCTGGGTAATTGTCGCGAACAAAAACTAAACGCATGACAATCGAGGAAATGCCGCCTGCGCCGCGCCGATCGCGATCTCCCCGGCATCTACCGCACCAGTACGAACGCACGAGAGCTGCGTCACGCGCGTATACTACCGGTCTCTTTCCAAAACGAGCAGTAAGAGTAGGATGGGTAGTCTATCTCGCGCGCGACTTTGCTCTCGCGTGCTGGTACTAGCCGTGCTGATTTCAGTCTCGATTTAATTATGTACGCATGTCACTTGCAAAAAGTCACGTCAGCTAACAATACCCGCGATACATAATGCATAGTATTCATGCACAAATATGAGTGATCTCGTCGCGCATCTCGGGACAATGGCGGCGCATATGCATGAAGGGGTTTTTGCTCCCCCCTCTCGCTGCCCCTGCCGGTGCGCGGGCGACGGTTTAATTGCCGTAATCGCCTGTCATTTGCTTCTGAGCTGATTTAAGCATCGTCCGTTTTTGCACTTACTTTGTTGGTACTGCGGTGGCTTTGATTATAAAATAGGGCCAGTTTGTTTTTTACTGTCGCTGAAGTAACGGAAGCTGCTGCGGTCGACTTTGTTTCTTTTAGGTGTAAATTGAATCATCATCATCATCATCATCATAAGCCCATTGCTGGATATAAAGTAGCAGCATGGACGCTGCACATTGTAAAGAAAAAACATAGAATGCACCAGTTGCTTCTCTTCCCGCGCAGATGGTAAAAGCCCATCGAGGAAATGGGCATAAGAATTATGTTAAAGGCGATGCGTGATTTATGTATGTGTGTGCGTTTCACAAATTCAACACAACCACTGCAAGGATCGCCTCCACTCGAGTCTGTGACTAGCGAATGAATTTTCACACGCAGCGGCGGGACGCGTGGGGCGAAGGTGGGATGCGCGGGCGCAGTACCGCCGCATTGTAATTGCGTGTGGCTCGGAGTGCCATAAAGCAAACTGGACGACTTTGAATATCGGCTCCCCTGGGACGCAGGTAGGTATATAGCTGCTGGGAAGAGTTTCAAAGCTATGATGTTGGAAACTTTGTGCATGATATCCGTCTTTATTGCGTCAGGGGTTACGAAGAAGGTGGTTTCCATGCTTGTCTGGGAGCAAAGAAAAACGCTGCTGCCTATCTTCTAGTTTTATCCCTCAGTCGGTTTCTAAGGGATGACAACAGGAGGGGGGGGGACATTCTTACGCCAGCGCCCTACGGCCAGATTATGTATGCCTATGTATGTAGAATTACCATGAACTAAAATTACATCCATGTCTTCCATGCTAGTCTGGGAGCAAAGGAAAAACATAGAATGTACCAGTTGCTTCTCTACCCGCGCAGATGGTAAAAGCCCATCGAGGGAATGGGCGAAAATAATAGGAATCATGTTAAGGCGATGAGGCTAGCACCCCATCACTATTTTGATTCCATTTTCCACCTATACGTCCACGATCTTGCTAAATGTGGCCTGTAGGTACCTGTTGCCTTAGGCTCTGTCTACCCCGTTAGGGATAAAGACGTGAGTTGTGTATGTGTATGTGTGTATGTAAAATTACTTCCAACTAATGGCATCCGCTTTTTCAAAAATATAGGTAGTTTAAAATATAATCCCGCTGTTGTTCTTCCCGTGGCAGAGTTGCGCAGTAAGTTACCTGCGCGCGCGCAGATAATCTAGTTAAATTTATTTATTGGCCGGCGCGCACGCCGTGGCCCCACGCGCCTGCAAAAAGAACAAGCTCACCGTAACCTTTAATAACCACCTCGCTAGCTTCGTTTTTCGTCCTGTTTTGCTTCCTAACCTTTCCAGATTCAAGAGCGTACAACATACTATGTCATATCAGCGCTAGGATGGCCCGTAAAGCAAATCTACAAACTTAATACGCGTGCACAGGGCCGGATCTACCATATGGCTTTTTGGGCTTCAGCCCAGGGCCCCGTGGATTCAAGGGGCAGCTAAGTCAAGACAAAGTCAAAAATAGACGATAATGGGAAAAAATCCATAATTTTATTAAATAAAACAGATCATAAAGATTGCAGCATCAAATATTTTTTTGTCTTATTTTTTTCTTATACTTTGAGTAATTAGGTGTGCCCCTAAGTAGTATTGGCCCAGGGCCCCCTAAACTCACGGTCCGGCCCTGTGTGCAGGTCATCTACCAATAGCCATAGATTTAAAAAAAAAAATTGCTGCTGTCACAAGGTTTACAACTGCCAGTTATATAATACATTTTGGCAGTAAAAAGGAGTTTATCCTCCACACACGCATTGGAATTCTTCTTCTTTTTTAATACGGCCCCATCGATCGATGCGATGATTTCGCCAATGTCAAAGTACCTAATAAATACAGTACCTATTCAAAAATCTTGTGACAAAAATGTCGGCAACGTAGTCCGGTAGAACACCGTAATCAAACCCCTCCCCCCTGTCGGGCTCTTAACCAACTGATAACGACATCCCTCAGAATCCCCCAGGAGATTATTAACCGATGCCCAGGGTGCACCGGACCAACGGGAAGTGACCTGGTCTCATTGCTTCAAAGTATATACGAGTACTAAATTGAAGACAAAACGTCTTATTGCACCGGGCTCATCGCAGGTGGGTGCCCGCGGCTATGGGTCGGAGGCTGCGCGCGCGCCGCCACGCGCGTCGTGTTTACTGCGCGAGAGCCAGATCTGTGAGGAACCGATAACCGCGAATTTATAACTAGGCATAGCGTGAGTTGCAACGAACTACTGTAACAATAACAATAACCCTAACCAACATTTTTTACAGAAATACTATTATGTCAAAATCGTCGGTTATGGTTAAAGTTATAGTTAAAGTAACTTAGCTTAGTGCGAACTTCCGAAATGGGACTCTTACTGCAATGGAATATGATTGATTTTAATCATTTTCGGAAATATCCGATTTCCGGAATTACCCAAATACCTACACCTTATTAAAAACTTAATTTAAAAGAATACTTAACGCACTTTAATTTAATAATCACCCAAATTTAAATAATAAACAATAACGTATTAATCTTCGACCTACCTTTATAACACTTATTTATATCTGTAATATTCTTCTTTTTCTCAAAAAAAAACAGTATTGGTGCATTGGGGTAAATTCAAAGTTGGGGGAATTTCGAAAATCGTGGATATCCACTAAACGGGGAACAATTCCATAATCCGCAACACTTATCTAGAAAAGACATTGGAGCTTCTTTATTCTTCTTTATCGATTATCACATTTATCACTGTGACGTATGGCCGGCGGCATCTTTTATGTGGTAATAAACGTTGCAATTATATTAGACTGACAATGAATGAATGAAAAAAATAATTAGTTGACACAATTCACCATCATTTAAAAAAGCTAAAGAAGAAAATAAAATTAAAATATTTTCTTTCGACGTCACATTTGACAATAGGGAATAAAATATGAAAATATCGAGAAAGAGACAATCAAAGTGAAATTAATAGTAATATCGGTCAATGAACATAAAATATTTACCTCGCAACTCCGCTACCGCCCGCTCCGCTAAAATACACCTCCGCAGAGTAACGCCGGATTCAATAAAATAGGTATATAATATTATACAGGTTTTGTAGGAATAAATTCTTTTTATAAATAAATGTTTACCCTAAGTGCATGATGTGTCTACTATTTTAGGGTATACACGAAGTGTAAGTCAATACCTAGCACTTTACTTTGTTAGTTAGGATGTAAGTAAAATCTTGATTCATTTGATAGTAATTAAAATACGTAGTGACAAAGCCAGATATTAGCGACATTGTTATACATATATACAAGTACATAATAATAAATCAGTAGAAAGTTCGTGTCTGTACATTAAATAAATTAATCAAAAATAGAGTGCTAACGATTAGGGAAGAGTTATAAAACATAAAAAGTAGATTTTATAATTTTTGTCTGTCTGTGCGTATGTATGTATATATGGATGTGTTCATTTACCTATGTCTGTGTTAGCTAATCTCCAAAACTGTTGGACCGATTTAAACGAAATTTTGCGTGGTTACACTTATATCCCTGGTCAATATTTTAGATACTTTTAATACCGGAAAATTAAAGAGTTCCCGTGGGATAATTAAAAAACTATAATAACTTATGCAGCTTAGTACACAGCAACTTGACCATCTCATTAAGTAAAATTGGCGTACTGACACCAAACACACATACAGAATTAGTTGAAATTTGGTATACAGTTACTTTCACTCCCAGGGACGGACATAGAGTAGTTTTTATCGATAGCTACAAGCGAATTCTGCGCGGACGGAATCGCGGGCAACAGCTAGTCAGTAATAATTCCTTAAATAGAGTCCAATGGGGTCCATCAGTGCAATTAACGGGCCGGCGGGAGGTAATTGATACAACAACAAATTATGACGCCGCCACAAAAACATAATTGTCCGCAAAGTGAAGGCAGGAACAAAGAGTTGGAACTATTACCGGCGGCGACACTTCACTGTTAACTGTCACGTGACGGTTCTCACACAAATTGGTATTGATTTGATTCCCCTTTCCACCTATACGCCCATAATCATGCTGAACGTAGCCCTCAAGTCTTGTTACCTTAGGCCCTGTCTACCCCGCAAGTGATGTAGCGAACTCCTTAGTTTCGACACTTTTTTTATATTTTTTCTAATCGTTTTGTATTTGGAGTCTTGTCATTGTTTTAGTTATTGCTAATCAGTAAAAGAAGCAGTTCAATTTCTGGTGTTTTTGTTTTCTATTAATTATCCTTCATTTTCATTTAAGGTTAACTGGAAGAGATCCCTTTTAGGGATAAGTTCGCCTTTGTGCATGTGTATTATCCTGTATTCATCTTTTTCTTGTGTTTTACATATGTACAATAAAGAGTTATACATACATACATTTTCGCTACATTATCATACAAGCCCTCATATCGTACGCTTTCAGTGATATAGACGTGATTTGTATATTTTGGTCAAATACACGCATACATAAATCACGTCTTTGTCCCTTACGGGGTAGACAGAGCCATTGTATAGGTGGAAAGGGGAATCAAGAATAGTGATGGGTTGCTCCTATTTCCGCTCAGTTTGCGCCTTCGGCCCTGACGCAATTCTAACCTAACCTATCCACTAAATATCCATCTTTATTTCTTATTTGGTGATAGTAGTACGATGTAATGTATGTATTATGTTCTAAATATCTGGTGATTAAAAGCGACAGATCGCAAACCTGTTACTAGCACATGAGAGACAAACACGTGAATTGATCGTTTACTTCGAACCATAACGTTCTCAGATCAGAAGTATCTCAGCCCAATTTTGTGACTTTCATTTGTTCAAACTCCGGCAATCAGAGTCGTTACCGCAGCATTGTCTCCACTCTATCATTTCCCGCGCAACCTGCGCATTAGTATTGCGCAACTAACATTATGACCGCATTTATTTATTATTTTATCCCAGCCTCGATGTGAAAGCATTGATTAATATTGTAATGAGCACGGTTCGTATCACCTCGCCTCCGAGATCACGACACCAAACGCCAATACGCCATTCACTACGTGCCAAAGACCACCCCAACTGTGACATCTTCTAACATAACCAGCAATGGATGGTTTACAAAGCGATGTGGCCGCTTTGTATTTTGTTTTGAGTGTTGCCAGCGCGCAAGGCATGGCCGGTGATTGTGTATAGTTTGAGATAATGGCGCGGTCGCAGGTGCAATTATTTTTATCCGCGGGGCGGCGCCGGCGCATGATTTGCGTACCATCGAGAGAATAATGACGTGTAGAAGCGACACTATCAATCTGCAACGATCAAAATGATCGAATCCTGTGTTAGACTACTTCAATAACCTACACACATACATAAATCACGTCTTTATCCCTTACGGAGTATACAGAGCCTAAGGTAACAAGACCTGAAGGCCACGTTTAGCATAATTATGGGCGTGTAGGTGAAAAGGGCATCGCGTGTAACATGATTCCTAAGAGTTTCACCCATTCCCTCGATGGCCTTTTACTATCTGCGCGGGAAGAGTAGAAACTGGTACATTTTATGTTTTTTCTTTGACTCAGCCCAGCATGAAAGTGTACCTATGCACCATACAAAGCATATAGGTCAGGCTGGCCCTGAGGAATAACTTAAAGAAAATCTTTCGCGTTTATAGGAATAGATTCCCATCGGCTTGACTATTTTAAAGCAGTTGGGCACTTTATTGTGGAGAATTAGAGGGCAAGGCTAGTTAAATTCCCTTCGGCTTGCCTTCTGGTATACTAGCCGGATTACTAATGTTTGGCAAATAATGTTCCCCAAAGCATCACATCGCAATCTTTGTTTCCCAAATTTTTATTTGGCAAAAATTCAATTGTCAAAACTACTTATCGCAATATTACAGTTAGCAAACCTTTTTTTCGGCAAGTGATTATTTAGCAAATAATGAATTAGTCATGTTAATTTTCCCAAATTTTTTTTTGGCAAATGTATCGTTTGGCATAACGTACTAAACCCAAAATATCGCATGGCATACGATTTCTATCGCAATGTGAGTAATGCGTAGGATAAACATAACAATTATGATTATATTTTGTACATTTTGCAACACAAAGCTGAATATTCTGAGCTGAAGTTACTAATGTGTATCGCGAGTAATTTAAAAATTTGAGTTCAAAAAACAGTTCTAACCTAACCTAACCTACTGTTCTGGTAGCAGTTCTTTTCTGTGGGGGTCGCAGTTCTAACCTAACCTAACCTACTTTTCTGGTAGCAGTTCTAGTCTGTGGGGATCGCAGTTCCGACCGAACCTAACCTACTTTCATTTCTTTAATTAGTCAATGATTAATGAGATAAAATAATTATCATTTGCCAGGTTTTTGCTATAAGTATACCATGCAAAGTGTCATATTTGGGAATTTTATTTTTGGAATATAACTTATGACAAAACAAAACATTTGCTTAAGAAGCATAATGCTTTATAAAATCTTGACGAAGTGATAATTTGCAAAATGATAGTTTGACCAAACGAGCTAAATGCTAAATGTAACTTTGCTAAAGGTTCATTTGGAAAATGTAAGTATTGCGAAAAGTTGTTTGGGAAGTGATATTTGGGAAAAATAATTTGCCAAACGGCAGTACACCATACTAGCCGCCGCGCCACCGATGGCCGGGTGTACTCGTATGTGCCGTGTCGCGTCTGGCGCGGCGCCTCTCTGCGCGCGCGCATTATGCCTCTAATAACACGGTGTCGTCCGAAATAATCTGAATCCCGGCGCAAGTTATTATGCAGATGACGCTCCCAGGATAAAAGCGCCGGTCCAACTCAAACCCAGCAATATTATGGCTTAATTTTTTTTGCCAAATTTGGATTTTGTTGGAAGATTTTGCATGCTTAATACTGTATTCAGTCTTACGGCATCATTTTGTGATAAAACGATTGTCAAATTATCTGAGGCATTCTTTGTCAGCAAATTCTTTGCCAGCAAAGGAGCATTAAGCGAGAGACCGACAAAGAGTGAGTTTAAAATATCCATATAGTGAAAGCCACAATAGAGCGTACATCTCAAAATACAACAAACAATTCATAAATAAACTACTAAACATAATATGATTGTAATGAAAGTGATATGTCAAGTTTTTCGATTCTTTGAAACATATGTGAATAAAAATAGATATCGGCTTACAAAACTATGAATATGTTATTCGCTATTTACAGCAGATAAGCGATAAGGATCTAGGAAACATGAATCAATTTTGAATATGATAAGACGCGTCGCCAAGAAT
The DNA here is from genome assembly GCA_949127965.1 of Pandemis corylana. NCBI lineage: Eukaryota > Metazoa > Arthropoda > Insecta > Lepidoptera > Tortricidae > Pandemis > Pandemis corylana. Next base: position 15,775,718 of record OX421858.1, on the reverse strand, counting down.
AACACTTGGTTGAATGAATTCGTGTTTGTTTGTTTTTAAAATAACTTTTAGTTTATCTTCTTTCTGATGAAATTCCGATAGGTTACCTACTCTGGGTAATCTATAGAACGCTGATATGAAAACAACATTGGAACTACTGGAATGTCACGAATTGATTTTATAGTAATCTTAGACGAACTAAATGACTCATGACTAACGAACTAAATCATGCTAAACGTGGCCTTTTGTTCTTGTTACCTTCGGCTCTGTCTACCCCGTAAGGGATAAAGACGTGATTTTATGTATGTATGCACTAAATGGCTGGGAATGGGCGACCATCATAGGAATTATGTTATATTCGATGCTAGCAACCCATCACTATTTTGATTCCATTTTCCAACTGTACGCCCACAATCTTGCTAAACGTGGTCCGAAGATCTCGTTAACTTAGGCTCTGTCTACCTGGTGAGGGATAAAGACGTGATTTGTGTATGTGTATTGTATTAGACAAGCTGCACTGAGGAAAATATCGGATGACTTTTCATACATCTTCTCCTATGTACTATTTTCTCTGTATTTCTGTATTTTTAAATTTTTTATGTGCAATAAAGAGTTTACATACATACATCTGCGTATGGGAAGTGGACCTGTTATTTTTGTATTTGTTCTCAATAAAATAGGATTGTAGTAATTACGAGTGAATATTTTCTTACGACAAGGATAACAAACGAACAATTAGGTCACCACCATGGATACCTGCAACACTAGAGGATTGCAGATGCGTTACCAGCCCAGACGGCTAAGATAAAATTTCTCATGTGCCAGTAAATTCACTGGCTGTCGACTCCACGCCGAAACACAGCAGCGCAAGTAAAAATAAAAAAATGTATTAAAATCTTTATCTATGTATGTATGTTAGTTCGTGTTCGCGTCGGTCTTAACTGGGCAATCACCTGAGGAAGTAAAAGCTGCCAGCGCCTGTTCCCTCTAAAATCACAATACGGTCCAGATATTATTATAATAGTGCAGTGAATGGCAGCGGGCAAACACAGTGGTTAGCCGGGATGCGCCCATTACGCCTGCGCCCGCGCAGCGTGCCGCGATTTGTGCCAGGGCTGTACATGAGTGCGCTGATAATGTTATTTTATCATTTTTTATTTAAGAGTCACTTTTGCCAAGTTACACTAACTAACTTAACACTATATAATTTATAATTTAAAGCTCGGGGACCTCTATACATTCCCTTTATAAAAGGATTTAATTTAAGTAGAATTTTAGTATTCTTACCTACTGTATTTAAGTTTCTTACTGTATTTCTTACTTTATTTCTGCCAAGTTTCTTGCGGCGCATTCTTCTTGGCAATGATGGTCTTTCCAAATGCGCTGATAGTTTCAAAAAAGACGTGTGAAAGAGCCCTTGGCGGCCAATTTGTAAAAAAAAACTTTTTTTGACTAAAACTTCAATGCTGGTTGGGAGAAAGAAAAGAAAGAAGAAAGAAAAGAAAAACATAGAAGGTACCTACCAGTTACTTTTCGTCTCGCGCAGATAGTAAAAGACCATCGAGGAAATGGGCGATAATCTACTTATATTAAAATATACTTACCAGTGTTTCTTAAACTTCTTCTGGTCACGGATCACTTTCAAAATTTCAAAAAGTCCCCCGTCAAAGTTACACAAATATAAAACAAAGCCTAATAATAAAGAATCACTTTAAGTACCTACGTATGTTAAGGGTTGTCTGAGTGGCTGCGGATCCCTGGCACACACGTTCTTTTAATAGATAGAGTGATTCGAGGGGAAGGTTTATATGTAAAATTTCACGCTGACGAAGTCGCGGGCAGAAACTAGTTATACATATAAACCTTCCCCTTGCATCACTGTATCTATTAAAAAAACCGCATCATAATCCGTTGCGTAGTTTCAAAGGTCTAAGCATACATAGGGACAGACACACAGCGACTTTGTTATATACTATGTATTGCTACATAGATATGTTCTATTCTAATTTTCAGTATAGTTTAGAGTAAAATCATAAAAAAAGTAAATTCTTGCTGCATTTGATAGTACCTGTTCTTGTGAAGACGCGAGGTGCAAACTTGGCTCGGAGCTGTACGTAAACTTTTTAAAAAACGGCCAATGTCCAACAGATGGCGTTGGCAGCCCTGCGGCGTGCGCGGGCGCGCGCCTGATTGGATTTGGTTTAATAACCATAAAGCACCTGCGCAGGTCAACCGCCGCCATTACTGCGCGCGCGCTATTATGTCAACTACGATACGAGCACGAGCGGTATTCGAATTACCTTCACCGGGGTAACGAGCCGGTGACTACCCTCTTTTGAGTAACGGTAGGGTAAGGTGGAATTTGAATTTTGTAGAAATATTATCACACTAATATTATAAAGGCTAAAGTTTGTGAGTGTGTGTATGTTTGTTACTTCTTCACGCGCAAACGGCTGAACGGATAGCTGATACCCTAGATTTACACATAAGATACTTTTTATCCCGGAAAATTGCATAGTTCCCGCGGGATGGTGATAAACATGTCAAAGGTCGTAGCTGCCTAGAGTTGCAAGGTAAATAATTATTGCAGAATATAGCTATCAAAAAATACACAGGTACAGTCGACCATAGAACCTCCTCCTTTTTTTGAAGTCGGTTAAAAACAGTTCTTAAATTGTAGGGTCTATTAGGGTAACAGACTCTACATGTATAAATGTTGGTTGGTAATGTTACGTTGTTACTGTTAGAATGTTAAAAGGACGGGTTGTGGATTGAAAGCCGTGACCGTCCAGGTTGAGTACCTTTATTGCACTGAAATATAATATAAGGTTTTACGTAATCAATATGTGACGTACACTTCGAGTGCTACGTCAGCTTAATATTAATGTCGAGCGTGCTCGTACATGCTGCCAAATCTAAGAAACAAAGAAAAGAAAGAAATAATGATCGACTAGGGTGAAGTTCCCTTGTTGATACGTGTTGGAGGATGTACAATCACATCGGTTGCAGTGTCGCGGTCACGTGACTCTCGATACGATGTAGCGTTGTCTTCTTGTTTCGAGACGTGATCCAGGACGATTACTTGTTCTGCCTTGTTTCGAAGTCTTCCTCTGATGCAGCAGGCTGCCCAAATTATGGCCGCTATCGCACAAATCGTCATAAATGTGACGAATGTGTAGTGATGTACGTCATGCGATGACGTAATATCCTTCAGTGTTTGTTGTTGTAGTTTAACTGTTTCTATGTTAGATTTTAGTCGGCTCATAACTTCTTGGTGGTCTTCTGGAGTGAAGGTATAGTTGTTCTCCTCAATCACGTCATTGACCGAGGACAGTCGTACATACACGTCATCTTCATTGACAGTCGTCTTGCTGTGAAAATTGTTATGTGAATGGATTATTATTTGATCTCCTTTCAGCATGCATCCCGAATTCAAGGTAATTAAGCCTGTGCCGCTTAATGGAAGTGTCGTAACGCCAGTAGGACAAAATGTGCGAACTGCGCATTTCCCACAGCACGAGAATAGCCAGGTGTCTGGCTCGTGTAATCGGATCCATTTGTCGGCACACTCCGATGTTATTGTTTTGCAACTGGATAATCTTTTATTGTTGATTAATTGAGCTTCGCATATGTTTGCGCTGGCCTTTATGTCGTAGATAGGAAGGTTCATATCGCATAGCAATTGATGTTCCTTAATTAGCTGGCAGGAATTTGTGTCCTGATGTGTCATTCGAATTATTGCATCCTTTCTAAGATTGATGGCCAGATATTCGGATGTTTCAATCATCTGTTGGGTTCTTCCTGATGTTATTTGCGGTATCGGTATGAGGCGATTGAGTTCGTATTGTTCCGTGTTAACTAAGGGTAATTTGAACTCAAACAAAAGGAAGTTGGTTGTTAAGTGCACGTGTACGCGAGACAGTTTGTACATTCTTCTTGTGCAGTGGTGAGTATTCACGCATGGCAGAGACAGATCGCCCGGAAGCTGCCCTGCGATGAGGTTTAGCTGTTCTTCGAGTTGATCTGGCTGTATAAGATGCGTGTCTACGCGTCCGTCTCTAATGTCAGTTATCAAATCTAACAGCATTTGTTGTACTCTCCGCAGGTTGGCCATGACCATGTTGGCGGCGAGCGCTGTCGCTGTTATGTACATTGTGCTCTGATGACTGGCGTTGATGCGTCTGTCCTCTTCTTGCAGATGTTGGCTGATGGCTGTAAATTGTTGATTCATCACTTGTTCGTTTCTCTGAAGAATATTGTATTCGCTTTCTATAATCGATGTGTGATTTTTGAATAAGTTTAACAGATGGTTTTCGTTTGCGCGTACTAACTGGATGTCCTTGTCATACTGCTGTGCGAATCTCTCGTCTAACACTCCAAACAGTGAGTTCGCGACGTATCCAATCCCATCAATTAGACCTCGTTTCCTCCTTATTGAGTTTATGCCATGTTCTGTTGATAATATCTTGTTGTAATGTTGTAGCTCGTTCATTTCATGTCGAAGTTGCGAGGCGATTGTTGTGAAGGCGGTTTCTTGGTTACACAGGTTTGTAAGATGGTTTACATAATTTTCAATGGCTGCCAGGCCCTTCCAGTATGCCTTCATATTGTAGTAAACCACCATCTTCCATTGATCTTGTATGATTTGCATATCGGCTAGTTTATCAAAATAAATTTGTTTTGATGGATTTAACTCTCGAATAGTACTGTTCATCTGACATGAAGAGGCTGGGATCCAAGTCGCAAGCATTAGCAGAAATAAACAAACGTAGCTGTTCACTGTTCTCTTACTACGTCGTTTTTGGTTGTTCTGTGCTTGTTGTTGCGTTGGCAGGGTATTGTTGTCGTCAACCTGCTCTTCCGTTTCATCAATTGGCAGTGGAGCCAGTTTGGTGATAGGTCGTTTCATAATGTTGTTCTTTGTTTTCAATGAAACGACGCGGACGTGTCCGTCCTTTCCAGGATGAGTTTCTACCACTCTTCCAAGCAGCCATCTGGCGGGCGGTATGTTTTCCTCCTTTACCAGAACCATGTCACCGATCTTTAGATCCTTTTTGGTAGAAAACCACTTGCTGCGCGTCTGTAGTGTATGCAGATATTCACTTGACCATTTCTTCCAAAAATCCTTGTGGATTTTCTCTGTAAGTTGCCATCTAGTTTTAACGCTCTTTGGTTCTATTTCCGGTGACAGCGGGCCCGCTAAGACTGGTCCACCAACTAAGAAGTGTCCCGGGGTAAGGCATTCTAAGTCATCGATATCTTCTGTTAACGGGATGAGGGGTCTAGAGTTAAGGCAGCTCTCAATTTGTGTCAGAAGAGTGGAAAACTCTTCAAATGTTAGTTTTTGCTCCCCAAGTACCCGGCGCAGGTGATGCTTCGTACTCCTGACCAGCCTCTCCCACAGGCCTCCAGCTGTCGCCCAGGCTGGTGCGTTGAAGTGCCATTCGATGCCTTGGTTGGTGAGGGTGTCCATCACTGCTGTGTTAATGTAATGTTGAAGGGCTTCGTTTCTTTCTTGCGTCAGGGCTCTCGCTGCCCCTACAAAGTTGGTGCCGTTGTCACTGTAGAGATGCTGTGGGGATCCACGACGAGCGCACAGTCTTCTAAATGCGGCAAGAAATGTTTCAGAACTAAGGTCCGATACAAGCTCCAGATGCACGGCCTTGGTCGCTAGGCACACGAATACCGATATGTATCCTTTGGTTGTTTTGATTCCCCTTCCTTTGTTGGCCTTGACCTCTACTTGGCCAGTAAAGTCCACGCCTGTGTGCGTGAAGGGCCGCGAAGGCGTTACTCTGGGTGCAGGGAGATCGGCCATCACTTGGTTGTTTGTTGTTGGTTTGAAGCGATGACACTTGACACACCTTCCAAGACGTCCCTTTACTGTTCTTACTCCTCTCAGTATCCAGTATTTGTTTCTAAGATGGGCGAGAGTGAGCCTGGGTCCACCGTGGAGTGTTGTAATGTGGGCTTGATCGATTAGCAGTCCAGTTAACTTGTCGTTGTGTGGTAAAATAATTGGATGTTTCTGTGAGTCACTAATCTTTGCCTGTTTTAATCTTCCTCCCACACATAACACGTTGTTTCTGTTCAACATTGGGTTCAATTGTAGAAGTCGACCTTTCGATGTAATGTTGTTATGGTTCTGCAGTTGCGCAATTTCCTTAGCAAAATACTTATTTTGTACCGACAGTATAATTGCAGTATGTGCATTGCTCAGCTCTGTTGTTGTTAGGTATGCCGACCCCGTTTTATTCGTCCGCCTTGCGTTTTTAATAAAACGTGACACCCAACCGACAATCCGTATCATGCGTGTTATAGAGCTATTGTTGTTTAAAAGTTCCTCTATAATCGGTGACGTTAGTTGGACTGTGTATGTTTGTCTGTTTCTTTTTCGTTCTTCAGCGGGTTCCTCATATGTTTCTGTTAATCTGGGCAGTAATATGTTTTCCTTCATCTTCTGTGGGCCTTCCCACCAAAGAGGATGTGTAACAAGCTGTGAGGGCAGTATTCCTCGGCTGGCACAATCTGCTGGGTTGTCTTCAGAGCGCACGTGTTTCCAGCAGCTCGAAGGCATAATCTCCTTAATCTTGTTAACTCTGTTTGCAACGAACGTTTTCCATCGCGTTATATCACCTTGTAGCCACCCGAGCACAACGGTTGAGTCGGTCCACCCGTATAAATGTACTGTCTGGTCGCTTATTGAATCTATGGTTTTCGCCATTAGCTTGGATAGTAGAACCGCACCACACAGCTCTAATCGTGGTAGTGTTATATGTTTGTTTACAGGGGCGAGCTTTGTTTTTCCTGCGATTTGTTTGACTGTCGGCTGGTCATTTTCGTCGGTACTCTTCATGTAAATGACGCACGCATACCCATTTTCCGACGCGTCACAGTATCCGTGAAGCTCGACTTGTTGATTCGTGTTTCCAATCCATCTCGGCACTGTTATGTTGTTAAGTATTGTTAACTCGTTCCTGAAGACCTTCCAATCCGCTTGTATTTGTTCTGGAAGAGGGTCATCCCAGGCGAGTTCATGTTTCCATACTTGTTGAAATATGACCTTCCCTTTCATTGTCACTGGGGAAAGCCAGCCCAGTGGATCGTATATTTTGGCTAAGTCCGACAGTAGTGTACGTTTTGTTATGACGTCATTGTTGCTAGCGCTCAAGTCAGCGATGTTGAATGTAAACTGATCCGAACTCGGGTTCCACAAGACTCCGAGCGTTTTATTGTTGTGTATGTTGTTAATGTTTAACATATTTTGACTTATTTGATCTTCTGACAATTCTTCCAAGAGGCTGGGATGGTTGCTAGCCCACTTGCGTAAGTTGAAACCGCCGGCGTGTAGTAGTCGTATGAGTTGGTTTTGTGCTGTTTTCGCTAAGGTCAGGTCGTTATCTCCGCCCAGAAGGTCATCTACATACAGTTGATTGTTTAAGATGTTTGCCGCGAGAGGGTATTGTGGGCCCTCATCTACGACGAGCTGTTTAATTGTCCGCATCGCAAGGTACGGTGCAGATTTGGTGCCATATGTCACAGTACATAACTGGAACTCTTTTATGGGTTCTGTTTGGGTATTGCGCCACACGATCTTTTGTAAATGTTGGTCCGCTTCGTTTATGAGAATCTGTCTGTAAAATTTCTCTATATCGGCTGTATATACATATCGAAATAGTCTCCATCGTAAAATCATGGCTTGCAGATCTTGTTGTAAATTCGGCCCGCTCTCCATAAGTTGGTTTAAGCTGTATCCTGATTTTGTTGGACACGAAGCGTTGAATACAGTGCGTAGCTTAGTGGTTGTTGAATCCAGCTTAAGAACTCCGTGGTGTGGCAGGAAGCAGCTAGGTTCACGTGGTTCTGTACATTCCTTCATGTGGCCGAGGGCAAGATATTCGGCCATAAAAGCTTTGTAGCTATCCGATAATTTTTCGTTTCTTGCTAAACGTTTTTCGAGTTGAAGGAACTGCGCGACTGCCTGTGGCTTAGAGGTCCCGATGTTTTGTTCAAAATTTTGTTGCATTGGAATTTTCACCTCGTAACGTCCATTTTCTAGTCTTCGTGTTGTGCTTTCGTAAAGTGTTTCGCAATACTCTTGCATCGGTGTCATGTTGTGAGATGACTCTGTGATTTCCTCAATCTCCCAAAATTGAGCAATTTCTTCTAGGTTGTTCAACACTGAGTAGCAGTTGATCGGTTTTACGTTGCCCACCAGTACCCAGCCTAATTTTGTCTGCTGAGCGATTGGGGCATGGTTAGGACCTTTAAGGATGCCGCCCATGGCGATATCTGCGTAGACCCCAGCATCCAGTAGTATGTCGACGGGCCTGGAGATGTTATAATCCGGATCCGCTAGAGTAATGTTGTTTAAGTGTGGCCATTGTTGTTTAGTAAACGAGTAGTTTGGTAAGTTGTTGACCATTGTTGTCATGACAAGTGCGTCAGTTGTAAAGGCGTGGTCTCCGCACAGCGATTCACAACTCAGCTGTACGGTACCCTTACTTTGTTTTGCTGCCTGTCCAATTCCTGAGACCGTGGCGCTTTGTTTATGTCTTTTAAGCCCTAACTTTTGGGCTGCTGACTCTGTTATCAAATTTATCTGGGACCCCTGGTCTAAAAGGCATCTTAATTGCAGAAATGTTCCATCGATCGCCTTTACTTTAATTTGAACCGTAGCTAGCAGAATCTCATTAAAGTTTCCCATTACGTGGTTGGTCGATCTTTGCGGGTGTTCTACACTCTCTTGTGGATGCTGCTGTGTTGTAGCCGCAGATGTTGTTGGTGCATTGTTGTGTTCGGCATTGCGTGTTAAGTCATGCAGCGCTGTGTGGTGCGACTTATTGCAGACTTTGCATCGTTTACTTGAATTACATTGCTTGCCGTTATGCGAATATAAGCAATTCTGGCAAATGTTCAATTGTGAAATCGTTGTCATTTTAACGTTCGGTGTCATGTTCTGGAATGTTTTGCAATGTATTAAAAGATGGTTTGTTTTGCATATAGGGCAATTACGTTCTGCTGTCGCAATGTATGATTTCGCAACATGACGTTTAAACTTGCTGTTATTTTGCTCGTTGAATGATGTTGAAGGAATATTTCTCGCAGTCCCGAGGCTCATCTTAATCGCAGGCTGGATTATTGTTTGCTTCTTTTTTGATACCGGTTCCAGTGCGGTAAACTTGTTCTCCAAAAAAAGTATAAATTCATCGAAGCTAGGTAGTTCACGCGGTGCCTTCCTGGTTTCCATGTACGACGTGTACGTATCCGAGTCTAGTTTGGTTGTTAGAATGTGTACCAGAAATGGGTCCCACGTCGACGTGTCGATTTTCAGGTTGTGGATCGCGTGCACAGCCTCCAAACTGGTGTCATGTAGTCTTTTAAGGTCAAAGGCAGTTTGATGTTGGACGGCTGGTTGGTGAAGGAATGTTTGTATCAGCTTCGTGAAGAGTAACTGCTTGTTGTTGTATCTATTGTTGAGGAGGTCCCAGCACGTATCGTAGTTATCCGCTGACACTGTCAAGTGTTGAACAAGACGCTCCGCCTCCCCTCTAAGTTTTCCTTTCAGATGTTGCATTTTTTGAGCCTTTGGTATCATGTTGTTGTTATGAATTGCCTCGCAGTAGAGATCCATAAACGATGGCCACTGTGTGTAGTTGCCGGTAAACGTTGGAATTTCGATCCTTGGGACTGCTTGTTGCTGTAGAAATGTCCCATTGAGTTTTTGATAAAGTTGTTTTTTAGTTTTTTCGTAAGTAGCTTCATGTTGGTTAAACTCTTGCTCGTAATCTACGTCTGATCCAATGAAAATGTTGTCTAACTTCCAATGAATGTCATCTATAGCCTTCCATCTTGACTGAAGCATATGTAGTTTATCTTCGACCTCCCATTTTTCGGAGATCTGGTCGATGTTGTTGTTGAGGTTTCTAACAAGGCGTGTAAAAGCTCTGAAGTTAGTACCTTGTTGGCTGAAAAGCTCATCCATCTGTGATGGCATGTTCTTGTCGGCGCTGGATGTAGTTTCACAAGCCTGCAACTGTTCGCGAAGGGTTTCGTACAGAAGCTTCACCTGTTGGTACATATCGCCGTACTGTTCAGTTAGACTGCCACTGTCTTGAAGTTGCAGCAGCTGCTGATGGTTTGTGTCAAACTCGTCCCAAAGAGCTTGAAGTGTTGTCGCCCGCTTTGTTAGATACTCCACTGTCTTGCGACTGGCGGAATCCTTCTTGAAGTTTGTTATCATCTTTTCGATGGTTTCCTTGATGATCTGTTGTCTGTTCAAGGTGTCCATTGTTGATGAGATGTTTTGTTTTTTCGTAAATCGAAATGTTGATTGTTGATGTTTGGTTCAGAAACGCGTGCCTGTAGTAGAACAACGATATGTGTATTCTCAATTCGACCGGTGAGACCCGCTTGTGGGAGGCCGGACAAACCAATTCACTACGCTACCGTGGCTACACAAGTCACACTGAAACTGATCCGGTTCGAAGGACCAAAAATGTAGGGTCTATTAGGGTAACAGACTCTACATGTATAAATGTTGGTTGGTAATGTTACGTTGTTACTGTTAGAATGTTAAAAGGACGGGTTGTGGATTGAAAGCCGTGACCGTCCAGGTTGAGTACCTTTATTGCACTGAAATATAATATAAGGTTTTACGTAATCAATATGTGACGTACACTTCGAGTGCTACGTCAGCTTAATATTAATGTCGAGCGTGCTCGTACATAAATCTAATTCTATGCAGACGAAGTCGCGGGCAGAAGCTAGTTGAATATAATATAATATGATGTGCATTATATTGTCTAACTCGCTCGCAGTCGCCATCGTGTTCATTTTGACAGTTCTTGTATGAATGCGACAGCTAGCAGTTTCCGATGCCAATTGACAGTTCATACAAGAACTGTCAAAATGAACACGATGGCGATTGCAAGCGAGTTAGACATAAGACTATGGTTTCTATTTGTTAAGAGCGCAGGGTATCAGAGTTGTGTGTGGTCGGTCCCATTGCCTCCCACGCAGATTTTACTGTCTAAGAGTGTGGCGAACCTTTTTACACTTCCATATTTTAGATATTGTTTTTAGTTTGTTACTCCTTTTTTATAGGGTTTTACTTTCGATTGTTCTATTTTTTGCGTGTCTTCTAATTGTCGTTCTGTGTGTACTTAATTATTTATTATTATTATCTATCATCGTTACTCCATTGTCAAGTTTTTTAGTGAATAATCATCGTGAGGAAACCTGTTCGCTTTGGCGAAGCAATTTAATGGTGTAATAGGAGTCAGAGATATTATGAGAGGCGGCACCAAGCCTGAGACGCAAAGAACCTGGAGAGAACAATGATATCTTCAGATATAACATGACCTTTTCTGAACGATAAATTCTAGACTATTGTACCTTTCAAAAAATCTAAGGAATCATGTCTTAGACGATGCAACTAATTCCTATTTTTATTCCTCCTTCCACATATACGCCCACAACCATGCTAAACGTGGCCTTTAAGTATGTATGTATGTAAACTCTTTATAGTGCAAAATAAACAAGACAAAATACAATAAGTCTTAATAAGTCTTGTTACCTTGGGGTTTGTCTACCCCGTAAGGGATAACGTGATTCGTGTAAGTATGTACCTTTATTCAGACTTCGTTGGGTCTCCAGTGGAGCCTATTTATTCGCCTCCCCCCCCTCGTGGCCACCCGCGAGCCCTGGAATGCGCGGGATTCAACTTTCCCCCGTTTCCCAGGATTTGGGGCAAAACGCGGGAATGCGCCTTATTCGGCCAAATACCGCTAATTACGGCTCGGCGTCCCACAGCGCGGGCATTTACTGCCAATTAAAACTATTTTGCAAGCATAACATTACAATACTGCAATGTGTCGTGACAAACTACAATAACACATGGTTATGACATTTATGGCGTTCAACATTCATACCGCCGTTTTGTGTGGTCCACTATCGACTATACCTTTATTTAATAGTCCACTTTTTGAAATCTACCTACTTTACTACCAATTAAAACTATTTTCCAAGCATAACATACAATGTTACAATATGTCGTGACAAACTACAATAACACATAGATATGACATTTATGGCGTTCAACATTCATACCGCCGTTTCGTGTGGTCCATTATCGACTATACCTTTATTTAACATAGTCTACTTTTGAAATGTACCTACACCTTGCCTCTCTTTATTATTGACTAGCTTTTGCCCGCGGCTTCGCACGCGTGAGCATTTCAAAGAACCTAGCAATTAAGCAAGCGAGCAACCAAACCTGCAAGCTTTCAAGCATACATGCAAGTATGCAAGCAGGCATGCAAGCCTTCAAGCATGTAAGTATGCAAGCAGGCATGCAAGCAGGCATGCAAGCAGGCATGCAAGCAGGCATGCAAGCAGGCAAGCAAGCATGCAAGCAAGCGTGCAAGCAAGCATGCATGCAAGTAAGCACCCATGCAAGCAAGCATGCAAGCATGCATGCAAGCAGGCATGTAAGCAGGCAAGCAAGCATGCAAGCAAGTGTGAGAGAGAGAGAGAGAGAGAGAGAGAGAAACATTTATTTACACACATTCGATACACGTTGATATATAATAGGAAGAAATACAAAATACTTAGCAATAGTACCGATATGGTGTAAAATGGGCCCCACTCAGCATAATGTTGCGGCAAGCCGCAACGCTGTTTGCAAGCTGTGTGCAAGCAAGCTGTGTGCAAGCAAGCATGCATGCAAGTAAGCACCCATGCAAGCAAGCATGCAAGCATGCATGCAAGTAAGCACCCATGCAAGCAAGCATGCAAGCATGCATGCAAGCAAGCGTGCAAGCAAGCATGCATGCAAGTAAGCACCCATGCAAGCAAGCATGCATGAAAGCAAGTATGCAATCAAGCATGCAAAGCAAGGACTCAAGCAAGCATGCAAGCCAGCCCCCGCATTGCCCCGCTGCCTTAATTTTTCTGAACCTGTAAATATTGCAGGATTTTTATAAAACAAACCTAACCTAACCTATAGGGCTGTCCTAAAATACATCCTAAATAGCTTTTGCCCGCGACATCGTACGCGCTAAGATGTAAAATGAAAAAATAAGTTTTTTCCCGTTCCCGTGGAAATTTTGGGAAGTGCTTTCGGAGTACACTTAAAGCCTTTAAAGAAACACACGTTATAAATGTTAAGTCTTTTTCTTCCGCTGTTTCGTCTGGAAACGTAAAATCCGGTTTTTTCCCGTTCCTGTGGGCGTTTCGGAAAATCCTTTCTTAGTGTTCCCCTACACTCCCGAATGAACCTACGTGACAAATTTCAACTTTCCCCCGCTTTTCGTTTTTCCCGTTTCCGTAAGAATTTCGCCAAATAAAGCATTTCCCGAATATCTTACGGGAACGAAGAAGAAGAATTTTGGGAAATTATCTCATAATGCTCCTCTACACTCCCCAAGGAACCCACTTGCCAAATTTCAGCTTTCTACGACCTAAAATCCTAAAGAAAGAAAGAAAGAAAGAAGGCATTTATTCCTTTTTGCAAGACACACAAATATAAGATAATATACACAGTTTTATAGAAAATAAACAAGGTATAACAAAAAAAAAACATAGACATGAAAAATAGATCATCAGCGTTGTGTGTCTTCGCAAAAGTGAAACGGTCGCTGGCTCAGCATTACGCTGAGGTGTTAGACACCTGCAGCACTGATTCCTACGATTTAAAATCCTGTTTTTTTCCCGTTCCCGTGGGAATTTTGGAAAGTACTCTCTTAATGCTCCTCTACACTCCCGAAGCAACCTACATGCCGAATTTCAGCTTTCTGCAACCAGAAAACGAAAAGTCCCGTTTTTCCCGTTCCCGTGGGAATTTCGGGAAATCCTTTTGTAGCGCTCCCCTACACTCCCCAAGGGAAATTGAAGGCCAAATTTCAATTTTATACGACCAGTAAAACGAAAAATCGATCCCGTAGAACTGAATACATAAATCCCGTTTTTATCCCGTGGGAATTTCCAAAAAGCATTAGAACTTTATTTTACTATTATAATCACCTACTTCTATGCCAAATTTGAAGAGTCTAGTAATTATAGTTCATAGGTAAAGCTGAAGGATCACTTATTGACGCTCCAAAAATCCTTACAATAGTCCTCCAGCACTTTGCACATTGATATGCCAGCCTGTTGTTTTTGAACAATTTAGTTTTCCGTCCTTTTTTAATTTTTTGTTTATTGTAAACTATTTAATTAATTTATGTATTTTTAATTAATTTATTTTTTTAGTTACACATAAGTCGGGTTCTATCTATTTTACCATTTATTTCTCCTATTTGTTTACGTAAAAGTTTATGGATTATTTAGTATATTTTATCTGTGTATCGTTTCGTGAGTCACGGTTCTGGCTGAAAATCAGTGCTGCAGGTGTCTAACGCCTCAGCGTAATGCTGAGCCAGCGACCGTTTCACTTTTGCGAAGACACACACAACGCTCATGATCTATTTTTATTGTCTTGATTATTTTCTATAAAATTGTGTATATTCTCTTTTATTTGTGTGTCTTGCAAAAAGGAATAAATGTCTTCTTTCTTTCTTTTCTTTCTTTCTTTATAGGATTTCGTTAAACTGAATATATAAATCCTGTTTTTTTCCTTATCCCGTGGGAATTTCCAAAAATCCTGAAATTAGTTTCTTAGTTTTGTAATCACCAACTTTTGTATCAAATTTGAAGAGCCTAGTTATTATAGTTACTGAGATAGCGTCACTTGGAATCGAATATATAATTCCCGTTTTCTCCTTATCCCGTGGGAATTTCCAAAAATCCTTTCTTAGCGGATGCCTACGTCATAACATCTACCTGCATGCCAAATTTCAGCCCGATCCGTCCAGTGGTTTAGGCTGTGCATATATAATTCCCGTTTTCTCCTTATCCCGTGGGAATTTCCAAAAATCCTTTCTTAGCGGATGCCTACGTCATAACATCTACCTGCATGCCAAATTTCAGCCCGATCCGTCCAGTGGTTTGGGCTGTGCATATATAATTCCCGTTTTCTCCTTATCCCGTGGGAATTTCCAAAAATCCTTTCTTAGCGGATGCCTACGTCATAACATCTACCTGCATGCCAATTTTCAGCCCGATCCGTCCAGTGGTTTGGGCTGTGCGTTGATAGATCACTATGTCAGTCAGTCAGTCAGTCAGTCAGTCACCTTTGAATTATATATATACTAGCTTTTGCCCGCGGCTTCGCACGCGTGAACCATGAGCATTTCAAAGAAGCTAGCAATTAAGCAAGCGAGCAACCAAACCTGCAAGCTTTCAAGCATGCATGCAAGTATGCAAGCAGGCATGCAAGCCTTCAAGCATGTAAGTATGCAAGCAGGCATGCAAGCAGGCATGCAAACAGGCATGCAAGCATGTAAGTATGCAAGCAGCCATGCAAGCAGGCATGCAAGCAGGCAAGCAAGCATGCATGCAAGTAAGCACCCATGCAAGCAAGCATGCAAGCATGCATGCAAGCATGCAAGCATGCATGCAAGCATGCATGCAAGCAGGCATGCAAGCAGGCAAGCAAGCATGCAAGCAAGTGTGCAAGCAAGCATGCAAGCAAGTAAGCAAGCAAGCATGCAAGCAAGTGTGCAAGCAAGCATGCATGCAAGTAAGCACCCATGCAAGCAAGCATGCAAGCATGCATGCAAGCAAGCGTGCAAGCAAGCATGTATGCAAGTAAGCACCCATGCAAGCAAGCATGCAAAGCAAGGACTCAAGCAAGCATGCAAGCCAGCCCCCGCATTGCCCCGCTGCCTTAATTTTTCTGAAACTGTAAATATTGCAGGATTTTTATAAAACAAACCTAACCTAACCTATAGGGCTGTCCTAAAATACATCCTAAATAGCTTTTGCCCGCGACTTCGTACGCGCTAAGTTGTAAAATGAAAAAATAAGTTTTTTCCCGTTCCCGTGGAAATTTTGGGGAGTTTTTTCGGAGTGCACTTAAAGCCTTTAAAGAAACACACGTTATAAATGTTAAGTCTCTTTCTTTCGCTGTTTCGTCTGGAAACGTAAAATCCGGTTTTTTCCCGTCCCTGTGGGCGTTTCGGAAAATACTTTCTTAGTGTTCCCCTACACTCCCGAATAAACCTACATGACAAATTTCAACTTTCCCCCGCTTTTCGTTTTTCCCGTTTCCGTAAGAATTTCGCCAAATAAAGCATTTCCCGAAATTCTTACGGGAACGAAGAAGAAGAATTTTGGGAAATTATCTAATAATGCTCCCCTACACTCCCCAAGGAACCCACTTGCCAAATTTCAGCTTTCTACGACCAGTAAAACGTAAAATCCTGTTTTTTTCCCGTTCCCATGGGAATTTTGGAAAGTAGGTACTCTCTTAATGCTCCTCTACACTCCCGAAGCAACATACATGCCGAATTTCAGCTATCTGCAACCAGAAAACGAAAAGTCCCGGTTTTCCCGTTCCCGTAGGAATTTCGGGAAATCCTTTTGTAGCGCTCCCCTACACTCCCCAAGGGAAATTGAAGGCCAAATTTCAATTTTATACGACCAGTAAAACGAAAAATCGATCCCGTAGAACTGAATACATAAATCCCGTTTTTATCCCGTGGGAATTTCCAAAAAGCATTAAAACATTATTTTACTATTATAATCACCTACTTCTATGCCAAATTTTAAGAGTCTAGTAATTATAGTTCATAGGATTTCGTTAAACTGAATATATAAATCCTGTTTTTTTCCTTATCCCGTGGGAATTTCCAAAAATCCTGAAATTAGTTTCTTAGTTTTGTAATCACCTACTTTTGTATCAAATTTGAAGAGTCTACTTTTTATAGTTACTGAGATAGCGTCACTCGGAATCGAATATATAATTCCCGTTTTTTCCTTATCCCGTGGGAATTTCCAAAAATCCTTTCTTAGCGGATGCCTACGTCATAAGATCTACCTGCATGCCAAATTTCAGCCCGATCCGTCCAGTGGTTTGGGCTGTGCGTTGATAGATCACTATGTCAGTCAGTCAGTCAGTCACCTTTGAATTATATATATATAGACTAGTATTTCGCGTGGGGGCCGCGGGCCCCAAGGGCCCCGCGGAGGTCCCTGCCACCCTGTTTTGTTTGATTAATCCTAACCTTTTTTTTTTTTTACTATATACTTTGGCCGCCTTTTTGAAACCACCACTTTGAAAACAGTGATTCATAACCTACCGCCCTGTTAATTCAAATATTTCTAACAATTTTTTACTTTAATCTTTGGCCGCCATTTTGTATCCGCCATGTTGGAAAAAGTATTTCGCGTGGGGGCCTGGGGGCCGCGGCCCCCGCGGGGACCGCGGAGGGTAACACCACCCTGTATTTGGAGGCCGCTAAGGGTACCCTGCCATCCTGTTTTTTTTTCAAATATTTCTAACCATTTTTACTTTATTTTTTGGCCGCCATCTTAGCAAAAGAATTTCGCATGGGGGCCGCGGGCCCCACGGGACTCGCGGAGGGTAACCTACCACCCTGTATTTTTTCAAATGTTTCTAACCTTTTTTACTACATTCTTTGGCCGTCATTTTGAAACCGCTACCTTGGAAAAAGTATTTCGCGTGGGGGCCTGGGGGCCGCGGCCCCCGCGGGGACCGCGGAAGGTTACCTACCACCCTGTATTTTTTCAAATATTTCTAACCTTTTTTACTACATTCTTTGGCCGTCATTTTGAAACCGCTACCTTGGAAAAAGTATTTCGCGTGGGGGCCTGGGGGCCGCGGCCCCCGCGGGGACCGCGGAGGGTAACACCACCCTGTATTTTTTTTTTATATTTCTAACCTTTTTTACTACATTCTTTGGCCGTCACTTTGATACCACCACTTTGGAAAACGTACTTCGCGTTGACGCCGCGGCCCCCGCGGGGACCGCGGAGGGTAATCTGCCACCCTGTATTTTTTCAAATATTTCTACCCTTTTTACTACATTTTTGGCCGCCATTTTGAAACCACCACCTTGGGAAAAGTCTTTCGCGCGGGCCCCGCGGAGGGTACTCTGCCACCCTGTTTTAATTTCCAAAAATTTCTAACCTTTTTTACTTTAATCTTTGGCCGCCATTTTGAATCCGCCATGTTGGACAAAAATTTGGTTCGTTATATTACCCCTCCCGTCTTGAACGTCACTTGGTCGAGCACAACCCATCCATCTCGACTGGCCTCTGAGATATTGGCGTTTCAATTTTGTATGGCGGCCATCTTGTTTTCGCAATTTTGCAAAAAAATTACCGGTTCACCCATAGGCTGGCTGTTCTGAGCGACTTTAGTTCCGGGCAAACTCGATGGGGCAAGTCGTTGCGGAGAACTGGCCCATGTGTCAGGTCAGTTTCTACGTTCAGGACAGTTTTGCATTTTTTTTGTTCTTGTGATAAAATTTCTTATGCGATGGTGTATAAAGTCGATCCCTATTCCTAAAAGCTGCTTTACAACACAAGTGAGCCCATAAGTCTGACATTACTTTGTATGGCGGCCATCGTTGAAAATGGCGAAATCGAAAAATTAAGTATGGCGTTTAAATTTGTGGTCTCGAAGAGCCCCGGATGCAAAATTTCAATCGGATCGGAGTAAAAGAAACTTTGGCCGCCATTTTGAATCCGTCATTTTGGAAAAAAAATTTGGTTCATTCAATTACTCCGCTCATTTTGAACGATATTTGTTTGAGCACCACCCACCTGTTGCGACTGACCTCTGAGATATTTGCGTTTCAATTTTGTATGGCGGCCATTTTGTTTTTGCAATTTTGAAAAAAAATTACCGGTTCACCTATTAGCCGGCTGTTCTGAGTGACTTTTGTTCCGGGCAAACTCGATAGGGTAAGTCGTTGCGGAGAACTGGCCCATGTGTCAGGTCAGTTTCCACATTCAGGTCAATTTTTCATTTTTTAGTACTCAGCACAAAATTTCTAAAGCGACGGTGTATAGAATCGAACCCCACCTCTTTTGGGCTCTTCAAAACAACAGGTCAAAGAAACAGAAATTACTTTGTATGGCGGCCATCTTGGAAAATGGCGGAATCGAAAAATAAAGTATGCCATTTGAATCTGTGACCTCAAACAGCCCCGGATGCAAAATTTCAATCTGATCGGAGCAAAAAAAAATTTGGCCGCCATTTTGAATCCGCCATCTTGGAAAAAAAATTGCATAGTCAGATTTCCCCCTCAACTCTGAATGACATTTTGTCGAGCACCACCCATCTATCGCGACTGGCCTCTGAGATATTCGCGTTTCAATTTTGTATGGCGGCCATCTTGTTTTCGCCATTTTGAAAAAACTTTGACCGGTTCACCCATTGGCTGGCTGTTCTGAGCGACTTTAGTTCCGGGCAAACTCGATAGGTCGAGCCGTTGCGGAGAACCGCCCCATGTGTCAAGTCAATTTCCACGTTCAGGTCGATTTCGTATTTTTCTGGTGGTCGGGCAAGCATTTTTGATACGACAATGTATAGAGTCGAACCCCACCTCTTACCGGTTCCTCCAAACAACTCTGGGGTGAGTGAGTCAGTGAGTGGGTATTCAGCTATATATATTATAACTAGTATTTTGCGTGGGGGCCGCGGGCCCCAAGGGGCCCGCGGAGGGTCCCGTGCCACCCTGTTTTGTTTTAATAATCCTAACCTTTTTTATTTTATTCTTAGGCCGCAATTTCGAATCCGCCATCTTGTGAAAAGCGTTTTGCGTGGGAGCCGCGGGCCCCGCGGGACCCGCGGAGTCACCCTGCCACCCTGTTTTTTTTTCAAATAATTCTGACCTTTTTTTACTTTATTCTTTGGCCGCAATTTCGAATCCGCCATCTCGGGAAAAGCGTTTCACGTGGGGGCCGCGGGCCCCGCGGGACCCGCGAAGTCACCCTGCCACCCTGTTATTTTTCAAATATTTCTGACCTTTTTTACATTATTCTTTGGCCGCAATTTCGAATCCGCCATCTCGGGAAAAGCTTTTCGCGTGGGGGCCGCGGGCCCCGAGGGACCCGCGGAGTCACCCTGCCACCCTGTTATTTTTCAAATATTTTTGACCTTTTTTTACTGTATTCTTTGGCCGCAATTCCGAATCCACCATCTTGGGAAAAGCGTTTCGCGTGGGGGCCGCGGGCCCCGCGGGACCCGCGGAGTCACCCTGCCGCCCGGTTTTTTTTTTCAAATATTTCTGACCTTTTTTTACTTAATTCTTTGGCCGCCATCTTTGGTAAAGCATTTCGCATGCGGGCCGCGGGCCCCACGGGACCCGCGGAGGGTACCCTACCAGCCTGTTTTTTTTCAAATATTTCTATTCTTTTTTACTTTATTCTTTGGCCGCCATCTTTGGAAAAGCATTTCGCATGGGGGCCGCGGGCCCCACGGGACCCGCGGAGGGTACCCTACCATCCTGTTTTTTCCAAATATTTATAACCTTTTTTTACTTTATTCTTTGGCAGCCATCTTGGGAAAAGCATTACGCGTGGAGGCCGCGGGCCCCGCGGGACCCGCGGAGGTTACCCTACCAGCCTGTTTTTTTTCAAATATTTCTATACTTTTTACTACATTCTTTGGCCGCCATTTTGAATCCGCCATCTTGGAAAAAATTAGGTTCAGTAGATTACTCCTCCCACCTAGAACGACACTTGGTCGAGCACAACCCATCTATCTCGACTGGCCACTGAGATGTTCGCGTTTCAATTTTGTATGGCGGCCATCTTGTTTTTGCAATTTTGAATTTTTTTTACCGGTTCACCCATAGGCTGGCTGTTCTGAGCGACTTTAGTTCCGGGCAAACTCGATAGAGCAAGTCGTTGCGGAGAGCTGGCCCATGTGTCAAGTCAGTTTCCACGTTAAGGTCGGTTTTGCATTTTTTTTGTTTTTGTGATATAATTTCTTATGCGATGGTGTATAAAGTCGAACCCTATTCCTAAAAGCTGCTTTATAACAGAAGTGAGTCCATGAGTCTGACATTACTTTGTATGGCGGCCATCTTTGAAAATGGCTAAATCGAAAAATTAAGTATGGCGTTTGAATTTGTGGTCTCGAAGAGCCTCGGATGCAAAATTTCAATCGGATCGGAGTAAAAGAAACTTTGGCCGCCATTTTGAATCCGCCATCTTGGAAAAATAATAGGTTCATCAAATAACCCTTCCCAACTAAAACGAAGTTTGGTCAAGCACCACCCACCTATTGTGATTGGCCTCTGAGATATTTGCGTTTCAATTTTGTATAGCGGCCATCTTGTTTTTGCAATTTTGAAAAACAAATACTGGTTCACCCATTGGCTGGCTGTTCTGAGGGACTTTTGTTCCGGGCAAACTCAATAAAGCAATTCATCGCGGAGAGCTGCCCCATGTGTCAGGTCAGTTTCCACATTCAGGTGAATTTTTCATTTTTTTCGTACTTTTAATATAATTTCTGATGCGAAAGTGTATAAAGTCGAATCCCACCTCTTATGGGTTCCTCAAAACAACAGGTCAAAATTACAGAAATTACTTTGTATGGCGGCCATCTTGGAAAATGGCGGAACCGAAAAATAAAGTATGCCATCACAATCTGTGGCCTCAAAGAGCCCCGGATGCAAAATTTCAATCGGATCGGATTAAAAAAAAATTTGGCCGCCATTTTGAATCCGCCATCTTGGAAAAAAATTTGCATATTCAGATTTCCCCCTCAACTCTGAATGACATTTGGTCGAGCATCACCCGTCTATCTCGACTGGCCTCTGAGATACTCGCTTTTCAATTTTGTATGGCGGCCATCTTGTTTTCGCCATTTTGAAAAATCTTGGACCGGTTCACCCATTGGCCGGCTGTTCTGAGCGACTTTAGTTCCGGGCAAACTCGATAGGTCGAGCCGTCGCGGAGAACCGCCCCATGTGTCAGGTCAATTTCCACGTTCAGGTCGATTTTGTATTTTTCTGGTGGTCGTGGGGGCATTTCTGATGCGATGGTGTATAGAGTTTAGCCACACCTCTTATGGGTTCTTCAAAACAGCATGTCAGTCAGTCAGTGAGTGAGTGAGTGGGTATTCAGCTATATATATTATAATAATAAAAAAAATAGGATTTCGTTTAACTGAATATATAAATCCCGTTTTTTTCCTTATCCCGTGGGAATTTCCAAATATGCTGAAATTAGTTTCTTCGTTTTGTAATCACCTACTTTTGTATCAAATTTGAAGAGTCTAGTTATTATAGTTACTGAAATAGCGTCACTCGGAGTCGAATATATAATTCCCGTTTTTTCCTTATCCCGTGGGAATTTCCAAAAATCCTTCCTTAGTGGATGCCTACATTGTATAAGGTATCTATGTGCAAAATTTCAAGTCTCTAAGTCCAGTGGTTTGGGCTGTGCGTTGATATATAGTTAAGTCAGTCAGTCAGTCAGTCAGTCAGTCAGTCAGGACTTTGAATTTTATATGTATAGATAGATAGATAATGGTGATAATGTTCTGTCAAAAATTTCATTTTAAATACAAGCTTTTTTTGCTTACTGTACTTGCATTGTCTTTCGAGGTTTCAAGTCAATCGGACCAACCGTTGAAGAGTTCCCTCCTGCAGAGATAGTCCTGGCAGTCACCAGAAATCCACAACCAGATTAATGTATTGTCACCTGACTTATGTAAGTAGGTTTTTTTTATTTTATTTTTTTATATAAGATGGGGCAAACGAGCAGACGGGTCACCTGATGGATGGATGGATGGTCTGATGGAGGTATGCAAAACTTCAGCTCAATCGGGTGAAGATAGATATATCTGCTTCAAAATAAAGTTGCAAGATTCCGCCTGGACAAACATTGCAAGGTAAATAAAAGTTTGTAAAAAATAGGGTAAACACAATTTAAATTTAATAAGTACAAGTAATTTTTGAGTGAGCCCTATGCTGTGTTTGTTTTCGTCGATGTTGCCAATGAAAAATAAACTATACCCGTAATAATTACAACTTTACCGTGACGTTGAGATACATATCAATGGAGCATGCGTCGGCGCACGATTGCATCCAATTGGATAAATGCAGGAGATCTAATCAATGAAGTTAATTTAAAAGTTTACTTACATTTAATGAAAAGCGTGCCCAGCAACTTGACTATTTAAGCTATCCGAGCGGAGTTGACAAGCTATGTAAAAACTTGTTTGGGTTCGAACAAGATTGTTATTTTAACCGTAATTTTAAGTGAGAATGCATGTCTACAAAATGACAAGTGAGTACAGTTTAGTACTCTTACTCTGACTTACCATCAGGAGGCCCACTTGCCTGTTTACATTCCTTACATACCGTCGCGTCTCTTTCCGATAGGGGTAGGCACTAGGCAGAGACTACTTTGTTCCACTTGCTACGATCCTGACATACCTCTTTCGCTTCGTCCACATTCATAAATTTCTTCTTACATGCTCGCCGGTTTCGGGTACTCCTCCATACATATACAAATACATACACAAATTACGTCTTTATCCCTTCAAGGGTAGACAGAGCCTAAGGTAACAAGACGTACAGGCCACGTTTAGCAAGATTGTGGGGGTAGGTATAGGTGGAAAGCGGAATTAAAATAGTGATGGGTTGCCGCATCCTCTATAGCATGATTCCTAAGATCCCATTTTCTCGATGGGCTTTCATCCGCGCGGGAAGAGGTTACTGGTACATTCTATGTTTTTCTTTGCTCCCAGACCAAGGAGGAATAATGGAGGAGGAATGGGTGCTACTGACCTAACCTTATTTCAAAACCTCTTTTTTTTCTGTCGTAAAAAAAAGAATTCAACAAAAGTGTCACCACGGTAATGCAATTATACCAAGTGGTTAAACATCGATGCGTCGATAAAAAGTATCCTGATATATCATGTCAATTAATTTCAATGTCCACCCCTTGCCCGCAGTCAGATCTTCAATTCGATTACAATACCTGATGGACGCTAAACGGGAGGTTATGGCTTTTTAATTCTATCTAATTGGTGTCCCATCAGAGTTAAAGAGCGCATGCGGGGACGATTCAGTGCCGGTGGACGAGGAATGACTCATTATGTTCAATTTAAAAGTATAGATATCTAAACACCATCATACAATCAAGGCAGGACTTCGCTGCAGATCTGGAGATCACACAGTTTTTTGGATTACCTAATACTTTTCCTACCTTACTTTACTTTTTAGGGACGTTTTGACAATAGGTCAGGTCAAGAGCACTCTAACACGACAAGCACGTTTGAAGAGATTGAATGTGGATGAAGCGAAAAAGGTATGACAGAATAGCAAGGAACAAAGTAGTTTGCCTACATCCTATAAGAAAGAGGCGTGATGCTATATATATTAGGTATGTACACCCTGTACGATCATGTTTGAAAGTAAGAGATAATTAAAGTGTTTCCTAATTCAGTCTCTGAATGTAAATAGAAATAAAATTATAATTAAATTAAAAACTAATCTTAAAATACCTAAGTCAATTAAAAAAGGAGAGTTCATGGCATAGTACCACGACGCTGGCAGCATTCTCCCTTTGGACAGCGATACTAACACGCTGTCCAAGGAAGCTGTCAGCTCTGCGGTCAGCCGTAGCGTCTCTTAGCCTCTTCAAAATATCTTTGAAGTTTTTTCTGCAAAAAGCCGGGAGACCTAAAGACCTTAGCATGATTGTGGGCGTATATGTGGAAAGGGTTATCAAAGTAGTGAAAGGTTGCTAGCCGCATCGCCTATAACATGATTCCTAAGATTTTCGGCCATTCCCTCGATGGGCTTTTACCATATGCGCGGGAAGAAAGCTGGTACATTCTATATTTTTTCTTGCGAGACTAGCATGGAAGTCAGTTGCGGACACTGACGGACTGAAGCTGTCACAAATTACGAAACTAAATAAATAACAAATGCAGTGTGCCCTTCGTAGTCGGATCGGTACCGTGCCGTGCTTTTTCCGCTTCCCCGTATCGGACCACACGGCCATTCAAATCCGGCGAGGAATGCGGTTTTTGCCGGAGACAGGACCGCCGGCCGCCACCCGCGCGCCCATGACTATTCAAGCTAACACTGACCTTGTTTGTATGACTCGTTACATTGTTACTCCGAAATTTTAAGTTAGTGTCATGATGTTTCTCTCGCTCTCTCCGCTACTAGCATGAGCGGAACGCCATGAAACGCACCTAGAATTTATTAATATTAATATTAGAACATTGATTCTTAACCGGTGGTCCGTGGACCCCTGGTGGTCCCTGGAAGCATCCGGAGTGGTCCGTGGGGCCATTCTAATAAAAATGAGAACATGTCGACACAGCGTGTACCTACATATACATATATATCACGTCTTTATCCCTTACGGGGTAGACATAGCCTCAGGTAACAAAACCTACAGGCCACGTTTAGCAAGATTGTGAGGCCAGGTAGGTATAGATGGAAAATGGAATCAAAATAGTAATGGGTTGCTAGCCGCATCGCCTTTTATAACATGATTGCTATGATTTTCGCCCATTCCCTCGATGGGATTATACCATCTGCCCGGGAAGGGAAGCGACTGGTACATTCTATGTTTTTTTTTTTTTTTTTTTTTATGTGAATAGGAAGGCAAACGAGCAAGTGGGTCACCTGGTGGTTTTCTCCTCGCACCCACATCAGCATGGAAATATCTACTAGTTTTATAAATATCATTAATTAAAATTAATCACTTTCCAAATTCAAATTGTTCTCGGATCGTCTTTTAGAAATTAGTTCTCATTTTGCAATTTCGGTTCTCAAATATTGTCTTTTCGTACCTAAATTTACTTACTTGCTTCGCTGTTGCCCATTTTGAAAATATCAAAATCTCCTATTAGAAATTGACGACTTTATCAAACAAAATTTAGAATCGATCCTTAACATTCAACTCAGCGAAGATTCCTGGTCTCAAGCATCCCTACCCATCCGCTATGGTGGGCTTGGGATCCGCAAAATTACGAGTGTGTCTGTTCCAGCATTTTTGTCTTCGGTTCATAGCTCAGCTAGTCTAGTAGGTAAAATCCTTAAGGACTTGTCCTCTAACTACTTGACTGCTAGCTTGGATGAAGCCAAAAATGCTTGGACAATTGCCAACCCAAGCTCAAAATTTCCCGATAACCCAAATTCACAAAGGAGCTGGGACGACATAACTTGCAAATTAGTTTTTGACAACCTCATAAGTAATAGTTCGGGGTCTGATCGAGCGAGGCTTTTAGCAGCGGGAACTAAAGAAGCCGGCTACTGGTTAGAAGCCTACCCTTCTCCCAACACCGGAACCTTTTTAGACCCCGAAACATTTCGTATATGCACCTGCCTCCGCCTTGGTCTTCGTTGCTGCACACCTCATAGATGCCCCTGTGGCAAGGATGTAGACCCCTTAGGACACCACGGATTGTCTTGCCTAAAGAGCGCTGGCCGCTTCTCGAGGCACGCCGCGCTGAACGACATCATCCGCCGGTCACTTGGACCATCATTCTCTTTAATAATGTCACAAACTGTACAATAACACAGTTATACAATTATTATTACAGCAATCTACAAGTAATTAACTCAACCTTAATAATCATTATAACGATGCCCTCGTTGCCTCAGCGTACTGTCCACCAGGAACCATTACAGCATCGAAAACGATTGACAAACCAACTTATAAATTATTCCATTATTAGCCAAGCTGCGATTTACATCGGATAGCTCGCGCTATGCGCGTGCGCAGCCAATGGCGTTAGAGGCCCCGCCCCCGCCACGCCCCCGCCTCCGATAGCTGAGTCTACGACGTGAGATAGGACGTCTTGAGACGTTGAGCACTTTCCACACATTCACTACCGGTAGCCAACATGCGTTTTGACACTTTCGTCCTTAGGCCTTACCATGACGTCTTAATGCGATTCAATTCCGACTCAGTTAAGGTTATAGCTCTCATTTTTAGTATGGATTTGACAGCGAGCGAATTTCTTCTTTTTTTAATATGGCCCCATCGATCGATGCGATGAGTTCGCCAATGTCAAAGTACTAAATATACAATATCCAAAAATCTTGTAACAAAAATGTCGGCAACGTTGTACGGTAGAACACGATCAAAAGACCCCTCCCCCCCCCCCCCCCCCCACCTCAACGGACAATAATGTCCCTCAGAAGCTGCCAAGAAATCATTAACCGCTGCCCAGGCTGCACCGGACCAAGCATTGCTCTTCCCCTCGGACGGATCCAAAAACGAACCGCAACTCTTGACCACACGCGGAACCCGACTCGCACCCCGCGAGCGAACTTAAACTGAATCGGAATTAAATCGTATTAAGCAACAAAAACATCTCTAACTTCCACGCAGAAGTAGATAGGCCTCACCAAGTACACGCTGCTGTGCACGATCCTCGGCTACTCTGAGCCAGCTCTTGCCAGCCTTGCGAAGATCATCACAGTACAAAAATTCAAAATTCAGTTTTGCAATTAGGCCGAAAGGGCTCATTTACATGCCTTTTTTGAAAGTACTAGCGCATTCGGAAAGACCATCATTGCCAAGAAGAATGCGCCGCAAGAAACTTGGCAGAAAGTCATTTTGTCATCGCTCCACCTAATCTGAAAGTGTCCTACCACCGATCCGCAGTCTCCACTCACGTAAGAACTCGTTTACCCAACGTTGTCGGTTATAAAGGGTTCGAAATATTTCAATTAACACGTGAACAAATAGTGATCTTATCAGTGAAATTCACACCGCAATTAAGTTTTTAATTTAGCAACCCCAACATTCCGTATCAATCAACAAAATTAGCATCGAAGTTGATAGAGCGATGAATTGTTTAGATAGCTAATCTGACGCCATCAGTAAAGTACCCCCCGTATCGCTTTAGGGGCTGTCTGGCAGACATAATAGGTATCATACCTATTGTTATTGAGTTGTGTAATTATAATTAATTAAGTGGTCGAAGCCGTCGAAGGACGTCCACTGGTAGGGGAGGTTGAAATGGCGTGGGCTCCTTTAATAAGTTAAATCTATATACAAACCATGCTCGTAAAACATCAAACTTACTAATTAATTACTGGGCCCTTACCATGACTTAATGAGATTCAATTCCAACTCGGGCCAGTAGGCTTATTACCTACGAAACTCGCTCGCAATCGCCATCGTGTTCATTTTGACAGTTCTTGTAGGAATGTGACAGCTAGCTGATTCCGATGCCAATTGTCAGCCCATACATGAACTGTCAAAATGAACACGATGGTGATTGCGAGCGAGTTAGGTAATAAGCCTACGGGTTATAGCTGTCATAACGAACGTAAACTGAATCGGAATTAAATCGCATTAAGACTTCATGGTAACCCGGGACTTTTTAAATGATCTTTTAAAAAATTTAAAAGGTCTCGTCGGGCAGAGTAAGTGTTAATTGTCTCAAAATGTTCTGCAATTATTTCGATCCACCCCAGTCTAATGAAGCCAGTAAATAAAGGCAAAGTCCTTACCATCCTAGTATTAGGTCTGACATTACCTAGTTACAAGCATGATCCATTGCTATCTCCTATCTGAAACTCAAAAACTGCCCATTTGTATTCACAAGAATACCGAAGCACCTTTCAGTAGACAAAATACATTTAGCTTTGCTGGTTGCGGAGTAGCAAGATAAAGTTTTTCATCATTGAAAGTGACCTCCGCAAATTAACGCTTGATTCAATAAATTTAATGAATTATTTGATGCAACTCGCCTCACCCCACCTATGTCTCCCTCGCTTGATAATTTGTCGCGACAATGCGTGCCACAGTTAACCTGCTTTTTGCCCCGGTGTTCGTTCTGCTCCTACCTGCAATACCTGCATGTGTCATGCAAATAGATGCTAATGGGTACCACGTGTCGACACCCTTATTGAGTGACTCAATATGTCTGATGGCACATAAAACACACGATTGTAATCGGCAGTAAATTGGTGTAACGAAACAATTTATAGTTCTACTTTGCTCACTTGCGTTGCTTGATTACAATGTTGTAATTCCAATTAACCTTTTGCATAACAAGTAGCATAAGACAGGTAGACACGTAAGTACATTCTGTATTAATTTACGCAATAATTTCGAATATATTATGTTCAATATGTATTATGGATACATATTTATACGGTGTCTAATGCTTCACTTCTTAAGAACTACAACATGATCGGTTTCGTATTTACGATGATTTTTGTATTTCATAAAAACTAAGTTGACATTTACATTTCAAAAATCAAAATTTACGCCTATAACATGATTCCTAAAATTTTCGCCCATTCCCTAGAGATGGGCTTTTTCAATCTTCGCTCGAAGAGAAGCAGTTGGTACATTCTATGATTTCCCTTTGCCCCTTAACCATCTTGGATAATATCTGCATCAACCATCAGGTCATCCATGTATGAATAAAAAATATTATAGAGGACTAGAATCACAGCGCATTTCTCGTAGGCAAGTGTAAGTAAAATACTGGTAGTATACTGTGTATTCGAATACACGCACATTTAGGTATAGAAAATAAACAGGTGTAGAAAACAAACAAAACACACACATTTAAATAGAATATAACGTTATAAGCTGGTGCAGTCTTGACCAGTATTGATTCATCTTCGATTAATATGTGTTACTATTTGTCTATAACTCATTATGTGGTCGCAGTGACGCATCGTCGGCGCCTGAGCAATAACTCAGGTGTTATTGCGACTTTTATTCGAGTTGCGGCTGTTACCTGGTCATTTGGCTGTCGTTTAATGGCAGTTGCACTTTGGGAAGCTTCCATATTAGCGACGAAATGAGACAAGTTAGTCATACGACACAAGCTAACATGTACAGTTAAGCGCATAAATATGTGTACGTTACCAAGATTTCAAAAACATCTATGTACCTTTATGCCACAAACAACAACACATAGGTATATATTTGATATACATACATACATACCGTCACGCCTCTCTCCCACAGTGGTAGGCAGATGTTACTTTGTTCCGCTTGCTACGATCCTGACATACTTCTTTCGCTTCATCCACATTCATCAATCTCTTCATACATGCTCGTCGGTTACATTTGACGTGATGGTTGCGTAATATGCCCTGGACTGTACAATACTCGTAGAATACTGCTGTATAACTATATATGCCTTTAGTATAACACTGATACATAAACTTCAGTTGCTACCACTTTACGGACCTATCAGAATGCTCAAAAATATCTGAAAACATCGTCAAATTTGACAATAGAGTTTTAGAAGTAAAGAGAGAGAAAGCGGTTTTGAACGTCGCACTCGCTACGATGTCTGACATTTCCTATCTCTAATGTATAAAACTATTAATTAAATAAGGGGATTCCTAGCTTAAAGTCCGATAAAATGGTTACTGTTCGTAAATTTATCGATATGACATGTTGATCGATCGCTTTGTATAATACTTAAATGAGTTTTAAAAGAATAAAATAAGGTAAAGTTTTACAATTTCTCCTGCAATCATTGAGCGCGTTTGTGGCGTTGTCGTGTAAAAACTTACAGTAGATAGTAGTAGTTTGTGTGTCTTGCAAAAAGGAATAAATGTCTTCTGTCTTTCTTTTCTTTTCTTTAGTATTCTTAAGATTATTTTACAGAAATTAAATCAATATCTGAAATGTGTGTCTGTGTGTGCTCTAAGTTTTTAGTGTACCTATTTTACTCTCGTATAAAGGAATGTAAGAATGTAAGCCGTAGCCTAAAAAAATACAACCGAATTGAGGACCTCCTCCTTTTTTTGAAGTCGGTTAAAAATAGGTAAGTTACTTATTTAACTGATGAATGGCTGAACTGGCTTTCTCCCTCGTTTTTGTTTTGATTGCGTAGTCTTTACATAATTTATTTGTTTTTTACTTATTAAATTTTTTAATTTCTTTCTTTAGATCGCTTTCAAAGGTTAAAATTACCGGTACCCAGGGGCGTGCAGTGGGTTCTGACAGAGGGTAGGCATATTGACAACAAAACCCGTATTGGTACGAAGCGTGTCGGGCACATTTACGTATGCTTACAAGCACTGCTTATATGCCTGTAAGGGATGAACGCGTCTGCCGGTACCGGTTTCGTTGATTTACGTAATTTCACGTTATTTGTAATGAAATTATAGTTCGAGCATTACGACAAAGTTCAACATCGTTGAATACATTAAGCGATGGTATCTGCGCCGGCGCAGCGATCGTACGATGATAGCGCCAATCGCCGGCAATCGGTGACGGATAATATTTAAATTAAAAAGGCATGACAAGTCATTTGATATTCGTAGCTCGTTAGGATTCCTTCTATGTTTATTTACATACAAATTTATGTTTGTTTATGAATGAGTGAAATGGAAAAGATTGAACTGGCTCTTTTCAATGCTGAGTCAGACAAACATGTACGAGTAGGTTTGCCGTTTCATTACAAAAACGTATCATAAACCTTATAGTTACAAATTTATCAAAAATATATAAAATAATAATAATGGCCTTTTATTTTTGACATTACAGCGTTGTCCAAAAAAATACCACAAGATCACTTTTTCCAGTATTTTACAATTTTGGGTTTTTCTTACTCAGAAGCGTTTAGCATGATTAAGGGCGTATAGGCGGAAAGGGAAATCAAAATAGTGATGGGTTGCTAACCGAATCGCTTATAACGTGATTCCTAAGACTTTTGCCCATTCCCTCGATGGGCTTTTACCATCTGCGCGGGAAGAGAAGCAACTGGTACATTCTATGTTTTTTTTTTGCTCCCAGACCAGTATGGAAGAACCTACCAACGTTACCTTTAAAAACCTTCCTGGATATGATGAATAAGGGTTCAAGCAAATCAAAAGCTAGTTCAAGATTTTATTTGTCATTCAACACTTTTAACATAACTCCCACTTCACTTCAAACTCTCACTTTCATCCACTCAAAGGTTGACTGGAAGAGATCCCTTAAAGGGATAAGTCCGCCTTTGTGCATGTATCTCAGTGTTTGTCAATTGTATTTTGTCTTGTTTATTTTGCAAAATAAAGAGTTTACATACATACATACATAAAACTTTTTTAATTATTCCAATGTTGTGAAATAAACTAATTCGTTTGTTTTTTCTTTCATTTCGTTTTTCTGAATCATTTGTTAGGTATTTAAATTGGCTATACTTTACAGTGTAAGCCGATTAGGTAGGTATTTTTCCGTAAAATGCAGCCGTACGAAAACACAAATAAGTATGATAAAAGGACTAAAAATTTTAAAGAAATTGTATTTTTTTTAGTCAAAACGTTATCAGCGAGCGAATGAACCCGTATCGGCTTATCAGCCACACCTTTTCTCACCGCCTCAATATAATTACCGAATTATTGGCATAATCTCTGCGCCGGCGCCGCGCCCGGCCCCGCACCATACGTACTATATGTTGCAGCGATAGTGCTGGCGAAACTGATCGTTTTATCTCTACATAATAACTGTGGGTTATCAATCCATTTGCCATAATAAAGTTGTAAAAACTCCATAAAATTTAACGTTTACCTAATTCAGATTTAACAAACAGTAAATCAACAACAAAACGATAGGAACTGATTTCAATCAAATCATTATAAAAGTTTATTAAATTCAAAATCACATTCAACCAAATCAAACTAAATTAAAAATCAATTTAGAAAATTATTTTAATTTAATCAGAAATATGTTATTAATAAGATAGACCACCTATTGCATATTTAGACTCGAATATACAATAAGTACTTTCTAAACCTGGCTAGGGTGAATGAACTATTAGGCTAAGTGCGCACTGCGGTGCGGTCAGTTGCGGTTGCGGTTATCACCGCAACAAATCTTTAGCAAATCACAGATTTTTAGCCGCATGCTGAAATGAAAATGAAAATGAAAATTTATTTTTGCAAATTGGCCGCTCTTTTACATGCCTTTTTGAGACTACTAGCGCAGTCGGAAAGACCATCATTGCCAAGAAGAATGCGCCGCAAGAAACTTGGCAGAAAGTAATTTTTTCAAAATAAAATACAGTAAGAATACTTAAATTAAATACATTTATAAAAGGGATGTGTATAAGGTCCCCGAGCCTTAAATTATATTAATCTATAGTAGAGATGTAATAAGGTCTCCACTAGTCAAAACAAAAAATAATAATAACTAGCTTCTGCCCGCGACTTCGTTTGCGTAGAATTATACATAAAAACCTTCCTCTTGAATCACTCTATCTAATAAAAAAAACCGCATCAAAATCCGTTCTGTAGTTTTGAAGATAAATATAAGCATACATAGGGACATAGGGACAGAGAAAGCGACTTTGTTTTATACTATGTAGTGATAAGTTCAGTGGAGGTGTAAAACGCTGTTGAACAACCGCAGAGTGCGAACCTCCACTAGGGTTCATACCAGAGCAAACCGCAACTGACCGCACCGCAGTGCGCGCTTAGTCTAACTGAACCAGCTGTCAGTTGCTGGTAATTTTAATGCAAAAAAAGAAGAGTGCAATGAAGAAAGAGAAAGAGGAATATGCCGGCAATCAGACGGCCCTATTTATTCCTCAACTAAAAGACCTTGTACAGCATGCTGCGTCATAAAAGTAACAGTAATATCACTTTAAATTTATAAGTTATTTCAGTTATTAGCTAATTAAAATCTTAAATTTAAACAAGATAATCAAAGCAATGGTATCACTCGCAGCGTGGAGTTTCGCGGTTGTAAAAGTTATCAATTTTTCGGAACCGGTGCGAAATTGATTTATCATTATCAGAGCACATGCCGCCGCGGCATGGCGACTCAATGAATCATTAAAAAACTACACGTTTGACTTTATACTTAACATTGGTCAATCGACAAAACTTGGCAATGTTTTGCAATTCAATTATAGTCAAGTTTAGTTCATGCATTCAATATAAAAATTGAATTAATTCTCATAACATTAAATTGAAGGAGTACGAGCTTACATAAATAAACGAAATAATGAAACGCGTAAAATAAAATACTTAATGTCACAAAATAAAATAAGAATAGCTACAAAAATTGCAATTCAGAATATGTACTAAGATATTAAAAACATAATTTGTTTTTCTAAGCAGGTATGTTTATACGTTGTCCAGTACCTTGGATATTGTCTGTATGAATGTATTATCTATTACTCAAATAGTCAGCTAGGAAAATACCTACATGTCACCGGAGATAGCGCAATACCGCGTAACAAGCACTGGTAAATACCGCGTATCTGCACAACACCCATAGGGAAAATCTGCGTATGTAGCCAAATTAAGATTTCCCACCAACGAACCTAAAATCCTGATTAGAAGTTCTAACCAGTAAGTTGGTGTTGTGTAGATACGCCGTATTTGCTAGTGCTAGTTACGTGGTTTTCCACTACGGGTGTTGTATAGATACGCCGTATTTACCAGTGCTAATTACGCGGTATTGCACTATGGCTGTTGTATAGATACGCTGTATTTACCAGTGCTAGTTACGCGGTATTGCACTATAGCTGTTGCATAGATACGCTGTATTTACCAGCGCTAGTTACGCGGTATTGCACTATGGCTGTTGCATAGATACGCTGTATTTACCAGTGCTAGTTACGCGGTGTTGCACTATCCCCGACATTATCCTGAGATTTTTTAAAACAATAAGTAACAAGCTCTCAGCTCCTCTTAATCCCACACTATATTCGCATGATTCACCCAATTTAGCATTCCGAGACCCACCCTAACCGCGCATGCGCGATATCACGATGACCCATATTCCATCAATCATATATCTTGCCTGTATCATAATGCAAACACGGCGTACCGAGAAACGTTGCAAATGTTATAGCATTGAGTATGCGTATAATTTATCGGTTGAATAAACATGATCGATAACGTCAGGTGTTTGTGGAAAAAATATGTGGGGCATGCGCGAGCGCAGGTGGCGGGCCCGCGGCTGGCTGCCAACGCTCTCTGACACTGAGATTGTCTCTCATTTTCATTAAAAATGGCAATGTAAATGTATATCATTGAAGTGCTCCAAGAATTGAGCGAACTTAGAACGTTGTCATTTTAGATTTAAAAAATACATTAAATTTGTAAAGTTGATTGGCGTTGACAAAGTGTACCTATTATGACAAAGCTCAGCCGGCAAAACGAATAATTTGTACCTAAATACATACGTAAATCACGTCTTTATCCCTTACGGGGTAGACAAAGCCTAAGGTAACATGTAGCACAATTGTGGGCGTATAAAATAGTGACATCGCGTATGTCAATCTTAAAAAAAGAGGTCCCGTGGCATAGTACATACCACAAGCGCTGGCATTCCCCCTTTTGCAATTTAAAGGTCGTGACCTTACTCACATGCAAGAAGGTTAGTCAGTGACCTCCTAGTAGGTACAGCAAGAGACCCTTGCTCCTCTATACATATAATAAATCAGTAGAAAGTTCGAGACTGTTCATTAAATAAATTCATCAAAAATAGAGTGCTAACGATTCGGTAAGAGTGATAAAACACAAAAAAGTAGATTTAATATTTTTATCTGTTTATATGTATGGATGTGTTCATTTACCTATGTCTGTGTTCGCTAATCTCCGAAGATGTCGGACCGATTTAAATGAAATTTTGTGTGGTGGTTCCTTATATCCCTGGTCAACATTTTAGATACTTTTAATCCCGGAAAATTAAGAAGTTTCCCTGGGATAGCGATAAACATGTCAAAGGTCGCAGCTGGCTAATGTAAGTCTAATTCTACGCGGACGAAGTCACATGCAGAAGCTAGTCATAAATAAATGTGCAGTGAAATCAAACTTCTTTATCTGCATTAAAATCTGGCTTATAACGTCAGAAACTTGTCTCATTCGTGACGTTATGATGTCATATTGCTATCGCTTTGGTCACACGAGGTGGCTGTGAGTCATCTAGAGTTTGAGACAAAACGAAGGCAACGAAGCATCACTGACTCGGACGATCTACTTAATTTTAGCAATCGAATGTTTTAATCACGACAAGTGCTTCGTGCAAGCCTTCTGCTATTTTGGGAGCAACGAAAAACATAGAATGTACCTCTTCCCGCGCGAATCATGAAACCCGTCGAGGGAATGGGCGAAAATTTCAGCAATCATGTTATAAGCGATGCGGCTAAGTTCTCATTACTATTTCGGTACTTTCCACACATACGCCCAATAACGCTAAACGTGGCTGCTGACGAAGGAATTTAAAAAAGTTTCCGCTAAGGTTTAAATTTAATAACACAGACTCACACACAAAGGAATTAACAAGAAGCCTAAATGCGGAACAGCTGTTTATGCTAGCAACCTGACAGAGCAACTGTCTTCGATGTACACAAAAGAAAGGTATTTTAAAATTGAAGTAGTTCATATATACAATTTATCTATCTATCTACAGCCATTGTCCGTCCACTGCTGGACGTAGGCCTCCTTCATATTGCGCCAACTTTCGCGATCCTGGGCTTCCCTCATCCAGCCGCTGCCAGCTGTCCTCCTAAGGTCATCCGTCCAACGCGTCGCAGGGCGTCCCACACTACGCTTTCCCAAACGTGGTCTCCACTCTAGGATATGTTTCGACACCTCCGACGCAAAAGGTCGTAACCCGTGTTTTATGCAAAATGAGATTTTTCAATCGTCATAAAGCCATTAATCCAAGCTATAACTTCCTAAAACTCAAGTTTAAATATTTTTGATAATTATGGAGTTTTGTGATTGCTAATAGTCGTATCATTTGAACTTTTCCACGCAAATCGTCGCATCACAACATTCGACGATTTGCGCCACTCCATTAGTGTTCATTACACCCCACGCAAATAGTCTTAACTTCTAAGTTACGACTTTGTGCGTAAACAATAATAGTTAGGTACGACTTTTTGTTGCAGTTTTTTTACAATCATGGGTCGTAACTCGCACTTACGACTATATGCGTTGCTTTAGTGAGATGGTATATCCTTTTATATATAGTCGTATTTATAACATACGACTTTATGCAATGGACGTGATTAATCGCAAAAGGTTGTAACTTTCTTATACGACGTTTTGAAAACGAGCACAATGTCGTAACTTCAGGTTTTTTGCCATAATTTTGAAATTATGATATTTATTTTTATAAACAGATTTGCTTCGCGTTAATTAAACCGCCGCGGACAGATTTAACTACTGCTTTAAACTTTGGACATATTTCAACTTGAAAAAATACATGAAAAATTCTTATAATCGCTCTCCTGAAAAGTCGTCGATTTAGCAATACGACCTTATGCGTAGGAGGTGTCGGTTTGCTCCAACGGTTGTCAGTTCTACGGCAAACGTGACCAGCCCATTGCCATTTCAACGTACTAATCCTTCGGGCTATGTCGACGACTTTCGTCTTTTGTCTGATATGCTCGTTGCGGACCCTATCTCATTTACAAACTATGAACTAAAAGGAGGCTCCAACCCGGCCAGTCGCTCGGCCTTTAGGTCTTATAACTTTTGTACATACACAAGTATGTGTGTGTGTATGAATGCATATATCGGGCGTATTGCAAGCACACAGCTTAACGATTATACGGCTAAATTACCTATGATAAATGGCCAGTGGCTGAACTATCCACTGCTGCACGTCTAGCACAAGAGCGCTAAAGAGTCGCGTCGCGCGCGAGATAGGTTGCCCGTCTTTTTCTTACTGTTCATCCCAAAAAGAGATGGGTAGTCTAACACGCGCGCGACGCGACTCTCGCGCGCTCGCGTGCTAGCCGGGTTGGGCACAAGCTCTCTTCTAAGTGGGCCTTGAATGTAGTTCCCACGCGACCCAGCGCCGATCGGAATGGAAATGCTTCGCAGGTGTGTGCAGGTTTCCTCGCGGGCTTGAGTAATGTTATTTTTATGTATATATGTCGTCAATTATTGCACCGCGACTCGGTTCCACATTAATTAAAACTGCTTATTATGATTATTTACGTCGGTGCAGATTTTTCTATTAGAATTATAGGTGGTATTTAAAAGGAAAGGTGGTATTTCTTCCATGCTGGTCTGGGAGCAAAGAAAAAACATAGAATATACCAGTTGCTTCTCTACCCGCGCAGATGGTAAAAGTCCATCGAGGGAATGGGCGAAAATCATAGGAATCATGTTATACGCGGTGAGGGTAGCAACCCATCACTATTTTGATTTAATTTTTCACCTATACGCCCACAATCTTGCTAAATGTGGCCTGTAGGTATCTGTTACCTTAGGCTCTGTCTACCCCGTAAGGGATAAAGACGTGATTTGTGTATGTGTACGTATTTAAAAGGACCTTCGGGTCTGTCTTGCTGTCTCAGCTCAGTCAGGTTTGATATTTGAATCGACCGATCGTAAACGAAATCCGAAGGTTATGACAGGAGCTCATGGGCTGTACGCAAAGTCCAAAAAGTTTACATTTAACTGAGGAAAAGCCATGCCTTGCCATCTCCACAGATGGGTGCACTGCTCAACAAAAATCGTAGGAATCACGTTATAGGCCATGCGGTTGCTACCCAAACCCATCACTAATTTATTCCCCTTCCCACCTATTCGCCCACAATGCTAAACGTGGCCTTTAGGTCTTGTCACCTTAGGCTCTGCACCCCGTATTTCTCGAACCTGCATTGACAGAGAGAGAGAGAGAGAAATATTTATTTACACACATTCGATACACGTAGATATAATAATAGGAAGAAGAAATACAATATACTTAGAAAATAAATAAAAAAATAAAATAGTACCGATATGGTGTAAAATGGGCCCCACTCAGCATAATATTGCGGCAAGCCGCAACACTGGTTTTCAGTAGAACCCAGATAAAATTAAAAAACTAAACATAAAATACACATACACTCACTGTGGCGACACGAACGCCAGTGGAAAGCACTATACAAACAAGCTGACAAATATAAGGAAGTATGTATGGCAACACTCGATCATAAGGAAGTATGTATGGCAATACTCGATCGCACAGGTGCCGCGAAGAGGGAACCCCATCCCGGGGTGGTCGTGGGGCGTCGCGGTGACACCGAGTGCTCCCGTAACGCCTCACATACGACCGAATAGGGAATCCGTGTGGTTTTTAGTGGGTATGCCTGCCGTCGCGGGAGAGCCCCACATACCCCGGTAAACCCGCACCGGGCGGATGCATAAGGCGCATTTTCCACACCATGAAAAAAAAAAGACACTGCCCCCCGTAAGGCAGTGATTTTCAAAGTGGGGGGCGCGACACCCAAGGGGGGCACAGAGGCCTGTGAAAGGGTGTTATGGGCTACGACCTAGAACCTTATTAACGAATTACCGGTTTCCGCCCTACGGCTTACGGGCTGGGCTAAGGGGGGAATAGATTTTTTTCTTTTTGGAATGGGGGCGCGTAGTGAATAAGTTTGGGAACCCCTGCCGTAAGGGATAAAGACGTGATTTGTGTATTTGTATCTGTGTAAGGAAAAGATCCTACAACCTGTCAAAACAAGTGCAATACCTACACAATAATTATGACATCAAGATAATACAATGTATACATCGCTAACAAAACTCCAAACTGTAGGTATGATGCCGAACGCTATCGCTATCGGCTGTCATTTGCATAAACAACGCTAGAATGCGTAGGCGCAGGGAGTGGCCGAGACTTTCCAACGACGTCATGGTATATTTTAAATCATAGCGTAAGAAAGTCGTACAGTCATGCGCGTAAACGGCTTGAACTTTATCGCGAATTATATCAGGTATTTTGTAAGTTTTAGTTGTTTATTCCGACTGTACTATTTTTTATATTATTTTATTTAAAGTAGGTAGTATATTATTCAGTATTTATTCAACTGCACGCAGCTAGTAGTAAAGTTGCCGAGTCATTCACAATGACGCCTGCGCAGTTCTTATTATTGTCATTAAAGGTTAATTTTGAAAAAAAAGTACATTTTACAACGAAATAACTATAAAATGCCGTTTAGCCTAATAAATTATTTCGTTTGACACATTTAATATATTCCATTTATATTTCAATTTCATGTTTAACTTCCATGCTGGTCTGGGAGCAAAGGAAAAACATAGAATATACCAGTTGCTTCTCGTCCCGCGCAGATGGTAAAAGCTCATCGAGGGAATGGGCGAAAATTTTAGGAATCATATTATAGGCGATGAGGGTAGCAACCCATCACTATTTTGATTCCATTGTGTTGCTATTTTAATTTCCCATACTGTGTTGTAATCTATTGGTTCTCCTTAAGTAAATACATTCATTAATTAATAAATAAACATTAAATAATTATTATTATCCTGACCGGTCCGGACTTTCCTGCAATTACATATAAATTAATTGTAATGTACTTAATATATTCATACTCTTATCACGGCTTATAGATCATACTTAAATCGACTGATAAGTTAAGGTTTTTTAATAAACAAGCTATATATAATTAATTGTAGGCGACGGCTCCAAAACACATTAGCATTTAATTTTCAGATAAGATGGCTATGATTAAATTAGCTTCATTAAAAACTAATGCTCCTGAAGAAAACGGCTTGACCGCCGACGAGGATGGACAGCAAAATGATCCTTAAGATCCTTATCAAAAGCAACCCTTATTGCTTTTCTTTTTGAAGCATAGAACGTATATAAGTATTTATACGTATTTTTGTATAAGATATACGTACACAAAAAGTGTGCTAATTTAACAACACGGACTACACCTAAAATCGAAAATTTACTCGTTCAATACAATCCTGGGAAATACTCAAATGGGGCGAGAAATTACTTCAAGTTTGTCTTCTATAGTATGACGCAATTCTACGTCCTAGTGATGGAGTTTGTTGGAAAAAAACCGTTGCAGATAAAATCCATTGAAGTAAGTTATTTTGCTAAACATTTAAATTCAAACACAAGTCCTTTAGGGAGCCATCACTAGATTATCTCCTTGTTACAAAAACTTATATAGACCGACCTCTCACGGTCCCCTTTGCCGTCCTATCCCGCGCCCCTGCACCGCGCGGGCGAGGACTCATTTAATACGGTCTATAGCTATATATCTGTCAAATTTCAGATCTGACGATTGGAATTGGGCCAAAATTAATTACAACTTAGAGCTCTTAGAAATACAAGAGACGCGTCACCCATACGGCAGATTGGCATTTATTGGGATGCCTTAAGTTGAATTTGAACCCAATTGAAGTAATGGACGTATGGTTTTGGCGGCAAAAAGGTTAAGGCCCGAATAGACTACGACACAAATTACACCAGACACTAACGTACCGGTCAAATGTAACGAGTTGGCAAGATGTAGCAATTTACGTCGCGAGCGCAGATAGTGGCGTTTTAACACAAACAGTGTCAGACTGAGTATATACCGAAGGTTCTTAGTCAGTTCAATTCAAATCTAGGAAAAAATGGCTCCGTCAACTTTTTAATGATTCTGCCAATGTCGAGGTTGGATAAGACACGGCAAGTAGGTGGGCGTTTGTTCAATAATCTGCCAGTTAGCGGTGGGATAACTACCAGTTACTATCTGCGATGAGGATACACAAGGCTTCAAAAACCAATCGACATACAGGTTCGTAGTCTAATTTTACAAAGCAGTATCCCTATCGTGATAGATGTCAAACGTACCTCTGGATACTAATGCCATCTCGCGACATTTTGACAGAAAACCCTCATGATCCTTATTTCTCGTTAATGGAACAGCTGCCGTCGCCTGTTCCTGGATCTTTTTACGATTCAGGGGGATTTTAGGTACTATATTAAATAGTTACACAGTTAGTATTTGACAGCCAGATACCTGAACACGTATACATATATTCGTAATCACCTACCCACAACATATACCTATATAACTAATAAAAAAAAACAACTACCTGACTTAAATCCATCAGGGCTTACAGCGACACAATCACAAAATTCCGAATCACGATATGCTCCAAAATTAATTCGAATACACAAAACCAAAAAAAAATGTTTTAAATATCACGCGTGCGCATGCGTCTCTCGACGGCGCAGAAACGGCGTAAGTGCCAACTTCCCGACGCCCGTGGGTGCACTGCGCGAGAAATAGCACGCTCCTGCGCCCGCGCCGATAGCTTATCACAATAACACTTGACGCGAGGAAACGCCGGCAGAAAATCCTAGCGCTGACCTATTTTGAACCCTGTGTATAGCTGATCTTTTGTCCTAATTTTATTGTTTTGTCTAATGATCGTTTCGTTTAATTTAAATTATGGAATCCTCGAGTTTTCAGGAAATTTTGAAAACCTAACCCTAGAATACTTACATAATTAATTAATTTGGATAATTTTTCCACCGTATCGGTACAATTTTTAAGTACATTGTATTTCTTTCTTTATCTACGTGTATCGAATGTGTGTAAATAAATGTCTCTGTCTCTTTCTCTCTCAGAATAGGCTAATGTAGCAACCCATCAAGGGATTTTCCTAAATATTTTCAGTTTGATCTCGAGAAAATTAAATGAATTGGCAGATTGTACCCGAAACCCAACTGTATGTATGTCTAACTGTTTAATGTACACTAGCTCCTGCCCGCGACTTCGTCTGCGTAGAATTATACATACAAACCTTTCTCTTGAATCACTCTATCTGTTAAAAAAACCGTATCAAAATCTGTTGTTAGTTTTAGAGTAGTTTTAGAGATACTTAGAGACAGAGAGACAGACAGACAGCGGAAAGCAACTTTGTTTTATAATATGTAGTGATGATGATGGCAAAACACATGAAAAAGATGAATACAGAACAACACAAATGCACACAGGCGAACTCGTGCCGCCGCCTTGTCTAAGAACCGACTAAATATTTACAGTCTTTCGGTTACCATCGGCCGAACCAAGTATTGAACCATATAAAAGAAATCTGTTAACACATCCGAAACCGTTGGTAGTTTTTAAAAAAGCCATGTATAAAGCTCTCGGTGGCGGTGATATTGTCTCCGGCAAAAAAGCCGAGGGATGGTTTTCTGATACCAGGAACTTGAAATTTTGCACGGGGTTTTTTGCCACGTTAGCGGACTAAGGACGGATTTTGCCACGAGTCAGTGGATTCTGGAACGAAGCCAAAGCCGCGAGCATAAGCTAGTATATCATACAGATGAGGCAAGTGCTAGCCCCGCAGGTGTCTGTGTGCGTGCGATAACTATCTAGAAAGGTATCGTATCTTAAACCAACAACTGCGAGGTAAATCGGTCACTATCACCGAGAAAGTGACTCGATTGACTATCTGTAATATTAATAACAATTTACTAACATACTTATACCCCCTTATTCATAAACGCTCTAGGCTTCTGCTAACTAAGCAATCGTTTGTCCTTATCTGTCAAAGGTAAATGTCAAAGTTACAGATAAGGACAAACGATTGCTAAGTTAGCAGAAGCCTACAGAGCGTTTATGAAGGGGGTTAGACTTTGGAGCCACCGCAAAGATGAACTAAGTGCGAGAAAGAGAGCGCTAACATTCTTCTTAATACATAAACAAATCACGTCTATTGCCCTTACAGGGTAGACAGAGCCTAGGGTAACAAGAGTAAAGGTAAAGGCCACGTTTAGCTTAATGGAAAGTGGCATCCAAATAGTGATGGGTTGCTAGCCGCATCGCCTTGACATACATGTTTCCTAAGATTTTCGCCCATTCCCTCGATGGACTTTTACCATCTGCGCGGGACGAGAAGCAACTGGTGCTACATTCTATGTTATTTCTTTGCTCCCAGACGAGTATGGAAGTATTTTTCTTATGAATTAGTCATTTCTCCTTATTTCGTTTTTCATAGCGCGACCGGAATATTCTATACGTTGGTGTTGGTTCTGATCGTCAATTCGGTTGATTTTCTGTTGTTTTTTATTTTATGTTGTCATTGTTTTCTTGAACATTGAGTGCATGGATAGGATTTGACGGGAGCGTGACTGTTTTGCAAGATTTGACTTCACTATATCGCGGAGTAGCAAAGTAAAGTTATCCATTTATATTTGAATACTAGCTGTTGCCCGCGGCTTCGCTCCCGTTTTCTTCTAAATTTCAATATTTTCTCACTGTTTAAATCTTCCTTGGGCTTCCACGAACATTTTAAGACTAAATTAGACAAATCGGTTCAGCCGTTCTCGAGTTTTAGCGAGACTAACGAACAGCAATTCATTTTTATTTATATAGATAGACATGGATGAAGTGGAAGCTGTATGAAGGACAGTAGCAAAAAGAACAAATTAGTCTCTGCCTACCCTATACACCTCCAAGCGCAAGCTGAAGGATCACTTATTGACGCTCCAAAAATCCTTACAATAGTCCCCCAGCACCTTGCACATTGATATGCCAGCCTGTTGTTTTTGAACAATTTCGATTTCCCTTCTTTTTAATTTTTTTGTTTATTGTAAACTATTTAATTAATTTATAGTTGCACGTAAGTCGGGTTCTATCTATTTATTACTTTGTTTACGTAAAAGTTTACGGATTATGTACCTAGTATATTTTATCTGTGTATCGTTTCATGAGTCACAGACGGTTCTGGCTGAAAATCAGTGCTACAGGTCTAACACCTCAGCGTAGTGCTGAGCCAGCGACCGTTTCACTTTTGCGAAAACACAACGCTGAGGATCTATTTTTCATGTCTGTGTTTTTTTGTCTTATAAAATTGTGTATAATAGTGTGTATTTAGGGCCGACAACGCACTGGCATCGCGTAAAGCGCTGCGGGTGTCTATGGACAGTGGTGATCATTTAACATCAGGTGACCCACTAGTTCGTTTGTCTGGCCTCTCTAACATAATATATTTGTGTGTCTTGCAAAAAGGAATAAATGTCTTCTTTCTTTCTTTTCTTTCTTTCTATAGGAGAGGCATGACATTGTATGTGACAATTTGAGTACAGCAAGGGACGATCGCGGCATGTTGTGCTAGCCCGCGCTCCTCGAGTGCCGAAGCCGACGGCCGATAGCCGCAGCCAATATTGACTTACTGTGAATGCTATCAGACACTTGCGACATTATTATTTAAATCCGTTTACCGACAATGTATTTAACGGGACTTTTTTTAACTTTAATTTTACGTGCAATGCGTGTTTTATTGAATCAGGCGTTACTTTGCGGAGGTCCATTTCAATGAACAAAAAATATTTAGTTTGCTACTCCGCTACTCACGTGCAAGATAACCAAGCTTGTGCCGAATACTCTACGGGATCATTTTCAAAGTGAGGTCGTCGAC
The DNA here is from genome assembly GCA_949127965.1 of Pandemis corylana. Classification (NCBI taxonomy): domain Eukaryota; kingdom Metazoa; phylum Arthropoda; class Insecta; order Lepidoptera; family Tortricidae; genus Pandemis; species Pandemis corylana. Next base: position 15,730,740 of record OX421858.1, on the reverse strand, counting down.
GTTGGTTTGCATGTTTAACAGTTGTGCTCACTTGTGTTTTATGTGTCAGTAGTGGAGGGAGATACTTCGCTATATAGTAAAAATACGTTCGGTTTTGTCTTGTCTCACTCACTCTTACGGGTTTTATACTCGATACCGATGGTACCCGAAACCCGAAGTCGTTTTAGGACTGTGTGCTTGTCCGAGTGGAATCCTGCGACTCAATTTTGAAGCGGATATCTTCAACCGATTGAGCTGAAATTTATTTTGGTTGTCACAATAAATGACCATTTTTGCCATGCTGGTCTGGGATTTAAAAAACATAGAATGTACCAGTTGCTTCTCTACCCGCGCAGATGGTAAAAGCCCATCGAGGGAATGGGCGAAAATTAGGAATCATGTTATACGCGATGCGGCTAGCAACCCATCACTATTTTGATTCCCCATTCCATGTATACGCCCACAATCGTGCTAAACGTGGCCTGTAGCTCTTGTTACCTTAGGCTCTGTCTACCCCGTAAGGCCCGTGAGGGATGAAGACGTGATTTATGTATGTATGTATGTAATAAATAACGTTTAACTGTAATTATCTTAAGTGCACTCTTTACTAGTACTAATACTTTGTTTCTGTTAATGTTATTTTCCATTTTATGACATATTTTTAATTTGTATTTAAATTGAATTGTATTTAATTTTTAACTGTTGACATTTTTATTTAAGCTGACGATTTCAATATAAATTCCTTGACATTTAATTTTAAGTGATGATGTAATTTTATATTGAATTATAAAATAAACATACACATACAGTAGGTACATTGCGTGCTGAATAATTTCGTATGGTTTTTTCGTCTTATTTTTTAATAAGAGGTACCTTAATTAACTCTTTCGGACCTTATCGCTGTTTTAAGATTCACCCTCGCTCCAATTCCACGCTGTATAACAGTGGCGTAGCTTCAAGTATATCAGAAAGGCAAGCCGAAGGGCACATAATATAACTAGCCGTTTCCTCTAATTCTGCACAATAAAAGTGCCCAACTGCCTTAAATTAGGCAAGCCGGTGGGAATCGAGTTCTATGGACGCCACGCCACTGTATATACCAACAAAAGATATCGCATGATATTCTTTTGTTCCGTGGTGCATTATATGCATTTATCGTAATGCAATTAATTATTAAGGTGTTATAAACTTCAGATTGCAATGCAGGTGGGCTGTCAATAAAATTCTGCCGTTAATCGAAGCATTTATTGCGGTGCCACGCTAATTTTATGCAGCTAAAGCTATCAGGGTAACGCAAGTTATTTATTCACTGTTCTAAAAGCTAATTAATTGCTAAGACTGGGCTAATTGGATATCTAATGAGTTAAAACTTACAACCTCTAATGACGTTTTTAAATTGCACGCGAAAGTTTATCTAAAAACACATTTAATTATCCTTAGAATAAAATATTATGGCATAATTACTGGATGAATAAATAATTCGCTGTAGACTATAGTTGGCGGGGTTAAGAAGCTGTCGGTAGACTTCGGCGGACTTCGGCAGCCTTCGGGAATCTTCGGGAATCTTCGGCAGCTTTCGGCAGACGCGAGGAAGTCACGACCAGCCTGAAACATGGGAAGTGGTGTGTGAATCGCCACGTCATCGCTTCTTCGTCACTTCACTAAATGCCTGGCACGGCAGGGGAAGGCAACCTTGTTTTTAGAACAGTTGTTAAGTAATTTTATTACAATCGTAGTTTAATATGATTTTTTTAAAACACATCAATCACGACTTTATCCGTCTATTTTGATTCCCCTTTCCACCTACACGCCCACAATATGCTAAGCGTGGCCTTTAGGCCTTGTTACCTTAGGCTCTGTTTACCCCGTAAGGGATAAAGACGTGATTTATGTACCTAATGTACGTGTAATAAACTTAATACGAAAGTTGTTTTACCTACACGTGGCAGCGTGGCAAGGCAACTATTTTTGTTAAATAATGCCCTATGCAACGACTGCGTCTGGCTCAATTAATTAGTAATAATTTTATTAAAATGGCAAAGGTTGCCGACCACAGGTGCGCCTGCGCCGTGTGGGAACGTTTCGGTAAGTGGCGCGCAATCACGGCCCGAACGGCGACCCACAAAATAACGTGTAACCGTAATTGCGGGACGACGTAACGGCGGCTCGTTAGCCTGCGCGGGCGCCGTGTTCATGACCCCAGTCAATAGTCCAAATTAAACATTATCTAGAGTACTTGAAGAGGTAAACTATTGTGATTTATTTGACGACCGGATGGCCCAGTGGTTAGAGAACCTGACTATGAAGCTCGAGGTCCCGGGTTCGATCCCCGGTCGGGGCAGATATTTGTATGAAAAATACGAATGTTTGCTCTCGAGTCTTGGATGTTTAATATGTATTTAAGTATACCTATATTTATATATATAAGTATGTTTATCCGTTGTCTAGTGCCCATATTACAAGCTTTGCTTAATTTGGTGCTAGGTCAATTGGTGTCAATTGTCCCAAGATATTATTATTATTATTATTATTTCCCTATCTACCTATACGCCCACAATCATGCTAAACGTGTCCTTTAGGTATTTTTACCTTTAGCTTGTTACCTAATCCTAAGAAGATCGCCGAGTCAGCGCGCATTCCATCCAACCCGGCATCGAGACCGCGACTCACGCGCAGCCTTCGAAGCGGCAACGTGACGCGCGTTTAACTAGTGCTTAGTTAATTATAAGACCGCACTTTCGTCTCTAACATCGAGCGTCATCTAGTTAATAGTATTAGTTTTAAACAAACAAAACAAACAATCATAAATCACGTCTTTATCCCTAGAGCCTAAGGTAACAAGACCTAAAGACCACGTTTAGCATGATTGTGGGCGTATGGGTGGAACGGGGACTCAAAACAGTGATGGGTTGCTAGTAGAATATTTATAACATGATCCCTAAGATTTTCGCCCAATCCCTCGATGGGCTTTTACCACCTGCGCGGGAAGAGAAGCAACTGGTACATTCTATTTTTTTTCTTTGCTCCCAGACCAGCATTAGTTTTATAGTAAATCTAAATATATATAACTCAAAGGTGACTGACTGACTGACTGACATAGTGATCTATCAACGCACAGCCCAAACCACTGGACGGATCGCGCTGAAATTTGGCATACAGGTAGATGTTATGACGTAGGCATCCGCTAAGAAAGGATTTTGATCAATTCTACCCTCAAGGGGATAAAACAGGGGATGAAATTTGTATGAAACTTTGTCAATTTTAAACCGATCGGGCTGAGACTTTGCATGCATAAAGCTACTATGACGTAGGCATCCTCTAAGAACGGATTGCGTAATTTCTGCAGGATAGCGATAAACGAATTCTATGCAGACGAAGTTGCGGGCAACAGCTAGTTAATTAGTATTTCGTTAATTGAAAATTAGTTTTAGAGTTTCTCAGTTTTCTTTGGAGCCTCTGTCTGCTGTTTCATAACTGGCTCTGTCTACCCCGCAAGGGATAGACGTGATTTGTGTTGTTGTTGTTCTTAACAATGGTAAGCTAAGCTTTGAAATGCTTCTTCAATATATTACAAATCGCGCGCTTCTATATAATTATGGTACAGTCGCCATCAGATATTAATATATCCTTAACCCTTTATTATATTTCATTACTAGCTTCTGCCCGCGACTTCGTCTGCGTAGAATTATACATAAAAACCTTCCTCTTGAATCACTCTATCTATTAAAAAAAACCGCATCAAAATCCGTTGTGTAGTTTAGAAGATATAAGCATACATGAGGACATAGGGACAGAGAAAGCGACTTTGTTTTATACTATACATGTAGTGATTTACCTGTAAGCAGTGACGATCCCTAGCGGGGAATTAATTTAATTTAATTGTACCTAATTGTTTTATTATTATTGTTTTTGATTTTGACATTTTTGGAATATTCAATTGATTTGTATTATTTAATTTCATCTTATTTACTCTTGACGATTTCAATCTAAATTCTTCTAACTTGACAATGTACAATTTATGATGTACTTTTTATTGAATGAATAAATAATCTAAATCTAAATCTATCGCAACGGGCGAGGTCGTCAAATATTTCGTAGCAGCATTAAATTTCAATAAATTCGTAACATTAAATAAGATTAATAACATCAGAACACGCAATTCGTCATAAATTTAACATCGTGCAATCGAGAATAGACATGGCAGCGAGCTATCAATAAAATCGGGACGTCGCTGATCGTCAAAAGTCGGGCTGATCATAAAGATCAGAACATTTATGGAAAATATACCTTAACATTGTAACGAACAGTTTAAATTACAGTGAATTATGCATGCAAACGAGTACACAATAATAGCTGGCATCTTTCATTTTGGCATGACGTATGAGCCATATTTGTATTTGTTTGAAATTCGAATCTATTATTATATATGTAAGGTATATTTTCCACAAATGTTCCGATATTTATGATCCGCCTGACTGCGTCGATACCTTTGATGTTCTGTGCGTCTTGATTTTACCTTATTGAACGTCCCGAATTTATTGAAAAGTCGCTGCTCTTATATTTATGACTTGCGTGTCTGATGTTATTAACCTTATCGTGTGACGAATTTATTGAAATTTAATGTTGCTCCCAAACATTTCCTTTTTCCACCTTTACGCCCACAATCTTGCTAAACGTGGCCGGTAGGTCTTGCCACCTTAGGCCCCGTCTACCCCGTAAGGGTTAAAGACGGGATTTGTGTTTGTTTGTTTGTTCCAAAGCATTGAGGGCCTCTCCCGCTACGGTATACCTAATGGCGACTGTACTTATCAACCCGGAGCGTGCCTTTATAATATTTAGCGCTAATAGCAATCTCCGCTAGATAGCGAATGCAGCGAAGACAAATTTATAGCGCGCACAATAAAACGGGGTCGTAAAAATATTACTGCACCCCCGCCCCGCTCCCCGCGCCCGCCCGCGAGCTATAACACACTTTGTCTCGGTACATGCATGCGAGAAGGTTGGCCATCCCTGCACGTCTTGGATAAGCCCACACTTGGTACCTGTAAAGGACGGCAATATCTCCCTTCGCAATACAATTGACATGACTTGATGACACGTACGCACCAGTAAAGTGGGTGGAGGGGTAAAAGCACGCATCACGGAGTGATGATCCGGGTTCGATTCCGGGCCATAGTTTTATTTCGGATTTGCTGTTTAGTTTTCAGTATTGTTTAGAAATTCAAGTATAGTCAAGAGCATAAATATATATACAGCTGTCAAGTCAAATATATGTGTCACGGACCTTATTGCTTGTGGCATACCCCGTAAGAGATAAAGACGTGATTTGTGTATGGATGTACATGTAAGTAAGTAAATGCTTTATTGTACAAATATAAACAGACAAAAATCCCAAAAAATACCTTAAATATATGCACAAAGGCAAATTTATCCCCATAAGGGATCCCTACCAGTTAACCTTTGAGCAAATGAGAGGAGCATTAAGCGAGAGACCGACAAAGAGTGAGTTTACACAATATCCATATAGTGAAAGCCACAATAGAGCGTACATCTGACGACATATTTAAACAGAAGTTAAGACAATTATTAATTGAAAAATGTTATTACTCAATAGATGAATTCTTAAACGACATGTCACTATAAAATTAAAAATGTATTTATTACGTATTTTGTTCTTTTTGACGTTGTATTTAAAAAATTAATATAATTATGTAATGTTATCTCTTATATCATAGGTAGTTATTTAAGTTAGACATAGAAAATTGCTGTGCCCTGCCAGGGTTCATGTCTGAAATTGATAAGTATTTGTATTTGTAAGACCTAAATGTACGACATGATTATAATGCAATAAATAAATAAATAAATCTCAAAATACAACAAACAATTCATAAATAAACTACTAAATATCAATACACACATGCAATGTTTAAGGAGATGGTGTGAGCCAATATGTATGAAGGTTATTTGTGTGAAAGCTTACCAGTAGGCTTATTGCCTAACTCGCTCGCAATCGCCATCGTGTTCATTTTGACAGTTCACGTATGGGCTGACAATTGGCATCGCAATCAGCGAGCTGTCACATTCATACAGGAACTGTCAAAATGAACACGATGGCGATTGCGAGCGAGTTAGGTAATAAGCCTACCGGTCTGCATGTCTAGCACGAGAGTGCTCTTGAGTTGCGTCGCGCGCGAGATAGATTGCCTGTCTTTTTCTCACTGTTCGTTCTATAAAGAGACGGGTAGTCTATATCACGCGCGACGCGACTCTTGCGCGCTCTTGTGCTAGCCGGGCTGGGAAGGCCTGAGCACACCCGTTCGTACCTCCGCCGGCTATTGCGTTGATATAGCAGCTTAATCGGGCCCGTTTACTGCTGATAAGGAATCGTCGGGGACGCCACCGTTACTGGGATTGTGCTATGATGGATAGGCCGTTTGGCCGGGCCGATACCGCCGCTAAGCCTTCCGTTTGATCGCGAAAATCTGGAAAACGATAAGGAAAATATCAAAATTGACTTTCGGAGCTTTGTCGTCGATGCCTAGAATAGGCGAGCTTGGCATTTGGAGCTTTGATGTTGACTGCGGACAGCGTGTCTAAAAAAGGGCTGGAGGAGATATGTTATTTGAAAAGATAGTATGTTTACATCATAGTCAGGGATCGGACGGAGTATTGCTTGCAATTTTGTAGACATGAGTACACATACACATATATATATGCCGGCTTTATCCCTTACGGGGTAGACACTGAGGTAACAAGACCTAAAGGCCACGTTTAGCATGATTAAGGGCGTATAGGTGGAAAGAGAAATCAATATAGTAATGGGTTGCTCAAAAATCAAAACAGTGATGGGTTGCTAGCCACATCGCATATAACATGATCCTTAAGATTTTCGCCCAATCCCTCAATAGGCTTTTACCATCTGCGCGGGAAGAGAAGCAACTGATACATTCTTTGTTTTTCTTTGCTTCACCAGCATGGAAGCTACAATTTCGTGTATAAAACCACAAATAATATTTTGAATGCATCCCCTCCGCGCCCCCTGGCGGCCATAAATACTAATTGGGGCTGATCATGCAAAACGCCTCTCTCCTCCACCCCGTGCACCCCCCGCTAGGGCGGGGGCACAGCGGGAGAGTTCAGCAAAAGCACTTACTGGTACCGTTATTGAACATATGCTTATAAGGTATGCTTGGTGAGATTTGATGAAACGGAATTTCCCGGTTGTGCCAGTGGCACTTGACACTCTTGACAGTCATCGACTGATTTTTATGAGAAGAAAATAAACACGTCAGTTGGATTAAGACAAAGAGTAGAAGGCGAAGAAAATCGAAGTAAGTTATTTCATACAAAATTATGTATGTATGTAAACTCTTTATTGCACATAAAAATTTTAAAAATACAGAAATACAGAGAAAATAGTACAAAGGCGAACTTATCCTTAGGGATCTCTTCCAGCTAACCTGATACGGAAAGGAATAGTTTACAACAAAAAGGCAAGCAGTCATTATTATGCGCAAATAAGTAGTGTTAATACTTAATAAATTAATAAATTAACAACTTAAGTACATTATAAAACCATAATAAAATAATATATAAATAATGGAATAAATTTTTACCAATAAACTTACATTAAACACTATAGAAATATCAAATAACATAATTAAATACTCGAGCTAAAATACAATATGAAAGGCAACTACCGCCTCAGGTGCCAGTGCTTAGCCACAACTTCCTCAGCCACCCCTGAACACCGCCGAACATTATATCCTATGTGTCCTATACAGAGACAGTTACGAAGTGAATAGCGATCTTATTTCATTTCTTAAATCTGATTACGCTACTTTGAGATACCATACTGGTCTGGGATTTTCTCGACAGATTCAGCTTGCATCAAAATCCGTTGAGCCGTTATCACGTGCGCTCGCAAATAGGCAAACAGACAAACATTCTAAAAACTGTTGGAACGTGTTCGTGCCTTTCAAAAATTCCATGGCTATGTGTACTCAAACCTAATCCTCCAAAGAGCGGGACAAGAACACTGTCTCAGAAATAAAGTCATAATTTGTGTGTGTTTTCGAACGAGATGAGTCGTAAGCGACCTGCGCCCTCAAAATTATAACGCGACCAAATGCAACGCCCCTCGTGCTAGCCGCCGCCGCCGCGTTCCCTGGCGTTCCCAACTCGGCCGTGTTGCCCAGTTCCCTTTACTAGCCATATTTATGGACGGTCGTTGGACACTTCGTTTTTTACGATATACATAAAAGCTGCCGTGAAAGATTTACGCGAAATATATTCCGGCTAATGCTGATTGTACCCTCGCGGATAATGTTATTACGCAATTGTGCGTAATCTGCCGAATGTCTATGTAGAAATCGGGATCTATTTGTGTCGACTCGTCGTAAATCTCAAGTATTGGGCTGTGCTGCCGCCTGCTGTTTTATGAAACTACTAGCTTTTTTTTTTTTTTTTTTTAATATGAATAGGAAGGCAAACGAGCAAGTGGGTCACCTGATGGTAAGTGATGACCACTGCCCATAGACACCCGCAACCCCGGAGGGATAGCAGATGCGTTGCCAACCTAGAGGACTAAGATGAAATGCCTCTTGTGCCCGTAATTTCCCCGGCTGTCTTACTCTCCACACCGGAACACAGCAGTGCAAGCACTGCTACTTAGCGGCGGGATTAGCGAGTAATATGGTGGTAGCGATCCGGACGGACCTTGCACAAGGCCCTACCACCCGCAAAACTTGCCCGCGACTTCGTCCGCACAGATAACGTCAGAGTGACGACATACCCCATCCACTCATGTCTCCAAGTATAAGGTTTTTATTTCCTATACCGCGGGAAATTCTGAAAATCCCTTCTTAGAGCAGAGATTATCCACTAATTACAGTCTTAATTATTTACCTCGTGTTTTTATCCCGTGGGAAATTTGAGATTTTTTCTTTGTAGTGCACCTTTATACTAATCAAGGAATAATATGTAGGTGCCAAATGTAATGTAGCTTTATTGGTACAACATTTTGGGAGTTTCCAATCCCGCAGGAAAATCGGGATAAAAAGTATCCTATATCTATACTCTAAACTACCTCCCCACCAATTTTCAGTCAAATCGGTTCAGCCGTTCTCGAGTTATAAATAGTGTAACTAACACGACTTTCTTTTATATATAGATATAGATATAGACCGACCGCTTAACTGAGTCCTCGCCCGCGCGGGTGCAGGGGCGCGGGGCGGGACGACAAAGGGGACCGAGACTCCAAAAATAACAATAATTGTAACAACATTAGATAGATCGTACCTAAATATTGATAAGTAGAAAAAGTAAGTAGATTATTAAGTTGTACCTAGAAGAATATGCAATTATTTTATTCTTTTTACTGCGTATTAGTTTCTTTTGGAATAGTTTCTTTTTGTGAAGTCGGTTTTTTTGTTAAAATTTTTGTTTATTTTTAGATTTTTAGTGATCTGAAGCACACTAACATTTTTTCTGAATATGGGTAGACCTACTAAACGTGCTGTCGCACACATACTTAATGCTAATTTTAGACTTATATGGTTTTCTCATGGGTGCCAGTGTTAGAACTGGACCAAATTGAAATGGGACCACACGGGAAGCACCAGCTTTCAAATAAAAACAATAAAATTGCTTCGCCCAGTCGAAAGTTATGAGGTAACGAAAAAAAAAATACAGATGAATTGAGAACCTCCTCCTTTTTTTGAAGTCGGTTAAAAATATAAAAAGTAAAGCCGTCGAAAAGTAGTTTGTAACATATCTATTGATATAAAGCAGACACGGTCTGAATTAGACTCTATTAGGCTCGGAAGCGAAGGAGCGCGATCAATTTTTAGATACGTCAGTCGCCGGCCGAAGTCATTTCTTGCGACAACATTTGATGCCACAAATCGAATCTATCACAATGCGGCCGAAATGGAAAGCAAACTGGACCCGAATAAATATTCGTTGTGGCAACACGCGCAATTACTCGGGATGGAAAACGTTAGATAAACAAAATCGGAAGTGCTCGGGGGAGGTTTTTTCGCGGGCAGAAATGTCGGCCAAGAGCGCTTTAGAGCCGGCCGCGAAGCGTTCCGTGCCTCTACGGTAGCTTCTATCAAGGGCATAAATATGTGTACGTTACAAGACAAAATAGAAAAGAAAGAAAGAAAAGAAAAAAGTTGTTTATTCCTGTTTGCAAGACACACAAATATAAGAGAATACACACAATTTTATAGAAAACTAGCTGTTGCCCGCAACTTCATCTGCATAGAATTCGTTTATCGCTATCCCGCGGGAATTACGCAATTTTCCGGGATAAAAAGTAGCCTATGTGATATTCCAGACTAAAATCTAGCTATGCTCCAAATTTCATCCAGATCTGTCAAGCCGTTCTGGCGTGAAAGAGTAACAGAGACGATTACTTAGTAAAAATTTTTAGGAGTCCAAGTAAAATTCAAAAGATATGTGTTCGACGGGAGATGGACGGACAGTGGCACCTTATTAACCCTGTTGTGACCCTGTAGGGAACCCTAAAAAGCGGCAAACACACGAATGTAGCGAATTTGGAAAGTCCATTCGGTTTATTGACGCAGGAGGGGGGTCGGCGCCCCTCCCGGTTTACAATAAATTTCAAGCGGAGAATATGTTAGGAATATGTAGGGCTCCGATGCTCCGCGTAGGGCTACCACGCTGCCACCAGACAAGATAAGTTCATTATTAAAAAAAATAGAAAACACTACTACACCGTATCAACAACCTGCATTTGAATACTGATATGACCCAAATTGTGTTGTTTAAACCTAATTGTAAGAAAACAGACAGGCTCAATGTGGTTGTAGATGGTGTTTTGATGAGTGTTGTTGATAATGTAAAGTTTCTTGGTGTAAGAATTGATGCGGATCTAAAATGGAAAGAGGAATTGAATGCCGTAGAGCATTCTATTATTTCAGCTTGTTATGCTTTGAGGAGCCTTAGAGAGGATCTCACTATAGAGCAGCTGAAAGTCATATACTATGCGTTAGTAGAGTCAAAGCTGAGGTATAGTATCAAACTCTGGGGGAACAGCTTTAAGTACAATATGAACAGAGCTTTGGTTGTTCAAAAGAGGGCAATTCGCACTATTTTGCGTATTCCTCAATGGGTGTCTTGTAGAGAACATTTCCTGGATTTAGGTATTCTGACTGCCCCTTGCCTGTATGTACTTGTGTTACTCACTGACTTTGTCAAAAATATTCGAGACCAAGAGTCCTCTGAAGAGCAAGAGCTGCGCCTGCAAACCCGAACAAAGAACGTAAAACAACGTTTCTTACCGAAGCTAAAAGTAGCACAGCATAGTGCCAAACATCAAGCCGTTAAAATTTTTAATAAGCTACCTGGTGACCTAAAGACCATCTCCAATCATAGGGTTTTTCGTAGAAAGTTGAGGGCTTTTTTATTGAGAGGATGCTTTTATAGTATTGATGAGATATTTATGCGGGATTGATGATTCAATTTAATTTAATTTAATAATATGACATGATAATAATATTTAATGTACCTAATGTGAGAAGATGTACCTACTTGTTAGTTTTTTTTAAATTTAATTTTAATTTATATGTATGTGATGAAAACTAATTTAATTTGTAATGATATTTCAAACACAATGTCTGTATTGTTTATGAATAAATGAATATGAATATGAATATATGAATATGAACTTTGCTCCTCCGCTACCAAACCTTGGACCCACTCAAAGCAAAGCAACGCTATCCTATTAATATTATAAACGCGAATGTTTGTGAGTATGGATGTTTGTTACTCTTTCACGCCAGAACGGCTGGACAGATCTGGATAAAATTTGGAACATGGATGGATTATGGTCTAGAAACACATAGGCTACTTTTTATCCCGGAAAATTGCCTAATTCCTGCGTGATAGCGATAAACGAATTCTATGCAGACGAAGTTGCGGGCAACAGCTAGTATTCAATAAATTAACTTCCATGCTGGTCTGGGAGCAAAGAAAGAACATAGAATGTACTAGCTGCTTCTCTCCCCGCGCAGGGCGATGCGGCTAGCAACCTATAAATATTTTGATTCGGCTCTCCACTTCAACTTATGCGATCACAATCATACTAAGCGTGGCTTTTGGCTCTTGTTACCCTTGGCTCTGTTTACCCGGTAAAGACGTAAAGACGTGATTTATGTATGTATGTATTGCATCCATCTTACATAATAATATTAGCCGTAAGACGTCCACTGTTGGACATAGGCCTCCCCCATAGAGCTCCAGCTGCCTCGGTTGGAAGCGGCTTGCATCCACCACGAACCCGCGACTTTAACCAGGTGATGCGTCCTCGTTGCTGGACGTCCTACGCTGGTCTCCACTCAAGAACCTAATGTGTACCTAATTTCGAGGTAATCCGACCACTAAAATTGGAATGAACAAAAAATGTTACCTTGCTAATCCGCTACTCACCTGCAAGAAAAACATATATATTTCACACAGGCTTGGTTATCTTGCACGTGAGTAGCGGAGTAGCATGGTAAAATTGTTTGTTCATTGAAATGGACCTCCGCAAAGTAACGCCTGATTCAATAAAACACTAAAATTGGGTCTCTGATCTGCAAGATTAGGCCCAAACAACATTGGTTATATTGTAAAAATGAAGGACTAGCTGTTGTCCGCAGCTTCGTCTGCATAGAATTTGTTTATTGCTATCCCGCAGGAATTACGCAATTTTCCGGGATAAAAAGTAGCCATTGTGTTATTCCAGACTATAATCTATCTATGTTCCAAATATCATCCAGATCTGTCCAGCCGTTCTGACGTGAAAGAGTAACAAACATCCATCCATCCATATCCATCCATCCATACTTACAAACTTTCGCGTTTATAATATTAGTAGGATGCATTGGCAATGCAAGTATAACAAATACTTATGAAATTGTCAGCCCTGGCCACCAATCACTCTAGTCGTGGTTTTAAAGTCTCCCCTGCGCCTGCCCACTCTGCCCACTGCCCACGGAGCGCAATGTCGCGACTTATCGCATTTGCGAACCTTTACATCTTGCATTCATGCGTGAGGGACGTGGGAAGTTATTCATGTTATAACATAATAATAAGTGTATGAGGGTTATGAAGTGAGCTGTTTCTTGGAGCTATTTCACCATCCCGACAATTGTCAATGACAAGTGACAATTCAGTTTACACATATGTTGTAGACATTTGTCAAATTGGTGAAAGAGGACGTCATTAATTGACGCCAACAATCAGAAATAACGTAACCTAAAAATTTCATTTTAGGTACAACCTTTTTGGCTGACTGTACTTTTTGTTGACTGTACTTGCATTGTCAACCGTCCTACATATGTGAACCAAATTTCAAGTCAATCGCACCAACCGATGAAGAGTTCCGTCCTGCGGAGACGGTCCTGGCTGGACCACTAGAATTTTACTACCAGATTATTGTGTTGTCATCACTTACACAAGTATGCAAAATTTCAGCTTAATCGGTTCAAGATGATCTGCTTCAAAGTTGAGCCGCAAAATTCCACCCGGACAAACACACTTACATAATTATTTGTTCATTTAAAGTCATGTCAGAAAAAAATATTCGGGGTAACTTTTGCAAGTGGTTACCTACGAATTGCAAGAACGCCATACATTTACAATATGTCAATCAGTGTAAGTGTAAAAGTGGAAACAAAATGTGTGACATCACAACCCGAACCACACTTTTCCTATCCCCTTTTATTACTATTTCCTACCTTCCAAGCTGGTGTGCTTTTGGTTGCTTCTCTTCCCGCACAGATGGTAAAAACCCATCGAGAAAGTGGGCGAAAATCGTAGAAATCATGTTATAGGCGATACAAATTACATTATATTATATTACATTATACTATTACAGCTTTGTAGTACTAATATTAAATATTTTTCATTGTAATTTTGGATTGAAAAATAAAATCACCCCTCTGTCAAATTACACTCTGAGCAATGCGTGGAAAGATTTGTCAAAGTACGACGGAGTGTAAAGCCTATTTACAAGTACACCAGTCTTAAACCTAATAGGGCTGATGGTAAAAAAACGAAAATCTATTGTCTAAGTCTGCCAATCCGATTTACAAAATATTGAAGACGCATTTTTTCTTTCGTGAATCAAACAAAAAATTACACTAAGTGAAATTTTATCAAGGCGTGCGTCATGCGATATTACAACTCAATATATCTCCGTAGTGGTTTGACTAAGCGAAAAAAGAAAAACTACGTGTCCTTCCAATAATCCTGGTAATAAAAACAGACAAAAATATTTATTAAATTGGAGGGCTTACTAAATTAAAAAATACATACACATACACAAATCACGCCTTGATCCCTAAACACAGCCTAAGGGTAAACAGAGCCTAAGGTGGCAAGATCTAAAGGCTACGTTTAACAAGATTGTCGGCGTAAAGGTGGAAAAAGGAATCAAAATAGTGATGGGTTGCTAGCCGCATCGCCTACAACATGATTCCTATGATTTTCGCTCATTCCCTCGATGGCCTTTTACCATCAGTGCGGGAAGAGAAGCAACTGGTACATTCTATGTTTTTCTTTGCTCCCAGACCAACATGGAAGAAAAAATACTGACTAATATTATACAGGAGTATTCAGTCAAAGTAGCCTTTTGAAGAAATCCAGATTAATTAAAAAAAAACAGCGTATAAATAAATTAAACTTGATCTCATCTAGTTATTATCATTTCAACGTAACAGTCGGAACATCAAAAACATTATTACCATATAATTCCCCACAACAAATGTGAAAAGCCCGCCCCCGTAAAATATGAGGTGTAACAACATTATTATGGGGGGATGTAGCAAGCTAGGCGCGCCCCGCGGGACTGCCCGAGGGGCGATTTATTGCTCGATCTGCTATTTTGTTTATAAAGTTGCAACTACTATTTTGTATGATTTACTTGTGTTGTTCCAATGTTATATGTTTGCGTTATGGGGGTCAATGGAAATGCTGAACTGTTAGGAGATCTTTCAGAAATAGGTACACATGCATGTTTGCCATTGGGCATGATTGGCATGGGGGAAAGTGGGGTATTTGTTTTTTTATTTAATGAAGACTTGACATAAAATTCCTCAGTGCCTCAAGGCGAAGACCAATGTGTGCTGCCAGTGATGACAAATGGATCCGAGACGTGGTGCTAAATAGGCACAGAGTTGGTCAGCGAGCTATGAAGAGAGCTATGCTTAGGGTTTCTCTACGGGATCGAATCGGAAATGAGGAGATATGTGGAATAACAAAAGTCACCGACATACCTAAGAATATTAGCTCGTTGAAATGGCAATGGGCCACATAGCACGGAAAACGGATGGTCTTTGAAACAGCGTAGGACGTCCACCGATGTGGACAGATGACCTGGTCGCGGGTTCCTGGAGGCAACTGGAGGTCTATGGATCCTATGTCCAACAGTGGACGTATTATGGCTGACATGATGATGATTTTTTTGCTATTTAAGGTTCGGGGACCTTATACATACACACACACACACACACACACACACACACACACACACACACACACACACACACACACAAATCACGTCTTTATCCCTTACGGGGTAGACAGAGCCTAAGGTAACAGATACCTACAGGCCACATTTAGCAAGATTGTAGGCGTATAGTACAGGTGAAAAATTAAATCAAACCTTATACATCCCTTTTATAAATATATTTAATTTAAGTAGGTATTGTAATAGCTTAGTGTATTTAATTAAAAAAAAAATACTTTCTGCCAAGTTTCTTGCAGCGCATTCTTCTTGACACTGATGGTATTTCTGAATGCGCTGGTAGTTTCAAAAAAGACATGTAAAAAAGCCCTTGGCGGCCAAAATAGAAAATTCAAAATGAATTTTTAATTTTCTGTTTTTTCAAAACTTTACATTAAATGTTTGTTTGTTTGCTTCAAATCAGTTTCAGATCTACAGAGACAGTTGTATTTATGCAGCCAGAAAGTAAAGCTAAGAACTCAAGAACAAAGACCAGCGCGATCAAAGTCCCCGCAGAACGCTCCAGCATTCATTTTACTATTTTTAAACAAAAAAAACTATTCCTCTAACGACTTGTTTGTGAAGAAAAAGCTCACGTATAACAAGAAATACAGAACAAAAGTTGCGGACGCGAGCTTACGAAGCTGCCTTGCTCATTACGCGACGAGGCAAAATTCCACTCTTTATTTATGAAATAAAAATGAAAACATTTCTACGGAGAGACGAATGGCCGCCAGGGCGCCCCCCGCCCCCCATACCCGCCCAGCCGGGGGCGCCCCCACTGGGCGGGCGTAAAGTGACAGTGTTATATCATTTGAAAGTGCTAGATTGTGTTGGTTTAAATAATGGGATGGGTTTTAGATTATTGGAAATTTTAAAGGAATTTGTCGCTCGTTATATGTATTGTTGGTTCGGAAACTGGTTTCGCAATGGGAGCAACTACATGCGATTATGGGGGTTGTGTGGAAGCGCAATGAAGATAAACAGGGAGTATGGAGAGGTATATAATATAACTAGCTTCTGCCCGCGACTTCGTCTGCGTAGAATTATACATAAAAACCTTCCTCTTCAATCACTCTATCTATTAAAAAAAACCGCATCAAAATCCGTTCTGTAATTTTGAAGATATAAGCATACATAGGGACATAGGGACAGAGAAAGCGACTGTTTTATACTATGTAGTGATAATAATATAACCTTTTTATTCCGAATTCGCTACAATTTCAATAAGTATGTTGTTTGTTGTTGTTGTTGTTTATTATTAAATTGTCGCGTAATTCGGCGTGCCTCATGGCATAGGCCTCCTCCGTGTATTGGAGGGTTTGGGCTATAGTTCCCACGCGCGCCCAGTGCTGATTGGGAACTTAACGCACACCATTGAATTTATTCGCAGATGTGTGCAAGGTTTCCTCACGATGTTTTTCCTTCATCGAAAAGCTCATGGCAAATTTCAAATGTAATTTTCGCACATAAATTCCGAAAAACTCAGAGGTGCGCGCCCGGGATTTGAACCCACGACGCTCTGCTTGAGAGGCCACAGGTCAAACCACTAGGCTACCACGGCTTTTATATATGGATAGGTAGGTAAGTAAGCTTTAAATAATTTCTTTCCACTCCTCTAATAACTCCTTACAATTTTTATTTGGTATTATAAAATTCTGTAAAATTACGAGGGTGGTGCGAAGATAAACACACTTTGTTTTCCATTTTGTGTTAAAAACGCCCAGAGTTTGTGCCTAAAAAGCCTATAGTCGTTAGAGAACTTGACTACTAGAGAAGCTTGAGGTCCCGGGTTCGATACCCAATTATAGCAGATAATAATATAGGTATGATGGGTAGAAATGTTTTCTCTTGAGTATCAGATAGTTTTATATTTATCTATATGTATTTTTAGTTTTGTACATTTGGTCGAACAATCGTTTGGACTAACGTAATGTTTGGTCGAATGATCGTTTGGTCTAGAATTTCTCCAGCCGAAAGTGAACATATTTCATGCGACTAGCAACCCATCACTATTTTAATTCCACTTTCCACCTCTACGCCCTCACTGTCTTGCTAAAACGTGGCCTGTAGGTCTTGTTACCTTAGGCTCTGTCTACCCCATAAGGGATTAAAGACGTGATTTGTGTGTGTATGTATGTATGTATGTTACTACTACAACCAGCTACTTACTACAACCAGCCTACTATTCCCCGAAACTTACTTTAGACCACCAGTTACCTACACTATGTAATAGTTTTAATACATATCAAAGATATAAACTTTACAAGATCTCAATGTCATGTAATGTCATGTAATATCATGTAATTATAGTATAGTCTTAATCTCTTTATCTAACAAAATGGCTCACTTCTATGCGATTTCCGCAAAATCGTATTAATGCACACATTCGGCATTTCTCGCCCACATCGCCACCTGATACCCACACATGCCCCGTCTAGTCCCTCGACCAACAATCGGTTCTCGTATAGAGGTGTAATTATAGTGTAGTTTAATTTCGCTACAGCCCGGGAGGGGGGCGAGGGGGGGCCGGAAAGATTTTTCAATTACCAACTTTGTGCCGTTCGCTCCAATCTCGGTACAGAGTACGGTGGGCTTCAGAGGGCATTGAGCCGGCTATTTGGATTGTTATGGGGTGTCTGGTTAAAAAGGCCTACATCGTCATAATATCAATAATGTAGGTACTTATATGTGTATGACCGGAGGGTACGTACATTACCTTGCGTATTTGATAAGTTTCCAACTGTAATCGTTCTAGAAATTATTGGTACGACTTTTCTTTTAGATTTTATTTTTAATTTAATTGAAAATGAAAATGAAATTGAAATTGAAAACATCTTTATTCAAAACAACAATTGTTTCACTACTTACTCGCTACTGACATTATCAACTTATTACTAAATGAGCACTGCTTGGATACACCATCCTCTTACCTTTTATAGTCACTAAATTTAATGAACAGAATTAGGAACAAACCTAACCAAAAATTTTTGTTTTTAGTATAAACTTAAGCTAAGCTATACTTCTTGTTGGCTGTACTTGTATTGTCATCTATACTATAAGTAAATAATGTATCAATTACTGTATTCTTTAATTAACATACCTATTTGTCTATAATCTCTTTGGCAAGCGACATTTTAAAGAAAAAGTGGGTACCTCCCATTAGTTCTATGGAACTGTGACGTCATAGAACTGTTAACATTTTTCTTTCCCAGCAGTTCCATGGTAGAACTATTGAACCAAAAAACGTGCTATTTGTTCTATAGAACTAAAAGCACCTCAAGTTTCCCATCAGTCCTATGGAACTGTGACGTCATAGAACTGTTAACATATTTTTTTTCCCAACAGTTCCATGGTAGAACTACTGGGACAAAAAATGTGCTGTTTGTTCTATAGAACTAGAAGCACCTCTAGTTTCCCATCAGTCCCATAGAACTATGACGTCATAGAACTGTTGCGATATTTTTTTTCCCAGCAGTACCATAGTAGAACTGTTGAAACCAAAAATATTTTTTTAGTTCCATAGAATAGTTGCTCTTGACGTAAATTACAATTTAAAATAAAAACTGTAAGATCAATAAATATTTTGTATTTAATTGTACTCTAATCACTTTAAATTGAGTTCTAAAGAGATCATTTGAGTTTACAGTTTTTATTTTAAATTGTAATTTAGGTCAAGAGCAACTATTCTATGGAACTAAAAAAATATTTTTGGTTTCAACAGTTCTACTATGGTACTGCTGGGAAAAAAAATATCGCAACAGTTCTATGACGTCATAGTTCTATGGGACTGATGGGAAACTAGAGGTGCTTCTAGTTCTATAGAACAAACAGCACATTTTTTGTCCCAGTAGTTCTACCATGGAACTGTTGGGAAAAAAAAAATGTTAACAGTTCTATGACGTCACAGTTCCATAGGACTGATGGGAAACTTGAGGTGCTTTTAGTTCTATAGAACAAATAGCACGTTTTTTGGTTCAATAGTTCTACCATGGAACTGCTGGGAAAGAAAAATGTTAACAGTTCTATGACGTCACAGTTCCATAGAACTAATGGGAGGTACCCGAAAAAGTAACCACCAATAGTGTGTAAGATTTTCTTCTAAAACTTTCATTTCTGCTCAAGCCTTACAAATCCAAGACACTTTTCTCCTGCTTTATAAAATCGTGGCGTCAATCGATAGCTCCTAACGACCCATCGCCGAGCCCGACTGCATTCCGAAGCTACTCTGTGCTCGGTGGAATTCTTAATATCAGTGCGCTAACTACGGACGCGTATTATATCCTCCCCCGCCCCCCTAGTGCACCCTCTGGCCACGCTGAAAAACAGGGCAGGGACTGTAAATTCAGATAATATTTGTCTGTTACTAAACATTTTTAAAAAGCCGTGGTAGCCTTAAGCCGAATCTTTCGTCTCTCAAGCAGAGCGTCGTAGGTTCAAATTTTAAACTGATTTTTTCGGGATCTATGTTGCATTGCTTTTGAATTTTATGCGTGCAATGCGATCGGGAATTTAATACCATTGAATTGCTTTGTCTGCAAAGAATCTATTTATCGCTACCCCACGGAAGTACATAGTTTTCTACGAAAAGTATTCTACTTGTATATCCCACTTGTAAAACCAACTTTGCGCCTAACTTTATCAAAATCCGCTGAACACTTATTTATTACGTGAAAGTGTAACAAATAACTGATAAACTTTCGCATTTATGATATCAATAAGATTTTGCGTTTTCCATATTTGAGCATACTATCTACTTAAAACATCACAATACTTTACACTTGAGCGAAACGTTAATTAGACTTTATAGACGGAGCGCACTAATTTGGAGAATGACTGGGACAATTCTCCGGATTTGGAAATGCCTAAACATGGGGTGCACAAATTTGCAAAATGACCGTTTTTATAATGCCACACGAACTACATATTACCGAGAGCCAGCGCACCATCATGCCAGTTAAACAATGTCGGAATGTGCGATTTCTTTTTAAAATTGGATTGCACGGATCCCCGAGCTTTGAGCGCTCAAAGGCGTTTGAGGAGCTTTTACAGCTTCCACAAAGCAGGGCTTTATTGCCGAACACGCAGCGACACGTAACGACCTGATCAAAGTCGGGCCGAAAGTCCCGCGCGCGGCGGAAACTCAAATGCCGAATGTTCAGGGACTTCAAGGGCTGCTCGGGCATCGGGGCGAACGTTTTGGCCGAATGACCAATGTTTGTTTGGTCGTATTGTAGTTTCGTACAATTACGATTATATTGAAACCATAGTTTTTGAAGCTGTAATATTGTAATAGAACCTAAGATGTTGTGAGTTTTACGACAATTTTTAATTCATGGGTTTGATTTCGATATTTTATGCTTTACGAGTGAGGTATTTAAGTTTACTTCGCCGTAGATTTTGAATACTTAAGTAAAAAAATCGTGGCTAATAATACATCGGGTTATTTATACCACATAAGTAACAAATTTAAGAGGAAAACTATATTTAGTGGCTACGTAACAGATTACTTTAATATATGGTTTTAGGGAAAGAATATTCAGCATGTACAGTCCACCGGCTAACTTAAATGTAGTAACAAATTCCAGGTCATGAGAGCCTGGGCAAGAGCAAAGAGCATATGAATAGATGAGGAAATGAAATCATCCTACTGTTCCTATTCCTACATCCCTAACCTACGTCAGGTGTGGAGGACATCTGTACGTGAGGTGAGAGGAAGTCTGTGCCATGAGTCCAGGCACCAGACGGATAGTTGGAAGAACATCTGGTTTTGTGAGGTAACGGTTTTCTCAGTAGCAGCCCCCAGACTCATGGGACTGATCCGAGATGGCTAAGGGTGTCTTGGCCACAGAGAGGTATTCAGCTGTGGGAAGATAAAGGTTGAAGAAGAAGAGAGAGAGGAAACTTTATACATGAATATTTGCTATGTATTAAATAGTACGGATTCCTAATCTGCATGCACGTGAACGTCAGTCATCATTTCACTAATTCGAATACCTATTCGTGTCCCAATCTTGCATTATAATCTTTATTTGTCTGACTACTTCAATGTTTGAACACGTCCTATCATCAGTTATCATTTAGCCAAAAAAAGGATTGGCCGGATAAAGCATTGTCGTGAAGATTTTTTTTATACTTCTATGAATGTCAACATTCCTGGATATCATATCAGCGGCATGGCTTACGCAATATTTAAGTTTCTTGTAAAATTAGCATGGTACCCGTGACCACGGTCACGTGGATATATTGATACGACTATTTGGAACTACATGAACGTGACAAGTGTCAACAACATGTGTCAAGATTTAGTTCATGCATTTCGAATTGTCATAGCACTAAGCACCTATGCACTTATCTCGTTTACGAAATACGGGCCAGATTGTACTAATGATTTTTTTTACTTTAATATTGTCAACAAGGCGTTACTGAATCATTGCATATACATACATACATACATACATAAATCACGTCTTTATCCCTTACGGGGTCGATAGAGCCTAAGGTAGCAAAACTTAAAGGTCACACTTAAAACGAAAATGAAAATTGATGATTCCCGACCATAGCTTTACTTTTCGGATTTTTCTATGCGTTCTATTTTTCAGTGTCGTTTAGAGTTAGTTTATGCCTGCGGCTTTGTCCGTGGTGCACAATCAGAATTATCTTGCATTACGCTACAAAAGAAATAACCTTCAGAACAAATTTCAGTTGACGATCAGAGTAAGTATTATTGAAATATGTTAACGTTTACTAAAGAGTCTGTAAACTATTTATTAACATTGTAATAATAAATGATACGTGCAGTATTAAATAAAATATCAAAGATGGCCGCGTGGGGGTGGCGGCTGTAAAATGCAGTTGATTAAGTTAGTTTTATGGCGCTGTTAAAGGGAGACAAAGATATTGGACGCCGATTATGGATCGGTATTAAATTTAAAACTGGATTATAGAAGCCACGCTAATGATGACTTGATGTAGTAAAAGGAGAATTAAAAACAAATTAAAAACGAAACTGAAACTAATCTTGAAATGTGGCATAGTACCACAGACGCTGGCAGCATTTTTGATCTGGGAGGTCGCGGGACGTCCGAGTTTCGACAGGCATTGTGCGGCCGACAGCTGTCTGTGGGGTTGCAATAATCCGCAATATTCATTCCATTTCGATTCGATGGAGTTTAGAATTATTTTGCAATTTTCGAATTACTTCCAGTTTTTTTTATAAAATAGTTAGATATCTGTAACACCAGAGGATTGCACATGATTGGTCAGTAATGTTATCGGTTGTCTTGAGTCCACGCCGAAAGCATCGCAAGACTGCTTCTTAACGGCAAAATTAGCGTGTAAGATGAAAGACTTACACAACACAAGCCCCTACCGCAGTTCTAAATATCCCGTAGCGTTGCATTGCGTGAAGAAATTTAAAACCTTCAACTTACATACATAAATCACTTTGTCTTTATCCCTTACGGGGTAGACAGTCTTTTTTTTAGGCACAGGGATGCCTAGGGTTATATGGGACTCCCCCCGAAGAGGTATACCCAAACCAAAAACTCTCCGGCGTCGCCTCAATCCGATGTGATGGGGACGCAGTGGGATGCCACTAGGGTTTCACCACAAACGCCCCCCCGGTGGCCCCGGCTTCCGCCAGGACTGCGCCAAGGGGAGGGCCCGTACACTGGGCCCGTCTTCCCTTAGACAATGAGACACGGGGTAGACAAAGCCTAAGGTAACCAGACCTAAAGGCCACGCTTAGCATAATTCCTTCCCTACCTTCTTCTTTCGTCTTTTACCATCATCTTTAGTGTCTGCATGACGTATCGAAACAGTCGTCAACTAAGATTCGAATATCCCGAAAAACAACAATAGACTACAAGCCCATGGACAAAAAAAACATGTGAAATGAACCAGCGTGAATGAAGCTTAGAAGGCTGTTACTATATCATAAAATAACTCTGAGCGCTATGCCGTCTTTTCTGAGCGGTACACTTATGGAATTTCTCAGGTACAAGTGAGGAATTACGACTAATTATTAATTTACGGCGTTTTTATAGCTTATAGATGATTAAAAATAAATGTCGAAAGACCTAAGGCCGCTTTATAGTGGTGGTGCAGGAAGTTAGTGAAAAAAAAATGTTTTTTCAATGTAGGTATGGGAAAAAATCTGTACCGCTCAGAAAAGACGGCATAGGTAGCGCTCAGCCTTCTAAAGCGCCCCGTAAACGATCAAACTTGTTTGACAAACTTGCTCGTCAAACTTCACGTTTTCATCAAACATAAGCGTAAATGATCAAACCAAATATCAAACAAATTTGTTACAGCGCCCCGCGCAAACGGTCAAACTTGCTTGACAAACTTGTTTGTCAAACTTCTTCTACCGAGATCTTGTTTGAAAAACACCGTCGTACACGTTCAAACCTGTTTCGACATCAATCCAGATTTTCATCAAACGTATCAAACACGTAGATTGTTTGACAAACGCCTCAAACACAGCCGTACACGATCAAATTGTTTGACAAACACGTAAAGTTTGACAAACAATTTGATCGTTTACCGGGCGCTTAAGCGTGTTTCACGCTGGTTCATTTCACATGTTTTTTTGTCCATGGGCTTGTAGTCTACAAGGCTAGAGACCGACCGCTTAAATGAGTCCTCGCTCACTCGGGTGCCCCTGCCGCCCGCACCTCTCTCGGTCCCCTTTGTCGTCCTACCCCGCGCCCCTGTGCCGCGCGGGCGAGGATTCATTTGGCGTTCCAAAGCCGCTAAGTGTGCAGTATGGAGTTTCATACAAAGAATGAACGGGTCGGGTGGAGCGGTTGTGTGCGTCAGCCATTAAGCTCGTTACCAAGAATTACAGCCAATCCCAATACCTGTCGCCATCCGTTCACGGGAACGGCCCAATCACGCGTCTCAAAAACGGAACCCTGCACTTTGAACTTAATTTGCCGCTGCTAATCTTGGGCCTAATTATATATCCCCAGTACCACTTTCAGCTGAGCCCCGGAACTACGAAAAATAGGTAGAACGAGGGGTCAGGGGGTTTGGTTTGGCTCGGCTGGGGTAAATTGAATCCGCTCGCCTCTCTGGTTAATAAATGTCTGTTTTAAAAGTTAAAGTTTCTATTTGGGTCGGTTTTATTTTTCATTGCTTATGCCTAAGGTTTCTCTGGAATGTTACATTGCGTCTTCGTACTGTACATTTCACCTCTTATATTCTTGAATATTTAATAAACATAGATTTGTTTTCCTCAGTAATTTTGATATTTGGCTGTTCATAAGCATGTTTTGCACTATTGAATTCTCACCAGCACTCAGTTGGACAGCTTACAAGTGACGGCATAGTGCTGAATCTTATTATTTTCGTCACCTGGTGGTTCATATGACCCATCCATTTTTGGACAAGGGCCTGTAGTCTATTGTGTTTTCTAGCTTCTCATGAGATCTGATGTTATATACCTAATAATTACCAAAAACAATAACAGCTCTGCTAACTCACGATTTCACGACGTATACACAAAACGAATACAAATCACGTCTATATCCCTTACGGGGTAGACAGAGCCTAAGGTAACAAGACTAAAGGCCACGTTTAGCATGATTGAAAAGGGAACCAAAATAGTGTGGGTTGCTAGCCGCATCGCATGTTTATTTACCTATACATACATACATAAATCACGACGAGGTAGACAGAGCGTAAGGTAACAAAATGTAAAGGCCACGTTTAGCATGATTGTGGGCGCATAGGTGGAAAGGGGAATAAAAATAGTGATGGGTCGCTAGCCGCATCGCCTATTCCCTCGATGAGCTTTTACGTTTATGACGAATTGAGTGAGAATTCAATTTATTGATATTAAACGCTGTTTCTAAATATTAGAGGACCTCGCCCTCTTCTATATATCTAATGGCGACTGTGTACAGTCAAGGGCAAAGATATATATGCAAGTAATGTGAAAGAAAATAAGTAATCATATAAAGTTAAAAAGATATATACTCATTCAAATGGGAATTAATATGCAAACTACACTGGCAACATAAATATGTACCTGGCAAGTCCAAAAACTTGTATACAATCAAAATTCCATTATTAGTATCCTGCAAATAATGCAAAATATTATAGTCATACTTATGTAATTAAATATAGATTCAGTAATTGCCACAAAAATATGTATACAAAATGTAATCTGCGAATATCAACTTTACGGCCTAGTCACACGAAACAAATTTGTAAAGTATGTTTTGACAATTCACGAAAACAGTACAGACTTGTCATTGCATATGTTTGTCGCATGTTTTGACCTGTCACCACGACGTTATCAATCGGCATGTTTAATACATTTTACAGATTCAGATTTCGTTGATTTTGATTGAAGATGAAAACGCTAGGTAAATTCAGGGACAACTCAAGAAGGCTTGTGTTATGGGTATCTACTAGTTACGAGTAGATGACGATATACATACCTATATAAATAAATACATACTTAAATATATAGAACATAGAATGTACGTATGTATGTATGTATGTGTGAATGTATGTATGTATAAGAAAAACATAGAATGTACCAGTTGCTTCTCGTCCCGCGTAGATGGTAAAAGTCCATCGAGGGAATGGGCGAAATTCTTTGGAATCATGTTATAGGCGATGCGGCTAGCAACCCATCACTATTTTGATTAATTTTTCCACCTACACGCCTACAATCATGCTAAACGTGGCCTTAAGGTTTTGTTTCCTCAGGCTCTGTCTACCCCGTAAGGGATAAAGACGTGATATATGTATATCGTATGTATGTATGTATGTAGAACATCCATGACCCAAGCACAAATATTCAAGTTGATCACACAAACATTACCCTGGCCGGGTCTCGACCCCGGGACCTTCGACTCAGAAAGCGGTTGCTTCACCACTGAGCCATCCGTGTCGTCAATATCAAATCATACAGTAATTGGCGATTTACGCTATTTTCAATTTTTTTTTTTACTTCATCACCATCATCATCATCATCATTTCAGCCATTACAAGTCCACTTTTTTACTTAATAAAAGGCAAAGTATACTTAAAATAACTGTATAATAAAGAAAACCACTCCTTAAACTTAAGACAAAGTGATTAGAGAGTAATATTTTCTATAGTACGTTATTATTAACATGTTTAATATTTCTTACCGTGATGCCTAATTCGTCAGCAGAGCTATATCAAGCACGGATATACCTTCCTCGCATAAGGCAACAATCCTATGTTTTAAATGATCGCTTAAACGATACATTTTCTCCTTCAAAATTAATGAAAAGCCGCCAGATAAACCATAAGAAACGGTAAGTCAAATGGAATTAAAAAATCCAAAAGTGACACATGACACATGCACATACATATGCACAAATCACGTCTTTATCCCTTACGGGGTAGACAGAGTCTATGGTAACAGGTACCTACAACCTACAGGCCACATTTAGCAAGATTGTGGGCACATGACATGATTTAAAATAAATAGAGTAATGATCAGTTAAAGAGTTTGGAATAGCAGTTGTTGTATACGACTTGAAGCTTCAAGTGGTTGGCTGATTACATTAAGATTACAGAGTTCGATGTTACGCAAATACGTTCATAAGCTCCTGACAATAGAGTTGTGTTAATAGAATTTTGGATTGTTTACATATTTTTGGTTATCATATTAGATACATAATTAATGGTTAAATAGTGTATACATATTTTTGAACTTTACGGTGTTTCTAAGTTTATGGCCTAATACATGAGGACATAATATTGCAAATGTTGTATACATAGTTATCTCTCAAATCATGTATACTAATTTATGTACTTTTGTATGTTGCCAAATTTATGACCATTTAGATGACCATGCTTTTTGACACTCAGTGGTGTTTACATATCTTTGCCCTTGACTGTACATCTTCCTTGCTGGTCTGGGAGTAAAGAAAAACATAGAATTTACCAGTTGCTTCTCTTCCCGCGCAGATGGTAAAAGCCCATCATCATGTTATGAGCGATGCGGCTAGCAACCCATCACTATTTTGATTTCCCTTTCCAACTATACGCCCTATCCTGCTAAACGTGGCCTTAAAGTATTCTTACCTTCGGCTCTGTCTACCCCGTAAGGGATAAAGGCGTAATATGTGTATATGCGTGTATGACTGTACACAAAATACTTGACACGCGTGTATCAAGTTACATAACCTAAGCAACACATGAATCCATATCATAAGCAAATACAAACATAGTCACTCACACGACTACAAAAAATGAGATGTATGTACAGAGACCCCCGACCGGACCTACCGTAACGTAGCGAGAAGTGTCGCGAGACTTAATTACAGGGGGAGGCAGGGGGGTAAGGGGGGGGGTCAGACGGGGGCGATATATGTATTCACGATATGGTAAAGAACTATATACAGGATGTTAGGTAATGAGTGGGTAACCCTTGAACTATGAATAGAGGGCACTTAGGACGTTATAATAAAGTTTTAACAGGTTTAGTAAAAGTTGCACGGTTTCCGAGATATTCGGACTTATAGGTTTTTTTCGAAAATGAACACCCTTGTTCAATGTTGGAAGCATAGCACCATTTTAAGCTAACTTTTTATTATTTTTATTTTTGCTCAATATTCTTGAGCACTTGTGTTTTCAGATAGGCAGTACTATTTTTGTTAGACTACATAGGGGTTTTTTTTTAATCGCAAACTTAATTTTTGCGTTTTCAATCGTACGTTGATCGAATTTTCAGCTCTCATGGTGAAAAAAAATACACTACCGCCTAGTTGCCAATAAGCTTAAGAAAATGCCGCTTTATTGACTTGAACATCTCGGAAACCTCGCCACTTTTACTAAACCTATTATTATAGCTTTATTATAACGTCCAAAGTGCCCTCTATCCATAGTTTAAGGATTATCCACTCATTACCTAACACCCTGTATACAGAGTGGCTAAAGGATTATTAGGCATTTTACTAAGTGGTTGTTCCGCGTCTCTGTTATGTTTCTGAACCTTTAATGCAGTGTTTCTTTCTCATCTTCCGTCTTTGTTTATTTTTTGTCCATTGAAATGGACCTCTGCAAATTAACGACTGATTTAATAAAATATTTTCTAGGAATAAAACATGTCTAAGATTAGCTTTTTTAGACATCCGAGATCTGTTATGAAATTTATTATCAGTTTTATTATTTTATTAGATACCTCCATGATGTTCTGGGAGTAAAGAAAACATAGAATTTACCAGTTGCTTCTCTTCCCGAGCGATGGTAAAAGCCCATCGAGGAAATGGGCGAAAATTACTAGCAGGAATCATGTTATAGGCGACGCGGCTAGCAACCCATCACTATTATGATTCCCTTTTCCACCTTTACTCACAATCATGCTAAACGTGGCCTTTAGTTTTTGTGCCTTAGGCTCTGTCTAAACCTAAAGGGATAAAATACATACATCACGTCTTTATCCCTTACGGGGTAGACATAGCCTAAGGTAACAAAACCTTAAGGCCACGTTTAGCATGATTAAGGACGTGTAACTGGAAAAGGAAATCAAAAGAGGGATGGGTTGCTAGGCGCATCGCATATAACATGATGATTAAGTTTTCGTCCAATTCCTTGATGGAATTTTTCCATAAGCGCGGGAAGAGAAGCAACTGGTAAATTCTGTTTTTTTTCTTTACTCCCAGACCAGCACCTTACAATTTATATTTCCTACCAACTTGATTACTTTCCATCAATTATCATATTGTCCTTTTACGAGATAAATCCAAGGCTACACAATTAAGCCGCTGCGCACCCCTTATGCAAATATAGCTTAACGTCTGAGGGTGCATTATCGACCAGCACATTAACACGACCATTTACCAACCCCCAACCACGAATCACACCAAAGCGGACCTTATATTAACACCATTAAAAGTGAAGCTTAAGAATTGGACCGTAAATACTCTGGTAAAACATAACACGTTTATTTGCTGACGCGAAAGTGAAATTTACACGATAATAGAGCTTGTGCGGTTGGTGTTAGGTCGTGGTGATGGGAGGGGGTGGGAAATAGGTTGGTAGGTTTTGGCATGCATAGTTAATGCATCCCGGGTGGGCAGTAACACTGCAACTGTTGCAAAGGATGCAGTTTTGTTTTGCTGGGGATCGTAATGTCTATCTGTGTCTCGGTACTTTGGTGAATAGAATCAGAATAATTAATAATATGAAACTACCGTGAGACTCACTCATAATTACACATAAACGGATAACTCACGCATAAAAAGTCGAGTGATGCTCGACATGTTTCGGACTATTTCGTAGTCCTTCTTCCTGGAGTGCTCGCCCCGGCGGCAGCGTAACGAACACTGGAAGAAGGACTACGAAATAGTCCGAAACATGTCGAGCATCACTCGACTTTTTATACGTGAGTTATCCGTTTATGTGTAATTATAATTAATAATAGTTGATTTTAGATAAATAATTTGCTATTACATACATACATACATAAATCACGTCTTAATCCCTTACGGGGTAGACAGAGCCTAAGGTGACAAGACCTAAAGACCACATTTAGCATGATTGTTGGCGTATGGATGGAAAGGGGAATCAGAACAGTGATGGGTTGCTAGCCACATTGCCTATATAACATGATCCCAAAGATTTTCGCCCGATCCCTGGATGGGCTTTTACCATCTGCGCGGGAACAGAACCAACTGGGACATTCTATGTTTTTTCTTTGCTCCCAGACCAGCATGGAGGATTATTGGAGGTTAGTAAGTTTAACTAAATTTCTAAATGACACTGAAAATTCTCGTCTATCCGTGACGCGTGCTACCCCATAGCAGGTGGGTAGTCTTCGAATTTTTCTATCTGTCACTAGCTGTCACATGACCTTGTTACTATGCGAATTTTTGTCGCCAAGCGTCATCTGTTTGAATGATGTGTCTGTACGACACAATTACAAACTCCCGTGGAACATCTACTGCTCACCAGGGACGAGAGACTTCGATAAAAACCTACTAACATTTGCCTTTGATTAGCATTTTGTTTGTGATCTAATGATCAAAAACTCTATCGCTAATTTTGCCAGCTAGGAATTGTCTAAAATCTAAACTCCTCAATTTATGTGACATCACGCGACACTAGCGCCTCTAGTGGTCCCCATTCCAATTCAGTTTAGGTTCGCTGCTGTCAGATCCATGCTAAAAATGACAGCTAAAACCTGAACTGAGTCGGAATTGAATCGCATTAAAAAGTCATGGTAAGGCCCCTTCACATTATAAAAGTAAATGAAAACGTTGAATCCATACACACAGTCATGCTAAACGTGGCCTTTAGGCCTTGTTACCTTAGGCTCTGTCTACCCCGTAAGGGACAAAGACGTGATTTATTTATGTATGAAAACACACACACACACACACACACACACACACACACACCATTCCTACAGGCCACATTTAGCAAGATTGTGGGCGTATAGGTGGAAAATGGAATCAAAATAGTGATGGGTGGCCAGCCGCATCGCCTATAACATGATTCCTATGATTTTCGCCCATTCCCTCGATGGGCTTTTACCATCTGCGCGGGTAGAGATGCAACTGGTATATTCCATGTTTTTCCTTACTCCCAGACCAGCATGGAAGTACCAGTATGAAAACCTTGTAAAATTAAACCTGATTCAAAAAGCTGTAAAACCAATTACATCCACAGCCGATAAAACAGTCATCCACACGGAAATCCCCATCGAATACATGTTCATACACAATATGACTTATGCGTAGTGTCTGCGGGTGGTGGGGGGAGTGGGGGGGGGTGTCCGGTGCAGTTGCCATGGCAACCGCCCCCGCCTAATCAATTGCAGAAATATGTACGCAGCGCCGCCAGAACGCCCTGGCCCCGG
This sequence comes from Pandemis corylana, assembly GCA_949127965.1. Lineage (NCBI taxonomy): Eukaryota > Metazoa > Arthropoda > Insecta > Lepidoptera > Tortricidae > Pandemis > Pandemis corylana. Next base: position 15,699,388 of record OX421858.1, on the reverse strand, counting down.
CCCCCCCGCGGAACACACGGCTGGGAGGGAAAGAAGGGGGATGAGAACGCGATGCCAGGGACCAAGGTGATCTGGTGAGTGAATTACTCACACTTGGGTAGCGAGAAGACGTATAGTTGGTATTGTAGTAATGCTTTGCTATTGGTATGAAAATTGTTTCATTTAACTATCTGAGCAGCAATGAGTACTTAATTAATTATGTACAAAAGAAAATGACGATCAACTTAATTACACTTAAAATAAATAACACCTTAAATTGCTGGTATGGGAGTAAAGAAAAACCATAGAATTTACCAGTTGCTTCTCTTCCCGCGCAGATGGTAAAAGCATGAAGCAGGATACAAAATAGTGATGGGTTGCTAGCCGCATCGCCTATACATGATTCCTATTTTCGCCCATTCCCTTGACGGGCTTTTACCATCTGCGCGGGAAGAGAAGCAACTGGTAAATTCTATGTTTTTTCTTTACTGGACCAGCATGGAAGAAGGTCTACAATCACGCTAAATGTGGCCACGTCTTGTAACTTTAGGCTCTGTCTACTCCGTAAGGAAAAAAGACGTGATTTGTGTATGTATTCTTAAATTATGTAGAAAGATATGAAATAAAATTTTCAAGCAAACATTCTTGCTAAAAAGCATGCACTTTACTATGTGCTATAATAGCACATTGTTAGAAGCTCATAACAAAGCTCAGCTCAACCTGCAAAGCTCGACAATAAAAGCTAACGCTGGCGTTCGGAATGGGACCAATAATCACCTCGTAGCCCGTAGCGCCGCTACGCCGTAGCTGCTACGGCTCGCTCTGAAAAACGTATTTATTGTACTTATTACACTTGTCCCTGGTACACATAAAAGTATGTTGTAGATGTAGAAAGAAATTTAAGGGGATCAAGAAAAGTATGCTGGTGAGACTCTGTCTACCCCGTAAGGGATAAAAGCGTGATATATGTACGTATGTACAATACAATACAATACAATAACTCTTTATTGAACACCACATATAACAACCAAAACAGAAGAAAGGTAATATTAAAAGGTAACAATAGGCGGCCTTATCGCTACAAAGCGATCTCTACCAGGCAACCATAATGGACTGGAGAACAGAACAGATCTGAGCAGGTGGTGCAATTTAGAATATATAGTAATATACTAAGTACTTAAAATACATAATACATAATGTATGTAAGTATGAGAGTTTCTACAAAATTCTAACAATGATGAACTTTAACGCTACGTCTTAAACCAACTATCTAGCTGATGCGACGCCATGTGTGCAGAATTTGCTTATTGTTTTCGAGCTACTCACCCATACATACATACATACATACATACATACATACATAAATCACGTCTTTATCCCTTACGCAATTATGCTAAACGTGGCCTTTAGATCTTGTTACCTTATGCTCTGTCCACCCCGTAAGGGATAAAGACGTGATTTATATATGTATCTTTAAACAAAAAACGTTACTCATTTCTAATTTCTGTGTGTACGGCGGTTATTTTGTTTCTAGATTTTTTCATGCATCCAGTAAATTTTCCAAAAAGTATGACACCGTCTTCATTTTGAACTAACAAAGCTTTATTTTTTTGTTTGCATGAAAGTGAGTAACCTCCAAAACTACTGAAATTATTCTTAAAATATTATCCACTAATAGAATGCTGCAATATCCCTTATTAACATAGGGTATTTTTTTTCGACTGCGGCAAAGCCCTAAGGATGCTTAAGCGCTTGTCACGTATGTATGTCCAATCCTATGCCCGTAACTACTCAACGGCTCAACCAATGACGACCAATGATTACTGAGTACATAAAATTCTTGAAAATTCAAGATGGCGGATTCTATTGCTTAATAGTGCGGTCTGGGACATCACCATGACCTCTTAAGGCGACTCCATTCCGATTCAAATTGACGTTATAGCTACCATTTTTGTCACTTCTATTATGGGTCTGTCACGCTTGTTCTAAGGTAAAATAAAGATTATTTCTAAATTAAAACAAACACGTTCGCGGCTTACGGGTGGCCCAAGGGCCAGCCCCGCCGCACCTAAACCTAAATCAATCCGAATTATCATCCTACATTGGTGTTACCAGTGCCGGTTATGTAACTTGGTTACACCTTGGATGTACCTTGGTTGGATTTAATTAAGTTGGCACACTATTGCATTGGGTTTCCTGTAATGATAGTGTTATGTTCTTTTATAAATAAATAAATAAATAAATGTACGGAGAACAAGCTGTTCAGTCAGCGAGCGATTCAATTTTGGTTCGTAATTGAATCGCATTGAGACGTAATGGTAAGGCCCCTGAAAAAAGATATTTCGTCAAATTGTATCTAGTTTCAGCGGAATGCAGACGAAGTTGCGGGCGACTAGTGTTTTTACTTGTATACTTTTCTTCATGCAGCTTCGCAAAGTAATGAGATTTTAAGTGCAGACTGTTTTATTCGCCCTGACGTTGCACTTTTATAGCAACGGTCTGACTTGTTTAATTTATTAGAATAAAAAACTGTCCTTCAATTCTTTTATGTGTTTTGCACAGTTTTTAACAAACAATATTTAACTTACGTAGAAGAAGACGAAGAAACTATTAAAGTTTACCAACTTAACTGAAGACTGAAGATAAAAATCGTTTTAGAAAAAAAAAAGCTTTTAATCTCATCAGCCCACATTCACCCAATGCTAAGTAAAGGCCTCTTCATTTCCACGCCACTTTCCCCGGTCCCGTGCCAGTCTCATCCACAGTTTTCCAGCCGAATGACAGATGTCATCTGACCAACGGGCTGATGGTCTGCTTACTGACCTTCGACCCAGTTTAAAATTACTTAAATAAAAATAAAAATTGATCAACTCTAAAAAGTTAAGTTTTCTTAGGAACTGCAAGAGAGAGAAAAAGAAACTGTAGATCATCCATTTGAATACGCGACGCATGTCAAATTTCAAATTATTCAGAGAATATACTTTTGTACCTACATATACATACACAAATCACGTCTATATCCCTTACGGGGTAGACAGAGCCTGAGGTAACAAAACCTAAAGGCCACGTTCAGCATGATTGTAGGCGTATAGGTGGAAAAAGGAACCGAAATAGTGATGGGTCGCTAGCTGCATCGCCTATAACATGTTCTTAAGAATTTTGCCCATTCCCTTCATGGGCTTTTACCGTCTGCGCGGGACGAGAAGCAATTGGTACATTCTATGTTTTTCCTTTGCTCCAAGACCAGCATGGAAGTAACTTTGTAAGTAACTTTTGTTCATACGTAATTAACAAGTACCTGATATTGAAGTAGCATGTCATCTATAAACACGAGCTATCTTCAAGCCACCCACACCCATCGCTGCACCCAGGCCCGATATCACCTGTAAAACACGTTTTCTCACATAAGTATTAATATAACAAAACATATGACAGATTACAAACAAAATTGAACAAAATGCAACGCGAATTTCATTATAATCATATTTCATTCGTTGAACTAAGCAAGCAAGATTTAGAAGCCTTAAAGTCTTATGACGTAGCATCTTTCTCTGCTCATCTTTTCCTATTTGGCAGAAAGGGATAGTAGATTGAGAAGGATTTATTTCGTGTGTTGCATTTATAGAAACGTGCATAGATAGTGGTAGAATTTGAAACTGATTATCATAGGACGAGAGAAATTGAAAAAAGTTAAATAAATCTTATATATAAAATTCTCGTGTCACAATGTTCGTTCCCGTACTCCTCCGAAACGGCTTTACCGATTCTTACCAAATTTTATATGCGTATTCAGTAGGTCTGAGAATCGGCTACTATATATTTTTCATATTGAAATTTAGAAGAAAAAAAAACGGGAGCGAAGCCGCGGGCAACAGCTAGTAAATAAAATAAAAGATTGATTTAAAAGATTGGTTGCAGAAAGATGGATAATTTTTACGTACTTTTTTGCCAATAAGCATGTTGGGACGTTGCCAAACGTTCACAGCCATTCGTCCAATCAGCCACCTGCGAACAAACCATATATGTTTGTAAGTATTAAATAAGTTAAACGCTATCCGGAATAATGCTACTGACTTATATATCTATACAGCCATCTTGACAGATATATGTGTCACCGACCTTGTTTGTAGCATAAAGGTGTGTAGATATTAAAAATAATTTCTGCACATACATACATACGAGACCGAGGAGAGTTGAGACAGAGGTGAGTTGATACAAAGCCGATTTCTCAGCACCTATGACAGTTAGCGAGGTCACAACTTCACACAAACTGTGGAGTGTAGAAAAAGCAACGTATTAGCGAAGTTACCAGCCCGATAAACCGTCACAGTTCAGAGAAATCGGCTTTGTATCAACTCACCTCTGTCTCAACTCTCCTCGGTCTCCCCTACACAAATCACGTCTTTATCCCGTACGGGGTAGACAGAGCCTAAGGTAACAAGACCTAAAGGCCACGTTTAGCATAATTGTGGGAATCCAAATAGTGATGGGTTGCTAACCGCATCGCCTATAACATGATTCCTAAGAATTTCGCCCATTCCCATGGGCTTTTACCATCTGCGCGGGAACTGGTACATTCTAACAAAGAGTACAGTCACAAAAAAGCTTTTTACAAAAAACTACTTTAACACTAGTCAACACGTTCCCTGCATTTTGTTCTTCTCAATTTGGCGATTAAAATCTACAATCAATAAAGTTTACATAGGTACATGCATAAATCACATCTTTATCCCTCACGGGGTAGACAGAGCCTAAGGTAACAAGACCTAAACCACGTTTAGCATGATTTTAGGCATAGGTGGAAAGGGGAATCAAAATAGTGATGGCTTGCTAGCCGCATCGCCTACATACAACATGATTCCTATTTTCTTCCATTATACTTCGCTTAGCATTAATATCCACATCCATTTACATAAACAGGAGTGCACATGACAACTGAGGGGGGCTCCCCACGGCCCCCCAGCCCCCCTCTCCCCCCACGCTGCACTCTAATGATATTTCCCGGGATATTAATTGATAACACCTGCGGCCGAAGGCTCGCATTAACGATGTTTATCGTCCGGCGGTTAATCGCTCCCGGGCCAGTGGTCCGGCTAAATAACCGGGTAATTATACTTCAGTAGCATTCATGACTTGGGCTGAAGCTAGATTTGACTGGTTGTTGTTTTCACGCCTCTTTCCCATAGGGGTAGGCAGACTAGTTTTACTTTTTGTAGCTGATAACTAGAAATTAAACGGCTTAACTACTAGATTTGGAATACTCACCAAGGAGTTGAAACAAATTTTAGCTAACTACTTTAAAAAAAACCAAACACGGTCGATAGGCAGTTTACTGTATGATAGAAATTATTGCAAAAGTATGGCGGTCAGTTTCAGTTTTGAATTAATCACACCTATAAATTACAATTTCTTCCATGCTGGTCTGGGAGCAAAGAAAAAACCTAGAATGTACCAGCTCTTCCCGAGCAGATGGTAAAAACCCATCACTATTTTAATTCCTTTTTCCACCTATACGCCCAGAATCATGCTAAACGTGGCCTTTAGGTCTTGTTACCTTAGGCTCTGTCCACCCCGTAAGGGATGAAGACGTGACTTATTTTACAACGTGATTCCAGTTCAATTTTCATCAAGTATTTAATAATCCCCACTCCAATTTGAAATGACCTTTGGTTTATAATGTTTTACCACACCCCTTTGTTTAACAACTTAAACATAACAACGGCATGTAAAATAGCAACTTAACAACCAATAGGGCAGCTCACTCCATTACTTCGACGCGATTTAAAACTATTCAAAATCCCTCCAAGACCCCGCAAGGCAATAACAATAAAAAAAACGTCGAGAGTCGCGTGTGCCCGACGTGGGGCCCTCCCCTTCTACAATATAGCATGCATTATGCGAAATCCGTAACTCTTATGCCTTGAGAATACCTTAAACTGTGCCCCTGGTGAGCCACTCGCAACTCTATCTGGCCCCTCGCATGGTCCGCAGTCTGGCGGCAGTCGCTCTTAAGACGGTGGTGTGAGGGGGAGGCCTGCACGGCGCAGATAACGTCGGGTATTAATCATAGTATTATCGGCCGGTGGCGGCGTCTTTGTTACAACACTGTTATTGCAGTTTTTCTCGCCCTCAAGAGTGAATTTTCCGGGACAGATGTTTTAGTAATCCTCGAGATATCGGTAATAAAACGTTATTATGCTTGATGGCGGAGGTATTGGAGCTAGACTTGGCGAAACGATTGTTTAATAGCGGCACTGAATCGTAAAGGTTGTAACCGCAGTGGCGTTTCCCGTTTAATAATTTAGTATGCGTTTCTATGTAGATGATTTCATAGGGCTTGATAAAAACGCTGCAGAAACAGTAAATAGATGTTTAAAATATCATTAATAATTTGTAATCAGATATTTAAAGAAACTACGAGTAAATAAAGTACCTAAGATAATTTGCGCTGAGCATTAATTATTTCTCCAACAATATTGATTTGCTTCTATACTGGTCTGGGAGTACAGAAAAAACATAGAATGTACCAGTTGCTTCTCTTCCCGCGCATTTGGTAAAGCCCGTCGAGGGAATGGGCAAAAACTTAGGAATCATGTTATAAGCGATGTGGCTGCAATAAGAGGTGAAATATTAGGCTCTGTCTACCTCGTAAGGGATAAAGACTTGATTTATGTGTGTGTGTGTGTGTGTGTGTGTGTTTGTGTAAATAATGAATAAGTAAATGTCAATTAAATGATAAACAAATATCTCATCATTATGTTCCGTTCCTTTATGTAAACAGTTTCCTAATGCCGCATGAAACCCCAAGATTTTGTTACGTCTCCTCCTGCCAATCTGGATTTAGATCGCTCTTTCGATTTCAGACGTTTCGCTTATACATACTAGTAGTTATTTAACTTCTCACCCCTCCTTAAGTTAACTTCGGAAGTCAGTTTAAGTTAAATCTCCCTCGAGGTCTGAGATTTATCATCAATCATCGTATACAAATTGCTGCAGTTGCCGGCTGGGTCAACGTATTCAGTGGAAGCCAGATACGGCCATGATGGATGGAGCAACTTCCAAAGTAAATTTACTTCGAAGCGGTCTTTGCCCCGTACGTGTAAAATTTGGAATGGGCTGGCGGCTGGGGTATTTCCAACTGGCTATGACATGGGTACCTTTAAGAGGCGAGTGTACCATTTTTTGCTAGGCCGGCAACGCGCTAGCAGTCCCATTGGTGCTGTAGTTGTCCATGGGCGGCGGTGATCACTTACCATCAGGTGCACCGCATGCCCGTTTGTCGGTTTTAATATAAAAAAAAAAAATTGGAAAAGAGTAGTAGGCTTATTATCTTCTTCTTCTTATTTGTGGTGTAAATAAAAAAAAACTTGGAATCGAACGGCATCTTCGGCCCACGTCCCACTGTTGGGCTCTCATAATGAGAAGGCTTACGGATCGGGAACTTCACAGCATTGAATGCTTCAAAGGCATCCAAGTTATCTACCGATATTGTTTTAAGAAAAAACATAGAATGTACCAGTGGCTTCTCTGCCCGCACATGGTAAAAACCCATCGAGGGAATGGGCGAAAATCTTAGGAATCATGCTATAGGCGATGTGGCTACCCATCACTATTTTGATTCCCCTTTCCACCTACACGGCCACAATCATGCTAAACGTGGCCTTTAGGTCTTGTTACCTTAGGCTCTGTCTACCCCGTAAGGGATAAAGATGTGATTTATGTATGTGTGTATTATTTTCTTGTTATAGCGGCCATAGTTAGTAATTAATAAACATGGTGAAAATTATAGTTACCTCTATACAACCGGATAACTCATATGTAAAAGTCGAGTAATGCTAGACATGTTTCGGACTAATTCGTAGTCCTTCCTCCTGGAGCGCTTCATCATTAGTCCGAAACATGTCAAGCAATTCTGGGCTTTTATACGTGAGTTACCCGTTTATGTAACTTTGATTGAGTCTCACGGTAGTTTCATGTTGACCGTGAATATTGTTGTCTGTGTATACAGTTCAAAAGATACATAATGACAACCGGACTAACATACATTGAAGTGCCGTACACACATACATACACAAATCACGTCTATATCCCTTACGGGATAAACAGAGCCTGAGGTAACAAGACCTAAAGGCCACGTTTAGCATGATTGTAGGCGTATAGGTGGAAAAGGGAATCAAAATAGTGGTGGGTTGCTAGCATCGCCTATAGCCCTATAACATGATAAACGGAACCCTAAAATAAAACCATTAATATTGCCGACTTCGTTTTCGCGTTCCCGTCTCCGAGTAAACTTTCCTAGTTTAATGTCACACACGTGAAATGCACCACTACACCGACAGATCCTATGTCTACTAGAACACTCCAGTAGTGAACACAGGCTAGTGATGCGAAAAATTCTTATCGATTTCTCTTTACAATCGATTTTAAGCAGTAACACTCTTAATGTGTAATAACTAAAATATAAAAATATAAATGTATTACAAGATAAATTAATTAAACTAAAACTAAATACTCTATTACTGTGTGTACTCATATTGTATGTAGTGTGTATGTGCAGCATGTGTGTAACGATATTTAGTAGTTTGTTTATAATTTGTTTGTTGTATTTTGAGATGTTGTACGCTCTATTGTGGCTTTCACTATATGGATATTTTAAACTCACTCTTTGTCGGTCTCTCGGTTAGTGCTCCTCTCATTTACTCAAAGGTTAATTGGTAGAGATCCCTTGTAGGGATAAGTTCGCCTTTGTGCATATACTTAAGGTTTTTTTGTGATTTGTCTCTGTTTCTTTATATTTTGTACAATAAAGCATTTACTTACTTACTTGCTTACTAAAATAAATCTAAAAACGTACTCTGCAGCATTGAGCCAAAGATGCTGGCAGCATTTCCCCGCAGTGCTGCAATACTAATTCGCTGTGCGAGGAAGCTGCCAGCTCTTTGGTCTCCGCTGCAGTAGTAATTAGAAGTATTTATTTTATTTTTTACTAACAACTAGTTTCTGCCCGCGACTTCGTCTGCGTAGAATCATACATAAAAACCTTCCTCTTGAATCACTCTATCTATTAAAAAAAACCGCATCAAAATCCGTTGTGTAATTTTGAAGATATAAGCATACATAGGGACATAGGGACATAGTGACATAAGGACAGAGAAAGCGACTTTGTTTTATACCATGTAGTGATGATTAGATTAGTTGTAAAATTAATTAAGGTAATGGATTTTTTTTGTGGCGATATTCTTCATCTCTTATGGTTAAAAATTCAATAAAATATTAGTTTCGTTATTTAATTTTGGAAAAGTGAGATGCTAGTCCTTTTTAACCGACTTCAAAAAAAGGAGGAGGTTCTCAATTCGTATGTATTTTTTTTTTTAATTAGTTTTAATTATAATTACACAATTGGCACAAGGCAGACTGACGGAAGGTTGACACGTAACTAAAGGTAAAATAGGCCGCAAACCAGTTATTAGCTTGATCCTTGTGTTTATTTCGAATCTAAACCGTATTTTCACAAGTTCAAAGTACACTTTTCATCGTCTTGTTTCATTCTTTTAAGGATTCAAATACGAACATATAAGCACCCATAATATGGCTGATATCACTATTAGACAGACTTACTTTAAACTACACGGGAAATCCGTCTACTCGCCGAATTTAAAAAACTATTTTTGCTTAATTTGTGATTAAAATTATCTGTCACTATAGCTCAACTAATATTTATGAAATTCGTCATCGTATGCGTCTACAAGCGGTAACGTAGGTGAATAATTAACGCAGCTATATCACTCCGAAGTAAAAAAAAATGAAGCCAGTCTTTCCCACAGTGACTTTAAAACAGAATTTTCCTAAATCGATTATAACTGATAGGAGAAAAATGGTTTTAAATCGATTCATTCGCTCAATGTCACATCCCTAGCGCAGAGACCCCGGTATATACAGGCTGTGTGCGCTGGGGAATCATTTTTCACGTTTCATGAACTGGGTGGATTAAAATACATTTCGCCCGGGTGATGGATGACCCGGGGAGGAAAGGGTTTCCCCCGGGCACTAGGGCGAGATGGAATAAGCACTTTACTCTATAACTATATGTTTATATTAGTGCTATGATTAGTTTTGTACACATTCATAGTATATTTGCTTTGTTATTTTTGTAGCTTTACATTTTATTTTATTTCATTGGTTACAGATATAGAGGCAGCTATAGCTATACTACGTAGACCCCCGGCTCCTCCCGTGTAAACATCGTGGCCATCACGCCGCGCAAACACATTTTTTGCCGTATTTACTTTCACTCTGTCTGTTTTTTCAGTTCAGGTTTCGGAGGTTGCGCGGATGTTTGTGACAAACAGGCGCGCTGTTTGGCTACACGTGTTTCCTGAGATCCTATTTCAAAAATACACAACGGATATCTTTACATGCCTTACCCAGTTTACCGAAATAGCGGGGCATGTAGCCATTGACCACTGAGTCGACATTTTGGATCCGACAATAGTTACGTGACTGTTTGACAGACAACGCACAGCCTCAACTATAGCTACAGACTTGAAACTTGGCAGACATATTCCATCAATATTAATGGACTAAGGATTTTTCAAAATTCCCATGGGATAGAGAATAAATGGGCATCATCACTACATAGTATAAAACAAAGTAGCTTTCTCTGTCCCCATGTCCTTATGTCCCTACGTTTTTTTTTATGTTAGAGAGGCCAGACAAACGAACTAGTGGGTCACATGATGGTAAATGATCACCACTGTCCATAGACACCCGCAGCGCTTTACGCGATGCCAGTGCGTTGTCGGCCCTTACAATGTCCCTATGTATCTTCAAAACTACACAACGGATTTTGATGCGGTTTTTTTTAATAGATAGAGTGATTCAAGAGGAAGGTTTTTGTGTATAAATCTACGCAGACGAAGTCGTGGGCAGAAGCTAGTTGAGATTAAAAACTTAGTTTCTTTAAAGGATATTTTAATGTCGTTATTAGTGAGAAGTATACAATAACAGCACTATTAGCGAACTAATTATTAATTTTTAGCAAATTATGTTGCTTTAAGACGACAATATTTCTTCCTTCTGCTTGATAAGGACTTGATCCTAGTCTCTTTTTTTTATCATAGGTTTTATGCAATTTAATATTGTCATCTCCAGCCTAATGTATATATGTACACACGGCAATATAATCAGGTAAGCACCTACGCACGCTCGCGCCGTATCTATCCTGCTTACCAAATAGCTTTGCTGTGTGTACGTCCCACTTCTGGGCATAGGCTTACAGTGAGAGGGCTTGGGCTACAGTTCCCACGCGGGGCCAGTGCTGATTGGGAACTTCACACACCATTAAATTGAGTACCTCGCTTAGTTTCCCAATGTTTCACCGAAAAGCTCATGATAAATTTCCGATGTGATTTCGCACAAATTCGGAAAAATTCAGACGTCCCTGGGTTCGAATCTACGACCGTCTGCTTGAGAGGCAATATGCCAAACTGGAACCTATACATACATACATATAAATAATCACGTCTATATCCCTTACGGGGTAGACAGAGCCTAAGATGACAAGACCTAAAAGCGTTTTGATTGTGGGCTTATAGGTGGAACGGGGAATCAAAATGCACTTTGATATGCCAGCCTGTTGTTTTTGAACAATTTATTTTCCCTCCTTTTTATTTTTTGTTTACTGTAAACAATTTAATTAATTTATGTATTTTTTTTAGTAACACATAAGTCGGGTTCTATCTATTTATTGCTTTGTTTACGTAAAAGTTTATGGATTATGTAGTATATTTTATCTGTGTATCGTTTCGTGAGTCACAGTCGGTTCTGGCTGAAAATCAGTGCTGCAGCAGTCTAACACCTCGTAATGCTGAGCCAGCGACCGTTTCACTTTTGCGAAGACACACAACGCTCATGATTATTTTCTATAAAATTGTGTATATTCTCTTATATTTGTGTCTTGCAAAAAGGAATAAATGTCTTCTTTCTTTCTTTCAAAAAATTGATGGCTGCTAGCTGCTTCGGCTATAACGTGATTTAATTGAGCCGCAGCTTATGACAGCTATTTAATCATAAATTCTATTCGCATCAAACAGCAGGATTACAAAGCAAACGGCGGTCCCAGGGTGCGTCATTAGCTGATTGGTGTCGGGTCGCGTCGGCAAACCTGTCGGCGATATTTGTCGCCGCGCCTCGCCACCGCTACGTGTGCCAAAAGCTACATCCACACCAGGGCCTTACCATGAAATCTAATGCGATTCAATTCATACAAGTGTCAAAAATGACAGCAAAAAAAAATTTCTCGCATTAAGACGGCATGGAAAAACCCCAGGGGTGCAAGTCGGGTTACCTTCGCGTGAGGTCACGAGCTGCGGTTCGTTTTTGGATCCGTCCGAGGGGAAGAACAGTGCTTGGTCCGGTGCACCCTGGGCATCGGTTAATGATTTCCTGGCGGATTCTGAGGGATATCGTTATCCGTTGGCTAAGAGCCCGACAGGGGGGAGGGGTTTTGACCGTGTTCTACCGTACAACGTTGCAGACATTTTTGACACAAAATTTTTGAATACTTTTTTATTCAGTTGCTTTTACCTGCGCATGTGTGTCCCCAGCATAACATATCACCGCGCCTTCCTCAGTGTTGCCATTTTATGTCCACAGATGAATAAACACAATAACAATAACACTGGTACTCCATTTTCATTGATTTAAAAAAAAATGTTTATTAAACAAATCACAAGTCGTCCCCAACGGCAGATGCGTGCTTTCAAAATTGTTATTCTAAAACATTTGAATGTTTTCAAAGTACAAAAAACACGTTGTAACACGTCGCGTGCCGCAGTCTAACTCAAAAAACGGCAAAAGGGTTGCATAAGGGTTGCAAAGGGTTGCACCCCAACGGCACACGTGCCCTATAAAAAACCCTTTATGCAAAGCGCCAATAAAAAACGTCGGCGCGTGCATGCGCGCTCTGATTTTAAAACTGATTTGAATATAGAACATTTACATAGAGCGCGGAGGCTCGTGATTGGTCCCTCATTTGCGTACGACTTGCGCAGTGCGAGGCTGCACAACTTTTTTAAACTGTCATTTTATGGGCTTTTTTGATTCGCTGCCAGAGCCCACGGCTTGATTATATGTAAATGTATGCAAGCGATCTTGTGAGCGTGTTTTGCATGTAATTTTATACCTAGTAAATCCCCTCGGGTTTAAACTGCGACCCCTCTTGGTGTAAAGCGTAGTTTACAAGATTGTAAATTTTAGGGTACCCTTTTCCTTGGGGGATGGAACAGGGGAGTGTTCAAGTGTTAGTTATTAAGTTGTAGAATAATAATCTGCAATTCGTTCTAGACTATCTTTAGACGGCGGTTGAGCTTATGTTAATTTAGTTGTTATTTCTATAACTTTGTCGTTTGATTTTGCCAGACAGTGACAACTTTTTATGACTAACGATGTGGGAATTGGAATAAAATAACATTTTAAGAATCAAGCTCAAATATTTATTTGCCTTGATACAATTAGATCACACCACAAAAAAAACAAATCACAAATATTTACCTCTAGATTACTCATACTCATACTCGTACTCATTTATTCATAATAATAATAGTTATTACATGTCATTTTTATAATTATTTTATGTCATTTCATGTCAATAACAACTTATGAAATTTAAAAAATATTACAATTTAAAATTTTAATAAAACGGCAGCACCAATCAAATAATAAAACAATTTTACTATATTAATAGACTAATTAGACTATGTACAAAATAAAACGCACTCAAAATCATAATGAAATCAACAGAAATACTTGACTTAAATATAAATTATACCAACGTGATTTAAAAATAGTTTTAATACTTGTAATGCCAACTACTTTAGAATTTCACATCTTCCACTGCCTATTTTTAGTTCTAAATTACACCTACCTACTTAACTAAAGATAGTTCGCAAAAGAACCTTACCGAAGTTAAAATCTCGATTCGAGCCACTAATTGCTAATAGAAAGTTGGATGAACTGTCTCTCCAGCGGTGTTTGTTCTTTAAGTTTGCGCAACCCCCCCCCCCCCCTGGATGGGGGCACAATTTAATTACCAAATGGACAGTTTGTGTCCCCGCCAGGGCGATGAGAACCAACGGTAGCCAGCTATGTACAGACTTCAAGATTGCGCCAGTAAGTAAAACGAATTAAATGAACTAAATAAGTACTTTATTCGTAAGTAGGTACCAACCAACTGTTAGCCTGATTTCTAAACGTTATCTTTTAGCCTGATGATATACTCTGTGGTCCGACAGAGACAGAGATCTCTGTGTGGCCTCCTCTCGCGACGGTCGTATTAGAAATGGCGTTGTATTAATAATTTGGAAATGTATTCTTGAATACCGGTGACCTTTATTTGTCTAACTACCTATTACATTTTTGTCGTAAAATCTTAGATAAACAGTTAAGAATAACAGGGCCACAATAGCTTAAATCTCAACACAATAACGATAACATCCAATAAATGGGTCAGAAATTGCCAAAATAGAATCACACTTTTACTTGCATCTGCCTTCAAGCAGCAGCGCTTACTTGATTGAAGCGCATTTACAAATACTTGCGACAGTCGGTATATGGTGGTCAGTTTCGATCAGGTGCTCTACTTGCTCGCTTGCCGTATTCCATAAAAACTGGGACAGCTGTACCTACCCCATAGGATTTTCGAGGTCGACAATTTGTATGGAAATACATGAAGAAAAATGACTATATCTCTTGGTTTATTTGACTCAGAGGGTTCATTTCTCCACAGCTCCAAGGAACTGTAAACTTCAGTATTTGGTATCAATTTCCATTTTATATCTCTACGCGTTTCTGAGAAAAAGGGTCTTGACGGATAGACAGACAGACGGACAACGAAGTGATCTTATAAGGGTTTTTTTTTCCTTTAGAGGTACGGAACCGTAAAAATAGGAAATTTCTAAACAACACTGAAAATTAGAACACAGAAAAATCCGAAAAGTAAAGCTATGGCCGGGAATCGAACCCGGATCTTCGTCATTCCGTGACGCGTGCTATACCCCTACACCACCCATAGCTACCTGTTACTAGCTGTCACGTGACCTTGTTACTATGCGATTTTTTGTCGCTAAGCATCATCTGTTTGAAAATAGGATCGTACAGTAGTAAAAAATTACGATAGGTACACTAAAGATAACACCCAAAATCAGCCATCGTTGATGTGACCTGAGTTTTCTCTCAAAATCGACAGCAACGTTTCAGCTAAACCAACTAGCATGACGTCTTGTTGATTAGGTTGGTTGACCCGAGACATCGTGTCCAATTTGCCAAAAAAACTGAGCGTACCTCATTAATTCCAAATCGTGTACGAATTCTGTAACACAGCTAACGAGCGGCGCATGTACTACCCTCGCTTTTAAATTCGATAATGACCCCTCCCGGCCCTCCGTAATGAGGTCTTCCAGTCGGCGGCATCGGCCCCCGGCCACGGCTTGATTACAAACTACATCCACTAATTAAACAACTTTAGATGGAATTCTCCAAATCACGTCTACATCCCTTACGGGGTAGACAGAGCCTGAGGTAACAAGACCTAAAGGCCACGTTTAGCATAATTGTGGGCGCGGTGCAAAAAGGAATCAAAATAGTGATGGGTTGCTAACCGCATCGCCTATACCATGATTCCTAAAAGAATTTCGCCCATTCCCTCGATGAGCTTTTACCATCTGCGCGGACGAGAAGAAACTGGTACATTCTATGTTTTTCCTTTGCTTTCCAGCATGGAAGTAATCATGTAAGTTCTTCAAATTAGACGGCAAATAATTAACACTGTTTGAAATTCTACAACAACGCTGATGATCTATTTTTCATGTATGTGTTTATTTATCTTGTTTATCCTACTAATATTATAAATGTGAAAGTTTGTGAGTATGGATGTTTGGATATTTGTTACTCTTTCACGCCAGAACAGCTGGACAGATCTGGATGAAATTTGGAACATACAATACAATACAATACAATACAAATACTCTTTATTGAACACCACAAATCAGTACAAAACAATACAGAAACAAAAAACAAAGTAGACAATAGGCGGCCTTATCGCTTAATAGCGATCTCTTCCAGACAACCAATAAGATAAATAAGTTGGAGACAGTTTAAGTAGGTGGCAGAAACAAATAGACAGGATAAACGCAGGGATAATAAAAACAACAATACCAACATAAATATAATACATAGCTAAATAAATAGAACATAGATAGACTTTAGTCTGGAATGACACATAGGCTACTTTTTATCCCGGAAAATTGCCCTGCGGGATAGCGATAAACGAATTCTTTGCAGACGAAGTTGCGGGCAACAGCTAGTTTTCTATAAATGTGTGTTAATAAGTTAATATTCTCTTATATTTGTGTGTATTGCAGAGAGGAATAAATGTCTTCTTTCTTTCTTTCTTTCAAACTCGTTTCAACCTTCGGAAGTAAGTCCAACTTAAAACACTACTCGTTACTCATAATCCTAAGACGCTATTTCTCTCGCAGAATCCGATGCATTTTGCATCGTATAAAAGTTCCGCTCATCAAGTTGACAGGAGGGCGAGGGCGGCCCCCTCGTATCGATTGTTGCAGCCGGATGCTGGGGTGCGACGCGTGCATCTCCCAACACAACTTTTGCCTAGGAGCCGTAACATGTAACTGTATAGAACAAGTCTCGACATGTTTGAGATAAACGCTCGTCATATTTCACGTTTAAACAAAACTAATCCGCTTCCACGCTGGTCTGAGCAAAGTAAAAACATAGAATGTACCAGTTGCTTCTTATCGAGGCTATTGGTCTTAGGAATCATTGTTATAGGCGATGCGGCTAGCAACCCATCCTTAACCCATCTATTTTTATTCGCCTTTCCACCTATACAGCCACAACTATGCTAAACGTGGCCTTTAGGTCTTGTTACCTTTGGCTCTATCTACCCCGTAAAGGGTAAAGACGTGATTTATGTATGTATGTATGTATGTAGGTATGTATGTATGTTACCTACCTACTATATTCTACATAATATCTATGGTACAAAATGTCTATAGGTGTCTATAGATTTTATAACATACATTTGCCTTCCTTGTCGTATAAAAAAAACGACTACTGCGGTCGGTTCTTGCTTAATACTTATGTCCTGTCAATCGTTCAAAGGTTAACTGGAAGCCATCCCTTTTAGGGATAAGTTTGCCTTTGTGCATTTGAGTTATACATACATACTACACAGCGTACCGTATAATCTACGATCTTCAAGCCCATTATAGATCTAAAACCAATTTATTATTATAATAAAGTGTTTTATAACAAATAATTTTCAATTAAAATACAGAATAAAATACTCCTTATAATAAAGTAAAAACCCAAGCACAGGAAGTACCAACTCGTTTTTAGTAATTACATATTAAAAACATTATTATCAATTTTGTGTTTACTAATTCTTCCTGCTGATTTGGGAGTAAAGAAAAAACATAGAATGTACCAGTTGCTTCTCTTCCCGCTCAGATGGTAAAAGCACATCGAGGTATCAAAATAAGGTGACCTCACACTGCATATATTTTGATTTTATATTAACTTTGCAAGTTTGCATGGAACTCTCGATGCGTGAATCCGACTCGCTCTTGGACGGTTTCTGGAGCTGACAATCTTCATTTTCAAATGATCCACTTTACCTTACACCTATGTCTTCATACTGTGGACGTTGGCCATCCATAAAAAAGTTACGACACTTTTATTACAATACACATGTTTTAACAGTCTTGCAAAAATAAATTTCAATGTAAGTAAGACAGACAAAGACAAACACATTGAGTTAACAGGGGTAAATAAGTATGTATAAATTAAAGGTTTTCTGACTGTACTTTTTGTGGACTGTACCTGCATCATCCAGCTACATATTAAGAAACAATATTTTTAGTGGTGTATGCAGCTTTCTTCACGATATTTTGTAATCCTACTAATACTATAAATGTGAAAGTTTGGATGTTTGTTACTCTTTCACGCCAGAACGGCTGGACAGATCTGGATGAAATTTGGAACATAGATAGATTATAGTCTGGAATAACACATAGGCTACTTTTTATCCCGGAAAATTGCGTAATTCCTGCGGGATAGCGATAAACGAATTCTATGCAGACGAAATTGCGGGCAACAGCTAGTAGCTAATAAGTAATAAACATCAAATGAGATTTCACACAAAATTTCCAAAAACCTCAGTGGGGTGAGCTCGTGTATGAACCCACGATTCTCTGCTTGAAAGTTCAAAATTCAAAATAAAAAAAATAAATTGGCCGCCAAGGGCTTTTTGACCATCAATGCCAAGAAGAATGCGCCGCAAGAAACATGGCAGAAAGTCATCTTTTCAAAATAAAATACATCAAGCTACTACAATACTTACATTCTACTTAAACTAAATACATTTATAAAAGGGATGTATAAGGTCCCCGAGCCTTAAATTATATTAGTCTACTAGCTTCTGCCCGCGACTTCGTCTGCGTAGAATTATACATAAAAACCTTCCTCTTGAATCACTCTATCTATTAAAAAAAACCGCATCAAAATCCGTTGTGTAATTTTGAAGATATAAGCATACATAGGGACATAGGGACAGAGAAAGCGACTTTATTTTATACTATGTAGTGATGATGATGATGATAGTAGAGATGTATAGTCGCTACTAGTCAAGCTTGGGCACAGCTCAAACCACTAGGCTACCGCAATCCCAAAAGTGACAATGTGACTTTGACCTCAACTCTTCCTATAGGTCAATTTTACAGGTCACTACTCCGCACTGCTCCAACAAAAAGCGCACCCTTAGACAGTTTTGATTAATTTGAACGCACCTCACTTTAACAACCCGTTAATTGTTTGTAAAACTCCTGCGAAATGCAAAAAAATGTGCTCTTGACCTTCAGCTATCTCCAGCTGTCTGCGCCCGCGCACCGTTACCCTTTGTTCCAAACCGTAAAGGTCAAGCTGATTAATAATACCTCTTTTACCCTCTAATCCCTTCCAATAGCCACGTTGGCTGTAACAATGGATGGAAAAATTGGAGCGGGATTGTAAAAATGGATTTTAGTGTCGGGTTATGTCGTTTGACGACCGGATAGGTAGCCTAGTGGTTAATGACCCTGACTATGAAGCTAGAGGTCCTGTTGTATGATGAATACGAATGTTTGTGCCTGAGTCATGGATGTTGTATGTATTTATCTACATTATTATAAGTATTTTTATCCGTTACCTGGTACCCATAGTACAAGCTTTGCTTGCTTAGTTTGGGGCTGGGTCAATTGGTGTAATTTGTCCCAAGATATTTATTTATTTATTTATTTATTTATAACATATTATGTCACGGGAGTGGCCAGCACGAGGGCATGGGAATATTGAATACATGACGATGGCATTGTTCAAAAAAATAACGTTTATTTAAAAAAACTAAAATTAAACGGCTCATGATTCTGCCTCTATGTTCATATCCGCCGTTACTTGTACATACATACATATATAAATCACGTCTTAATCCCCGGGGTAGACAGGGCCTGAGGTAACAAGACCTAAAGACCACGTTTAGCATGATTGTGGGCGTAAGGATGGAAAGGGGAATCAAAATAGTGACGGGTT
Source organism: Pandemis corylana (assembly GCA_949127965.1). Classification (NCBI taxonomy): domain Eukaryota; kingdom Metazoa; phylum Arthropoda; class Insecta; order Lepidoptera; family Tortricidae; genus Pandemis; species Pandemis corylana. The sequence goes on along the minus strand of OX421858.1, from coordinate 15,679,765 downwards.
GCTAGCCACATCGCCTATAACATGATTCCTAAGTTTTAGCCCATTCCCTCGACGGGGTTTTACCATACGTGATACGTGCACATTTTCCCTTACTTACGCGGTGGATCTCTAAATGGTATTCATCAGCGCTTGGCGGTGTGGTCCTGCCTAATGCGCGGCATTAGCGTGCGCAGGCGGCGGCTTTGAGGCCACCGCAAGATCTGTAACTCGCCCCCTCCCCGTGCGGCCCGGTCGCGAATATTTAATAAGAACTAGGGCTTGGACAAATGGGATTTTGTGAAAGTTGAAAATATTTCACTTTTAATTTTGCACTCTTTTTTTTAACATGGCTCCGACGATCGATGCGATGATTCCGCCAATGTCAAAGTAATAAATACGTATTCAAAAATCTTGTGACAAAAATATCGGCAACGTTGTACGGTAGAACACGCTCAAAAGACCCCTTTTCCCCTCTCGGGCTCTTAGCCAACGGATAACGATATCCCTCAGAATCTGCCAGGAGATCATTAACTGATGCCCAGGGTGCACCGGACCAGGCACTGCTCTTCCTCTCGGACGGATCCAAAAACGAACCGCAGCTCTTGACCACACGCGGAGCTAACTCGACTCGCACCCCTAATTTTGCACTCAAATTGGAAGTATTTTGAATGATGGTGTGGTTACTGGAGATCATTAGTGGGTATGGATGCAGGGAATCTAATACCTTTAAACGAACATTCGCTACTAATCCTATTAATATTATAAATGCGAAATTTTCTGAGTATGGATGTATGGAGGGAATGGGCGAAAATCATAGGAATCATGTTTTAGGCCATGAGGCTAGCAACCGATCACTATTCTGATTTCATTTTCCACCTATACGCCCACAATCTTGCTAAATGTGGCCTGTAGGTACCTGTTACCTTAGGCTCTGTCTACCCCGTAAGGGATAAAGACGTGATCTATGTATATGTATGTATATGTGGATGTATGGATGTTTGTTACTCTTTCAAGCAAGAATGGCTGGACAGATCTGTATAATATTTGTCACAGAGATAGATTATAATCTGGAATAACGCATAGGCTACTTTTTATCCCGGAAAATTGCGTAGTTCCCGCGGGATAGCGATAAACGAATTCTTTGCAGGCGAAGTCGCGGGCAACAACTAGTATTATAAATGTGAAAGTAGCTCTGTCTGTCTGTCTGGCTGTCTGTTACCTTTTCACGATTAAACTGCTGGACCGATTTTGTTGAAGTTTGGTATAATAGATAGTTTGAGTCCCGGGGAAAGACAGGGTAGCTTTCATCCCGGAAAATGGCATGGTTCCCGCGGGATAGCGATAAGCGATTTCTGCGCAGAGTGAGTCGCGGGCAACAGCGTCTGAATCTCGGAAACGGCTCCAATGATTTTCATATAATTTGGTAAGCACGGGGTTTAGGGGGGGATAAATCGATCTAGCTAGGTTTCATGTTTAGAAACGTACAAATAAATACAGAGCTAAGCTCATCCAGGTACTAATATTAATGTGATTAAATACTATGTCTTCAATACAACAAAACAAAATCCTACGCCGCTTCTGTCTGTCTATTCGCGAGAAACTCAAAAACTTCTGAACGGTTTCACCAATAGATAGAAAGATTAATGGAAAAAGTTTAGCAATATAATTTGTCAAGGTTTCTTTTGTCAATTGATTCAAATAACCCGATAATTTTACTAAGCTGTCTTAGCACCGTGGGTCAATTCCGACTCAGTTCAGGTTTTAGCTGTCAATTTTAGTATGGATCTGACGGCGAGCGAACCTTAACTGAATCTGAATTGAGTCGCATTAAGACGTCATGGTAAGGCCCCTGAAATAAACTGACTTTATACTTAAGAATAATTGGAATAAAACGATTCCTTTCTTTGGACTTTTGGATTGATACCATGTAGGACGGGAACCTGAGGCCGGTTGTTACTAAAAAACTGAAAGCATAACTATCGGGTGAGTGCTGTCAATATGTCACAATTAATAACGCAATTAAGCTTTAAATAGGCCTGTTACAATTTCCCGACCAGCCACCGCCCGTCTGTCACCACCGGTCAGCCGTCAGGCCTTCTAATCGGTCACGCACCCCCATAACTCTCCAGCCCACGGGTTTAGATCAGACCATTACCGCTCTTTGAAGCCAGTAATTAACCGCAATAACATTCCCGTGGCTCTAGACGATATTTATTCGGTGCGCGGGCGCGGCCCTGGCTCTTTGCGGCGCCGACGTCACCTGTCATCCATCAGTCTGCGACAACGCGCTCGCACTCACACACGCGCTGTAAGCAAATTCAAACGTAACGGTACAATGGAATGCAACAAAACTGGACATTCCGCGGCTAGCACGGCAATGACTGCGACAAAAAAGGGACGGATATACAATAACATGCGATCGATAATGGTTCGCGGATGGATAGCGGTTGCGGAATTAATTTGTGGCATTCCGCGGAGAGGCGGCTTCGCTTTGCATGCCCGAACGGTCCGACGCGTTATGCTGATGTTGTTAGGTTATAGAAGAATTTTGATTGCTTCATGTTGTAGCTACTCTCGTAGATATCATTGCAAGTAAAGATATCTAGAAATAAATAAGAGATGAGTAGAAGGCAACCTTTTTAATGCGAAATAAAATAAGAAAACTCCATTTATGAGGCCAAAAACGCTTTGCTTATAGGTAGGTATATCCTACTAATATTATAAACGCGAAAGTTTGTAAGTATGGATGGGTGGGTGGATGTTTGTTACTCTATCACGCCAGAACGGCTGGACAAATCTAGATGAAATTTGGAACATAGATAGATTATAGTCTGCAATAACACATAGGCTACTTTTTATACCGGAAAATTGCGTAATTCCTGCGGGATAGCGATAAACGAATTATATGCAGACGAAGTTGCGGGCGAAGTAGCGCTTCTAATTAAGCCAAATCAGTCAGACACGATATTTTAGAGACATAGATTATCAAAAGATGTATCAACTCAACTTAACTCCAGCTTATATGTGTCCCACTGCTGGGCACAGGCCTCCTCTCAGAACGAGAAGGCTTGGGCTATAGTTCCCACGCGGGCCCACTGCGGATTGGAAACTTGACCCACACCATTGAATTGCCTATAATCTGAACGATAAAAATAAACGAATGTTTAAACTTTCAGTTCATAATGCAGCATGTCCGTAGTGTTATAAAACCTAACAACCGCATTTAGCCACTCGGCGTTACCTAATTCCCGCGCCCGCATCAGTATGCGCCGGCGCACCACGCAGCCCAATTGCTCGCATTAGCATACACTGCGCAGGCGCCGCCGAATTCGCTTGTAGCGCTACCATCAAACGAAACGCTGCGCTCATACAAAACAACAACTAAAGAGCACCGCACTACGAACCAAAATCGCTTGTCGACACACCAAAGAATGTTGCCAGTGGAATTGGGATTCTAAGAGGTCATCTTTTGAGCTGCGAATGTGATATGGGATGATAGTGGACGTTGTGACTAGGGTTGTACCGTAACTCCGCCTCCGCTACTGTGGAAGTCCCGCAAGACATAGCACCTCCGCCTCCACAATTTTTTTTGCGGAGTTGAAACGGAGGTTTGTATACCGACGTCATTAAGCTCATGATCACAGAATAATAATAACGCGTGAGCAGTGACGCTCGACGACGACTAAGAACATTAACTGGTAGAGATCTTACTTAGGTACTAAGCCATCCGGTCGCGTTTTGCGCGCGAAATCACGAAATCAACGAGCCCGCGGCGGGAACACACGACAAGAATCAACCTGTCAAGTTGTTTGGATGTACGAAGTTGTAATGTATTTGTTTGAACCGCGATTGTGTTAATTATTTAATACGTAATTATTTATTTAAGTCCCACGATGAAGCTACTTACACTTCCGTGCTGGTCTGGGAGCAAAGACAAAACATAGAATATACCAGCTGCTTATCATCCCGCGCGTGGTAAAAGCCCATCGAGGGAATGGGTGAAAATCTTAGGGATCATGTTATAGGCGATGCGGCTAGCAACACATCACTATTTTGATTCCCTTTCCACCAATACGCCCACAATCACCAAACGTGGCCTTTAAGTCTTGATACCGTAGGCACTGTCTACCCCGTCAGGGATAAAGACGTGATTTATGTATGTATGAACACGGTGAAGCCGGAAGGGAGCGGATCAGAATACATAAAGTTTAAAATGTATAATGGGGTAAAATACATAACGGTTCAAAATATATAACGTAATTTTCTGTAAAACTATTAGCTAAATGAACTTTTTTGATATCGTAATCTATAGATAGATTGGTTTAGGTTAGGTTAGGTTTGTTTTATAACAATCCTGTTAATTTGTAACTTTCTGAGAAAATCGCATTATATATTATAAACCATTATGTATTTTAACCCATTATACATTTTAAACTTTATGTATTTTAATACGTACCCAAGCCGGAAACATATAAGTTCAATAAACCATGAAATACTATTTTTTCCACATTCACTAACATCTTCGCGTCTGCCTCCGTTAACCTCCGCGTTCGCGCCTCCGCTAAGGCCGTTACAACCCTAGTTACGACCGTCAGCCGAACTTTGACCCTCGCGTAATAGCCGCAAATTGATCGCAGACGCAAATTTTCCAAACTGGCAACACTCGCGCACCAACCGTGAGAATGCGCGTCCGGAGATTTCTCGGAATAAATATAATGGATAATAAAGAGCGTTCCGATCGCCGCTCGTTAGAAAAACAAGTCTTAATGATGTCACATGAAAAAAGCACTCCGATTGATCCCGTTCCTTCTAATGAGTAATGACTACATGAGTAAATACATTTCGAAAAACGCATTCCATCATTAGTTTAAGAGCCTGTTAGCGGATGTAAGTGAGTTGATGTACACGCGCTGGAGGTTTTTAAAACAATTCTCGTCATTAGAAAAGCATCCGTGTTTTGATTAGGTCTTCATTTGTCCTCATCACACTTTTTAGTATTGAATTGGAGGTAATTGTAGCACAATAATCAAACTTTTTAGTATTAAATTAGAGGTAATTGTCGCGCAATAATCACAGGCCGTGGCATAGTTTATCCGACATTTCAATGATGTTTGATTTTAGCATGCTGCTTGCTGTTAATTATATTATTCGCTGTTTAATTGTCTCGTTTAACTATTTAATTTTTTCAATCGTCTCTGCGTAACCTAATTGCGCACGATGGCTGTAATACGGCATTTGTGGTATTTCCACACACTGTTAGGTATCGATTACGGAGAAATACACCCATTAGAAGTGGGAACTGATTCGTTACATGTGAAATAATTATGAAAAAATCCTGTAGTGTTTGTAAAGAGGGTTTACGGACGATGGTTCTATGTGATAACGTCATAAAGAAACATTGATGAAAACTGCTAGCTCTGACGTCACGCGGAACGTGACAACGTGACACTTTTTCGTGCGTGCAGCCGGTGTTCATCGATTTATAAGACGTTATCACGTCAAAATTATATCCTTTTTGCGATAACGAGCGAGCGTGCGCAGAATTTTATTGGGACACAATTCATGTTATTCCTTCTCATTCACCGATATGATTTTCAGAGTTCTTTCAAGACAAACAACAAGGTAATATTGTTAATCATCTTCGCTAATATAGTTTCGCTCGTAAATTCAAAAAAAATATTAAAATTGGGTGGATAATCTTTGTTCCAATCCACCAAACTGTTCTCATCGCCAGATATCAGCTTCGTTACAGAGGAGAAAAGGAGATAGGTAATGTTTTTGGTCGTTGATTTAACTTTTGATTATAAGTCAGCGACGAACCGACTAGTCGCGGTAAAATTTTTGCGAGGGTGATCGTGCCTAAAAAGTGTTTGAATACTTAATACTAATGCATATTTAACATTATGCAAAACCCCTGATATAAACCGTTACCAGGTTCGGCAGACCGCGTAATGTTCTGAAATTTAACACTTCACTTGCCGCCTGCTGCCAATTATTTCGGTATTCGTGCTAACTTAATGCGACCTTTGCAGTTAGCGTGCTTTCACCTTTCTTTTAAGCCATTATTAGCAGACGGGTGAAAGTATGCCCTTTGAAAAGACTAATTAAGGATATCCGCCGCTTATTTTTCGTTCATTATGATCTACGTTAACATAAAAAATTAGCACGAAAAAGTATTTCACTTAACAATAGGAGGACGGTAGCGTATTAACATTTATTTTTAGCCTCAATTCATAAGTAAAATGTCGGTCTTTGCGCGAAGGAATGTACCTAAAAAAGTCTTTTGAACTGTCACTAACAAGATGTCTTTTGTATTATCTGTGCGCGCCTGTTTACAGCAAGTGGCGTGAAAATAAAGTGAAACCAAATGAAGTACTGGCTTAAAAGACTTGCATCCAGGCCATAATCTTTAAAAAAAATGCAAGTGGCGTCATTGCACAGATAATCCAGAACTCATCATGTCGGACGGTTTACTTTTCTAAGATTTTACGTTCTCACGTACCTAATATTTATTTATTTATTTATTTATTTATTTATTCAATAAAAATAAAATTCAATATAAATAAGTTGTTTGTTGCAGTTTATTAGTTGAAATAAAACTAATCTTATTGTTAATTGCTAAGATGAAATGCAATATAAGTTTTGTAGTGTCAGACGAAGCGTTAATGACATTGGATAAAGCCATCGTTGTTTCATTATCCATTATAATCCGAGAAATATTAAGTCTTTTGTAGTCCCTTTTTATGCGATTTTAGCTATTAATGCTGTTGTGTAAATGACTGTAAGTATGACTTCAATTTATTACTTTAAAGTATAAGATATAGAGTTATATTTGCAATACGCAGACGTTACTTTTATGTTATGATAACATTCCTAAGCCCGCCCACAAGGTGATGGAAAATGCAGACTTTTTATTTCGTACGAGCTTTTGTTTCAAAATTAAGTAGTATTTTTATTGTTACTGGAAATCTTAGGCTAGAGCCGGTCTCAAACATGGCTTTGATGCTGCCTGGAGTAACCAAGATTCTGTTAAATGCTATAAAAATCATACGAAGCTCGTATTAAAAGTACCTAAATTCTCGGAGGAATAAGTATTTTATGCATGCTCGTCGGTTCGGTTAAAATGGTTCCAGCCAAATGGGGACTGTCGTTTCTTTGCTCACCAGTTGGCGCTACTGTTGACTAAGGTCCAGAGGTATAGCTGTCAAAGATGACTTCATAAGATCGGCGCCAAAACAAAGTTTAAAATCTTGAATCTCATAAGATTATTAATTATAAATAACTATCATCATATCGAGTAGCTATGCCGCAATGCCCGCAATGTTGTGCAGTTCCGTTTTGTTCGGAAAAAAAACCGTTCTCAACGCGTTCACATTCATCGCCAAATAATCTATAGGTACCTATTTGCGATAATTTCACGAATATATATATAGATATAATATTATAATTTATGTCACGTCACGAAGCCCGCCAAAACCAGTGAAAAGTGAATGTTATTGGACCTCACGCGACACTAGCGCCTCTAGTGGCAAATTCACACGCGATAGCCCTTATTGTCACTCGTGCAGTCGTCAGACTTCATTTGTTTTTGTACCCAGTCTTGGAGATTCAATGACAATGCAACAAAGTAACGAACCATTCCCGGGAAGATTATGAATTAATTAGCAGTTATTTTAGTTTCAAACCAATTTTCGTTAGGTATTGGAACATGTTTTTTCATTTATTGTTGAAACTTCTTGAATGGCCAACAGATATTTTGTTTTTATACTGACACTTGATTTCAATGACTTTCAAATGTGCCTACATTGGGTTACCTAAATGATTATAAAATTAATTTATCCTAATAATATTATAAATGCGAAAGTGTTTGACGATGTGAATGAGTGTGTATGTTTGTTCCTTCTTCACGCGGAAACGACTGAACGGATTTGGATAAAATTTGGAACGAAGTTAGCTGGTACCCTAGATTAAAACAAATGTTACTTTTTATCCCGGAAAATTGCATAGTTTCCGCGGGAGACCGATAAACATGTCAAATGTCGCAGCTGCCTAGAGCCGCGACTTTAACAATATTGCAGAACATACTGTCAACATCAGTTCTTAAGTCTAATTCTACGCGGGCGAAGTCGCGGGCAGAAGCTAGTTATTTCGTAATAAAACTACCAGACATGAAGCAGTTGTCGGCGGCCAGTATTGACTGTCCACTCCACCTCCAAAAGCGAAGCTTATTTAAGTACAGAGAAAGAGAAAGAGGAGCATTATAATTCACTAAAGGTTATGGACAAGAGAGCAACATAAAGTTAAAAAATTAGACACATTTCCTGCAAAAAATATGCTCCCTTTTAATAAAATGCTAACCTTTCACCGAAGTGGCAATCAATGGACTCGAGCTCAACTTGTGGACGACTATTTGAATGCTCAATATCGCATATAAATTTTGCTTTTACACCAAGTTCATAGCAAAATGAACTTTATCCTAACAATATATTAGGTACTCCATCGCCTGCAGTTCTGTGGAAGTTCCTTTCAAATTCCCATGAAGGGTCACTTCAGAATAAAGTGAATGAAAAATTTGGGTGCATTTTCGAATTAGTTATTCAAGTGAGGAATTGGATTATGCTGTCCTTATGGCTAATGAATATGATCAGGAAATTGCAAATAATTTGAAATAATGGATTTTGTCTTGATTTTAGTTTATTAGTGACGACCAGTTTTTACCACTGACGCGTTTCGATCCCTCTAGGGGATCATTATCAAAGTTTAATGAGCACAACTGTTACACATGCAAACCAACGTCGTACAAGCCGTAGAGGCATCAAAACGCGTCAGTGTTTGTGTGGTGTAAGGGATAAGTTTGTGGGATTTATATGTGTTTTATGTCGCAGTAGTGGAGGGAGGATTACATGAAAAACATATATATTTCACACAGGCTTGGTTATCTTGCACTTGAGTAGCGGAGTAGCAAGGTAAACATTTTTTGTTCATCACTGGCTAAAATCGACCGACGTGATACCATTTCATCACACGACCACAATATGGACGGGGAAGGGGGGTTTCTAGGAATCGCGTGCGCATCTCTGCGATCATAAATCGCAGCCAGGAATCTCTACACGTCGGTGCAGACTCCCAACGTACCCGTAATGAACGAATGGTGACTTATAATTATCCTATTAGAGGATGAATAAAAACTGTATACTCAGTTGAATGTAGCTTGATTAAAACAGAGCAGTCGCACGGGAATGGTTGATAGCAATTATCTAATTCCTCTAGGACGGTACATATGTACCTATATCCTGCTGTCATCCTGTCGTCATAATTCAATGCGTACTTTTTTTACAGACGGGTTTGTGTGGTGTCATTCTTAGAGATGACGAGGCTATTGAGAATTATTGAACTAGAACACACACGCGCACACAAATCACATCTATAGCCCCTACGCGGTAGACGGAGCCTAAGGCAACAAGGCCTAGCCACGTTTAGCATGAATCTACATTCATGCTAAACGTGGCCCACGCGTATAAGAAAGCGATAAACTCAAAACTACTGAATGGATTTTCATGCAGTATTCACCAATAGATAGATTCACGAGAAAGGTTTTGTGTTAATTTGTTAATGTGTAATGATAATCGTTGGAAATGTGAGAAGATTCTAGTTGCTTGGGATATGTTTTTTTCTGCGCGGACGAAGTGGCGGGCAAGGCAACAGCTAGCAGAAAAATATATGTAATTGAAATCCTATATAAACCATAATCAGCCTTTATCTTAGGAAACAAAGCCAATAAAATCCGGAATTTCGCTCACTTAAAACTTGAGCAATAAAACTGGCAACTAAATTTAGAGCAATCTCCCCCATACATGAACCATAAAGACATACCATCCAGACATAATCAGAATAGTTTTTTTCACAAACATGTTTATGGGGCCGCGGGGGTCGCCCCAGGAACCCCGCGGTGGCTGGTGGCGCATATGCTAATAATTGGCCCATAAAAAACAAGAAACACCAGCGGCCCTCCACTGAGAGGACATTTTCATCATTGCGTGGCAGGTTTCATTTATTCGGCCCGAATTTTGAAACATACGAGGAGAATAAAAGAAAATCACAGCTGTAATAATGTTGATGAATAGACGAAATCTGAATCATATTAACAAGATAGAATGATATTTTCGAGTGAAAATATATTTATTGAATAAAATTTGTGTTGAATTTGAAATGAAATGGACACAATACATATTAGAGAGTAATAGAAAAGTACAACCACAATTTAAAATAACAATTACAGTTACAGTTTTCAATAAGTAAAAATTTTATGTAAGCAATCATTTTGTAGCAATTCACATTAAAAGACCAACCGTACCAGGGACCCGATTTTTGAAAGCACATGTGTGAAAATACCACTCGGAAGTGGTATAAATCTGTTTATATCTTCAAAACTACAGCTCTAATCAAATTTTTGACAAAGTCACAAGATTAATGAGAGCCGTAAGTATCTTCTAAGTTACTCGTATTTCAAATTCAGCACAAATTTTCACCACTTTCGAGTGGTATTTTCACAGGTGCTTTAAAAAATCGGGCCCTCTGTGATGTGTGAAACTACCACTCGAAAGTGGTGAAAATTGTGCTGAATTTTAAATAAGAGTAGCGTTAAGACAATCACAGCTCTCATTAATCTTGTGAACTAGTCAAAACTTTGATTAGAGCTGTAGTTTTGAGACATAAGCTGATTTATACCACTTTCGAGTGATGTGCTTTCAAAAATCGGGCCCCAATTCGATGCGATTTAAAAGTTGACCACACTAGATCATATTTTTGGAGTGATTAATCAACGTTTTCCGATATAATATTTACGTTCATAGACACACCTAGCAGTGGAACAGAAAGCACATTGTTGCACCGCAATATCTCACGGAGCGCTATAAACCGCAACGGCAGCACGTTAGAACACATAAAAGCGCCATTTATTACTGCAAACGACCTCAAGGCTGTAAAGAAGCAGTAGCTGATATCAGACACATTAGCATACATATTGCCCCCAATGCTACCTGTGCATGTCCAGGCCTTATACCCCGATGTTCGAATTTCGAATTTCATTTTGTGCCGTCCTGCTCACAATTATGGTATAATTATATTGAGAGAGAGGGACGGTTTGATACGAACGTCGAAAATTGAATATCGGAATAGCCCCCTTGATGAACAAGATGAATTATTCATCTAAATCTAACCATGGCCATAATAATTATTCTCGGTACCTACTTTAAGTAAACTAAACTGAAAGACTTCATAAAATTGCGGTTCTCATTTTGAATAAGCTTAGGATAAAAAAACTTATTTTGGTCAATTTTGTACTGTGTAAAAAAGTATTATTGTAAAATGATTTTTCCTTGACATCGAATGTTTCATTTGTGCTTTAACCATATTGTTTTTTATTTTATTTTTAAATTTTTTATTTGTACCTAGTGTTTAACATTTTATCACATTTTGTTGCATAATTTTACTATAATTTTTATTTTATTTCTATTCTTAGTCACTTTGAATTTGACACTTATTACATACATATATCACGTCTTTATCCCTTAAGGGGTAGACAGAGCCTAAGGTAAACAAAACCTTAAGGCCACGTTTAGCGTGATTAAGGGCGTATAGGTGGAAAGGGGACACTTATTTCTTGATTATATTTTAGATTTTTATTTTTTGTATGAATTATTTTACTGTACCTTATTGTTTTTATTTTGTTCACAATTGACGGTTTTTTTGTGACTTTCTTATGTTTTGACATAAAAATATAATGTAATTTACAAATAGAAATAAATGAATCTAATCTAATCTAATCTAATATAGGTGACAAACTTAAGTAAATGACCCGTTGCATGTATGTGTGTATATGTGTTAATAGACCAATTGACGTTCCAAATTAGATAAATGACTTAAGTCCCATAAGGGTGCGGCTCCACTGAGGCGGAGACGAGCGGAGCGGAGAGGAGACGTGTGGGGATCGACCAATCATATTACATTCATATTACATGAAATCCACATCTCGTCTCCGATCTGTAATATGATTGGTCGATCCCCACACGTCTCCTCTCCGCTCCGCTCGTCTCCGCCTCAGTGGAGCCGCAGCCTAACAGTTCTGTACACCTACTACCATGTCATTTACTTAAGTGTTTTACCTATACAAGTGTTTTCGTTTCTTTGCTATCTAATAAAAACGTCATGACTTAAATTGTTGACAGAATTAAAATGAGATTAGAATATTAAGTTCGAATACAGTGAAAGATTTCATTTATCATTCATTTATGGAGTCACAAAGTATCTCAACTTTAAATAACTACAATTTACATGTAAAAAAATAAATCTAAACGACACTGAAAATTAGAACAGAAAAATCCGAAAAGTAAAGCTATGGCCGGGAAACGAACCCGGATCCTCGTCATTCCGTGACGCGTGCTATACCCCGACACCACCCATACCAGGTAAACGTATAAAGCTATGGCCGGGAATTTACATGTTACGTAAAATTATATCAAGCGCACTGTATCCAAATATTGTCTTGTATACATACATAAATCACGTCTTTATCCCTAACGGGGTGGACAGAGCCTAAGGTAACAAGCCCTAAAGGCCACGTTTAGCATGACTGTGGGCGTATAGGTGGAAAATGGAATCAAAATAGTGATGGGTTGCCAGCCTCATCGCCCATAACATGATTCCGATGATTTTCGCCCATTCCCTCGATGGGCTTTTACCATCTGCGCGGGTAGAGAAGCAACTGGTACATTCTATGTTTTTTCTTTGCTCCCAGACCAGCATGGAAGAATAAGTACAGTTGATTATCTCTAGAGCTCACCTTTTCTTTCACTTATTGATCAAAGTGTTTCCCCCATTTCTATTCAAACGCCGAAATTTACAACAATGTACCGAAATGCGTAAACGTCCGCATCTGTCCCCTGCAGGATGAGTCGTGAATGCAAACTGGGGTCAAGCGGGGAGCCCGATGCATAATACATCTCGCACTTTAGCATAGGACAGCGAAATATACGAGACACAAACATAACTACTTCTACGATACTTCTTTTATAACCGTACTAAGTTGTTGCTTTAAAGTGTCATGAATCACCGTACCTATACAATTTGCACACACACATACACACACGCACACAGCTACAGTTTCATTACACTAAACTCTAATGATTTTTGCACTGTTTGCTTTATTTTGGAATTTATAATATTTGCAGATTAATTTAATTCGTTTTCGGTCCTTGGGTTGTGGCAGAATATCAGTGTTTTGCTCCCACGAGCAATGTTGACCACTGAGTCATGGCCCTTTTGCACTGCTGCAACGCACACAACAAAATACTTATAAGTTAAGTCTAATGTGTAATTTCTTGTTTTTCTTTTTTTTATTGTTATTTTTAACTTGATTGTGTGTATTGCATTTAATGCAACGATTTATCTATCTATCTATCTACTAGCTTCTGCCCGCGAATTCGTCCGCGTAGAATTAGGGCTTAAGAACTGATGTTGATATTAATATTCTGCAATATTTACGTTGTGACTCTAGGCAGCTACGTCCTTTCACGTTTATCGCTATCCCGCGGGAACTATGCAATTTTCCGGGATAAAAAGTAGCCTATGTTTTAATATAGGTTATATAGGGTACCAGCTATTTTCATTCCAAATTGTATCCAAATCCGTCCAGTCGTTTCAGCGTGAAGAAGGAACAAACATACACACTCACTCACATCGTCACAACCTTTCTCATTTATAATATTAGTAAGATTGGATATTCGTGCTTTTGAACGTCGTTAAGTAAAGTGCTGAAACATTGAATTGTAACCTAATTGTAACGAACATAAATACTCATTGAATTAATTAACTAAGCGATGCGGCTAGCAACCCATCACTATTTTAACTCCTCTTTCCACCTATACGCCCACAATCATGCTAAACGTGGCCTTTAGGTCTCGTTGCCTTAGGCTCTGTCTACCTCGTAAGGGATACAGACGTAATTTATGTATATATTAATTAGAATTATGTAATTAGAAGTAAGTAAGCCCCTGAATATTAACATAAATTTGTATTATTAAGAATGAGTAAATGTACAAAGGAAATTTAACTTATCATCGAGGATGCGGTGTTTCCGAAGTTAAATATTTCGGTAATTCTAAATCATTGAGCCATTCTTTTCAAGCATTGGGCAAATTTAATGTTTTCCGTGGGAACCGCGAATGTAGAGTCCTGGATAGAGCGACGCAACAGCATACATAATACATGTCGCGTTAGCTCAAGGCATCAGATTATCGGCATACACTTGCCACTCGTCTTAATACGGTGTGTTAAAAGCTGTTTTCCGACGACAGGGGTGATATTATGTCGTATGGGGTATAAAAGACGGAGATAAGTCGCGTCAATTCTTCCCGCCGCCTCAAAATCCGTGGTGACGTAAAATATTCGCGGGTTTATACGCGGAATACAAGATGGCGCGGGCGCGGGGCGCGCGGAACACGAGTTCACCTTTCACCTTTGGATTTTGGATGGGTAGTGAAAGTATTTCTACATAAGCCGATGACCGGGCATCACTCACTCACATAAATCACGTCTTTATCCCTTACGGGGTAGACAGAGCCTAAGGTAAACCTAAAGGCCACGTTTTGCATGATTGTGGCACCGGGCATAGTTTGCAAATTTGCACACTCTAGGTACTTTTCAGGTACAATTTTCTAAGTAAATTTGTGTAGATACAACATTAGACGGATTAATGAAGAAATATTTCAGTTATCTAACAAGTTAGACCACGAACCGGCAGACGCAGTGTTGGCAGGCCTCCCACTAGGTGGACCGTCGACGTGAAAGTTGCGGGAAACCGGTGGATGTAGGTGGCGGTCGTTCATTATGGTGTGCTAAGGGGGAGGCCCTTGTTCCACAGTGGACGTCTTCAGGCTGATGATGATGATGATGATCTAATGAGTGATGGTGTTGGCTGCAAAATTAACGTGGTTTCTTGCACTAGGCAAGTAATTGGATAGCCAATGATCCACGCCGAAGCATCCCGCAATGATTTGGCATGGTAACTGGCGAAGAGTTATACTGATAGTAAAGTTCTAGAAGCAACGTCAATAATAGAGTTCCCCTTAAAATATTTTCCCCATTCAGTCGAGAAACAAGATGGTCTCCGTGAGTAACGCGATCATTATGCACGAAATAATCTTCACTCCCCTATGCTTATTCAAAATGGAAACCCGAAGTTTGTGTGTACGTACTTCTAATACATGTAAGTAAGTAAGTAAGCAAGTAAATGTTTTATTGTACAAATATACACTACTAGGAACTAGAGACAAATCACAAAAAAGAAGGCTAGCTTATCCCTATAAGGGATCTCTACCAGTTAAACTTTAAGTAAATGAGAGGAGCATTAAGCGAGGGACTGACAAAGAGTGAGTTTAAAATATCCATATAGTGAAAGCAACAATAGAGCGTACATCTGAAAATACAACAAAGAATTCATAAATAAACTACTAAATATAATTACACACATGCAATATTTAAGGAAATGGTATGAGCCACGTTTTCCTCAAGCCCTCATTGAACCCAAGGAGGCCTGATGGACATGACATAACTATTTAATGGTACGTAGGTACATACGTCGTTTACAAAACGTTAGACTTAAATAAAACGTTATCGCCTGTTGGCAATATATCATAGGCATATCCACTAAGGGATAAAGACGTGATTTGTGTATGTATGTATGTACATTCCCACTACAACGCCAATCCAATAAACTAGACTTAACGGGTATTGGAGCACGATGTGACAAAAAATAGTGAGGCTGCAGGTACCTAGGATATGGTGGCGTGGCGTCAAGTATACCAGAAGGTAAGCCGAAGGGCATTTTACTAGCCTTTTTCTCGAATTCTACATAATAAAGTACCCAACAGTCTTAAAATAGGCAAGCCAGAGCGAATCGAGTTCTATGGACGCTACGTCACTGTAGGATTTAGAACACACTGGATAGGTACTCGTATATCAGATGGCTTCTATCTTGAAGTGAAGTCTAATTTATGTCAGGGCGCCTGCACTTACTGATAGTCTGACGCGTGAGACAAACCGTACTTTTTTTACAGAGGCAAAAGTAGCACTTCAATATGATAACGAACAGTAGCGAAACTTACAAAGTCATGCGCAAAAAAATGTGCTAAAGCGACTCCTAACCTATCTGTTAGTATAAAACATGGCGGACAAAAAGCGTCGCGCGGCAAAAACGCGCCCGCCGCGATGTATATTGCATGAGCCTCAATTTCAACTGCTTTTTTGAGACTTAATGGATTGTGTTCAAGAGAACTTGGAAAAGTCGTGTCGAATAAAACGTACCTACTTACGGAATAAACGTAATGGTGTTGCGAGGAGTTCCGTAGCTTCAAAGGAAAAATTGTAGTCTCACATTCTGAATCATTGTGTTAAAAATAAATCAATGAAGTCTTGCAAAGTCAATTAGTGTAGTGAGTAAACGTACTACTAAAACACGAGTGATTTATGAGTTATGGTTTGCTAATAATTATAAAATAGGCGCGTTGTGCAATATTTAAATTGTTTGAGTGCTACTTAAAACTGCTGTAGATTCAGACACAGCTGTCAGTTGCACTCTTGCTCTGGCAACACTGTACTTAGAATGATTTAGTAACAAACAATGTGTGTGGAAAAATAAAATTTCTAATTAAAATAAAGGCAAAAGTTTTTATTTAAATAATACCTACAGAAATAACAAACACGCGTCTTTAACAACATTACACGAATTCAATGTTGACAAAAAAAACTTAACGTCTCTAACATTAAGTTTACTAAATGTAATACTTAACCTCAATTCCTGATAGGTACATTTAGAAATCATGCCACACTCAATCTGTCTTCATAGCGGATAACTGAACCAATAAACTCGTCAGACGTGTAAAAAGCATAGAATGTAAAACTAGCAGAGACATATTTAGGCTTAGCTACACGGTGCAGTTTTTACCAGCATATCGACTCGCACTTTCTCCACGGAATGAATGGTGCAAAGTAAGGCGGTACTGGTAAGAAACTTGCCCTTCTTGGGGTTGAAGGAAATGGCATGTGTAGATAATTATAAAATCAGAGGAATTGTGAAACGGCTTCAAAAATATTAAAGCTCAGAAAACGGTAAGGAACTGCTATTTCGATGAATAAAAACAACGTACAAATTTGGAATTGCAAGTGAATAATTAGTGTGTTTATTTCCAAGTGTTTAGTATAAGAAGAAACGCCGCTACACTACATAGACGGCTATTGAATAAATGTGCAAGAAGCCACCTAAATGGAAGTGATTTTACGTCGGCTTATGAACTTAAACGGAAAAAATCGTGTTAGTAAAAAGCTTGTCACGATGACGCGCTATCCACATGATTTATAGTGAGCCGATAACTTGTAACAGCAAGTCAACCTCCCGAATCTGTGGGAAAAGGGCGTTTTAAACATTTACGAGCGATTTAGAAATCGTTTTTACAAAATGAGTTAATAAGGACAATTTGGAAGCTGGTAGCGTCTGAATGAATGTCGGTCAAAATAACTAGTCATTTTTCAAAGATATCACTAGAGGGAGGCTGCGGAGGGTCGTTAGTAGTACAGTGTGAGGTAGAGTCCTTATTCACTGTGGGTAGAACTATTTACCCGTAAATTAGGGCAGAATATCTCAAGCAAAATGTATTTAGGTATGTAAGATCGAAAGATATCCCACAAGTCTGGTACATACATACATATGACGTATATCTATTAGGATCTTCTTCATAGGGCATATCAAACTCCCTTAAAGTTGTGTTGGTAAGGTAATTTGTCATACATTTGTATCCATAACTTTCTTGTCACAATGGAAAAACTTAGCGAATTTTAACTACCTCACTAACGCAACTTTAACGGTGTGTAACTTTTTGGTCCTCACCCAGATGCGATGCTCAATATTTAGTTATTATTGGTACTTTTAGTGAATTACAGAACAAACAAATCAAAACAAATGCGGACGCCGGCGATCCGTCGAACAAACACTCCTTTCGCGCCTTTTCTCTGTGACAGTGACATTTTACAGTGACGTTCATTCCTCTCACGAGCCACTGTCCACGCAAAAAGATGTTTCGACGCTCCGCGAGAATAAAATAAACAAACACCATCGTCCGTATGGTTTAAGTATGCTCAATCGCCGTCACACACACAAATCACGCCTATATCCCGAAGTAGACAGAGCTTAAGGTAACGAGACCTAAAAGTCACCTAGCACGATTGTGGTCGTATATGATATGAGTATACGATAGTGGGTTGCTGGCCACATCGCCTATAACATGATGCCTAAGATTTACGCCTGAATTAAATCAAGTTCAATATCTAAACATGCTTGAAATATAGGTATGCTGATATAGCAGAGATAAGCGGGTATACACGGCCGATTAGCCGGCCAGTCATGGCTGAAATATTAATCATGCTCGGGCATCATAAGGAAAGTTTATGGTAATTGGTTTGATGGATTACGGCGATGCAGAGTCATGACGACTGGTGTCACGCCGGACATCGAGCGATAAAGAAAATGTAAAGGACAGAGAATGAGCACGGAATAAAATGAATGCAGGTGCGTAGTTGCCTTTCTTGTTTAGGGTACTGTACCAAAATTAAATACCATTCAAAACTTATACGGTTTTAAGATGAACGCAAGTTCATTATTGCTTTGGCTTTGCACTCGAGAACTATGAAATTTTCCGGAATAAAAACCATCCTATGACCTTCCCGGGACTGAAACTATCTCTATACCAATTTCCGACGAAATCAGTTCAGTGGTTTAAGCTTTATGAGGTAACAGAAAGACCAGACACCAGTGCTGTGACGTCGATAGAACTCGATTCCTACCGGCTTGCTTTTTTTAAGGCAGTTGGGCACTTTTATTACGCAGAATTAGACAACGCCTAGCGGGCTAGTTAAATGCCCTTCGGCTTGTCTTCTGATATATTTGACGCCACGCCACTGCTACACACTTTCGCATTTTTAACATTAGTGTGGGTCTTCAACTAGTCGGAACACGCGTGCACGTTTCATTCCATTTTATTTCTTTACTCTTCTCATCTATCATGGAAGACAATCACCGCCCGCTAACCCATCGGTTCTCATATACCTCGACCTAATTTATCTTGCGTTATTTAGTCAATTAGGCCTCGATAATGGCAATATCGAGTCGCAGAGACAACGGCAGTCATCAGTCACTTACGAGGTGGTGGGACAACCCTTCCGCCATCCATCATTTAGCTCTTGAACATTACTTAGATAACGAAGAGTTGCGAACACCTAGGGTAGGATATTTATAGGGTAGGTTGGGCGCCATTTTGAAGGAATAAAGCTTAAAGCTATGAGTTAGATGCTGTCTGAGATGGAGTATGGAAGATTATATCGTGATGTAAAGAAAAGTTCTATTTAATTCTCTTTACTTACATAATTTATTTATTTAATGATAAAATAGCAAAGTAGCATGTCGTTTACATATGTTTTAGCAAAATAAAAACAGAAATCAACGCCCAACCCAAACCCTTGGCTCAAGATAGCAAAAATTCTGCATTTGTTTCCTATTAGGACGGATTAAACGAAATTCTTATGAAACAGCGTCTGCAACTGTACAACAAAACTCATTAACTGACAAATTTACAAGATTAGATTAAACAAGATATTATACGATACCTAACAAACAAACCTATACCTAACTAATACCTGCGGTAGGTAAGAGTACATTAAGCAAAAATCATAACAAAGCAATGTAGAATAGTCGTGAAAGAACAATAAAACCTTTAACTACGACACGCCTCGCGGACGCTCTTAACGGCCGGCAACGCCGTTTATAATGTAGGTATTTTTTATTACCATAGGGCGAGCGAATGGCCGCAAATGTGATTCCTTTCATAATCTCTGGTAGTAAAGCATTCAGACTCGAGCTGGGCTGAGAGGCTATGATAAACGTTCCTTCAGATACTTACATTCATACATACCGTTACGCCTCTTTTCCGCAGGGTAAGCAGAGCCTACTTTGTTCCACTTGCTACGATCCTGACATACCTCTCACTTCATCCACATTCATCAATCTCTTTTTTCCAAAACGCAAAACGTCTCCACGTAACGCTACATTATTCCACATCTATTCAGTTATGTTTTGAATCCTTGCCTTTTCATAGAAATCGTAATCAAATCTCTGCTACAAGCAGGTACGTTAACGTATTTATTATTTAGGTAAGTACTTACAAAATGGGTGTCATTAATTGATTGAGACTCGCTTAGATTTCGCTATTGACATGCCGTCAGGTAGATTTCAAATCCATTTTATATCCATTGACTCTATATACGTCCAACAAAATCGTCAATAGAGAAAAAAAACCTTTTACAATAATCCAAAGCACTCCTTATCGTCGTTCTCCATTCCTGTCAAGACCCCCAGCCATCACTACCGCGGTTATATTTCAGAGCATTCCGTATAATGACCACTGTCATATTACTCCCCTTTATGTGGCCCCAGGACGTAGGCAGTCGTAATAGTAAAATCATCTTAATAACAGATAAAGCCTACTTTCGGCACTTCCGACGAGGTATTGCGCTCGCATAATGTCTTTTGATATGTCACATTCGTCTAGTTTACACCGTTCCATTTAATCTTTCTTCCCATAGGTACGTCAATCATTAAGTGAGTCGCTCGGTGTCCGGTTGCCTATTAAGCAAAATTGACCCCCGGTATTCTATTTCCGGGATTATGGACTAATAGGGACACAATTGTTGCTTTTATGTACAATATATATTTAAAAAGATGTTGATGGACACAGAAGTGTATGCGTCTATTGTTTTTGGGTTAAGCCTAATTAGAGATTCTAAACTAGGTACACTGAAAGGCAGTGAAATATAATTTAGTTTATTAATTCGATAGTTTGGCTGGAATATACATAATTTGTTCCATTTGATGGACTAGAGTTAATAAAAAGCTCAATTCATAGTGTGTCGAATTTAAAATGGCCACCTGTCAGCTAGAGTTCACAATAAGCATTATGGAGACCGAAACTCAATTATAGTGGGTGGTTACAGTTTAAAGCCGGGACCCCTGTGCCAACAAGAAAAATGTTTTTTCTACAAATCGCACCCTTGTGAATGTTTTGGGAAGTAAGCCGAGAGTTAGTAGGTAAAATTTCCGAAAAATATTAAGCGGATATCAACGCTTCAACGAACGGTCGAAGACAGCCACCGTTCGTCGAACAATGAACATCTGTTGAGGATGCCTCGGAGTGGTGAAACACGTGTCCGGAATATTCTACGTGGTGGTGGTTCACATTGTCATTTCTGCTGTTTTTCCGTTGATTTTTGTTGTGTTGTCGTTGTTTTCACGAACATTGAGTGCATAAATAAGATTCGACGGGAGCGTAACTGTTTTGCATGATTTGACCTCACTATACCGCGGAGTAGCAAAGCAAAGTTATCCATTTATTTATTTGAGACTCTACAGGAGTTCATTTTCCACGAATGCACTAGGAAGGCAACCGTCAGAGGCGAGTCGCAAGGCAACAAATAAACAGGAAACAAATACCTAATTTTAATACCGATGACGATCATCCAATATCGAAGAGGAAGAGGTGCTAACAAATGCCTACCAGCCTATGTAATTTATACTTCGAACAAAAATATAAACTTAGACAAAAATTAGAACAATTTACTAAATAAACGCAACTCTTAGACTATGACAACAAAGCCGGTCAAATTGCGCAGACGGCGCGAGGGGGTGGGAATTTAAAAAATAAAGCCCCTCGCTACTGCAAGGGATAATCATGTGCATTCGCAAGCACCCACAAAACCATACTAAAATGGCCCTTAGTTAAACTGAATAGGAGCTACAGAATCAGAGAATGGCAACTATTTCCACAATTCCTTTCTCAGCTAAGCTCTATGCGTGGCGATCACGTGTGGTGACCATCGGTGTATTCACGCCATTGTAACCTTCTTAATAATGTTTCAATACAATTTCTCGCAGATTATAGAAATTTAAGACTTCAATTTGGAGTAATTTTGTTTCTTTGTAACCGTGAGAAGAGAAAGTAATGCTTATAGTTATACATAGAAATCAATGCAAGTTTTTTTCCGAATATCAGGAAGCTTTTTCATGAGTAGCTATCTAAGTAGATAAATACGAGTACGGCTTTGTTTAGGCGGAGCACTTGGCTTGCACAGATTTTGCCAAAGACACTACAAAGCTGAGACTGCGAAAACAAAGGCAAGAATAAAAAACGAGGAAAACATAAAGCAGGAAACCAGGAAGCGTATTCTCGAATAAAAGCCCACTTGAAAACTCCTTAAAGAATTCTAAGCATGTTAAACACAAAACATTATTACACGGCTATCCCTTATTCCCAATACCGTCCGTACACCTCCGCAAATTGTAATCCTCTTAGAAAACATTTCCAATTTAAAAAGAATTCCAGCTCTTATCCCTCGGAGGGCTCGCGTAAAAAATAAAAGGAAAAACGGCGACACACGGCGCGCGGCGGAGGCGTGGAGTGCGCCTCACTTCACCGGCCCCTCGATTCCTTACAGGTCGCTACGTCCGTCGAGAAAGCATCTATTGAAACTCCACTCAGGTCATGTTAGCTATCTATTTAGTATAAAAAGGGTCGAGCGTTTCTCGAGATCCTTTTTTATCCGAAGGAGGCTCCCACCCCCAGCGGGAGGGGGCAGAGCGACGCCACGATTTACAATTTTTGCAAACTACGCTTAACTGTAAGTTTCGTTAACAATAGGTACACGTCTGTTTACGAAGATTGTGCTCCATTTTTGCTAAAAAATAATAGTTATTTACCGCGAAAAACTGTCAGGTGTCTGGCGTTATCTTTATGGATTTTACTGGGATGAAAGGCTGCACTAAAATACCCTAATATGCTTCGGATACATTGCCTGAAAATAATAATATCACGTTGTTCTGTACGCGCAGTACGCCCCTAAGCAACCCCCGTCTTGGATAGTTTCCTCGATTTTTTTACCTGAAAATAATAGTGGCGCGCATCCCCACGGCCCCGCCCGCCAATCTAGCATCAGTTCAAATATTTAAAGGGCGGCTGAATTTGATTTCATCCGTTTGAAGCGGCTCTCTCCCGCAATTGGATCACACAAGCGGTTACGGTTACGACTCGCCCCGGGCGCGCCATCCCAGAGTTATTTCACTAAAATCAACTTATCCAAGCAAATTTGATTCCAATGGCCCCTAAGTAAACTTAAAGTGGCAATTTGAGTGTTGTTTCATGTCACATTTTACAAGCGGCACAGTAGAATATTGAAGGATATTTCCTTTATTGGCAAAATACAAAAGATGGAGAGGTACGGCTCCCATTGCAACATTGTAGCCTACAATTTGTAGGTAAACTATACCTATGTAGGTACTTGTTTTGTTCAACAGGCAGGCTTTTGTGTGTCTACAATGTAACCTATTTCAAAGTTTCCAACTTATTCGAAATGACGTCCAAGGCATGATGTTACTTCAAAATAAGTTGTAGCCGGTGGGTGGCGCGATAGTCGGAGATTGTGCGAAATTGGCCAGTGGCACGGCGCGTCTATCTCAGAATAAGAAATACAAAATATCGTAATCCACATAAGACGGTCGCGGCGCCGGGGGATCGGTTAACCCACGTTACACGACGCTCCCATCGGACGATTCCCACTTTCCACAAAGAAAATACCAATCAAAATTTGATTTACCGCCACCCGCGGCCATACATCAGTCCGCTCTAATCCGCGGAAAGAAAGCCTAAAATCTAAGGGGATCCGGCAAAACTGTCGAATTGAAAATCCTAGTGGCACGAGCCACGTTTAATATTTATGAGCGAGTAAAAAATACGTTTCGGCCTATGAATAAATATCTCGGAGAAACAGGGAGTGCGTGAATAAGAAGTTGCGGTTTCTCGAACGTGCCATGGCTCGGAGACTTATTGCGCGTAAAAAATTCACACAAACCGCACTCTGCGGCATATCGCAGCTACCAGCCATGTTTATAATTGCCCGATAGCAATTTTGCTGCGCATTGATTTAATTCAGTGAAGGTATTTTGTAACTGCTTGTAGTTGGACAGTTAGGTACTTTAATTTATAAGTTAGTTTACGAAACTAACGTAGGTTACGTATTATTAACTTCATCATTGTTTTATCATCAAAAATCCAGCGTTTCTTCGACTGTAAGTGAAAATGAAAAACTGCGTGTCCTAAAACTTCAGTCCCCAACAGTAAATAATATATGGTGATAAGTAGGCATACTGACTTGCCATAAATATTTAGGTACGTGGCGTAAAAGTGAAATTAGTAACCTTAAAATATGGGCTGGGATGGGGAGGCCTATCTCCAACAGTGGACACCCTACGGCTGATATGATGATTATGACAATATGGGCTTGTTTATCTTTAATATTTATCTTTGATTCCTAATTCGATTTAAATATAAACCCAAGATGCGTGCTCAATACCCGCCCTCTCGTACATCTTGCTGCTAGGTATAATACGACAGTCGCTCAATATTCAGTGGCATATAAAAAGGAATAGGACTTTTTGATCAGCCATCACGTAACGGAAGGTTCGGCATTACGCAATAACCTCAGACGAGATGGAATTTATACGCCGCATTAGCATTTGTAAATTCGACATAGTATTTGCCAGGTTTATGAGCCATAACTACGCGTTATACAACTTTATACGCTCGAGATATTTAAAACTGATTCGAATGATAATGATACGAGTTTTTGCTCAACTTTCAAGACACAATACAGGCACGTAAGTGATTTCAATTCGATTCCGCGTATTTTAATAGTTATTTGCTGACTGAATTACAATCAGGCAAGTCGTATAAATAGGTGCTTACTTTTTTATTTATATCAGTTGCACAAGTGGCTACTTATACTTGTTATTGATACAAAATACAATATATTATTGATAACAAAGAACGCATCATGTTTCGTTTGTTTTAAATTTAAATAGAAATTATTTTATTATCACAAGGGCAATGTAGTTTTCCAGATTGTATGGAAAGTTGATAAGTTATATACAAGCATGTGGTTCACGGAAAAATGTCTATCTCTACCAAAATAATGACCTAACTCGCATCTTTAGACATCTTGTAACTATACATCGCAGGTATATCCAAAACTTCCGAAAAAGCAATAAGAAAATTACGAGCCAGAAACAATAGTGGAGGGTCCCCTACCGTGGGTATTTGCATTGAGATCGATCGGAGGGTCGGAGGAATGTCGCAGGGGGCCTGGGGGCCTGGGGGCCTGGGGCCGGGGTCACCGTAAGCCGTTTCCGATAAGGCCCCCGCCGCTATCTGCCTGCCGCACTCGCCTGCAGCCCGCGTGACCGGAATAATGCACCACCCCAAATTGAAATTATTTTTCTATAACGCATTATTGATGACGATTTCGGGATTGAAGAAGTTCTTTAGTTACAGTTTTAGTTTGGAAAACGTGGGCGATAAGAAACTAGTATCAGGTTATTATTTTTTGAATTGAATTATTTTACTGTAGTTACTTTATATGTAATTATGTTTTTATTTTATTTACAGTTGACGATATTTTTGTGTTCTTATGTTTTGACATAAAAATATAGTGTAACTTACAAATAGAAATGTATAAATCTAATCTAATATTTAAAAAAATACCTAATCTTTAGCACCAATTGTCTTAATTATTTACATATTTAGATATTCAATATTTTTTAGTAAAAGTGAATCTCTGACAACGGTTGTTTGTAATATAAGTACTTAAGTTTATGAAAGAAGGGATACATTCCACTGAACTATTAGAGTACGTATACCTAGCAATTATATAAATTCCTTTGCTACAGTAATTTATACCACCGTACAAAATAACACCATAAGGAATTAAGAGTTCGGCATTTATATACGCATGATCGTAAAAGTAGGCAATTTACATTATTATAATAGACAAGGCACACAACATTGTAAACTAGACGATTCCTTGTAATAAATATAATTTCAGCCGTGGTCATGATTTTCCACGTAGACTATACTCGTAATCATCTTGTACATAAATATAAATCAATTGCTGCTCGTTTGTCTCGCTAACACTCGAGAATCATCATCATCATCATCATATATCACGTCTTTATCCCTTACGGGGTAGACAGTGCCTAAGGTTTTAGATTAGACCTGATTGTAGGCGTATAGGTGGAAAGGGGAATCAAAATAGTGATGGGTTGCTAGCCGCATCGCCTATTAGACGATTCCTAAGATTTTCGGACATGGACAGAGAAAGCGACTTTATTTTATACTATGTAGTGATGGATAAACGATTAAATCTACCAATAGGCAACCAGTAGATATACCTAAGCTTCAAAAATTGCTAAACGAAAGTGGTTTGGGCGGACAGTAAACCGTTTGATAAACTGCCAAGTTGTGGAGCACCCTCTTGCGAATTACAAACCATCTTAAGACAACACCTGCACCCCAATCGATTACCGCAAAAACCTTCAAGTGTCGAGATCTCAATCTCGCCTCTCCAGGCATCGGCATGATAAATGCGCTTCCTTTTTATCGTCAGCTCGGGCAGCAGACCCGAGGGTGTCACGCAAAAAATGAATAAGGAAATTTACCTAATGGCCGCGATTCTTTATCCCGAGCCCCATTGTCGCGGGACAATGCTGTAATGGAGGGATGACGTGAGTGGACTCCGACCGCCCTTTATTTTATTCCTTTTTACTTTTTAGTAATTTCCTCTTGAGGGTAGTTTTATGGTCGTAGTTTTCCGATTGGAATTTCATTCTAATTTTGATGCGACGGTTTTCTGTGGAATGGAGTGGTTTGAACTTCTTGTTGGCTTTGTCGAAATTAGACATTTCAACTGTTGAACATGTCAGGAAACGAAGATGTTAATTTGAAGAAAGGTAGAATGATGCTGATATTTATACCTAATTATTAATTAATATTAATAACTTCTTCCATGCTATCTGGGAGCAAATAAAAAACATAGAATGTACCAGTTGCCTTTCTTCCCGCGCAAATGGTAAAAGCCCATCGAGGGATTGGGCGAAAATCTAAGGGATCATGTTATATAGGCGATGTGGTTAGCAACCCGCCACTGTTTTGATTCCCCTTTCCATCCGTACGCCCATAATCGTGCTAAGCGTGGTCTTTGGGCCTTGTTACCTTAGGCTCTGTCTACCCCGTAAGGGATAAAGACGTGATCTGTGTATTGTATGTAATAAGTACCTATTAGGACGCGTAAAAGAGTTTTTTTGCGGTTTTTGATAGTACCTAATTTCTTACATAACGGTTTGCAAGCAAATTTAACAAGAGAATACAAATAATATATTACTTACTACTTACGTTATACTATTAGTGTTTTTAACGTGTTTTTTTTTTATTTGCGTTGTCTGATACTTTTTATGAAATGTATGATTAACTAGATGTTGCCCGCGACTCCGCCTGCGATGACTTCGCTTATCGCTATCCCGTGGGAACTATGCTATTTTCCGGGGTAAAAACTATCTTATGTCCTTCCGCGAGACAACTATCAATAAAATTGGTTAAGCCGTTTTGCCATGAAAGAACAACAAACATACAACCATCCAAACTTACAAACTTTCATTCATACATACATAAGTCACGTCTTTTCCTTTACAGGGTAGACAGAGCCTAAGGTAACAAGACCTAAAGGCCGCGTTTAACATGATTGGTACAAACTTTCGCCTTTATAATATTAGTAAGATGCTAATTTTTAATTTCATTGTAGATTTTTTGTTTAAAAATACTTAAATTCAAAGTTTATAATTTTACTTGAAGAAGCCTGTCTGTTTTGGAACTAATATAAATAATGAATTACTTAATTTGTGAGATATTTTTTTATTTTGAATTTCAATTCATTTTATGAGTATTTCACAGAAACAAGAAACAATTAAAGGAAATTTAGTGCTTACTTATATGCATGATTAATAACTTGTTTCACCACCATTTACACTTTTAGCAAAATAAAAATAAATTCAGCACCACACCCCTTCAAGGTAATTTAACTTTGTGGTACCTGCTTAAGACATTAGAGTCTAACAAAACTACAATTACAATTAAATAAGACATACCTTTAAATTGTAGAGCTATCCATGTGCAAATCCATAAACCGTGAAATCCAAAAAAATAATCCATCAAATTAATCTTCATTTATTATACCTACCACCAAATCACAAGCAAAAACTTCAACAGAATAAATTTAATTTGTGTACACCAATATAAAACGATATAAAGGGTGCGTGAATTAGAGGGACACCCTTATTTGCATGTTACAGACAGGTTACTGCTAACAGGTTTGGAAGGGCACTGATGCTTCGGTACGGAGTATCCACCGAGCGGTGCCCAAGCTTCTCTCCGGACGAATACATTCAGAAATCTTCAAACCCAGGCCTGCCATTGGCTAACAAACCCCATACCCTTTTGCGCGTGTGCTAAAAAACGAAAGGGTTAAACAACTTACCCCTTTTTTAACATCCCCTGCACAATGTCTGATTTCAGTGCGCACCCCTAGCAAAGTATTTATCATTTATCAAAAAAAATTAAGCAACTGTTCTTGTAAAGCAAAGGATAAACAATATTCTTAGAAGAATAATATTACAGCAATGATAGTATTATAATTTGTTAAAAAGAATACTCACCATAAATTAGTATTTGTATAAAATTCAACAATTTCATTATAAATTCAACACACATTGCCCTACCTCATTCTGATAGCAAATTGCGCTAGGGAAGATTAAAAAACAACCCTTCACAGCGTAGTAAAGGGTAAAAAAGTTACAAAAGATTATAAATAAACATACAATAGAGAAGCAAAAAATCTCCCGCGACCTTATTGAGAGTTCCATTTTACGTATTGAAGTTTGACATAATAGCAATGCAAAATTTAAATAAAACGTCCATATTTTTGTGACTTATTATATACACTTTTCTTAATTTTTCTTGTTTGGTTTAATTCATTACAGTTTCTTAATCACGTGGTAAACAAGACAATTTCAAGATTTTAGTAACGTGTAGTAGTGAAATCGCGTATATTGAAACGTACATTTAAATTCTTTCTACGCAATTTCCTTTTGATTCCGTGTACGCAAGTTGTTTCAAATGACAAAAAAAAATTGAAGTTCATTAAGCCCAGTCGTGCAATTATTTAAATTGATAAGCCTAGATAAGATAAAGGTCAATTGAATTTATTGAGATCATAAATCGGTTTTTCAGTGGTAAAGTAAAAATAAGAAGACAAAGGTCTTATGCAAAATGAAACATAGCAGCTGTCAATGTCATCTTCGCTTAGTCAGTTTTGACGTTTACATTTCATGACTTTTTTCTTTCGTTTGATGTCTATGGCTGATTTCCCGTTAATTCGCCTAATAAGATTAATTAATTACCAGAATAAGTAAAGTAATAAATTAAGATGACACTCTATCATTTCGGGAATTGCATCGCGTTAGTTTACGCGCCATATCATATGGCATACAAGTTTTCTGGAGTGTAAGTATAGCCATTTTAGGTTAGACTGATAAATGATAATCTTCTAAGACTTCACAAATAAATGGGATTTTATGTATTTCAGATCTGAATATGCTACGTTCTCAAAGTGCGTGTATGCCGGTGGGCTGTACATCTTCACTCAGCTCTGTAAAATGCTGCTGCTAGCTACATTCTTCCCTGATTCTGATTCGAGCCAAACCACTGGTGAATATGATGTATTTTTGGTAAGTTCAGATGAAAAACGAACACTAATGTAATGATTATGACTTTCTTTGTGATAACGCTTTCTGTTGGGAGTCCTAATCCACCTTGAAGTAGAATATTGCCATCATGTACTCCTATTTCTGGAATTTTATTCAGTCCCAACCGCAATCTTGTTTATGCAATACAGTTTAACTCCTGTTTAATTAATAAGTATACTTCCAATGTTGCTATCTTCACATTCTTTGATAGAAAACTAGTGTGAGACTTAGATATAATTTATTAATATTGAAAACACGATTCACTGGCTTTTACTCAAAGTATGTCTGACATATTTCCAACCAATCTTTGTTTTTTCTCGCAGTGAGCTTGTATGGTCTGCTAAATAAGTGCTGTATCACTTTCTATCCAACTTCCTATTGAATGAAAATTTGCTAAAGTCAAACTTTCAAGTATTTTACTTATGGAAAGAGGTACCCAAACAACAAAGCTGGCCACATGATGGTAAACGATCACCACCCATAACCAGCATCCCCAGGAGAGTTGACATGCTGAGGATTGTCCGCCTGTACCTATGGATGGTCAAACAACTGCATAAACTTTGATGGTACACTTTCTCAAGATATGCTTCCACTATTTTCAGGAAATCTTGAAAGCGACCGTTGACCTGGCTGATCTACTTGGCTTGTACTTCGCTATCAACTCTGTCCCCGGGAAGGGCCATGCTAAAATTCTCACCGCTGCCATTGGCTGGGCCAGTGCCGAGGTTTGTATCACAAAACAATTGTATATTTTGCAAATGCTTTAACAAAGAGTTGCCCAAACATGGTTCTTGCATGGCCCGGTAATTTTCACACTGCCCCTTCATAACTCACTTAAAACTATTAAATTCAAGCTGTTTTTCAATAGTAGATATTATTTTAAAACAAGGTGGAAATGTTGTGACCCGGTATTTTATTTGAAGGCCTGGTACCAATGCTTTAACATATTTAGCACCAAAAATATTTGACCCAGGAGACAACCAATGAGGCTGGCATAGTCACTTAGATGCACTTAAGCAATCTGTCCGTGAAGGGCATGTTTAGCATAATAATTGTGGCTTTATATGTGGAATGGGGAATCAAAATACTAATATTATTAGAGATACTTGAAACACTGGTATTAATATTAAAAATCGTCTTCAGTTCATATAAAGACCTTTAATTTCATAGTCAGGGCTGTTCAATGTCCAGCCATCATACAACAATACATAATTTTTCAGGAGGAATGGATGAGAGGATTTATCATGGGAAAAAAAAGTTCTGCCCTAACTAAACTGCTTACTTTTTTTTAAAGTACCTTTGTCTATGAAAAGGTGCTGACCTGTTTGAGCCACATCCAAAAACGTTTTAACAATATGTTACAGGTGTTAGTAACCCGCAGCGTTCCTCTCTGGGTGGGCGCTCGGGGCTCCGAGTTCGACTGGCGCTACGTGCGCTCCGCCGCCGAGTCCAATGTGGCGCTCCTCCAACACGCCGCCACCGCAGCCCTGGTGTGGCTGTGGACGCGCTCCGACCTACCCCGCAAACACTCGCCCATCGTGATCGCCCTTCTCGCTTTATCCCCGTACAGAAGCCTCTTGGAAGATGCTATAGGTTCTCTGTTGTCTTTGAGCGCGTGGGCCTTACTTGGAGTCCGAGCACTGAACGCGACAGCGGTCGGCTTGAC
The DNA here is from genome assembly GCA_949127965.1 of Pandemis corylana. Classification (NCBI taxonomy): domain Eukaryota; kingdom Metazoa; phylum Arthropoda; class Insecta; order Lepidoptera; family Tortricidae; genus Pandemis; species Pandemis corylana. Next base: position 15,648,338 of record OX421858.1, on the reverse strand, counting down.
TGCCTTAGGGATGTATGCAGTATTAGCGCAGCAGATTGGAATGTGATGTGTAATGTAATTTGAATTAGGGATTCTTATTTATGTGTAAGTAAATGGTGTGTTGAGTAAAATGCGTTGTTTTTAATGGGAAATAGTTGGTGAGAACAGTGGTGTTACTGGCAGTACTTTAAACGCCTGAACCCTCTAATATGTTTAATGAAGACAAGTGAATAAAAAACTTCAGTTTAGCTGGGTTTATTTATTTTATTTCTTTCTCTTTGTGTTCCGCCAGTTTATACGATTAAAAGCTCCAGAAGCTTTCATTCTAGATTCGTTGTCGCGCTAAATGTTGATAGGCTAGACAATTTATATTTTTGGACACCACTTCGATGGTTCTTAGCACAACAATGTGGCAGACCGCAAAAGTAAGGAAGAAAAAGACCGTTAAGTCTTTCTCATGCGCAGTCGTGTTAGCCGTGTTAGCACCCCAGGGTTAAAATCAATCCTTATCCTTATCCTTACTATCCTTACTAATATTAAAAATGCGAAAGTAACTCCGTCTGTCTGTCTGTTACCTTTTCACGCTTAAACCGCTGGGCCGATTTAGTTGAAATTTGGTATATAGATAGTTTGAGTCCCGGGAAAGGACATAGGATAGTTTTTATCCCGGAAAATCGCATAGTTCCCGCGGGATAGCACAGCCCAAACCACTGGACTTAGAGACTTGAAATTTTGCACATAGATACCTTATACAATGTAGGCATCCACGAAGGAAGGATTTTTGGAAATTCCCACGGGATAAGGAAAAAAAACGGGATTTATATATTCAGTTCTTACGGGAACGGGAAGCGGGGATGCTCATGGTTCACGCGTGCGAAGCCGCGGGCAGAAACTAGTATGTAATAAAAATGCGATATAATAAAATTATAGTACATTTTACTGGAATTCTTATTTGTGTAAGTAAAATTAACAAATATCGGTTAAAACAATGTCTCGAACGGCATTTTTTTTTATCTTATCTGTGCACTATACCTTTGCTTGTGTGCTCAAGCAGTGTTGCCAAATCTCACGTTTTAACAGAAGATCTTTTATTATTTGCTTGTAAATTGAACGCGTGGTTAAATGTACTGTACCGCAATATTTTACTTTTATTAAATGGTACCATTAATCTGCCAATTGTATGAAGTGAATAAAACTATTTAAATTTCAAAATCTTGACCTTGTTTTATTTATTTTACTTAATGCCTTACAACCCCCACATGCACGTGGTTTTGTTTGTAGTTAATGTTTAAATCAATCCATCTCTCCGCGCCACTCCGTTTTACGAAAATGCATTCTATGAAGCATTGTAACCCTTTCCACCACTGCAACGGCAACGTTGATGGCTGAAATTTCTAAAATGTTGCTCATTTCGTCAAATTCCGCATTTTCCAAATTTAACCTGGCAACATTGTGCCGTATTTTACTTACTTTGTTCTCCGTGTGTGTGTCCTGTCTTGTCAAATGCTAATCAAGGCAGACAGGTTTTGGTTGTTTTGCGAATTTATTTCCTTCTGCCATATTTAGATTTTACGGCTGTGTGATTTTATTCAGGTCATCTTTACGTGTACGTTTTCGTATTTTGTATAAACAAGTATCAACGCCATGTGGATTCTATAATCGGAGGGGTCGTATTGAAATCGCGATGTTGTTAGCTTTGTCGATTGTTGTTCTTCTGTCTGTAAGTAATGCTCAGTACAGATCGAGATGTGGACTAAACGCTAGCACGACGCTCACCGAGACAGGAGACGGTGTGGACGGCCGCTACACAGTGGAATGGTGCTCAAAACTCCAAGATGTAGCGACTGAGTGGAATTTCAAAATGGACTACATCGATTTCCATAACGGGTCGAAGCGATGCCCCGAGAGCGACTCCGTTTTGGCCTCGATCAGCCTGAGTCGGTTCTTGACCATACATTCTGTGTTTACTGAGAAACTGCAGAGGCCTTTACCTGACTGTGACTATGTAAGTCTGTTTTAGTATATGCTACCTATATTGCCATAACACAGAGGGGCTACTCCGAAATTCGATTTTCGAAGTTCGTTTCGTTCCGTTCCACTGACACTAATAGTCATTAATTTGGGAGTGAAAGGGACGGTATGACACGAAGTTCGAAAATCGAATTTCGGAGTATAAGGTCAGATATACGACTTCAAGCGCAAGCTGAAGGATCACTTATTGACGCTCCAAAAATCCTTACAATAGTCCTCCAGCACTTTGCACATTGATATGCCAGCCTGTTGTTTTTGAATTTCAATTTAGTTTACCCTCCTTTTTATTTTTTGTTTATTGTAAACTATCTATTTACTACTTTATTTACTTAAAATCTTATGGATTATGTAGTATATTTTATCTGTGTACCGTTTCGTGAGTCTCAGACGGTTCTGGCTGAAAATCTGTGCTGCAGGTGTTTAACACCTCAGTGTAATGCTGAGCCAGCGACTGTTTCACTTTTGTGAAGACACACACAACGCTGATGATCTATTTTTCATGTCTGTGTTTTTTTTTCTTGTTACTTTTCTATAAAATTGTGTGTATTCTCTTATATTTGTGTGTCTTGCAAAAAGGAATAAATGTCTTCCTTTCTTTCTTATGTGCGTTATTTTAGCGAGCTGAATATGCTTAGTGTGAGGTGCACAGAGTTACTTTAACACATACATACATACATACACACATAATGTCTATCCCCTGAGGGACAAGACAACCACAGGGCAACAAGACCTAGGTCATGTTTAGCATGATTGTGGCTATATATATAGGTGGGAAGGGGAATCAAATGTTCATATCTGCTTCAAAATTGAGTTGCACGATTCCACCTGGACAAACATACTTACATAATGTTGCAAGTTAATATAAAGCTTGTAAAAAATAGTGATGTAAGTCAGTAATGTTAACCATAAGTAGACCTCGGATTTTATGCATTTGCATATTTGCATATGCAAATGCATATAGCTCTCTGATTATGGCGTTATCGCAAATTTTAGCTTTTCTTTCCCAATCGTGCATATTTCGTTTAGTAGCGGGAGGCACGCATAGGGACCTAGGTGACGAGTGACGACGAGTGGGGGCAAGAGCGCAGCGGCTTACTGAATGACGTAAATTGATGTAGAGAGCTCGGTTTTAATAATAATCACTGACAAAACGACCAAATACACAGATCTCTCAATTGAAATAAAAACACAATGGCAGGTGAATAATGTAAAGACTGTACCAATAATTCTCTCTACAACTGGCGTTATCCCCAAAACACTCCACGCAAGCCTCCGGGCTCTCGATATACCTCAATCCGCATACACACTCCTACAAAAAGCTGTCATCCTCAACACATGCCGTATAGTAAGAAAATTCTTGTCCATGTCACAAATTTGCACAAAATTAAAGCACTTGGCTTAGGTCCGTGCGAAGTATTTCCTCCTAGGGAGAGATTTAGTTAAAAATAAGAATAATAATAATAATAAAGATATTTATTGCCACAACACAAAAAAGACATGATACATATTTATCCAAAAGATGCACACAATAATAATTAAAAAAAAAAAAAGAAACAACAATATAATATGTACATAACACAATTACACAAAAACAATACACAACAGTTGGTGGCAACAGGCTCAGGCTCAGCATGAGCTGCCAGTTTAGATTTAAAAAAAAAAAACAAGGATGGTCTTGGCGTATAAAATGATACTGGGTGACAAACGTCTCAAATTTGCGCTCGAAAATGTTGAACAGTACTTTTGTATATTGTCACAAATAGTAGGGGAGCCCAAGAGAGGGGATTTCGGGAGTTACGCGCGGCAGATTAACATACAGGGAGATACTTTGTACCCTCCTAAAAAATTATGCGTACATTTAATATTTCGCTGTTTTTATACCCTGTTTAATTAAAATGTATAAAGATAAAATATGGTTTTTTGATATTTCTTTATGCATATTTTTTTAGTGCATATTGTGGTCTTTTTTCATGCAGACTGGCACTTTTTTAGTGCATATAATCCGATGTCTACCCATAGCCAATGATTTTGACACAGGCATCAATTCAAACAGGTCAGTAGGGAGAAGACTAGCTGTTATACACAGCCCCCCCCCCCCCCCCCCCCGTGTCAATATTATAGTTACATAAGAACCTTCTGACAATATCAAACTCAACAAAAAAAAGAATTAGCAAAATCGGTCCAGCCGTTCACTTGTAATGCTAGGACCAAGGGAAATAGGGATTCATCACTGCATAGTATAGAATAAAGTCGCCTTCTGCTGTCTGTACCTGTGTATGCTTAAAACTATGCAACGGATTTTGATGCGGTTTTTTTAATAGATGCATACAAGAGGAAGGTTTATATGTATAATTCTATGCAGACAAAGTCGCAGGCAGAAGCTAGATACCCGGGACCTCTAGCTTCATAGTCAGGGTCACTAACCACTAGGCTATCCGGTCGTGAAAAAAAAAAGCCATTTTTATAAAATCTAAAAACGATGCCATGGTTCCTAAGAATGGATTCCCCTATCTTTAGTTTTTGACACCTCCCCAATGACAGTTTGGATTGATCATACAGGTATGTTGAGCAGTCACTAAATTCCAATACTAAGAAAGGTGTTCCAAATTTTTCATTTAAAGTTACAAATTGTTATTTTATTATTTATTTTAGTGATGTCGAGTTCTACTGACATACATAAATTATGTTATTGCATCATAAGTATTATTTAAAACGACAACTTTATTTTGTATTGTTAGGAGCTAAACCTTTTGAACTGTGACCTACAGAGGAACCTTTTTCAATAACTAACAGATCTGTTAATAACTTGTTTTGCCTGCTAAAGTCTATTTAAAATTTTCTAATAATAGTTGTATAGCTATGCAACAACCACATTGTTATGCTATGTTTGCCTGCCTTAAAGGGTCTGTTCACTAAAATGTATCTAAAAAATTCTAAATTCAAAAATTCAAAAATTGTATTCTGTAAATAGGCCGCCAAGGGCTCTTTTACATGTTTTTTTTAAACTACCAGCGCAATCGGAAAGACCATTGCCAAGAAGAATGCGCCGCAAGAAACTTGGCAGAAAGTATTTTTTTCAAAATAAAATAAATTTACAACAATACTTAAATTCAACTTAAGTAATAATCCTACTATCCTACTAATATTATAAATGTGAAAGTTTGTGAGTATGTTTGGATGTTTGTTACTCTTTCACGCCAAAACGGCTGGACAGATCTGGTTGAAATTTGGAACGTAGATAGATTATAGTCTGGAATAACACAGGGGCTGCTTTTTATCCCGGAAAATTGTGTAATTCCTTCGGGATAGCGGTAAACAAATTCTATGCAGATGAAGACAAGTTGCGGGTAACAGCTACTAATATTATAAACGCGAAAGTTTGTAAGTATAGATGGATGAATGTTTGTTACTCTTTCACGCCAGAACGGCTGAACAGATCTGGATGAAATTTAGAACATAGATAGATTATAGTCTGGAATAACAAATAGGTTACTTTTATCCCGGAAAATTGCGTAATTCCTGCGGAATAGCGATAAACGAATTCTATGCAGACGAAGTTGCGATTAAAAAACCAGTCATGTTTTCTTCACTGGTAATAATATATTATGTATTTTCAGTACAATTGCACCACCTGCTCAGATCTGTTCTGTTCTCCAGTCCATTATGGTTGCCAGGTAGAGATCGCTCTGTAGCGATAAGGCCGCCTATTGTTACCTTATAATATTCTGTATACCTTTTTTCTGTTTTGGTTGTTATATGTGGTGAACAAAAAAATTTACCTTGCTACTCCGCTACTCACGTGCAAGATAACCAAGCCTGTGTGAAATATATATGTTTTTCATGCAATACCTCCCTCCACTACTGCCAATAATAATAATAATAATAATAATAAAAATCTTTATTGCTAATGACAAGGTACTATAGAAACAAAAAATGGCATGCTATAAACTTAAAAGTAACAGTACACAAGTTTAGCAACGGGCACCAATCTCAGCGTGTGCTGGGCTCGAGAGCTCAGCGCTGGTTTACAGAAAGGCCCCTTGATGTGGTACATCGCAGCCCCTGCGTGAATACAAAACAAACAAAAAAAAAAAAAAGTAAAATCTGGAAAGGAAAATAAAAATAAAATAAAATGTGTGTGTGTGTGTGTGTGTGTGTGTGTGTGTGTGTGTATGTGTGGTAGTGCGAGTGACTATTATTCATTGGGGGTTTTTCTGTTTCTCAAACAGGAGGTTCCGAACAAGTTTCTTGAACCTTAATAGCGACATAGGCATTCTAAATGGTGGCGGTAGATCGTTCCAGACTTTACTGGCAGCAAATTTAAAACCCCCTCTAAATAGAACCGTTCTGTGTATTGGTAAAACTAGGTTGTTCTCCCTGTGGCTCCTAAGTGGCTTGACTCGTGAATCTTTTACCCACTTCAGTTTCTCGTACAAGTATCGCGGTTTGCCAAATTCGATCACTTTACGAACTGTACAAGCCAGATGAAGCTGCCTTCGACTGTTCATGTTGAGGAGCCCCTTCTCCAAAAGGTACGGTGTAATACGAGCTCGTTTAGGAACATTGTAACAAAAACGTACACATGCGTTCTGTACACGCTGTATGGACTTCTTTGTTACCTCTAGAAGGCTTGGTCCATACACGATGTCTCCATAGTGAAATTGCGAGAGAACCAGGGATTCAGTTACAGTTTGCCTAACCTGCTCAGACAAATATTTTCACATAAATAAAACACACATAAATCCCACAAACTTAATTATCCCTTACACCGCACAAACACTGACGATTTTCGATCCCTCTACGGGATCATTATCAAAGTTTAATGAGCACAACTTGCGAACCCTATGTTATATGTGGTGTTCAATAAACAGTTATTGTATTGTATTGTATTGTAATAGTGGTAATCCCATGCAGTGTAGACGTCGCATGACCCATGACGCATTGTCGCATTATCGTGTTCAGAGCTATTTGTTATCTGTGCCCCCGCTGACCTTGAACTCGCGTCGAGTCGATGTCACGTTGTACGCAAATCGTTCGATCGTGTTTACATAACAACTTCATAAGTCCGCCATTGTTATGACAACTCTTTCCTCTAGTGTTGCCGCTAGGGATTGCATAAACCGTACAGATGAAAAAACCGGTTTTTAACCGCATTACGGAATCAATTACCGGTTAACCGGTTTTTTACCGGTTTTCATTATTTTCTTCAATTTTACTCAAATCATTATTTAATCATTTCATAATTTAACGTTCTTATTGCTTCATGGAATAAAGTATTGCTTAATTTATAAATTAAGCAAGTCAGCATTTGTTTAGCAGAAAATAAAACAAGTTTGTTTTGATCTACTGAAACTTTCAGATGTCAAGAATCTTAATAAAATGCGTTTTAAATGTTGTAAAATATAGATGATAATAATAATATATAATAAGCCAGAATATTGAACGTAACAGTTTTAGTCTCACTGTAGTATATAGGATTAAATAATCAACTTATTATAGTTTTTATTTCTTTCGGTTTTAATCCGGTTTTTGCGTCCCGAAAACCGGTTTTTTGCCTTTAACCAAAAAAGTCCGGTTAACCGGTTTGCACTCCCTAGTTGCCGCAAAATCGATACGCCCACAGTCTTGCTAAACGTGGCCTTTAGGTCTTATTACCTTAGGCCCCTTCTAACCCTGGAAGACGGACCCAGCGTACGGGCCCTCCCCTTTTTGGCGCGGCCCTTGCCGAAAACCGGGGCCACCGGGGGGGCGTTTGTGGTGAAACCCTAGTGGCATCCCACAGCGTCCCCATCACACCGGATTGAGGCAACGCCGGAGAGTTTTTAGTTCGGGTATACCCCTTCGGGGGGGAGTCCCACATAACCCTAGGCATCCCCGTGCCTAGGGCATCCATAAAGATTTCCTCTCCGTTAAAAACAAAAAGGCCCTGTCTACCCCGTGAGGGATAAAGGCCTGATTTATGTGTCAGTAAATGTACCAGTTGCGCAAATCATAGGAATCATGTTATAGGCGATGCGGCTAGCAACCCATCACTATTTTGATTCCACTTTCCACCTATACCCCCGCTCCCCCCTAGGTCTTGCTAAACGCGGCCTTTAGGTCGTGTTACCTTAAGCGCTGTCTACCCCGTGAGGGATAAATACGTGTTTTGTGTTTGTGTAAGTGTATGTTCATAAGTCCGCTATTATTGTGACATCACTTTCCTCTATTTGGGGGTACTGTTGGGAAACAGGAAAATCTAATGGAATAATGACGTTTATTTGCGAGGTCACGCTTTTGCGTTGAGGCTTTTATGTGATTTTATTTAACTTGCAATGTTTGTTACGTAGAATGTATCAGTTGCTTCTCGTCCCGCGCAGATGGTAAAAGCCCATCGAGGGAATGGGCGAAAATTTTAGGAATCATATTATAGGCGATGCGGCCAGCAACCCATCACTATTTTGATTCCCCTTACCATCTATACGTCCATAATCATGGTAAACATGGCCTTTAGGTCTTGTTGCCTTGGGCTCTGTCTACCCTGCAGTGGCTTGGCGTCAAATATATCAGAAGGCAAGCCAAAGGGAATTGCCCCAACTGCCTGAAAATAGGCAAGCCGGTGGGAATCAAGTTCTATGGACCCCACGCCACTGCTACCCAGTAAGGGAAAAGGGGGCGTCCATTAATTACATGAGGCATTTTTAAGGATTTCTTGACCCCCCCTCCCCCCTTGGTGAGATGTCGTAAGATTTCACTCGACCCCTTCCCCCCTACCCAAATCTCACGTGAGATTTTTCAAAACTTGTACTTTGGGTATAAAAGTATTGGATTTATTAAAAAACATTACCCAATTTGTTTAATTATGACAAATATAATTGTGTCAGATTTTGTCATATTTTATTCAAGATACGTTTTTTATTTTCATTCAACTTTAATTTAACTTAATTTTTACGCAGTTTTATACCATTTTCTGCCAAAAAAAAATTACGTGATATTTGCCAAGACCCCCCTCACCCCCAAGTGAGATTTAGTAAGATTCGGCTCAGTTTTGAACGAAGAAATAGGACTAAGAAAAGCTGTTTCCATCATTCATATCATTTGAAGACCCAGGGTTTCGTTAATCAGAACCGTTTGTTTCCCAGACGTGCCTCTCCAAGCCCCTGGACCTGGTGTTTTCGGGGTGCTACGTGGTTCAGAACCAGCTGTCGCGGCTGAACGGACGGCGGACCTGGCACCGGAACGTGTCCAACCACCTCATCGAGAACCGCTTCCACAGTGCCCAGGAGATCAACAAGATACGGCCCTTCTATGACATCGAGAGGGATGGGTGAGTCACTGGTTTATAAAGGGCCTGGTGGTGGACCTGGTGTTCTTGGAGTGCTATGAGGTGCAGAGCCAGCTGTCGCGGCTGAAGGTACGCTGGACATGGCACCATGAGTCTAGTAGTTGGTCGAATGAAATTCATCGACATTTCAGGAAAATTATAAAATAAACCTTACCGAACCTTATTAACAATAACACCCACAGCATACATATATACCGTCACGCCTCTTTTGCGCAGGGGTAGGCAGAGACTACTTTGTTCCACTTGCTACGATCCCACAGAAAGCGTATGTAAAATATATACCTACCTACTGAAGTAGATATTTCCGATTGCAGCTGGCAATACTTTAGATCAAACGATCATTCGATCAAACATTAGGTACATGGATCAAACAATAATTCGACCAACCGAAAGGCTACCAGCGGCCCGATTTTTAAAAGCACATCACTCGAAAGTGGTATAAATCAGCTTAAATCTCCAAAACTACAGCTCTAATCAAAGTGTTGACTAGTTACCTGCTATGGGTGGTGTAGGGGTATAGCACGCGTCACGGAATGACGAGGATCCGGGTTCGATTCCCGGCCATAGCTTTACTTTTCGGATTTTTCATGTGTTCTAATTTTCACTGACATTTAGATTTTTTTTTTATTTTATTGAATCAGGCGTTACTTTGCGGAGGTCCATTTCAATGAACAAAAAATTTACCTTGCTACTCCGCTACTCACGTGCAAGATAACCAAGCCTGTGTGAAATATATATGTTTTTCATGCAAACCCTCCCTCCACTGCTGCCAATAAAACACATATAAATCCCACAAACTTAATTATCCCTTACACCACACAAACACTGACGCGTTTCGATCCCTCTACGGGATCATTATCAAAGTTTAATGAACACAACTGTTACACATGCAAACCATGCACGTGAGTAGCGGAGTAGCAAAGTAAATTTTTTGTTCATTTTTTTTTAGTTCACAAGATTAATGAGAGCTGTGATTGTATTCTATGCTACTCGTATTTCAAATCCAGCACAATTTTTCATCACTTTCGTGTGGTATTTTCACACGTGTGCTTTCAGAAATCGGGCCCCAGGTAGAAACTACTGGGAAATAAAAGTTGAAACCACTAGGAGCCCAGGTATAAAACCATTACTGTATATATCAGAACCCGTGTCGCCTTGTCCATTCTATTTACGTTAGAAACACGTGAAAGGAATTCACATTTTTTTTATACATACACACATACACAAATCACGCGATAGACAGCCTAGTGTGGCAAGATCTAGGCCACGATTAGCAAGATTGTGGGCGTATAGATGGCAAAAAAATGCAATCAAAATAGTGATGGGTTGCTAGCCGCATCGCCTAACATGATTCCTATGATTTTCGCCCATTCCCTCATAACTATCATTCATTTTGAAGTAACTATAAAAATAACCGATATGCTATCACTATCAAAAGACTTGGTTCTATCAGTTTCTAGAAAAATAGTTTTAAGGTTTTTATCCTACTAATATTATAAACGCGAAAGTTTGTAAGTATGGTATGGATGGATAGATGGATGTTTGTTACTCTTTCACGCCAGAACGGCTGGACAGGAGGCGTTCAAGTATTACGTAACGCGGTTTGGGGGGGGGGGGGGGGGTATCGTAAAACGTTACGATGCGTTACAGAAGCGGGGGGGGGGGGTCTTTCTTACAACACGTTACGTAACGTTTTCTTTTTTTTTTTTTTAATAAAAAAATATGGAATTAAAACTGCCAAGTTAACAAACTACGCATGTATTGCGGGTTAAGCATCCCTTGTGTTATTTAATATTATTACCGCCAAGGCGATTAAAACTAGAACACGGATATTATAGCGACTTTCTTGTACTTTACGCAACATAAATTTTGACACTTTTGGGTAAAAATGGTCACTTGAGTGTTACGTAACGTTTAGAGGGGGGGGAGGGGTTACAGAAAAACGTTACGGCGCGTTACAAGGGGGGGAGGGAGGGTCAAAAATCTTCAATAATTGCGTTACGTAATACTTGAACGCTCCCACAGATCTGGATGAAATTTGGAACATAGATTATAGTCTGGAATAACACATAGGCTACTTTTTATCCCGGAAAATTGCGTAAGTTGCGGGCAACAGCTAGTAGGATATAAAACGGACAAAATAGGTAATGAATCGTAGATCTTTAAAGTAAACATGAATAAAAAACGATAAAGCCACATCATATATTTCCAATGTTTGTTAACTGTTTTAAAGCGGTTGCTTGTATAAGTAAGTTTGAACACCTTTTTAAATATTATTCTGTATTTTTTAATTGTGCCACACGTGTTCCATACTTTCCATGCATAAGACGATGTTCGAATCAAAAAATATTATTATGCTGGTCTGGGAGTAAAGGAAAATCATAGAATGTACCAGTTGATTCTCTTCCCGCGCACACGGTAAAAGCCCGCGGAGGGAACGGTCGAAAATCTTAATTGGGTGACAGACGGGCGAGCGAGTAAGTTCGCGTACCGACGGCTCGACGACTTTACTCGCCTGTGTGTCAATCTAAATACGCGTACTTTTAATGTAAAGTACAGGCGAGTAAAGTCGTCGAGCCGTAAGTACGCGAACTTACTCGCCCGTCTGTCATCCACTTTAGGTATCATGTTTGAATGATGTGTCTGTACGACACAATTACACGATTTACAAACGAAACAATTACACCGGGGATCAGAAAACGTTGTTTTTCAAATGATAGGTACACACGGCAATATAATCAGGTAAGCACCTACGCACGCTCGCGCCGTATCTATCCTGCTTACCGAATAGCTTTGCTGTGTGTAATATCAAATGAATCAAAAATTTTACTTCTTGATTTTTTTACGTTTACTTTTACGGTTTTACCGTTAGAAATAAATTTTTAAACGACACTGAAATTGTTACACACAGAAAAAATCGAAAAGTAAAGCTATGGCCGGGAATAGATAGATAGATAAAAATTTTAATCACCACAAAACATACATGGCCCAAAACAGCATTGGTAATTAACAAAAGTAAAAACAACTTATAAAATGAGGTCGGTTAATAACATGCAACACGGTTCCAAAAGATATTTAAAACTAACATTAAAATAACTAATAAAAAAAGGGAAAGCAAATAATTTTGAATATTAGAGAGCTCAGACTCAGCATGGACTGCAACTACGAATAGCTGCAGAGCTGGTATTTTGTCAGAGACTCGAATCGAAGTAAAATTCTTGTCATTTGTTAGGAATCATCACTATTTTGATTCCCCTTTCCACCCACATACATACATCACGTCTTTATCCCTTACGGAGTAGACAAAGCGTAAGGTAACAAAACCTAAAGGCCACGTTTAGCATGTTTGTGGGCGTATAGGTGGATAGGGGAATCAATATAGTGATGGGTTTGCTAGCTGCATCGCCAATTCAAATTCAAATTATTTATTAAAATAATCAATTGTACAAATAAATTATAAATGGTTAGTAAGCACTATATTATGTCTATCTATGTATTAGTAAGTACACAACAAAATTAACAACTAAACTAATGACTCGACATAAAACAAGTGTGCCTGCGCTTACAACGAAAGTATATTATAAACTGTGCGTAGAGTAATTAAATTAAATGCCTAAACTAGGATACGAGAGTACCCTGTATCTTAGGCAAAAGATAGGGTCTATGATTAAATATTAATTGATACAGGGGTTATTATATTCTATACAAAGTTAGAAATCAGCATTTTTATAGCATACTAGCCTTCCGTCCGCAACTTCGCCCGCGGTAAATTAATTTTCCCGTAGGAAAAGGTATTTTCCGGCGGTAAAGAGTAGCCTATGTCACTCAGTGATAACGTAGCTTTCTAACGGCAAAAGAATTTTTGAAATATGTCCTGCAGTACACTTTCGGAGCCTATTCAATGCAAACAAACAAACAATCAAATTTTTCTTCTTTATAATATTAGTATAGATTAAACTAAGGATTACCTAATGATGAATAGTTAATTAACTAAGTTATGCAACTATCTTCAATAACATGATTCCTAGGATTGTGGCCGGTTCCTTCGACTTGCTTTTATTACCTGCGCGGGAAGAGAAGCAACTGGTACATTCTATGTTTTTTCTTTACTCCCAGACCATTGTGGAAGTTCCTTTCCGCCTCAAGGTGGCCTTTAGGTCTTGTTACCTTAGGTTTTATGCATGTATGTTATGCGTTCGAGAAGTATTTTGTGACCGAAAACTAAAACGAGGCGTAGTTTCCTCGGCAGAGTCATTTGTAACGTGTCGGTAGAGCGCGAAAATAACAGGAAACCGCCGAAACCGATGCAAAACCACAATCTATCTTTTAATTAATGGATGGAACTTGTTTAATGAAATTATAATTTTTAATAGTGTTAGTCAAAATCGAGCTGTGGTCAAATTAGGTAACTTTGAAAGTGTTGTCAGAGCATAGTTTATATAAACCGGTTAAGGACGAGTCAGATTCGCGCTTTGATGGTTCCGTACACATTCACGGGCCAGCAATAAATAAGTTTGTGTTTTACAGTATTTCTATGCAAAACAAAGTTAATTTATTGCGGACTTTTTTCGTTACTTTTTTTTAATTCTATGACAACGGGAAGTATCCTATAGTTTTTCATTACCACATTTTTTGTATGAAAATACATACAAACATACATAAATCACGTCGTTATTCCTTTCGGGGTAGACAGAGCCCAAGGTAAAAAGACCTAAAGGCCACTTTAGCATGATTGTGGGGGTAAAGCTGAAAAGGAGAAACAAAATAGAGATGGGTTGCTAGCCGCGTCGCCTATAGTATGATTCCCAAGATTTTCACCCGGGAGAGAAGCAACTGGTACATTCTATGTTTTTTATTTGCTCCCAGACCAGCATTGTATGAAAATACACCTTCAAAATATTGTGATGTATCATTTTAAAACATGAACTTACACTTTATTCTGTATGATTTCAAGAGAGTTTCTTAGTATTTAATAATACATACATACATACATCAATCACGTCTTTATCCCTTACGTGGTAGACAGAGCCTAAGGTAACAAGACCTTAAGGCCACGTTTAGCATAGTTTTAGGCGTATAGGTGGAAAGGGGAATCAAAATAGTGAGGGGTTGCTAGCCGCATCGTCTATAAAATGATTCCTAAGATTTTTGCCCATTCCCTCGATGGGCTTTTACCATCTGCGCGGGAAGAGAAGCAACTGAAACATTCTATGTTTTTTATTTGCTCCCAGACCAGCATGGAAGTATATTTAATAATAAATTCTACTTTATACTTTCCACGTATCTCTGAGAAAAGCAACCTGACAGTCAGGTGGACAGACAGATAGTCAACAAAGTACATCCGTTACTTTTTTCCTTTTTTTAGATACGAGACCATAAAAATCGTGTCACGGGTTAATCCCACTAACTCATACGCTGGCTCTATCCCGCCATGTCCGACCCCTGCGCCCGCGCACGCTTGCGGTCTCCGATGAATTCCCTATGACTCGACTAGGCTACTCCAATCGCAGCTGACGTGTCTATTCCAACTTTCCTACAAACATACCGTCAAGCCTCTTTCCCGCAGGGTAGGCAGAGACGTTCCACTTGCTACGATCCTGACATAGCTCTCGCTTCATCCACATTCATCAATGTCTTCGTATAACTCGGTGTCTTTCCCATTTTCACATGCCCGTTGTGCGGTGGGAGATGCAGCTGCCGTATAGGCTTGTCCAGCCACCAAAGGAATTGCCGCTGATAATAGTACATTACTGTCTAGGCCAGGAAGTAGGCAATTGCTGGCTGAGTATTGGTTTGAAGGGACGAGCTTGCGAGTCCGTTTAATAATACGAAGCTAGCAATGCTATTCTGGCCGAGGCAAGTATAGTGCTTTTCTCAAAAATCGAAAATATAACAACAACAAAAATAAATGAAAATAAAAAAAAACCGGTCAAGTGCGAGTCGGACTCGCGCACCGAGGGTTCCGTATCATTATCTATAAATATCTAAAACCAGTGTAAGCAGAGCCCTGTTCCAAAGCAAAATGTACGCAGTGTGGGGTTACTTTATATTGGTCACTGCTATATACAGACATACATACACATTTACGGTTTTCGCAATTATTCTTTAATCTGTGCTATAAGACCTACCTTCATACCAAATTTCAAGATTCTGCGTTCACGGGAACTACCTTGTAGGTTTTGATTCCCTTGAGAGTTGAAAATTTGCGGAAATTTGCGGCATAAACGGCTGTATCTTTTGATTGCGTTGGCTTAGAAGTTTGATTTTTTCACAGCTTCAAGGGACAGTAGACCTGAGTAATTGATATAAATTTCAGCTTCATACCTCCACGCGTTACTGAGAAAAAGGGTCTTGACAGACGGACGGACAGACGGACAACAAAGTGATCCTATAAGGGTTCCGTTTTTTCCTTTTGAGGTACGGAACCCTAAAAATAGTGAAAATTGTTTTGCTTTGCCGTCTTTTTCTATCAATGGCATTTGAAGAGTGTATTTTTCTACCCAGAACACCTAAAGCTATTTCAGACACAGATAAACACGTTGTCGTACTAGCTTTTTTTTTTTAATTTGATGTTTTAAGTCTTGTGCCTTTCTTTTATAATGGTGATTTGCATTTTTAAAAAGTTTATAACTAGACAGTAATGGAATTTGTATGCAACATTACTGTCGAGTTTAGCGCGACAGTAATGTTTTTTTTTTTTTTTTTAATTTTGGATTGACCGGCAACAATTAACTTCCTGTTCTGATATGTAGTTAACAATGACGACTTTAACGGACATTTTTGAGAAAAATACTTTAATACATACCGTCACGCCTCTTTCCAGTAGGCAGACACTACTTTGTTCCGCTTGCTACGACCCTGACACAACAATCTCTTCATACATGCTCGTCGGTTCCGGGTGCTCTTGACCTGACCTCTTTCCAAAACGACCCAATTTGGTCCCGGAACGTTCGTCTAGGCGAACCTTTTTTGGTGGACGTGCCATTTTTTCACAAATAATGTAGTATTTGGCTCTGACCTGTCATCAAAGACCCCGTTGTCTTAAGAGTTGTGTTGTTATTTTACCATCATATGACCACATTGCCCGTTTTCCGCCCTATTTCATAATAAAATAATCTTAAGTTGGTGATTTAATGGACAAAAATAAACCTTTTTTACTATTGGCGTGCCCAAATTATTTTGAAGCGTGCCAACAGGGCCTCGCGTGCCATTGGTTCGCCATCCCTGGTCTAGGCCTTCCCCTCCCAACGCAACCATTCACACTCCCCTTGTAAATCTGTTTAGTTACTCTTTCATCCATCCTCTACGTGATCAAACCAACTAAGCATACTTTTTTCTATCCTAGTCACTTTCTTTCACACCAGCACGTTCCCTTATCACACTATTCGTTATTTTGTCATTCAGGGACACCTTCTATACTTCTCAACGCTCTCATTTCTACTGCATTTATTCTACTTTCATGCTTCTTTTGCCATACCCAACTTTCGCTGCCGTACATTAGTGTTGGAACGAGCACCCCTCTGTGGACGGTCAAACGTGCCTTTTTTATAATTACACTAGCTTCTGCCCGCGACTTCGTCTGCGTAGAATTATACATATAAACCTTCCTCTTGAATCACTCTATCTATTAAAAAAAACCGCATCTAAATCCGTTGCGTAGTTTTAAAGATCCAAGCATACATAGGGACGGACAGACAGCGGAAAGCGACTTTGTTTTATACTATGTAGTGATAGTGAAGCTTTATAATATTAACTTGCAACGTACATATATATGTATGTAATTAAAGTATGTTTGTCCAGGTGGAATCTTTTAACTCGATTTTGAATCAGATATCTTCAACCGATTGAGCTGAAATTTTCGCTTGTTCCCTGTAAATAACTATTTACATTACCTGGACATTCTAAGGTAAAATAAAGACTATTTCTAAATTAAAACAAACATGTTCGCGGCTTAGGGCTGGCCCAAAGACCACCCCCGCCGCACCTAAACCTACATTAATCCTAAATAATCATCCTGCATTGGTTTTACCAGTGCCGGTTATGTAACTTGGTTATGTTCGGAGAACAAGCTGAAATTTTGCATACTTGTGTAAGTCGGATGACAATACAATTAATCTGGTAGTAGAATTCTGGTGGCCCGGTCAGGACCGTCTCCGCAGGAGGGAACTCTTCAACGGTTGGTCCAATTGATTTGAAATTTGGTGAAAAAATTGTGGGACGGATGGCAATGCAAGTACAGTCAGCAAAAAAGTATGTTATAAAAATTACTTTTTTGGCAGAAACTTGTTGAATCAAAACTTTTGTAGTAGAAGTATTTAATCAAACTAATCTAACTATATGCTGACTTATTTCATAATAATTTGCATACATTACATATATACATACGTACCTACATAAATCACGTCATTATCCCTTATGAGGTAGGCAGAGCCTAAGGAAACAAGACCTACAGACCACGTTTTTCCACCCTTTTTCCACCTATACGCCTACAATCATGCTAAACGTGGCCTTAAGGTTTTGTTACCTCAGGCTCTGTCTACCCCGTATGGGGTATAGACGTGATTTATGTATGTGTATGTATGTATGTATGCATTAAAACATGTAGATAAAGTCTTCGCGTTCGCGATGCGGTGACTTCGCGTACCTAACAAGGTAAATAAGCCAAACATTGAGGCGAAACCGGTTTTCCTTTTGATTAGGCTCGGCCTGCCTCTAATATTAGCTGTTCTTTGTACTTATAGTGTACAACAGGTGTTAATTACCAAGACTCTTAAGCGTGCTCCACACTCTCGACAAAACTACAGACTTGCCGAATGCGAGAGTGTAGATAAGCATTCGTCTATGTTCGTCATGGTTAGGGTTGCCACCCGTACTTTATAATAAAGTATTGTACCTACATTATTTCAGGTGATTGTACTCTGTACTTTATGTGCACAATAAAGTACACAAAAATACTTTATTTCGCATGATTTGATTTCTTTGGGATTTAGAAAAGTTCAGTCGTAAGTATTTTTTCGTTAAACGTAATTTATCGATTGGTGTTGAATCGATGTCGCCACTCGCCAGGGCCACATGACATCACATCACCTAAGTACTCGTTTATAACAATTTCAGAACGCAACCTAACCTCAAATGTCAATTTCTTGGTTGTTTTGTGCGAAGCGGTATGAGTGCAATAAGAATACGATTTAAAGTTTTATAGATTTACTATAGTCTGTCCAATCATTTATTTTCTCGATGACAGCTCCCGTAGAATGTAACTGCGCTTTTTACGCAAAAATTAACTTTTAAATGCGAGGTATAAAAAATATGACGACTGCCTAATTTTGTTCCTTGGTCCCATATAATATGCATCTAAGACAAATTGAGTCCAGATATGCAGTAATATCTTTTTAAAGTACGATAAACAATAAACGTTTTAATAAAGTTACATTCTATGGAAATGCAAATAGTGATGTTATGATTGAAATATCGATATTGTGTCGGTATTGTATACATTGAACTAGATGTGTTCCTGCGACTTTGTACACGTTGTAATTTTTTACCGGGATAAAAAATAGCCTATGTTACTCAGGAATAATGTAGCATTTTAATGCTTAATTTTTTGTTTGTCCAGTAGTTTTTAGTTCATTCATTACAAACATACTGTCATTCGGCCATTTTGCACGCTTAGTAATAAATTAGCATTCAAGTCGGTTGTTTTATTGGCTCCATAGCTGAATACTTCTCAACTACTCGTATATATAATAAAATTGGATCGATATCGTATCTACTGATCACTTATTAGGTCACAACACTATAACTATCAAACTACATCTGTCATCGAGAAAATAAATGATTGGAAAGACTATAGTAGATTTATGCCATATTAAATAAATCATGGACAACATACTCCACATACACCTACAAAACGTAATTTCGATAGTGAAGCGGATCAAATAAATAGTGAATACCTATGTTACACCGAAAAAATATTTTAAAAAAAATTATACGACAAAACAGAGAAATAAAAGATTGCAGAAGTATAAAAGCCAGTGGGAAATCGAACATGGTGGTTGGTTAACTAATGATCTACAAAACGAATATAATGGAAAATGCAAATTGTGTGGAATTACATTTACAATTGCTTCAGCAGGAATAGGACAAGTATAATAATAATATAGCCTTTTTATTCCGAATTCGCTACAATTTCATTTTTTTTGTTGTTGTTGTTGTTTTATTATTAAATCGTCGCGTAATTCGGCGTGCCTCATGGCATAGGCCTCCTCCGTGTATTGGAGGGTTTGGGCTATAGTTCCCACGCGCACCCAGTGCGGATTGGGAACTTAACACACACCATTGAATTTCTTCGCAGATGTGTGCAAGGTTTCCTCACGATGTTTTCCTTCACCGAAAAGCTCATGGCAAATTTCAAATGTAATTTTCGCACATAAATTCCGAAAAACTCAGAGGTGCGCGCCCGGGATTTGAACCCACGACGCTCTGCTTGAGAGGCCACAGGTCAAACCACTAGGCTACCACGGCCTTTATAGGACAAGTAAGAAGAAAAAATTTCTTTTATTCTGTCTGTGCACGTGTGTGTGTGTGTGTTTGTGTATTGGTGTGGTTGCATTAAATATTCAAACTAAACTATCCTATAGGATAGCATAGATGCTATAAAAATGATTTGATGGCCAGCATTATGCTGAGCTGGGACCATTTCGTGATGTATGTACTAATTTTTTTTTTTAATTCTTTTTGTTTTTGTAACCCAGTCACTATATATTACGAATAAATGTTTTCTTTCTTTCTTTCTTCCTTTCTTTCTTGATTTTATTTAAAATTAATATGTCTGTTTTTTCCTAATAACTTTGAAACTATAATTATTTGATGGTGACTGGAGATGATGGGTAAGGTGACGGGATTATTCTTATTATTTTCAGGTTAAACAACACCTGCAAACAAAACAACACAAATCAAAATTAGAAACGGGGAGAGCATCTGGACTACTTGAGAAATTTCATGACTACTTCATTAGTTTGGAAGTTATAAGCAAAGAAACTTTGTTATTTTAGTGACCGTTTCAAGAAATTCGTTTACTCTTCTTCTGCTTCCACATCGTCTGGATGCAGTGATAAAGAAAATGTTGTTGCATCTGAGTTAGCCCTAACATATCACACTGTAAAACATAATTTTTCCTACAATAGCATGGATTGTACTATAAAATTGAATAAAATTATTTATGTCAATTCAGCTACAGCTACAGAAATTCATCTAGCTAGAACAAAAATGGATGCACTAGTTACAGAGGTGTTGGGCTCATATTCTTTACAAAATGTAATAGATGCTATTAATACAGATAATTTGTTTTACTGCTTACAAACAGATGCTTCTAACAAAAAAAAATATAAAACTGTTTCCATTAGTGATACAATATTTTACGGCCAAAAATGGCATTGAAAACAAATTATTAGATTTTTATGAAAATAGTAATGAATCTGCTGATGGTATGTTTGAATTCAAAAGAAGAATTCAATGAAATTCAAAAGTCATTAGAGCAATACAAATTATCTTTTCATAATGTATCTGGGTTAAGTGCTGATTGCCAATTGGCATTGTTCATTTTTTTTTAAGCTGTGCTTTTAACACCTTTATTTGATAAATGGACTATTTCAAGCAACTAATTTGAATATTATGCTTTTACGTAGCTTCGTTAATTAATAATAAATATTTTTTCGCTGTTTGATAATTCGTGAATTTAGACAGAATCCCGATCGCCTTCGTTCGGCTGGCTATAAAAAAAACGGCTTTGTCTATGGTTTTGTAGATTTGACAGTGACACGTGACAGTTGCCGTAGCCAAACTTTTTTTTTCATTTTTGTGGCAAACATTCGATGCTGGATTCTGTCTAAAAACCCGGTCGTTCGGTCAAACAAAGGTTCAAAGTACTTTTACAAAAATATCTGCAATCATAAAGTATTTTTGAAATCGGACAAGATAAATCGGATAATTGATGGTTTTCCTCGAAATGGTTTTCGAATTGGAGCATACTAAAAAAAATTAACAATGCCAACATATAGTGCATAATTGCGTAAGACATGCCATGAGCTTTTTATCACATGATATAGAAAATGTGATTTTGAAAATTTATGCTCATTTTTCACATTCAGCTGTAAGAATAGAGGAGTTGAAAAAATTTGTAGCATCAGTAGATGGGGACTTTCATGAAACTAAACGCCATGTGGAAACAAAATGGCTCTCTCTTTTGCCATGCATTGATACATTATTATTAAATTGGTCACCTATTAGAAGCTACTTTTTAAGTTTAAACTACTGTCCAATAGTTTTACAAAATTTATTGGTGCTCAATGAAACTGAGAATGATGTGATTGAAATTTATTTGCATTTTTGTAGTCACTTATAAAATTTATTTAATAAAGCTGTTAAATGTCTAGAAGGCAACTGCATAACAATTTTAGATATTTATGGGATTATGGTTAGTCTTAGAGATGGATTAACACAAAGAAAACAAGATCTATTTTTTGGCTATGAAACATTACATACTAACTTGATACAAACTGCAAAAAGCAATAAAAAATATGTTTTTAAACATTATAATAAATAAATAAAAATTGTACTCTATTTTGATACTATGTACTTTTTTTTTATCTTACCTATAATAACCAATGTACTTTAACTGCCTAAAAAAAGGTGACAACCCTAGTCATGGGTGCAGATCAAAATATGTAAAGGAAAAAATAAATAATGCGTTAAAATACATAATGGTTCAAAATATATGCTATTTTCAGTGAAATTATAAGCTAGATGAACTTTTTTGATAGCGTAATATATAGATTGGTTTAGGTTAGGTTAGGTTTAGTTTGTAACAATTCTGTTAGTTTGCAATTTTCTGAGAAAATCGCATTATATATTTTGAATCTTTTTTTTTTTATATCAATATGAAGGCAAACGAGCAAGTGGGTCACCTGATGGTAAGTGATCACCACTGCCCATAGACACCCGCAACCCCGGGGGGATTGCAGATGCGTTGCCAACCTAGAGGACTAAGATGAAATGCCTCTTGTGCCCGTAATTTCCCCGGCTGTCTTACTCTCCACACCGGAACACAGCAGTGCAAGCACTGCTACTTAGCGGCAGGATTAGCGAGTAAGATGGTGGTAGCGATCCGGACTATTTTAATACGTACCCGTTCGTCATGTCTCGCGTAAATTAGTATTGTCTCCATTTCGTGGCGGTATAAAAGGCCAACATCGAAAGAGGTCTCGTGAAGTTTTGTGCTAGCGCGAAACTATGCTACACTCTCGGCGCGCTCCTGTCACTTTACCGACACGAAACGGAGACAACACGGCAAGTCTCGTGTACCTTTGTCGAGAATGTGGAGCCTGCTTTAGTGTGGCACAGTCTCAGCAAATGTCCCGGCAAAATCGTCTCGTGCAGTTTTGCCGAGAGTGTGGAGCGGGCTTTGGACGATTATTTATAATTTTTAGATGTTGAGGACGGGTATAACGGGTAATCTGAAGGTCAGTATTACAGTTTGACAACAAAAATAATGTTCCACGATGTACCTGCGCAGTATACCAATTTTAGTAGCGCGGGAAACTCTGGCGCTGTTATTGGTCGATCGATTTCGTACCAACAATGGCAAAATCGTGTAAGCGGGACAGAGCTAAGAATGCAAAGCAAGCAATACTCTGCCAGTTGCGCTTGCAAATAAAGTTCAATATAGATTATTTACACGTTCGGCTACCATCGGAAACTGGTCTGCGCTTCTCTGCGCAAACGAATACTGCCGATGCGCATTATATTTGTTGTCTAACTGTACTATGCCTACAATTTTCTCGCTAATAAATTAGTAATACATATTCATACTTTGCCTTCTGTTATGTTTTTTGACGTGATAAACGTCTTTTAAATCGATGAACGGCGGCTGCACTCACGAAAAAGCGTGACTCGTTGCGTTACGTTCCGCGGAGCACCGCGTGACGTCAGTGTGAAAGCGAGACCGAACAAGCGATAGGGAGGCACGATCTTCTCGCGTGACGTCAGAGCTAGCAGTTCGATGTTTCTTATATGACGTTATCACGTAAAACTATCGTTCGTAAACCGGCTTAGCAGACAATCGTTTTTTTTTTCAAAACCGGTAATAATAGACCACTGTATCTTTGTTCAAGACGTGTGTGCTATATTCAATTTAAGATCTATGTTTTATGTAATTATGAAATCCTTACTTAATATTATACATGCGAAAGTGACTCTGTCTGTTACGCTTTCACACCTAAACCACTGAACCGACTTTAATGAAATTTGGTATAGAGATAGTTTCGGTCCCGAGAAAAGACATAGGAAAGTTTTTATCCCGGAAAATCGCATAGTTCCCGCGGGATAGCGATAAGCGAATTCTGCGCAAACGGAG
Organism: Pandemis corylana; assembly: GCA_949127965.1. Lineage (NCBI taxonomy): Eukaryota > Metazoa > Arthropoda > Insecta > Lepidoptera > Tortricidae > Pandemis > Pandemis corylana. The sequence continues at coordinate 15,624,591 of OX421858.1, read as the reverse complement.
TTGCGGGCACAGCTAGTTTAATTATATTGCTGTATACAAGGTGTCTTTGAAATATACTGTTAGGTTTCAGTAGGTGCTAATCTCTGCCTACCCCTGTGGGTAAGAGGCGTGACGGTATGTAAGGTCTGTACATTCTTAATTGTCATATTTAGTAAACAAAAATCTAACCTCAATGTACCATTTTTTGTAAAGAATAAGATGTATTACATTATCAAGTAAACCTGAGGCAATGTTTTGTATATATTTTATTTTCAGTTCCTTTATCACTACTCACTACATAGAATACAACACGTTGTCTGTCCCTATGTATGCTTAGATCTTTAAAACAACGCAACGGATTTTGATGCGGTTTTTTAAATAGATATAGTGATTCAAGAGGAAGGTTTATATGTATAACACAAATAGCTGAAAATAATAAAAAGGAGATAGGTGAGAATTTTTTCCACTTATACGCCTACAATCATGCTAAACGCGGTCTTTAGTTCTTGTTACCATCTGTCTACCCCGTAAGGGATCAAGACGTGGTCAATGTGTACCTATGTATTTTAATTCCCCTTTCCACCTATATACGCTCACAATGATGCTAAACGTGCCCTTTAGGTCTTTTTACCTTAGGCTCTGTCTGCCCCGTAAGGGATAAAGACGTGATTTATATATGTATTTATGATTGAAAATGTATAATTTGTCCCAGTTCGATTAAATCATACGCCTTCACAAGTGTTATCTAGAGGTCGGGACCTGGAATTCAATTCGGAGTAAGATGGTTTGACTTATCTTTGAGGATAACGTTTTAGGTATTCATTTCAACTCGTAACTTGAATTTTGTTCTTGAGGATAAATAATAAATAAAAGATACGAGCAATCTTATAGGTATAACATACATATATCACGCACGTCTTTATCCCTTACGGGGTAGACAGAGCCTAAGGTAACAAAACCTGAAGGCCACGTTTAGCATATTAAGGGCGTACCTATAGGTAGAAAGGGAAATCAAAATATGGGTTGCTAGCCACATCGCCTATAACATGATTCCTAAGACTTTCACCCATTCCCGCGATGGGCTTTTACAATCTGCGCGGGAAGAGAAGCAACTGGTAAATTGTATGTTTTTTTTTTACTGACCAGCATGGAAGAAAATCTTATATAAGTTTGGAGATAATTCCAGTCATTTAAGAGTGACTGAATGAATGCAAACAGTAGGTACGCGAGGACTCAGGAAAGTTAAACCACAAATGGAATGCTTACTAAAAGTATCCGCTGAATAATCCGCGTTACTTGAATTTCACCTGAATACTCGAGTGATCCTTTCGTGCTGGTCTGGGAGCAAAGAAAAAAACATAAAATGTACCAGTTGCTTCTCTTCCCGCGCAGACGGTAAAAGTCCATCGAGGAAATAGGCGAAAATCTTAGGAATCATGTTATAGGTGTATTTTTATTCCGCTTTTCATCTATACGTCCACAGTCATGCTAAACGTGGCCTTTTAGGTCTCGTTATTTTATGCTCTGTCTATCCTGTAAGGGATAAAGACGTGATTTATGTATGTATGTATGTTATTTTTGAGATGGCACGACTAGTAGCCTGTCACTGTCAGAGTAACATAACACATGACTGAAACACATCATTTTCTTTCCAGGAGTACTCTCATCGTGACGTGGGACCTGCATTACATACCGGTACTGGATTACTCCATGAAAATCGCCCATTATGACAACAAGAATGACACTGAAGTGGTATGTGATGTACTCATATTATAGCATTTTTTATCACGCTACGCTATACCTGCTCGGCCAGCACAAACCTCACAACCCTAAATATCATGACATTGGTGTAACTCCGTGTTTATAGACGACCTCTTTAAGTTCTTGAGCCTTAAGTGTCAGATATCCGTGATGCAATCTGTGTTTATTGCTACGAAACAAAATGAGACGGCATCATAGATGTCTCACATTTATGACAGCAGGAACTTAACCTAAGAGTGATGGAACAAGCCCCTAGTCTACCTTTAGTTACGATAGAAAATTGGCGACAGCGTGGATTAATTTCAGCAATCTGACGACTGGCGTACTCTATAACGTCTGGGGCCCGTGGCAAACTCATCAGAAGGGGGTCTTTTCTCAACAAACCCTTAGTCGGTTTTGGTCTACCATTCCAACCTACTAATAGGACTAAATGGACGAAACATTCCATTTAGTCCTTCTACTTCAGGCACGAATTTTAATAGGACTAAAAAGTGGTTACGCCACTGGTGACACGTACACTTGGTGTTTCCAGAAGACGACTTGGAAGGAGATCCAGGACAACTGCACGCACGACACCTACAGCGTGGTGTGCCGGCTGCCGGCGCCGCAAGATGGCCGCTGCGTGGCCATCTCCATGCAGCACAACGCCCCCTGGCGCCGCGGCGCGCTCTTCAAAGACGCCAACATCATGCGATACTGTGAGTTCTTCTTGGGGATCGCGAGCGCTGCCGAGCTGTTCCGCCTCGCTAAAGTTAAGGAGAAGTACATGGAGCTGACGGCCAACCTTCACAAGCTGGCGAGGCACTAAAAGAAGAAGTCACGTTAATTTACAATGGTGGGCAAGAGACTACTGACGCTACGGGTGGCTCAGCTAGCGCTGGCCGTATCGCAAGCAATGTGTCGCTGCAGAACTATCCCTCTAGTGGATACGTGGTTTCAATATTGGTTCGTGCGGGAGCGGTTGCGCATCGGGAAGGTGCCTGTGGTTCTGAATCGTCAGATGTGATTTCCACTCAATTTCAGAAGACGTTTTTGGTGTTTTCAGGTACTCCGTCTCCCAAGCCAGAGAGGGTAGAAGCCAGGATGGACGGGCGTGTCTGGTGGGCGGTGGGCGCGCTGCTGGCCGCGCTGGCCGCACTGGCCGCGTGCTGGGCCGCGCACTCGCGCCTGCTGGCCGCGCTCAGGAAGCGCGTGCTGCAGCACTGGGTGCACAGGTCATACAGCTCATAATGATAACCTTATAGAGAGGAAATGTCATGCAATTTATATGACATAAATAAAATTAAGCCAATCCGAAATTGGCGATTACTGCATTCCAATTAGCCAACTGAAGGTCAAACAGGAGCCTTACCGTGGCGTCTTATTCTGATTCAGTTTTAAGTTTGCTCGTTGTCAGATCACTATTAAAAATTACAGCTAAAACCTGAACCGAGTCAGAATTGGAAGCGTTCTTCAGTCACTCGAGTCGAGCTAGCAACCGTCATGATCGATATAGAAACTCGATTGATACTAGTAAAAACCGGAAAGTAATTATATTTGTAATTGTGTCGTACAGACACATCATTCAAAACAGATGACGCTTAGCGACAAAAAATTCGCATAGTAACAAAGGTCACGTGACGGTCGGTAACAGGTAGAAAAATTCGGAGACTACCCACCTGCTATGGGTGGTGTAGTGGTATAGCACGCGTCACGGAATGACGAGGATCCGGGTTCGATTCCCGGCCATAGCTTTACTTTTCGGATTTTTCTATGTGTTCTGATTTTCACAGACATTTAGAAATTAGTAATTATATTATCAAATATCCATTTACTAAAATGACTTTGCTCCGTGTAAAAAATAAGAGAAAAACAATCGCGAAAAAATTAGTATCAGTACGGTATATGACGAAAAATGGTAATTTTTTGTGTTCGTTGCAGGTACTCTGCGTACGCGGGCGAGCGCTTGGCGGCGGGCGAGGCGCGCGTGCTGCTGCTGTACGCGCGCGACTGCGAGCCCGCCATGGCCGCCGTGGCCGCGCTCAAGGCCATGCTGGAGGACGGCGCGCCCGGACGGGTAAATATACACATCATCGTCTCCCGCCTGTACACGTCCCGTTACAGTACATTACTGTCCAGGCCAGGAAGTACGCAATTGCTGGCCGAGTATTGGTTTGAACGGACGAGCGGGTGGTAGGGCCTTGTGCAAGGTCCGTCCGGATCGCTACCACCATCTTACTCGCTAATCCTGCCGCTAAGTAGCAGTGCTCGCACTGCTGTGTTCCGGTGCGGAGAGTAAGACAGCCGGGGAAATTACGGGCACAAGAGGCATTTCATCTTAGTCCTCTATAGGTTGGCAACGCATCTGCAATCCCTTCGGGGTTGCGAGTGTCTATGGGCAGTGGTGATCACTTACCATCAGGTGACCCACTTGCTCGTTTGCCTTCCTATTCATATAAAAAAAAAAAAAAAAAAAAAAAAAAACGAGCTTGCGAGTCCGTTTAATAATACGAAACCAGCAATGCTATTCCGGCCGAGGCGAGTATAGTGCTTTTCTTAAAAATCGAAAATAAAACAACAACAAAAATAAATGAAAACAAAATAGTGAGAATTGTTTTGCTCTGCCGCCTTTTTTCTATCAATGGCATTTGAAGAGAGTATTTTTCTACCCAGAACACCTAAAGCCATTTCAAACACAGATAAACACGTCGTACTAGCTTTTTTTTATTTTTTATTTGGCGTTTTAAGTCTTGTGCCTTTATTTTATAATGATGATTTGCATTTTTAAAAAGTTAATAACTAGACAGCAATGGAATTTGTATGCAACATTACTGGAGAGTTTAGCGCTACAATATATATATATTTTAATATTGGATTGACCGGCAACAATTAACTTTCTGTTCTGATATGTAGTTAACAATGACGACTTTAATCGACATTTTTGAAAAAAACAAATATATCATGCCGTATCGAGTTCGCTTTTTTCTCTAGCGTCGCCATGTGTGTTGCAGGTGTACGACATATTCGCGCCGGAATGCGTGGCGCAGTACGCGGCGGCCCCGCCCGCCTGGCTGCGCGGCGTGCTGGCGCGCGCCGACGTCAAAGTAGTTCTGGTTCACACGCCCGCTGCTGCCGCACTCTACGGCGCGCAACAGGATGAGGACGGCCTGCATCGTGAGTTATACCGCGGCTAGGCACAGCGCGCAAGAGTCGCGAGATAGATTTACCGAGAAAGAGACAGATAGTCTCTTACGCGCTCTAATGACTTTAGCCTAGCGAGCAGAGAACGTAACTGTTCGCACTATTCCGTCGCTTTTCATCACCATCGCCTCATTCATGAACACCGTGGTTTACCAACAGGCCACCGTTTTAAAAGAAGTTACCGTAGAATGCCGCGATGAATGAGGACTTGACTTGCGTCCACCGGCTGCCCGCGCCTCTTGCGAAGTCGTCGGTCCAGCTAGTAAAAGATCTATCGATACATTTCGCTATGTCATAGAGAATAACCTGAGAGCTATATTGAACACTTTTCGGCTGCCTTTAAATTGTTTTCTAAGAATCATTATGAAATAAATTGAATTTAATTGAGATATTTGAAACGTGTCATTCACGTAAGTAATGAATAAAGTTGGACCAATTATGCTACCCTGAGGTACTACATAGTTTACTGGTAGCTATTCACTGACTGACGACCAAAATTTAAAACACTGATGGCGATTTGTAAATTAAATGCTTAACCATTAAAACTTGATACCTGTAATAATCATGCTATGAAGTTTTTGTTACGTTGTTGTAAATTTCACTGTGTCAAACGCCTTAGTTAAATCAAGGAAGGCTTATTACTCGACACCCGACACCCATGACATGCTTACATGGCGATCCTGCCAGGATAATGCTTACGATAAAATAGTGTACATGTTGGGGGAGTGTGTGTGGCGCAGCTGGCACTTGTTGCGTGACGTTGTGTGTGTGTTTGCAGTGCAAGAGCCGCTGCTGGGCAGCGTGGTGCAGTACCGGCGGCCGCACTACGGGGACGCGCTGCTGCAGTACGCGCTGCGGCTCGTGCGCGACACGGCGCACATGCAGCAAGAGTACACCAAATACTACATCGCCACGTGAGTCCCTCTAATGCCTTTCAACGAGCTATTATTGTTTACTGGCTGTTGCCCGCGACTCCGCGCAGAATTCGCTTATCGCTATCCCGTGGGAACTATGCTGTTTTCTGGGATAAAAACTATCCTATGTCCGTACCAAATTTTAACTAATTATGCTATCTCACTACAAAATTTCGATATAAAATAAACTGAAAACTCAAGAACAGCAAAACGTCAAGTTTTAAATGCCGAAATTTGCCTGCTATTTGATATATTCATACATAATCTTTATAATGTTGGTACTTTGTTCTGCGATAAAGGTGTTATGAATTTCGTACATTGTGAGACTAAGTCATTTTAAAATTCAGCCAAATCTCCTACTATATTAGAAATGAGAAAGTTTGTGGCGATGTGAGCGAGTGTGTATGTTTGTTCCTTCTTCACGCTGAAAAGACTGGACGGATTTGGATAAAATTTAAAACGGAAATAGTTGTTACCTTAGATTAAAACATAGGCTACTTTTAATCCCGGAAAATTGCATATTTCCCGCGGGATACCGATAAACATGTCAAAGGTAGCTGCCTAGAGTTGCAACGTAAATAATTATTGCAGAATATACTATCAACATCAGTTCTTAAGTCTAATTCTACGCGGACGAAGTCGCGGGCAGAAGCTAGTAAAGAATATCGTGTTATGATAAAAAAAATAGGTATTTTCAGATGGAGTATTGGTAAAAGGGTTTAAGTGAAATTGAGACAATGTAGCCAACTCTCTTTGCAGCATCTCGGAGCTGCAGTGCGACACGCTGCCGCAGGTGGCGGCGTACCGGCGCTACGTGCTGCCCGCGCACGCGCCGCTGCTGCTCAGCGACCTGCGCCTGCGCAGCGATGTCAGCGTCGACGCGCTCGCGCACGCCGTCGGCAAGCTGCAGGACTACGTCAGAGGGAACGAAAACTATCTGAGGGACGAACTCATGTTCTTATAGTGGCATGTGGTGAGTCGGAAAAATCGCTACTAATGCTGTAAATGTGAAAGTAACTCTGTCTGTCTGTTACGCTTTCACGCTTGAACCACTGAAGCGATTTTAATGAAATTTGGAACAAAAGTAGTTTCAGTCTTGGGGGAGGATATAGGATAGTTTTTATACCGAAAAATCGCAAATTTCCGGCGGGATAGCGATAAGCGAATCCTGCGCAGACGGAATTGCGGGCAACTGCTACATATTTATAAAACCGGTTACTCATTTGCGCGCTGTAACCGTAAGTTATCAAAGAAAGAAGTACCCTAGGGTTTGTGAAATTGTAAAATAGTATTTTATGCAACCGTTACATAATGAGGGTGCTTAAAAGTTTTAAGACCTTATTATGTACAGTGGCATCCATTACTTTATCTACACTAATATCGTAAGTACTCTAAGATGGGTTCAGGACCAGTAGGGACATGACAGCATTATTACAACAATTATACTAGGTTCTGTCTGCCCCGTAACGGATAAAGACGTGATTTGTGTAAGTACTATCTTGTCTGTGGTAGTAGTTAAAATCTGTACTTTTAGTACATTACTGCAGAGGCCGGGAAAGAAGGACTTGCAGGCTGAGTATGTATAGACGGCCGAGCGTAGCGTAGTAACGAGGCTAGTATAGTGCTTTTTTCAAACATGCACTGAAATAAATAAAAACTCCTAGAAAACATTTTTTTTTATAAGTAATTTGACGTAAAACACGTCGGCAATATTTATATATTTACATATAGAATATATATAATGCTTTGAATTTATTCATCAACTAATAAATGAACCATAGAAATTCAGATTCTTAATTTCAGGTGGAAAAGGGGGATTTTATTATTTCAGGTCGTGTATAGTGGCCTTTATCGTGGATATTTTAGCCTGACACTTTAAAAAGAAATTACGTTTTGCATTGAAAAAAAACACTGTCGTCTTGCAGGCCTAGGCCTGCAACGGTGTATTTTGAATCCTATTTTAAGGAACACAACATAAACATTACATAGCATGTTTGAGAAAAATATTGTTAGAGTATAGATTTTTTTAAGTTTAATAATGTTGGTCATTTCCTACGGTTTCTGAACGCATTTTAGAGCACCAATGATGTGTGCGTAGATAAAAAGATTTTTCGAATTTAAAAGCCGACGTGGAATAACGTGAGACCTCAAAAATTGTTGAGATGTCGGTGTTATATTCGTGTACTTAAAGAATATAGCAAAATATGCTATGGAAATTCTTGAAGTAAAATAAGCAGAGCAGGGATAAAATAATGTATTAGTTGTAACGGTATGCAAGAGAGTACAAAGACAAGTGATTGACACAATAGAAACACAAAAAAGCGTATTCTAAATTATAAATCAATAGTATCAAAAACAGCCAGGGTGTTTAATATTAACTCAGAAGACAAGAAGGTTTAACACCCCCCCGTAATATAAACACCCTGTATATATACAATATATACAAGTAAAAACATATCAAAGCTAAACTATACACAAACTTAACACTAGTACAAACATAAGAAAAAACAGCAACCTGTATATACACCTAACTATGACTAACTATACACACGTAAAACAATAAACCTACTAAGAACGCTAACTTAACTAACTTAAACCTAAAGAATTGGCGCATTTGCAATGCTTGAGCTTAGCCAAAGGTTTGGTTAGGATGTCGGCGATCATATCATTCGTGTGAATGTATTTGAGGTGTAGGTCGTGGTGTGTTAGTGTGTCGCGTATGAAGTGGTGTTTAATGTCAATGTGTTTTGTGCGCGCGTGATAAGTGTTATTGTGTGCAAGTTTGATGGAGCTTTGATTGTCTGTGTGAATGATAATGGGATGTGAGATGGCGAATACTTCCCATATGAGTGACTTCAGGTATATGGCTTCTTTGCAGGCTTCTGCAAGAGCCATATACTCTGCTTCCGTGGTAGAGAGCGCGACGGTGCGCTGTTTGCGCGCTTCCCAGGAAACAGGTGCTCCGCTCATCAAGAAAGCGTACCCGGTAAAGGATCGCCGATCTAGAATATTGCTCCCATAATCTGCATCTACATAGCCTACTGGGTAGCCCTGGCTTTTATGAAAGTGAAGTTTTACGTTTTTGGTACCTTTGAGGTAACGAAGTACTCGCTTGGCGGCCTTCCAGTGTACCCCCCCGTAATGTGCGTTGAATTGTGATAGATACGAGACGGTGTGGGCAATGTCCGGTCTCGTACCAATCGAAACGTACATTAACGAGCCGATAAGCTCTCGATACGGCACTTCTATTTCATCTTCCTTCTCTGGTAAGGTAAGTTTAAGTCCAGGCTCCATGGGCGTAGTTACCGAGATTGCGTCGGTCATGTTGTATTTATCGATTAAATGATCGATGTAGTGGGATTGGTCGAGAGTTAATGCACCATCTTTTTGAATAACTCTCATGCCGAGGCAGTCCTTAAGGATACCAAGGTCTTTCACGGTGAAGAACTTTTTAATACCGTTTTTAAACTCGTCTTTCAGACGGTCGTTGTTACTTAAGACGAAAAAATCGTCAACAAACACTGCTACGACTAGTAAGTCGTTTCCATCTCGTCTGTAGTAGAGACAGTGTTCATTTGTGGCTTGTGTTAACAATAAGGCGGACATAGCGTCACATACCTTTTTATTCCACTGACGTGGCGCTTGCTTTAAGCCATAAAGAGACTTTTTGAGTAGACAAACTTTCTGTTTGGGGTCAGTTGAGAAGCCTTCAGGTTGCTCCATGTAAATTTCTTCATCTAAATCTCCGTTTAAAAATGCCGTTTCCACATCTAGGTGGTCAATTTGGCAATTTAGATCAACCGCAAATGCCATTAGAATTCTTACTGAGGACAGTTGTGCTACCGGTGAGAAGGTTTCCCCGTAGTCGACTCCTGCCACTTGAGTGAATCCTTTGGCTACTAGTCGCGCTTTGTATTTCACAACTTGTCCGCTTGTGTCTTTTTTAAGCTTGAAGACCCATTTGCACTTTGTGGTCTTACGATCCTTGGGTCTGTCCACTAATGTCCACGTTCCATGCTTCATTAAAGAGTTGTATTCAGCCTGCATGGCTTCGAGCCACTTATCCTTTTGAGGATGCTGTGTGACCTCTTTGTACGTTTCTGGTTCCAACTCTGAAGACATCTGTACAGTACACACATACCGAGCAGGAGGACGCCTGTCTCTTGACGGGTATCTCCGTTCAGGTACTGGTTCTGTTTCTATGGCTTCAGGCTGAGATTCAGGAACAGGTTGAGGTTCAGCTTGCGGGGGATCAAGCTCGGGCTGTATTGACATAGGTGTCTGTATGTCAGGCTGCATATGAAGTTGTGGTGGTGGAACTGACTGGTCAAAGATCGGTATTTGGACTTGAGTCGGATCTGGCGACGATTCTGGTATCGGGATTTGAGGTGAGATTTGGTTAGAATCTACTTGAGTTTTGTCTTCAATGAAGACTACATCTCTTGCGACAATAATTACTCGAGGATTTTGGGGATTGAGGAGTCGATAGCCTTTGCTCTCAGTCGAGTAGCCAACGAAGATGCACGTTTGTGTCTTTGCGTCAAGCTTCGTACGTTTTTCTTTTGGTACGAGAACGTGAGCTTGGCAACCGAAGACTCTCAGATGAGACAGGTTGACTTTCGTACCAGTCCATATCTCTTCTGGGATTCTATTGTTGAGAGACTGAGTTGGCGTCCGATTCTTCAAGTAGATTGCTGTGTTCACAGCTTCTCCCCAATACGCCTTTGGTAATTGTGAGTCCTGGAGCATAGATCTTGCTTTCTCGATTATAGAACGGTTCGCGCGTTCTGAAATGCCATTCTGCTCAGGGGTGTACGGGATCGTGGTCTGGTGAATAATCCCGTTTTCCTTAAAGAAGGTTGACAAACCATGATTAACGTATTCACGGCCGTTATCCGAACGAAAAACCTTAATCCTATGACCTGTTTGATTTTCTACTAAATGTTTGAATTCTACAAATTTACTAAAAACTTCGTCTTTTGTTTTCAAAAGATATCCAAAAGTTTTGCGACTAAAGTCGTCTGTAAATGTTAGCAAGTAAAGGGCTCCGCCCCACGAATGCGTACTCATAGGACCGCATAAGTCCGAATGAATCAATTGCAGTACGCAATCCGACTTACTGGTAGAGTTCGGAAAAGGTCTCTTAGACAGTTTACCTTGTAAACAGGGAACACAAGTTGTGTTTAAACTACCTGTGTAGTCTATGCCTACGTTTTTACTTTTTAAAACGTTTAAACATTTGGCATTTATATGCCCAAGGCGTCTATGCCACAACATAGCAGACTCTTTAGTTTTCGAAAGCATGGCTGTACAGGAACTTACATCAAGTTTGTACATGCCTTTATGGCTTGAGCCTGTGGCAATGACAGTTCCTGTCACTTGACATTTTCCGCTAGGAAAAATGCTCGCGCCTTTTGATGTAAACAAAACATCCAACCCATTTTGATTTAATTTGCTAACTGATAAAAGATTAGTAGCTAGGCCAGGGATGTATAAAACGTCGCTAATTTTACTTACGCTAGGAGAAATATTCATCATTACGGTACCTTTACCATGACTCAGTAACTGTTCCTTGTTCGCAACTGTAATGGGAATAGAATGGGATGACATGTTCATAAACCACTCTCTCCTGTTACTCATATGGGAAGTTGCGCCAGAATCGATGAACCAGTCTTGATGACCTGTGGGAGGATCGTTAGAAAAACAAGATGAAAGTGTGAATTCGGATGTATTGAATGATTTGACCGCCGAAATATTCTTGTTTTTGTTAATTTGGATGCTCTTACACTGCGAAACTACGTGCCCTAACTTTTTACAATATTTACAAAACATTTTCTTAGAAGGGTTGACGTGTAGCGCGGTGTTGACAGGTCCTTGAAGGGTACTGGGTGTGATGGGTACAGCTCTAAGGTCTTCCTTGAGGAGAGCTGTCACCACATTCTCCGATGTGAGATTGACGTTCGCGTGCTCCAGTGTGATGACGAGTGGCTTATAAGACTCTGGCAGTCCCGCCAGCATAATAACTGCTAGGAACTCATCCTCAACTGCTGCTCCGATGCCTTGTAACTCTTGTTGCGTAGATAATAAGCTGTTTACAAACTCTTGCATATTCCCGTTGAACTTTTGTGCTAGTAATTTCTTGATGAGGCCTAAACGTCTAGTTAATCCGCAGTCAGCATATGCTTTCTTGAGACATTGTAGTGTTTCATATGCCGATTTCGCTGACCTTATAATAGGATAGACATTTTCGTCACAGGACAAGCAGATTTTTGCACGAGCTTTCGCATCCTTCCTCTTCTCAGTGGCTTCTGATCCGACGGGTGTAATACAGACGTCCCAAAGGTCGAGATCAGTAAGGAGGCACTCGAGGCTGAATATCCACGTGCTGTAGTTCCTACCGTTCAGTTTTGAGAAGCTGATGGATCCTGTAGACGTTGACGTTGAAGCTGATGGTGCCGACAATGATGACATCGCCGATGAATTTATAGAATTCATAGCACTTTCGAAATTAAATTAGCACTATAACTTTATTATTAAAATGCGGCTCTGGGCCCATAACCTCTTGAAGTAAAATAAGCAGAGCAGGGATAAAATAATGTATTAGTTGTAACGGTATGCAAGAGAGTACAAAGACAAGTGATTGACACAATAGAAACACAAAAAAGCGTATTCTAAATTATAAATCAATAGTATCAAAAACAGCCAGGGTGTTTAATATTAACTCAGAAGACAAGAAGGTTTAACAGAAATTAAACGACCACTGCTTTCCACAGAAAATACAAATATTTTGTATTAAATAAGAGAAAGTTGCTGTGGAGATATGTTTTATATTTGGACATTTCTATTGCACCAAAGTGCGATACGAGAGCAGGATTCTATACCATCTATAGATGTAAAAAAAATTACTTGGAAATATCGATTTTCTGTAAAATAGAACCGTCTTTAGTTTTAATTTGAATGTAGACTAAGTAACACTGTATATAAGAAAATTTGAAATTTGGAAATCTCTTTTTAGGAATAATGTCGTGAATTTAAAATTTTGATGTGAATTTCATGAAAAAATACGTAAAAAATGCGCTGTGGTAACAGCGATGTGCAACCATGTATTATATACTTTCATGACTGTATGTGTCTAACTATACAAAAACCGAAACGTAAATATTAGGCTACGCGCTCAATATTAATTGCACAAAACATTTTGTGCAAAAGTTTGCGCAGAAAGTATGTGTGTAATATTATTGTGCAAAATAAAAATAAACAAACACAATTGATAAACATTAAAGCATTGCAAAGGTGAACTCTTCCAGTCAACCTGTGAGTGGATGAAAGGAGTATTCATATTATAATTATTAGGGACAGACAACGACTGAGTTACAAATGTTGAGGGACAGAATACATTACTTTATCGAGTACAATACACAAAAATCATCCCTAGTATACATCCCATTGCTAGGCATAGGTCTTCTCTCATGATGAAATTGTAATAACACTATTGACATTTTAATTAATTTATATTTTAGGTATTTTGAATTTTTATGATTTTTGTAATTTGATTCTATGGTCCCAGTTGGTCTAAATAATAATAATTATTACAAGCAATAATAGTAATAAAATACTGCATAATATTAGCTGCGTCCAGACGATAGATAGATAGATAGATTTGTGCAAAATTTGTATCGTATTCACTGTGCAAATTAGAATGTGCAAGTAAATTTGAGCGTGTAGCCGTAGCTTTATACTAATTGTTGACATCCTATTGTGTACAAATTGTTGTTTATGCATAGTTGTAAATATTTTATTCGTTCTTTGTTAACCCCGTATTTGACAAATTCGGTAAAAATACGTTGTCGTTCTCAACGAAATAATAAAACTGAAAAAAAAAAGAAATTTTACAAAGTTTTGTACTATCCGTTTTCATATACTGTGCCACACTTGAGCCTAGAATAAATTCACTCAACGATCATCGGTAAACTTAAATGCATTAGGTCGAATATTCCGTTCTTTTAAATAGTTGCCATTGTTTAAAATTTAAAGAGGCGGTGGCACATTTTATTATCTCTCTCTTATAGTGCCTCTCCAACTAGTGGAGGTTTCCAGTCAGCTCTGGCTGGCATATTTTATTATGGCAACATTGATCTCTGATGTAGTTACAATATTTGAAAATGGCGACAATTTTAGTCGTTCTTACAACCGTTTTCTACTATTTTGTCATTACGAAAGCATTTTCATTTATTTTTATTACCGACTTTTAAAAGAACTCTGGAATTGTCCACCGAATTACTTACCTAAGATTCGAAAACCTGACAGAATGTATATTTTTATATCTTACTAATCTATGATAATGTTATGTCTAAGTACTAATTCCGTGTAAGCTAAGTCATAGTTGTTGAACTGGTCGAGGAAGCGAGAAAGATATATACGGCACAACACTTACCCACCAGGTTAATTGATATCGTCTATTCACACTTAGGAACAAAAGCTTGGAGGAATTAACCAAAGCACCATCAAGTTACTATAACAACAACTTTAACTGTAACCGACGATTCATTTTTCAGTTTTAATTTTTATTATCTGGTTCCAAAGAACGCACAATTTGAAGACACCCGTATGTTTTATATTTGTAATATTTTTTTCTACAAGCGTTTCTCTCGAAATGGTTTTTGATTTCAGGATTTTTTAAAAATATTTTCAGTTATATGTCAAAATTGTTGGTTATTGTTATTTTTAAAGTAACTTGTTGCAATTACACAGAGTGGAAATGTCACACAATTTATTTTTTATGCAAAAAATATTCATCATAGCGACCAGAGCCTGATGATACCGCCCGAGACCCGACGAATGCTTTTTTACAATAACAGTAGTATACAATACAATACAATACAAATACTCTTTATTGAACACCACAAATCAGTACAAAACAATGCAAAAACAAAGAACAAAGTAGACAATAGGCGGTCTTATCGCTTAATAGCGATCTCTAGTATAGTACAAAAACATTTTATTGAACACCACAAAACAATGCATTGGGTAAACAAAACATGTTTAGTTCATTTTTAAACATTTGCTTGTAGCTTGCTGATCCTGTTAGTCGTGAAATAAAGTTTTCTTATTCCTATTATTATTATTATGCTGTACATATTGTTATGATATTTCCCCTCTGTTGGTAATTACTCCGTGGCCTACTAAAACTTGTTGTAAAAATGTTATTGCAAATGACTGAAAATGTGCCTTACGATGTACACATCGTATATAATGTACACTTTACAAAGTGTATATTTTTACTTAATTTTAAACAGATTTTTGATGTAACTTTGTTTGTTGTGTTTATAATAAAATAAGGTTAATTTTAATATGCTAACTTTTTTCATTTTACAGTAAATTTCTTTACTGGTGTTATGTGTGTGTAAAATTGTTAACACCATTGTTTCACATTAACGGTTAAAAAAATACAGAAGTCAGCATATTGTAATTTGTAAAACAATAAATGATAATTCATGCCTGAAATAAAAATGGTCTCTAAAAAAAACAATGAATTTTTTTTAATGTTTTGCTTCCGTGGTCCTGAATTATTGTTTATTGCCATATTTAATGTTAATTAAGATTAACGATTATCTGTTAATGTTTTTCATATAAATACAAATTTGAAAAATGACGTTTATTTCTTTTCTGACCCATGTAATCAGTGCCGGCGTTAGAGGGGAGGGGAGGTATGGGAGACGGCCCAGGACGCCAATTTCAAGGGCTGATCTGTGGGCGTACTTCCTTCTTAAGTGGGTGCCACAATATTATTGCCCAGGGTGCAGCCGCGTGCAGTTCATAAAAACAAAAGACATTGTCTACCTTGCTGTGATGTCACCTTGTATAGCGTATTCCATTACATATACATATAAATGTATACACATTATAAATATTATAAATTTGAAAAATGCCGCGCAAAATGGCGGCGTGCGACAAGGACGTCTATAGCCGAGTGACACGCGCACTGCGGCGGCGGAGTGTGGATACGACAGCCGACTTGGGATAGGTAATGTTTTGTGTTTACCTTTACACACTGCAATAGTAAGTGCGCATCTATGCTCTGGCTATAAGTAAGTACCTATATGATTGAATCGATGATAATTACGGCAGGAAAAACTGTTATAGCTGGAAATAAAATGGGATTTTGTGTAGAAATAGCTGTGATAAACGACAACTTTGATTATTTGTTGCCTTGGCTATTCCAACGCTAAATTGGAAGACAATTTCGATGACGCCGATTCAATTTCAACGTCAATTGAATGCAGAATAACAACTGAACAAAGCTAGTAAAAACGCGTGTTTGGCACATCCACATCACTTCACATGCGCAACTTTTTATCAGCGATTTATTATCAGCCCGCGTTATATAACCGAACCGGTCGCTGCGTCCCGCTCGCACGCGCCCGCGGCGAGCGAGATGCCCGTGCCAGAGCGGGACGCAGCGCGTTGCATTAAATTTCGATCCTATTCTGTAATATGTTTTGTCCAATCGCGTCGGATCTTCGCGTGTTCCGGTTCTTTGTCATCAATGGGTCGTCGGGCGAGTCCATTTCGAGTGCCTCTTGCGAGTATTTTACTAGACATCCCTGTCGGGTGTAGAGCAATGAAACGCACCGGCGGCCTGCGAGTGTTATAATCCGGCCGCTCGATAACGCATTCGCGTCGGAAGCGAAGTATTTAGCGCGACAGTCTTTAGGCCCTTTCGGCATTAATGAGCCGTGCCCACTTCAGCTGACTGCGTCGTATCGTACGCTAGGCTACTCTACCTACGGCAGTAGTAGTTCAGCACTCGTGGCTGGCGGACGGTCGCGCGAGCCGAGCTATGCGGATATGTCGTTGATGGCTGCAATGTTAATGGAACGTTTCCCATAGGCGTGCCGGCGATTATTTAGTTGCGAATCGTGAACTCGTGCAGTGTACGGCAGCGCCGCCCGAGCGGCGCGAGACAGTCGAGCTAGTGCGATACGCGGCCCGAGGCTCAATAATGCTCAAATTCCTGACCCACAAGTTGCGAACGCATTCATTGAATGAGGAGAACGTTTCCGAGAAGGTGGGTGTTGCCGCGGCTCTGCCGGCTCGCTTGAAGGTCACACCGCCACCAGAAAATGGCCGCCCGGCCGAGAACAAAGAAGCGCAACGCGCGGCGGCTCCCGGGCCGCCTCCCTCGCGCACCACACGGCTAAAATCGCTTGCTGACGTTCTCTGGCGTGTCTAGAGCTATGCCGGCGTGTCCGTGGGCCTGGAAGCGAGCCGGGCCGGCTGTCACGGCGGTGAAGGCATTGATCGAGCTGAGGTGTTGTTGTTTTTGCAGGTGGAGGAGCGGGACTCCGGAACCGAGTCGGACGACGAGGCAGACCGCGCCGACACCGGTAAGTGCGCCGGCCGGCTACCAGTACACTCATGACATCTAACAGCTGTGTTACTTAAGTCTATTATCGTGGCTACGTTAGCCAATTCTAATAAGAATCGGTGGTCGGGTCTTTAGCGGTTCGAATCGACTGGCTGCAGGCAGAGCGCTCCGGGCTGCTTATCAGTGTGACCTTGGGGGCGACCTTGAAAATTGCGATATCGGATGTACCTACCTAGTGCGGCGGAGGTGTGTCGGGTGACGTGGCAGGTTCGGGGCACACCTCGCAGTACACCGGGACCCGAACTAAACTAGACACGGGATGCGTAGGCGTGAAAGATCGATCTCGATTAATGGGGACTGAAAATTGTAGCTGGAATATAGGTACCTAAGTGTTATGAAGTAGCTAAACTGAATAGTGATGCGTCGAGAGAACTTGCCGTGTGTGAATTTTTAAACAAGAATCTTTGTAAATCGATACTTTTTGTTAGCTTTGAATTTCAATTAAGGCTAGAATAGAGGATGCTTTTAGGCGGAATTCGATACAAATTAAGTAACATGAGAAATAACTTAAGGCCAGAAAAACCTAATGTCTTTCTGGCTTAGGTTTTCCAAAAGGTCTGATAACAATAATGATTACAGTAACGGAAGAAAATGCTCGTTTTAATAGCAACTATGCTGGAATATATAAGTAGAATTTAAGTAGGTATTGCAGTACATGTATTTTATTGAAAAAAAAAAAACTTTCTGCTAAGTTTCTTGCGGCGCGTTCTTGGCAATGATGGTCTTTCCAAATGCGCTGTAGTTCGTAAGGAAGTCATGTAAAAGGATCCTTGGCCGTCTATTTGCAATTTAAAATGTCCTACCTTGAAAAGATGCAGTTTTATTCATCCAAAACTTTGCATTTGCGATTTTAAAACGAGCAAACTATAACTAATTTAGGTTAAGGTATTGTCCCCTGTTTTTCCGTGTTTATGATAATGCAGCGACGAATTTAATAATGTTTCAGTGATGCATGTTACTCACTTAAATCTTATATTCGGAGCATATCTTTTAGAATATAATAACGTTTATTGTTTAACTGTGTACAGAAATGTTTATCCATCACGGAAGTACAATATCGCTGCTTATAAACAGAAGGGCCACAAATCAAAAACAAGTTTTTTTGGGGAGAGCACAATTAAAATTTTCATTTTATTTTTTAATTGTTTTTTTGCACTCCTACGTCCAATGCTTTTGAATCATAATACCGTCGATGCGTATTTTAATTCTCTACCTTTTGTTTATTTTAACGTTGAGGTAACTATAACCCAAAGACGCCTAGCAGCACATAAGTCCGTTTAGCATATAAAATTTTCTTCACAAGTAAATAAATAATTTGAATAAAAGGCCACAAGTCGAAAAAATAAAAATGTTTTCTTTAATTTTTTTATCACAACCAAGCTGAATAAACACAATATTATAATTAAAAAAAAGCATGAAAAAAAACTTATCTTTGCAAATTGCTATTTTTTAAATAAATCAAAAACTTAAATTTTAATTGTATAAAAAGTGTTTTGGCACCGTACAAAATAAATATTTAACAACAATAAATGCTTCTAGAACCTCAACAGGCATAAATAAGTATAGGTAAAACCATAATTATAGCTTCTTATGCAATTGTAATAATATCGTACCTTACTAGTTCTAACAAGAGATCAAAATTTTCACTTATTGTATAATATATTTTTATAATTATGCGATTTCTAAGCAATAATTACTAAATAACTTCTCAATTATTTATTACTAGCTATTGCCTGGGGCTTTGTCCCCACTAGATTTTTTTTTCATAATTTTACTATCTACAAACCATGTCCTGGCAATAAAGAACACAGCAAAAAAATAATTATTAAATTTGGTGCAGTTGTCCGGAAGTTAAGCGGTAGCTACGTGCATTTCGACGATTCATTTTTATTTATATAGACTAACTGTTGCCCGCAACTTCGGCCGGGACGAATCAAATATAACCTATGTTCATCAGGGATAATGTAGGATTCTTAAGGTGAAAGAATTTTTCAAATCGGCCCAGTAGTTTCGGAGCCTATCCAACGTTATCAAACAAAGAAACAATCAAATCTTTAATTTTTAATATATTTAACAATCTTCTGTACCATCTGAGCTCGCAGATTTGCCAAAATCACTATCAGAATTTGAGCTAGAGTCATCATCAGAATCTTTGATAACTAAGTAAAGACTGAGAATCATGCTTCTGTAAATTGATGAGCGTTTTTTTTCTTTTCTTTGGTATAGGTAAATCTTGATCGGGCTCTTGTATTTGTTGATGGACGGAATTATTGGTTTTAGGTAGAACCATGTTCAAAATTCTGTGTGATCTGGTACTCATTCTGCAAGTGAAAATAAATACTTACACAAACTATAGATAGAGGTAGGCAGAAAAAGACAAGGCAAGAATCGATACAAGTATGTTGCGTTGGTTTTGACATGGAAGAAAGGGTGAAAGATGAAAGAAAAAAGCAGAAATTAATAATAAAGCGAGTAGCATAGTGCCGTTGATTCAGGAGCGTCACAAACCTCTTTCATTTGAATGGTATAAAAGAAATAGAAATTTGCGCTTATAAGAATAGTTAGTTAAAATATAGATAAATAGTAAATGTGTGCTATTTTTATTGCACAACATAAAATACCATATCATAAAATAAAGGATTCCTGCCAAACAGCAATTCAAAATTGTATCAAAGCCTTTTTTGTCTTGAAAGAAAACATCGCAAAAACAACAATGTTTTGAGCAAAACAGACATTTTACAAAAAAAGTTGTAACAATAATAATATTATTGGATTTTTTTATTACTAAGCGGACACTTTCCGAAACATGGCACCTTTGCTTAAAAAATGATCCTGTCCTTCTTTGTTTTTATAAGCGAGACAAACACTTTTCAAAACGTGGCACCTTAGTCTTATAAATAATTGAGTACTTACTTGTTCTTTATAGGCGAAACGGTTGCATTCCCAAATGTGGCCCTGTTACCCATAAAATCCACAAGCTGAGGTGCGCTCGCGCCGACTGGTCGGGTCGCAACTCAAATAATGGCCGCTTTGCTCTGAACTTAACCATCAATGCGTAAAAATGCCGAAAGGGCGCATGCATAAAACTGCGATTTAGAGACCGATTTTGACCGGTGTCTTTGTGTCATATGAAAATAAGGTTGATTTTGGCCACATTTTTTAAATAAAAGTGATTTTGGACAATTTTGATTTGTGGCCCTTCAGTTTATAAGCAGCGATATATGAGACACTTGACTAAACAAAGCTAATACAGGCATGATCTATTATCATAATTATAATACTTTTTCATATTGTAGAAGACTATCAGTGTTCGGAAATGGAAACGGCTGTATTATATGTTATGGAAGGGACTAATTCTCACCAATTCTATTTTAGGATTTCACAGGTGAAATAAAAGGCTGCCATTGTTATTGACAGTCGAAACGAAGTCTTTATTCCTTTTTTAAAATGTTACTACATAAAAATTGTTATATACCGCGCACACAGTCTGTTAGAGACGTATGTACACTTTCTCAACAATCAGTGAGCCAACTTTTTAAGGTTTTAAATTGTTTACCTTCGAAATTGTTTAGTGGCTTGAGACCAATACATCAAACTAAATTATGACTTACTGCTGCAGACGCACCAGCACACTATATGCGGCAGAATTTGAGCTCGTCCTCATAAACAAGATTTAGAAAGTGGAATAGGTAGCTAAAAACAATTGCAATTAATAAAACTTTTTGAATAATTTTGAAATCTTCCGTGCTGGTCTGGGAGCAAAGAAAAAACGGAACGTACACCTACAAAGTTGAAAAAGCCCATCGAGGGATTGTTAGATCGTCTTAAAACCAATACGGCTAGCAACCCATCACTATTTTGATTCCCCTTTCCACCTATACGCTATAATCACGCTACTCATACGCGTGACCTTAAGTCTTGGTACCCCATTGGGGATAAAGTCGTGATCTATGAATGTATACGAAACAACGATAAATATGTTCTTATTTTAATTTCTCCTTGACAGCGGGAAGTCATAGATCAATACATTGACAGTGTTGGCACGGACTACCTAGCTGCTACTTCATAAACGTGACAAGTTACATCTGACAGTGACAATTTGGCATACATTACGCCGCCGACGGGAAACCGGTTTGAACACGGAACTTCTTAAGCCGACAATGTATTCCGAATTGTCAGTCACAGTCGCCTGTCACGTTTATGAAATATGGGTCTGGCTATGTCGACAATCATAATCAGGCTTTACTGTTTAATGAAGAAGCAAAGTATGATGTAAAACTGAGTAGGCAGGGATTATCTTAAACTGATTCCAGGGGTCTGTTTACCATGACGTCTTAAATCGATTTTTTTACACTTCTAGTATGGATCTGACAGCGAGCGATCCAACTTTTAACTGACCGATGTAGCAGAAAACCATTTTGTCTTCGATTGGGTTTGATATTATGACGGTGGCGTTTGAACCTACTTCCAGTTGAGAAATTTAAGAACCCTGTCAACATGATCATGATGAAGTTTATAGAAGACCAGAGGCTTTATCATTATCACCATCCCTTTCTGTCAAGGATGAAGGTAGAAAGAGATAGGATGCGATCAAACCGCCCGCGCCTTTGACAATATGACCTTTGGAAATATCTGCATTAAAATTGACAAAATCACTAAAGCACTAAAGGTATGACTCAACGGAAACTTAAATGAGCTTTAAGTCCTGTTCCACCACTATTTAAGACTTAAGCCTTAGATATTAGGAACTTAACAGATCGTGGTGGAGTTGGAACAGGCCCCCAGTCTTTTGTCCTTCCCACGATGAGATGCAGAATGAACTCAAAATGCTATCAGAGCTGTTTATCAATTCGCGGCTCTAACCGAAAACACTGATAACCGGTTACGTGTATTTAAAAATAATAGCGATAAAAAAACTATGCCACGTGATGCGGCTGTAAACAACATTATCGGATTCGGCGTACAAAATATGCATAATGCTGCAATAAGTTAGGTTGATAGCGTTCTGCTTTATACCACATTATTACCACGAATAAGACTGGTTAAGTCTGGGTAGACCGAGCCTAGGATAACCTAAAAGCCACGTTTAGCATGATTGTGGGCGTATAGCTGAAAAAGGGAATCGAAATAGTGATGGATTGCAATAAGTTAGGATGATACCGTTCTGAATTTACCACATTATTAGCACTAATCGGACTAGTTTAACAATGGTAGACATAACGATATTAAAGATGAAATAAATGACTTTGATGACGTCGCAAACCCTGTAGATACAAGGGTGCGATTTTCAGTTGTTTTTGTTCACCAAAAATCTATTACCAAAACTTTCAAGGCATCGTAACTAGTTCATACTAGCAGCTTCCCTGTGGAAGAACATAAACTAGGCTAGTTCTCTATCCAGTGGAAAAACCTCTGTGATATGCCAGATGTCTGCCAAATTTTAAAGTTTCAGTGCCTGAGGCTTTGCACAGATCTGTCAGCCACGGTACTGTTTTAAAGGTAATGATCATGCTCTCTTATCACACAAACGTGAGGACGCCAGGAGTGTCGCATGAAGCTACCATCCAAGTTATTATGTTCTACTACTGAAGGACTCTTCTATTGTTATTTTCTTAGTTGCTTTCCATTTAAGCAAGAAAGAGGTTCAATGTGCTACTATAAATTGTCTCTTATCTCCTTCCTCTCTGTATCATCGACCTCTCTCTGCTGGCTGACAATTTCACAGTATAGTAGACATTGATCTCAATTGTGAATCATTGGTAAAAGCTCGATGAGTTTTACGTCTAAGCAAGCAAGGAATAGTAGTGTAGCTATTTGTCTCTTTTCCGGATGTAATAAATAGGAATGATATCCACGTCACTTCATTAATTTATTGTCCTTATCCTTATCATATTAATTATAATCTTAATGAGCTGTTACACAATACAAAGATCGTTCAAACAGAAGACAGTGACAATTATACTAGCTCCCGAGAATGGGCGATTAGCAGGTTTGACAGAAAAAATAGTTTTTAATATTACTTCATTGCTTGCGGACTTCAGTGACTTGCGAAAAAAAACATGCAGAGCTATGTTATGCATTTGATTTTGAAGTTCACATGTTCTGCCAAATGATAACATTAAAAAGACGTCTGCCTTTAACCTCAAATTACTTTTAACGTCTGATGTTTGTTTTTTGGAATGTTGCTCGTTTGCCCCGTCTAAAGCAGCTGCCAGAGCATTCAGGATACCATTTACACCATTTTTGGCAATCTGCCTCGGTAAAGAGGCCTTTGTTACGACTATTATTACACTAAAGATAACAGGGCTCGCGCGATTACCATTATCATGCGAATAACCAATGCCTAGCGATATAACGCTAAATACTAAAGCTGTTTTAACTGTTAGGATTGTCCATGGAACACGAACGGAGAATATTAACAGCGATTTATATCAATTGCACGCTCTATCGGACAGAATACTTACATTTTCTGACCGACGTACGTGACGCTTTCTATTATCCCATAGATTCTCTTATTCTTCATCGATTAGTACATCCAGGCCGTTTCCAGGTTGTATTTTAACTTAATCTTACGAATCCATGAACATGTGCTCCAAATCTTTTTACAACTGGAAGTACTGGAACCTTTGGCTCTACTTAGGTCCGAAGGTTGCAACACTCGAGGTTCCAGCCGACGTTAGCACGACGCACAGCACACCACGTTATTCATCAACTACATGCTCATTAGCCGTCACGCAGTCTGCCATCGGTCATATCATGACTGCACGCCATTATCATGCTTATGTGCCCGACAAAGGCGTCCATTCAGACTGTCAGTGCCACTTATCTGGTTATCTTTACAAATTTTTCCACAATCCTGAAGTGAGGTGACGCGGTTGATTACTTGATTGCCCTGAACGGTGGATTTATTGTTAGATACTTTAATTGTCTGTTTACGCTGATTGGGAAGGGTTTAGATTTGTTTGAGAATCGTAAATTATACGTTAGTGTTGATATTTTCTTGGGTGAAAATGAACATTTGCCGTGTTGCTGTCAGCTGAATCTTTGGTGTTATAGTTTAGACTAGCTCTGCTGTTGCCCGCGACTCGTCGCTATCCCGCTGGTATTATGCTGTTTTCTGGGATAAAAACTATACTATGTCCGTCCCTGGGACTGAAACTAACTGTATACCAAATTTCGACCAATTATGTATGTGCGTTTAATGTAACCGCCGCATATAAGGTGTCAGCACGCCAATTTTACTTAATTAGATGCTTAAGTTATAGTTTTTTTAACTATCCCACGGGAACTCGATAATTTTCCGGGATTAAAAGTATCTAAAATATTGACCAGAGATATAAGGTACCACCACGCAAAATTTAATTTAAATCGCTCCAACAGTTTTGGAGATTAGCGAGCACAGACATTGGTAAATGAACACATCCATACATACAGACACAAATATTACAAAATCTACTTTTTTGTGTTTTATGACTTTTCCCTAATCGTTAGCACTCTATTTTTGATGAATTTATTTAATGTACTGACACGAACTTTCTACTGATTTATTATGTGTATAGGATATAGATGTAACTTCTGTTTGAGCTATAATCAGATCTAAAAGATGCGCGACACAATGTTGCTGCTTAAACACTGCCAGCGCAATATATCTTAAGGCAAATGTGTCAACTCGTTCCAGAATCACAACACATTTATATTTGCAGACAATAACATAAATAAACAGCCACAATCGTGACTCTGAAGGTCATCTTCATGCTTAATCCATGCACGAAATGAATTAAAATGTATGTTGACGACTTAATGTGAGTCATAGAGCGCCTTTGACGATGCTTTACCATATTTTTTGTAGTGTTTACTTCATAATGTTACAGCGAGAACCAAAAGCAGCTTTTTTGGAATGTTATGCATCGCTGCTTTCATTTTTGAACTCCTAATAAAGTACCTACTTAATACAATGTAGTGTCAAGAGTTTGATATTCTATTGCGTATGCCAACTTTGTTATTGTCTAATACATAAAGATTCATTTGGTCAAACGCATATGAGAGCAGGCAAAATAACTATCGTAGCATACTACTAATTATTTTGTTATCGTTGTTTACAACATAATGCTAGCAGGCTGATTGCCAGCTCGCTATCTATGACCCGTCGTTTATTGTCTTTGCTATTTCAAGTCGCTTGGTGAATTTTAATCGGCAGATGTTACTTCAGTTTTATTACTGTTCTGGCTTTGACACACGACTGTTAAGTGCGTGCTGGGCCACGTTGTAGCAAGTTCTTGCTTGTTTGTGCAGAATTTGAATTCTTGATACGACTTGTCGCAACGCTTAAAAGACTTTATCCACCGTCTCTTCAAATTAACGTAATTCAGCATATGGTTGGGTTAGTTTCTCTGAATACCTGGTAAATGTTTTCTGGATTTTTCATTGTGATTGACCAATATTTCCATGGTCTATGTTCGAGGTGTAATTGTAGCATCAAAGGGTGACTGGATCCAATATTATCTTGAGAAATCTTTACAGGATTGTTCAATTACTTACAACTAACGTAACCACGCACTGAAATTTATATCCTACTAATATTAAATGTGAAAGATTGTCAGTGAGTGAGTGATTGAGTGTTACGTTTGTTCCTTCTTCACGCTGGATCGACTGTACGGATTTGGAATGAATTTAATTATTACCCTAGATTAAAGCATAGGCTACTTTTTATTCTGGTAAATTGCGTAGTTACTGCGGTATAGCGATAAACGAATTCTTTGTAGACGACATTGCGGGTAACAGCTAGTTCTGGAATAAATGTAAGGTATAGCTCTGGATAGGGAGACGTGGAGGTCGAGAGGAGCCTTTTGCCCAACAGTGGGACACAAATATAGGCTAATATAATAATAATAAGTAATACGCCCTGTGCAGAAGTGGTGACTTCTGTTAGAAGCAGATCGAATTTATCTACAACTTGTCTTATTTTAATGTACAACTAGCTAACATGAATGTGATTAAATACTAGTTTTTGAAAACAGCACGGCCTTGGAAGGTGTTATGGTGTATAAACAGATTATTTACTCAAGTGAGTCGTTTGCAAAGCGGTATCACTTGACCGGCGCCGGCGCAGCATTTGCGCAGCTTTAAAGATCACACAATAAATTCGTGTTTGCTTGAATCTACGTTTACTAGGGTTGGGAGTATACATTGAATAGTTAAACCCTAAGGCGAATGAGTTTTTTCTTTCTCTAATAATTGAATGAAAATGAAAGAGAACGCTCTATATTCTGAAATTTCTATTATATTGGCTGGGCACTGGGAACTGGTGGACACTGGGAGAAGTGGTTCTTCCTTTGGCTTTCAATTAAATACTTCTTTCTGCAGTAATCTTTGATCTTTGGCTAGAATCTGACGGTCCATAAGAAAGCGTTTAGGCGTATTTCATGAGTCATGACATATGTCTCTCTCTTCCGCCATCTAAATCGGCAGCCATTTTGTAGCATCATGTTGCATGGTAGCTGCTGTGAAATAGCTATACTTTTCTGGTTAAATACGCTAGATAGAAGATCTGAAATGGCGTCAAAATTGAAATAGTAGCAAAAGTTGAATGAGCAATATTTTATCTCCAGTGGGAGACCAAATATGATTGCGTGCTCATTGGAGCATGTAGCTTCTTGTTTTAATAAGACTTTATGTTATTAATTCGGAAACGAAACCCGTAAGAGATTTTAAGAATCATTACTCAGAATTTTCTTTAAATGTACTTGTCGGGACTTCGTAGGACGGGCATGAATAAAGCATATCTCCGAAACTGGATATATTAATTGGTCATTTCTCTGTAGTTGGGTTGGGATCCGCGAGTATGCCAGGGTTACCGTCACCAATTTCTCCTGCTTGCCTCGCACGACTCCACCATGAAATAACATCGGCCTGGTCCGTGGATGCCTTATTGGTGACCTTCAGGGTTTTATGGAATGTTAAAATGATATTATATGATACTAGCTTAACTAGCTGTTGCCCGGGGCTTCGCCCTTGTTCGAACAGTATCAAACACAACTAAAAAATACTTATCCAATTTCGACGATTCATTTTTATTTATATAGATACGCGTTTGATCACGATCACACCTGATGGTAAGCATAGATTGTAGCGTTCAGAGAGTAGTGGCAGGAAACTCCATTCCTCAGCTGTCTGAATAATCAACATCATCAGCCTGAGGACGTCCACTGTTGAACAATGTCTCTCCCTTAGCATAATGAACGACAACTCGCCACCTGCATCCGCCGGTTTTTGAACAATAGAGACTACATTTTAAAATGAGAAAAATACGAGTAGAATTGGAAAGAGACTAGGTCTTGTTATCTTTGGCTCTGTCTAACCTGTAAGATATAGACGTGATTTATGTATGTATGTAAAAAGGGGGGAAAGCATATTTTTTCAAAAGAACTTCATTCGGCAGCCCTATATCGTTTTGCGCCATCAATTGGCATTTGCGCAGTGAATGGGTCCCTGCGCGCAGCACGGCGCACAAAAACCACTCCGGCGCAGGAAAAAGTTGCCATTGTGCGCCAGCGCCGGTGGAGTGGGAGTGGGCGCAACTGCGTACTTCAAGTGGGAACCCTTTCGTATTAAACTTACGTGTGAACTGGGGAACGAAATTGAATTGTAAGTTGATGTGACAAGGTACCGTGCGCTTGGATGGGGCTTCCCGGAACTCCTTGAACGTCGGTTCTGGTTTTAAACTGGAAAACTGGCTTATATGGTTATAGTCGCAAATGGGAATGAACGGAGTCTTCTAGAAATTTCATTTTAGATACAAGCTTTTTTGCTGACTTTACTTGCATTGTCATCCGTCTTACATATATTATTAATATTATTATGTGAACGAAATTTCAAGTCAATCGGACCAACCGTTGAAGAGTTCCCTCCTGCGACGGTCCTGGCTGGACCACCAGAATTCTACTAGCAGATTATTGCGTTGTCGTCTGACTTACACAAGTATGCAAAATTTCAGCTCTATCGGATGAAGATATCTGCTTCAAAATTGAGTCGCGAGATTCCACCCGGACAAACATAGATACATACACACGTTTCGGGTTAATATAAAACTTGTAAATAATAATAATAATAAAGCTTGTAATAAAAAATGCTCAAGTGTGTTCCTGTGCTTGTGGTACATAAAGTTGGTGTCGTGACCAGGATTAATAATCTTGTATTTTTTTTTAAACAAAACTTATTATCGTGTTCAATCACACCTACCCGTAACCACCTGCTAAAATATTTCGGAATAATTATGAGATACCTTGTATATCCACGGCTCGAACTTCGTAGAATATCGATTTTCGCCAACGCTGCGCGCGCGCTGCACCGAGACGCCCCGTGTTTAGTTTCAAATTGGTTATACATGCCATAAGATTACCAGTTTACGATCGAACCGGACTCGTATTCGCGGCTAGCTGAATTTTAATCTCCGCTAACGCCAGAGTTATTTACTGTTTGATACTGTGTTTTTGTTTTGGTGCGATTAGCCAAATATGTGGTCTGTGTGAGAGAAACATTTATTTACACACATTCGACACATGGGTACATAAAAAAGAGATGCAGTATACCATATGCGCGGGGAGAGAAGCAACTGATACATTCTGTTTCTTTGCACCAGCATGGCCCATCGAGTGATTGGGCGAAAATCTTAGGAATCATGTTATAGGCGATGTGGCAGCAACCCATCACTATTTTGATTCCCCTTTCCATCTATACGCCCACAATCATGCTAAACGTGGCCTTTATGTCTTGTTACCTTAGGCTCTGTCTACCCCGTAAGGAAAAGAAGGTATTAGGCATCCTCATCGGTTTGGTTTAAGTACGTCACTGACGATGCTTAATAAAGTGACTATTCTCTTATCGCTATCCCGAAGGAACTATGCTATTTTCCTGGATAAAACTATCCTATGTTCGTCCCCGGGACTGAAACTATATCTATACCAAATTCCAACTGAATCAATTCAGCGATTTAAGTGTAAAGAGGTCACAGACAGACACACTTATGCGTTTGTAATATTCATTATTATGAAGGCATATTTTTTTTGCCACTGAGTATGACAAAAAAAAATAAAAAAAAATGCAAGCAGGCCGCCAAAGGCTCTTTTACATCTCTTTTTTTGAAACTACCATTGCAGCTACTAGAGATGGTATCTGAACAACCTATTAGTAAAGGCGATAAATATGTCAGATTATACTGTATATCTAAATGATACAGCTGATATACGCTACATATCCTTTTGTATCATGTCTTTGACGATACATAACATGTGGTTACAACAGGTCTAATAGAAATGGGTAGAGGCAGATGTATCAAACCTAAAGTGGGTGACAGACGGGCGAGTAAGTTCGCGTACTTACGGCTCGACGACTTTACTCGCCTGTGTCACTCTCGTACTTTTAGAGTAAAGTACAGGCGAGCAAAGTCGTCGAGCCGCAAGTACGCGAACTTACTCGCCCGTCTGTCACCCGTTTAATGGAACCAATTGATACAAGTTTTTATGACAAGAAGTCGCTTTTAAATATAAACCTGTTTTTTAAAATATGCTAACGCTAAGTGAGTTTCTATTACACATGAGTATTTCAAACAGACAGAAAAAATTATAGGTAGGTAATTTAAAATTTTGGTTGTGTATTTCTTTAATTTAACTTTATCTGTTTATAATTTTATTTAAATAAATTTGGACAGAAAATAATTATCCTTGAATGATCTTCGCAAGGCTGGCAAGAGCTGGATGAGAGCAGAGAATCGTGCGCAGTAGCGTGCAGTTGGAGAGATCTATCTTACATTGGACTAGGCTGATGATGATGATGGTGATCTTTTCCAAGTAGCCTGCAATAAACATCTGGTTCTACCAAAACTTCCGAACCATAAATTATTTACTAATGAAGAAGCTATAAAAAAATATTGAATCAGGCGTTACTTTGCGGAGCTCTATTTCAATGATCAAAAAATATTTACATTGTTATTCCGCTACTTACGTGCAAACAAAAAAAGGATAGCCAAGCCTCTGCGAAGTATGTTCTTACATGCAATCCCTCAATGTAAAAACATAAGATACATTTCGCACAGGGGGGTTATCATGATGTTTTAATGCGATTCAATTCCTTACTAAAAATTACAAGTAAAACCTAAACAGAGTCGGTATTGAATCGCATTAAGACGTCATGGTATGTACAGCCCGGCTTGGCTATCTTGCACGTGAGTAGCAGAGTAGCAAGGTAATTTTCGTTTATTAAGAAGCTCTAACGTACGATTATCACTTTGTATTGGCTTGACACCTTACACTAAAGTCAGATTAGTGTAAAACCGAGCCAAGGCAACTACAATACTTAAGACTCAAGTCTTGATCCGCATAAGCCTGTTTGGAAGTATCGAGTGGCCGATGCGTGCGCCGGACTCCGGTTACCGGCACATAAACAACCAAACAGGCCGTGTAAATATTTTGTAATGCGTTTACGAGATACAATGGAAACATTCGACACCATTGGGTCATCGTATTGTTAGCTCGGTCTAGAGTCATCGAGAGTTGGAGCTCTGGCGCCTTGCCATGACGTCTTAATGCGATCCAATTCGGATTCAGTGTAAGTTCGCTCTATCAGATCCATATGAAAAATGACAGTTAAAATCTGAACTGAGTTATTGAATCGCATTAAGGGGTGCGAGTCGGGTTAGCTCCGCGTGTGGTCAAGAGCTGCGGTTCGTTTTTGGATCCGTCCGAGGGGAAGAGCAGTGCTTGGTCCGGTGCACCCTGGGCATCGGTTAATGATTTCCTGGCAGATTCTGAGGGATATCGTTATCCGTTGGCTAAGAGCCCGACCGTGTTCTACCGTACAACGTTGCCGACATTTTTGTCACAATATTTTTGAATACTGTATTTATTACTTCGACAATGGCGAAATCATCGCATCGATCGATGGAGCCATATTAGAAAAAGAAGGAAGAATCGCATTAAGACGTCATGGTGTGGCCGCAGGGAATTGTTTTACGAGAAATTAATTTGATCTAGTCACTTGTTTAAATTGGTGATCCTTCATACAAAGTCTTAGTATTATGTATGTGTACAGTCGAGGGCATAATATATTATGTGTCACCGACCTTATTGTAAATATATGTACGTTACCAAAACGTCAAAAACATCTATGCACCTTTATGCCACAAACAATAAGGTCGGTGACACGTATTTGATGTCTATTTCGATATTTATGCCGTCGACTGTACATCTCTGGAACCTTTTCTCAAACAATTTCGCAAGACTTTCTACAGTTTCCTTGATTTTGACACACACACACACACACAAATCACGTCTATATCCCTTACGGGGTAGACAGAGCCTGAGGTAGCAAGACTTAAAGGTCACGCGTATGAGTAGCGTGATTATAGCGTATAGGTGGAAAGGGGAATCAAAATAGTGATGGGTTGCTAGCCGCATCGCCTATAACATGATTCCTAAGACTCGCCCATTCCCTCGATGGGCTTTTACCATCTGCGCGGGACGAGAAGCAACTGGTAGATTCTATGTTTTTCCTTTGCTCCCAGACCAGCATGGAAGTAGCTTGATTTTGAGAAACGTCAAAATTGGCAATCAGCCATGGTGTTACAAAAAAGAACCATAAAACGTCGAGAAATCGTCGCGTGCGCAGCGAGATCGTGGAACTTCTCGGCGATTACCATCGGCCGGTTCCGATGCTAATCAGCTGGTCGTAAAGTACATCGATAAAACTGGCTGGAAAGGGCAAGGCTTTTATTGAAGCAGAACGACGTATGCGCATCAGAATTTCTAACGCTAATACGCCGGTTTGGACTACAAAGTGTGCGGTTGACGCATAGAGCAAACAAGCTAATAGAGCGGAAACTTCATACACTTCATCCTACTCCTCTTAATATAAATGCGAAAGTTTGTGATGTATGGATGTTTGTTACTCTTTCACGCCAGTACGGTTTAAGGGATCTAGATCAAATTTGAAAAAAATATAGATTATGGTCTGGAATAACACATAGGCTACTTTTTGATGTCATATTATTGTTACTTAATACTTATATTGACAATTTACATAATACTTAATACCTGAAATTGACTTGTATACATTTTAATTATTAGTTTTCTTTTTAATTTGATATATTGTAAGTTAATTGATAAATGATGAAGCTGATAATTTGACGATGTATAATTAAATTTTATTTTAACTTTTCAATTACTAGGTAAATTTAATTTATAATTGAATGAGTAACTTAGACATTTTAATTTTATTGTTTTCTAATAGTATTAATTAAATCGTATAGAATTTGACCGCTTAATGTTAGGTCAAAACAAAGAATATATTAAGGGGATGATACTTGCTTATAATACCATCTATGTAAACCATAACGTTCTTGTGAATAAATTATTGATTGATCGATTTTCCTGGAAAACTGCGTAGTTCCCGCGGGATCGCGATAAACGGCTTTGCAGACGAAGTCGCGGGCAACAGTTAGTAGGAAATAAAATTACGCCAAGCCTAAATTGGCGACTACTGCAATGATTGGCCAGCCGAAGGTCACAAGGGTAAATAAAGATGAGCAAGCAGCTATTATGTCCGATACGATAGTTGTTTAGTCGTGCGGCAAAAAGCAAATATATAATGTAAATCCTAATTACTTAAATGGGTTGGTTCCATGTCTCTACATCAAATAAACAAAGACATTCGTCAATTGTCAATTGTTTTTCCTTTGTTCTTAAAGGAAAAACAATTGGGAAAATTCATGTTAGTATGGATGGTGTAAGTCGAAAAGGACTGATATGTTGCCTCAATTGGATAGCTCGTATTACCACTTTGGTTTTCTCTCTATAAGTTGACGTTATCCATGATCGGAGACTGATTTTGATCGCTGAATATCAGATTTGTCTAGAACGATGGATGAAATGTCGCTCTCGGTTTTGCTGGCAATAGATTTTTGATATCTTAAGTGATCTTGCCATCATTAATCTTGCACAAAGATTAATATTTACGTAAGTTTTAGATAGAAGCACGAGCCTGGCAAAGCTTTGGTGTGGGAAATGGGAACTGGCTCAACTGGATGTGAAGTAAAAGTTTCCTTCAAATGTTTAATGCAACGAAGAGGTTAATCCAAGATGGAATCTCACGCCTTCTCGTGAAAATTCAACGACATATCCAGCTTATATACGTCCTACTGCTGAGCACAGGCCTCCTCTCAAAACGAGAGGGCTTAGGCTATAGTTCCCAGTGCGGATAGGAATGTTTTTGACGTCATGGTAACGTCCATATTTTGCCCTTGACTGTACGCAGAGGTGAGTGTGCTTTCTCACACAGGTAAGGTTTATCTCAGTTAGGTTAATTCAGAAGCCAACGACGGATTGTAAAGAAGCGAAACCTAAGTGAAATGTCAACATGAGACAAGAAAATTCGTCTTGATTTGAGTGATATCAAACCGTAGTCTCATTTTACTTAATTAGGTTTGTGGTATGAAGGTGTGTAGCTGTTGTCTTGGAACGTACATATATATATATTTATGCTTGTACGTAAAACTACTATTGTATTGTTAGAACTTCATGGTTTTCTAGGAACAATAATTTCCTATTTCAGTATAGATAATAGCCAATAAAACGGGGTTTGCGACGCCACTCGAGCTCTGCGTATTGGCTCACTTAATTCACTGCTGAGTGCTGATTTATAACCTCCTTTATGTTTCCAGGACCTGGTTGGCAGACCAGGTATTAGATATCAAAAAGGCATTATGTTAACAGGCTACTCAGCCCCGCGTCGTTAAGTTTCATTGCTTTCGTACTTGACTTTTAAATTGTGGGTAGATTTGAACACACCTATTTTTATTTAAGGAGCACGAATTTCGTCTATGCTCCGCATTTTGGAACAATTTTAAAAGACTACTCTCTGCTAAGCTCTTGGAAACTTACCATGAGGTCTTAATGTGATTCAATTCCGACTCAGTTCAGGTTTTAGCTGTTATTTTTAGTATGGATCTGACAGCGAGCCAACCTTAACCCTTATATCTGAAGTGTTAGATATGTAAGACGCTGTCTCTGTCGGTTTCATAGTAATGATTAGAGATGAAACCAAAGAAAACTGACACTTAAGATACAGCGAGTATAGAAAACTGCATGAAAATTGGTTCAGTCAGTTCAGACTGACGCGGTGGATAATTTTATTTCATAAAATGTAGTGATTTTCTTCTAATCCGATTAAACCTAAATAGCCACTTATCCAAGTGCGCCGGCGCACCGAGATGATACATTGCGCAACTTGTGGGTTTAGCTCATAATTTAGCACTTTCTCTTTTACTTATCTAACCTTATGGTATCATTATCAATCACTTGGGCTTTATCATTAGCTTGCTTTTTGTTCTACATCATTGGCATTATCAAACATAATGACCACTAACAACTGCCTTAATTAAGATTAGGTACTGTTTTTTGTGAAAACTTGTGACTGTAAAGCTGCTACATGCCTTCTATGACAAACTATATAATGATAGGTGCAAAAGAGGGACTTTGCTTTACGTACGTATTTACCTTATTCAAAAAAATACGACCACGAAATATCCAACGTGGCGATTATATTACACTTTGCATGAGTCTTCGCAAGTACTTCGACAAAAAGCATTTCGTTTTCGTGTCCAGGATAAAAAGCAAGCAGTTGCTTCTCTTCTTGCGCAAATGAAAACAGGCCATCGAGGGTACGGACGAAAATCTTAGGAATCATGTTAAATATAAGTGATGGGGCTAGCAACCCATCACCCCTTTTTAATACGCCCACATTCCCACATTCATGCTAAACGTCGCTTTTAGATCTTGTTACCAGGTCTGTCTTCCCCGTAAGGGATAAAGACGTGATTTATATATGTTTAAAAAGCAACCACAGGTGGTAACTATTTACCATTGTTTAAACTTTATAGATACATTCTGTGAAAAACGGCGTTCATCCAAGCCCGCTGTCGTCCGCATCAAAATTGACGTCCGTCAAGTACCATTGACAATAAACGTTCTTACGAATCTGTAGACTGTACGTGATTTCCGCGAACGTTTCTTATGACGTACAAGTTGTGCACCTCCTGCTTGTGTACTTGTGGGATGTATGGTCTGCGCTGGTTAGGGCTATCACCACCTGTCAATTACAAGTAAGCTGGGTCAGCCTCCATTGAAGGTGGAGGATATGTCGCAGGCGGATTGTAGTGATCCGCCGTATTACATTTCGGCTAGCCGTTTTGAATGACAGCTGCAATGGCGGTTCAACGATTAGCCGGATTGTTATTCTTCAATAAGACGGCCTACGTTTAGCCGTATCGCAGCGAAGCTCCGTCGACTGAACTATAACTGTCAAAGCGGCGGCAAATGACTCGCTATATTACATTACGGCTAGCCGTGTTTAAGAGCGTATGGCGCCGAATACATACGGATATGCTGATACTGCCCTAATTTGATGGAACCTCAAAGGAACCTTTAAGTCTTCGAGGGAATGGGTGAAAATCATAGGAATCATGTTAAAGGCGATGCGGCTAGCAACCCATCAGTATAGATTCCCCTTTCCACCTATACGCCAGCAATCATGCTAAGCGTGGCCTTTAGTTCTCGTTGTTTTAGGCTCTGTCTACTCCGTAAGGGATATAGACGTGTGTATGTATATGTACTAGCTTTTAGTAGTAGAATAGTATATATCCTGCAATCATTATTTACGTTCCGACTATAGGCAACTACGACCTTTGACATGTTAATTGCTATCCCGCGGGATGCAATTTTCCGGGATAAAAGTAGCCTGTGTTTTAATCTAGGGTACCAGCTATC
Organism: Pandemis corylana; assembly: GCA_949127965.1. Classification (NCBI taxonomy): domain Eukaryota; kingdom Metazoa; phylum Arthropoda; class Insecta; order Lepidoptera; family Tortricidae; genus Pandemis; species Pandemis corylana. The sequence goes on along the minus strand of OX421858.1, from coordinate 15,588,514 downwards.
TTCGTTCCAAATTTTATCCAAATCCGTTCTGTCGTTTCAGCGTGACGAAGGAACAAACATACACACTCGCTCACATCCTCACAAACTTTCGCATTTGTAGTATTAATAGAATTATGCTTGCAAGCCTCGCTAAACGCTCATCATGCTAAACGTGGCCTTTAGGTCTTGTTACCTTAGGCTCTGTCTACCCCGTAAGGGACGTGATTTATGTATGTATCTAAGCCTCGCAACCCTAGCGGCTACCACGGGACCGGTCTCGCGCCGTGTTTTTACGAGTGCGAGTACTCCATACTACTCCATAGTACTCGTAATGAGCCACCGTACACTCCCCGGAGACAGGAAGCGAGCCCGACTGATCCGGGACGGCTCCGGTGACGTATCGATGGTTGAAATTAACGAACGAGAGCTCCCAGACCCTGGAAGAGAAACTGGAGATACCTTAATTGGCCTAAAGAGGTAAAGTGGGTAACAGACGGGCGAGTAAGTTCGCGTACTTACGGCTCGACGACTTTACTCGCCTGTGTGCTAGTCTAAAAGCATGCGTGTTTAGACTAACACAGGCGAGTAAGGTCGTCGAGCCGTAAGTACCCGAACTTACTCGCCCGTCTGTCACTCACTTAACGATTTGGCAAGCATGCTGGACATAGGCCTCCCCCAAGGCTACAAAATATTGCACATAGTAAATCACGTCAGATTTTCATTAGGTCTATTGGTCATTCGAAAGTGTCAGATTTTTACCGGAATATCTGCGGGGAAAATAAAATCCATAGATAACTAGCTATCTCTGAGGAAAAAAACTTCAAAGATAACCGGTTATCTGGCCATGGTTATCTACAAGGACCAAAGGAATATTTTAACAGATGGTTGGGTTTCTAGTTAGTTTGACTGAACAGTCCAACGAAGATTTTTCATTTAAGTTTTTTGATCCAAAATCAAGTCTCGCCCTTGACGCTTAACTTTGAACATTGATGATGGAAACATTGGTCTACTATGATTCCAAAATACTGAAAAACATTTTTAAATTTAAATTCAATATTTATTTTTGCAAATTGGTCGCCAATGTCTCTTTTACATGACTTTTTTAAACATACCCGCGCATTTGGAAAGACCATCATTGCCAAGAAGAATGCGCCGCAAGAAACTTGGCAGAAAGTTTTTTTTTTTTTCAAAATAAAATACAGTGCTCTAAAATTCATCATTCAGTCATTTTTAAATCTTAATCCTCTAGGTTGGCAACGCATCTGCAATCTCTCCGGGGTTGCGGGTGTCTATGGGTAGTGGTGATCACTTACCATCAGGTGACCCACTTGCTCGTTTGCCTTCCTATTCACATAAAAAAAAAAAAAAAAAAAACAGTAAGAATACTTAAATTCTACTTAAATTAAATACATTTATAAAAGGGATGTATAAGGTCCCCGAGCCTTAAATTATATTAATCTATAGTAGAGATGTATAAAGTCTCTACTAGTCAAAACAACAAAATAAAAAATAAGTTCAGTGGAGGTGTAAAACGCCTCCACCGTCAAACAAATTAATTGGAGATGTCTCCAATGTCGAAGAGAAAAGAAATAAAAAATAAATATGAAATATACATTTCATGTCAAGTAAGTAAGTAACCAATAAGCTTTTGGATTCCGAAGGCAAGCATACGTCTGCCGCCCTTGAAACTTGGCAGAAAGTCATTTTTTCAAAATAAAATACATTCAGCTACTACAATACTTAAATTATATTAGTCTATAGTAGAGATGTATTTATTTACAGGGATCATGACGTCTTAATGCGACTCAATTCCGACTCTGTAGAGGTTTAAGCTGTCATTTTTAGTATGAATCTGACAGCGAGGGAACCTTAACTGAATCGCATTAAAACGTCATGGCAAGTCCCCTTTACAATTTATTTAGAGAAGTTAAACCAACCACAATTTTCAAATACCTTGTATTTATTCTTTATTCACACTAAAATGCATGATAGCTTCTTAAAATTTATATGAATTGGGAGAGCTAGAGCCTCGGGCGGTTCGGCCGCTCATTATTTACGCGCAACGACTGCGGCGTATATTTATATATGTAACAGCTGCTATTTCTGTGGAGGTCACCAACCTACATAGCCAACGTTATCATTCTTGAACGATAACGGCCCAAATCGCTGGATTGTGTAACATAGCTGATAAAATTTAGGGTCGACGCAGCAAGTACTGTCGACCAGTCATCCGGTTTTTTAAAGCACATTGTGTGAAAATTCCGAATGCGAAAATGTTCTTTTCTTTTTAATGCTAACCATCGAAGATCATAATCATCGGATTTCATATTATTACTAATCATACACCATGTTTATACTAACGTTTTGTTCATTCATTTTTTTTATCTAACGACCGAAACTCCTAATCAATTGGATTCGTAAAATACATATATTTTCATACATATCTATACTAATATTATAAAGAGGAAAGATTTGTACCTATTTTTGTATGTTTGTATGTTTGTAATGAATAGGCTCAAAAAGTACTGGGCCGATCTGGATGAAATTTGGAACATAGATAGATTATGGTCTGGAATAACACATAGGCTACTTTTTATCCCGGAAAATTGCGTGATTCCCGCGGGATAGCGATAAGCGAATTCTACTCAGACGAAGTTGCGGGCAACTGCTAGTATTTCATAAAGCAGCATGCTAGAGTTGCATGCAAGTTTCATTACATTGCCCGGGGTGAACCGAATTCAACTGATCTGTCAAACTTCTCAATGTAACCGAAATGGCATTCATTTCTTGGCTGTGTCTAAATGGACCTCAAGTTATGTGGCAAGTAGAGACTTTATACATCTCTACTAGAGACTAATATAATTTAAGGCTCGGGGACCTTATACATCCCTTTTATAAATGTATTTATTTTAAGGCATGTTTGCCTCGAACAGAGTGGATGACTTTTTTGCTGTTATGAGGAAACGCCAGTGGTCTTTTATGGAAAGAGTGCACAGATCCAGTAATGTACTGGTCAGGAACGTCTGCGATGCATGTCACCTTGCCATGACGTCTTTTAATGTGTGATTTTTGTTTTATATAATTTTATGTCATTTAATTATTATTATTTTTTTAGTTAATTAATTTTTGATAATTGTAATTGTAATGGGATTAATGCCTAAGTAAATAAATATATTATTATTATTATTATATTATTAAGTAGAATTTAAGTATTTTTGCTGTATTTTGTTTTGAAAGAATAACTTTCTGACAAGTTTCTTGCGGCGCATTCTTCTCGGCAATGATGGTCTAAAAGACAAGACGTAAAAAAGCCATTAGCGGCCAATTTGCAAAAATAAATTTAGATTTTTTTCTTTATTTTATTTTAATTTGAACACAATTTTTTCCACTTTTAGGTTTGAAATGTCCGTCTGTGGTGCTCTTCGTTTTTAGTGTATTAATGTGTAATTGAATAATAACCGGAACGGACTTTTATCATCGTATTAAATTCTTATACCTATCCCTTTTACGAAAATACAAGTCCATCACGATTAATTACTGCATTGGACACATGGATACACTAAAAACGAAGAACTCATATAGACCACATTGTAAACTTTCATTCAATTTCTGTGAAATAAACGTAAAAACACCAAAAATGCGACGTTGCCAGCTCAGTAGCAATAAACGCTCTTAACCTAACCACCTATTTGCTGTATGGAACAAGTTTTGCTTAATTTGGGGCTATTTCGATTTGTTTCCACTTACTACGATCCTGACTTGGCTCTTTGGCTATCCACATTCATCAATCTCTTCGTACCTCGTCGGTTTCGGCTACTCCTTTATTAATATCGTAATAGTTTAATCGCTTTAGCTGTAATCTCGTATTTTCTAACGCCATTGACTTCGAGTTATACAGTTTAAATCGGCAGTGCGATCGCCTAGCCTACGCTCTCGACGTAGGTGCGGGCGTTCACCTCTGAACTGAAACCAGGTCGGGAAGGTTACGGCACCGCCAACTGCTAGGAAAAATATTCAGTCAGTTTAGAAAGGGATTAGTGTTGCCAACTGCTAGAAAATGAAGCCGAATCGATTTTTAGTTTTAAATAGCGTAGGCTTAGAATTATGTTTAATACTATCAAATGAATAAAGAATTATTACTTGTTGATTTTTTGACTTTTACGGTTTTACCGTTAATTAAATTTTTAAGTGACACTGAAAATTAGAACACATCGAACCCGGATCCTCGTCTCTGTCACGTGACAGCTAGTAACAGGTAGAAAAATTCGAAGGCTTACCCACCTGCTATGGATGGTGTAGGGGTATAGCACGCGTCACGGAATGACGAGAATCAGGGTTTTGATTCCCGGCCATAGCTTTACTTTTCGGAATTTTCTGTGTTCTAAATGTGAAAATTTTGTTCAATATCTATTTTTATTACTATAAAAGACTCGGTCATGATTGATTTGGATGAAGATAAGTCTCAATTTTGCTTAAAGAATTGTGTCGGTTTTGCGGCGATACAAGGCGATATTCGAGTGTTAAATCTAATTAAATTGAATCTGAAGTCTTGATTCTGAAAACAAAAGGTACCTGGTACTTCAGCAGCTACATTATTAAATTGAAACGTCCACTTGCTCTTTCAAGTCTCTCCGTGTGTCTACAAAACTAGCCATTAAATCAGATATGAGGAGAAGTCCTTTCCAAGTAGGACTCCATAATGATAAGATATTAAAAATATTATTTACCTACCGAAAGCAACGGTTGTTCAATAGGCTTATTATCTAACTCGCTTGCAATCGCCATCGTGTTCATTTTGACAGTTCATGTATGGGCTGACAATTGGCATCGGAATCAGCCAGCTGTCACATTCATACATGAACTGTCAAAATGAACACGATGGCGTTTGCGAGCGAGTTAGACAAGCCTTGCTCTTGAAGGCTTTGTTGTGATCTAAATTTCTATCGAGGAAATGATTTACTCGACTGTACAGTTGAAGGCATAAATATAGATAGGTACATAAAGGTGTTTTTGGCGTCATGCTAACGTACATAAGTTTATGCCCTTGAGTGTACCCAAAGGCGAATGTACTTACCCACACAGGTTAGGTTTATCTCAGTTAGATTCATTCAGAAGCCAACGGCAGATTGTAAAGAAGCGAAACCCAAGTGAAATGTCAACGCGAGACAATAAAATTCTTCTTGATTTGGGTGATATCTAACTATGTAGTTTCATTTTACTAGGTAACAGCTTGAATCCATAAAAACAAACAGATTTGTTGGAACGAATCAGTGACGCCTAATTAGTCTTAGTTAATATAGCTTCAAATTGTAATTAAGTAAAGAAAAATGGCAGAGTAGTTAACAAGAAAAAATGCTGCCTTTTTGCGATTCTGTTAAAAATGAGATTCATTCGAAGTCTGGGAAAGTCGGCGCTATAAAAAGATAACAATGTGCTATGAATTCAGACGGCTTATCATGGTCTTACCGGTAATATTCACGCTCTAGTACAGCTGGCATGTAAACTTCATGCAGTGACACAACATGCAAAAAAAAAATGAAATGTTAAGTGTGCAAACAAAAATATATTATCACGCATCAATTCCTAAAATACTTATTACGAACTGAAGAGACTGTTTTTCATGAAAACCGTCGTATTGTTGTAATTTGACGACATCGCAGCGCAATTTTATGAATCTGACAACTAACTTAACTGGCTACATTCTATTAGAAATGTCAGCCGCCATCTTGAAACTAAACGTGTCATTTTTGACATTTACTTCAAGACACAGAGCGAGAGCACTATACTATCACATCACTTCACATGACACTTATATTATCAGGGCGAAAATTTGTGTGTGTGTGTGTGTGTTTGTTACTTTTTCACGCGCAAACGGCTGGACGGATTTGGATAAAATTTGGAACAGAGCTAGTACCTTCGATTAACACATACTAGGCTACTTTTTATCCCGGAAAATTGCATAGTTCCCGCGGGATCGTGATAAACATGTCAAATGTCGTAGCTGCCCTGAGTCGCAACGTAAATAATTAGGTACCTATTTCAGAAATCTAACTATAAACATCAGTTCTTCAATCTAATTCAACGTGGACGAAGTCTCGGGCAGAAGCTAGTAGTTAAATATTGTGTAATGGCTAACATTTATCCTAAAAAGTAATCTACCAAAGCTACCATAGACTACCGTAGCTTTCCAGCTTCTACCGTAGATTTTCAATTTTCTTAGGAGTGCTATGATTGAAGTCTTTATATCGAGCTATGTATTGAAATGTCGACCAGAATTGAGCAGGCCCGTTATCAAAGTTGTTAAATGGTTAGTCACGATTCTTGGTTCTAAATTCAAAGTATACCAACTGAGTATTGACCTGTAGGCTAGGCTAGGTTAACATAATAAATCTGAGGCTTTTATGTCTCCACATTCTGTAGGCTTATTGTCTAACTCGCTCGCAATCGCCATCGTGTTCATTTGACAGTTCTTGTATGAATGTGACAGCTAGCTGAATCCGATGCCAATCGTCAGCCCATACATGAACTGTCGGGGTGCGAGTCGGGTTACCTCCGCGTGTGATCAAGAGCTGCGGTTCGTTTTTGGATTTTGGTTAATGATTTCCTGGCGGTCTTCGAGGGATATCATTATCCGTTGGCTAAGAGCCCGACAGGGGGGGGGGGGGGGGTCTTATGACCATGTTCTACCGTACAACGTTGCCGACATTTTTGTCACAAGATTTTTGAATACTGTATTTATTACCTTGACATTGGCGAAATCATCGCATGGTTCGATGGGGCTATATTAGAAAAGAAGAAGAAGTACATGAACTGTCAAAATGAACACGATGGCGATTGCGATTGATAGACAATAATCCAATGGTTGAAGCCTTGCGGTCGCTACTTGTATTGGGTTCTTATTAACGAAGATATCGTGAAACGCCAATTTACGCCGTATATTTGTACCTACACACCTACATAAATCACGTCTTACGGGGTAGACAGAGCCTAAGGTAACAAGACCTAAAGGCCACGTTTAGCATGATTGTGGGCGTATAGGCGGAAAGGGGAATCAAGATCGTGATGGGTTGCTAACCGCATCGCCTGTAACATGATTCCTAAGATTTTCGCCCATTCCCTCAACAACGTGCAACACTGTTTTTTCTTTACTCCCAGACCAGCATGGAAGAATGAATTTGCAGCCCTCGTTGTGTTTTATTTTGACTAATAAAGTCGGTATACGGGCGAAAGTTTTACGTGATAACGACTTTGAGTGGTAAAATAATTTTAATGTGAATATTCATTCGTATAGTAGGAAGAAGGATGAAATAATGCAGGCGCCTAAGCGAAATAGAAGCGCAAGACATGAACCGGTGTGTATGCCTATCTCTCTCACTCTCTCTCTCTCGCTCTGTCTCTCTCGCTCTTAGGCGGGCTAACTGTGCTCGAGTGGAAGGGACGCGTGCCTTTCACTTTTTATGTCTGTCTCTCTCGCTCTTAGGCGGGCTAACCATGCCTCTCACTCGCTCTCATTGTGAGCGCATAACGTGAGCGGAGCGTAACGCAGTTTCTTGAAGTGTCACCCGGCAAACCAATTTATAAGACGTTGTCACGTCAAAAACTTTACAAATGAAAGGAAGTGGGAGCGGACACTAAATGGGATAAGTCGACATAACATCGTCTCGATATTTACGTTTCAATAATACATAATTATCCGATTGGGTTTGTTTGGGTAGCGCGAAGTAGTGGAACCGGTTCGGGGCTCCTTGTACGGTTTGTTGCTCAAAAGTGATTGGAACTCGTCTCGCGGCGTCGGCTTTTGCCGCGTGATTTTCTTGCAACCTTTCGAGAGTTGCGTCCCTTTCTTTTGAGAGTACGTCGAGGAGGACAGGTGGTAAGGTCGGGATAGAAATCACTTACCATTACCTTAGTAAAATCTTTTCAAGTTTCTCAATTTTGATACCTACTACGAGGTAAATGTTTTTCATGATTTTGTAGTTCACCTGAAGACGTCCGAACAAAGGCCTCTTTCTTAGCACACCATAACGAACAACTCGCCACCTGCATCCACCGGTTTCCCGCGACTCACGATGTCGGTCCACCTAGTGGGAGGCTTGCGCATAGGGAGCGCTGCTGAGACAGTAACCGGCGGCTCCAACCAAGGGGAAACGGGCTGAATGATCGCCAAAAAAGGATCAACAGCCCTCCTGACCCAGCTAGGCGTCTCCACCCAACATCAACAGTGGGAGGCCTAGGCCTGCCAAGACTGCTATGATTGTCGATATTCATGGTGTACCGCGCGGCGTCAAAGCTAAATTCTCTAAGTGTGAAAGGGGTGGCTTAATTTTGGATACAAAATTACGATGAAAAATCTGCGCAGGAGTGTTCAGTCAGTCAAACACTAAACCAACGACCTGCCGAAACATTCCGGGATAATCTGAGAGGGCTTGTACAAGAGAGTTGTCGTCAAGTTTTTTTTTTTTTATATGAATAGGAAGGCAAACGAGCAAGTGGGTCACCTGATGGTAAGTGATCACCACTGCCCATAGACACCCGCAACCCCGGAGGGATTGCAGATGCGTTGCCGACCTAGAGGACTAAGATGCAATGCCTCTTGTGCCCGTAATTTCCCCGGCTGTCTTACTCTCCTCACCGGAACACAGCAGTGCAAGCACTGCTACTTAGCGGCAGGATTAGCGAGTAAGATGGTGGTAGCGATCCGGACGGACCTTGCACAAGGCCCTACCACCCGTAAACGTTTAAAGAGTTAAAGCCTGTTTCACCACTCCCTGTTCCAGTTATTTAGATGGCGACTCTGTCTGTTACATAGTAATAAATAGAGACGGAATCTTAAGTCTCCTTATCCCTGTATTCCCGACTACGAGATGTCGTCGACTCAAAGTAACTAACTATTCCAAATGCCAAGTTAATGAATACTCGTACTGGTGTTAGTGACGGTTTTGACAGTGAAATACATTTTAAAATGTATTCAGAAATGACAAACAGCGCAACTAATTGCGATTCCGATTCTGTTCACTAATTAGCGAGACGCCTCTGATGCAGGAACATGTCATCCACGTACAACAAACTGCACGATACAGAAATATTTTTTTTTGAAAACTTTCCATCCATATTATTAGCCGCGGTGGGTGCCAGGAATCCAAACATTTGGCAACGGTCTGTCGCCAAATCATTCCGTTTCGCATCAGTGGTTATTAATGTCTTAATTATTTATAGGTTTATCTGTTTCCGTCATTAGTTGATGGGACATTAACCAACTTAGCGTGTCAATCGAGGGCTTGTCGAATCGAAAGGCCGTGCGTGATGTTTTAAGTCCCGAGAAGCGTCTTTTTATGGTCTTCGGAACGACAAATGATTTAGAACAATGGGGACTATCGTTTCTTTGCTCACCAGTTGGCGCCACTGTTGACTAAGGTCCAGAGGTATAGCTGTCAAAGGCGAATATAAGATCGGCGCCGAAGTTTTAAATCTTGAATCTCATTAAGTTTATTAATTATAAATAACTATCATCATATCGACTATACTGCGATGTAGTGCAGTTCCGTTTTGTTCGGAAAAAATAAATCCGCTTTCAAAGTGTTCACATTAATCGCCAAATAATCAATATTTGCGATAATTTCCCGAAGGAGTTCACTTTTCAACTGGTAAATGAAAGAAATTGTAATTTATCTCACGAAGCCTGCCAAAACCAGTGAAAAGTGAATGTTATTGGACCTCACGCGACACTAGCGCCTCTAGTGGCAAATTCACACGCGATAGCCCCCATTGCGAAGTTTCGCATGTAACGTTGGAGATAACTCTACTAGTTAAACTAGTTAACTCTTCGGCTGGTTTAGGGTCACGGAGCCATCTCTTCAGGTCGGGGTCGTAGCAAGCTTTGATTAATTATTTTAAAAAACAAAAAAACCTGACTGTGTTTGTCTCGGTGTCATCTAGTCACTAGACTCTAGCTAAACGTAACCTATCGATTGTTACAAGAAAAAAGGTATCCCAAAACTTCCGTTGCAGTTCGTCACTATTTTTTCGTCTTTTTTGAAAATCGATTAAAGTCTAGAAAAAAATATCATGTAGCCTTTATATGGAAAACGCTCTAATAGTTTATTTTTAATATATTTTGTAATTATAATGGTTCAATTGGTTATGCTCCATTTTATCTTGTCATATTGGTGTGCGCTGTGATCCGACGTTGCATATTGTAAGAGTTCATTAACATTTTAATTCGGAGCGAATACGGAGGGTTTAATTTAAAACTGAATTAGCAAATGAAGGATAACTCGAGGTCAGTGACCGGAGTGGTCCACAAGTGGGTCGGATTAGCGCCGGTTTCTCTAGGATTGTTTTTAATTAAGTTTAATACAGGGATCAGTATTTTATGATGGTGTTAACATTTTACCGAAGTTATCTGTCTAAAATTTAAGCTAGCTGTTACCCGCGACTTCGCCCGCGTAGAATTCGTTTATCGCTATCCCGCGGGAATTACGCAATTTTCCGGGATAAAAAGTAGCCTATGTGTTATTCCAGACTATAATCTATCTATGTTCCAAATTTTATCCAGATCTGTAGAGCCGTTGTGGCGTGAAAGAGTAACAAACATCCATCCATCCATACTTACTAACTTTCGCGTATATAATATTACTAGCTTCTGCCCGCGACTTCGTCTGCGTAGAGTTATACATAAAAACCTTCCTCTTGAATCACTCTATCTATTAAAAAAAACCGCATCAAATCCGTTATGTAGTTTTGAAGATATAAGCATACATAGGGACAGAGAAAGCGACTTTGTTTTATACTATGTAGTTATAGTGATATTTGTTGTTATAGCGGCAACCGAAATACGTTATCTGTGAAAATTTCAACTGTCTCACGGTACATGAGATACACGGTGACAGACAGATGGATAAACAGTGAAGTCTTATACGGAATCCTAAATAGCTCAGCGTATGTGCCAACGGTAAATTCTTCCAACATTCGTTTCATTGTATCGCAACACTTTTTTCAGAAACTCTTACCACAGTATATATATAAGCTAAAGCAGTAAGGAACCTACGAACAAATCGGTTGAAACGAAACACGCACACAGGCGCGCGCTTTACACGGCCCCTAAGCGGACCTGAGCCTGAGCGGAGTGGACGAGGTCCGCTTAGGGGCCGTGTAAAGCGCGCGCCTGTGTGCGTGTTTCGTTTCAACCGATTTGTTCGTAGGTTCCTTACTGCTTTAGCTCATATATATACTGTGCTCTTACTGTAATTAAAGGAAGCCATTGTAATGATTCCCATTCCCACGTTGTAATGAAAAATTCAATTATATGCTAATATTATTGTGCAGGTTTCAGTTAAACATGCTCCGCTTATTACATTGTACGTACTCTACATACATTCGAACGTATTTGTATGGTTTGCTTGCACAGTTGAATTCAGTGTTGTTATGGATATCTAGTAACCGAAACTATCGGATATCTGAAATAAAAAAATATCCGTAACCGTAACCGAATCCGATATAAAAGTTTTGGATAGTTTCGGATAAGGCGGAGTCTAACTAAATACTACTTAGTAAATATGACACGTCGTGACAAGTTTTTGTTTTTGACCGGCCGGCAGACCAGCCGCGCGCGCGTTTAGTCGTATTGTATTTCATTTTACAGTTCCTTAAAAAATATATATCCGTAACCGAAACTGTCGGATAGTCCGAAATAATTTAATAACCGTAACCGAAACCGATATTATATTTTACCAATATCCATATCCATATCCGGATCCGAAATTATATATCCGTAAGTTCCGTAACATCCCTGGTTGAATTAACATGCTTCAAATCAACTGGAGGGGCAATAAGCTCAGGGGCCTTACCATGACGTCTTAATGAGATTCAATTCCGATTCAGTTTAGGTTCGCTCGCTGTCAGATTAGCTGTAACAAGCATTAAAACACTCGTGTCATTAGTATAAAACTCGCTTCGTTCGTTTCATAAAACTACACGCCTCTTATTATGCACCAGGCACATAAATAAGCAACTGCCGGTCACTTGTTTAGAGCCCAAATTGCTAGTATGTGAATTTAAAATTATTTTTTTTTTCTTTTCAGGTGATTTTTGTACTGACGTTATAATGAAGTGGAACGACGTCACCGATATCAGTAAGTCATACACCATTATTATTTTCTCCAACATTTTCGTAAATGTTGTCATTGTATTCTAAGCAACAGAACACGAAGGGCCTTGTTGACGGCCGAATTACATTGCAGGCGCGATTTTCTGATCATAAATCGGATTGCTGGACTTTTTTTCATTTGTCTTTAACTTTTAAAAAAGTTCTATGGTCGAGGAGTGCGCGTTTTGTTCGAGTCTCGTTTTTATCAATGTCTCAAATAGCTGACGGTGACAGATGACATAAAAAAAACTTAAGAAAAAAGGCGGGAACGTGAAAACCACCTAAGTTGCGAGGAAGTTAAGTGCAAAATTTATTTTCATTTACTCTCAATGTTTAGGAACAACATTATATCTGCCTGCGGTTCGTGTTTTTAAACAAGTTACTCATCCAGCAATTGGCTACTTCCCAGACCTTGGCATTAACCTACTATTATGTAGCTTTAGGCTTTAATAGTGCTTCGATTACTGGTTAGATTAGATCATCATAACGGTTTTTCCGAATGGCCGTTTGTGTGTATGGTTACACTTGAACCCGAGTGAAGAGTGTGTGAAGTTGAAGAAGTAAGTTGAGAGTGAATACCACAAATTTAGAAATCCATAGTTGCACTCTTTGGAACGTACACAAATCACGTCTATAGATATCCCTTACGGGGTAGACAGAGCCCAAGGTAACAAGACATAAAGACTACGTTCAGTTTGATTTTGGGCGCATAGGTGGAAAGGGGAATGAAAATAGTGACGGGTTGTTAGCCGCATCGCCTATATTATAGGCCCTATAACATGATTCATAAGATTTTCGCCCGTTCCCTCGATGGGCTTTTGATACTTTCTTACAAATTTAACTATTTTGGGTTTTTAGGGTTCCGTACCTCAAAAGGAAAAAACGGAACCCTTATAGGATCACTTTGTTGTCCGTCTGTCCGTCCGTCTGTCAAGACCCTTTTTCTCAGTAACGCGTGGAGGTATGAAGCTGAAATTTATATCAATTACTCAGGTCTACTGTCCCTTGAAGCTGTGAAAAAATCAAACTTCTAAGCCAACGCAATTAAAATATACAGCCGTTTATGCCGCAAATTTCCGCAAATTTTCAACTCTCAAGGGAATCAAAACCTACAAGGTAGTTCCCGTGAACGCAGAATCTTGAAATTTGGTATGAAGGTAGGTCTTATAGCACAGATTAAAGAATAATTGCGAAAACCGTAAATGTGTATGTATGTCTGTATATAGCAGTGACCAATATAAAGTAACCCCACACTGCGTACATTTTGCTTTGGAACAGGGCTCTGCTTACACTGGTTTTAGATATTTATAGATAATGATACGGAACCCTCGGTGCGCGAGTCCGACTCGCACTTGACCGGTTTTTCTTATTCAGAATCGTTTACCCTATCGATCCTTATAGGTACAAGAAAAAATGTGCCCCAAGACTTCCATTCCAGTTCGTCACTTTTTGTTCGTCTTTTTTTTCTACATATTAGTATGGGACGTGACGCACGGGAAAAAAAACCAAAGTAAAAACTGGGACACATTTTTTCTTGTATTCTCAAACAACGGTAGGGCAAACGATTATGAGTCAGAAAAACCCAAAATAGTTCAATTGTGGAAAAATTTTGTTGGAAAACGCTCTTGACCGACGAAGAAGACCTCAGAGGACATCTCTCTTGTTGGTTTGAATTAGGTGCGTCTATAAACGTAGACTAAAGGGCCTTAAATCTAAATGAGAAATGTATTTTGGCGTGCTAATAGGTAACCGATTCTTCCTTCTACACTACGTCACGATTTGGCGTCCGCGCAGCTTTATAAACGCAAAGACTGAGTATTTATTGTTACTTGTGAATGTTGGCAGCGGCGCCGCGTACTACGTACTACTGTAGTATCGGAGTATCAAGACGCGTGGGTGCCCGTGGGCGGCCCACGATCGATCTTTCATTACCAACCACTTTTTATACATACAAGCCCATAATTACAATACAATTAGCGTTCTCCGAAGGCCAAGTTAAGAAGCAATCTAACAACTCCAGCCCATGCCGAGGGCTTATAAAAAGCAAAACGCTCGAAACTCGGTCTTACGAACTGTAGCACTTAAGTGTCTTTCTTCCATGTTCAGTGGTTAGTTTTCGCCAGAGCCTTCGTCAGCGCAGAAGTATCCAGCCTTTCGGTTCTACAGGAACTTCGGAGAATGTGCGTCGGAGCAGCACAACCTCATTCCTCTATCTCACTTCTGTCACAGTTCGACCAGACGTAGCCGGGGTCTTCACCCTTATGTTGAGCATACCTAAAATTGACACAAAACGGTTCCATTCCACTCGCTTTCACTGACGCATGGAATTTTCTAACAGCGCCTGTCTTGCCTGAACGCTACAATCTGGCCGTCTTCAAATTGAAGATGAATGGATATTAACTAGACCAGCTCCATCCTAGATCACATCTTCGTTTGTGATCAGGCGTGATTGTGATCAAACGCTGCATTAGTTGTAAAAGAAATGCTGTTGCTTGAATTATGGTCGAAACATAACGAAAAACGCTTGATACCTTCTTTTGGCGAGGATCCAATGACGTTGAAGCAACGTAGATGCGGAAACTCAAATCTATTTCGAATTATGCTGTGTTATGTCATTTTCATTTTACCATAACCTCCGTTACCTCTTCAGGAGCCATTTGCCTTATACATCTGTCTTAAACAACTTCAATTCAACTGTCGAGGCGTCAGCAAACTTGCCAGTAAAATCCATCACTGTCATTTAATTGGCGCGCTCGGAATCCCGTCGGTGAATCAGCCAATCAGAGACGTTACATTTCCGCACCAAAGCGTGGTCAACCAATTATGGGCCCTGGTTGTTTGGCAGGGGCTCCAGGAAGACACCACGGCGATCGGCCATTCATACATACGGAAATAGAGGCAGTAAGGTCCGGTGCGTCCCTGACAAATTACTCCTCGATACAAACCGACACGCGATGCATCCACGATTTGCTTTTAAATTGATCTGGAGTTCGAAGATCCCTCCCGACCAGAGATCTGATATTTAAAATACAATTCGAAAGTGATAAAATTATTACAAGACATTGCCAGAATGTTGGAGGGATCATTCAAATAAATTTATATTATATTTTTCAATTAAATGAGTTGTTTTAAATTCTTCCATGCTGGTCTGGGAGCAAAGAAAAAACATAGAATGTACCAGTTGCTTCTCTACCCGCGCAGATGGCAAAAGACCATTGAGGGAATGGGTGAAGCTTATAGGAATCATGTTATAGGCGATGAGGCTAGCAACCCATCATTATTTTGATTCCATTTTCCACCTATACGCCCTCAATCTTGCTAATTGTGGCCTGTAGGTACCTGTTACCTTAGGCTCTGTCTACCCCGTAAGGGATAAAGCCGTTATTTGTGTATGTGTTGTGTGTATGTATGGTTTTCCAAATCATACCATTTCCCTTGCTTGAACAGTTCTACACACTGACCAAATTCTTGATACGACGGAGAAATGCCTCCATAAGTTTTCTTCGTGTAATGTAATGAGGTGTCGGCGTGTGTAATGCCCCGTGAAATGCGCATGCGCTCCACAACTCTGCGGTCACACGTTGGGCCAGCATGAAGGTACTGCCTAGGTAGACCACAAAGCCAAGCGTCTGAATGTGCAGCTTAAGAACGCCTTGAACGCGGACTGTACCAATAAATACAAGACTGATATAGATATTCAATCTCAATTTCCCTACTAATATTATAAATGTGAAAGTAACTCTGTATCTCTCTCTCCACTGGACCGATTTAGCTGGTACAGAGGTAGTTTTACTCCCGGGGAAGGACATAGTTCGAATAGGCTTATTGTCTAATTCGCTTGCAATCGCCATCGTGTTCATTTTGACAGGTTATGTATGGGCTGACGATGACATCGGAATCAGCTTGCTGTCACATTCATACAAGAATTGTCAAAATGAACTAGGTAACTAAACTACATACATACATACATACCGTCACGCCTCTTTCCCACAGGGGTAGGCAGAGACTACTTTATTCCACTTGCTACGATCCTGACATATTTCTTTCGCTTCATCCACAGTCATCAATCTCTTCATACATGCTCGTCGGTTTCGGGTACTCCTGACCTGACCTTTTACCAAAACTTTTAACTAAACTATGTACTTAGTTATAGGATTGTGGAGGATTGGAAGCTTAGTTAAGCACTTACCTAACTGCGCTGAAAAAATGTGGTTGTTTGAATCTATAATCTAATATCGTTCTGTAAGCATTTAGCATTTACTATCTATTTGTATGTATGTGTGTAAGGATATTGTTGTGTGTGTGTTTTAGTGCATTGTTGATTTACAATAATTTATCCGTCTCTGCTCCGACTTCATTTAGTGTCTACTTTTTGTTTCTTGTTTCTGATGTCCTGTCAATCGTTAAAAACTGGAGGAGATCCGTTTATACGAAAAGTTCGCCTTTGTCCTTCTATGCTGGTCTGGGAGCAAAGAAAAAACATAGAATGTACCAGTTGCTTCTCTTCCCGCGCAGATGGTAAAAGCCCATCGATGGAATGTGCGAAAATGATAGGAATCATGCTATAGGCGATGCGCTAGCAACCCATCACTATTTTAATTAAATTTTTTGCCATCTATACGACCACAAAATTGCTAATCGTGGCCTAGGTCTTGCTACCTTAGGCTCTGTCTACCCCGTAAGGGATAAAGACGTGATTTGTGTATGTATTGTGTATGTTCGCCTTTGTTAAGTCAGCATCAGCAGTAGATACAGTCGAAGAGCTCAAAATGATTTGCACACGACTCGATCGTTAAGCTGTGTAGATTTTGAGCTCTTGAACTGTACATCTGCTTCCTGTTAATTTGTATTTTATGTACAGACTTATAATTATACAAAAGCACAAGCCTCCGGAGCTCACGCCACGTTGTGAGTGCTAAAGAAATTCAATTGTTTATCCGAGCGTGTCGGCCGCCATGTTGGCTGCGCCC
Source organism: Pandemis corylana (assembly GCA_949127965.1). Classification (NCBI taxonomy): domain Eukaryota; kingdom Metazoa; phylum Arthropoda; class Insecta; order Lepidoptera; family Tortricidae; genus Pandemis; species Pandemis corylana. The sequence continues at coordinate 15,571,420 of OX421858.1, read as the reverse complement.
GCGCCGAAACGCGGATTACATCACTGCGCAAAAAATCGCGCGGGGGGAGGGGGGCTATAACGACCTTGGCCTTGCTCGGTGCCGCGGCCAAGGCGAGCACAATTATACATGCGCCCACCAGTCTACAGAAGTTTGTTATTATATGTTGAGGCACTGTGATCTTCGACTCGGTTCGTCGCAGCTCGTTGTCTCGCTCGTTTACTTATAAACTGTGTGAGATGTAATGTTCGTTCGCGAGCTGTCGTGCTTGCGTGTAGTTTCGACCCTTTGCTTTTAAAGCAGATGGTTTTTGAAAGAATTTTGCTATACTTGGAAATATGCACATGATTCATGAAATTTAAATTGTGCCAAGTGTAAGGAACTTGGCAGTGATCGTGAATATGTAAATGAGAAATACTGTCGGAGTATTAGCAAAACTTTTGATGTTGATTTAGAGTTTATGAGACAATAGATACATACATTTACACAGATCACGCCTATATCCATTACGGGGTAGACAGAGCCTGAGGTAACAACCTAAAGGCCACGTTAAGCATAATTGTAGGCTTATAGGTGGAAATAATCAAAATAGTGATGGATTGCTAGCCGCATCGCCTATAACAGTGGTTCTTAACCTTTCAGACACGAGGGACCATTTGACAAAATTTGTCTTGCCATGGACCACCTAGTAACTACATATCTAACGAATGGCTTCGATCAGCCCTAGCGGAATTGCACCTTTACGGATTGTCTGGTTGTCACTTATCTAATTATTTATTAGATTGGCCCCGCGGACCACTTTAGATGCTTCCAGGGACCACCAGTGGTCCGCGGACCACCGGTTAAGAACCACTGGCCTATAACATTATTCCTAAGAATTTCACCCATTCCCTCGATGGGCTTTTACCAACAACTTTGGCTTTGACCAATAGACAATAGATACATATGTACATATATCACGTCTTTATCCCTTACGGGGTAGACAGCCAAACCATCATTATCATTTGACAGAATCAAAATAATCATGCTAAACGTGGCCTTGAGGTTTTGTTACCTTAGGCTCTGTCTACCCCGTAAGACAATAGATAATACGGTAAATTGGTATTTTTCTCAATTTTGGACCGTAGGTTGCGCACAAGCGACATCGAATTAGACGCCGAGTTTTCTACATCACTTTAAGTATAACATACATTCGGAATTCACGTTTGCGTAGACAAGCACCAGTTCCAATACAAATGGGTAACGTGGCAAGTATTTATTTACGCTAGTCAGCGTTTGATGAAACGTAGTTGTAGCGGCTGCGCGCGAGTGGAAGGCCCACGCATGCGCACTCGACCCGCCGTATTTGCATTGCTGTGACCAACTCTCACTAAGCTCAGGACACTTTTAGTACACGAGAAGATGATTGTGGCGCCACTATCTATGCGAAAGTGATAATGCTTGTATTTAAGTGCGTGATCATTTGAATTATAGAGTGGCATCTGAAAGAACCGAGTATGATCTGAAAGAACCGAGTGTCATCTGAAATAACCCAGTATAATCTGAAAAAAAAACCGAATGTCACCTGAAAGAACCGAGTATAATCTGAAAGAACCGAGTGTCATCTGAAGTAACCCAGTATAATCTGAAAAAAAAAAAACCGAATGTCATCTGAAAGAACCGAGTATAATCTGAAAGAACCGAGTGTCATCTGAAATAACCAAGTATAATCTGAAAAAAAAACCGAATGTCATCTAAAAGAACCGAGTATAATCTGAAAGAACCGAGTGTCATCTGAAATAACCAAGTATAATCTGAAAAAAAAAAAACGAATGTCATCTGAAAGAACCGAGTTTAATCTGAAAGAACCGAGTGTCATCTGAAATAACCAAGTATAATCTGAAAAAAAAAAACCGAATGTCATCTGAAAGAACCGAGTATAATCTGAAAGAACCGAGTGTCATCTGAAGTAACCCAGTATAATCTGAAAAAAAAAAACCGAAAGTCACCTAAAAGAACCGAGTATAATCTGAAAGAACCGAGTGTCATCTGAAATAACCCAGTATAATCTGAAAAAAAAACCGAATGTCATCAGAAAGAACCGAACCGACCGAGTATCATCTCAAAAAACCGAGCGTCATCTGAAAGCACGGAGTATCATTTGAATGAACCGTGTACATCAGAAAGAACCTAGAATATGTAGTGTAACACCAGTGGTGTGGCGTCAAGTATATCAGAAGCAAGCCAAAGGGAATTTAACTAGCCTTTTCTTCTAATTCTGCACAATAAAAGTGCCCAACTGCCTTAAAATAAGCAAGCCGGTGGACGCCACGGCACTAGTAAACACACTCTCTTACAAAATCTTGCATCTAGAGATGCGCAAAACAACTCACTGAAGTGAAAAGATTGATATAAGATAGATATATCACTCTTTTCGTTCATTTCGTTCAGTTCGCTCAGTAGATCTATTGACTCAAACTGCTCCTTCATATCTTATCACTCATTTCGCTCAGTGGATCTATTGACTCAAACTGCTCTTTCATATCATTATATCAGTACGATGTATTCAGTAGACATATAAAATAGGATTCTAATGGCGGAGATATGGTTACACACTATAAAGTTTCGCTGAAAATGGTCAGATAATCATCATACTTTATCAATGTTTATGTTTTGTTTTGAAAGTGTCGTTCAAAGAGAAATACATGAAACGGAAAACAGCAAATGAATCGTCCACTCACACCAGCACAAATGAACGAAAAGAGCGACTCACACATTCATATCTGCTCCTGTCTATACTGTAAGCTAGTGTAAGAGAGACAGGTTTATACGATAGATTTGTAGGTGCGAAAAGTGCTACCATGCATGCAACGGCTGACCACATCAGTACGAAATCCGAACGAAAGATATACTGATATAGTGAGTTACTTTATCCTTCAGTGAACGACTGAGCGAGTGAACGAAACGAAAAGATATAGTTCATTTGAATCTTTCACTCGCGATTGACACATCTCTACTTGCATCATACAAAATACATAATAAAAGGATACTTTGTGTCCTTGTCTGACAAAAGTAAAAGGAAAAATACCGATATTTGTCAAGATTCCTGACTATTGAATCATGTTGCGACACAAATGTAGCAATAGCGTTTTACAGGCATTTTGTATCAACTCTAATCGAAATAGATAGTGGATATCAAAATGCTATCACCCACATCCTATACAACAATGACAAAGAGAACTAGTATCAGCCACGTGTACGAGCATGTGTAAGTAATTTAAGGAGGAACAAACAAAGGAGTCTTAATGCAAAGCCACTGACGTGTCGCAGCTGTTAAAGACTTATTTTTTTAATGAGATTACATAGGACTTAGGCTTCCTATTTGAAAATGAAAAATGAAAAATATTTATTTCGTTATCACATAAGTGTATGTAACAAAGGATGGTGCCTCTCTTTAAGTTAAGTAGAAACCTGTGTTGAGAGACACCGCTCTTCCTAGTAGTAAGTATCTTAAATATCTTATCTTAGTGTTGAATTAAATAATACTTAGTGCAAAGATTAACTTACGGTTGAAACAGAGTAAAGACTGAGAAGAAATATCTTAACAGTAATATCTTAACAGTGAGTTAGGTATTAACATTTTACAAAGTAGGTGGGTTTTGGAATTATGTATAACTAAGTACATTAAGTGAAAATTTAGTTTAATTTGAAGTTAGTTCTATTTGCAGGATATTTTGGAGAGAAACAGCCGTAGCAAAGTAATAATGAACATGTATTTTCATCAGTCAATCTTCTTACTATTCCCAACACGTGAGATAGACATACATAAAACATGAGACAGACTACATTTAACATGATGAATTTATTGGGTAGTTTATAATGTAGCCGTTTAGCTTTACCCTCTTGAAACTAACATTAGTTGCAGCCGGTGAGCGAGAGCCATCTTCGGTCTCGCTCCAACCGTTGCGTAAATACTGAGCGCGGCGCCTGCGCGGTCTTAGTTGCTTGCAGTCGCCGATGCATGTGCATGTCCCTATTAATAGGAATTTGATGATCCAAAATTCGCAGAACAAAGTCGATGGATAATTTTGCTCCTAAAACATTTTTGACGAGAAGTTCTGGCCTAGCACATAAGTTAGATTCGCCATTTCTAACGACAGTCCCTAAATTAGCAACAATTGTCTTAGTTTATCCCACGTTGCCAACATCTTATGGCGGTTCCCTCAGCACGTGCTGTCGCTCGCAGACAGTCGCTGGTTCGCGCGTTGCGCTATATCAATGCCCTCGCACCAGCTCCAGTGTGATTTGCTGGTCGAAGGCGGAGTGTGCGAGGAATGTTTGAGGTTCTGTGAGGTGATGGATGCACGCCCGTCCTCTTGTACTTAATTTATTTTTGTTACTGAATGCCATAGTTATGCTGTCACGCTTTGTAAGTTTTTATTAATAAATAAACGGTAGCGCCAAAACGGATGGACCTAATGCGGTGTTTCATTCGGAAACCAGTTTCCTTGCGGTGGTTTGCCATGTTTGGTAAAAATCGGTCTAGTAGTTAGAGTATCAGCTCTTTTCCAGTTCCACTTAGCGCTGTTTTTAAAACGGAAACCTACTGTATCGGAATTGGATTGCATCAAGACGTCTTTGTAACCCCCCGATGTCGTGCAAAATCCTTTCCCGTCGTATTATCTCGAAAATGTTCGTATTTGTTCGGTATTTGTCACGCTCATGTTCAGTCAGACTCATATTTTAGACATGTCTGCATCATTCGGAAGTAATCGTGTGTTCACGATGGGAGAGGACTATTTTCTACGTCTGTACAAAAATAATGTAAAGCGTTCTGTGCGACGAGCATGAGCATTTTTCGATTAATTCTATTGTCTCTTTCAGATGTTAATGATGTAAGGGGGATAGTTGTAGATATCGAGGTAAAACTGACCTGCCTCTATGTTGGCTATAAAACTTGAATAATTTACGTTTTATCAACTATACAGTAATCTGCGATTGTTACGTCACTGTTTTAGATAACATTGTTCGCTTTTAAAATTTTCCATTACACCGTATGTTTGTAAATCATAAGGGAAAAGAGGACGTATTCATATTCACTGAAAGAACATGACAATAGGGGGCAACTGCTTCTTGAGCGAGTAAGTATGTGATATTAGTATGCTGGTCTGGGAGCAAAGAAAAAACATAGAATGTACCAGTTGCTTCTCTTCCCGCGCTAATGGTAAAAGCCCATCGACGGACTGGGCGACCCATCACTATTTTGATTCCCATTTCCAACTATACGCCCGCAATCATGCTAAACGTGGCCTTTAGGTCTTTTATAATATGTACGATATCAAATTGCCCGATGAGCATCTATTGAAATATAAAAAGTCTTTACACAAAATACCTAAACACACGTCCTGTTATTCCCGTCAATATGGTCACTGCACAAAATTGACGCGTCGTGACTGGTCTGTCAGGCTCGGAATCTTGATCACAAGCCGTGGTCACCTTAACGCGGCTCCACCAGCCAATCTAGACCTTACACCATGGAGCTAAAGTCCTACGTTTTCAATATAAATGCAAGTATACCTTGTGTGTCTGTGAAACTAGTTTTCAAATTTAAGCTTTATGCTTTGGATTTAAAGGCGACATATGGAGATACGATCTGGTCATGAGTTCTCAATGCGTTGCGCTGTGGATAGATTATTTAATGGTTTACAGGAGGAACCAGAATTTACCAGTTGCTTCTTTTCCCGCGCAGACGGTAAAAGCCCACCGAGAGAATGGACGAAAATAGGAATCATGTTATAGGCGTTTGGATTCCCCTTTCCACCTATACGCCCACAATCGTGCTAAACGCGGCCTTTAGGTCTTGTTACCTTAGAATCTACCCCGTAAGGGATAAAGACGTGATGTATGTATGTATTACAGGAGGAACTGTTTCAACAATTGTTTGAGAGACTTGTTTTCAGAATATTGCTTAGTTTGAGCATCATTACGCATCCTGAATTCTAACTAAGCCTTCTTTTCTTCGTCTCTGTCCCACATTTCATTGATTACTTCGTAGTTGTGGATTATATATTGTCATGCTTAGATGTTATTTTAGTCTTTACTAAAGATCTATCAGATCTTCGATAAAAGTTTAAAAATCCAGCTGCAATTAACAGCATATAAGTACCTACATCAGAGACAATGTAGCTGAGGATTCACTGGCCCTGCGTCAACCGGTTTTGTCTGGTTTGGGCCGGCTCTGCCAGACCTCTGACCCCTGTGACTCTGTGGGATAGAAACCAATGTCGAACAGTGGACTGCTAGGTGATAAGTATAATCACGCTGGCATTAAGAGTGAAAGGGTACATATCTATTAGCCAAATATACTCTACCTTATATATGATCAATGCAGTAGAAATGATCAATTGGCAACGTTATTTTTTTTTATTATGCTCCAATTCGACAACCGTTTGGAGGAAAACAATCAATTATCCGATTTATCTTGTCGGATTTCCAAAATACTTTACGATTGCAGATATTTTTGTAAATTACTTTTGACCTTTGTTTGACCTAACAACCCGGTTTTTTGGCAGAATCGGACATTAAATGTTTGCCACAAAAAAAAGTTTAGCTTACAGTAACTGACAGCTGTCACTGTCCACATCTACATCATAACATTACATTCCTACTTACTCTACAAACGTTACAAATAAAAGCAAATTGAAAATATGAAAGTGTAATTACACAATGGATATTTATAAAAAAATGATTTGTGGCGGGATGCATCAATGACTCGAAAATAGCCCCAACAAAATCATTGTGAAAATCAGAGATTTGCGGAAGGAATGGTGTACGCAAGTTAATGAGGAGTATTTCAAAGTTTACACGATGTATTATTGCGAAGACCACTAATATAAGTAAGAGTCGGGAAAGATGTGCAGGGGTCAAACGAGAAAAGCAAAAAAGCACGGAACACAATAACAACACTAAAGGGCGGTGAGGTTGAATTTTACTTCACACACACATTCAAAGATCTGTGACGTTGACGTATAGCCAAAACCGTTTTTTTATTGCAGAACGAACGCGATTGGGATCGTGCCAAAATTAACAAAATATCAAACAGCGAAAAAATATTTATTATTAATGAACAAAGCTACGTAAAAGCATTATATTCAAATTAGTTGCTTGAAATAGTCCATTTTATCAAATAAGTGTTTCGTCTAATTTCATTGTTCCATTAGATTCTATTTTTAAAGGGATTTCACGTCGGAGTACCTACGAATTATGTTTACATATATCGGCATCTACACGGGGTTCGAAGTAAAGGGCCGATCCATTCGCATTATTAGGTCATCCCGTTGTTGTTAGGGAGATGTTTGAGGAAACTGAACGAGGGCTCTTTGAATTTGTTATAAATAAGCCACGTCAAACGAAGAACGACTGGCGTTTAAGAGGTGTGACGGAAACTTTTACTTCGTTCCATAATTCCTTCCACACAGTCCACCAGTAAATTAAAAAGTCAAATCAGAACGCGACTTTAGGACCCATGTCGCGTCCTGGTCTCCTAATGTTACAACGGGAATTTGACCTCAACTGGTGCGATTGGTCGGTCCTACACGTCTTGTCATAAGCTCCTTCCTATCCACCAGAAATATGGAATAGGAAAGTCCTGGCTGAACGAGGTTAAAATGAAGTTGGTGAATTATTTCGCACACTGCTCCACTTCCTCGCATATCTCTGGGGGATAGACAGCCTGATAGCAACATAGGTAAAGCTTAAAATAAAGATCCCATGTTATATACGAGTAGTCAGCTCTGGCCGGGGACTAAAGTATAAATAAGATAAAAATCGTTAGCGGCGGATTATTTCCATAAAGCCGGAGGTAGGGCTAATTTAGACGGTAGTTACCTGGCAAAGTTTAGATAGACTATATTAATATTTAATAGCTGGTCTGCCTTCAGGAATTATTTGGAGTGTTGCTTGTATATTTACTAACGTATACTCTTTTTGCAATTAATCGGACAGTAGATGATTGTATTGCTTTGCCAGCCGAGAGGGCTAAGGTGGTGGGATGAATACCTCATGTCATATGCCAGTAATTTCTCCGACAGTCTTACTTTCCACGCTGGAACACAGCGCAATCACTGTTTGGCAGCATGATAAGGGTGTAATATAATGTTAGTAATTCCGACGAACTGTCATGGTCATTTCGTATATCTATGTGGTGTGAGAATTCCCTCCCTTTGCAATGTGCATTATCTATTCAGTAAGTTTGGAATACATGCACCCTATAGGGTTGCACTGCACTGCTTATCTTGATACTTCCAAACGAGTATGTGGGTATAAATTTAATGTTATAAGTGAAAAATCTCTATCCTCTAGAAAGTCTCCCCACCAGTGTAGAAAGTTGTTCTATTTTGGTCATACCTAATCAAGTTATAAGCGGAACAATGGCCGCTAATGAAACCTATTATCTATTATACAGCAGCTCCATATCTGGCAGATAAAGGTAACAGATACCCGCAACGTTTTGCCTTGAAACGAATTAGTGACGCCAACGGTGCAACAGGTATTTTCTGTAACACGAGATAGCTTTATTGATAGGTCAAAGGGTATTCTCGTAATGTCATTGAATATCTTAACATCCTTTAAGAACCATTCTCTGTGTTTGTTCTTGTTTATTTTGTCGAAATTATCAAAGTCATGCTTTTCATCATTCATTTTCAACCAAACTTTGGATTACATATTTCTCAAAGTTGCTCGCAGGAGTTTGAAAGGCTGTGGTAGCATAATGGTTTGACCGATAGCCTCTCGAACAGGATCGTTGGTTCACCACACCTGAGCTTATGCCTCTAAGTTTTCGTAACGTATGGTTTTTCGATGAAGGAATATATTGTGCGTAACTTCACACACCAGCGAAGCAGTTCACTGGTCCAGCTCGTGTGAGGTAGCACGGTTTCCGTGATCGCAGTTTGTTATACTATATTAGGCACTCCGTCATTACCAGATGGGCACATGGGAACCGTGCCCAGAGCCCAAGACCCACAGGTTACTTCTTTTTTTAACTCTTAGGACTCCAGTGTACTGTGTGGTCCTCTAGGGTCCTGTCTCATAAATAGACGGCCCTGCAAATCGACACACGAATAGTAAAACTTTTGTATTTTTTTTTTCAATTTCCTCTTTTTCTTCAGGTATGGGTGGCGATGCGTGCGCATGCGCGCCGGCGCCACGTGCGCTGCCCGAGCCCGAGCCTGACCAGCTCTACGATCACCACTCGTCGGAAGAAGAATTAGAGGTAACAGTTGTGGCGGCCGCTAGATGGCGCTGGCGCTGTAGTGTGGTGTGTCGGTCACTAGAGGTAGCTGATGTTAGCATGTACATTCATAGACTGCGATGCGCGACTGTAAATAGTTATGAGTTATAGTCAAGAGTAATACAGTAACCATACATAAATTGAAACTTAGTATAGCTTATAGTTATGTCCTGCCTGATCGCAGTGTTTGAAAAATTAATATTAGTTCATCACGTCTACTAGATGGCGGTGCTAAGCGTAGTGTGTGTGGCGCTCAATAGATGGCGGCAAGGTGTCTCTTCGAATTTCGATAACGTCTCATTTTTGGCAACGTGAGCTCGGCGAAGATAAACATTAAAAAACCTGTAAAAAAGTAAAGAAAATTTTAAATCGTATATCTTTCTCATTTGAAGTTAGACAAATCAATGGAAAATTTGTTTTTTTATGCTTACGTATGATTACTCGATTGATGCGTGGGGAAGTTTTAAATTTACTAACGTTACTAGCTTCTGCCCCCGACTTTGTCCGCGTATTAGACTTAAGAACTGATGTTGGTAGTATGATGATGGTGATGTTGGTTGGGAGGTTGGTATTCTGCAATAATTATTAACGTCGCGACTCTAGGCAGCTGCGACCTTTGAACTGCAATATTCCGGGATAAAAAGTGTGTGTTAATCGTACGAGCTGTCTCCGTTCCAAAGTTTATCCAAATCCGTCCAGTCGTTACTCATACTCATACTCATTTATTCGTAATAACTACAGTTATTACATGTCATTTTTATCATTATTTTATGTCATTTCATGTCAATAACAACTCATGAAATTTAAGAATCAATTACAATTTAAAATTACAGCGTGAAGAAGGAACAAAGATCTCACATCGTCACCATCCATCCTCAGAAGCTTTCACATTTATAATATTAGCACGATTCGAGTAGAAAACTTACACTAGCAGTTCCCTACATTTTAATTTCTCCAGGCACTGCGTCTTCAGCCATTATTTACCGCCACCGGTACTCTCCGTAATTCGTCTCCTGACTGGAAATCGTCCCGATACTCCCGATGGAGTAAACAACTTAAACAAATTGTTCACTCAACCCGGCAAATCAAGTTAAATGGCGTTTTATCCGGTGCTCATTAGTCTTACGTTAATGCCAAACGACTGCCAGAAACGGGAAGTCGGCCATTGATTTCTTCCATGCTGGTCTGGGAGCAAAGAAAGACATAGAATGTACGTTGAATGTATGTTGTCTACTTTGTTCTTTGTTTCTGTATTGTTTTGTTTTGTACTGATTTGTGGTGTTCAATAAAGAGTATTTGTATTGTATTGTAATGTACCAGTTGCTTCTCTTCCCGCGCAGATGGTAACAGCCCATCGAGGGAATAGGCGAAAATAATAGGAATTATGTTGGAGGCACGCTAGCAACCCATCACTACTTTGACTCCATTTTCCATCTGTACAGATGTACGCCCATAATCTTGCTAAACGTGGCCTGCAGGTCTTGTCACCTTGGGCTCTGTCTACCCCGTAAGGGATAAAGACGTGATTTGTGTATGTATGTATGTATGTAGATGATTTATCTTACTTCGTAAATGTTCGTTTAGTCTAATGATTATGAATAAAAGGGTACCTCCCATTTGTTCTATGGAACTGTAACGTCATAGAACTGTCAACATTTTTCTTTCCCAGCAGTTCCGTGGTAGAACTATTGAAACAAAAGATGTGCTATTTGTTCTATAGAACTAGAAGCACCTCAAGTTTGTGATGGGAAACTGTAGGTGCTTTTAGTTGTATAGAACAAATAGCACATTTTTCGTTTCAATACTTCTACCATAGAACTGCTAACAGTTCTATGACGTCACAGTTCCATAGAACAAATGGGAGGTACCCGAATAAAATATTCTGTTCAAAGAGCTTTAAGCACACAGTTACAGTAAGCTAGTGGATCAAATCCTTCTCGGTATTGTAAAAGTTTTAGTTATAACAGAATAAAATACACAGAACAAATAATGTAAATTTTTCATAGCGTGTTTTGTAGAAATTCGGTCATTTCATCTGTATAATTTAAGTTGTACTAGCTGTTGCCCGCGACTTCGTCCGCGTTTTAAATATATTTTACACTCACAACTAATTTGGGTTTCTATTGATAAAAGAATTTTCAAAATCGGAAGACGTTTTTGTGGGCGTATAGGTTGGAAAGGGGAATCAAAATAGTGACGGGTAGCTAGCCGCATCGCCTTACCTCACCTATAACATGATTCCAGATTCTCACCCATTCCCTCGATGGGCTTTTACAATGTGCACGGGAAGAGAAACAATCGTACAGTCTATGTTTTTCCTTTGCTCCCAGACCAGCATGGGAATATAGATCGATGATACCCCCGGACAAGTCCTAAAGACCACGATTAGCATGTTAGTGGGCGTATGGATGGAAAGGGGAATCAAAACAGTGATGGGTTGCTAGCCACATCGCCTATATAACATGATCCCTAAGATTTTCGCCCAATCCCTCGATTAGCTTTTTTTTATCATATGCGCGGGAAGAGAAGCAACTAGTACATTCTTTAGGACTTGTTACCTTAGGCTCAGTCTACCCTGTAAGGGATAAAGACGTGCTTTATGTATGTAGGTATAACTCCGAATAACATCAATGCTTCAACCCATATCAATAAAGAGCCTATCTTCCACGGCAACCAAATTGTTTCAAACTGAAGACATGAATGCACACATCGCCCCCACCCGCCTGCCCCCCCATGTCATGGGAAATTCTGACAAGTGGCTCCCCATCGCTATAACTGCCTCGCCGTCAACGTCAATAGCCGACGCTGTCTGGCTGTAGCCTACGCTGATGTACCGGTTTAACCGACTAGGCTAAAAAGGGTTCCGATTTTGTCAGCGAATGTGTCACGTTGTAAGTCGTCAGAATAAAATAGGGTGTGAAAATTCTCTATTATAATCTAACTCTCTTACTACTCTCTTCTCTTTCTTATTCGTCTTAGTCCTCTAGGTTGGCAACGCATCTGCAATCCCTCCGGGGTTGCGGGTGTCTATGGGCCGTGGTGATCACTTACCATCAGGTGACCCACTTGCTCGTTTGCCTTCCTATTCACACTTCGTCTGCGTAGAATTATACTTGAAAACCTTGAACCTGAATCACTCATCTATTTAAAAAACCGCATCAAAATCCGTTTTTGTAGTTTTGAAGATATAAGCATACATAGGGACATAGGGACAGAGAAAGCGACTTTGTTTTATACTATGTAGTGAAGCTTCGTTTGTGGAAATGCAAATAAAATAACGAGAAATATAAATTGGCGAAATGTCGAATGTTTTTGCGTGATGTTAGATAAGTTTCAGAAATAGTCAGGAAGTTACTTGTCAGCTTTAGGTACCGCTTGTTTTGAGACTCCGCTTTTTCCGCAGTCTGGTTTGACTTGGGCGAAATTCTGAGGAATCATGCTATAGATAGGCGATTGGGCTAGCAACCCACTGTTTTGATTCCTTTTTTCACCTATACTATACGCCTTAATCATGCTAAACGTGGCCTTTAGTTCTTGTTACCCTCTGTTAACCCCGTATTGGATAAAGATGTGGTTAATATGTATGTCTTCTGATTCCCCTTTCCACCTATACGCTCACAATCATGCTAAACGTGGCCTTTAGGTCTTACCCTAAGCTCTGTCTTAAGGTCTTAAGGGATATAGACGTGATTTGTGTATATAGGTATGTATGGGTTTGACTTTTTGGTTTCGTAACTTGTCTTGTTTACTTACTGACTACAATATGTTGATTAGATATACTGTAGTCTGAGGTTGTCGTCCATATATATTAGTTAATACCTACTTAAAATTAACGACACGATATTAGATAATGTCAGGGTCGTAGCAAGTTTAATGAACAACGTAGTTTCTGCCGCTTGTATCCCGTACATAACTATTTTACATTACCAGGACATTCTAAGGTAAAATAAAAACTATTTCTAAATTAAAACAAACACGCCGCCCCACCTAAACTTAAATTAATCCAAATTAATCATCCTACATTGGTTTAACGACCGGATAGCCTAGTGGTTAGTGACCCTGACTATGAAGCTAGAGGTCCTGGGTTCGAATCCCGGTAGGGGCAGACAGTTGTATGATGAATACTGTTTGTGCCCGAGTCATGGATGTTGTATGTATTGAAGTATGTATTTATCTACATTATATAAGTATGTTTATCCGTTGCCTGGTGCCCTTAGTACAATCTTTGCTTAGTTTGGGGCTGGGTCAATTGGTGTAATTTGTCCCAAGATATTTATTTATTTATTTTACCAATGCCGGTTATGTAACTTGGTTGTATACGGGGAACAAGCTTCTGCCTACCCCTGTAGGAAAGTGGCGTGATGGTATGACTGTATGAATAGTTAATAGCTGAATAACTTTCTATGATCAGTCAAATACTCATGAACTTGCTTTAATTCAATTTGTATTTTGTTTTTCTTAACTTCGCCGGCGCGTTTACCTCCCACGCCTCCGAACGTCATGTGTTGTTGCGGTTGACATTTATGGCATGCTAGTTGATTGACAGTATTAACCATATCCCAATTTGGACGTTTCAAGAGCTACCGTTTAAATATTGTGGTAACCTTGTTAGCCTATTTTCTTCAAATGTCATTTATAGAGCAGTAAGGTAGGTTTATTACCTAACTCGCTCGCAATCGCCATCGTGTTTTTGACAGTTCATGTATGGGCTGACAATTGGCATCGGAATCAGCTAGCTGTCACATTCGTACAAGAACTGTCAAATGAACACGATGGCGATTGCGAGCGAGTTAGGTAATAATAATAAGCCTACAGGCACTGTATCGGTTGTACTTTATTTTAGGTGGCTCAAATTGGCGTGCTGGTGATAAATAAATAAAAATGCACCTTAGAAATGAAACGCGTGTATTCCGCTAAGACAAGACAGAAAGAAAGAGAGAGAATACAGAGTAGATTACTCATAATTGGTGGTTTTGCCAACACCATTGCCAACGGGTCCAACACACACACCCCAGTCAAACAATTCGAACGCTATAATCGAACCGCTGCTATTATGCGATTGAATTTTTATGGAAGACGTGGCCAAAAAGGGTAGCCTGTTCTATCTTTTATGTGATACCGTCTCGGTATAAATATTTAAATATCAGGGAACAATTCAAACAACCTAGTCCCAAAGTAGGCTCCAGTAGGGCTTGTGTCACGGATACTAGACAACGATGTACATGCTTATATATAGAGAAATACATATTTAAATAGATAGAAACAGCCACCACTCAGGAACAAATATTCGTGCTCATCGCACAAATATATGCCCTTCAGGATTCGAATCCGGGACTCTTGCTTCGCAGGCAGGGTCGCTACCAACCAGGCCAAACACGTCGTCGTCGTATAAGGGCACTATAAGAGTTTCATCTTAGCCCTATAGGCTTATTATCTCACTCGCTCGCAATCGCCATCTTGTTTATTTTGACAGTTCATGTACGGGTCCATGCTGGTCTGGAAGCAAAAGAAAAACATGGAATGTTACCAGTTGCTTCTCTTCCCGCGCAGATGGCAAAAGCCCATCAAGTGACTGCGCGAAAATCTTAGGAATCATGTTATACGCGATGTTGCTAGCGACCCATCACTATTTTGATTCCCCTTTCCACCTATACCCCCTCCAATCATGCTAGGCGTAGCTTTTAGGTCTTGTTACCTCAGGCTCTCTACCCCGTGAACCCCATCCCGGGGTGGTCGTGGGGCGTCGCGGTGACACCGAGTGCTCCCGTAACGCCTCACAAACGACTGAATAGGGAATCCGTGTGGTTTTTAGTGGGTATGCCTGCCGTCGCGGGAGAGACCCACATACCCCCGGTAAACCCGTACCGGGCGGATGCATAAGGCGCATTTTCCACACCACAAAAGAAAAAAAAAAGCTACCCCGTAAGGTATATATATAGACGTGATTTCTGTATTGTGGTGCATTGCTACATTTCCAGAACCAGGGGCGTGCAGTGGATTTTGACAGAGGGTAGGCATATTGCCAACAAAATCCGTATTGGTACGAAGCGTGTCGGGCACATTTACGTAAGCTTACAAGCACTGCTTATATGCCTGTAAGGGATGAACGCGTCTGTCCAGAACACACTTCATCGTGGGGTTAATCGGGCTTTTCTCCAAAGTTTCCGTGTCCCGATACCGTGAGCCAAATGTTATGATGGAACATTACGTAACTGCATGCTGCATGTTGAGATGGAGGTGAATGGCCGCGGCGGGAACATGGCGACCTCTGATGCAGATTTGCGGGCCCAAGGTCGAATAGAAACGAACTAGCTAGTAAGTTAGTGCTTGCACAACGCTGATGATCTACTTTTCATGTCTGTGTTTATTTTTCCTGTTTATTTTCGCTAAGTAGCAGAGCTTGCACTGCTGTGTTCCGGTGTGGAGAGTAAGACAGCCGGGGAAATTACGGGCACAAGAGGCATTTCATCTTAGTCCTCTAGGTTGGCAACGCATCTGCAATCCCTCCGGGGTTGCGGGTGTCTATGGGCAGTGGTGATCACTTACCATCAGGTGACCCACTTGCTCGTTTGCCTTCCTATTCACATAAAAAACAAAATGTGTGTATATTCTCTTATATTTGTGTGTCTTGCAAAAAGGAATAAATGTCTTCTTTCTTTCTTTCTTTTTTCTTTCCTTCTAGTCTATTTTTGATTTAACCTATGACAATTTCACCTCACTCTGTCGGTCTCTCGCTTAATGCTACTCTCATTTAATCAAAGGTTACCTGGTAGGGACCTCTTATAGGGATAAGTTCGCTTTCGTGCATATATTTGAGGTCTTTTTTTGTGATTTGTCTCTTTTTCTTTATATTTGTAGAATAAAGCATTTACTTACTTACTTACTTTGATGTTTGTGTACGTCTGGTAAGGAAATGTATATAAATAAACTGACTAGCTATGTTCAGACGTTGTAGTATATTCTGTTTAGTGATGTTCCGGATATCCGTATCCGTATACGTATCCGCGGATATTCGAGGGAAAAGAAAAATCCGTGTCCGTGTCCGTTACTTTTCACGCGGATCTTTTACGGATATTTTACAGGTGATTAGTTAGAATTAAAATAACTATAAAATCCCATTCAGAGTATTTTTATTTCTTAAAGTCAAATATTTAGCACCTTTATATTGCAAACATTTGTCGCAGTAAGTTACCATACCAATACTACATAACTGAAAGAATTTCAAAGCATGTTACAACATCACTTTTATGACAATGAAATAACTAAAACTTAAATCTTTTTTTTATAATTATATTGAGATCAATGGTGACGTCAACTATCGCTTCAAGGTCGCGGGCGCCGACACTAATCGAATAAAAAAATAAAGATCCGTATCCGCGGATATACATTTTTAACGATACGGCACATCACTAATTCGAACCGTTAACCTGGCGGTTAAAAAGTGTACTTGTCAAGCCAGACGTACCAGCCGAGCTCCATCTAGCAAATTTTAACCACCCCGAACCCTCATAGATACGTATGTCAGATAACACGGTGCTTGCCACCCCCATTGTTCCAGTCGAGCCTTCCCGTCTGCGGCCCTAAAACCGGAACGCAAAGGATTCCAACCCTTCCCACCTTGCTGTTACGGCTGCTGCATCATTTGACGCAGCGTAAATTAATGTGGGAATGCGCTCTTGAAATTTCTATAAAAATATGCTGAGGTTTTGGAAGTCATTTTGCGGGGGCAGCACTGTCGCTGGGCTTGTTTTGGAAGGTGGTTGTGGACGCGTTTCTTTATTTTCAGCATTAACTAATTAAAGTAATTTAAAAGCTTTATTGTACAAATATAAAGAAACGAGAGGTATTGAAAACACTAATCCTGAAAATCTACATATCTCTGCTAAAAATAACTGTAAAAACCTGTATTTACAAATGAAAAGTCATAAAAAGAAAACCCCGTCTAACCCTACTAGCTGCGGCAGGGTCCCCATGACGCTGGCGGCATTACCCCTTTGACCGCAAGTGCGATCCGCTGGGATACATGCCAGCTCTTGGGTCCCCTGAGGCGTCGATCAACCGTGACGAAAGGGCCTTTACAAAAACTTTCACGTCGGCTGACCAAGGCCCCAAAGTCTCAACCACAAGTGCCGCAAACTCATAATCCTTTAGCAAAGTGGAGTACTTGCGGCGCTTGAGGATTTGGGCCTGATCAGCTGCAGCGCCGGCATGTAAGCTGGTTGCCTGTATGTGGGACAGGGCGAATGTGTCGACGCAAGTAGCGTCCCACACCAGGGCCCAGCTTCCACGGCACCAAAGTGACCCGGTCTGGCCGCTTGCCATCGTCTCTGCCATGCCAGCTGGCTCCAAAATGGAAGGCAATGACGCGGTAGCAAGCAACCGCCGTACCAGGTTAATCGTGCTGTGACGGTACCAGAAAAATTTAAAGCTACAAAGACTCTAATGTACCTTCTTCGCCTACGAATAATGTCTTTCGATTGCTCGCTATTCAGGGATACTTATCCGCTATCTTATTTTCATTTGTCAGACAAACATGCCTGTCAGTTAACCTCAGTGCTCATCGAGTTCTATGCACGAGAATAAAATCGAATTGAATTCGCTAGGCATCTAAATTTGGGCAGAAATAGTGATCAATATCTGGTTTATTTTTAAGTCCTTAAACAACGGAATAGTCTCACATTTAATGGATACTTTTTCTCCAATCACGGTATCAATTGACATCATTGAAGTAAGAACAGGTCTTTAGAAAACTGAAACGAAGTAATTCCATGATACCGTTTATTTTATTCTCCGGGCTTGATTCACTTTTTTTCTGTCTGCATTCGAAGCTTGCTCTAAATGAGAAATTCTTTTGTGTGCCATCTTCGTTAATTACAATGCGTCGAGTAACGAGAAATAAACAGCGCCGACGCGATACTGTAGTGTTTCAACAGGCTGAAGAGGTTTATATGGTTGTAGATATTGTTAGAGACAGACTGAATCGTTCGAAGTAAGAGGAGAGGTATTTTTGCGTTGACTGATCTTTATACGGTAAAAGTAGTTCGTAATAAACCACAGGGTCATTGTTAAAACGTACTCGCCGAGCTTACAACTCTAGATCCATAGTCATTGGCCAGAACATTCAAATAAGTCTCAAACCTCGACAAATCGCACCAGATTTTATTCAAACGAACCATAGTATTAACAAATGTATAGAAGCGAAACTTTTTCAAGTTCAATAAGCAAAGTTTGTCTTAATTTATTAAACAAGAACGTAATGAAATTCACGTGAACTGTTCGTAATTTGATGGGCCCTAACATAGAATACTTGATTTTTAATATCTTGACTGTACGGCTTTTTTATAATGATTGTATTAGACATACCTATCCCCAATTATAATACACAGTCTGAGTCCTGAGTAAAATAGTGATTTGTGTAAAGCCGACTAAGGCGACCAATCTAAATTTTATTACTCTTCGCTTCTATACGGCCATCCTAACACCTCACCCACCCGCATGCGCAGGTGATAAATGGCGCGCCGTGCGCGGGCGCGACGCCGGGTGAGTCGAGGCGGCGCGGCGCCTCCTCCCCGCCCCCCGCGGCGCCCGAGAAGCGCAAGTGGCCCGCGCAGCCTTACGACGCGGACGAGCCTGCGCGCGCGCCGAGCTCCGACGACGACGACACCAAGGTTTGTACAGCAGGTATCTTGCACTCCACTACCACATACAAGACAGTAATGGTGGTCGTTGATTCAACGGTTCATGGTTCATCAACGAACGAAGCGTTTCGAATTATAGATTCAAATAGTTGACAGTGTTAACGTACGAAATGAACCAACAGGGCAATGTGACATTTTCGTTTCGTTAATCGTCGATTTAACTCAATAACATCAACTCTTAATTAGTTGAATCAGTTTTGTGTCTGCTTACAATAGGAAACACTGAATGTCTCAACGTCAACGCCGTCAACGGCTTAGGCTTACTCTCTTAGTAGTCATAGTTAGAGGAAAAAACTAGTTTTTCAACTAGTCGAAGTTTTCTACGTTAACGTTTCGTTTCGTCGATGCAAAAACCATCCATGACAGCCAAGCCTGTGTGAAATATGACATTCAAACATTGCAAAGCCAGGGTAGGTTGCTTCTGCTTCCGCACAAAACATATAAATCCCACAAACCTAAGAGTGGTGGTGGTAGATGGTGGAGTAGAGGGTCCAAAACGCGTCAGTGAATTTGTGTGGTCTCGGGTCTAGTTAGAATTGTGGGATTTGTATAATATATATTTTATGTGAAAGCAAAAGAGGGTGCGTTTGCGAGTATATTTCACAAAGGCTTGGCTTTCTTGCACGTGCGGTAGTGGAGTAGCAGGTTAACTATTTTGAAATGGACCTCCGCAAAGTGACGCCTGATTCAATAAATTACCAAGGTTTGTTATCATCTGCACTGTGTGTCTAACGAGGTTTTATTAACCTGTATTCTATCGTCTGTCTGTATGTCTATGAGACTTTCTACTAACGAACACTTAGAGAAAATTAGACAGGTTTATGATTATGAGTACCTATATAAACTCGATTTAAATGGATTCTGCCAATTTTGTAGGCAATTATAGCCAATTGTCATGGACACGTCATGCCATGGTCAGTGATGTGATCAAAATCCTCCTTTTAATCATGGATCATCAGAAAACCATACAGTCTCGTGTCTTACCCTGACCCCTCCAAATTTCGTTCCCAATCCCAAAATGAACTACTCGTATTCCTTATCCCAATTTCCCAAACTTGACTGCGGAAGGGCAACACCAGAAAGCCCAAGTCCAATAAATGAAAAAAACTCGTGTCCATGTCAGTTGGCAACAAGTGTCTCCAAGAATGTCAGGAACCATTGAAATGAAGTTTAGTCAAAATCTTATGAAGCATACTTTTCTATGTACGGTATCCGTTGCTTAAGTTCTCGACCAGCATTTGTGTGTTAGGTCCAAATTTTGTCATGAGACCCAGAAAGACCCGTAAGGCCGCTTACTCTTTAATCTTTATAGTATTTATATTCTTCGATGTTTACTCTTACCTAACGGAAATTGGAAATACGGGCATTGAGACGCTCGAATGCAGTAGCAAAGCTTCTTTTCAGAAAATCCTGTAAGTGAACAGCTATAACCCATAGCACCGTCTAGCACGAGAATGGCTAGAGCTATGTCGTACGCGAGATAGACGTCGTCTGTTTCTCGAACGAACAGTAAAAAAAAGACGGACAGTCAAAAATATCTTTGAGCCGTAAGAGCTGCTGAATGTCTGTAGTCGACGATATATATTGACGATCTCCTGGTGACAACTGAATGGGATTCTGTTGAAGTAGTCTTCGGCTAAGTGAATTCCGGAAGGCATCTCATGGAGAAAATCTTTGGGATAGTCCCTTATCATTGTACACTGCGTCATATTGTATACATACGGCGTACAATAACATAGCAGCTGGTTCGATTGGAGATTTTTAGTGGTTCTTGGGCCAATGTTTAAAGTGTAGGTATGGCGGCCAAGGCGTGACTTTTGAATACTAAATTCAATATAGTTAACAAACCAGCTGATCCACAATATATCTGAGATGTCTTCCAGGATCCACGTTATATCAGCGTCGAGCCACTTCTACTGACCCGACAAGTGCTAAGTGGACTCCTTTTTCGCATTTGCACTTTATTTCTACTTCTATATCTTGCATTATTTTTAACATGAACATAACTGTATTACGTTGTGCTTCTGCGAAATAAAGATCTCTTATTCTTATTCTTATGCTTGTACGGTCGGCCAAATAAGTGGTCCATCCAACTTCCTATCAAATGTAAACGTCGCTTAAGCCTCTGAAGTTCATAGTGACGTCTTAGCAACATTATATTTACCTAGTTGTCCGCGACTTCGCCCGCGCCGAATTAAAGTAGATTATGGCACAGTGGCGTAACTGTCACGTCTGGGGCCCGGGACAAATTCGTCAGATGGGGCTCCTTCCTCAATATAAAGAAGTGCATCAGCGTCCCTTCTGTGCTCTAAACCAAACCAGTTCGGGGCCCCGTAGAGCTAGGGGCCCCTGGCATTTTGCCACCCCTACCACCCTCTAGTTAGGCCACTGCTATGGCACTCGCAAAGAACGTGGCTTTCTATTGGTAAAAGAACTTTCAAAATTGGTTCAGTAGATCAAGAGATTACCCCCTCCTCACAAACTTTACCTCTTTATGCATTTTACTATATTAGTACAGATCAGTGTTTCTTAAACTTTTTGCGGTCACGGACCACTCAGAATTTCAAAATGTCCATGGTCCGCTGCCTATGTTTTTATTATAAGCAAGGAAAACAGCCTGATATAATAAAATACCTAAGTGGTCCACATTTTAAAATAGGTACTCAAGTATAGATATACATGACGTGCAAAGGATCCAACGGCAGACCTAGACCACATCAAGCTGTTACATAACAAGGTCCGTGACTGTTTCCAGGTGGAGACACCGGTGCGGTTTCGCACGTCGCCGCCGCTAGAGGCGCTGAAGCCGCGGCGCGCGGGCGCCGGCGCGTGCGCATGCGCGCCGGCCTCGCCGCGCCGGCGCCGCGCCGCGCTGCCGCCGCCGCGCCGCCACCGCCCCGCGCTAGACTTCGATAAGATGCAACAGGTGAGTTGGGGAAGTGTACGAAGTCGAACTGGGAAGCGTCTGTAACTTTAACCGACGAAAAAACGGAGGTGGTTCTCGATTCCGAGTATTTTTTAAAAAGTAGTAGTGGAAACTTCCTACGTAATGTCTGCAATATATTTAGTAGCTGAACAGTCCACTGTTTGACTGTGTCGAAAGAATCCAGAGCCTATAATGTGCAAACATGATACATACATACACATATCACATATTTGTCCCTTACGGGGTAGACAGAGCCTAAGGTATCAAGACCACGGCCACGTTTAGCATGATTATGGGCGTATACCTATACGGTAAGGGGAATCAAAATAGAGATGGGTCGATAGCCGCATCGCCTATAATATGATTTCTAAGATTTTCGCCCATTCCCTCACGGCTAAGATGAATCTAATACCTCTCAAGGTCAAATCCGACAAGTAATATAGGCTCTAGAGCGTGCCAAAGAAATATACATACATACATACATTCGAAAAACATAACTTCTGGCGCAGTTGGGTAAAAAGTCGGCACGCCATATCCTACTAATATTATAAATGCGAAAGCTTGTGAAGATGTGAGTGAGTGTGTATGTTTGTTCCTACTTCACGCTGAAATAACTAGACGGATTTAGATCAAGTTCGGAACGGAGTTAGCTGGTACCCTAGATTAAAACATGGGCTACTTTTTATCCCGGAAAATTGCATAGCTCCAGCGGGATAGCGATAAACATCGGTCGTACCTGCCCAGTCGCAACGTACCTAAATAAGTATTGCAAAATATACGATCAACATCAGCTCTTAAGTCGCGGGTAGAAGCAATTTTACTGATTCCGCGTCTATTCGCTTCAAGACACGCCTGTTCACAATTCACATTATTATTGTCTTCGCTAGTGCTCGTACTATAGCATAGTATGTCGGCACGTGGTCGCGAGACGTGACCGGCGTCCTAACGCGTTTGTGAACGAAGTTTTTACATTGACGACTGTTTGGTTGCCTTACTATACTTGTTTATACACTACGTATACGAGCGCACCACTTATACCCCCACAATCATAAATGTGGCCTTTAGGTCTTTACCTTAGGCTCTGTCTACCCCGTATGTAAGAATCAAGATCTTAATCTTACTATTCGCCACGGGTGTAGCCAGTAGGCTTATTGTCTAACTCGCTCGCAATCGCCATCGTGTTCATTTTGACGGTTCTTGTATGAATGTGACAGCTAGCTGTTTCCGATGCCAATTGTCAGCCCATACATGAACTGTCAAAATAAGCACGATGGCGATTGCGAGCGAGTTAGATAAGCCTACGGCATATCTGAACTTTTCGGGGGGGGGGGGGGGGGGGGGGGTTGAACACACAAGTTCTTCCATGCTGGTCTGGGAGCAAAGAAAACATAGAATATACCAGTTGCTCCTCTACCCGCGCAGATCGTAAAATCCACATCGAGGGAATGGGCGAAAATCATAGCAATCATGTTATAGGCGATGAGGCTAGCAACCCATCACTATTTATTTATTAATTCCATTTTCCACCTGGCCCACAATCTTGCTAAATGTAGCCTGTAGATACCTGTTACCTAAGGCCCTGTCTACCCCGTAAAGGAAAAAGACGTGATTTGTGTATGTATGTATGTAACCTCCCCCTCCTCCCCTCTGGCTACGCCCGTGCTATTCGCTAACTCAATCTCGTAATCGCATTTGCGTCTTAAATCGTCGCCGTCGCTCGTCAAGCTCGTAATTTCATTCGAATAATCGTCGCATGTGAGAAAAATATGTTGTCCATCAACCTAGACAGGATTACGAATTGCGACCAAAAATACCATTTTTAGGGTTTCGTACCCAAAGGGTAAAACTGAACCCTATTACTAAGACTCCGCTGTCCGTCTGCCTGTTCCTCTGACCGTCACCACTTTGTATCTCATGAACCGAGATAGGATCAGATTTAAGGGCTTTTTCACCTCAATTAAATGTTTTTGCGGTCGGTTTACTTTGTACTTTTTTTCTTGATAAAATTAAATTAAAAAAATGAAAACTTAATACGTAAATAAAAAAAATATTCAATTTTGTGCTAAAACTGCCTCGCGTCAATTTGGAAAACAGCTGATACTCTTCTGACTACTGGACCGATTTTTACCAAGCAAGGAAACTGGCTTTCCAATGAAAAAATCCGCATCCAATTTGAGAGTTACGATGACACACACACACACACACACGCACGCACGCACGCACACGCACACGCACACGCACACACACACACATCGACTTCAAACATAACACCCCTCTTTGCGTGTGGGATTAAAAAGGCTTGCCGCAGTCGGCTAAAATTAAACCTAATACCGTGCCGTAGTTCCATAATTCGCCCTTGAACCCCAATTACAATTTACGACGTCACGTAGGGATCGTGTCGTGCATCTCCCGCAATTTGTCGTGTCGCTGTCGTGTCGTGCCGGATCCCCCGATAAGCTATCGCGATTCTAATTAACTTGTTTGTGGTTCACTGTTTGTTGTCCCACTTTGAATGTGAAACATTTCAATGAACAAAAAATTTACCTTGCTACTCCGCTACTCAAGTGCAAGATAACCAAGCCTGTGTGAAATGTATATGTTTTTCATACAACTCCCTCCGAGGAATCGAAACGCGTCAGTGTTTGTGTAGTGTAAGGGTTAATTAAGTTTGTGGGATTTATGTGTGTTTTATTGGCAGTAGTGGATGGAGGGTTGCATGAAACACATATAGGTTTCACACAGGCTTGGTTATCTTGCACGTGAGTAGCGGAGTAGCAAGGTAAATTGTTTGTTCTTTAAAATGGACCTCCGCAAAGTAACGCCTGATTCAAAAAAAATGTAAAACATTGCCTCAGTTGCCCGTGGTACTACAGTTTGTCCTAATGGTTTTCAACGGAGCTCCGCCGAAGGGTGGGGCCCCTTCTGGGTCTAACTAACCTAATACATACGTAAGTCACGTCTTATCCCTTAGGTAGACAGAGCCTAAGGTAACAAGACCTAAAGGCGACGTTCAGCATGATTGTGGGCGTATTTGTGGAAGATTTCATTTTAAATAATGATTTAATTAGTTATTGAATGATATTTCTTCCATGCTGGTCTGGGAGCAAAGAAAAAACATAGAATGTACCAGTTGCTTCTCTACCCGCGCTGATGGTAAAAGCCCATCGAGGGAACAGGCGAAAATCATAGGAATCATGTTAAAGGCGATGAGGCTAGCAACCCATCACTATTTTGATTCCATTTTCCAACTATACGCCCACAATCTTGCTAAATGTGGCCTGTAGGTACCTGTTACCTTAGGCTCTGTCTACCTCGTAAGGGATAAATACATGATTTATATATGTATGTATGATATAAACTTTGTATATCGATATTTATGCCATCTACTGTACAACACTAGTGATAAAATTGATAAGTCTCAAGTTTATCGTGGACAAGCTTCAGCTTGCATTGTTGATAAGGATTTGAATTCTCACCTTCCGCCTGTTGCTGATAGCAGAGGTCCTTCACCTTTGGGTCCGTGTCCATGCAGCTCGATATCAAAAACTACAGATGCTGTCAACTGTGTAACCAAACTTTTTATAAAATAACCAGATTTCAACTATATACTTAGAATATCTTAGATTCTTTCCAGAATAATATTCATGTTTTTTTTTCATACATACATACGAATCACGTCTTTATCCCTTACGGGGTAGACAGAACCTAAGGGAACAGATACCTACAGGCCACATTTAGCAAGATTGTGGGCGTATAGGTGAAAAATTAAATCAAAATAGTGATGGGTTGCTAGCCTCATCGCCTATAACATGATTCCTATGATTTTCGCCCATTCCCTCGATGGGCTTGTACCATCTGCGCGGGTAGAGAAGCAACTGGTATATTCTATGTTTTTTCTTTGCTCCCAGACCGGCATGGAAGAAGTTTTTTTTCATGGCTTTCATTAAAATCTCATTTATGTAGTAATACATACATTTATCACGTCTTTATCCCTTACGGGGTAGACAGAGCCTAAGGTAACAAAACCTCAATGCCACGTTTAGCATGATTAAGGGCGTAAAGGTGGAAAGTTGAATCAAAATAGCGATGGGTTGCTAACCGCATCGCCTATAACATGATTCCTAAGGATTTCGCCCAAAAAAAGTTTCTTAAAGTCTTTACGTACAAAAATCGTCAATGAGTCTTCCGCTCCATTGAGTGGTGGTCAATGGACGGCATTCCTTGCGCGCGCAGACCGAGCGCGCCCGCCCCGTGCCCATATATAGCGCGCATTGGAATGCACACATTAGTTTTTACCGAGCTCGGTAATAATAGAGTTTTTACCAGACACGGATTGTGAAAATTGTTGAATGCTAATATAAATTGTCGGTTTTTTGCTGTTGTGTTCGAGCTTGACAGACAGACACACAAGTGCTTTCAACGTGTAACGGTACATAGCGTATTTTACCGTTAATTTCACAAATATATGTTTGGGCGTTGCCCATAGTCAATTAATAATATTAGAATTATACAATTAATATATTATGTAAGCCTTTCCTTTTCCTTTTTATAAGATGTATGGACTAAATAATAATTAAGCTGGAATTTCTGTACGAGGGTGATAACTGGATGAGTAGGAATGTACTAAATACTACATAAAGGCTGAGTAGACTACACAAGTAGTATATGACATCAAAATGTTCGATAATTGCGTAAACAGCATCGTAAGTGCTTCCTTGCAACTAGAATGAATTGACGTAATTTTCATTGATCGTGTTGTTTCATGTTGGTTGTATCTGAGGTGCATTCTATCTCTTTCACACACTGACTTAACTATAAGATAGGTATGTATGTTGTTGTTTGGTTACGATGCGAGACTCACGGAGAATAGCGAAATTCGACCTTATTGGGTAGAGCGTAAGGATCGTTCTTGTTCAAATGATGCACGAGACGCACGAGATGCACGAGACGCACGAGATGCACGAGATGCACGAGATGCACGAGACGCACGAGATGCACGAGATGCACGAGATGCACGAGACGCACGAGATGCACGAGACGCACGAGATGCACGAGACGCACGAGATGCACGAGACGCACGAGATGCACGAGATGCACGAGACGCACGAGACGCACGAGACGCACGAGACGCACGAGATGCAGATAATGGGTATAAATAGAACGGCTCTTCAGGGAATCGGGATTAGTGATTTTCGAAATTTCTTCAAGCGAGGTCTTGCTGTTGGAAGCGATATCGGTTCGCAGTTAATTTACTTTGACAAAGTTTAATTATTTAGGTTAATTATTTAACGTAGTTTAATTGTTTAATTATTATTGTGCTTCGCAATCAGTGTTTGTGAACCAATTACCATACCAACCTCACCAATATCCTTGTTCCTTCCCTAATCCGATTTCTCTGCGGCCAGGACACCTTTAGCCGTCAGTATCATGATCGGTGCCCAGAGTCCGGGGTATCGGCAGAGAAATTACCTCCATCATCGTCATTGTCATGACGTATGATTATTGGCC
The DNA here is from genome assembly GCA_949127965.1 of Pandemis corylana. Taxonomy (NCBI): domain Eukaryota; kingdom Metazoa; phylum Arthropoda; class Insecta; order Lepidoptera; family Tortricidae; genus Pandemis; species Pandemis corylana. The sequence goes on along the minus strand of OX421858.1, from coordinate 15,544,038 downwards.
ATGAATTCTGATTGTGTGTTCTAAATTTGTCACGCTTGAAGTAGGGACTTTACGGGACGAGGTTCCCGGCCCCAAGGCAACCTGGCGGTGTTAACAAAGCTTGGGGTTTAACGTCTTTCGGGACGGAGTCAGGCGTTGGGGATCGACCTGGCGCTCGTCTGCCGTATGGCAGTCGAGAAACTTCCCCCTAGCGTTATCAGGCTCTGTGTATCTGCTGGTCAGTGCATAGGACTGGTAGCGTTGGTCTCTATATCTATATATTTATTTATTCGCACAACTATCTCTCCGCCCTACTCCATTCGCAACCTGGTTTCGGCCAGCGGATGGGGTTATTACACATGGCGTAGGAAATAGGGTTAGGAACACACCGAGGATGCCACCTCAACCCCCTAGTTAGTTCAGATTAGTCACATTACACATCACGCAATTAATGTAAATGTGAGGTAACCATCACCTCTAGTTGTGAGATATACAAATGTAGCATAGGATTCTAATTAGACATGGTTAGGGTTCATAGGTTATTAGGGTGTACTATTTTCAGAGTTCCTGATTTACGCAGCTGTCACGGAGGAAATACTGAGTGAGTGATTTCTTTTGTTTTGTGTTACTTTGTTTGTGATATGTGAGCTTAGGCTGATATTATGCAGTGTTACTTATTCATTATGTCTGTATTCAGCGGTCATATGAATTACTTACTTTTGAGTCATTTACTTTCAATAATTGTTGAATTTGCCTTGGCTGGATTGTTTTGAGGGTAGATTAATCAAAACCTCATTTGAAACCAATTTTACGTCGTCAAGACTCGCATGTAGTTGTTTTACCAAGATCGGGAAGCACTACAAATGCATTGAGAGTCATCACCACCATCATCATCTAAATTATGATCAATTAATAGTGGAAATGGAATCTGCTATCATCATCACATGATTGATTTACCTTGTGAAACTATTCTTTGCGATCGCAAAGTTACTACAATAACAGTGTACATGTTATTTATTAGACTTGTAAATTGAAGTCTTTATTAAAGTGAGTAATTTCATATCACTATTGAACCATGGACGGGGAGACCATACCTCATCCGGTAGCGCATTGGTTTGGTTAGTTGCCTATATCGAAGTACAGTATGAAGTCATACAGTAGTGAAAGAATACTACTCGAAATCAAACTCAGACTTGCTGTTCTCTATTGAAGGGAACCCAAACTCATGCCTATTAAGGTCTACTGTGACGGTCGGGGATAAGGGGGGGAAATAAATAATATATCACATATCTTTTATAACTGTGTTTATAGCGTGCACTTCTATTTTCCACTGACAATATGATTTTGTGTACATACTTATTTTCTAGCAGCGGACTTCTTTAAGTTGATCATAAGTTGATCGGTATCTCAGCATAACGTCTAATAGACTAATTTACAGGTTATCTACATTCTGTTAGACCCATGAAAACACATTTTATTTTAAAGTATAATTATCATAAATGTAAGCGCGTGTGTACTTTACATTCCATAGTTCTCCACGAAGCTTTAATCATAACGTGTTTCCTTGCTACGCTATTAGCCATCGACTTACTTACTTTACCGTATACTACTACTTGACGATCTTTATAATTTATTAAATATGTTTGACTTATTTCCATACTTGCCCAAATGATCACCTAATTATATACTCTATACCTTATTAACTCGGCATAAACTTCCTTCCAATCAGATAGCTTAATCGTCATTTCTTTTAGTCAGCGCAAACTAAAATCCTTTAAGCGTAGTATTGCTAGCCGTCGCGTATACATGTTAGTTTTACTTTATAGGTAGATCAATCTTTACTCGTCACTAAACGTTCCCAGGGTTACGTAGGATGCGGACACAACGAAGGGTATTTAATTTAATTACTAGACGATTCACGCACTAGACGATCACATGGCCATATCTTCAATATATCACGTATCACGACATATATATTTTATTAGTAGGCGGCTTTATTTACCTTCTATATTAAGTAAGCGTTGGATTGAGCTATGTAGCTTAGGTACGTTAGGCGCGTTATTAGGCGTTATTAGAATTAATTCGAAATAAATTTGAATTTACCTTTTTTTTTATAAATATATTTTGTTTTTAAGAAAATTTAGAGTAGGGGGGGGGGGGGATGTTTTGTTACAGTGGTTCGCGTGACCAGGATTTAGGATTATCTTAGGTCCTGGTTAATTTAGGTCGTATAGCAATACTCGTCAGCTGATAATACATAGCTCAATTTATTATTTCGTTATAATTCCTTATTGTAATAGGATGATACTTTTAGCTCGTATTTTATAAGTCTGTTAGTCTTTTAAACTTTCAACATAGGTAGGTTACCTAGGAATTGTCCAACAGTTGCTTTTTTATAAAAAGCAATTGTTGGACACAGTGTTGCCGTGTAATGGAAAAGTGAGAGTAAGGATTGGTATTTTTATAGGTTATTAAAATATATTATTAGCTGGATATAGTACAATAAAACAGTCACCTCTAGAATAAAATTTAATATTGACCTTTACGTAAGTTTCTAAATTATTACTGTAGCATTTTATTTTCACAACACTTATTATAAGCATTCATAGTTCAAGTTCTGTTATGATATTTGATAGTCACGTTTCGTCTCGATGTTTTCACATACTCTTTGTTCACTTTGCACTTAACATTACCTTATCACTATTGACGTAAACTTTCATTGGTCCACTTCATTCCATAGTTCCATTGGTTCATGATATCGCTCATTCATTGCGTTCCGTGAAGATCTTTGCTATTTCTTATCCATTTCGCACCCTTACTTTTAGAATAAACAACATTAGTTGTAGATAGGATACTGCTATTTAACTAACAGCCATTCTTGCACTTCACGTTGTAAACTCTGTTCTTATTCGCAAAACTTTTAGGTTCACTTGTAGTTGATGTATGCACTTATATACCTATTACGTTCGGTCATTATTGGTGTAAATTTAATTTATCCACTTGCACTCTTACTTTAAACGACGTCCGTTGTAGGTAGGACACTGCTAGCAAACTAACAATAGTTAACATTTTACGTTGGTAGGATTATATTTTAAGGAACAATTACACTGTTGCGTTCGCCTTATTGAGTTGCCGAACTAGTCTCAAACTAGTTTAGCCAACAAAAATCTTGTATTTTTGCACTTACGTTATTTTAGGTTTATCTGATCTTAATCTAGGGGTCCTACGGTACAGTTTCACCCATTCGTGGATCTTTTGTGTAATTATTTTAGGTTTATTACTATTAGGATAGGTGCTTTCGATGTTTTTAGGTTGTGTTTTTTTTACTATCGTAGCATATTATGGTAATTTAATGTCCTTCTCTAATGTTGCCATAGGCTCTGTTTACCCCGTAGTGGTATAGACGTGACTTCCCGTGTGTGTATGTAATGTGTTTAAAGTGCATGTCGGATGCGGCGATAGACTTAGTGTATTTGCCCCGTTAATTGGAAGGATAGATATAAGCCGGTCAAATATAGGTAGACTTCTCGAATTATCGATTCGTTTAGGGTAGATTTCGGTTTGGTTAATGTGATGCCTACCTTCTTTATAAAAGTTGATTTAGGGTTCCCGGAGTAGATACAAAATATTTTCGTGACTTAAATACGTGTTGGAATATTTAACTAGTTTGTAAACGAATTGCTATTTTAGATGCATTATTAAATTAAAACTGAATGCTCATTTGACTGTAGGTAGATTTATGATTACAGTGTTTTGAATATCCAGATAGGGAATATTAAATTACTCTGATACTTTAATAGGTAACATTGCTTATAATGTACGCTAGATTTATAAGGTTGTAAAGTCGGGGGGGTGCATAGTTATCTTTGAATGATTTCCATTAGGTTAAGAATACTAGTAAGGTTTTTAAGGTTGCAAGGTCGGGGGGGTGTAATAAATACATTTGTTTTTAATTACAGTGATTATAGTAAGCTAGTGAACGGGGGTAGTGTTCTTGTGGGGAAAATTGATATTTTTAATAGGCTCTTTAGAGTAGTACGTGGCCGGGGCTTGATATTGAGGAACCCTTGTTATATTTGTCAGGAAATTTTACTACTAAGGCAGGCTCATGTGCTAATGCTAAGGCACTTAGGGTAGACAGAGACTGTGTAAAAATAAAGTATGTATGCGCAGTTATAGCAAACTGATTAAGTTTTCGAACAGAAGTAATGACTAGTATGTATGTCGTGTTTACAAAATAAAAATAGGAATGTTATAAAAATTGTGTTCGAAAATCGATGATGTTGGAATTACAGCTACAGTATGCAACTGCTGCGAGTTTTTATGTTTAGTGACAGTTGTACCTATCTCGGAGCATTTAGATTGATTTACTGTATTAGTGAATGTACTCTTGTTCATTTTGATTTTTCATTACGGTTGTATGAGCTTTGTAGGTGCCTGTGAATACTTGGCAATAGTAAGTTATGTGTGTTATGTTTATGGAGATATTTTAGTCAAAACATAAAAGTCATGTCATGGGGTTAATTAGGGTGCATTATTTTATTACATTGCGTAATAGTTGTAAGTGTGAGTTATAGTTTGTCTTTCTTAGGCCTCCCAACAAAGACTGAGGTTATCTAGAACTCTTACCATTTTCAGCTTTAAAATAAAACACAAGGTAGATATATCCATGATTGATAGATCTATGATATCATTAGGGAGGGGTATCAACTGATGACAAAGTTATATTATAATAGATTGATTCTATTTAGTGTAGGTAGGTATTACACCATGAGAAGGCAGGATGGCCACCGTTGGTCATAGGATTGTCTTTTTCAAATTTTGATTTAAAAATCGTAGTGTATAGTATATAAGTATAGTTCAGTTATTATTTCTCTGTAGGAGGTGTCGGTTGATAGGACACGATCATGTCATTGTTTATTCTGGTCTAAAGTCTACATTATATTGTAGAAATTTGGACAAAGGCAGACTTTAAGTAAGTTTATAGCTGGTATTGAAATGCTTTCTTGTCCATCATCGATGCTTTCCTTTCTTATTTTATGCTGTCAGTATCAATAAGAAATACACTGACTCTAAGCACGTATGTATTATGGTTGTTTCAAAGGTTGATTTTACTAAGAATTTGGTAGGTACTCGTAAGATCAGTAAATTAGGTATACAATATGGTGGGTAGGCCCGTTCAGGTGCCTTGGTAGGCGTCCTCTCAATTGAGAGGGGTTCTGTGCCCAGCCGTGGGACGTGAGTGGGCTGATGATGATGATTATGATTATGATTACAATGATGATGATAGAAATAATGATGGTAGGTAGGTATGTTAAGGAATGTGTATTACGTTCCTATAGATACAACTTCATAATTGTGCAAGCTTTTATTTATCTTGCAAATTTCATATGTTTGTTTGTTTGTTTATTTGTTGGGTCCTGTAGGTCGCGGCCAGTTCACTTTAGGCACTTGGTACTGACAACCGGATAGCCCAGTGGTTTGTGACCCTGACTATGAAGCTAGTGGTCCTGGGTTCGAATCCCGGTGGGGACAGACAGTTGTATGATGAATACGAATATTTGTGCCTGAGTCATGGATGTTGGACAATGTACAATTTTTGTAATTAAGTATGTCTATCTACATTATATAAGTATGTTGATCCGTTGCCTGATACCATAGTACAAGCTTTGCTTAGGTTAAGGCTGGGTGAATTGGTGTAATTTGTCCCAAGATATTTAATTTAATTTAATTTAATTTGTATGTATGTATGTTTGTGTGTAAATGAGTTGATTGCACAAATTATGGCCAAGTAAAGAATAAACTGTAAGAAAAGAATCTTCTATTAAAAATGTACTATTTTATTTGTTAATCCTGCCGCCAAGCAGCAGTACTACCGCTGCTGTGTTCAGCCGTAGGATAGTCGATAAAATTACTGGCACAACACACCAGGTATTTCACCCTGACTCACTGAACCGGTAACGCATCTGCAAATGCTTCGGTGTTGCAGATGTCCATGAGCAGTGATGGTTGCTTACTATCGAGTAACCCACTTATTAGTTTGTCTCTCTTGTTGTACATTTTAAGTAGGTGCCGAAAAGACTAGCTGCATCTTGCGACTTTTTCTGCAAAGAGTTTGTTTATCGCTGACCCGCAGGAGTTACGCAGGTTTAGGGATTGAAGGGCACACGTTATTTCAGTCTATAATTTATCGTTAGTTATGTTAAATTTCATCCAGATTTATTCAGCCGTTCTGACGTGGAAATAGTGGGTAACATGCATTCTTTCATTCATACACCATACCAACTATACGCCCATACCACCAATGCACACATACATTCTCACATACGTTAAGATTTATATTTTTATTAGTAGGTTAGTAAAATAGAATAAGTTAGGGTAGAATAACATTTTGAAGTGATTTTATCAATTGACTAATGACGATTTCTACCTCCTTTCCGCAAGTACGATTGATAGTAGATCACGCTTTGGTTCTAAATATTTAGCGGTTATTCATACTGTAGGTAGGTAGTAATTTGTATAATTATTTATCTAGTAGTGTACTTACAGGTAGCTCCAATGGTATTTGTATTGACAATACAAGTTTGTGTGTATTCATTAGTATGCAGGAGCTTCATATAATGTATCAGTTAAATTTTAAACTCATTAATGTGTTTTTGTTACGGCTTTTCCAGATTTCATACAATCTTATACTTAAACAACAAATATTATCATTAAAATTGGTTCAGCAGCTACTACTTAGATTTTAGATGCACAATTAGTGCCTTGTTTACGTCACGACTTTGATAATGCGTACGGACTATCACGCCTCTTTCTCTTGGGGGTAGATAGGACTTGCTACTTTATGCCTTGTTTCACTTGCTATAATCCCAGAAATATGATAATAATTTTGAGATTTAGTTCAATAGAATGTAGAAATCCCTGTATTTTGTAATTAGTACCGGTAAGCTTTGTTTTGTTATTGTGAATTTGTCGTATTATGTTAAACATTTTCAGAGCCGAATATATTTCATGAAAAATAGGTTCTGAATTGTAAGTATGTCATTGTAATTGTGTGTATGTATGTAGGTATGTTTGTAAGTAGACTAGTGAAAATAGCAACCCAGTGTTAATAGAGCCCGGTGCCTAGGTAAAACGAAGATAGTGTGAGGTCGTTTTATATTTGTAGATTACGAAGACAGATAGACATGGAAACGTGTCTAGTGCAAGTTTATAGGTATGCAGGTACATGGTTAGGCTGGTATCTAGTGTTCACTATGAACGGTCGTATCTATGATAGTCCAGTGACAAAAGAGCCTGTCCTTAAGCAGAATATACGTAGTGTGGTCTCATTTTATATTGGTTATTGGCATATAAGCACATGTGTTGGGGATCTGGTAGGTCGCTGCAGTCAGCCTCAGGTTTTGCTCTCCCTTCTCAGTCTCTATCAACTCCTGCCTATATTGGGGTCTAGTACAACGCAGGGTAGAATGACTGATTATTATTTGATATTTATAACGATAATTTTATTGTGCCCGTTACGATTAAGCGAATGCTTGTCCTGAGGAAACGACCCGATATAAATACGTACAAAAACTTAAAACTAATCGATAGGGGGCAACATTAGTACAGCATGGTCCGGCGCAGTTCCAAGAGGCTTAGAGCTTTCTTGAACTATGTTCAGTATTACGGTTGATAGTTCGTGTGACGTTCGCTAGGTGGCGCCGCGGTGCGTGAAGCACATGTTTTAACAAATTATTTCAGCTACAAACATTTTTAAAAACTTTTATAGATTTTCCTGTAATCAATAAATAGAGTACCTAATTACGGTGTGACCAATGGACACACACACTTAAAACTCGACACTCGAGTTAACTTTACAATTTCGTTGTTTTCTTTTCGTGTAGAATTATCATTCGCACTTATTTTCTGATTTCAGAAATAATTCTAAACATTTTACTATCGTTCAGTTCTTATTTACTATAGCAGTTCTTGTTTAACGGTTTACCAAGTTAGCCTTACGATAGCGTAGACATTCACAGATATATAAGATGCGAACGGACGTAGTAACCGATTGCACAAATTTCCTTTAAGGTACAGATAGTATGGAACTCTATAAAAAAAAGAGCACACTTAGTAGGAATCTACCACTCGCATTCAACTTTAAGATGTTGGCTTCCTTTGCATATTGTAATTCAATTCACACTTTATCGTTTAATTCTTGAGGAAATTTACTCTTTGATAACATTGTGTCAGTTACGTAACAGTATATTAAGTTGGCTTTTGCTATATAGCGTAGTCATTCACAAATACGAGAAGCGAACATATTTAGTAACCCAGTATGTCTGTTACTTAAGGTCGAGTTTTGTCTAACAAATATTGACTCAACACCGTGGCAGTGTGCTCACATAAAAGAAGGGAAGAGTAGTTTGATCAGACCGGCGCAGTAAAGCGCATGCCTACCCTTATTTTAAATGATTACTATTGATGATACTTGCGTTTCGTTATATGACTTTCGATTGATAACTTACAGTAGGCTAATTTTAAACAAAATTAAAATACCTAGTTGTTAATTTCAAACGTACTTTTATTGCGTAGTGAAAATAGTTAAGTAAGCACTTTGAAAGTTAATATTATGAAAAGTTCGATACGTATTAACGTAAATTGTTGTATTTTGTTCATAGCGCCCTCTAGTGCGCATAGTTGATTATAGTGTAAACTCGGTTGGCGGTAACCTGAGTAGAAGGTATTTTGAATATTTTAGATAAATCGCTGCGTTGACTGATTATCACAATATTATCCATTTGGAAAAAATACATGAATTTGTGTCAACTGTAATTATTTTGACGTAAGAGGTAATGGCATAAATGTTACACTCACTTGTTCTTTTCTGTTCTTAATCTTATTCGTAAGTGCGTACACCATATGCACGCATTACCTATCGGTTTCATACGTTATCTACCTATAGTCTATCTGAGTTTATGATTGAGTTGGTGGTTATTTGGGCATAGTACTTAGAGTATTTTGAATGTGTTTGTTCTGAATTTAATTAGGTATTTTATTACTGGAAATGTAGGTAAGTGCGGATGTCTTGATTTTAGCGATTACCGTCGCTGGTTATTTTATTTTACATTTACATTTTCAGGTTTATATGTTTTTCTTAGTACTTAGGTGAGTTAGTTTTTATATATTTTCCTAGTATTTAGTTAAGTTATTCGATTGTTCAACAACATCAGTCAAGTTTCTGCACGGGTTTTGAGTGGGTTGGAGACTTCACCTATTGATTTGCTCCGTGGATTCGTGCGGGATTTCTCACGTTACCCTGTTTGAATTCTGGAAGACTCTGGGGGGTGCGAACCCTGCCACGAGTTGGGTCGCAGGCTAGAACACTGAGCTACCACGGGTTTAGTCTAGTTATAAGTCTTAGTTTAAGATCATAGAATTAATCCATTAAGTTTATCATAAGGTTATGTTATGCTAATTATAGGATAGAGCAGATATAAGTGTGGGAAAATAATTTAAAGTTAGTAGATTTGACTTGTGCCGGTGGAAGGCGATTGGCTTTTACAAATAAGTAGGATGGATGGATAAATTATTAAATTAAGTTAATTTGATTTAATTAGGATGAAAACGGTTGCCTTGCTACTCCGTAATATGGGGTGTTGGACGGTTTTGCCTGCGTGTTTTATATTTTCGATTTTCAAGTTGCGTGTCAGTGCGCATATTGCACAGACAAGGTTGTTTTGCACTTGTTGCGAGATGTGGTGATGTAATTGTTTTTATCCATATGTATGAATCTTCGAAAAACAACGACTGATTCAGTCCGTTATATATATTCCACTTACGTCTAAGTTACCTGATGAAATTGCTGATTTGGTGTAGCTAAGTATGAAATTGCGATTGGAATGGGGAAGGAAGAACAAGGTTGTGTATTGATGTTATGTTGACTTCTTGACGAGACCATAAATGACGTTATGCTATAGTATGAGGGGCTGCAGCAACTTAGCAAATTTGGGGTTAATAAGGACGGTTTATTGGCATTCAACCCCTGAACAGCACACTACAAATGATTTTCCAGTGCGAATGGAGTTAGGTTAAGTCAAATTGACATCAGCTATGAGGCTGGCACCAGAATATCATTACTTTACATGTGGTGCAACCAAGCAGAAGCTAGGATGCAATGCTTAAATCTTCACACACTACACACTCACCGAAGGAATAGCGATTACTGTATTGAAGGGACCTTTCAAATGAGACTATTGATTAACGGATGGTTATGGCCCAATATCTATTAACGTAGTCTGGTTTTGGAAGGGATTTTTCCGGAATTTCCATATTCGGTCGATATGCAGGAGCAAGACTGGTATGGCGGGACTGGTCATACGTGCTACTAGAGCCGTGGATTGTTCTCACAAAACAGTCTCCCTATCTAAGACTAGACTGCCTTGTGAGGGTGATAATCGTTCATAATTATTTAGTCGTAAATTTGATGGGTTCAATTTTTGCTTTAGTTACTACCTTTCGGTTTAAATACACACCACACATTCCAAATACACTCATGGGAAAAATGCTATTAAATTAAGAGTGATCAATTTTGAAGGTTCATATATTTGTGAATACAAGAGAGTTTAACTGTTTACTTCAGTTTATCAGCTTGTCAGCTTTCCACTTGCGCAAACATTGGGGGGTGGTTGTAACGGTACATAGCGTATTTTACCGTTAATTTCACAAATATATGTTTGGGCGTTGCCCATAGTCAATTAATAATATTAGAATTATACAATTAATATATTATGTAAGCCTTTCCTTTTCCTTTTTATAAGATGTATGGACTAAATAATAATTAAGCTGGAATTTCTGTACGAGGGTGATAACTGGATGAGTAGGAATGTACTAAATACTACATAAAGGCTGAGTAGACTACACAAGTAGTATATGACATCAAAATGTTCGATAATTGCGTAAACAGCATCGTAAGTGCTTCCTTGCAACTAGAATGAATTGACGTAATTTTCATTGATCGTGTTGTTTCATGTTGGTTGTATCTGAGGTGCATTCTATCTCTTTCACACACTGACTTAACTATAAGATAGGTATGTATGTTGTTGTTTGGTTACGATGCGAGACTCACGGAGAATAGCGAAATTCGACCTTATTGGGTAGAGCGTAAGGATCGTTCTTGTTCAAATGATGCACGAGACGCACGAGATGCACGAGACGCACGAGATGCACGAGATGCACGAGATGCACGAGACGCACGAGATGCACGAGATGCACGAGACGCACGAGATGCACGAGACGCACGAGATGCACGAGACGCACGAGATGCACGAGACGCACGAGATGCACGAGATGCACGAGACGCACGAGACGCACGAGACGCACGAGACGCACGAGATGCAGATAATGGGTATAAATAGAACGGCTCTTCAGGGAATCGGGATTAGTGATTTTCGAAATTTCTTCAAGCGAGGTCTTGCTGTTGGAAGCGATATCGGTTCGCAGTTAATTTACTTTGACAAAGTTTAATTATTTAGGTTAATTATTTAACGTAGTTTAATTGTTTAATTATTATTGTGCTTCGCAATCAGTGTTTGTGAACCAATTACCATACCAACCTCACCAATATCCTTGTTCCTTCCCTAATCCGATTTCTCTGCGGCCAGGACACCTTTAGCCGTCAGTATCATGATCGGTGCCCAGAGTCCGGGGTATCGGCAGAGAAATTACCTCCATCATCGTCATTGTCATGACGTATGATTATTGGCCATGAATTCTGATTGTGTGTTCTAAATTTGTCACGCTTGAAGTAGGGACTTTACGGGACGAGGTTCCCGGCCCCAAGGCAACCTGGCGGTGTTAACAAAGCTTGGGGTTTAACGTCTTTCGGGACGGAGTCAGGCGTTGGGGATCGACCTGGCGCTCGTCTGCCGTATGGCAGTCGAGAAACTTCCCCCTAGCGTTATCAGGCTCTGTGTATCTGCTGGTCAGTGCATAGGACTGGTAGCGTTGGTCTCTATATCTATATATTTATTTATTCGCACAACTATCTCTCCGCCCTACTCCATTCGCAACCTGGTTTCGGCCAGCGGATGGGGTTATTACACATGGCGTAGGAAATAGGGTTAGGAACACACCGAGGATGCCACCTCAACCCCCTAGTTAGTTCAGATTAGTCACATTACACATCACGCAATTAATGTAAATGTGAGGTAACCATCACCTCTAGTTGTGAGATATACAAATGTAGCATAGGATTCTAATTAGACATGGTTAGGGTTCATAGGTTATTAGGGTGTACTATTTTCAGAGTTCCTGATTTACGCAGCTGTCACGGAGGAAATACTGAGTGAGTGATTTCTTTTGTTTTGTGTTACTTTGTTTGTGATATGTGAGCTTAGGCTGATATTATGCAGTGTTACTTATTCATTATGTCTGTATTCAGCGGTCATATGAATTACTTACTTTTGAGTCATTTACTTTCAATAATTGTTGAATTTGCCTTGGCTGGATTGTTTTGAGGGTAGATTAATCAAAACCTCATTTGAAACCAATTTTACGTCGTCAAGACTCGCATGTAGTTGTTTTACCAAGATCGGGAAGCACTACAAATGCATTGAGAGTCATCACCACCATCATCATCTAAATTATGATCAATTAATAGTGGAAATGGAATCTGCTATCATCATCACATGATTGATTTACCTTGTGAAACTATTCTTTGCGATCGCAAAGTTACTACAATAACAGTGTACATGTTATTTATTAGACTTGTAAATTGAAGTCTTTATTAAAGTGAGTAATTTCATATCACTATTGAACCATGGACGGGGAGACCATACCTCATCCGGTAGCGCATTGGTTTGGTTAGTTGCCTATATCGAAGTACAGTATGAAGTCATACAGTAGTGAAAGAATACTACTCGAAATCAAACTCAGACTTGCTGTTCTCTATTGAAGGGAACCCAAACTCATGCCTATTAAGGTCTACTGTGACGGTCGGGGATAAGGGGGGGAAATAAATAATATATCACATATCTTTTATAACTGTGTTTATAGCGTGCACTTCTATTTTCCACTGACAATATGATTTTGTGTACATACTTATTTTCTAGCAGCGGACTTCTTTAAGTTGATCATAAGTTGATCGGTATCTCAGCATAACGTCTAATAGACTAATTTACAGGTTATCTACATTCTGTTAGACCCATGAAAACACATTTTATTTTAAAGTATAATTATCATAAATGTAAGCGCGTGTGTACTTTACATTCCATAGTTCTCCACGAAGCTTTAATCATAACGTGTTTCCTTGCTACGCTATTAGCCATCGACTTACTTACTTTACCGTATACTACTACTTGACGATCTTTATAATTTATTAAATATGTTTGACTTATTTCCATACTTGCCCAAATGATCACCTAATTATATACTCTATACCTTATTAACTCGGCATAAACTTCCTTCCAATCAGATAGCTTAATCGTCATTTCTTTTAGTCAGCGCAAACTAAAATCCTTTAAGCGTAGTATTGCTAGCCGTCGCGTATACATGTTAGTTTTACTTTATAGGTAGATCAATCTTTACTCGTCACTAAACGTTCCCAGGGTTACGTAGGATGCGGACACAACGAAGGGTATTTAATTTAATTACTAGACGATTCACGCACTAGACGATCACATGGCCATATCTTCAATATATCACGTATCACGACATATATATTTTATTAGTAGGCGGCTTTATTTACCTTCTATATTAAGTAAGCGTTGGATTGAGCTATGTAGCTTAGGTACGTTAGGCGCGTTATTAGGCGTTATTAGAATTAATTCGAAATAAATTTGAATTTACCTTTTTTTTTATAAATATATTTTGTTTTTAAGAAAATTTAGAGTAGGGGGGGGGGGGGGATGTTTTGTTACAAACGTTGAGGTGACGTTTACTCTAGTAGTAGTAAGTTTGAGGTCCCGGGTTCGATCTCCGGTTAAAATACGGATGTTTGTTCTCGATTCTTTGATGTTATAGCTAAGTATTAATTATTAACTAGTAATACACTTTCCACTGTGTAACGAAAATATTACTGTCACACTAAATTTCCTATGTGTAACGGAACATAAACTGCTTTTGTATATTCTCGCGTAGACTACGTATTTTGACAATATTGTATGTCACAAAATTTAGCATTAACTTATAAACTTGATTAAGTTGCCGTAGATCTAGCCAAGAGTAGTTTGATAATTCTTTATTTATTGTAAAGGGTATATTTCGAGGTTGGTCCCATATAAATTTAGAAATAAAAAGTTGATTGTTCGCTCACAGATTTTAATGCTCAGTTGTGTTTTAGAAACAAAACGATTCACTAAATAGCGTAAAAAACTACATTATAGGAATCATGTTATAGACGATGCGGCTAGCAACCCATTACTATTTTGATTCGCTTTTCCACCTATACGCCTTACCTATGCCAAACGTGGCCTTTAGGTCTCGTTACCTAGGGCTCTGTCTACCCCGTAAGGGATAAAGCCGTGATTTATGTATGTATATCTAGCCAGGATGATATTCGGAGGTTATTAATTAGCATAACACGAGTCACGTTCACGTTGTATTAAAATGTAAATGAGCTGCCGGGAATGTCGCAAAAAACACAATAACAAATTTTAATGGGCTACCAACGTGTTGTGACATTTTCGACGCTAAGTTCAAGACGTAAACGTGTAGGTTAGGACAGACAATACTGTCGTGATACTTAAACCTGAATAGAGACGACGAAACGTGATACTCGGTTAAATTAATCAAACCAGTCTGCGATAAACGTAGCTGTGGCAGCGTTTGAGTAGACACGGGAAAACTACAATAACATACACACAAGTAGAGTTAGTCGAATGCTTTGTGACCTTTATATGTCTTACTAATATTATAAATGCGAAAGGTTGCGACGATGTGAGTGAGTGTGTAAGTTACGACTGAATGGATATGGATCAAATTTGGAACGAAGATAGCTGGTAACGTAGAATAAAACATAGGCCACTTTTTATCCCGGAAAATTGCAGTTCTCGCGGGGTAGCGATAAACATTTCCATTGCTAATTTTAGCTGTCGCGGGCAAAAGCTAATATAAAATATAGGTTTAAATTTAACTTGAGTTGAATTTATTGACTTGTGAACAAGTTGAGATAGAGGCCACTAATGGCGTATGCGAGCGTTAAAGTTTTTCGCAGGCTTGGTCGGGAGTCCCGGTGGTCTGAGTGGGAGGAAGCTTGGTGTGTATAGCCTTGAAGCGCGGGTTCAAGTCCCGACCGCGCTTAGCAAGCATATGCGCAAAATAATACTATGATCTTTCATAAATACATTCTTCTTCACGTGCCTCTTCAGTCCTCAAGGTTGGCCGTTAGCTTCTTGTATTCTTCTCTGCCAGCCGACCTACTTTATAAAATAAGCAACATATCGTTTTAGAGCTCTGTCCAAAAAAAATGAAAACAGTTAAGGGCTTTAATTAAAATAAAAGTTAATTGGGTCCTGCGTGCAACGGCGGCTTCCGTTTACAATGTTACACAGAGGAATTCTTTAGTTTTTGTTGTAATTAAGCCCTTAACGCCAATCATTGCAATGCAATACTTAAATACTCGTTTCTGTGCGAACAGAGTAGAGTGGACGCGTGCCTCGACCAACATTTGTTGAAGTCCACCGCATCACAAGGAGCGTGTTGAGACGTCGTTTTCAACTCCTGTGGTTGATGGGATGCTGCTCCTGTCCTTTCCCCCCTGCCCCCATTAAAGTACACTAATTAGTTATGCGTTATGTGTAATTATTGTGTGTTCTTGTTTCAGCTGAAGATGGGCGGCGTGCGGTCGTGGCGCGCGGGCGGTGCGCACGCGCATACGGGGGAACTCTCCGTCTTCTGCTGGTGATAGCGCGCAGGTATGATGACATTAGATCTGGTATGTAGCGTCCTCATCGCTCACATAATGCTTAGAAGTTCCGTATCGAGCGGCTTGGTGGCGCGCAGATTTGCTTTAGCGAAGCATGTTGACCGTCGCACCAAATATTTTTTTGTCGGTGATGTTACATTTAACTTCCATGCTGGTCTGGGAGCAAAGAAAAAACATAGAATGTACCAGTTGCTTCTCTTCCCGCGCAGATGGTATAAGCCCATCAAGGGATTGGGTGAAAATCTTAGGGATCATGTTATATAGACGATGTGGCTAGCAACCCATCACTATTTTGATTCCCCTTTCCATCCATACGCCCACAATCATGCTAAACGTGGTCTTTAGGTCTTGTCACCTTAGGCTCTGTCTACCCTGTAAGGCAGTGGTTCTTAACCGGTGGTCCGCGGACCACTGGTGGTCCCTGGAAGCATCTAAAGTGGTCCGCGGGGCCAATCTAATAAATAATTAGATAAGTGACAACCAGACAATCCGTAAAGGTGCAATTCCGCTAGGGCTGATCGAAGCCATTCGTTAGATATGTAGTTACTAGGTTAAGAACCACTGCTGTAAGGGATAAAGACGTGATTTATGTATGTAATAAATAAATAAATAAATTGTTGTGTTACAGGAAGCCGTGTCAGCGCCGCCGTACTTACGGGCCGGCCCGCGTCGCGCGGCCGCCGCTGGTATCCCGCACTCACCGTTCCATATCATTGATAATTGTACACAATTTTGGAGTTTTTATTGCTGACGTCGTTCCTTTTGCACTCAATAATGATAAAAGTACAAACTAACGAAGACTATAATAATGTAACGCTCGAGGCGACGGACGGGCGGGGCGGCCCGACACGAGCGGACGAGAGCTGCACAGAGGATTTTTCTTAACGAATTTCCTCTGTGTAACGGGCGAGGGAATGACTCGGTGGCATGTAGGAGATTTCTTTTTTGAACGGCGTCTTGCTGTCATCCGTGTGTTGGGGCTTTTCTTGATCACCGGGGTTTGCACGGCATTACATTAGCGCTAAATTAAAACTTGAATCTAGAATACTATTTCATCTTGGTATTTGCTTGGTTATAAAGATTTGAGGTTGCATTCCAAGACCTTTCTTCTTTCAATGAAACTTTAAGGGTATTTCATGCCTGTATCTTTATAAATAAAGTACTACTTTTATTTGTACTGTTTGTATATTGTAGAATTCTGTCATCTGTTATTCTACCTATAAATCGTAACATCGAATTTTACTCAGTATTTAACAGTAATAGGATAACGTTTTAAAAACCAATGCATCTATTAATAATGATTCAATTAATTGAATGAATTTAAAACGTAAAAGATTAGTACTTTAAATGACTTGTAAATGTGTCAGAAACCGTTCCATATGATCGAAAAGGGACGGGCTGTGCCCGACAGTGGGACATCTGTCACACCAGACTCATGGTTAGTGGGGTTGTAGGTAGGTCCCCTTCGTGTCGGGTTGCCGGCCGCCGCTAACAGATATAGGTATCGTACTACCGTCACATTAAGTAGTATTTTTGAAATATTTACCATTTTTTGAACATTATGTTGACACTTACATTACAATGATTTGAACGAATGCGTGGCATTAAAAAGAAAAGAGGTGCACTGGTTCAGGTCAATACGAAAATAGCCTATGTTCTAACATCAAGCTTTATTAATGTAGAGATACAAGAATATTACTCCCGAACTTTTGTACCCGCAAGCCTCTTTTCTTAGTGTCACAGTCTAGACAGGATCTTCCGTGCGAGATATGACAAAGATTTATTTAATTTTTAATATAGCGATGCCATTGCTAGGTACATCCAAAAAATATTTTTGTTACTCGTTGTGATAGAATGGTATCTACGGGACTGAGCAGAGGCACCGCCTCCCATTTTGTATGGTTTGATCTCGAGCCGCGACTGCTGTATTCGACTTTGCGACGAAACTCTTGATTTTTTTACCGCAAAGCTGACAGCACGTGGTTCCATCATAGATTTTAAAATATTTTATCAGAATAAAAATGTCAATTGTGTGCGAGGATGAGTTTGCGCTAGTGCCGACGTTATTCGAAAAATTACGATAAACGAAAATACGCCATCCGATGGTTCTCTGTACTGGTCCAAATCCTTTGATATCACGTATTAAAGAGATTGTGATTTGCACCTAAATTTTGTTAGCTTAAGCCAACAGTGAATAAAGATCTGCCAACCTTAACTCAACTGCTGAACAACAGCGGAAAATACCCATTTCACGACCCAAAAATTGCCATGAAATTAAAATTAACGTAAGGAATGCGCTATAATTGTGTTTTTCTGAACAAAGTACAGTATCTATACATAAATGCACGTGAAACGGATCAATGTACGTTCTACTTAAAGCACGCAAACTAAGATCAAGCTCAGCAATAAGTGTTATGGTCAGTTTAAGATTCTGCTGTGGGTCAGATAAAGGCGAGTCGGCGGCGCAAGCTCGTTCCAAGTCGGTTGTATTGTACCCTAGTTGTATGTTATGGTAGTTTTATTTAGCAGGGCTAAACTTTCTGTTACTCATCTTCGTTACAAACGGGATTTAAGTGGTGCAAGTGGCAGTGAATTTAACTATAAAGACAATTTAACAAATTAATACCTACGATTAAAAAATAAAGTACTAAGACTTTTTTAAAATCGCTTGGAAGAAGAGTGTATGTATAGTTGTAAGGTAGCATAAGCCAGACATAGATGTAGTAGGTATAACAAATTTTAAGGCAGAAGCCGGCTCTTGAGTTTAACTTTTAATTGTGTTGTTTATGTGCGTTACTGACGAACTTTGTTATGTGGCGGTTTTACATGGTAACCGCGGCTGACGTCATCTATTTGCAATGGAGACTTGCGGCTTTTATGGGTTATCATGTAGAGGAGTCATAATGCTGTGTTTACGCCAGCACCATGCCATGTCACGGCTTGTCACTGCTGCAAGTTACAGTAAATTGAAGTCCTACGGCAGCTCAAGTAATCCCGACTGTCACCATCAAACTGGATATTGCTGCAGCGGCATGCCATGAGTGGCACGATGCTGCTTTCGTCGTAAACGTGACTTGTAAATGGCTGACGTGCGTCAGGAAACTGGGTGAATCCCAATCATTGTCATGTTCGGAAGAGGTCTAATAAGTGCCCCTTATAAACTGAAAACTTTGTAAATCTGATGGAAACTCAGCGACCGTTTTAGGGCTTCGAACGTGGCCCCTTTTTTTTGTTAACGCCCGCGAATGCCATGGACCTTATGAACTTTCTAATTATACCACCACAGTCTTACCTGATTATAAAACGACCGATTTCGCGTCAATACAAATCTACTAAATAGTCGTAATCTGCACATTACAAGCTTGGAATCTGTTAATCGATGTCCATCTGACGTGATTTCAGTTGCATTTTTGAGGTGAGTTTGTGGTGGTACATTGAATATCGGCACCTGTCACATCCCGCTGAGCAGTTGTTCTTGTGAAGCTGCTCCGGCATCTGAAAGTGCTATGTAAGATACCTACTGTCTCGGGATTACGACAGTCCGTCTCTTTTTACTGAATGTAGTGTGAAAGAGTCGGAGTATTGATTTCGTGATATGTTGTTGTGTTACTAGCATCTTAGGCTGATATAACGCTACCCTTGATTGGCTATAATAACTAAAACTGATCAATTTAAGTTTTTAAAAGCTTATGATATATGATCGCGTCAAAATAGTGCGAACACAAAATGATAGCGTTATGTCGAACCAAGCCGTTAAGAATGAAGACTAAAGTAGATAGCGAGTAGAATTCAAATGAATGTCCGTTACACAATGGAAATCTTTTTCATATTTGTCAAAATTCCGTTGTGTTACACATCTTGTTGAAAGGAAAGACTAAAGCGAGGCTATGTAATGTGAATTATTATCAGTTTGTCGCAAAAATGTACATTTTGCTATAAAAATAATCATAAAAGTCTTTCTTTAATTACAGGAATCGAGCATTCGTCCCTTTCTAAAAAGTTTTAATGTGAAAGAGACGACTTATGCGTTAATACCACTTCACACGAATAACCGCTACACAGAGGCAAAATTTATACTGAATAATTTTCCTATGTGTAACGCATTTTGGAAAATTAATTAATTAATACAGAATTCTACTAGAGTCTTCATAACACTGTGGTCCATTTAAAACCTTAAGCTGAGAGCAATAAAGGTTTTAATTCACTAAAGTTTTTGTGTTGTTTTGTAAAATTGTGGCCTAACGGCCCGCGAAGCAATCAGTGATATTTTGAAATAAATTATTTTGTTTTTATATATTGAATTAACAAGCGTAATAAAGAGTGAGCAATGGCACATCTTAATTGCTGTTTTATTATGGCCTTAATGCAACCACGCGTTAATTACAGAGACCGCTTAAATGAGTCCTGAGCGCGGGGTGGGACGACCGCGGGGTGGGAGCTCTGTGCGGGGGCAGGCGCACTCCCCGCCCGCACCAGAGAGAGCTCCCCGCCGTCCCACCCCGCGCGGGCGAGGATTCATCGGTCTATAATCAATTAATCATAGATTTACCGAGTGTGCATGGGTGTGTGTGATAAGAGAACGTGGTGGTGTGAAAGAAGATATTGTGACAATTGCCTGTGGTCCTACTAATTTGTCCTACTCGGAAAAAATGCTGTCATTATTTTTAATCATTCAATAATATATTAATAGAAAAGGTAGGTTGGGTTAGTTAGGTATCTTCAGTTGCCCGAAGAGCAAAATACCCAGAAAAAGGACCTCGAATTCCAGTAGGACTACGGGCAACAGAGGATTGTGACTAGGATAGAAAAAAGTATGCTTAGTTGGTTTGGTCATGTAGAGGATGGATGAAAGAAGAACTAAACAGATTTATATGGGAGTGTGAATGGGTACGTAGCGAGGGGAAGGCCTAGACGGATATTCCGGGAAGAAATTGGGGAAGTTTTGAGAAAGGTCAAGAGTACCCGAAACCGACGCATGTATGAAGAGATTGATGAATGTGGATGAAGCGAAAGAGGTTTGTCAGGATCGTATGGATCAAAGTAGTCTCTACCACAAGTAGTTTCTGTAACAAGGTTTAAAGTAAGATTAGAAAAGGTAGCTGACCTCATTTAAAACAATAAAACAAAAAAAAAGCAAAATGACAATCCGATAGTCGCTGTTTTCAAGCACATATTTACATTCCAGATGGTAACCACATGGTAACTGGTGGTTATCCCACCGAAAACTGGTAGATTATTGAACAAGACGTCCTCCTACTTGCCGTGTCTTCAACCTTGACATTGGCAGAATCATCAAAAAGTTTTTCCTAAATTTTAATTGAATTGAAGCACATTTACGAATAGCCTACACAATAACCAAATAACTAAAACCATGGACACACTGCTAATACTTAAACGGCCCATTAAAGTCGTCAAGCCGAACAAAAAGAAATTGTCAAAAGCGAAGTCTAAGAAAGTATGGCCTTCTCCGAAGGTGAAGGAGGAAAGATCCTCGAGGCTGAGCAAGCCCTCGAATGAGACAATACTGGAGAGCGTGTCGGACACGGAACACGTGTCTTTCGTGGCGCTTTACCACGATCTTTGTCGCGAGTACTACGGAGACTCGGAGTAAGTTGCTATTTAGAATAATAATATTCTTTACTTCATACAGACGTAACGTGAAAGTTTCCGTTAGACAAGTATAATAAAATGCACTCACCTTGTTAACATGTATATTAGTCCTCCAGGACCATACAATACCATTAGATATCTAGTACTCTTAATCCTAATATTCGTTTATTTCTAAAGCAACCTTCTTTTTCTTCTTATTTGTGGCGTATCAAGTAGTTATAGCGACGACAACTTCGCCAATGTCAGTGTGATAAAATGTAATTCAAAAATTTCGTGACAAAATGTCGGCAACGTTGTACGGTAACACGGTCAAAAGACCCCCTCAACGGTCAATCATTGACCGTCAATAATATCCCTCAGAAACTGCCAGGAAATCATTAGCCGATGCACAGGGTGTGGACCAAGCACTGCTCTTCCCCCCGGACGGATCCAAAAACGAACCGCAGCCAAACCAGTTTCCTTGCAGTGGTTCTTGGCTATGATTGGTAAAAATCGGTTCAACAGTTTGAAATAGGTATCAGGTCTTTACCAAAATTGGCAAAAGGCATTATTTGCGTGGCGGGTTTTTATCATTATTGTTTTATCTTATGTCCCTCAGTTCCGAGCTGCCCCCGTGCAACATAGCGACGATCCTCAGCGCGGGCGACCACGCGCGTCGCGCGCATGCGCACTGCGTCATGGAGATTGACTACTAAACAGTACAACCCCAGTCTCGGTTGGAAGCAGCTTGCATCCGCCGTGAACCCGTGACTTTAACGAGTAGGCTTATTACCTAACTCGGTCACAATCGCCATCGTGTTCATTTTGACAGTTCCTGTATGGGCTGACAATTGGCATCGGAATCAGCTAGCTGTCACATTCATACAAGAACTGTCAAAATAAACACGATGGCGATTGCGAGCGAGTTAGGTAATAAGCCTACAGGTCATCCGTCCTCCTTGGACGTCTTACGCTGCGCTTGCCGATACGCGGTCTCCACTCGAGAACTTTTCGGACCCAACGACCGTCTGTTCACCATGCTATATGGCCCATTATCACTTCAACGAGCTAATTCGGTTGCACTGAGTTACTTTAAAAATAACTTCTAACCGCGACACGAATTTCCTGTCAAATATATATGCGTATATCAAAATCGACGGTTATGGTCAGTTTTGTAAAAATACTTGGACTCGCGCAGCGCTCTGGCTTATCCGACGTTCATTTGTTTCGCAGCCGTCAAATCACCGACTGTTTCGCCGGGTTCTTGTTTCGTCGAAATTTTTCGCCGTGTTTATTTGATTAACCCGTCAAGCGTCCAAGCGACTACAGTAGCCCCTAACTTTTTCGGGCGGGAAATGTCCTAGGGATTGCATTATGCAGTCCCTAAAAAAAAGTCTCGGAAAAGTTAGGGACTACTGTAGTCGCTTGGACGCTTGACGGGTTAAGGAAAAATAAAAATAACGCGGTTTTACCTATCTTTCGAGACATTATTACGAATGCAAAAATATTATGTGTATCGAACCGATTTCTAGTAGGTACATAATTGAAGTTATGTTTAATCGTGTTTAAAGTAATCCTTACAATAATAGACGAAACAAAAAGCTGGCAAAACAAGAATCCGGCGAAACGGGAATCAACAGTCAAATTAAGAAACTAGAAGCAATGTACACGACCAAGACGACCAATAATAGTCGTCTGCGCCACACACAGGGGCCCGATTTTTGAAAGGACATGTGTGGAAAATACCACTCGAAAGTGGTGAATAATAGTGCTGAATTTGAAATACGAGTAGCATGGAAGACAATCACAGCTCTCATTAACCTTGTTAACTAGTCAAATCATTGGTTAGAGCTGTAGTTTTGGAGATATAAGAAGATTTATGCCACTTTCGAATGATGTGCTTTCAAAATCGTACCCCAGAGGGGCTACTCCGAAATTTGATTTTCGAAGTTCGTTTCGTTCCGTTCCGCTCACACTAATAGTCATTAATTTGAGAGTGAAAGGGACGGTATGACACGAAGTTCGAAAATCGAATTTCGGAGTATAAGGCCAGATCTTGTAGTCCCTAATTCGAAGTTCGTGTCTCTATGTAAGGACGTCATGATACAAACTTCGACTTTGAGAGCAGACTGTAAGATGCTACTGTCAGACCTAACTTAGTTATTTATGACTAGCTGTTGCCCGCGACTCCGTCCGCGCAGGATTCGCTTATTGCTATACCGCGGGAACTATGCTGTTTTCTGGGATAAGAACTATCCTGTCCGTCCCTGGGACTGAAACTGTATACCAAATTTCAACTAATTATGTATGTATGTTTAATGTAACCGCGGCATATAAGGTGCTAGCCAATTTTACTTAATTAGATGCTTAAGTTGTGTACTAAGCTGCATAAGTTAGTTTTTTAACTATCCCACGGAAACTCTTTAATTTTCCGGGATTAAAAGTATCTAAAATATTGACCAGGGATATAAGGTACCACCACGCAAAATTTAATTTAAATCGGTCCAACAGTTTTGGAGATTAGCGAACACAGACATGAACAATACATAGGTACATACAGACACAAAAATTATAAAATCGACTTTTTTGGGTTTATTACTCTTCCCTAATCGTTAGCACTCCATTTTTGATTAATTTATTTAATGTACAGACACGAACTTTCTACCGATTTATTATATTATTATGTATAGATTGTAATAATGGGATGGTTTCATTAAAACGATTTAATAAACAAACTCGTTTAATTCAGTGTTCTTATTCAAAATAAATGCTCAGAGATAAAAAAATATATAGGAGACAGTTCAATATAATAGTCAGATAAATGCTTTGCCGTCAGAGGCGTAGTATGGTACTTGACTGTCTCACCTGGAAAGCCTCTTGCCCATGGTGCTACTACAGTTTTTCCTACCAGTTTTCGACGAAGCTCCGCCGCGGAGCTCCTTTTTCTGAAGAAACCTAACTAACCTATTTTTCTATTAAAATATTATTGAATGATTCAAAACAACGGCAGCATTTTTTCAGACTTTCAAATTAGTAGGACCACGGGCATTAGACTGAAACTGAAAGTACAGATGAGACCGTCGGTGGGAAACTCGGATTTACCAAAGAAATTTAGTCCGTTTAAAGGTGCCACCACACCGGTGCGTTTACACAACACGTATGCGAAAACGTGACGCCTACACGTCACTGCGTATACGCGGTGGTGTGGTCGCTCCTCAATACAGTCCGCGAGTTATAGAAAGACATTCGGGTTTCGAGTACGATCGGTATCTAACCCATTAGAGCGAGACAGCAAGACAGACCCGAAGATATTTCTAAATACTATCGAGTTGTCATAAATTAAAACGATTACTTAACCTAACCCTGACAATTTAAATAAAGATAAGCTTAAAATTAACAGTTCATTTGATATCAATGGGTCAAGTTGACGAATGTCACAAGTAAATAAAACTGATAGATTATTAAGGTGACCCGGGATTAATATTTTTGGCTCAATATAGCATCCTGTCCAGGGCCGTCTTAAACTAGGCTGGGGCCCTTGGGCACACAAGAATTTGGGGCCCTTTTGGAAAGTAAAAAAAGCGAATTATAATTGTGGGAGAAATTGCCGGTACTTCGGGGCCCCCTGTGAACTGAAGACGGTATTGCGGGTGTCCAAGACCTAAGGTGTTCAAATATATTTGACCAGTCAGCATCAGAAGTTGATAAACATTCGAAGAGCTTAAAGATCTAACAACACACCCTCTCATTACCTTGGCGACAGTAGCGTAACTATAACATCTGGGGACCGTGGCAAATTCGTCAGATGGGGCGCCTTCCTCAATATAAAGGAAGTGCATCAGCGTCCCTTCTGTGCTCTAAACCAAGCCAGCTGGGGCCCCGTAGAGCTAGGGGCCCGTGGCATTTTGCCACTCCTGCCACCCTATAGTTACGCAATTGCTTAGCGATACACTCGTCATCATACATTGACATGGTAGATCAGGTGTGTTTAATTCCCGACCTTGATCTGGAAATCTCGACCCTATATTCCGCGTATGTTGTACATGAAATACGGATCGGTGCTACCACCCCGGTATTGGCTTGTACCGCGGTGATAAAACCCGACCTGATAAATACCGGCTTGTAAATTAATTCGCAATGACATCCGATTCTTGGCATCGAACTACTATAAAAACTAACCTAACCTAATCTACTGCCTTCCGGTTATAAGGTGGGGATTTCCATGTACGTGAAATATCACCGGTATTTCGTGTACCTAGAAATACCGACCCGTTATTCCGTGTACATTTTGGCTGCCAAATATCTGATCGGTCTTTCCAGGCCGGGAAATACGGGACGGTATTTATTGTTTCCCGGTAGATCATTTTGAGCACTTCCGAGTGTTACAAAATCACACAAATAATTTGTTTGAAAAAATTCTATTGCAAAACTGTCTGTGAGAATGTTTGCTACTCTTTCACTCCAGAACGAGTGAACAGATCTAAATGAAATTTGGCACAGAGATAGATTTAGTCTGGAATAGCACATAGGTTTATTTATATAGGAAAGTTAGTTCACGCGGGAAGGGAATTCTTAGCAGAAAAAGTCGCGGGCGACTAGTTGTAACAATAAATAAGATTGAAGTTGTAAATTAAAGGGGTCTATACTCTAGATATATAGCGACTGGACAACGCAAAAAGCCAGCAAAACTTGTATGAAAATTACTTTTCAACAAGATATTTCTCTATCCTATAATCCTGGCTCACCTTATAAGATAGACATTCATAAAACATTAGAACCTCAAAAGTTAGACATGTCGTCATTGCATTAAAATGTAACATAATGTTAATATCACAAAACGCAGACCTCAAGATAATTTCTAAACTAAACTTATTCAATATTCAGCCGTTGACTATACTTAAAACTATAGCCTCGTAAGGCCCAATATATTTATAGGAAGTTTATTACAACTGTGTACAGACGAAGGCATCAATATCGATACAGCCATAATGTCAAATATATATGTCACTGACCTTATTGTTTGTGGCATAAAGGTGTCTAGATGTTTTTGACGTCTTGGCAATGTACATATATTTATGCCCTAGACCAATGTTTTTCAAACTGTGGGTCGCGACCCCCCGGGGGGTCGCAAAGCCTCGACAAGGGGGTCGCGAAGTCGCAGAAACAACCTCATCAAAAAAAAAGTGCATAAATGTGTCGTATTAATTGAATATTTGTAACATAAATAGAATACCTACATGAAAAAAAGGGGGGGGGGGGGTCGCGAAATATTATTTCATACTAGGGGGTAGTATTGTGAAAAAGTTTCAAAAACACTGCCCTAGACTGTAATTCTAGGCGGCCCAGACCTTTCAATTGCTAAAATCTAAAAATAGCATTATTTATAGCTGGAATCCCGTATCCGCCAAATCGAATGATCGATACATACATACATAAACCAAGTCTTTATCCCTTACGGGGTAGACAGAGCCCAAGGTAACAAAACCTGAAGGCCACGTTTAGCATTTTAATTTGCTTGGGCCGGAAGGACTAGATTTCGCAGCCCTAAAAATAGGATGTTGGACCATACGAGGATAGGATGTGAGTGACAATGTTTGTCTCCGATTTGAGTATCGGAGCATTGTTGTCAGACAAACGATAATTATATTATCAAGCTGTTACTTTTAGTACAATTTTGTCCTACTCAGCATGATACCAACATTAAAGTCTATACTATAATTTAAATTATGTTACCATCCTCTCGGTAACGTAAAAACATTCCGACAGCGACCACAAAAGTTCATTTATCCTTCTCCGTATCCTTATCTTTATCTTTAACATTAAAATATGTGAGTAGAGTTCTAGTTTTCTTACTCGACTTAGACGTTTTTTCTGTGGCGGAATTCCTCGGACCATCTTTAGGACTCGACGGCGCTGTCGATTTATCTACCTCGCTCTTTCCCTTTCTCTCGCGCACCATTAGAGTGAGCCAGTTGGTAGTGTCCTGTTTTTTCTTGATGGGCGACATCAACCTCAAGTGCGGTGCCTCGCCGTCCAGAACGAAATTAGGCAAGTTCTTAGTCGGGGTATTGAAACTTATAATTCTCACTTTGCTCGGTGACACCTTTACGGGAGAACCGCTGGAGTTTGAACTGCTAGGTATAGCTTTCGGGCTCTTCGGTGACAGTTTCTTACAAGATTTCTTCTCGTAGTTCTTAGTCGGTGTCATAAAGGATGTACCGGCTTTGGGGTTTATATAGTTCCAATCGCTGGACATTTGGGCAGAGCCAAAGCGTTCCGGACTAGTGCTGTCTAGCACATCACTGGTACGCTTGACACCTGCCGGTAACAATTTAGGTTCGGTATCCTCAGGCACAGTGGTATCTAACTTCATCTTCTTCGAGCTTTCAGGTTCCTCATCTCGGGACGCGTTCATCAAATCCGTTAAACATCTCTTAGTTTTCCTGACAGAAGTACTGTCGCTTCGCAGACGTTTGGAGTTGTATGAACTAGGCGTTGTTATCTTCCTCTTGAATGAACTAGGTGTTTTATCCAGCGCGCCCCACTGTTTTAGATTGGTTATGTCTGTTCGTGGGACGATCTCAGCATGCCCTTTGAATTCTAACTGGTTTGTGTTAAATTCCTTACCGACCCTCCAGATTTTGTGTCGCGCGTCATCACTGCATGTTACTATCTTCATATCACCTACTTGGCACCAAGCGGGGCAAGTCACTTCGGCCCAATGTCCTACCAGTTTGACCACAGGTTCGGAGTACTTAACGTTCCAGATGTAAGCGTTCTTATCACTGCTACCGGACACAAGATACATGCTATCAGGGCTGAGGCTAGTTTTAATGTAGAAGGAGCTATTCTCATGACCAACGTACCTCTGTTCGGGTAAGGAGTTATACGTAGAGATGTTGAAGCAGTAGATGACGTTGTCCATGCAACTGGCGTAGAGACGCATCCTCGCGTCGTCTATGATAAGGTTTGTGTAGCCGTTCTTAGTGGAGCTGCCGCAGTAGGGTATGGAGTGTTTGGGGAGAGGTTCCCGATTGTAGGAGCTGTAGTTCTTTCTGAGGTCCCAAACTTTAATGTTACCGTCGCACTCCCCGCAGGAGATCAGAGTGTGATCGTCCTGGAAGACGAGGCCGGTGATGCTGATGGATCGGTGGTTGTCCAGACGGGGCCTCTTGGAGTGGGAGCCGGGGGTCTTTGGGGCTCCTGAGGAGTGGCATCTGGAAATGGAAATGAAAACGTTACCAGTCAATACAAAGAATTAAATTTTAGAGCTCGTGCTCACCGATACCAAACCGGTTTTACTCAAAACAACGCCGCCCCCAGCCCGCCGCTCGCGCCGCGGTGCTCTTTCCATCTCTTTCCTGCATGCGCGGCGTCGACGACAACGAGACTGAGCTTTAACTCAAACAGGTTAATTTCGCTCAAAAAAACTGAATGCAAAAACCGGTTTCAAAATCAGTAACCCAACCGTAAACCGCAAACCATTTCGGTTTCAGTCATCGACCTTGAACCGGTTAGTTTTAAAAACCACTTTCCGAAACCTGTCATGCTCCTACATCACTTCAAGTGTCAAAAAACTTGGTTGATGAGGAAAGGGGTGTGGTAAATCAGGCGGGTGCGAATCTGCGGAGAAGTGAGGGAGCCAGTGGCGTAACTACAGGGTGGCAAAATGCTAGGGGCCCCTAGCTCTACGGGGCCCCGAACTGGCTCGGTTTGGAGCACAGACGGGACGCTGATGCCCTTCATATGGAGGAAGGAGCCCCATCTGACGTTACAGTTACGCCACTGGAGGCAGCAGCATCAGATCCTTGTGGCTCACCTCATGAGGCAGTTGTCGGGTTTGACGACGACGGCGGCCTGCCCGCAGCGCACGTCCCACACGAGGATGTGTCCGTCGCGCGCGCCCGTCGCGAACACGGACGCCTCGCCGGGGCGGAACACCGCCGTCTTCACGGAACGCGTGTGGTTGGAAAACACTAGTACGCGTTTTGGTGCGCTCTCGGCGACGTCCCAGAGGCTGGCTGTGTGGTCACCTGGCAATAACGAGTGATCAATCAGTGAAAGCTTCAATGAACGATAATAGATTAATGCTGAGGCCTGGGAACTAGTCAATAATGAGTAACTTGTTTAAAAACACGAACCGCAGGTGAGTGCTCTTCCAGCTGAGGCAGAAAATGAAAATGAAAATTTTATTTTTGCAAATTGGCCGCCAAATGTTCTTTTACATGTCTTTTTGAAACTACCAGCGTATTCGGAAAGACCATCATTGCCAAGAAGAATGCGCCGCAAGAAAGTTGGCAGAAAGTCATTTTTCAAAATAAAATACAATAAGAATACTTAAATTCTACTAAAATTAAATACATTTATAAGAGGGGTGTATAAAGGTCCCAGAGCCTTTAATTACATTAGATTATATCAGATATAATGTTTTTCTCTAACATTCGAGAGGAAATGAAAATAAATTTTGCACTAAATTTCCTCGCAACTTAGGTGGTTTTCACGTTCCCACCTTTTTCTTAAGTTTTTTTTGTCATCTGTCGTCATTTAATATCTAATGAAATTACAAATTGACTAATTCTATAATCACAACCAGATACGATTGTTTTGTTTTTAAGGCTTTCGAAGTTTTAATGTAATTAGAGTGATATTGATACTTTGAACTTTAGTCTAAAGTAAACATTATGGTACAACCCAGGACCTAGGTTTCATAATATAGGCCATTTGCTAATCATTTCTGAACATGTAGGAAGTTATGATATGGATGTGGCATATATATTATGACATCAGACAAGTGGCCGGAGTCATGTGGAACAAAATAGCACAAGAAAGCAAAGAATGGAAAAGGTTGGAGGTGGCCTTTGGACTGGCAAACAGATCTAGAAAATATAACAAAACAACAGATATTAGTTTAAATAGTTTTTGTCCAGTGTTAAGTGTTTTGTTAATTTTTTAAGTTTAAATAATTGTAGAGATCTGAATAAAAGGCTATATTATAATAATAATAATAATAATAATAATAATAAAGCTTTATTTCCACTTTCAAAATTTATAAGTTGTTTCATTGTTATTCATTTCATTTTTTACATTTATATACATTTATTATAGTTTAAACTCCTTTGTCGAGTGGCCCCCCTAGGGTAAAAGCCTCCTCCATCCTTTTCCAATCTTCTCTACTTTTGGCAATAGTCATCCAGTCTTTTCCTGCCATGATCCTAACATCATCAGCCCATCTTTTTCTCTGCCTTCCAACGTGTCTTTTGCCTGACGGCCCTGGCCATTTTGTTATCTGATGGGTCCATCTTTTGTCTTCATATCTTGCCACATGTCCTGCCCATCTCCATTTCTGTTTAAGGCTAAATTGAAGGGCATCTGTTAATTTAGTTCTCGTTCTTATGTCTGTATTCCTTATTCTTTGTATTTTCCTTAGTTTTAATAAGCTCCTTTCCATTGCGTGTTGGCAAGACAGAATTTTCCTTCTCTCTTTTTCCGTAAAGACCCATGTTTGGCATGCATAAGTTAGGCTTGGAAGAATGCAGGAATCCATTATTGTCTTCTTCATGTCTAGACTGTATTTTCCTTTCATAATCTCTCTCTGTGCCCAATATCTCTTCCATGCTATATTTATTCGTCTGTCAATTTCTTTCTCATTGTTGTTTTCTTCGAAGGATAACAATTTCCCTAGGTACACATATTCGTCTACATAGTCTATTTGTTTGTTGTCTATTTTGATAGTTCTTTTGTGACTGTTAGACATGATTTTGGTTTTCGACGCATTCATATGCAAGCCCACTGCCTTGCTTGCGGTGTCCAGTCTTTGTAGCATGTCTTTCATGTCCACAGCAGATTCGCTGAAAATAGCTATATCGTCTGCAAATCTCAGATGTGTCAGCTTCTTGTTTAGAATGCTTATGCCTTTGTTTTTCCAATCAATGTTTTTAAAGATATCTTCAAGCACTGCTATGAACAACTTAGGGGAGAGCGGGTCTCCTTGCCTCACCCCTCTTCTGATTGCAAACTCTTCTCCCTGTCTTTCCAGTTTTATTCTGCTTACAGTACCTGAGTAAATGTTCTTAATAATATTTATGAGTGAGTTGTTTATGTTGTTGTTTCTCAGAGCGGTCCATATAGATGAATGTACTATGCTATCAAATGCTTTTGAATAGTCTACTAGTGCTATGTAAAGCGGTCTGTTAAATTCTCTGAATTTTTCCATTAATTGTTGAATAGTGTGTATATGGTCTGTTGTGGAAAAGTGTGACCGGAAGCCCGCTTGTTCTATTGGTTGGTTTTCATCAATACTTGGCGCTATTCTGCTTAGTATGATTGATGAGAATAGTTTATAGATCGTGGATAATAAGCTTATAGGCCTATAGTTGTTGATGTCTAGCGGGTTCCCTTTCTTGTATAGTAATATTATATTTGATTTGAACCATTGTGTTGGTATTTGTTCTGTTTCAAGAACTAAGTTGAAAAGTTTCGCTAGGTGTGAGACTAGTATTGGTGCTCCTATTATCAGGGCTTCGTTTGGGATGTTGTCCGCTCCTGGGCTCTTCTCGGGTTTTAATTTCTTGATGTGTCTCATTATTTCTTCTTCGCTTATTGGGTCCAATGGTATGTTGTTTTTGCTTGAGTAATCGTCTGCTTGTGATAATTCGTACGGTGGTTTCTCGTACAGAGTTGTATAGAAAGCCGTTGCGCATTTTAATATGTCTTCTCTGTCTCTCACTTCTCCTTTTTTACTATCTAGACTCTGTATCCAGTTTTTGTGTGTTATCAGTTCTTTAAAGGCTTTTTTTGAGCTACGGAATTTACCGATATTTCTTTCTATGACTGTTTTTCTGTGTTTATCGTAGTCTTTCCTAATTGCCCTATTGGTTTCTTTAAATAGGTTTTTTAATTCCTCTTTCATTTCTTTGGACTTATTCTTCATGGACAACAGTTCAGTTCTTCTAGAGATGAGATTTAGTGTGTGATTGCTCATAATTTCCTGCTTTTTGTTGGTGCTATCTTTTTTATCCATTTTGAGGCAATCTGTAATTACTTCTTCTAGTTTGTCGCTTAACAATTGTACATTTTTATTGTTGTTCCAAAAATCATCCAATGTTTCTACTTTTTTTTCTAGATTTTGTATGTAATATTCTTGTTCATGTGCAGACTTAAGCTTGTTTGGAAGGGCTTGGTATGATCTTCTTGTAGTTCTATGTTTTTTGATACTCAGCGAGCATCTTAGAAGCCTGTGGTCTGACGGGAAACTAACTTTGTTTAAAACTTCTATATTTGTAATAGATTTTGGATTGGGGCTCAATATGTAATCGATTTCGTTCCTTGTTTGTTGGTCTGGGGAAATCCATGTCCATTTTCTAGACAGTTTTTTGTTAAAGTAGGTATTCATTACTGACAGTTTGTTTTCATACAAAAATTGTATCAGTCTTTCGCCCCTAGGACTTCTTTTACCATATCCATAGTTGCCCATTGCTGCATTTTTGGGTGGGGTGGGCTGTCCAATTTGGGCGTTGAAGTCACCCATGATCAAAAAGTTCTTATCAGCCAGTTCTTGTGCTTTTGTTAAGTCGTTGTAAAATTCTGTAATCTCATCTTCGCTTGAGCTCTCTGTAGGGGCGTATACTTGGATTAGTGATAGTGGTCCTTCTTTGAACTGCAGCTTCAGCAAAGCTATTCTCTCTGATATACCTAGAAAGCTTGCTATGTTGCTCTTGAGTGATTTTCTGACTAGAAAGCCCACGCCATGAAGTCTCAGTGTCTCGCCCTTGTAACAAAAGATGTAGTCCTCATGTTCTTCAATGGTGTATCCCACCTTTTTAACCTCTGCTAGTCCTATGATGTCCCAGCGTATTTTGTTTATTGCGTTATTCAGTTGAAGGGTTCTTTCTTTAGTTGCTAGAGACCTCACATTGTATGTGCATATTTTGAGGTATT
The DNA here is from genome assembly GCA_949127965.1 of Pandemis corylana. NCBI lineage: Eukaryota > Metazoa > Arthropoda > Insecta > Lepidoptera > Tortricidae > Pandemis > Pandemis corylana. The sequence goes on along the minus strand of OX421858.1, from coordinate 15,510,626 downwards.
TTTCACTTCTACATTCTATGCTTTTATTTATCTGTTCTTGGTTATTGTTTTTTCTGTTCATCTTGTTGTTGTTTTGTTTTTTCTTGTATAATGGAGGTTCCTTATTAGTGCCATTATTGTGTTTTGACCTTGTTTCTAAGTTAGATGGAGGGTGGTGGTCTACTTCCCCCACGGTGACCAGCCGGATTGGGGTGTCTTTTCGAAAATTTGTTGTTGTTGTTGTTGTTGTTGTTGTAATATTTTTATTTTTATAAAGGCTATATTATATTATTGTAATTATTATATGATATGGATGTAGATAAAACATATAAATCCCACAAATGTAGCTACCTACTACACCACACAAAACACTGACGCGTTTCGATCCCTCTATCGAATCATTCACAAAGTTTAACAGTTTCTGTTTAACAGACCGTCATATTCTCACTTTGGCTGGCCAATCCAAGTGCAGTAATCGCGATCACAGCTTGACGTAACTTTATTTCGTATGAATTGTATGTTTCCATTCTATTAGGCTGTTTGCTGCGGTACAGACAGACAGGAGTATTAAGACGTACCGGAGACGGTGACGAAGCGGAGCTCGCGCGGCGCCCAGGCCAGGTCGAACACCGCGTTGTTGTGGCACTGGAAGCCCTGCGGCACCCCCGCCAAGCCCCGCGACGTGTCCTGCAACAGCGCATACCATCCTAAATATAAATATATGATCACTGTATAGATATTTATGCCCTCGACTGTACAGTCAAGTTCTCCAATATCTAAACAGCCAATCATTCAAAAATATCTACGCATAGACCTTATTTCCAGTAACATAAGAAGCATATTTAGATATATTTGAGTTGGCATCATAGATATTGGAAAACTCGACTGTTCACAAAACTGCTGAATGATTCTCATGAAGAAGTGGAACAATGTAGTCTCTGCCTACCCCTGTGGGAAAGACGCATGACGGTGTTTATGTATGTATGTATGAAAATTTATACCTACATAATTGGAAAGTATTTTGCCTGAACACAGCAATTAGACATTCTATTTTTTGAAATAATGCTTGTTCTACCATTTTCAAAATCTTTCATAACTTCCTCAGATTCAAGATCTACAATATCACATTATTTCACTATAATGTATAAAATATAATGTATGTCCAGTAAAAAATAAATGAAACAAGATATTTAGTATACATACATTGCATATTGTTTCAAAGCATGGGTCAAGATTTTAATTTTCACCAATGGTATTTGATTAGAATTCAGGATATACATTTTTTTTGTCCACTTTATTAACTATTTTTTATACCACAAAATAATTTAATGTAATAAGTAATAAAAGTCAGATCCATAATCTCAAATATCTTTTCCCATCAAAACACAACATGACCTTTACAAAAGAGGTCAACATGACAGGAATGAACTTGTTGAGTTTAGCACTCACTGGTAGAACAAAACTGGTTCACTTTAACTTATTAACTTAATAGTAAATTGTTTGAAATAGTGAGCTATTAATAAAAACTTAAATGTAACACTATTTTAAGCATGTAATCTTGATTCTATAAACCAGAAAGTATATATATCCCTTCGCTGGGCACAGGCCTCTGGAGTGGCTAATAACGAGATAAAACCTTTAAGAATTTAACAAACCAAATAATGTCCAGTAACCTCAGGAACGTAATAAACGGTACCATACCTGTATGGCCACCTTGCCGTCCTCATTAGCGAGCGCGAGGATATGCTCATAACCAGGAGCCTCCGAGAATCGGCACGCGAATATCGGCGGATCCTGGTCTAACGAAGCCATTGCGGCGCTGGCCGACGAGAACTGAAGCCCGTAGAAGCATTCTCTCTCGTCCACCACCAACCGCCGCAAAACGTTGTCATAGTTGTAGCGGCTGTCTGCAACAGAAGACCGAGACGTCAGAAGTTGCAATTGCACTAGCAAAACGTACGATATTTAACACTTACATATGCCAAATTGCCTGTCGATGAGATACTGCAGGTCGTTCATCTTGTTTACAAGTTGTTATGCTACATTGATCAACAGCAGGGCATTCGGATTTCTAGAATCAAATGGAATTGCGTCTCGCTCGACACTACCGAAAAAGCAACAATCAACACAGACTCATGAGACTCTTGCCGATGGCGCGAAAATGGCGCACTCCTGTCATATCAATCTGTCAACGTCAAATGTTAGTTTTTTTCTGCCCTAGAAAAAACAGCACAAAATACGCCCATACAGCCAAGCCCAGGAAGTAATGTTTAAAAATCCTGTCGCAGTCAAAGTCCTTTTTTCGTCTTAATCCTTTATCCTAATCGTCTCCTGTCGTACATAACGTACTTACACGGTGAGAAGCAGCCGGTAGCTATTTGAGTTGAGAGAAACCAGAAGTATTACGTGTTTTAACTTGAATTCTTAATTTTATGGGCACTATCATGTTATGTAGTAATGATTTTGTAATATTATATTTCAGCAAATTCTTAAGAGGTTCATATTGCATACGGTTTCACTTTCAACATCCCTCCATCCCAGAGAAAAACTCTTCAAAACATTTGAGCGCATGATAAAGAAGTCTATTTCTTAATAATTTTACAGTCTTAAATTTATACATTTTATTTATAGGATTAGAAATCGCTAACATTCGTCAAACATAATATTTTTTAGTTTGTTCGTATTCGTATTTACTTTGACCTCAGTCAGTAACTATTCTCCGATTTATTGTATTTTATTTCATTTCAAAATAAATAACAACGCCTTGTTTTGTTAGTTCTTCTATTCTATGGTCACCCTTCACGAGCGCCATCTTTCTTCTCATTGTTGTTGCGTCAAATCGAAATCACGGAAAAAGAACTTTATCACGTCGAGAAAATTGGTTTTTGTATCGAAACGATCACTTTTTACAACATTTATTTTTGTTATCTGGTGATTTGGGAGTTCGACTTCCCCAAAACGTCGTATATTGTTTAGCATTAACCATCCATTGTGAAATCCTGAACTTCACCGCTCGCTGCCCGGTGATGACATTAGTTTCAGTCGAAACATTCCGTTTCGCCTGGAGCTGGACTTCTCCTTGCTAAGGAAGGCGAGCAACAGAAAGTGAGCTACCTTTATTTACCCATAGACCATCGTATCACTCAGTATTTACTCGGAAACTGAGCCGTATGTTTACGCTTGCAGGTTTATGGAATGTGATCGATATCCTGAGAATGGACAAGGAGTCGCGTCGGGTGCGCTGGCGTGGGCCGGCGGAGTCAAGCGAAAGCTCAGCGGCATTGGCGGGCTGCGGCTGGGGCCCGCTGGGGCTGGCGGCGCGCGCGCTGGGCTGGGGCCCGCTGCGGCTGGCGGCGCGCGCGCCGGGCTGGGCCCCGCTGCAGCTGGCGCGCGCGCTGGCCTGCTGGCGCCGCGCCGCCGCCCCGAGCCGCGGCCCTCGCCCCGCGCGCCGCTGCCCCGCATCGCTCAAGACTCTCCCTTTATGAACAACATGGATGAGATCACTTACTGGATAGTGACGAAGCGAGCGCCCTGTCTCGCCGGATATGAAAACCCCCTCCGAGCCGCGGCCTCGCGAGCGTTGCGCAGCCCCAGTCCGGATCCTGAACCCAAGAAAAAGAAGCGAAAACTGGCCGCCGAAGATTCTTCAGATACAACAGAGAGACCCAACAATTATTTAAAAAATGAACCTGACTGTGAAATTATTAGCAGCGAAAAATCTGATACACTAGTGTCTGATGTCGATTTTAATATCAAAAAGTCCTCCATACAGGAAAAGAATAAGAAGATGAAAAATCAAAACAACGCTCGAACAACATTACATAAGAAAAACAAAGTAGTCACTTCAACCCCGAAAGTCTCGAGTCAAAATTTAAGGCGGAGCAAGCGGAAAGCCAATAACAACAACAGCCATTTGAACAGTTCCTTTGAAATTTTTAATACAACCACAGTCAATGGAGCAGACCATGCCACAATGTCTAAATGTGAACCAAAAAAACTTATGGAGAAAAGAATGTCTACTATTGCTGGTGGGGACCACAGCGCCAAACGGAACAGTACGCCTGGCCAGAAAGTGAGCAATGGAGCACTTAATGGTCAATTTGAAGACATGAGTGATGTATCTGGCTTCACAGCCACTTATATTAAATCTACTAAGATCAACTCAAAGACACCTAAAAAGATAAGAGCAAAGCCCAGTGGAAACTTAATCAAGGAACCCAGACACAATGCTCAGCAGAAGGAAGAGAAGTCCTTGATTGTAAGCATCAACAAGTCCATCAACACTGGGGACCCTAAAGCGATTGTGTTCAACTGCAGCACAGACTCCTCTCAAAACATTATCAATCTTGTCTCCATAGACAAAGACTCGAAACCCACAAACATTGACAAAAGCACATCATTGCTTAAATTTATGGACAGTAAGAAAGGAATCAAAGAGAACAGCTCAAAAGAAGAGAATGGAAATGGTATCAACACCTCATTCCAGTCCACCAGTACCACTGGGTCCAGATACCCGAAGAGGCACAAAACATCCACAGAAGTGACATTACAGGACACTGACTCTTCCAAGCAAAACTCGAAAAGGCCCTCGTCACACAGTCAAAACAAATTGGTTGCGCCGATTTGTGTTCCATCAGAAACCACAGATGTTCTTTCTAGAACGAGGAGTGGACGAAGCTTAGGAGTTAGGAAACAGCCAGATAATTCTGTGTTTGTTCTCAGCAATTCTACAGAACAAGTGAGTTCAGTGGCCACCATGAATGTGGCAAGTCCAGTGCAGGATGAACACAAAGACAGTCAGAAGAAAAAGCGGGTGTCAACAAAGAGTGGGCGTACGAGGAAATCTCTGAACAAAACGGGACAGTCAGCTAAAGTTTCTTTTAGGGAAAAGAGTGGGTTTGCCGCGTGTTTCTCCGACAGTGATGATGATAAACCTCTAAAGCCGCAGAAATACTTGTCATAGCTTTAACATTATCCAGTTAGTCTAAGTATCCATGGGATGTGTAGAAATATTGGTTTAAATCTTGTGAGTTAGGAGCCTCCGAATCACATGGTGTGGTATTGGGCCAATATGATTTTGCTTGAAGACCGAGTTGATCCAACAATGTTTTTACTGACATGTAATCATAGCCAGCAATGAATTATGAACTGTATTTAAGTATTTAAAGAAATTGTTCTATACTTTTGTGATCTAAGTTTTTAACCAACATTACACATTGTTTCTAAAAGTATTAAAAATTAGTTAAAATGTACAGAGAGTCAGCATGTTGGCAGACAATCTGCTGTAACCCATTTCTATGATCAAATGCCGCACCATGCATCGAGCAATCTGTACCCAGTGCAGCATTTGTACAGGGCAGTTTTTAGATGTTCAGGCTGCTGTCTTTACAAATTTGAGAAAAAACAGCAAGATTTTACTCCATTGAAGACTTGATTCCGAATGAAATGTTTAAGAATGTCTCTGAATGTTCTATGCTCTATGTTAAAGGCCATATTTATGTGTAGCTTGCCAGAACTGCTTGATGCCAGATGAGTTTATGAATTTATGAAAAATTCAGTTCAGAATTGGAACTTGTATTTTTCTTGAGTGTATTTTAACTTATGATGTTGGTAACTTTTGATGATGGGAGTTTCTAGGTGTTGCCTGATTTGATTTTTTTTTATTTACCCCTTTGCAGACTGAGGGTGTAACTAAGTTACACCTCTAGACATCTTAGCAGAAATATTTTAATGAAATGTAGCGAAATAATTAAGTCCGGATTATGTGCAAATTAGGGTAACATATTTATTACTTAGATAATACAAAGCAGCAGCTGGTTCGATCATTTTAATACCATCTTTTATTTTCGTTTTTTAACGAAACTTCGAGTGCTTGATTGTGTACTGTTGTCAAGATTTTAATTTTGTATATGTTTTGTATTTTGTATTAGGTAAAGACAGCGGTTTTAACAGCAGACGACGCCCTACATAGCTTGTACCACCCACCTAGGCGTAGTTTGTGTTGTATTGTATCTCATAGAACATGTCGTATTCGATTGTACACAAATAAATTAAATTAAATATTATAAAGTGCCATTTTCCCATCACTAATTGGATTCAGTACCTTATTTCCATGACTAAATAAAATAATGTGTTATATTTTAGTTAAGATTAATTTTAAATAATGGTATAGACACTGTTTCTGTTTTTTTGAAAATTTTGTGTAATATATTTGTAGCATTTATGCATTTAAATTAATAGTAAAAAATCCTATTAATAAATATGGTTTTTATTATGCGCTTGCGAAGTTTGTTTACTTTATTATGCCTATTCGTACACATAGTGCCAAAATAAATACATAAAAGTGACTGATTCGCGGACATAGCTCTATAGCATGGTTCACGGTTTGACAGTTTTTATTTATCGAACTGAGTTAATCCTGTTAGCGAAAGACAAATCCGTTGTATCCATACAACCTATTGTCTGCTTTTTGGTATTGGTATCGCCTAAAGTATCAACTTTGTCTTTAGACAGTAGAATTTTACGAATTAGGTAGGTTCCTCGTAAGTGTCGGTCGGTACTGGCTACATTATCCACTCTTCAAGGAAGTTATGTCGACGATTCAATCAATTATAAAGTGATATCGCAGGTCACAGTTATATAAACCCAGAGATTTTTGGAATATGGTTACTCTGTGCGTTTACCTTAGTGCAGTGGCGCTATCTGGTGAGAATCAATGGCTATTGTCCACCTTGACGTGATCGATTAATCAGTAGGTCTGAATGTTTTCCGATGTGAATCTAAAATGAAACAACTTTACAGGTAATTAAACTAATTAGGTACCTAGTATGGGAAATTTTCATGTCGCAACGGAATTTTTCAATGAGGCGTTTTATATGGTTAACTACCACTGACAGGGGTCCAACTTTTTGGATCTTACCCGAATATGACAGCCTTCATTTGCTATATGACAGGGGTACTCAACCTTTTTTACAACAAAAACAATTGAAACGGGGAGGTGCCTTAGAGGTGAAAATCATACACACATTGTCCGAGAATCACTACTGTTTTAATTGTCTTTACTACAAGAACATCCGTAGGTACACAATATCACTCTATATACATATAAATTAAGAGGAAACAATTTTATACCACAGTTTTAAATACGAGCTTACATCTCAAACCGCCATTCGCAACTATCTCTCTCTACAAATCAAATCTCTGGCGGCGCGCGGTGCGTCGCGGGCGGCAAGCAGAGTTCTCGGTGTGGCTCCTAGATAGAGCCACTAGTTCTTTACTAGTATATTCCCGCGTACACAATACAATTTTGTAACTCATGCCGGGTACTCATTTGCAATATTTGTAACCGTTAGCTTTTCAGTGATATGAGAAACTTACCTATATAGTTGCCTACTATTTAAGTTATCATTAGTGTTCCGACCGAGTTTGCGGTTACGGTAGGTCTCGGCCAAAGGTTCGATTTCGGCCAAAACACAGCCGAACCTTACGACCGCGGCGAAACTTATAACCTGAGATCGGACAAATTTGCGTCATTGCTCGAAAATTAATCAAATAATTAATCATTTAATTTTTCTCGAAATAAAATTTGAACTCCCGGAGATAAAAATTTACACATGCATAAAATTATTAGCAAAATGTTAATTAAAGTGGCAGTTGTTAAGTTTGCCCCATTAACATCAGTGGAGTGCGAGCGGAGTTTTTCAGCACTTAAGTATATTTTTGATGTAAAAAAAAAATAGACTGACTGCAGAAAATTTGGAAAAAATACTGATTATTTTCTTTAATAAATCTATACTTTAACAAACTGTTGTATTTATTGACTAGGAATTAAAATTTAAGTCAAGTAAGAAATTAATTAAATGATTACATACTTATTTGATTAATTTTGGAGTCATGTCCACATTATTGCGAGCAATGACGCAAATTTGTCCGATCTCTGCTTATAACTTATAACATCGTACTTTCGGGTCACGTTTCCACTTTTGAAGGTTTAATAAGACCCAGTGTCACTGACAATGTTGAAATTTCAATCCGAGAAATATAAAACGTGGTACCTTGTAATATTGGACCAGTGAGATGTTTTTCGCTTTCAATTTCGGCAAAAAACAAGTTTCCGTCAGACACGGTTATTACTACAGCTGGTAACAATGTCAAGTCAAATTAGACGGAACGCAAACACTTTATTATAAACTGGAAGGTGTATACCTAAGTAATGAATAAATATCATTTCATTAAACGACGGCAAAAACAAGAGAAGGGTCGTATTAGGTATTCATTTGGCCGTGGTTTTTGTATAGAATCACCTTTTCCAATGTTTGTATTGTATCTTTTGATTGAAGTGACTTACTTAGAGAGTTTTTCTTCCTAGCTTTAAAGAACCGCAGACTTTCTACTTTATAACTAATAACTAACTAACTACGCGTTACAGAAAAAGCGTTTTGATTGACAGAAGCGCCGTGCTGTAAGTCTGTTCAATTTTTAGTTTATACTCCCGATTAACTAAAATAATCTTCTAAACGTGGCCTTTTTGGTCTTGTGGTACTTTATTATAGCTTTATTTACCTAGTAAACAAAAGAAAGAAAGAAGTTTATTTAATGGCAATCACAAACAACAAATAATAGGTAGAATTATTACTTCTTAATTTTTTTGTGATTACTTTTACGGTTTTAAAAGAACAGAAAAATCAGAAAATTATTCCCGGCCATAGCTTTACTTTCCGGATTTTTCTGTTCCAATTTTCAGTATCGTTTAGAAATTCAATTTCTAACGGTAGGGGAGACCGAGGCGAGTTGAGACAGAGGTGAGTTGATACAAAGCCTTTTTCTCTGCACCTATGACAGTTAGCGAGGTCACAACTTCACACAAACTGTGGAGTGTAGAAAGAGCAACGAATTAGCGAAGTTACCAGCCCGATAAACTGTCACAGTTCAGAGAAATTAGCTTTGTATCAAGTCACCTCTGTCTCAACTCTCCTCGGTCTCCCCTAAAACCGTAAAAGTAACAAGGTCACGTGACAGCAAGTAACAGACAGAAAAATTCGAAGGCTTACCCACCTGCTGTGGGTGGTATAGGGGTATAGCACACGTCACGGAATGACGAGGATCCTGGTTCGATTCCCGGCCATAGCTTTACTTTTCGGATTTTTCTATGTGTTCTAATTTTCAGTGTCGTTAAGAAACAGTGTAGTCGCCTACGTTGTATAATGAACATGGATTTCTCGGGCAAAGTGGTGCTAGTGACCGGCGCGAGCGCAGGCATCGGCGCGGCGACGGCTGCGCTGTTCGCTGCGCGCGGCGCGCGGCTCGCGCTGGTGGGGCGCAACGAGCGCAACCTGAGCGCCGTGGCCGCTGCGTGCGCGCAGCAGCACCAGCCGCTCGCGCTCGTCGCCGACCTCGCCACGGACGAAGGCTGCGAGCGCGTCGCCAGGGAAACCATACGGCATTTCGGGAGGTACGGAGTACATTGCATCGTGAAAATGCTCGGTTGGACGCTAAACGTGGTCCTCTTACCTTAGGCACTGTCTACTCGTAAGGGATATAGACTGATTTGTGTATGTGTAAGTGTGTATGTAAAGTTAGTCTTCAGGTATTACTAATACCATACCTCTTGCAATTTTAAGTTTAACCATTTTATGAAAGCAAGTTTAGTAGATTGTGTCGGTGCGTTGAACTTTCAAAACGAAAACAACCGATTACTTTAAGACTTATTTTAACCCACAATCTTGCTAAATGTGGTACCTGTTGTCCTAGGCTCTGTCTACCCCGTAAGGGATGAAGACGTGATTTTTGTACAGGCTGGACATCCTCATAAACAATGCCGGGGTGGGCGCCCGTACGAACCTGGCGAAGACCGACATGGCAACGTTCGACCGCGTGTTTAACACGGACGTGCGCGGCGTGTACAACCTCACGCGGCTGCTGGCACCCGCGCTCATCGAGGCCAAGGGGAACATCGTCAACATATCCAGCATCGCTGCCACCTTGGTTGTCGTTGGCAGCCTCCCGTACGGAATGGCAAAGGTAATAAAGAAATCTTAGTAGCTAAACTCTTGGTGTGTCGGTCGGGTAATCGTTGAAGTAAAGGTGTAGGGTGTAGCTATCCTAGCGCCATCTAGTACGTACGAGTAGCTAGCGTCGGTATCGTCACTCATTTTGTACATCCCGCTACCGAAGTTTCTTAACACGAATACAAATACCATTTCAAACTCTTTCCTTCGGACTTCAGTCTTCAAGAACCGCCTGGAGAGAGAACTCTCTATTTGAGATACTTAAGTATCTTTTATTATAACTACCTACACCACAAATAAGATGACTAAATAAAAGGTAGAGTACAAAACAGATAATTCTTAAGCGATCTCTACCAAGGAGAGCATTGCATGGAGAAATAGAGGCTCTGAATGCAAAAATGATCGTAGTTGGTAGCCTCCCGTATGCAATAGCAAAGGTAATCAAAGTAAATAGAGACTTGTCCGTCCACGCTGGTCTGGGAGCAAAGAAAAAACATAGAATGTACCAGTTGCTTCTCTTTCCGCGCAGAGCGCAGATGGTGGAACCCCATCGCGGGAACGGGCGACAATCCCATCACTATTTTTCGCTTCCGTTTTTCACTTATACGCCCACAGTCAAGCTAACCGTGCCCTTTTAGGTCTGATTATTATATTAGGCTACGTCTACCCCGTAAGGCAGTGGTTCTTAACCGGTGGTCCGCGGACCACTGGTGGTCCCTGGAAGCATCTAAAGTGGTCCGCGGGGCCAATCTAATAAATAATTAGATAAGTGACAACCAGACAATACGTAAAGGTGCAATTCCGATAGGGCTGATCGAAGCCATTCGTTAGATATGTAGTTACTAGGTGGTCCATGGCAAGACAGAAATTTTGTCAAATGGTCCCTCGCGTCTGAAAGGTTAAGAACCACTACCGTAAGGGATACACGTGATTAATGTATTTATGCAACGTTTTTTGTGACAGGCCGCGCTGGATCATTTCACGCGACTGATCGCTCTCGAGTTGGCTCCAAAGGGAGTTAGGGTCAACACAGTCAGCCCCGGAGTTACCGTAAGCATTTCATGGTCAACTTATAACTACCTATAAGACTGTAACTGTCCGTCGTCAATATATTTATTCATTTTATAAACTCACGTCTTCATTTGCTCTTTCAAGATCACCGACTTCGTAAAACGGATGACCGGTTACACCGACGAAGAATACAAAGTCTGGCTGCAGTCTGCCGAGGTCCTAGTGCCGATGGGGCGCGTCAGCTCTCCTGAAGACGTGGCCGGGACCATCGTCTTCCTGGCCAGCGATGAAGCCCAGCTGGTCACCGGGACCACTGTGGAGGTGGACGGAGGCCTCCATCTAGGATCGACGAGGACTAGCCTAATTTCTCGGCAAATACAGGAGTAGAATTGGAAAAGCTGCGATGTAGTCAGCATGGTTATACCGAGAGCTGGCGAGAGTTGTGTCGCAAGCGAGATATATTGTCCGTCTTTTTTTATTGTTCGTTTTGGAAAGAGACGGGTATATAGTCTAGTCTACTACATTAGCCTGTTCGTATTTTTGTTTTCTGTGAAAAATAGTTGATGGAAATCTACGTATGAGTTACGTTTCAATGAACAAAAAATATTTACCTTGCTACTTCGCTACTCACGTGCCAGATAGCTAAGCCTGTGTGAAATATATATGTTTTTCATGCAATCCCTCCCTCCACTACTGCCAATAAAACGCATATAAATCCCAGAAACTTAATTATCTCTTACACCACACAAACACTGAGGCTGTTTTTAAAATTATAAGTTCACAACAAATCTCCGAACAAAAAAACCGAGTTTCATTTTTTATTAGAGTGGGAAACATACAGCACAAATAACACATACCTATTATTCAAATAAAAAGCAAATAATACAGAAGTTAAAACAGTTTATACCATACATATACACCTTGTACTTGCACAAGGTTATTAAAAAGGTAAGGTAAGGTTATTTCGAACACATCTGTTTGCTAAAACACTTCTCCACACACTTTTATAGGTCGTTTTTGTTTCAAAGAATACAATTTATGAATTTCGTAAAATATATTTAAATTATTTTATTGCCTACATAATTACATAATTTAGTTATTGAACTTTTCAAGCTGCGAATACGAGTATGATCAACGATTATTTACGGTTTAAACGGTAAACGTTTCTTGTTTCTTACTTCTCATTTCTTACGACTCTTCTAGTTTTATATTACTAATTTATAATTTTTTTACCTTTGAGCAGTTTTTAAGGACATCTATGTTAATACACAGGCATTGGACCTTCTGAATTCAATATCCTGATTAACTTTGGTTAATTACATAATTACAAATATTATGACATTTAACAACCATAGTAAAGGTTTGATTAGTACGGAAACTTGGTCTATTGTTTTAAACTCTGTAATTTATAAACGAATTTAGCATAGTTTCCAGTTAACGTTAAATAATGCATAAATAAATAAATAACGCGGTCTATATAGTCTCAAACTAAACAACACTTTTGCTACGGCTGCTTGCCAACAGATAAACATTGTTTACTTAAATAAATAGATAAATACACATTTAAATTCTTACAACATCTATGCCATGATTTGGGCGCAAACGTTCATATTATTCATCATTTAAGTGCTTACCAGAATGAATGAAAGAGCTACTTATAACAAATTGCGACCTGAAGAACATTCTGGGGCCCTATTTGAAAGCACATTTGTGAAAATACCACTTGAAAGTGATGAAAACTTGTGTTGAAATTGAAATTAGAAGAAATTTACAGCTCCAAATAGTCTTACCAATTGATTTTTTTATTGTATCCTATAGTTTGTAGCAAGACACAGGTTTAACACAACTTTCTAATGGTACTTCGAGTGATTTGCTTTCAAAAATCGGGCCCTTGAGCTTAATATTAGTTTCTACTTGATATGCTGTTGAAGCAGGCTGCTGGTGCCTGCTCCAGATCCCAAGGCACCTCCTCCATCGACTTGCACTGTCGTTCCCGTGATCAGGGCAGCTTCGTCACTCGCCAGAAACAGGATGGTCTTAGCGATGTCCTCGGAAGTACAGACTTTCTGCATGGGCACCGTGGTCTGGGCCACCTTTAGCCAATTCTGGTATTCCTCGTCGCTGCAGCCGGTCGCACGTTTCACGAAGTCGCTTATCTGTGGAAGGGGTTCGTCATTATAGGCTGGAAGTAGTTCACTCCTGGACATATACCTTTCCAGACAATAAAGTGCTTACGGTAACTCCTGGGCTAACTGTATTGACCCTGACGCCTTTGGGAGCCAACTCGAGGGCGGTCAGTCGCGTGAAGTGGTCCAACGCGGCCTGAAACAGTTTTACAGATACATTAATTAGTTACTCATGTGTGGTCTTCTTTCATAATAAAGTAATGAAGTATTTCGGAGTGACATACCCTTCTTGGCAACTTCCATTATAATACTTTTACCTCTATCAAAGACTAAACCAACATAATTCATACAGGCGTTTCGTACAAGTTTCACCAAACGAGTAAGACAGAAGTTCATTCGAAAGTCTAAGGATTACGCTCACATGTGTTATGTCTAGAGTATGGGCAAAGAGGTATGCCATTAACCCTATATTAGCAGTTGGGTAAAAACGTGTTCCTGCTACAAACTGTCTATGTTTAGTAGCTTGTCCAAAATTGCAATTCCTTTATCTTTCTAGGCACAATTTGTAGGGTCTTCTAAGTCGTTACACTCTTAACAGAGCAGCAGTTACTCCAGCGAGAACTCCATGTCGGCCTTAACGGAACAATATTGCGGTGGTTCCCCTTACCTTTCACGCCGTTGTGCCAGAGTCTGGAGAAATTGCCTATGGGGATCCTACCAACCCTCACATTTACACGACTTTACTATCATTAATTCTTAAGTCTTAGATCGCTTAAGAATATCTGTTATTTACTCTACCTTTTATTTAGTCATCTTATTTGTAGTGTAGGTGTAATGAAAGATACTTAAGTGGGAGGAGGTCTCAAATAGAGAGTTCTCTATCACTGAAGTCCGAAGGAAAGAGAGTTTGAAATGGTATTTGTATTCGTGTTAAGAAACTTCGCTAGCGTGATGTACAAAATGAGTGACGATACCAACGCTAGCTACTCGTACGTACTAGATGGCGCTAGGATAGCTACGCTCTACACCTTTACTTCAACGATGACCCGACCGACACACCAAGAGTTTAACGACTAAGATTTCTTTATTACCTTTGCCATTCCGTACGGGAGGCTGCCAACTACAACCAAGGTGGCAGCGATGCTGGATATGTTGATGATGTTCCCCTTGGTCTCGATGAGCGCGGGCGCCAGCAGCCGCGTGAGGTTGTACACGCCGCGCACGTCCGTGTTAAACACGCGGTCGAACGTCGCCATGTCGGTCTTCTCCAGGTTGGTCCGGGCGCCCACCCCGGCATTATTTATGAGGATGTCTAGTCTGAAAGTAAAAGAAACCTTTTGGTTTTCAATGACGAAACATCATCGAACGTACGTACCATACACAAATCTCGCCTATATCGCTTACGGCAGGGGTTCCCAAAGTGTGCGCCGTAGAAAGTAAAGAGGGGCGCCGTGAGTTCTATCATTATCCGAAACCACAAATATTCGCGTACCTATTTGAGCGCTCGCATCGGTAAATAATATAGCAACAAGACAACTTAGCTAAGGCAGGGCGCCGTTACAAAATACTAAACTTGTAACTGCGCCGCAGGTTGAAAAAGATTGGGAACCCCTGGCTTACGGGGTAGACAGAGCCTTAGGAAACAAGTACAAAAGGCCACGTTTACTATAATTGTGAGCGTATAGGTAGAAAAGGGAATTAAAATAGTGATGGGTTTTAGCAGCATCGCCTATACTATAATATAACATGGATCCTAAGATTTTCGTGCGTTCCCTCGATGGGCTTTTATCATCTGCGTGAGAAGAGAAGGAAACTGGTACATTCTGAGTTTATTCTTTGCTTCCAGACCAGCATGGAAGGCAGGTACTATCAACATTAAAAATTGTATTTTTACGGGTGGCATGGCGTTCAATTATTAGGTATATGGCTATTTCATTTAGCTATGTGTAAATAGCACAAGATTTTAGTACGTTGTCAATTGTCTGATTGCACTTATCAGTTTGAATTTATTCCATAGACATTATCTGGTTCAGCACGTTACACACAGATAATGTTATTGTATTTTTTATTTATTTACGCACCTTTCTAGATACCTACACTTTACACTCTGTAGTTGCATGCTATGCTACTCCGCTACTTACAGTTTAACAGTTGTGTTCGTACTCTCACTTTGAGAATGATCCCGTATAGGGATCGAAACGCGTCAGTGTTTCATTTGGTGTAGGAGTTACGTTTGTGGGATTTATGTAAGATTTATGTGGCACTAAAGGAGGGTGGGATCGCATGTGAAAATATATGTATTTTATACAGGGGGGTTACCACAATCGTTTAAATGGTTTTTGTTTATTGAAATGGAATCCGAAAGGTAACGCCTGATTCAATGAAATATTTTACGTTGCCCGGGGCCTGGCCAGGGAAAGACTAAAAATTATGTACACAAGAAAGACCATGTTTATCTCGTTAGGCTCGTGTGACAATTTTCTGCTATGTGAGACATTTTTTATTTCACCACCGTCGGAATGTAATGTACCGTTTACACGGCAACATAAAAGCATCAAAGCGTACCTTCCAAAATGCTGTAAGGTTTCCCTGGCGACGCGCTCGCAGCCTTCGTCGGTGGCGAGGTCAGCGACCAGCGCGAGCGGCTGGTGCTGCTGCGCGCACGCAGCGGCCACGGCGCTCAGGTTGCGCTCGTTGCGCCCCACCAGCGCGAGCCGCGCGCCGCGCGCAGCGAACAGCGCAGCGGTCGCCGCGCCGATGCCTGCGCTCGCGCCGGTCACTAGCACCACTTTGCCCGAGAAATCCATTGTTTTCTATACGATGCTTCGAACTGTACTGACGCTTTGGACTGTCAACAAGATTATATAATGTTTGTGACGATGACATCACCTACCTATCTATTATCTCAAGATGATTCGTACGTTTATATTTTGTTAATAGCTTTTGCCCGTGACTTTGCGTAGAATCTTGGATAGCTTATTTATTAGCATACATAAATCACGTGGAGAGCCTTGCGGGAGGCCTATGTCCAGCAGTGGATGTCTTTCGGCTGATAAGATGATGATAAATCACGTCTTTATCCTTTATAGGGTAGACATGCCCAAGGTAACAAGACCTAACGGCCACGTTTAGCATGATAATGCATTAAATATTACAGAAAACAATTAAATACTGTAGAAAAGGCCTTTAGGTTTTGTTAACTTAGTCTCTGTCTACCTCGTATGGGATAATGGCGTGATGTATGTATGTACAAAAAAGTTGTAGTGAGGCAACCTTAAAAGATAGAATATTATGTTCAAAAGGAATGATTTTCGTTTTTGCAACATTTTTCCGCGACACTACTCCCATCGGTTGTAGCATGAAGGTGGCCAATTTCTCGATAAATGAGATCTAACTCTAAAATATTTTCAAATCGGTTCAGTAGTTCCTGAAGCGCGTTCAAACAAACAGACAAACTCTTCAGCCTTATAACATAATGTACCTACTCATAATCTTCAATTCCTTCCAATCATTCCTAACAAACATATTATAAGTTTCATGACATTGTGCAATATCTAACATTGCAACATGAATGTTCTTAGTATGTTTGTGTGTCAATGGCGATACGTGTATGTTTCCGTTGGACAACCCGATGCAAAGAACACCTATTTACCTAGCTTTTTCCTACCCTACCCTTCCAAGAAAGAATGAGGGAGCGAAGTTTGATTAAGAAACTCGCTGGGAATCAATATGTTAGGGCAACTCGCCACTGGCGTGTGTGTGTATGAGGTTACAGATGTAGTGCAACATACATACATACACAAATCACATCTTTATCCCTTACGGGGTAGACAGAGCCTATGGTAACAGGTACCTACAGGCCACATTTAGCAAGATTGTGGGCGTATAGGTGGAAAATGGAATCAAAATAGTGAAAATAGTAGGGTTATTGGGATATATGGGGATTATTGAACCACTATTATTGTACCTAATTATTTCCAACTGCTCCAATACATCTAAACGTAATCCCTTCTCACAAAAGTGTAAAATATCGAATGAAGCTGAATCTAATAACAGAATGAAATGAAATGAAATGAAATGAAATAATTTATTTTGCTTTAAACATGGTAAGTAAAAAATAGTGTCTTAAAAATAGTGTTACAGTGCGCTGACATGTCTAACCAGAATATTGGCATGCAAACATTTTCTTATAACTACTAATCTACAGAATTAAATTTAGTAAAATTAAATAGATTATTGATATTAAAATAGTTTACCAAAATTATACATAATTAATAAGATTCAATGTTAATAGGTACATATGTTAATAAAATATATTTCCATTATTACAACTGTCCATTATTACATTGTTACAAAGAATTCACAAAAAGATCGTCCGGAAAAATAACATAAATAAATTAAAACATGTCAAAGCATTATTACCATTAATAGTAGTTAACTAGGAACTCAGGAATTCCTTAATTGAATAGAAAGTTTGTTCTTTCAACCACTGAAATAACTTTATTCTAAATTGACGTCGGGGCAACTGAGTTATAATCTCCGGCAGTTTATTGAAGATACGTATTGCCATTGGATAACAATTTCGACGATACAAGTGTGTGTTAGTTTTTGGGTAAAGGAGTCTGTCTGGGTATCGAGTATTGAAGTGACACACCTGTTTTTTTCTTTTAAAGTGGTTGGGATAAGTTTTTATAAAGTTACATATTTCAAAAATGTATAGACAATGATTTGTTTCTAATAAATATTTCGCAAAATTTGACCTATCTAATTATAATTTATTTCAAGCATCAGTTCTTATTGTGTTACTAACAATTATCTTATTAGCTATGTTACTAACATGAGATAAAAACAGAAAATACGTATAAGCATACATACAAAATAATGAAATAATTAGCCTAGCCATTATTATAATGGGTCGTTCTGTCTCCTCTGTGACACGCATTCCAGTGCCTCACAACGGGGCAATCCACCCTCCAGGATGGTGGCTAGAAGGCTGCTGGTGCTGTTCCGCACGCGTTGCACCACCGAGGCTACCCGCTTGCGCAAGATAGTCTGGAAACTGTCCACGTGTTCCTCGGCCAACATACCTTTATTTTCTTACGGTCATAATGCTGTCCAAGAAAGCCGCCAGCTCTGCGGTCACCCGTAGCGTCAGCCTCTTCGAAATATCTTTGACATTACGTAACAATTTCTCGAGTAGAGTGCACTTTTAGATTAAGCAAACTTGATACACCCATTGGGTGCACAGTGGGGCCCCTGTGCCGCTAAAAATATATACATTCATATCACAAAGGTATTTCTAAAGGCCACTTCGGATATCTTCTAAGTGACTTGTTCAAATAATCTCAATCACTCAGATAGGTAGACGTGGTGGTCACATACTTTTCGTCGAACTGCATCATATCGACGCTTGTAGTGCTCTTCTCTTCCAATGCTCCAGTATAAAACTAACACTAACTACGAGACTAGATTGGGTACAGACACATCATTCAAGCAGATGGCGCTTAGCGACCAAAAATCGTATAGTAACAACGTCACGTGACAGCTAGTAGCAGATAGAAAGATTCGAAGGCTTACCTACCTGCTATGGGTGGTGTAGGGGTATAGCACTCGTCACGGAATGACGAGGACCCGGATTCGATTCCTGGCCATAGCTTTACTTTCGGATTTTTCTGTGTTTTAATTTTCAGTGCATTCTCGGTGCAACAACGTTGCGGCTTGCCGCAACATTATGCTGAGTGGGGTCCATTTTACACCATATCGGTACTATTCCTTAGTATATTGTATTTTCTCCGTGTTTTGTATCTACGTGTATCGAATGTGTGTAAATAAATGTTTTCCTTTCTTTCTTTTCTTTCAGTGTCGTTTAGGAATTTAAAACTATCGAAAATGTCTGTGCATGCCCCTGATAGTGGGTATTAAGTACTTCATTCACTTAGGTGAATCTAACCAGGCACATCTAGTAAACTACAGGAAAATGACACGTAAAAAGCCCTTTGCAGCTAGTTCGCAAAATTAACTTTCGATTTTGATTTCGGTATGACATAAACTCACCAGAAAATGCATTTTAGTTATGGTTTTCAAAAAATCACTTCTTTTCCACCAGCAGCTCTCGCTTATTCTCCGAAATTCGACTTGCTAACTTTGTTTCGCCTCTTCACACTAATGAGTGAGTGAGTGAGTCAAAAGTGAGAGGGATAGAAATATATGAACTCTTCAAGCGCATGATATCCCGTCGTCCCTAACGACTTACTTCTATGATAATGAAAGTCACACGTAACTATTTAGACTGATACCGAATCATCATAACATTATCCTCTACGTAGCAATTTCGTGCGCACATTCGTGTGCACAGTCGTACGTAAGATCTTGATCATGCACATTGTTAGGTAATAATTGGTATATTTGCTTTTTTCCTGCATATATGCAATTAAAAATTACAAACAACCGGCCGGACCGACCAGCGCGTCATGAGGATAAAGCAGTGACCTGTACTTCCCCAAACACATCCACATTGCTATTTCCATTGAGGAAACTGACCTGTGATAAGATGACTTATAAATGCCGTTAATTCACAACTCCAGCTCCATTGACAGGGAAGCTGCGAGGCAGAAACATCGTTGCAAAGCCTAGAAGTATTAGTTTATTATAATATGGATTTCCAAGATAAAGTAGTATTGGTTACTGGGGCTAGCTCGGGTATTGGCGCGGCGACGGCTGCGCTGTTCGCTGC
Organism: Pandemis corylana; assembly: GCA_949127965.1. Classification (NCBI taxonomy): domain Eukaryota; kingdom Metazoa; phylum Arthropoda; class Insecta; order Lepidoptera; family Tortricidae; genus Pandemis; species Pandemis corylana. Next base: position 15,490,770 of record OX421858.1, on the reverse strand, counting down.
GCGCGGCGCGCGGCTCGCGCTGGTGGGGCGCAACGAGCGCAACCTGAGCGCCGTGGCCGCTGCGTGCGCGCAGCAGCACCAGCCGCTCGCGCTGGTCGCCGACCTCGCCACCGACGAAGGCTGCGAGCGCATCGCCAAGGAAACCATACAGCATTTTGGAAGGTAAGACTTAGTGGTTTGACTGGAAAACTATATACTAATATATAGACATAAATCACGTCTTTATGCCTTATGAGGTAGATAGAACGTAGGGTAACAAGACCCAAACTCCACGTTGAGCATGATTGTGGGCGTGTAGGTGGAAAGGGCATCATAATAGTGACGGGTTGCTAGCTGCATCGCCTATAACAAGATTCCTAAGATTTTCGCCCATTCTGTCGATGGGCTGTTACCATCTGCGCGGGAAGAGAAGCAACTGGTTCATTGTATGTTTTTTCTTTGCTCCCAGATCAATATATCAGGATTTTATAATCATAGTTGACAAATGTTTCCATGATACGAGTATTGATCGATGTTCAAAGAGAACCGCGTAAGGAGTGAGACCAAATTTTAAATCAAATTTACTTAATGAAAAATCTTTGTAGGGGTCACCTAACCATCTGCTAAAATATCTCGGAAAAATTCAGAGAATTTAACCCATCCTTTCCCCAGGCTGGACGTGTTAGTGAACTGCGCTGGAACTATGGCCATCACGTCCCTCGGAACAGCAGACATGGCGACCTTCGACCGCGTCTTCAACACCATAGTTCGCGGGGCCTTCAACCTCACGCGTCTGGTGGCACCAGCGCTGATCGAGACCAAGGGTTCCATCGTCAACGTGTCCAGCGTGGCGGCGACCATCGTCCACGTAGGCAGTCTACCCTACGGGATGGCCAAGGCCGCCCTGAACCACTTCACGCGTTTGATTGCCTTGGAACTGGCCCCGAAGGGCGTGAGGGTCAACACAGTCAGCCCTGGCTTCACGGTGAGAATTTTTCAGAAGCTAGCTTAAGAGCACTGCACGAAAGCGCGCGAGATAGACCCGCTCTTTCTAAAACGAACAGTAAGAAAAAGACGGGCAGTTCATCACGCGCGATCCAGCGCATGCGCGCTCTCGTGCGGGCGGGTAGTGAGCCTGTTGCCCGCACCTCTCTCGGCCCCCTTTGTGATCCCACCCCGCGCCCCTGCACCGCGCGGGCGAGGACTCATTTAAGTGGTCAGTCTATAGCCGTGATGCTCCACCAGGACACCATGGCGGCGTCAGCTACCATTGACCATAGTGATGGATGATTTTGATGAAATGAGGCACTGCACGTTTAGGACGAGAGCGCGCAAGTTAGATTGCCTGTCTTTGTCTTACTGTTCGTTCTGGAAAGAGACGGGTAATATTTCGCGCCCGACTCGACTCTCGCGCGCTTTCTTGTTAGTTGATGGGCTGGGGTTAATATGAAGGGAATAGCCTATTTACTCCGAAAAATTAAGTTGCTCCCGCGCTATAGTGATGCTCATCGCAGAGGAAGTCGCGAATAACAGCTATAGACCGACCGTATAAATGAGTCCTCGCCCACGCGGTGCAGACTCGCGGGGTGGGACGAACGCGGGGGCCGAGACAGGTCCCCGCGGTCGTCCCGCCCCGCGCCCCTGTGCCGGTTCGAGCAAAATTATCGCCGCGGTAGGTAGCGCTGATAAGGAATGATAAGTTATATCAGATCATATCGGCATGGCATTGAAGATGCACTGTTCACTACATAATTATAAAACAAAGTCATCCGCCGCATTTGTTTGTTCGCGACGAACTAAAAAATTGAATGTCTTAATGCGGTTTTCACCAACAAATAGAGCGATACACGAGGAAGTTTTAGGTATATAATTTGAATCCCGGTCTCACACCTCATCAGTTCTTTGGAATTTAATTGAAATTTATCATGAACTTTTCGGTGAAGGAAACTGAGGAAACTGCACACCTGTGAAGCGATACAATGGTGTGTGAAGTTCCCAGTCCGCACTGGGCCCGCGTGCAGTGGCGGATTTACAAATTTTCAAGGTATAGGCTGAATAGTTTTTGCCGCCCTTGTGATATCATATACATTATTTTTACAATGCAATAATTTCGTTGAAATTGCACGTAAAAGTGAGAGAAAAAAGTCATCGACAAAATTTGTTGCAGACACATCAGAAAACTGTCATAGAAAAATCTTTTTGTTTTCTAAGAGGTAAAAAAAACGTTCTCCAAATTTGCCGTCACCAAAATCTGCCGCCCTAGGCTCGAGCCTACTCAGCCTGCTGGTAAATCCGCCACTGCCCGCGTGGAAACTATGGCTTAAGTTCTCTCGTTCTAAGAGGCTTGTGCCAGCAGCAGTGGGACGTATTTAAGCAGGAAATGATGGAGATAACGATAAATTGTTGGAAATGTCGGGAAAAGTGAGCCTGTTACACTTTTATTTCTGGGCGGACGAAATCGCGGGCAACGGTTAGCGCTTTAAATAAGTGTGTTTGCTCGCCACACTTGCAATTTAAGATTTATCGTGAATTACGATCCTATCTATTGAAATAACATTTGATAAGGTATAAATGCTAGAATTATCTTGGTTGAACTGGAAAGGTATGGCTCAACTGATAGGTATAGATGTGATGTCCAACAGGGTCTCAATATTTATGTGGCTGGTGCATAAAGCCTAAGCATGTAAAGTTGTCTACTTTCATATCATAAGTTTTCTACAATAAACGTTTTCATATCAAAATACGTAGGTAACATTTTTCTGTTCTTCGAAAGTTCGAAACAGATGAAAGTAAACGACTGATTTTATATTTTTTTCTTAAATTCTAAGACAATAGACTAGAGATTTTGTTATTTAAGTTGTCCGAAGTTTGAATGTAATTAAAGTAGGTATCGATATTGATACTCTAATGTAAACATTATAATACAACCAAACATACAGGTTTCTTAATGTAGGCCATTTGCTAATCGTTCCTGATCATATTGTAGGGAAGTTGTGATATGGATGTAGATAAAATTGTTTCGGACGACCAACGACGACCTGTTAGACGACCGGGTAGCCTAGTGGTTAGAAAACCTGACTTTGAAGCTTGAGCTCCCCGGTTCAATCCCCGGTCCGGACAGATAGTTGTATGAAAAATACGAATGTTTGTTCTCGAGTCTTGGATGTTTAATGCACATTAAAGTATGTATTTATCTATATAAATATGTTTATGCGTTGTCCTAGTATTATATGTCCCATCCCATATTATAAGCTTTGCTTACTTTGGGACTCTTGGGTTCTAATTTTCAGTGTGTTTAGAAATTTAATTTCTAACGGTAAAACCGTAAAAGTAAACATTAAAAATCTAGAAGTAAAAATTCTTGATTCATGTGATAGTAGGTACCTATCATTTGAAAACAGCTCCTTCTCACGTCCCTGGTGAGCAGTAGATGTTCCACGGGAGTTTGTAATTGTGTCGTACAGACACATCATTCAGACAGATGACGCTTAGCGACAAAAATTCGCATAGTAACAAGGTCACGTGACAACTAGTACCCACCTGCTATGACGAGGATCCGGGTTCGATTCCCGGCCATAGCTTTACTTTTCTGATTTTTCTATGTGTTCTAATTTTCAGTGTTTTAGATATTTCAGTTATTCTTATTCATTCGTCTGTATCCACAGAATACGCCGTTCCTCCAACGTCTGACCGGCAAGTCTGACGAAGAGCACGCAGAGTTCCTCAAAGCGGGCGAGGGCCGGATCCCGATGGGGCGCATGTGCCAGCCTGGCGACGTGGCCAGCCTGGTCGTGCACCTGGCCAGTGAGCAGTGCGCGCTGGTGACGGGCGCGGAGCTGCGGGTGGACGGCGGGGTCGCGCTGGTCGGGCTGGGAGACACGCTGGAGAAGCTGAACGAGGAGATGAGGAAGTGATATCACTTTACGATTTTCTGGGCAAGTGATCTTGGATCATAGTTGTTAAGTACCTTATTAATTTTATTGTGTTTGCTTATGTACCTATGTATTTTGTGACATTAGATATTCTAAAAGTAAGTAAATGCTTTATTGTACAAATATAACGAAACAAATATAATTCACAAAAAAATAAAAAAATATCATTAATGTATGCACAAAAGCGAACTTATCCCTATAAGGGATTTTATATCTTTGCTTGACATTTTATGTAGGTAAACCAATGTATCTTTTATATTGAACGAATAATAGACTAAAATAATCTAAACTAAGTAGCCTGTAGTCACTAGGGGCGCTTTTTTAAGCGCATTGTGTAAAAATACCACTCAAAGTGAAAAAAAAATGGAATTTAAAATACCTACAAGTAGAAATCACGAAAATTACAGCTCAATTTAATCTTGTGTCAACTAGTCGAAAATATAATAAGAGCGGATACTGATTTATAATAAAATTATGTTAAGAAATTACGAACATATTTGTTTTATTTAATCTAATAACACTTAAAAATAATCCGGTAAAGTGCATAAGTATCGATTTAATGCTCCCATAAATATGTCACGAGACCTTATTTCGTTGACATAAGGTGGTATGGGACATAATGAAAGTTATGCATTTATATATTATTATGTTTTATTTTATGCACGCACGCACAAGAGCAGTAAGTGCAATGAAAGCGAATTCAATGTAAAGAATAATTTTACTTGTGTCTATGAAATAATATTGTCATAATAATAATTCGATGAATGCATGCCCCGATGTGGCCGTATGAAACTGATTGACTAAAGCGCCATCTGTGTATTATCAGAGCATTTAAAATCGAAGTTGAATTTAGCGCCATCTATACACAACACTTTGAACCATTTGTTGCGTGCTACTCGATACTAGAGAGCAGCACTGGCGATGTCTGAAAGCGCCCTCTATGACAATAGTAGTAACTAATTTAGTTCTGCTACTGAACAACAGATGGCTAAATCGCGTGGTTTCCAACTTCATTTTTGTGAATTCTTTTATTTTAGTCTAATTCGTCTAATTGTTCAATTATTTCAATGGATACGAGGCTTAAACGCTTAAAGGAAAATCAATTATTATAGGCTCATTCTATTTTATTGAATTTTACCCTAAAAAGTACTGCTACTGGAATTGGTACATTTTATTCTTTTTGACTTTTACCTACAATTTTTTTTTGTTTTATTAAGATTTAAGAACAAATCTGGGATGTTAAATTTCAATTAAATCTGCAACAGTACCTAGTCGAATAGGTCAATTATTGCGCATTTTTAATTTGGCCGTCTTACGCAAACATTTTTAACCAACGAAAAAAACATAGGAGGTTCTCAAGACGATGCGTATATTTTTTTAATTAAAAGTTTTCGTAAAATCTAGTTTCTAGCTTGACAGTTCCATACAATTTTTTTTGACGAGACCGGTATGCTGATAATAATTTTGTAATTAGGTATGTGTTTTGTTTTTTCTCTAAATACTGAATAAAATGTCAGTAACCAAATTTTAAAATACGCCCACAATCATGCCAATCGTGGTATATTGTTACCTTAAGCTCAAAGTCTGCCAACCCCATATGAAATAGAAACGTGATTTATGTATGTATGTAAAATTCAAATTAATAAACATAAACTAACTTTTAAAAGTATTAAATTCAGATTCAACTTTTTCTAAAACACGTTAACAACTGAACAAGATACGAATTTACCAAATCCAGTAATCCCTCAAAAGTTAACACAATAAATTGCAATAGGCGTTTACAAAAACGCACGTAAGTGCCTACCTCACTTGTAACTTTCTTTCACGCGTTGACAGGTCGCCTGTTTCCCAAAACTCGAGTCGCAGTCAAATTATCCCAGTTGGCCGATTTTGACGCGAGTTGACAGTTGACGCGGCGTGGGAACCCAACAAGGTGCGAGTTCGGTCGACTGACTTTGGAGTGCGAAATAGTTGTTAATTGGAATAAATGTTAACTGTTGCTTTATTATCATTGTCCGTTCTCGCTTAGGTTTGCTTACACGGAATTTCTGACAGTTCCAAGCGTAGTTTTATTGTACATAAACCTCCCCCATAGACTTTAGTTGCCTCGGTTGGAAGCGGCTTGCATCCACCGTGGTGAGCCACCGACTTTAACCAGTTCATCCGTCCATCTCGTTGGTGGACGTCCTACTTATGTTAAAATAAATATTCATAGTATAAAACACAGTCGCTTTCCGCTGTCTGTCTGTCTGTCCCTATGTATGCTTAGATCTTTAAAACTACGTAACGGATTTTAATAGATAGAGTGATTTAAGAGGAAGGTTTGTATGTATGATTCTACGCAGACGAAGTCACGGGCAGAAGCTAGTTAGATCAGTGAGGATCTTAAGTGGAAGTATATATTTTTATTCAATTTTGAAATAATAATTCATTTATGCGGTTACTATAAGTTTTTAAGCGAACGTTTTCAAGACGAGTCCTCTATCACAAACTTATACTCGTAAAAAACTCAGAAGTTCATAACATAACTTAAAACAGTCACCTATAGGGAAAAATGAAATCAATGCAATCTAATCTACACAATGAAAGCTTTATTCCTTAGTTTACTTAGTCTCATTTATTCTTAAGTTGGCAGTATATGTTACCAAGTATTCTAAATGAACCATCGGAAACTCATAATGAAGTGTGTGCCAACCCCAATAGATGCAAGACAATTGTCAAAACATTTTAACCTAAACTGTAACGCAGCGCAATAACTCGTCTGTTTAGTTTAAGGAACTAATTTGAGTACCCAGCAGCGGCAGATAAACTCTGCCGATTTTTCGCCCGCTGTCACAAAGCTTTTAAATTGTATATTCATTTGTTTTCAATAAATAAAAAACTTACGCTTGTGAATAAAAATAACACCACAGCATCCAACCCTCCGGCTAAAAGGCAGTGTAACTAGACCCGGCTTTGCCCGCATGTTGTTTCAATGCTGTTTTCGTAACAACAGAAGTATCCGCGGAACGCTAATAAGTATCGGTTACGTTGACAGCTATTTTAGGATTCGTTGGTAAAAAACACACTTGTAAAAAGTTACGTAAGTTACAAGTAATGTAATCCTTTACGGAAGTGACAAGGATTGCCTAAAAACGTAAACCAAACAGTCCGGGAGCTCTTGGAGCGGCATTCGGGGTTCTCACTCACTCTTATGGGTTTAATACTTGAATCGACCGATCGTACCCGCAACCTGAATGGCATAGAGCGCACGGACTGTAATTGAAATGAATGGATTTATGAATCTTATTCTCGTGTTATTAGTGACAGAGCACTAACGAGTATCGGAATTGGATTCAAAAGTTTATCTAGCAAATCGGCCGCTAAGGGCTCTTTTACATGTCTTTTTTTTCTGCGTATTCGGAAAGACGATCATTGCCAAGAAGAATGCGCCGCAAGAAACTTGGCCGACAGTAATTTTTTCTCATATGACTCAAATTCTATATTATTACTTAGACGTCGAAATTTGGGGATTATTTCGTTTCTTTATGTACCAGTTGATTCTTTACCCGCGCAGATGGTAAAAGCCCATCGAGGTGGGTCAGAATCTTAGGAATTTGCTTCATCCTTCCTAATGCGAACTGCTTGGGAATGGAATTCGCTCCCATCGTCTGTATTTCCTCTTCAAGGCTAGAGTGAATAGGCTATTACTGAACCAGTGAGTTACACCTTTGGCCTCATCTGCACCTTCCACCAAGTGAGATAGAGGTCAATCACTGGTCAGTTCGTAATAAACAATAAAAAAAAAATGTTTTAGCTGATGCGGCTATTAACCCATCTCTGTTTTGATTCCCCTTTCCACTTATACGCCCACAATCATGTTAAGCGTGGCCTTTAGGCTTGTTACCTTAGGTCTAGGTACCCCCGACACCGAGTGCTCCCGTAACGCCTCACACACGACCGAATAGGGAATCCGTGTGGTTTTTAGTGGGTATGCCTGCCGTCGCGGGAGCCCCACGTACCCCCGGTAACCCCGTACGTGCGGATGCATAAGGCGCATTTTCCACACCACAAAAAAAAATATATAATTTTTGTATGTATGTATGCTTTCGTGAATCCCGATCCCTTGGGAATATCCACGTGTGTTATTTCAGAAACCCGTCTGTTACACCAAATATTCAAATATGAAAATAGTAACAAACATACAGTAAGAAAAACGTTGCAAAACGGTGGTCAAACAGCCTTCGATTTAGCATGGCGGCGCAGGCCTATACCGCCAAGCCCCCAGTATATCTATACATATAGTATGTAGGTATATATATGGGTTGGGCGTGGTCCGACGGATGCAGGATCCGGCCGCATCCTGTAAGCTCTCATTATGTTTACAATTCATGTGGATGTAGATTCAAAGCTTTCAACGTTACCACCATTTAGTAACTAATCCTGCCGCCACGCAGCAATGGTTGCGTTGCTGTGTTCCACCTTGGAGAGTAAGACTACTGACTCACATCTGAATCACTGGAATATTACAGTAGGAAAACATACAGGGGTGATTCAGTTCAATTAATTCAACAAATTGACGAACTTCCTGGTCTGGGAGCAAAGAAAAAACAAGAATGTACTAGTTGCTAGTCTTCCTGCGCAAATGGCAAATGTCCATGGAGGGAATGGACGAAAATTTTAGGAAACATTTTATAGGCGATGCGGCTAGCAAATCATCACTATTTTGATTCCCCTTTCCACCTATACGCCCGGAATTATGCTGAACGTGGCCTTTAGTTCTTGTTACCTTAGGCTCTGTTTGCCCGTAAGGGATAAAGACACTATTTATGTATGTATGTTTTGTTTATAAGACAGTAGTATAATTTTGAAAAATAAACACTAAGTTCTATTTAAAATTGAATAAAACGACGGACACTACGACTTTGTACTTCGTCTTCGAACCATCGATATCTTAAAAAAAACTTCTGCGTAACAACGTTGCCTCCGAAATTAAGATTTCTCTTACTCGATCTATCCCCTATTCCGATCCAACATTTATCATTGCCCAAGAATTTGCCTGTCAAAATGTTTCCTCATCAAAAAGGCGGCTTCGCTTTTGAAAAAAAAAGCACGGTGTTGAATTGCCAGGTTATACGACCTTTGATGATAACACCTGTACCATAGTGTTGGGCACAATGCCCCAGCTTTGGGACTCGCGAACGCTTTGTGTATAAATAAGCACTTAATTCCAAACAATCCGGATGAAAGGCCTTTGATTTGTTGAATAAACAGGTAAATGCCAGTGTTCTTTGTACATACATACATCATTATCCCTCACGGGGTAGACAGAGCTCAAGGTAACATATCCTTGAGGCCACGTTTAACATGAAGGGCGTATACGGAAAGGGAAATTAAAATAGTGATGGGTTAGCCGCATCGCCTATACCTATAACATGATTCCTAAGGCTTTGGCCCTCGATGGGCTTTTACCATCTGCGCGGGAAGAGAAGCAACTGGTACATTCTATGTTTTTTCTTTACTCCTAGACCAGCATGGAAGAAAGTTTTTTGTATTCATTATCAAATTACTAAGGCCCTTAGCTGTCTGCGATTCCGTCTCCGCGGAATTAGCTTATCGCTATCCCATGGGAACTATGCTACTTTCCGGGATAAAATTATTCTGTCTTTTCTCGAGACTGAAATTATCTGTATACCGAATTCAAGTTAAATCGAGTCATTGGTTTAAGCGTCAAAAGGTAACAGACAGAGTTACATAGGGTATATAGGGGCAATGAATCATTTTATAGGTGATGCGGCTAGCAAATAATCAGTATTTTGATTCCCCTTTCCATCCATACGCCCACAATCATGCTAAACATGGTATTTAGGTCTTGTTACCTTAGGCTCTGTCTACTCTGTAAGGGATCAAGACGAGATTTATGTATGTATGTATGCATAATTAAACACAATAAACAATAATACATAATCTTCCGTCACTGCAAAATCTTAAAAACCCTTCGCCTTCATGACAACTAAATTAGTCCAACACCTCTTTATGGCTTTCATTTCTCCGACCAAGGCTTTAAGGGACTCAATCTTCAAAGCAAAATCGTCTCCATCATCTTTACCACACATCTCAATTTGCCTTATCCTATGTAACCGACCTTAGCCTTGATTTTGGCAAAGGAAATGGAACTTTGGTTGGTTGTTTCTTGGTTGTGTGTTGCGTGGGCTGTATGGGAATGTTCATAAATAAATTGTCTCCGATGAATCCTGCGCGTATTTTACAAGCGTTTACACCTCGGAAGGCGCGGCGGACAGTGCGCCGAGAAAACGTCCAAACTGTTAAGACGGGTAAATATTTACCCGTAAAATTGAACACAATCATGCTAAACGTGGCCTTAAGGTCTTGTTACCAAGCTTTGTCTACCCAGTAAGGGATAAAGACGTGATTTATCTACACTAATATTATAAAGAGGAAAGATTTGATTGTTTGTTTGTTTGAATTGAATAGGCTCCGAAACTACTGGACCGATTTCAAAAATTCTTTTGCCGTTAGAAAGCTACATTATCACTGAGTGTCATAGGCTACTTTTTACCGCGGGAAAATACCTTTTCCTACGGGAAAATTAAATTATCGCGGGCGAAGCTGCGGACGGAAGGCTAGTGTATCATAAAATATGTATGTATATTGCTTCCACGCTGGTCTGGGTGTAAAGAAAAAACAGAATGTACCAGTTGCCAGTTGCTTGTCTTCCTGCGCGGACGGCAAAAATCTTAGGAATCATGTTACAGGTGATATACGCCCACAATCATGTTAAACGTGGCCTTTTGGTTTTGTTACCTAAGGCCCTGTCTATCCCGTTAGGAATGTAGACGTAATTTATGTATTATAAAATATGTATAAAATTGAAGTTCCAAATACAAAGTTTGACATATTTTTCGTTAGTCAAAAGAAAAGGAAGTATTTTTTAGAATTGTAGTACTAAACTGTGGAGATAGGTCGTAAAGAGAGATCTCTCTCCAGACAGTTGTCATGCCTGGGGACCGAAGTCTGTTGGAAGTTGTATTTATCCATCCGAGTTGAGAAACTTCGTTGGAGCGATGTAGAATATTGTGACGTCACTCTGGCGCCAGCTACTCATGCGTTATAGTAGTTTGTGTAGTCGATTCGAGTCTAGGTGGCGCTAAGGTCGCCACAAAATTAACCTAAAAAAATAAAAGTAAAAGAAATTTTGGAAAAAAGTTTGACGTCAATGTCTGTGTGTGTCTCTCTGTCCGTGGCATCGTAGGTCTCAAACAAATAAATTGATTTCGATGCGGTTTCTTTCATTCGAAAGCCAGTTTCCTTGCGCTGTTTCTTAGCCATGTTTGGTAAAATTCGATCCAGCAGTTTGAAGAGTAGGTATCAGCTTTTTTACAAAAACAGGCATTTATGGCATACATTTGATTTATTCTCTTGTTTACGTATGATTATTGATTAGGTATCTTATTTAATGCGTGGGTTTTTTTTTTAATTAAATGCTATTACTTCCATGCTGGTCTGGGAGCAAAGATAAAACATAGAATGTACCAGTTGCTTCTCTTCCCGCGCAGATGGTAAAGCCCATCGAGGGAATGGGCGAAAATCTTTGGAGTCATGTTATAGGCGATGCGGCTAGCAACCCATCACTATTTTGATTCCCCTTTCCATCCATACACCCACAATAATGCTAAACGTGGTCATTAGGTCTTGTCATTAAGCTCTGTCTACCCCGTAAGGGATAAAGACGTGATTTATATGTATGTATGCTATTAACAGCTATCTAAGCGTTTCTGTACCCCCCTGCACGCGTCCCTTTCCCCTTAAGCGGCGTATCAAAGAGGCTTACTCGATTGCCATAAATATGGCGGCTACGTTACAATAATCCGAATAATAATAACATTAAAATAATATCGGCCCTGCGATGGAGATGTCAACGCCTAATAGATTTATCAGAGCCGTACATCATCGTTATTGTACATTAGGCTGCGCCTGCGGCGTTTGCTTTGATATTTAGAGGCTGTCCGGTGATTGGGTGTCGTGCTTTGAATTTTCGAAGTGTGAGACGGACTGTACACATACACAAATCACGTCTTTATCCCTTACGGGGTAGACAGAGCCCAGGGTAACAGGTACCCACAGGCCACATTTAGCAAGATTGAGGGTGTATAGGCGCAAAATGGAATCAAAATAGTGATAGGTTGCTAGCCTCATCGCCTATATGATTCCTATGATTTTCACCCATTCCCTCGATGGGCTTCTTTGCTCCCAGACCAACATGGAAGCAACTGTACGGACTGTACTTATTGCTAAATAAAAGACGTGAACTCTTGATCCGTTTGTTCAGAAACTGTTTTATTAAATAAATAAAAAAAAAACATTTATTACCTCAACATGAACAGATAGAAGTTAAGTTGACAACAGATTCAAGACGAAAAAAGAACAATGAGATAGACTAGGAGGGTTATGTTTTGGCAACGGGTACCAGTCTCAGCATGTGCTGAGCTACATGAACCCAGCGCTGGTTTTCCGTCTGATCCCTTAAGCGGACAGAAAGACACAGAAAGAGAAGATTAAAATATGTAATATAGAAAATGTATTAATGGTAAAGGTGAATTAAAAACAAATTAAACTAGGATTCCTTTTTAATTATGATAAAATAATTTAAAAAGGAGGAGCCCCCGTGGCATAGTACCACAGTCGCTGGCAGCATTCCCCCTTTGGACAGCGATACTAATACGCTGTCCAAGGAAGCTGCCAGCTCTGCGGTCAGCCGCAGCGTCTATTAGCCTCTTTGAAATATCTTTGAAGAGGCTAATAGCGCTAGGACCAAGGGTCTCAACACCGAATGTTTAGGTTTGCATCGCGTTACTTGAACAATAATAACTTTAACCATAACCGACGACTTTGAAACTATATTTCATATAAGCGGGCAGCGTTCTCGCACAAAGACTCGCAATTGCGATACAACGCGGGAACGCTGCCTGCGTGATGGGGACCCTACCTAAGGGTCCAAATTTATTTTAATTTTTATTATTTTTAATTTTATTTTACTAAGTTATTTTAAGGTAGCCTTAGTTTATATTTTAATTAACGCTTTTGTAATCAAATCATTTACAAAATAAATAAAAGTATATTTCATAGGTTTTCTGATAAATACGTCACAATCGTCGATAACACATATTCAAAAACCACGTCTTTTTCCCTTATGTGTAGACAGAGCCTAAGGTCACAAGATCTAGGCCACGTTTAGCATGATTGTGGGCGTATAGGTGGAAAGGGGAATCAAATTAGTGATGGCTTGCTAGCCGCATCATACCTAACATGATTCCTCGACCATTTATTTTCAAAAATTCAAGTACGTAAACTACTTACTTAAGTAAGTGTTGTGTAATTGTTTCTCTGATAGATAACGTCTTCATTAGTAGTAATGTTAATAGATGAACCATATCGGTATTTAATTTGATTTATATACGCGGCTGACCAAAATGTCTTCATTAAAAGCAATAGAAATTGATAAATGAACGTTAAGCGCTGTAGAATTAACAATTTAGAAGTTATAACTTATGAGTAACTGATTAAAAGAACTTTCGAAACATCGTGGATGACATAGAAATAAGTTCAACAGGAATAAGATGCTACCAAAAAGCAGTAGGCTTATTAACTATCTCGCTCGCAATCGCCATCGTGTTCATTTTGACAGTTTTTGTATGAATGTGACAGCTAGCTGATTCCGATGCCAACTGTCAGCCCAAAGGTTAGGAACCACTGCTCTATGTCAACACAATCAATAGATACATACACAAATCACGTCTTCATCCCTTACGGGGTAGACGGAGCCTAAGATAACAAGACCTACAAGCCACGTTTAGCAAGATTGTGGGCGTATAGGTGAAAATGGAATCACAATAGTGTTGGGTTGTTAGCCGCATCGCCTATAACATGATTCCTATGATTTTCGCTTATCCCCTCAATGGGTTTTTGCTACTTGCGCGGGTGGAGAAGAAACTGGTACATTCTGTTTCTGGAAGTGCAGCATGGATCAATAGTCATTAAAAAAGTTGTTCCGTACAAATTGCCGTACTCTCATAAAATAAATGATAGGTACTAATCAATGCAATCAAATCTTTTCTCTATATAATATTCGAGTAGATAAAGGATAGCAAGTATATTATGATCTTAACATGCTTGACATTAGAGTGGCAAGGCTTTACGAGTAAAGTGTTCTTTCAATGCTGATTGAATTAAAAAGGTATTTTGAGACCTGTGTTCTAGTCGACGCCGACTTGGGCATAAACATAATACGTTGCGGAAGCGGCTGTTGAGATGCTGCATCCGGTTTTGGCACTCTAAAATAACTTGGACAGCGTTGAATAGAAAGCCTTTCAGCATTCCCTTACATACTAATCACGGCGTAATCCTTTACGGGGTAGAGAGAGCGAGGTAACTAACTAAATGTCAAGTTTAGTGCGATTATGAAAATGAAAATGAAAATGAAAATTTATTTTTGCGAATTGGCCGCCAAGGGCTCTTTTACATGTCTTTTAGAAACTACCAGCGCATATATGGACGTACTTATAGGTAGACAACAGAGGCAAAATAGAGATGGGTTGCTGTCGCATCGCCTAAGATTGTCGCCCATTTCCTCGATGAGACTTTCCGATCTGCGCGGGAAGAGAAGTTGATGGTACATTCTGTGTTTTTTCTTCACAAGGTACACTTCTTTTTAAAACGCTCTTCTCAGGCCTATAGCTGGATAACTAAAACTGGATACTGTAAAACTGGATTTAGTGGTGTCAAAATATTTTCTTCCATGCTGGTCTGGGAGCCCATGGAGGGAATGGGCGAAAGTCTTAGGAATCATGTTATAGGCGATGCGGCTAGCAACCCATCATTACTTTGATTTCCCTTTCCACCTATACGCCCTTAATATGCAAAACGTGGCCTTAAGGTTTTGTTTCCTTAGGCTCTGTCTACCTCGTAAGGAATAAAGACGTGATATATGTATGTATGTATGTAAGATATTAGCGAATAAATCGAGATTGTTTTTTTCCTGCAAGGTAGCCTTAATCTAAATCCAGAGGAAAAGAAACCAGAGACGCAATTTGCGCCATGGTGTGCTTAAGCGGACGTTTTGAACCGCCTAGTTTATTTATCAATTAACCTTTTCAACGTTAACGACACATAGGTAGGGGAGACCGAGGCGAGTTGAGACAGAGGTGAGTTGATACTAAGCCGATTTCTCTGAACTGTGACAGTTTATCGGGCTGGTAACTTCGCTAATTCGTTGATCTTTCTACACTCCACAGTTTGTGTGAAGTTGTGACCTCGCTAACTGTTATAGGTGCAGAGAAAAAGGCTTTGTATCAACTCACCTCTGTCTCAACTCGCCTCGGTCTCCCCTACTCAATTTAATTCAAATTTAGGAAAAAGTGGCTCCATCAATTTTTTGATGATTCTGCCAATGTCGAGGTTGGATAAGACACAGCAAGTAGGTGGACGTCTTGTTCAATAATCCGCCGGTTTTCGGTGGGAATGGGAACACAGGTACTCGTATATCAGCACTGCAGATTCAACGCCAACGCCCTATATCTACGCCAATTTAAGGCTTTGGCGTGTGGGTTTCTTGTAATTAACTTGACGGAGAAAAGCTTAACATACGTTAACATACCAATCTGTCGGAATACAAAAACTAGATATTTATTTATACCCCTGTCATGTAGACACGTGTCTTGTTTACAACGTTTTCGATAGACCAACACAGGGAGGTTTATTGTTTTATGACTGACAATGCGGACAAACCTCCGCCATTCCTGGGACGCAGCGTCACTCCTGTCAGAGCAACAATACCCACCATAAACAACAATTTAAACCCAACTACGTATATAAATCCGTTAACGAATCAGTTTTATTTCTTATTTCTTCAATCAGCGCCCATAAATCTGCCAGAATATATTGTTATGATCATCAACACTTTATAGAACTCATTATGCAAATCGATGATTCAATAGGTCGCATTATAACAGATTATTTTTAATTAAAATATCAAGTTTCTAATCCGGTTGCGATTGAGACATTAATAAAATGTCGTAGCGAACAACGGAGCGAATATTAATAGTGTTTTCGTTGCGAGCACGCCTACGCTTTTAATAAATTAGTTTTGAATAAAAAAAGTGCTTCGTTTGAGTCGATTTGGCAGTGTTAGTGTTGTTCCTTCCTTGAACGTCATTGTCAGTTTTCCAAGATGGCCGCCCGCGGGGTTCCTTTTCACGCGCGACGCGGGAGCGCGATCCATCACCGCGGCTACTGCGCGGTTTTGGCTGCGTTCCGTTATGCGCTTTTGGGTAGCGAGCCCTATACAGGACGATGCTCATTTTGATTTTGATTTTTTGCTATAATTTAAATTGTTGAGGGAGTTGCGGTAGGATTAGCATGTGTTTTTTGGCTAAATAATATAGACAACTAGCTTATGCCCGCGACTTCGTCTGCGTAGAATAATACATATAAACGTTCCGCTTGAACCAATCTATCTATTAAAAAAACCGCTTCAAAATCCGTTGCGTAGTTTTAAAGATCAAGCATACACGCAGGGACAGACAGATACGCAGGAAAGCGTCTTTGTTTTATACTATGTAGTGGAGCTGGCTTATGTGCATAAGCTGGATGCTGTTATGATTTACCGGTAATAGTTTTTCTCATTAACTTTCGTGGAATAAACTGCTCTACCAAAGATACATTCAGAAAAAACTTTTTTTTTATAAAATGGGACAATTTATTGCATTGAAACATAACGATCCCGTCAAAAACATAAATGTGAAATGATAGCCAAGTTCAATATTAAAAATATAAAAATATGCATTGTTATTGACTTTGTCGGCAAAAGATTTGATTATGTATATGAGGACACATCAATCCTCACCCGCCTAAAAAAATATTGAAAAATGTAATACGTTTATAAACAAATATTATCCCCAAATCTGATCATCCTGTGCGCCTGCGCATGTCATTACCCATTGTCCTTTCCACATTGTCGCACAGTGGCCATGAATGGAGTAATGCTGTTTAGTATTGTGCGGTAGAACAAAACGGACGCGCCAGCGCCTCCGTGCCGCGTTCCCGGAATGAAAGTTCCAATTTCGAACTTGATTGATCTGCTTTTGTTTTGCGATCGCATTATTGATTGGATTTTTGGGACATCCTGTGAATTTAAAGGCAGTGATTTTTATGAATTATTAAATCTAGTGTTGTTTCTTGCTTCGTAAATTATTTACGTACGCAGTATTATTGTTATTTTCGAGCATTTTCAGGATTTTTCAGGTTCAGCGGTTTACGCGTGAAAGCGTAACAGACAGACAGAGAGACGGAGTTACTTTCGCATTTCTATACTAATATTATAAAGAGGAAAAAAAAAATTGTTTGTTTGTTTGTTTGTTTGCATTGAATAGGCTCCGAAACTACTGGACCGATTTCAAAAATTCTTTTGCCGTTAGAAAGCTACATTAGGTATCACTGAGTGACATAGGCTACTTTTTACCGTGGGAAAATACCTTTTCCTACGGGAAAATTAATTTATTGCGGGCGAAGCTGCGGACGGAAGGCTATATAATATAAGTAGGTATAAGGTGTTTTAATATTATTCTGAAATATTCCAGCAAATCTGGGTTAGTAGCAACACTTCTGTTTAGGTACCTAATCATCATAATTTTTATTCAAAATTATGTCACCCTTTGACGAAGTAGGTACACCTTGAACTACCAATGTATGGAAAAATACTCTCGGTGACAAGTGACAAGAGAGCCAGGTGGTTGGGCACGGGTACACTGAACAACTACGTAGATGATATTCACGATTTTTCAATTGTGCTTGACTGACCATTGGGGAATGGGCATAGGAATCATGTTGTAGGCGATGCGGCTACCCATCACTATTTTGATTCCCCCACCTATACGCCCACAATCATGCTGACGTACGTCTTGTACGGGAGCTATCAACCACATCAACCCAACTACAACCAGGCGCCTATTTCACCATACAAACATACATACATAAATCACGTCTTTAATCCCTTACTGGGTACACAGAGCCTAAGGTAACAAAACCCTAAGGCCACGTTTAGCAAGATTAAGGGCGCAACCAAAATAAAAGTTACATAATTATTTTAGGCCATAAAGGTATCAAAGAATTGGTGTGCCTCTAAATCAAATGAAACATTAACTCGTATCAGCAATTAAATTTTAATGTCCTTTATAAAAGTGGTTGTTAAAGTTTTTGTCTGCGTCCCATGGTTTAGTTTTACGAACTATAAAATGTTGATGCCGATTTCGAAAACTGTTGATTGATTTTAAATGGGATATGGAAATACATAAATCGTTTTAGCTGCAGGTTGCAATAGCAAACAAATAAATTCATAAATAATGTCAAGGGACAATTGATTTAGTCCAAAATTAAGCCGAACGTTCTAACAAAAGCGATACAGTGCTTTTAATATCTCCTGGATGTTTGTGTTATTGCAGCTGCGGAACTGTGGATCTATAACTTCTGTGGACTAGCCTTCCAAACTCAGACCTTGTTTAATGAACTTGTATTTGTCCTTTCCGACGTTATACTTTAAGCCGAACATGTAGCTGCGGTTTTATGGGTAGCTTTGCGGGTGGTAGGGCCTTGTGCAAGGATCGCTACCAGCATCTTACTCGCTAATCCTGCCGCTATGCTGCTTGCACTGCTGTGTTCCGGTGTGGAGAGTAAGACAGCCGGGGAAATTACGGGCACAAGAGGCATTGCATCTTAGTCCTCTAGGTTGGCAACGCATCTGCAATACCTCCGGGGTTACGGGTGTCTATGGGCAGTGGTGATCACTTACCATCAGGTGACCCACTTGCTCGTTTGCCTTCCTATTCATATAAAAAAAAAAGGTAAGTGCCAGTGGCGTTAAGTGTATCAGAAGCCGAAGGGAATTTAAATAGTCTTTTCCTCTAATTCTGCACAATAAAAGTGCCCAACTGCCTTAAAATAGGCAAGCCGGTGGGAATCGAGTTCTATGGACGCCACGCCACTGGTAGGTAAGTACATGTCATAATATCAGCCGTAGGACGTCCACTGATGGACAAACCTCCGCGATAGACCTCCAGTTGCCTCGGTTGGAAGCGGCTTGCGCCCACCGTAAACCCGCGACTTTAACCAGGTCATCATTATCATCATCATCAGCCCATGTTAGTCCACTGCTGGGCATAGGCCTCCCCTAATGAGCGCCATAGCGCCCTGTCTTTAGCTTGACGCATCCAGCATCTGCCTGCAGTCTTTCGCAGATCGTCATCCCACCTGGCCGGAGGGCGTCCTACACTACGTTTGCCGAGTCGCGGTCTCCACTCAAGAACACGTTTACCCCAGCGGTTGTCGGTTCTTCGCGAGATATGGCCGGCCCACTGCCACTTCAGCTTGCTAATTCTTTGAGCTTTGTCGGTAACTTTGGTTCTCTGTCGGATGTATGGAGGTCATCCGTCCACCGTAATTAACTAATCTACGTTAACACTTTGTTAACTTGCTTCACAGACACTCCTTGGTTTACAAGCAACGATTGATCAACAGAATTCTTTGCGAGTCACGCCACATGCCACCTAAGCTACAGCTCGACAATTCTCGCTACCAAAAACGTTTCCTTAGAAAAGAGCATAGAACAATCACCCACCCCCCGCAGCCCTACGAACAAATATTCCAAATCAAAACAATATAACGACGATCGCATACACGCTAAATAAAAACGGCAGTGACGCTTAACCAAAACAAATTAAACGCTGCATTGTCGCACTTTCTTTTGTCAAATTGACCATTCAGAGGCATAAAAGTGTAGCCACGGGCGTGTAATATATGACTGCTGTAAATTGTACTCCAAACGAAGGACTATGAAATGTTATTGGGACAATTGGCTCTACTCGTAGAGCAGCGAAGTCCTGTTGATTATTCGAAATGTCGTGCAGTGCGCGAATGACCCGGCTTGATTTATGGGCGAGTTCAGTTTGCGATTGTTTAATATAATGGTAAATGAAGATAGCATTGTCTATCGTTTAAGCATTTTTTATACGCTTGGGCTAAGCATCGAAACGTGTGCAAAATAAATGTATGCGGTAAGTGAAACAGTGGCCTTTTAGTAAGGATCTGACAGCGAGCGAACCTAAACTGAATCTGAATTGAATCCCCAGTAAAGCCCCAGGCTATTAATCCATCCACCCATAAAAATATTACGAAAACACTATTTATCGTAAAACCTCAGTAAATAGGTGTACAATAGTTATTTGTGTCACAATTGAGCAAAATGATGTATTTAAGGCGAGGGCGCTACATTGAATCCAGAATCCAGTGTAATGAGGGATTCAAGTGTTAACGCCCAAGATGAAGATAATTTTACTCCCGAGTGGCTCATACAACTTTTCACACCAAACATTAAAAAACTTGAACAAAGAATTCTAAATATAATTAAAGAGCTACCAGCATAAAAAATGGCGCGGTTTCATAATTATCAACTTCAAGAAATTGTCACTACATAGTATAAAACAAAGTAGCTTTCTCTGTCCCCATGTCCCTATGTATGCTTATATCTTCAAAACTACAGAACGGATGTTGATGCGGTTTTTTTTAATACATAGAGTAATTCAAGAGGAAGGTTTTTATGTATGATTCTACGCAGACGAAGTCGCGGGCAGAAGCTAGTTTGCTATAAAACACTTAGAAAAGCATTGAACAGAAAAGTGGCACTTATATCGCTCTCGACAAGCAAAGCTTTCTTTTCTGAATGAGAGGTGCGAAAAAAATATATCAGGTGACATTAAAATTTCAACAGACATTTAACGTTGCATTTTCAAAAACTATGGTTACACAAAACACCAAAATGGTATGGTCATTTCACCAAATAGGTTTATGACTCATATAAAGGCTTGCAAATTTATCTGAGGCGGCGGAAAAACGAGAAACAAAGTATTATCATTCTAATTCTAAAGCAGAATGGTTTGGAAGTTGAAGGTCCCGGGTTTTGTCAAATGGCAAACAATTTGGTGTTATAAAGGTTGTAAAATGCTTCCCTGGTGGTTGTTTATAGCTCTTAACAGAGCTCCTTTGTTTACAAAGAGCTTAACGTAAACAATATTAGTTATAATTTATGGTTTTGACAGTTTTGACGATATGAAGGGTTGAGAGAGCGATTGTGTTTTAATTTGTCCGTTTGCCCTACCAAATATTTTAAATGCGAAAATGTGTTTTGTCTGTATGTTTGTTACTCTTACGGAAGCCGGAAAGGATTTCGAATTTTGACGATGTAAAGTTTAAAGCGAGCGAAGTCGCGTGTAAAAGCTAGTATATATATAATTCTATGGTCTATTGGTCACTGTAACTAAAGCACGAAAATGTCAAATTAAAAATAAAACATATTTAGCAATAATGTTTAAACAAATCTATACATATAATAAATCAGTAGAAAGTTCGTGTCTGTACATTAAATAAATTCATCAAAAATAGAGTGCTAACGATTAGGGAAGAGTAATAAAACACAAAAAAGTAGATTTTATAATTTTTGTCAGTCTGTATGTATGTATGGATGTGTTCATTTGTCAATGTCTGTTTTCGTTAATCTCCAAAACTGTTGGACCGATTTAAATGAAATTTTGCTTGGCGGTACCTTATATCCCTGGTCAATATTTTAGATACTTTTAATCCCGTAAAATTAAAGAGTTCCCGTGGGATAGTTAAAAAACTATAACTTATGCAGCTTAGCTTAGTACACAACAACTTAAGCAACAACCTTATATGCCGCGGTTACATTAAACATACATACGTAATTGGTTGAAATTGGTTATACAGTTAGTTTCAGTCCCAGGGATGGACATAAGATACTTTTATCCCAGAAAACAGTAGTTCCCGCGGGATGGCGATAAGCGAATTCTGCGCGGACGGAGTCGCGAGCAACAGCTAGTGTGCATATAATTTTGCTAAGTTTGTATCCAATTTTTATGATTATTATGTATGGTCAAATTAAGGTCGTGTAGGTCGTAAATTAATCAACAAAAAATAATGAATGGGCAATAAAATAATAAATCCTTTTAACCAAGCCATAAACTTTATAACGAACTGACGACATAGCCACCTGTTTATAAATGTTTAACTGCATATAAAAACAATATAACTGCGCTTGCTGACTTCACTCCTAATTATAATTATACCAACTTGTAAGTAAGTAAGTAAGTAAATGCTTTAATGTACAAATATAAAAAAAAACAGACAAATCACCAAAAAGATATTAAATATACGCACAAAGGCGAACTTCTCCCTGTAAGAGATCTCTACCAGTCAACCTTTGACTAAATGAGAGGAGCATTAAGCGAGGGACCGACAAAGAGCGAGTTTAAAATATCCATATAGTGAAAGCCACAATAGAGCGTACTTACGCTCTATTGTGATTAGTATTAGATCGTAGCCGATGCTGGCTTGTGTAGGGAACTAACTCAAATCTCACCAGGTATTTGTCACAAATTGAATCCACGTACTGTCTTTAGTCCCTTTCTTTTTTTTCCTTCTGATCAAATCCTTTTCTGTTCTTAAATATGTACAAATACATACCTACACAAATCACGTCTATATCCCTTACGGGGTCGACAAAGCCTGAGGTAACAAGACCTAAAGGCCACGCTTAGCATGGTTGTAGGCGTATACGTGGAAAGTGGAATCAAAATATAACATGATTCCTAAGAATTTCGCCCGTTTCCTCGATGGCCTTTTTTCTGTGCGGGACGAGAAGCAACTGGTACAAGCTATGTTTTTCCTTTGCTCCCAGACCAGTATAGAAGTATGTACAGAACTCCAATAACCCTGCAAATGTCCACGTATGTATTCGTAATGAGCATGCAACCTCGCTGGGTCGTCAGAGCCCCGCTGCGCTTCGTGTATCTTCGGCCTACTTCGTGCATCTTCGGGCCGCTTCGTGCGTCCCCGCGCCTCGGCCGCTCTCGCCCATAAATCACGCGCCAACGCGAATCTAATGATAGAAACATTTTGATAAATCACGATCGCAGGGTCGATGTTATTAAGAAGTTTTTTTAATTGTCCGACTGTAATTAATTTGATCTGTGAATTTTACCGCTGCTTACGAAATTTGTTGATGATGTTTGAAGCTGATATTCATTTGTTTCAGTTCAAAACAGATGGCTGGAGATTTAGAGCTATACCTAACTAATAATACATACATACTAACATAAATAAGTTTTTTACACCTGACTAAGAATGTTATTTAATTAGTATTGTTTAAAGTATTGTTAGTATTGTGTAAACAAAAATTAGAATAAAACTGTACCTACATTAAAGATTCAAAAACTTTCGTCTTTTGTCTGATACGTTCGTTACGGACCCTATCTCTCAACGACAAACAAAATTAAATCTAATCTAGCAAAATTCAATATCAAAGTGAAGCGTAGAGCGTAAAAAGTGTAGGAATAGTAAGACAATACTTTCACATTGCGTGAAGGGAACAGTCGTCAATATCGTCATCTTTGTCATGTCACTGTCGCCCACCTGTTGACGGGGGTGATAGACGAGCGGCCGCGCGGGGCCGATTGGACCCCCGCGGTCAGGCTAGGTCATGCGCGGTCACGCTGCAAGGGTTAAGAGGCGGCGGGGCGCAGTACTGTTGGCAACTGGCTGGGTTGGAGCCTCCTTTTAGTTCATTTAGTTCGTTCTTTTGCGGGTGGTAGGGCCTTGTGCAAGGTCCGTCCGGATCGCTACCACCATCTTACTCGCTAAACCTGCCGCTAAGTAGCAGTGCTTGCACTGCTGTGGGCCGGTGTGGAGAGTAAGACAGCCGGGGAAATTACGGGCACAAGAGGCGCTTCATCTTAGTCCTCTATGTTGGCAACTCATCTGCAATCCCTCCGGGGTTGCGGGTGTCTATGGGCAGTGGTGATCACTTACCATCAGGTGACCCACTTGCTCGTTTGCCTTCCTATTCATATAAAAAAATACTTTGTTAACTACTTCAATATTGTATACTAGCTGTTGCTCGCAACTCCGTCTACGTATAATTCATTTCTCGCTATCCCGCAGGAATTACGCAATTTTTCGGGATAAAAAGTTGCCCATGTGTTATTCCAGACTATAATCTATCTATCTTCCAAATTTCATCCAGATCTGTCCAACCGTTCTGGCGTGAAAGAGTAACAAACATCCATCCACACTTACCAACTTTCGCGTTTATAACATTACTAGCGACCCGCCCCGGCTTCGCACGGTATATTATGCATGTATTATACATATAAACCTTCCTCTTGAATCACTCTATCTATTAAAAAAACCGCATGAAAATCCGTTGTGTAGTTTTGAAGATATAAGCATACATCGGGACATGAGGACAGAAAAAGCGACTTTATTTTATACTATGTAGTGAAGTAGGATAAATGCTTCACCTTATGCCTTGTCCCACGCCCCGGCCGCATACCGCTCGTGTCTTCGATTGCCAAAATAAAACATATATTATAACATAGTAACTCAAGCACCTGCCCGCTCTGAAAAAAACCTTTGTTTGTTACCGCGCTTCGGAATCACCCGGAGCTTTAATAGAGTCGTCAGGTTAACTTTTATTGTTAACTGTTTTATCATTATAAAATTTTATGCATACAGTTGTATTAGAGGGGTCAAAAAAGGCTAGTGAGGGTAAGAAATACAAACTAACAAACAAGCACAAATCACGTCTTAACTCTTTGTTTTTTTTTTGTTTTTAATCGGAGGGAAAATGCATTACGCACTATCCACCGCGCCATTGGGACAACGCGGCGTGGTGTACGGGGCTCTCCTCCATTCCTTCCCTCCTATTTGGGAGCGAAGGAATGCAGAAGACATACCCATTAAATCCGGTATTCCCTCAACTGCCAGACAGCGGGTGCTATGGGAGCATATTGTGAACCACGGCACCCGCTGGCCGGCCCAGCCACCCTAGCTGGACCTCCTCTCCGAGAGGGGGGGATCGGGAATGCGTGATCCCCCTCTAACACTGTGGCCCTTTAAGGCTGCTAGGGGATCATCACGTCTTAACCCTTAGGTAAGAAGACCTACAGGCCTCGTTTAGCAAGACTGGGCGTATAGGTGGAAAGTGGAATCAGAATAGTGATTTGATTGCATTGATTGTATCACCTATTTTATGAGAGTCAAAAATATAGAATGTACCAGTTGCTTCTCTTCCCGCGCAGATGGTGAAAGCCTATCGAGGGAATGGGCGAAAATCATATAAATCATGTTATAGGCGATGTGGCTAGCAACCCATCACTGTTTTGATTCCTCTTTCACAATCACGCTAAACGTGGTCTTTACGTCTTGTCACCTTAGGCTCTGTCTACCCCGTAAGGGATAAAGACGTGATTTATGTATGTATGTATGTTTATTATAGCTATAGTTATTGCTTCTCGCAGCTCAGCTCGGCATTCGAAGTTCGTATCATCCCGTCTCTCTCACTCTAAGTATTAACTATTAGTGTGAGCGGAACGGCAATAAGTCAACTTCAAATTTCGAACGTCTTGTCACGGTTGGTAAAAACCAATGCGCCGGCGCTTCCTCTCTTAATATTTACTGTCATGACGTCTTCCTGCTTGGAACGACTGTAGTTATCGAAAAAGAAGTTTAACGCTTACAAATTGGTTAAAATTAGGACAAAATGGAACGGAGAAGTGATCTGTTTGTTGGATCATATTTACGATATTGACTGCAGTTGTATTATTTTTGAACTAGTTCTTTCACGCGATCAGCGCAGAATTGTTTAACCACAAACTCAATTATCCCTACACCACACAAACACTGACGCTTTTCGATCCCTCTACGGGATCATTATTAAAAGTTTATCTATTGGAGGGAGGGATTGCATGAAAAACATATATTTCACACAGGCTTGATTATCTTGCACATGTGTAGTGGAGTAGCAAGGTAAATATTTTTTGTTCATTAAAATGGACCTCCGCACGGTAACGCCTGATTCAATAAACATTTACTGTAATAATAATAATATTAAAATTCTGAAACATTCCGGAGCAACTTTAAGAAACCATATAGCAGATAGAGTAGTTTTTTAACTTCTATAATATTCACATTTCTCCTGTCTACTGTGTTATATGACTAGTGTAGGTCACAAAACATAAAACGACGTTTTAAAAATCAGGTGCCAATTTTTTTTTAAGTGTCCACAAACATATTTACAAGAACTAAAAGTTGATATATAAAAACATAAGGAAATAAAAAAATAACCTTAAACTACCTTAATCTAAATATTTTATTGAATCAGGCGTTTGCGGAGGTCCATTGCAATGAACAAAAATGTTTACCTTGCTACTCCGCTGCTGAATGCGCAGCGGAGTAGCAAGGTAAATTTATTTTGTTTACCTTAATCTGCCTTAACCTATATTTACAAATATCTTAATATGTTTGTGGATACTTAAAAAAAAACTGTTATAAACACGCGCTTAATTTAAAAAGGACACACAATGTTGAAAACAAAATATCCACGTTTTTTTGCTTCAGGCAGGTGAAACAAAAGATATAAGTAAATAATCAAAAGCCATAAAACTTTTACGGTCCTCTCTCCACCTGTGATAGCGTTTAACGAGCGATATATATCATCTAAGGGCACTTTACAGTGCTGGAGACCCTTAAATGGTTCACGCGTAATGTGGTAGTGTCAATTATCGATAAGGTACTTTTTAGGGTTCCTTCCAGAGGGCCCTAACGGGACCGAGTTATCTACTAAGGCCGCTCACCGTTTTCTACATACATGTGTACATAAAACACGTCTGTCCAAAACAACAAAAAGCAAAACCTAAAGACATGTGTAGCGGTGTTGTGGGCGTATAGATGGAAAGGGGAATCGAAATAGTGATGGGTTGCTAGCCGTTTCGGCTATAACATGTTTCCATGTTCCGCTGAGCAGCCTTACCCATTTAGTTTGATTGGAGAGTGACTCGAGTAAAACTCTTTGCGGCCAAAAGACCGGTTTATCAAAAGACTGTGGGAAAAATCGCACTCAAAAGTGGAGAAAACTGCCGAATTTTAAAGACTACTGCACAAAAAAAAATTACACGTGTATTTAGACTTTTTATTAGCCTATTATTGTGTTCTTCCACTCATCCCTGTCTGAGCATGCTCCTGCCATCCTTTTCCTATCTCCTTGCTCTGCTTCTGCTTTGGTGGCCATTTTATGGCCATCCCGCGGGATGGATTGAGACTAGTCGAAAAAAATTGAACCGTAGTACGTTGTACACATTTTCAACTTTCGAATGGCAGTTTAGTGTAGTGATATGATATCAAAAAATCTGCTTGTTCCCCGTACATAACTATTTTACATTATCAGGACATTCTAAGGTAAAATATAGACTGTTTCTAAATTAAAACAAACATGTTCGCGGCTTAGAGCTGGCCCAAGGGCTACCAAACCTAAATTAATCCAAATTAATCCTATATTGGTTTTACCAGTGCCGGTTATGTAACTTGGTTATGTACGCAGAGCAAGCTAAAAAATCTGGCTTATTTTTTTGGCTTTTAGTTATTGTAACGTGCAACAGTTACATTACAGCGCGGCTAGCACGAGGGCGCGCGAGATAGACTACTTGTCTCTTTCTAGCACGAACAGAAAGAAAAAGACGGACAATCTATCTAACGCGTGCTGTCCTCAGAAGAGTATCCTTCTTTTAACGGAGAGGAAATCTTTATATGAATGCCTTAGGCACGGGGATGCCTATGTATGTGGGACTACCCCAAAAGGGGTATACCCAAACTAAATACTCTCCGGCGCTGCCTCAGTTCGGTGTGACGGGGATGCAGTGGGATGCCACCAGGGTTTCACCACGGGTCCCAGGTGGCCCCGGCTTCCGCCACCCGTACTCTGGGCCCCGCCTTACCTTAGACGACGAGACTGTGCAATGCAGGTATAATATTCAGACAGGCTTAAGAGGTAGGTTAGGCTAGGTTTTATAGGTCTACGGACTGGCTGGTTCGTGTTTGTGTTCAAGTTTTATAAATCGAACATGTGTTCGATTTTATTCGGGTTTTGTTTTAGAACTTGAGGGCAGACGGGAGATCTGCTTGAACCAGGAACTAAACCGTTTCCCTGGTATACTGTAACGTTTAATTTTATCAAAGCTGAATGAACAAAGTATTTTTGTAGTACAATTGCATTTCTATTTCAAGTATTTAGGCCTTAAGCAACTAAAGTTTGTTTAGAACGATCCGTACTTGCTACACCGTCCGATTTAGGTAGTGCTCCAAGAGCTGCTCCACAGTACCCCATAGATAGGTAGTTCTTGTACCATTAACTAGCTACATATCCCTGTAACATTGTGACTGCGTAAATGTCAAAAACAAAAGCTGTAACCGATTCACGGTGACATTTAAAATTGATGACACCATTAAATATTTAATGTTTCAAACAAGAATTAAAACTTCCCACTGGGTTTTATTTACACAATCGTTTTGTTGGATGTATTTTATTGTTTTCGTGTGCTGTAAAATAGTTTTATCCATGTGATGATCTTGTGCGGGGTGCAAATAAAATTGTATTTTTTGCAGTTGATCAAAAACACAAACAAACAAATAAGCTGACTTTTGTATTACATTTAGTTCACAAAGTAAGTAGTAACCATATTTAAAAACAGTTCCTTTATCAGAATAGTAAAAAGGTTGACTGTCATTGATTTGTAAGAGACAACAGTCCGCTTTTTCGAGTTTTTATTCAAAATAAAAAAATATGATTATCATTTTTGCTGACTGCACTTGCATTGTCACCCGTACAACATATGTATACCAAATCTGAAGTCCCAATGAGAACTAAGTACTATCAAATTCGATTTGAAAATTTTCACGTGGACATCAAACATGAGGCACGAACAATGTAGCTTAAAATACTTGCAATAGCGTAAACGTATTGAATTTTGAACCTGACTTTTTCTAACATACCTAAGGGTCACCAGTTTCATAGTTAGGTTTTTGGGATTTACGTATGGTGTACGTGGCAGCAGAGGAGTGGGCTTGCTTGCAAAACATAAGTATATTTCCCAAAAGGGTTGCCTAGAACGTGAGCAGCGGAGTAGCAAGGTAAATGTTTCTTGTTCATTTGAGATTGTTTATTCATTGATCAATTTGCAGTTAATTTAATACGCGCGACAGATCATGGGGAGTGCTCCGATGAACTCTTTGGGTTTTGCTGCCTGCGGCTAAATTCCACTACCGTACTTCGCGGAACCTTCTGTCCTTTCATCCTCAACATCTTGATGGCTGCCAGTCTGGTACCGTGCGTTTTAAGCGCAATTTCCTTCCTCGTACGACAAAGATCTGGAACCAACTTCCTGCTGCAACATTTCCTGAGCGGTACAATTTAGGGATCTTTAAAAAACGAGCTTTCCTGTTCTTGAAAGGGCCGGCAACGCACCTGTGATTCCCCAAGTCTTGCAGGTGTCCCTGGGCGATGGTGATTACGTTCCATCAGGGTACCCGTCTGCTCGTTTGCCCCCTCTTATATATATTAAAAAAAAATGTTGTTCTCTACTCTCACCGTTTCTTCATACATTTTGTTGCGTTAACGCACCGTCGACGTCTTTTACGCAGTGTGGCCTTTATTCTTACTACAAGGACCTTAATGACGTCCTAATGCGATTTAATTAAGATTCTTTCTCATTACTCCCATTACTTCCATGCTGGTTTGGGAGCAAAGGAAAAACATAGAATGTACCAGTTGCTTCTCGTCCCGCGCAGATGGTAAAAGCCCATCGAGGAAATGGGCGAGTCTTAGGAATCATGTTATAGGCGATGCGGCTAGCAACCCATCACTATTTTGATTCCCCTTTCCACCTATACGCCTACAATCATGCTAAACGTGGCCTTTAGGTCTTGTTAACTCAGGCTCTGTCTACCCCGTAAGGGATATAGACGTGATTTGTGTGTGTGTGTGTGTGTGTGTGTGTTCTTTCTCATTTTTGACACTTCTAGTGTTGCATCTGACAGCGATCGATCCAACTTTAGTTCGGGATTGAATAGCATTAGACGTCAAGCTAAGGCCCCTGATCTTTATGCTTAGTGTAGGTTTTCGGTCACAAAATTCGTCTCGAACGCGTTTGCGTTAAAATGTCAAACACTATGAGAACAGTTTGTTGCCGTTTCGATCCGCAAGTGGCGCTGCCAATTTTTCCATAGTAATTGAGACCTTTACGTGAACGCGTTCGAGGCGTTTTTATATGCGAAAGCTTACACTAGAGGCTCTGTACGTCTAGTGTAAGTTTTGCAACAAATTTTCGTTTACTTTTCGAAATAGTTAAACGAGCTAACTCATAACGATACGTTTCTTTTCACCGTCACAATAGTATGCGCTCGAACGCTGTTACGTTGTCACGTCGCGGCGCGTATTCCATACAAATTCGGTGAGTTCGTTTCACTTCGCGTTGCGTTTCTCACAGATGTCACTGTTCACTTCGACTGCGTAAGTTCCTCGCGAGTATAAGTTCCAACTGTCACTTTCGTGACAGTTAACGTTCGTGAACGCAGTAGTAAAGTGAGTCACTATGTTTTTACCTAGTGAGAACGCTCTCACTCCTCATATTCAGCAAAAATAAGGTTCAAGTTTCTTTAGCAAATTTATTAACGGTCTAAACGCGGCGCACCAAAGTGCTTGCGATCTTGTATCTCTTTCTTACACATTGTGATGGCTCGCAAATACGTAAGGGAGGTTAATTAAGGAATCAAGCACTTTTTGAACATATTATTATATTTTAAGTCCTTTTTACAAACTACCTAGTTAGTTACTTACATATTTTACATTATGCGCGCACACGAATACTTGTGAACTAAAAAAACGACTTACTGTGCTAACTCCTTAAAAATAAAGCGTAAACGTTCTTAATTACAATTAAATAAAAAGCAAGAAGGAAAAAAGGAAGGGCTCTGTCTACTCCATAAGGGATATAGACGTGATATGTGTATCATATGTATATGTGTGTGTATGTAAAAAGGAAAAAAAAAACAAAAAAGCAATAATGAGGCCTCCCGATCCCGGGGTTCGAACGCGAAATTGAAGAGATGCGTACTCAATATAGACCATCAGGTCATTCGTTGGACCACGGCTACTTTGGCAGGCTAAGTGAATTTGTTAATTGGTATCCGCTACTCTAGTGTCATCTTTTGACATTTATCAAAATTACCCTTTAATTACATAATAATAAGGGCCACGTTGGTCGTTGCTGTGAATGACACCTTCTATACGTACAACTGGGTATATATATTATATTTATACTAAAAAATATGTGTAGCTACAGCGCTGTACGGTAGCAGATATTAGTATCGACCCTACTGCTATTGAAATAAGGCGTCAAATGTGAATGATGATTATGATAAAGTTTACGTACCTACATACTTAACTCAGCCGTCTCAGAACTAGTGAGAAGGCTCTCCCTTCTCATAATTAAGTAAAAATAAGGTTCAAGTTTCTTTAGCAAATTTACTAACGATGCTGCGCTGTGGACTTGTAGTCTAAAAGCGACGAACCAAAATGATCTACAAGTAGGAGGTTAATAAGGAAGAAGGCACTTTTTTGAACATTTATTTTAAGAGCTTTATACAAACTACTTGCCTACCTACATTATATTTTACATTTTGTAGCTCAGCTTAATGTGTGTGAAACAAAAAAAACATATTAATAATAATAATAGGCCCTTACAAATATTGACACATTTACTGTTTTTATGTTACCTAATTGCTACTTCAATAAATGCTACAACACATAGATTATTATTTTTTACTTGTAAAATAAATTATATTTATTCGTTTTAAAGGGTGGGTAGGCTTTGAAAGTGAAAGTCACATATTTGTTTAATTATTTATTAAAAATAAAAATGTAGGTACCTACTTTTTTCTCAGCCTTTTTTGGTCCCATACAGAGTTACTTCTTAATTGAACGGAATAATATTTTCATCCTATATGCCTAACAAGAATTCGCAGCAACCTTTGAACAACCTGGCTAGGCTCTTCTTGAGAACTAAGATGGCTGAATTCCAAGGTAATTTTGATAATGCAGATATGAGGAATCCATCACTATCTTTGATTGCTGCAGACTTCAATGCCTTGAAGAACTTTGTTTCAAAGGCTGCACCAACAGGTGAGCTGCTTATCTCGGTGGGTGGACCAACAAGAGGTGAGGTTGAGGCGGAAAATGTTGCTGATTTATGGATCATTCCTGAGGCTCTCGCTGATATATGAGGAAACTGTTGTGCTGGCAGTGGATATTTGCAAGTGCCTGGTGAAGTGCCATGTGTCTGATACCGAAGTGAGCAGGAGCTTCTGAACTGGGCGTCCTCAGACCGGCAAGAAGCAGCCCATCTTGGTCCACTTCAAAGACGTCACACTCCTGGTTTGGGTGTAGCAGTAACAGCGTTTCTGACCAAACCCCGTTACTACGCATTCATGGCTGCGAGGAAAACGTTCGAAGTGGACAAGTGTTGGATGAGAGATGGTGTCGTCATTGTGCTAGTACTGGATAGTGGCGGCGAGAAGCATCGCATCGTATCACTCACCAAGCTACACGGGATTCCGAATGTCATGCCCGGGGCAGTGGGCTCGTCGGTCATGCCTGCAGAGGCTGCTAACACTGTTTAATAAAGAGTACTAGCGTATTGCTGCGCAGCGGAAGCGGCCCAAGTGAGGCAGGAAGGCCGCGGCATAATTATGTTACACTTCACTTATTTGTCACATTTTTCTTCATGTACTTTCGAGTATTTCATAATGTGTAACTATTAGAGCTGTGAGAAACCGAATGTATTCGGTACTGAGTAACGGGTGCGCCATCCAGTGCGAAGTAACGAAACGTTACTCACGAATGCGTTTCGTTACTCGCACTTTTCGTATGCTTACCTTCACTGTTTCCGTTCACGCAAGTAAGTACCGTTGACGCGTGTGTGTATTGAATTGAAACGTTAAACGCAATACGAATGCGCGCTTTTTCGCCGAATTTAAAAACATAAGTACGTTACAAAGAACGATTTTTGTTCTTGTTTCAATTTGGTTTAAAACATGTTTTATTTTTTTTAATGTTTAATTTCATTCAAAGCAAAACTACTTTTATGTTGATTATCGTTAGAATGTTGTATTATTTTATTGTCAATAAATAATTTTTGACACTTATTTGTTGCTTTTTCATTATAATTGATGCGTAATGTATTGCAATGTCGTACTGTACGCATACGCAATACGACTCAAATCGTTGCTCTAACGTAACATAGTATAGCATGCTGTAAGATGAAAGAAGTAACGAGTAACGTAACGATACGATAGTAACGAGTACTATTTGTTAAAGTAACGAATACATGCGGGTACGTTTTTTTTCGTTACTTTTACACCACTAGTAACTATCTCCTGTATTTGAGCATTATTGTTTTGTATTCTTTACCCACTTTTTCTTGTTACTTTCGCTCTAATACCTCCAAAATATGGTTCCTGTTCTTGCCGGCATTGTTGCATTGCGACATGACATGAGTGACGTTTGTCTGGCTGACAGTTGCTGGGTTTGACGTTTCGAATGTTTCGATCCACTTGAACGTTAACTAACTGGACGCTGTTATGCAATACTGTGTCAACCCACAAAATTTCAAACATCGAGATAGTGATACCATTCGCTTCCTTAGGTAATAAACGAAATCTTTCAAAAGTGTTTTAAGTGACTCAAATCAATTTAGTAGTGAATAATTCAAAAAAACTGTTGACGCATAACCAAAATCCTCTACGGGATAATCTACAATACTGTATCAAGTGCCTTACCACAAATATTCGTGGATAATTGTTTCATCTGTTTTGATAAAAATGAGTTATGAGGCTTGACACATTATTGCTTAATTTGTGTGGATATTTGCCCGAGTGGCAGTAACGGACATTGGCTTAAATAATTAATTAATATAGTGTTTTAATGGCTAGTTGGATAAATACTATTTAGAAAATCAATTTGGATGACATGGTCTACTGCACACATTGAAGGAGAGTTCAAATTTTGCGTATTTTACTGGGTTTTATCAAACCACAATACAATACAATACAATAACTCTTTATTGAACACCACATATAACAACCAAAACAGAAAAAAGGTATACAGAATATTACAAGGTAACAATAGGCGGCCTTATCGCTACAGAGCGATCTCTACCAGGCAACCATAATGGACTGGAGAATAGAACAGATCTGAGCAGGTGGTGCAATTTAGAATATATATATTAATATACTAAGTACTGAAATACGTAATATTATTATACATGAAACACACATTTACAATAAATGGAGATATAAATAGACACATACACACATACCATAAAAAACCACTTGTAAGGTTAACCTTCAAATTTTAAAAACTCATCTTAATTTTAAAACTTTTTTTACATTCAAAAATTGTAAACGTCATTGATTAACGTTTGGTATTCAATATTCTAAATAATCGATTGGTTAGATTCATCAGATCATATTCAAATAGTACTTTGTATCGAATTTTGCAATAATGTTTCAAGGTATTTAAAATGAATCAGGTCATATTCAAGAACTTTTTCTAATTTTGCAATAATGACGTGTCACGAGACAAATCATTATGTCATATAATATTGCTGATTCGACATTTTTCTAAAACCGAATATGCGATTTATTAAATAGGTAATTGTATTTATTTCCAATATTTACAAATGCTTAACATCTTCACAGATCACTTAACTATTATAATACATTTATGAAATCGTCGATTTCTATATTATCAGAGGCCCCCATTTTGAGAAATATGTTGATATCATATTAAAACACGATTTTCTTAAAATGGACATCTTGAGGGTTGGTGTAGTATTGCATAACAGCGTCCAACTTTACTATTGTCGCAGGGAGCTGTCGAATGCGACGAACGTATGTTCACAAAACCGTCATACTCACTGCGTTTCGAAAAACTATTTCGAATGAGTTTCCTCACATCGATTAACGTTACGTTTTTAAGGTTTTTTTTAATTCAAAATGGCTGCCGCTACAGCTGTCAAAGCAAACAGAACAGACTAAAGAATTAAATTGTTGAAGAAATACAGTGAAAAGTGATATTATGATTGATCCTTCCTGCTCTACGCCATTCTAAGCCGCGGAAATCTATTAGTAATCTAAAAAGTGCGAAAAAATTATCAAATTCTTCGGGCGAAATACCAGAACTTTGTTTCATTTCTAACTATGGCGTTCTTACGGACGATCAGGAATTACGCCAAGGATGCTTAAGATCTTCTTCCATTCAGTACTAGTCTCCGCTAGATGCGAAGCTGACAGCAATAGCAAGGATTACTTCATGTGTTTCTGTTACAATACATGCTCGCATTGGATGGTCTCAATGGGGTGAAAAATTTTAAACAGCTTTGTTTTATCATTGTAACCTAACCACATACTATTTCTGGCACATTGTAATTTTGTTTATATTTATACTACCTACTTAAATAACATTTACAATTATGATACCAATCAGATAAAATTGTCATTTCCATTTTTCAATCCCTTAGCAAGTGGCCTGCTTTGCTTGACTAATAGATAATCCGGCCCTATAGGTATAAAGTTAGATATGTTGTGTTGTAAGAAATAAATAAATAAATGTCATGTCATGAGGAAATTAATTAATAATAAACAACACTACAGTAGAACCCTCCAATAAGCTAAGATAGATATATTATGATTTGTTAAAAAGAAAAACATTTTTAATGCAAGCTTTTTTACTCATTGTTGACTGTAGGTACTTGCATTTTTATCCTAAGCATGTGTACCAAATGTTGAAGATTTCCCTCTTGCGGAGGCGGTCCTGGTTTAGAAAATTTCAGCCGAATTGCTTGAAGACATCTGCTTCAATTGAAAATTGAGTTGCAAGATTCCACCCATACAACCATACATACATTTATTGCAAATTAATTAAAAACTTGTACCTATTCCCTTGTTACGTTAGGCCGTCTACCCCATAAGGGATAAAGACGTGATTTATGTGTGTGATTGTACCTAATAAAAAATTATGAATGTATTTCAATAAATTGCCAATGCCAATGCATGACATGAGTACCTACTGTGTTGTAATGTGTATTAGGTCATTATTATTATTCCTTATAGATTTGGATGAGGCACATGGCAACATGGCATAAATGTAAGACAGGTATATAACTCAAGTGTAAGCCACTTTAATTTCGTTATTTTTCATAGGAATATTATGTAAACTCAAACCATGTTAATAGTAAGGGTAAGACATTGTAACTAACAAATCATAATGGATGCTGACTTTGGTCTGAATAAAAATTATTTTGTTTTCAGTTCAATTCTTTTAATTTTTCTATATTTTATGTCGCAGGGATTTAAAATATACTACTAGATTGTCAATGCAAGATCTCACAGCTAATCTAATCTAATCCTAATCTAGGGATCCCTACGGATACACTTCGACCCATTCGTGGATCTTTTGTGTAATTACCCCTCCTTCGCACTATTCCATCGCTTTTACCACCTCATTCCGAGATCTCACAGCAAGTATTTTAAATTTCTAAATATATCAAGCACCATGAAAGCAATAACTAAATGTTATTCAATATGTCCATGCATGTATGTATAGCTGTCTGGAATATAAAGTGCACAGTAGACAATATGTGGTCTTATTGCTTAATAGCAATCACTACCAGACAACCAATAAGACAGAAATCCCAGACTTGAAAATTGTCACAAAATTGGCACAGTATGGGCCGTTTCACCACTCTGTTAAGTTCCAGTTATCTTTAGTGTCAGTTGTTATCTATGATGACATCTCTTTCTCTTGTCTGTTTCGTGGTAGATAAATAGAGATGGAATCTAAGATAACAGAAACTTAACATAGTGTGGTGAATCAAGCCCCAAAGTCATAATGATTGTCCTTTAAATTAAATGAACCATCACTATGATATTTACTGTAAAAACGGTTCACAGTGAGTCAAGAATTGGTTCCACAGTACACAGAGAAGAGCAAAACAAACAAAACTTAATAAGCACACGGTTAAATAAAAATAGGCAACAACATTTATTTTGGTGTAGGTATTATTTTAATATTGCTAATTTAGTGCAGTGGCATATAAATGGGGTTGCAGGATGGGCAAAATGCCATTGGTCTTCAACTCTCAACTCTCCACCTGATGAATATAGAATGGGCCTCAGTCATAGTTATGAAATGTTATTGCAATTTTTTATGCCAACTTCTATCTGAACGATTTGACGAACATCTGAATATCTAAAATAATCTGAAACAAAATCCATAAAATAATTAGTTTAATGAAAATCTCTTTTGTATCTACAACTTGCAGCCATTCTCAGAAATGTTCATTAATATGCAACTTAAACTCATACGTTTTTTGAGTTGTTTGTAAAGAAAAGATATTGATAGATGTATAGACGTGATTTATTTACGTATGTATGTAAAGTATGTTAGACCAAGTTCTGTTGTTTTAAAGAAAATAAGGCATCAGGCCAACACACGAACCTTTTCTTTGAGGTTAGTTCTGCAACGATGCAGCCTAGCCAGTTCTTCTTAATTCGTATGTTCAACTCTGAACGATGGTCATCTTTATTCTGTTTGTTATGCTTCCTTTTATTGTACTATTTTTCCAAGTACAACAAACCAATTCTCACTCATTAAAGTGACACAAATAATACAACAAATAATAATTCAATTCAATTCAAATTTAGGAAAAAGTTAAACGTCAAACGTCAAAAGATATCAATAGTGTTGCCAGTGCCCATCTTTCAATTGCCGAGTTCAATGAAGATCTTTCTTGAAAGATTTAAAGTTCCAATATTACGGTGTACATTATCGCTTACCTACTACATAATAGCTTTTAATTACTATTGGCTCAGTATAGATTTATATTAGATTTATTTATTTACTCAACAAAAAATATATTGTATAAAAACATCCATGCTGATTTGGAAGCAAAGAGAAAACATAGAATGTACCAGTTGCTTCCTTCCCGCGCAGATGGTTAAAGTCCATCGACGGAATGAGCGAAAATCATAGGAATCATGTTATAGGCGATGCGGCTAGCAACCCATCAGTTTTATGGTTCCGCTTTCCACCTATAGGTACGTCCACAGTGTCATAGGTCTACAACCTTAGGCTCTATCTATCCTGTAAGGGATAAAGACGTGATTTGTGTATGTATGTATAAAATCATGCTTGTCACAAATATAAGTATTTCTGATGAAATCGTCAAAATTAATAATAATAAGAACATAACTCAAGTATTTATAGCGGAAGTCTGTTACAGTTTTTTTTTGGTTGAACTAGAAACATTACGATTTGCAGTACCTAGTAGACTAAATTAAAAAATAAGTTTAAAAAATACACAGCATAATATAATTTAAATGATATTTTTGTTAGAATTATTAGAATTTAGTAAGAATTAATATAAATTATTAACAAAAATGCCGTGATAGTCTAATGGTTTGACCTGTGGCCTCTCAAACAGAGAGTCGTGAGTTGGAATTCTGAGCTCGCACCTCTAAGCTTTTCGGAATTTATGTGCAAAAATACATTTGAAATTTGCCATGATTTTTCCGGTGAAGAAATCCTGAGGAAACCTTGCACACATCTGCGAAGAAATTCAATAGTGTGTGTGAAGTTCCCAATCCACACTGGGCCCTCGTGGGAACTATAGCCCAAGCTCTTCAATAAATGGAGGAGGCCTATGCCAAGAGGCACGCCGAATTACGTGATTTTATCTATAAACAAAAACAGTGACGACAACATATGTACTGAAAAATTGTAGCGAATTCGGAATAACAGGGCTTTTCGGTTTAGTAAAATGTCGTGAGTTTTCAATCCGCACTGGGCCCTATCCTATAGCAAAATTCCTCTCATTCTGAGAGGCCTGAGCGCCTGTGCCCGGCAGTGGGCCGTATATAGGCTGGAAAGATGATGATTATTATTATTACAAATATAAATTAATATACTACAATAATAAAATATCTGTTAAGACTCATAAAAATATTTTTTTTATACGACAAGGAAGGCAAACAAGCAAGTGAGTCACCTGATGGTAAGCAAGCAAGTAATTTTATCTCAATTATTGGTTTACATTTAGATTTATTTTTTTGCTTAGCATGATACCTACGTTATAAATAAAAATAACACAGTTTTAAACATAAATAAAATAGTAATAATAATTATAATAACTGAAATTAAAGGAAGTACCAATGTTTTAAACAATAAACGTTTCTTATTTCTAATTATGAAATCACGGTAATTGCTTTAGAATTGGCAACACTGATTGGAACTTAAGATAGACCGTATGGCAAACGCGCTCGATGAGTTCCGCGTTAACGTATTCGAAGGTGAGCGCGTTCACGAAAACTTATATACTCGCTGTCTTTGTTGTGCAAACTTTCCGCTGGTGGCGCTGTTCACGTTTTCATAGTAATTGCTATTTTAACGCAAACGCGTGCGAGACGTATTTTGGGACTGAAAACTTACACTAAGCATACTGTAGGCTTATTACCTAGCTCGCTCGCAATCGCCATCGTGTTCATTTTGACAGTTCATGTATGGGCTGACAATTGGCATCGGAATCAGCTAGCTGTCACATTCATACAAGAACTGGCAAAATGAACACGATGGCGATTGCTAACGAGTTAGGTAATATTTAGCTACCGAACAACGGCTGAATAAAAACAAGTAGTGTCTTCTTCAACCTCGACATTGGCAGAATCATCGACAGTATCGATGGAGCTAGATTTTTAAAAATTGAATTGAGTTAGGTAATAAGCCTACAGTTCTGTTTGAAGCTTGCTGATTCACATAAATATAATATTTTTAGGGATAATGAAATAAATGAAGTCAAAACTGCTATTCTTATTGAATTTAATAATTTTAACAATAGTACTTTAGGAATAATTAATAACTAATATGGAGAAAGCACTTTCTAATCACGAATGATACGTCCGTCCTATACCAAGCTCCCGATACGAATGCCCGGTCCGAATGAGCTCCGTGCCCGCCGTGGACTTGGTGGTGGCGGAAGTAACTGACAATCTGCCAAATCAGCGCCACAGTGTTGCCAGTCTTGTTTATTCCTTATACGGCCAATTCTGACATC
Organism: Pandemis corylana; assembly: GCA_949127965.1. Taxonomy (NCBI): domain Eukaryota; kingdom Metazoa; phylum Arthropoda; class Insecta; order Lepidoptera; family Tortricidae; genus Pandemis; species Pandemis corylana. Next base: position 15,450,740 of record OX421858.1, on the reverse strand, counting down.
CTGACGTCCTCGACAGGGCCTTTTTCGCGGCTTGCTTCCATGTCGCGAGCTGGTTCAGCCGTCGCAGCCTCATTGCTCGGTCCAGCTGATGCTTCGGTAGTTGACGACTCGATAAAAGGCGTCTCAGATTCTTCAGAGGCTAGAACATAAAAGCAAAGTATTAAGTAACCACCTAAAAAGCCAGCTAAGATTTAGGATGATGTACTTGTAGACTGGAAGTTACTAAACTAGTTTTAAGCAATAGCAATATCCAAATAGGTAGCATTGGAAGCTTAGATATTAAGGTAGCAGATCTTTAAGTGACAGTACATGAAACAAGTATTGCTTAATGTGTGAAGTCTGGGTGGGAAATGAAAATATTACGTGAAAATCTGTTCAAAAGTTAAATTTCACTCTTTTACTACCTAACAAGCTGGCATAGGCACATAGTTAGCTTATCACACTTGTTATTAGTAAAAACGATAACTGCTGACATAGGCACAATGTTTGCGTATCACACAGTTGATCGGAAGTTTTGCTACTCGCAATAACTGCTGACATAGGCACAATGTTAGCGTATCACACAGTTGATCAGAAGTTTTTCTACTCGCACTGCTGGCATAGGCACAATGTTAGCATACCACACAGTAAATGAAAGCATCTTTAACCCAATACTGTTGGCATAGGCACAATGTTAGCATACCACACAGTAAATGAAAGCATCTTTAACCCAATACTGTTGGCATAGGCACAGTGTTAGCATACCACATAGTAAATTAAAGCATGTATAGCCTTACACTGCTGGCATAGGCACAAAGTTTGCATACCACACAGGACGAAGTCATTATATTGCTGGCATAGGCACACTGTTAGCATACCACACAATATTAATGAAAAACTTACATTCAAATAGTGCAGAACACGACTCAGGAGTCCATTCTCCTCGCCACGGCACCATAAACTGGGCAGCAGCACAAGTTGTCTTCCCGTAAGATCCGGCCAGCAGCTTCAGCTCGTATCGGTCGTTCTTCAACAGCTTTGTGACGCGATATGGTCCGCGCATACCTGGATCTAATTTACCTTGGGACTGAGAGTATTTAATCACAAACACAAAGTCATTTACTTTAAATACTCTAGGCGGTCGTCGGTCTTTGTTAACATATTCGTCTTGTGCTTCTTTGTTTTGTCGTAACCGTTCGGCCGTCCTTTGCCTTGTCATAGTCCTAAGTGATTCTCGATTTTTACAAGGCACCTCCAACGCGATGTCGCGTATAAGGGCGCGAACGATGGGAGTCGTCGTCTCGGAACCAATCAACAAATTTAAAGGGGACACTTGGGTAGTTTTTTGTTTGGTTATGTTCAAAATTAATTGCAACCTCCAAAGCTCATCCGACCACTCAGACTTAGTATGATTTGCCTCTATGCGAAGCATGTTAAGAACCGTACGCACATATCGCTCCACCTGAGCATTCGAGTGGTGCATTTCGGGAGTGATGTGGTAGATTTCGCAGCCTAGTTTTGAAACCCAAGTAGTAAATTCACTAGATTCGAACATGCGTCCACGATCCACGACCAATAATTTCGGGGTTCCAAATAAAGAAATTGCATTGTTAAAAACCCGCATAAGTTCAACAGTATCTTGGCGGTAAATAGCATACAGCAACGAGTACTTAGTGAAAGCATCAACTAATACAAGAATGTGCTTATACCCTTTCGATTCAGGCAAAGGGCCTAATACGTCGAGGTGAACCGTATGAAACGGATCGTCAGGTTTGAACCACGAATTAATCGGTTGAAATGGTGCACGCGGTACACGCTTACAGGACAAGCAAACAATGCAATGAGAAATGTATTTAACCACGAACTGTCTGAGGCCGGGAAACCAGAAATGTTTTAAAATGAGGTCTACGGTTTTGTCAGCATTAACATGGCTGTGTTCGTCATGGAAGACTCGAAGTAAGCTTAAGCGATGCCCCTTAGGTACGAAACACAGAAGGCGAGGCTCTTCACCAGTAGGTGAGTATTTGTAATAGAGGATGTCGTTACGCCTTACGTATCGATTAGAGTCTAATTTACCCTCATTAAGTAAATCTAAAAGTTTGTTCGTTTCGTCGTCGGCCGACTGCGCGATCTGAGCCCAATTGCGAGGCTTGGTTACATTATTAACGATGGGGTTACGACTTAAATAGTCAGCATGTGACAATAAAACGCCTTTGCGATATTCTATCTCGAAATTAAAATCTTGTAGGTAGATCCACCACCTAGCAACCCTTGGCAAAAGATCTTTTTTGAACTGGGTAGCCTTTATCGCATTACAATCCGTGATAATTTTAAACTTAAGTCCTAACAGGTAATGCCGAAAATGTTGGAGGGCTTTCACAACGGCTAACGTTTCAAGCTCATATGAATGATAGCGCGATTCGGCACCCTGAGCAACTTTACTAAAATACGCGACTACCCGTTTTTGCCCGTCCTTATGCGTTTGCAAAAGCAGTGCACCGTAGCCAGCGCTGCTAGCGTCGGTATGCACTTCAGTTGGCAATTGTGGATCAAAAATTGCTAGGATTGGCTCATTCGTAAGACAGCTAATAATCTCAGTACGAGCTAGCTCTTGCTCAGGACCCCAAGTAAACTCTACGTCCTTTCGTGTTAAACGTGCTATGCACGCGGTTTTTCTAGCAAAATCAGGAATATAGCGCCTAAAGTAACCCGCCAGGCCGAGAAACTGTCGGACCTGTTTTACGTTTTGGGGGATAGGGGCCTTAACTAATGCCTCAATTTTACTTTTAGATGGTTTTACTACACCGTTGGAGATTATTCGTCCCAAGTACTCTACCTCGGTACAAAGAAAAGAGCACTTTTGCACGTTTATAGAAAACCCTGCCCGTGTAAGGGTATCAAGTACATCGCGTAAAAGTTCGAGTCCCTCGTCTATATTCGAACTTAAAAGCATCACGTCATCAATATAGACCACTACCGTACCTAATTCAATAAACTTTCGCAACGTATTCGAAATAATCCGCTGATATACTACTGGCGCGTTAGCCAAACCGTAAGGCATTTTAAGATATTCGTAATGGCCCTCGCTCGTTACGAATCCCGTATATTTAATAGAGCACTCATCTAAAGGGATTTGATGGAACCCGCTAGCCATGTCCAACACCGTAAAAAACTTGCTTTTGCCCAGTCGGTCTATGTGATCGTCAATTAAGGGTAAGGGGTACCTATCCTTAATTGTAATCTTATTTAACGCACGGAAATCAACACACATGCGGTCTGTGCCATTCTTCTTTTTGACAAGCAACACAGGACTAGCGTATTCCGATTCAGAGTCGCGGATAATGCCCTTCGACTTAAGGTCACGCACTATTTCGTTAACTTTCTGCTTTTCATCGAACGACATTTTATAAGGGCGATAGCAAACGGGCGAGTCACTATTAAGTCGTATTTGCATACTACCCGTGGTAACAGTCGACGTGGCGGTACCAGCTATCATGGACTCTGAGAAACTGTTAACTACATGTAAAAGTTTTTCGCGATCATTTCCTATCAAAGATGTTTTCACAGGTAAAGGATGCTTATCTAACTCGACTGTTGCCACGTTAGACACAGAATGATCACGTGTAAGTATCTGCAGATTTTTTGTTCGGACAAAAGTAACGCCATCTCGGTTTAAAACGTCGGTTCCGATAATAATTGGCGCGTTCATACATTCGCTGGGTACAACAAGCAAATCTACCTCCAATGTAATTTCGCTAAACTCAACCGGTAGCGTTACATACGAAGATACCTTTGTAATAGACGTGCCTACCCCCTTAAGTTCGCAAAATATAGGTTTCTTAGCACATGAAAAATGATTTACAACGGAAGAAGATATTAGCGAAACGTCTAAAGCTCCAGTATCTATTAAAACATCTGTAGGAATACCTTGAATGACCGCAGTTATCACATCGCTCTTTTGACACTCATTCGGGGCTGAACAAAAGCTAACGTTCTTAGGATTTCGTGATTCCGACCGCTGCTTAGCAAAACAACCACTCGCATCATGACCGTTTTTCTTACAAAAGGAACAACGATCATTTTTTTTAGCAGGAATATCTTTAGATGCTTCGTTTTGCTCCTTTTTAAAACGTTTTGGACAACCCGGAGCCTTGTGTCCCGGTTCACCACACGTAAAACATTTAATAACGTCTTTTGGCGTAACAACTGCTGGTCGTTTAAAGTTATTTTTGAAATTAGGGTTTCGATCCTGCCTATTATTCGTAGGACGGATTGATCGTGATGTATGAACTGGCTTGACAAACGTCGATAAAAACGAGACAAGTTCGTTGGGAGACAAATTTGCATTCGTCGCACATGCTTTTACGTGGGGGTTTTTAATACCCCTAACTACGATTGCCGATATCAAATCATCGCTTAGACCTTTCACAACCTTTAATCGCAATAGGGATCGCCTAGCATAATCCGCATAAGTCTTGAATTCGTCAGAATCAGTGTTCATTACGTCATAAAGAATACCCGCAATATCAATTTTTTTCACGCACAAAGCTTTAAAATCGCGTTTAAAATTGGACCACGTGCGATCCGTAGTGACCCAATCGCCTAACCACGTGCTTGCATCACCTTTTAAACATGTCCCAACACGGGACAAACACTCACTATCGTCCCATTTATTACACGCTTGCGCCCTGTCTACCTCTTGGAACCAGGCGTCAACGTCATGCACGTTAGGATCAAAATTAGACACGTAATACCGCTGCGTATGCACTGATTTTAACGAATTTATAGCATCGACTATTTTATCGGTAGAATTCTCGACTGGTAACGTCCGAGGAGAAAGTAAGGGTGGCGTTTCGGAACGCAACGCAGACGATTCTCGGTTCTCCAACGCACTTAAACGTGACACTATTAGTTCTAAAGACTCGCGGACACTATTTGATTTCGACGAACCACTACGACGCCTGTGCCTATGTTCATGTTTACGCCGCTTACGGCTTCGACTACGACTACGACCGTTAGTGTTCTCCATATTAAGTTGATTGCAATTCAAACGAAACAAAAGTGAAGTTAATGTAACACTGGATGGAAAGCAAAGCGCGTAGTTTGATCCCACGATTGATTTTAGGGATAATGAAATAAATGAAGTCAAAACTGCTATTCTTATTGAATTTAATAATTTTAACAATAGTACTTTAGGAATAATTAATAACTAATATGGAGAAAGCACTTTCTAATCACGAATGATACGTCCGTCCTATACCAAGCTCCCGATACGAATGCCCGGTCCGAATGAGCTCCGTGCCCGCCGTGGACTTGGTGGTGGCGGAAGTAACTGACAATCTGCCAAATCAGCGCCACAGTGTTGCCAGTCTTGTTTATTCCTTATAATATAATTATTGTCTTGTCCGAAGCAACCCCAACTATTCTGCGACACATATTTACGACGCCGTCCGTAATTGATATAAAACTATCTAGAATAGATACATTCCCTTTTAATGGGCTATAAAACTTTTATGAACCGATATGTTGATCGTGAAATAATTTTAATGGTGACCACCACGACCTAGCCCCGTCCTGCGACATATACACTTGACCACCACTAGCAACCTTAAAGCTAGTGGTATAACGATAGTTTTCCCATGATTTAGAGCCACATACAAGTGTCGTCAAGATATATAAGTGTTTTTCTGAAGACAAAATAATTCGTTTTACGAGCAGATCATCCGAATGCTGCTGTTAATATTGTCAAGCCAATTAATGGATGTATGTGTGTTTTACGGTTTACGGCCGGTTGTTAAATTAGAAATTAATTGTTACGGTTTTGTAAACATGTTGGACGAGAGAATAATTTTCTAAGTGTAAGCTTAAGACCTTAACATCGTGGGACGATTTACACTAATTGATCCATACTTAAACTACATACATACACAACACATACATACATATATCACGTCTGTATCCCTTGCGGGGTAGACAGAGCCTTAGGTAACAAAACGTTGAGGCCACGTTTAGCATGATTAAGGGCGTATAGATGGAAAGGGAAATCAAAATAGTGATGGGTTGCTAGCCGCATCGCCTATTACATGATTCCTAAAACTTTCACCCATTCCCTCGATGGGCTTTAACCATCTGCGCGGGAAGAGAAGCAACTGGTAAATTCTATGTGTTTTCGTCACTCCCAGACCAGCATGGAAGAAATTCTTAAACTAAGCACAGCTAAAACTATATTAGCTGGATGAAACAGGTCTTTAATGCAAGTAGCATCTTCCTTCTCTCTCTTCGTGGCATCTTGAATCAAAAGCGTTGTAATGACAGCACAGCGCACGCGCGGCCCAGCTGCTCCCGCGCCACTTCCTCTGATCTTTGACTCGGCCAATTGTCCGCATCTGCCGTCTTAAGACACGCGTTGACCCGACCAATCCAACCTGGCACCCCCTATGTTCTCCAATCAAAGTAAACACCCGAGAAGCGGGGAAGCTCAACTTACAACGGACTGGACATAGTCTCACAATGTTACACTTGCCGCTGATTCCAGATTTGTTTTAAACACGTGACGAGCACGGACTTATTCACCGACCGCAAAGTAAAGTTAGTAAGGAAATTTGTTACTCAATTCCTTGTTGTCACGAGGTTATGAATTGAAGTGGTTCGCGATCAACTAGCAGCTTCCGCTGCGTCAGCTGTTTATATCGAAAAGGTGCGTCAAATAAGTCTTTATCTCTCATAGAGGACAAACTTTGACAGTGTTGACACGTCAGTAACGTCACAACACAAGAATGATTAGGAACAAAACAGTTTTCCCATAATGTTTGCGAGACAAGCTAAATTCCCGGGAAGAAAGGCAAGGTTTTATGATGACAAGAAACAGGACCTAAAATACCCAAAAACAATTTTACAGAGCATTGACAATCCACAGCGCATGGCCAAGGAGAGCTCACGAGCAAGACTCATCAGTCAATTGGTCGAGCCCCAAGACCCAATGCCCAGGGAATTTAGCTCTTACTTTCTAGGCGACGAGGACACCAGCGATCCAACTTACCTAGTGACTTCTCATGCAAACGACATACCAATGCAGTCACCCGTAGTGCCTACTTATCCATTAGTCCAAACACTTCGCTGGAACCCTTACGTAGAAACATCCGCAATAGCAGAATGCGAGAGCCAAGTGCAATTTGACTCAAGGAGAGAAACATACAACGTTGCAACGCACAAGTTCACATGCAAATGCAGGAACTGCACCAATGAACGTTGCCCATCCAAAACGCAGTCTCGCCAGTCAGAAAGGGACAACATCATGACATTCTGCGACAAATGCACCATGACCTTGAAGCTGAATAGCGCGGGTTGCGGCAGCATGACTCCCATATCGTGTACTCCTATAATCTCCGAAGTTTCAGTCACGTCTTCCGACGTCGCTGTTCGGGATACCATGAGTCGAGTGCCTTATCACTGTCCAATGCCGCGACGCCTTCACCCGTCATCTTCGAGACATCATGTGGACAGCCACTGCGTTCCACCAATTTTGAAAAAGCCGGTGCTTCAGTCTTCTTACTATAGTCAGTATGATAATGCTAGATGCCCAATACTAATAGACATGGAAGCTGAGAGGGATATCCCTGAACCATGCTACCCTGACTCTCCATGTTGGAAGAATAACAAAGAACGAGACCAATTGTGTGCCAGGAAATCTGGAAGGACTTTGTACAACGAAGGTATTTTAGAGGAAGGGGAGGATTTTGAGCCGTGTTATCCTCGTCGGAGGTCATCGAGTGTCAAACGCGAGAAGAGTAGAGTATCGTTCAGCTCTCTCCTCAACAAATTTGATGATGATGAGACAGTCATTCCACATTCGCATAGGCATGACTCGAAGTACCATTACGCATGCTTGGAGCAACCATTCAAGATGCGTCATAGAGACAACGACGAGGACCGGCGGGGGATGGTGGCCAGTCCCAGGGTTACCAGGAGATGTTTCCAGAGCGTGCAGCATGGCAAGCCTACCTCCTACGTATTACCTAAACGAGTGCTCACCTCAAACCCCGATTATAACATTGAAAAGTTTCTCCAACATAACTGCTGTAGAATGCAGAAGCCGAAGAAAAAGAAGTGTTTAAAATTTTTCAAATAATTTGAGGTGTTTTTTGGTGCGCAAGTCTGGCGTCGAGGTGTGTTTCTCAGTGTTTGAGATAAAGATGTTTCTTACTGTATTATTTTGAAGCCTGTCTGCAGCGATTTAGGTGCTTTTATATAACGTCACAAATAAAAAGAAGCAAACTAACACACTCTTTTATTTAATACTATCAACTCGACCCCGCTTCGCACGGTTGCAATCAGTGTTTCTCTACTATATATTCCATGCTGGTTTGGGAGTAAAGAAAAACATAGAATGTACCAGTTGCTTCTCTTCCCGCGCTGATGGTAAAAGTCATCGAGGGAATGGGCGAAAATCTTAGGAATCGAGATATATTTAGGCGATGCGGCTAGCAACCCATCATTATTTTGATTCCGCTTTCCACCTATACGCCCACAATCATGCTAAATGTGGCCTTTAGGTCTTGTTCCTTGAGAGGCGCCGTCTACCCCGTAAGGGATAAAGACGTTAGATATGCATGTATTACACATCAACCTTTCTCTTGAATCACTCTATCTATTAAGAAAAACTGCATCGAAATCCAAAAGATCTAAGCATAAATAGGGTCAGACGGACAGTTCGATTAAACTAACACGACCTGTTGAAGTATAAGTCGTCATTTTAAGCATGTCAATATACCTACCTTTCCAGAAACCTAGCTATTTAAACCATATTTCTTCTTCTTCTTATTTGTGGCGTATCAAGTCGCTATAGCGACGGCAACTTCGCCAATGTCAAAGTAACAAAAATATAATTAAAAAATCTTGTGACAAAATGTCGGCAACGTTGTACGGTAATGGTCAAAGACCCCCTCCCCCCTGTGGGGTTCTTAGCCAACGGTCAATGATATCCTTCAGAAACTGCAAGAAATCATTAGCCGTTGCCCAGGGTGCACCGGGCCAAGCACTGCTCTTCCCCCCGGACGAATCCAAAAACGAACCGCAGCTATTGACCATATGCGGAGGTAACCCGACTCGCACCCCTTAAACTAATAAATTTTGCTCAAAATTTAGAAACTACCTACATTGTAAAACATGATCTTCGTTATAATCGAGCCTCATACGTATGTAACACCTTAACCCTCATTAAACTACTAACTTGTCGAAGTGAAAACTTTAATAAGTAGGTAGTTTAGTAGTCTAACAGCAGCGTTGTGTACTTTTTGGGATGGGTAGTTAGTAGATTAATGCCGAGGCCTAGGAAGGAGCTATTAATAATTGCTGGATGAGTAACTTGTTTAAAAACACGAACCGCAGGTGAGTGTTTTTTAAAGTTACAAATCCAATGCCATTGCTCTTTTAGCTGAGGCAGGTATAATGTTTTTCTCAAACATTGAGAGGAAAAGAAAATAAATTTTGCACTACACTTCCTCGCAACTTACGTGGTTTTCACGTTCCCGCCTGTTTTCTTAACTTTTTTTTTGTGTCATCTGTCACCGTAAGCTATTTGAGATATTGATAAAAACGTTAGACTCAAACAAAACGTGCCCTCGGCCATCGACTTGGCTGTATGACAATGTTGTTCATTATTCCATAGTCTCTTTGACTTAAAAAAGTTAAAAACAAATGAAAAACAGTCCGACAATCCGATTTATGGTCAGAAAATCGCGCCTGCAATGTAATTCGGCCGTCAACAAGGCCCTTCGTGTTCTGTTACATAGAATACAATGACGACATTTACGACAATGTTTGACTTAATATATCGCGTTGTCTGACACTTGGTGTAAGGTTATCAGCTGTGCAAGAGGCTAACAGGCCGGCAGCTGCGGAGAAAGTCCTGATTGGATAATCTGGTTGCAATTGCGGCGCGGGCGCACCAGAGGCACGGAACTTTACCATTCAGAATAAGTGACACTAAATTAAAAGTGTATAAAGTAAAGTGTAAAAGGTTCAGGCATTAGTTTGCGGAGGTCCATGTTAAAATGATCTCGAGTGGCAACCCACGAACTGGAAGGCGCAGTGTTGGCCGGCCTCCCACTAGGTGGACCGTTCATCATCATCAGCCAGAAGACGTCCACTGTTAAACAAAATCCTCCCCCTTAGAACGCCACAATGAACGACAACTGGCCACCTGAATCCACCGGTTTCCCCCAACTTTCACGTCGTCGGTCTACCAAGTGGGAGGGCTGCCAACACTGCGTCTTCCGGTTCGCGGTCGCCAGTCACCATTCGAGAACTTTTCTCCCCGGTTGTCTGTTCTACTAGCGATTATCTAGTAATTTTCTCTATGTACCTGTTTTATATGTTGTTTATTATGTACATACATACATAAATCTAAAGTCCATGTTTAGCATGATTGTGGGCGTATATGTTGAAAGGGGAATAAAATTAGTAATGGGTTGCTAGCCGCGTCGCCTATAACGTGATCCGTAAGATTGTCGCCCATACTCTCCATGGGCTTTTACCATCAGCGCGGGAAGAGAAGCAACTGGTACATTCTGTTTTCTTTACTCCCAGATCGGCATGGAAGATGTTTATTATGTGGTGTTCAATAAATAATCATTGTATTGTATACATTTTCCATTTTGTAATGCTTTTACATACATACATACAAACATAAATCACGTCTTTCTCCCTTACGGGGTAGACAGCATGCTTTTTGTGGGAGTATAGTAGGTGTATGTATAGATTAGAGATGATAATGATATTGTAAGAGTCCAAAGGTTGGCGGCGCGTGCGCAGAGGGCCGGCACGCGCGCCCGCGCATCGCAATCTGCACTCGTTTGTTTGTCTCTGCTCCCGTAGCTCCGTAACTCACGAGGGTCCGGTAATGCGCGCAACTAAGCTCTTTGTTATACAATGTATACTTTATCTACACACAATAATATCATCTTCCATGCTGGTCTGGGTAAAGAAAAAACAACTTTGCGGGTGGTAGGGCCTTGTGCAAGGTTCGTCCGGATCGCTACCACCATCTTACTCGCTAATCCTGCCGCTAAGTAGCAGTGCTTGTACTGCTGTGTTCCGGTGCGGAGAGTAAGACAGCCGGGGAAATTACGGGCACAAGAGGCATTTCATCTTAATCCTCTAGGTTGGCAACGCATCTGCAATCCCTCCGGGGTTGCGGGTGTCTATGGGCAGTGGTGATCACTTACCATCAGGTGACCCACTTGCTCGTTTGCCTTCCTATTCACATAAAAAAAAAAAAAAAAAAAAAAACATAGAATTTACCAGCTGCTTGTCTTCCCGCGCAGATGGTGAAACGCCATCGAGGGAATGGGGGAGTCTTAGGAATTATGTTATAGGCGATGCGGCTAGCAACCCATCACTATTTTGATTTCTAAACGTGGCCTTAAGGTCTTGTTACCTTAGGCCCTGTCTACCCCGTAAGGGATAAAGACGTGATATATGTATGTATGTATGTATAATAATATCATGAGTGCTCTAAAATGCATTCAGAATCCGTAGGAAATGACCAGCACTATTACACCCTTACAAAAATCTGTACTTTAATGTTATTACAATACAGTTTTTATTAATTACATACATACATAAATCACGTATTTATCCCTTACGGGGTAGACAGGGCCTAAGGTAACAAGACCTTAAGGCCACGTTTAGCATAGTTGTAGGCGTATAGGTGGAAAGGGGAATCAAAATAGTGATGGGTTGCTAGCCGCATCGCCTATAAAATGATTCCTAAGATTTTCGCCCATTCCCTCGATGGGCTTTTACCATTTGAGCGCGAAGAGAAGCAACTGAAACCTTCTATGTTTTTTCTTTGCTCGCAGACCAGCATGGAAGTAAAATAAAATATAAATATAATAATGGAAGTAAATGTTTTATTAATTGATTGTAATAATGCTTGGCATTTGCCTGCTGGTCCTGAACCCATCTTAGAGTACTTATGATGTGTGTGTAGATAATAGTAGATTAATGCCGAGGCCTGGGAAGTAGCCAATTGCTGGACGAGTAACTTGTTTAAAAACACGAACAGCAGGTGAGTTTTATTTATTTTGTAAATGATAACAAAACTATTTAAAATATAAACTAAGGCTACCTTAAAATAACTTAGTAAAATAAGACTTAGGTTAAAAATTAAAATAAATTTGGCCCCTTAGGTGGGGTCCCCATCACGCAGGCGGCAATCCCGCGTTGTATCGCAATTGCGAGTCTTTGTGCGAGAAAGCTGCCGCGCGAGGGTCGTCTGTTGTCTCCCTCAGGCGTTTGCTTATATCTTTGTAGAGCCCAAACAGGTGAGTGTTTTTGAAAGTTACGAATCGACCGACCTGAACAGTTTTTTTTTTACTAAAACTTATCGAAGAAAATGTTTAAAGCAGATCTCTAAGCACCACAACGATCCCGCCAGCTGAGCCACTCCCACTCATTTGGGTATAACTCAATTAAATTCCCGCATAGTTAAATTAACTTATATAATTATGTTTCTAACACCAGGGGGCGCTATCTCGCCATCACTGGGACTTCCTTATCAGTTATGGTGACCATGGTTTGAATTAGAAGAAACGGTAGAAAAAACGGCGAAGGGCATGTCGGAATATTGTGATGGGTTCTGACCTGAATATTGTTCACAGGGGGATTTTATAATCTCTTTAGACAACCTATCCAAATGTAGGGGTTATTATAGACGTAAAAACTCACTGGTACCAAACGTGGAACAAAGTAGTCTCTGCCTAGCCCTGTGGGAAAGAGGCGTGACGGTATGTATTAACCCGTCAAGGGTCCAAGCGACTACAGTAGTCTCTAACTTTTTCGGGCGGGAAATGTCCTAGTCACTGCTGGCCAGGTCTTCCTCCCTTGGAAGAGCCAGCGACAACTGGCTATATATGCTTCTCGCTCCCTCTTTAAGCCTCCCGCCCGAAAAAGTTAGGGACTACTGTAGTCGCTTGGACTCTTGACGGGTTAAAGCATTGTATCAGCGGAAATTTATTTGGTGGCTGGACAAGCCTATACGGGAGCGGCATATTCTACCGCACAACGGGCATGTGAAAGACACCGATTTTGAAGGGACATCTACACGTGCTCTGGTCCTCGCTAAACCCTGAAACCAAGCTTGTTCATGCGCTTGTCGTCTATTCCTCGACTCCTCCGCGACCCACTAATCTTTCCTGCGAGTTCCTCCCATTTATCGTGCATAAATACGCTTATATCCAACACAGTTCATCAAAAAAAAAAAAACAAAAATGTTTAAAAGTTCATTGTACGCGACAATTACGTCAAATTCAAAAGGCCGCTTTCTTTGGCCGCAAACGTTGATCATAACGGTCTCTAAAGCGGCGTGTGCGCATCCCTAGTCGAACGCCCCCTCATCGATCATTCCCACAATAACTGCAACGTCTTCCGTAATAGTAGCCACCTGCCTGATGGATAGGCATTAGGAGTCAATTCGGAATGGAATGGTTTAAATAAATAAATATCAGTGAACAATTTACACAGATTGACCTAGTCCCAAAGTAAGCTCTAATAAGGCTTGTCCCTAAGGATTCTAGACAACGATATACATACTTATCGGTTACCGACCTCCATCAGGCAATCTGCCTCCGTGGCGTCGTTCAAGGAGGGCTTGAAGAAGATGTGGATCACACCATCTCTTTAAATATTGTATGTGTGTACTCATATTGTATGTAGTGTGTATGTATGTGTTTAATGATATTTAGTAGTTTATTTATGAATTGTTTGTTGTATTTTGAGATGTACCTACGCTCTATTGTGGCTTTCACTATATGGATATTTTAAACTCACTCTTTGTCGGTCTCTCGCTTAATGCTCCTCTCATTTACTCAACGGTTAGCTGGTAGAGATCCCTTATAGGGATAAGTTAGCCTTTGTGCATATATTTAAGGTCGTTGAACCTGCGGTGCTGATATACAGGGTGTAGACGGGGGTGTGGATCAAACGAAGACCAAAGGTAGGGGACCTCAGGAGCTACCGAATGTACGTTCAGCGATTTTCATTTGTTTCAGGGTTACGAGCATTTTAGTGAACATTTCAGAAATGTCGGATTTCGGGTATAATTTCTTAGTGGTAGCTGAACTATTCGACCTACGACCGTGTTTTTTTTTGGAAGTAGTGAGTTAGCGGGTCTTACCAATAACAATTCCATTTTAACTCGTGTTGGCGTCGAAAAGATGGATTAAATTAATTTACATTGCATACGTCTTATAAATAATAATTAGATGTCAAAGATTTAAATAATCATTTACAGAGTAGAAACACGTGTTGTTGTAGCTGGTTTTATGTGCAATTGTAAGACTTGATGGTGGTTGGTTAGAAAGAGAAGATGAGTATTTGTACTACTCTACTAACTCACTGCGTACGCGCAGATAACCGGCCTCAAACGGTTCCAACAATGATCCGGCAAATCCATACAATCTTCATACAATCTTTTATCAAACTGACATATTATTTCCTCTAACCAGACAGGAATCCAGCGTATGCAGGAAATTGATTCCATTTACTTCCAAAACAAACAAAACCCAGTCTTAAACTTAACAAGATAAGTTCTCATACAACCGTAAAAGTTATCCTAGGCAAGTTTTATTACAATATATCCCATGTGCATCCGAGTGAGGGTATATTCAACTTTAATACAGTTACTTAAGACACAGTAGAATGTACTTTGTATGGTGGTAATGATGTGTTTGTCGGCGATTATGAAAAGATGTCAAATCGTTGACAGATCTGAGAAGCCGCGGGGGTGAGGGGGAGAAGGGGGGGGGGCTCTCATTTACATAGAAATAGGTTTAATTCTGTTCTTATCGCGTTGATTTTAATAAGGATATATTGTAAATTGAGTTAGTGTTTTTGGTAATGAGTGCGTGGGCGTTGGATGCTACATTTGTGGAGAGTATTGTGAGCTTTTGTGGCACTTTGTAGTGCAAGTATTTTGGATGATAATTTTTTTAGGGTTTCAACCTTTTTGGCTGTTGGTGGCTGGCTGGCGCTAGTCCATAGCCACGCGCCGCGGCACCGAATAAAAAGAACAATAAGGCTGTCACTTGTTTTCTAAATTGTCGGTGCACGGTCGATTTTTTATAGGAATAGTAAATTATGGGCCACACTCACCAGTTGCTTCTCTTCCCGCGCAGATGGTAAAAGCCCATCGAGGAAACGGGCTTAATCGTAGGAATCGTTGTATAGGCGATGCGGCTAGCAACCTACCACTATTTTGACACCCTCCACCTATTCGCCCACAATCATGCTAAAGGGTAAGGGATATAGACGTGATTTGTGAATGTATGTATGATTTAGTATTTTTTAGTTTTTCTTTGTTTTTTCCGCATCAATATTCCAGTTCTTTAATACATACATACATACATACATACAGAGCCTAAGGTAACAAGGCCTAAAGACCACGTTGAGCATGATTGTAGGCGTATGGATGGAAAGGGGAATCAAAACAGTGATGGGCTGCTAGCCACTGTTGGATGCACAACACAAAATCGATTCTATAATCGTAACTGCATTGTAATGTTGATAATAAGAGCAACACCAATTCCTTTTAATACTGTAGCAACACTGTATATCTCTCTTCTCCTTTTCCTGTGTGTGCTGATTACATGGCTGCGATTACCTCATCATGAGGTATGTATCTCAGTGTTTGTCAATTGTATTTGTCTTGTTTATTTTGCACAATAAAGAGTTTGCATACATACATACATATACCTCAAGCAAAGATTCATTTTTTTTGTCCTGTTTTCACCGCCCTTCAGTTCAATAACTCCAAAATAAACAGTGCATTTTCAGCCACTTCGCCTATATAACATGATCCCCTAAGATTTTCGCCCAATCCCTCGATGGGCTTTTACCATCTGCGCGGGAAGAGGAATAACTGGTACATTATATTTTTTTTGCTCCCAGCGTGGAAGAAATAAATTAGTCATTAAATTAAGACGTGGTCTTTAGGTCTTGTTACCTTAGACTCTGTCTACCCCGTAAGGGATAAAGACGTGATATATGTATGTAGGTCATAATGGTTGGTTATCTCATTCCGTTTATTTTTGTGACTCAATATTTAATGACAATATTTATAATATTCAAATGTCGTCCTTTTAGAGTTATGGCGGCAATTAAGAAGTATCAACGTCAATCCGGTTGCCAATATTTATGATCATTAAGAGGCTAGCTCGGAATTTTGCTTTGGAAAATCAATTCTATACGGCTTGAGTAGAGTTCGCATTGGGTTGATGGCGTGATGTTGTTGTTTGTGACTGGATAGCTAATGTTTTGGCCGCTGGTTTGCTTGAGGTAAATAAGAGATTGTGTTATTATTTTCTTTCTTGTATTGAATGTCCAGTCTTGGTATTGAATGATAAGTAACTGATATCGGACTGTTAACAAATACGGATAATTCACGTAATTGCCTGAAAGAGTGGCCGTGGAGGCTCCTGGAAGAAGGACTTTGAAAAAGTCTGAAACATGTCGAGCGTTTCTCGATTACGTGAGTCATACGTATTTGTTAACAACGTGTCAATGTCACGGTAGCTTTAACTGAAGCACAAATAGACAGAAAAATAATAAACGAAAAAAATAAAAATGTAGATATTTAAAATATAATAAAAATAAAAATTTCATGCGTTCAAGAAAAATGTTGTATCGAAGTTTATTTGCAAGCTGGAGTTAATGACTTAAAAAAAAATTTGAAAAATTCTTCAACAAACCAACAGACATTCTCAATAGAAATGAAACTATTAAAATAATACGTCATAATACAAACAAATAGCATTTATTATTAAATACTTTGACATATAAAAAGGTTTGGACACAACCTGTCACCTGTCAATACCGTGGATTATAAAACCAATTATAGGTCCCGATGACGGATGACGAAATGACGGATGACGGCACGACGGATGACGGAGTGACGTATCGGCCCACGACAAATAGTAATTGGAGGAATCATTATAATGCAATTATCCGTTGACAGATTTGGTTCGTAAAGGGTCGGTCGAGTTGTTTATTGAGAAATTATGTAACTCACTAATAAAGTTGCTTCATGCTGGTCTGGGAGCAAAGAAAAAACATAGAGCGTACCAGTTGCTTCTCATCCCGCGCAAATGGCAAAAGCTCATCGAGAATGCCAGAAAATCTTAGGAATCATGTTATAGGCGATGTGGCTAGCAACCCATCACCATTTTGATTCCCTTTTCCACCTATACGCCTAATCATGCTAAACGTGGCCTTTAGGTCTTGTTACCTTAGTCTCTGTCTACCCCGTAAGGGATAAACGTAAGTAAGTAAGTAAATTCTTTAGTGTACTAATATAAAGAAACAGAGACAAATCACAAAAATAGACATTAAAATTTGCACAAAGGCGAACTTGTCCATATAAGGGATCTCTACCAGTTAACATTTGAGTAAATGAGAGGAGCATTAAGCGAGGGACCGACAAAGAGTGAGTTTAAAATATCAGTATAGTGAAAGCCATAATAGAGTACGATTTACGTTTTAGAACTTGTGTATGTATTTTTCTCTTCAACCTACCCACAATTCGCGTATTATCACAAAATGACTGCGCACAGATTTTTACCTCTATTTGTCGCTGCGCGCGCGCCGGTGTAGCTGTCACATGATTGGTTTTGCTCTTAATGCACAAGGAGCACCGCCGTCTTTGATCTCACCGCCCACTCGCCTCGCTGCCCACAAAAATGGACTCACCCACATCGCCAAAGCGTGTGTTTTTCTTCGCAAGAGAAAGGTAAAGGCATTTAATATCTTTATTAATGTATCCGAACTCCGATGATCGATGATAACTAATTATTAGAAACATTTCGATGATCAACGGACCCTGTGCTAGATTAAGCGGCGGATAAAGTTAACTTTAAAGTAATGCGGTAAGGTATAGTTTTAAATAAAGATGATTAGCAAGAGATAATCGTCAGTTTATTGTGTTTGGTTATCGGTGTTCGGAGTTAGGAAGGATTAGAGGGTGCTTTATGCGTTTAATGGTAAAGCTGTTTAAGTAAGTAAGTAAGTAATTACAAATATAAAGAAACAGAGACAAATCACAAAAAAGGCATTAAATATATGCACAAAGGCGAACTTAATATTATAAGGGATCTCTACCAGTTAACCTTTGAGTAAATGAGAGGAGCATTAAGCGAGAGACCGACGAAGAGTGAGTTTAAAATATCCATTATAGTGAAAGCCACAATAGAGCGTACATCTCAAAATACAACAGACAATTCAAAAATAAACTAAGTACCTACTAAATATCATTAAACACGTGCATACATACACACTATATACAATATGAGTACACACATACAATATTTAAGGAGATGGTATGGTGGTGGTGATGGTGATGGTGGTGTGGATAATTATGTTTGGGTACAAAGATTTTGAGGCAATGCTTAATCTTTTGGGGACGAATAGTATTTGCCGGTTTAAATTGTAGGATAACGCTGTGAGTTAAGTATTAGGGTGTTTTGTTTACAGATAAATACAGTATTGTCAGTGTTCTGTGAATGTTAAGAAAAAAACATCTCTTTATTAAAATAACGCTTACTTTCTTTGTAAATGTCAAAGCAATCTGTCGCTGGCCGTGTTATTTTATTTAAATTTTTCACACCTCGCATTCAGAAAAGTAGCTTTTGCTCCCTGACGAGAGCGATCAAAGTGCAACTTTTCTGTTCAAGGTTCTTAAGTGTTTTGCAAATGCAATTTTTTTAAGTTGATAATTGTAAAACCACCCCTGTTTATATGCTGGTTGCTCTTTAATTACGTTTTGATTATTTTTTTCAAGTTTCTTAATGCTCGTTGTGAAAAGTTGCATGAGCCATTCGGGAGCAAAACTATTTTCACTTTAATAATCCGCATACACACTCCTACAAAAAGCTGTCATCCTCAACACATGCCGTATAGTAAGAAAATTCTTGTCCATGTCATAAATTAGCATAAAATTAAAGCACTTGGCTTAGGTCCGTGCGAAGTATTTCCTCTTAGGGAGAGATTTAGTTAAAAATAAGAATAAGAATAATAATAATAATAATATCTTGGGACAATTGACACCAATTGACCTAGCCCCAAACTAAGCAAAGCTTGTAATATGAGCACTAGACAAAGGATAAACATACTTATATAGATAAATACATACTTAAATACATATCAAACATCCAAGACTCGAGAACAAACATTCGTATTTTTCATACAAATATCTGCCCCGACCGGGGATCGAACCCGGGACCTCAAGCTTCATAGTCAGGTTCTCTAACCACTGGGCCATCCGGTCGTCAAAAACTTTGGACTTTGAGCGTTAAAACTTGAATCCATTACGCTCAGGATTCTACTTTGGAATCCCACTCTACGCTCAGGGAAAGGAGACTGAGATAGACTATAATTAGCTGTAAATAGGATAAGACAACATGGAACAACACCTTAAATTTATATACATTTATTCTGCACACACAATAACAAACACAGCACACACTACTTGATACAGATCTTTTAGACAAACTAAACTGTAAGTAGGTTACACACCCACAAGCCGGACCAACCTTTGGAAATAATGTAACAAAAGAACTAGGGAAATAAACATCTTCTTATCTTATCTTATCTACGCTCAGGATTGAATTGTAGAATCCTTCACTACATTCTGGCTTCGATGTACCGCCCTCGCCGTAAATACATCATTTTGCTCCACAAATATTAAATTTATTCGTTTAATCAAAAATGTTAATAACCACACGTTCTTAGCTCTGTGGCGCAGTGAGATACGCATCGGTTATCCTCTCGTTTTATTGTTAAACAACCCGCCTTTGTCACCCTAATAGAATTAACTTATTGCTTCGTCAGATCGAAGACAACTGCCCAGTCTTGGACTGATTTCGTTGTCGTTGCTTTTGACAAAAGAACCTGCATAAGTGCTCCGAGGGATGTCGGTCCTTCCAATTTTTTACCAGACGACAGCAAAGGCAAGGGTTATGATTTTAGCAGACCATGTATATTTAGCATCACACAGTAGTCATCATATCAGCCAGGAGACGTTCATTACTGGAGATAGGCTTTCCCTAAGGATCTCCACCTGTGCTACCCGCAGCCAATGACATCCTGCGATCTTTACCAGGTCATCCGTCCTTGCGAGAGGCACCAAAATTTCGCTTTCCGGACGCGGTAGCCATTCTAGAATCTTACGACTCCAGCTATCGGTTTTACTAGTATGAGGGAGGTTGTATGTGGGAGAGCCTTGGGGGAGGCCTATGTCCAGCAGTGGATGTCTTTCGGCTGACATGATGATGATGGATTAGCATGGGAAAATAAGGCTGATTCTTTCCGGGTATTGATTGACCTTTTGATCATTTCCTGAAACACTGCCCTAGATTTCCTCCTCAAGCTCTAGATAATGAAGTCATCCATATATCACGTCAGAACTCATTTCAAAAGAAACGTCGATAAGATGTTTCAAGTAAATTCTAGCATTATCATCAATACTTTATTAAACATTTAGCGGCACATAGTACCTATGGTTTACTATTACTATGAGAAGTTAATTACAATCATCTTTACTATCTCGCTTTAACATATGCGTATTATTTCGTTCGTTCTCTTGCGTTGCTGTCCTATTACACACATATATACCATCACGCCTCTTTCCGACAGGAGTACCCAGGGACTACTTTGCTCCACTTACTACGATCCCGAGATATGTACCTCTTTCGGTTCATCCACATTCATCAATCGTTTCGTACATGCTCGTCGGTTTCGGGTACTCTTTAATTCGTTTCGCTGCTACCGGGCGAGCACTCCAAGAGGAAGGAATGCGAACTAGTCTGAAACATGTCGAGCACCACTCGGCTTCTATACGTAAGTTATCCGTTGGTGTAATTACGATATAAGGGATTACTTAAGCTTTCAAGTCGCATCACGCCTTCTCTAACCTTCGAACAATTTAATTAAAATTCAACATATAAAGGATCTCGCGCCCGATGTAAAGTAAAAGGTAAAAACAAATAAATATATGTATATCTAGATTGTGATGGGTGTTCGCCAGAGCGTGTCGGTATTAGGCGTTTGTCGGCACGCCGCTGAAACTGTTTCCATGTTCCACTTGCGCTTGCGCATCTACCGCGGCGTGTTCGACCAATTAGGGAGCAGTTTTTGGGACTATACAAATCACGTATTTATCCCTTACGGGGTACAGAGTCTAGGTAACAAGACCTACAGGCCACGTTTAGCAAAACTGTGGGCGTATAGGTGGAATACATACATGTATCACGTCTTTATCCCTTACAGGGTAGAGAGAGCCTAAGGTAACAAAACTTTAAGGCCACGTTTAGCATGATTTTAGGCGTATAGGTGGAAAGGGGAATCAAAATAGTGATGGATGCTAGTCGCATCGCCTATGACATGATTTCTAAGATTTTCGCCCATTCCCTCGATGAGCTTTTACCATCTGCGTGGGAAGAGAAGCAAGTGGTAAATTCTATGTTTTTTCTTTACTCCCAGACCAGCATGGAAGACGGTGGAAAAAGGTGGAAAGTGGAATCAAAATATTAATGGGTGGCTAGCCCTAGCCGCATCGCCTATAACATGATTCCTAAGATTTTTGCCCATTCCCTCGATGGGCTTTTACCATATGCGTGGGAAGAGAAGCAACTCCGTCTCCGTCTGCTCGTTTGCCCCCTCTTATATATATATATATATATATATATATATATATATATATATATATAAAAAACTGTTACATTCTGTTTTACACACATACCAAATCGCTCCATTATTGGTCGTACGCGCATCGCCCGCGCAGTCACGTTGACATTTCAATAAGCACTCATGCGCAGCGACGCGGGATGATCGCCGCGACTGCCGCTAATCGGGTCCAGGACGATAGGGATCCCAAATTTAATTTATTTTTTTAGTGAGGAAGGAAGCTTCATTACACATAAACCGATAACTCACGTATAAAAAGTCGAGTGATGCTCGACATGTTTCGGACTATTTCGTAGTCCTTTTTCCAAGAGCGCTCGCTCGGCGGCAGCGACACGAACACTGCGCGCCAGCGCTCTGCTCCCGCGGCTGTTCGACGCAACTGACAGCGGCGCACAACTACCCTCGTTTTCATCGTCATTTTTATTATTGTCAAATGTCGGGCAGCACACAACACTGATCACGTCACTCCGTAAAGGTTCGCTCACACTCACCGTTTGGTCAATATTTAAAACAGTTTTCCAATTCGGGGGCACCGACCATCCACTAGCGCTGGCGCGCAGTGTTCGTGTCGCTGCCGCCGGGGCGAGCGCTCTTGGAAAAAGGACTACGAAATAGTCCGAAACATGTCGAGCATCACTCGACTTTTTATACGTGAGTTATCCGTTTATGTGTAATGATGATTAAGTCTCACGGTAGTTTCATGTTGAAAGGAAGGAAGCTGTTGGATCCCCTGGCTGGTCACCAATGCCTGTACCAAATTAATAAGTAGCGTAATTAAAAACTCGCCAGCCTGTTGCTATTGGCTACCATTATGTCAACGGTTTGTATGTATGTATGTATGTAAACTCTTTATTGTGCAAAATAAACAAGACAAAATACAATTGACAAACACTGAGATACATGCACAAAGGCGGACTTATCCCTTTAAAGGATCTCTTCCAGTCAACCTTTGAGTGGATGAAAGGAGTATTATATTAGGGATTTGGTCATTTCGGTTATTTCGGTTTGCTCACGTGCATTCATTGTGCGCGAGGTTTTACCTCTAAAATAGTAGTATATTTTATCTGTGTATCGTTTCGTGAGTCATAGACGGTTCTGGCTGAAATTCAGTGCTGCAGTTTAACACCTCAGCGTGATGCTGAGCCAGCGACCGTTTCACTTTTGCGAAGACACACACAACGCTGATGATCTATTTTTCATGTCTGTGTTTTTTTTCTTGTTTTTTTTTGTATAAAATTGTGTATATTCTCTTATATTGGAGAGTCTTGCACGAAGGAATAAATGTCTTCTTTCTTTGTTTCTTTCAAAATCGGCTGCATAAACCATCTCTGACTAGGAGTCGAAGTGGTCGCCATGGCAAAAATCGGAAGGATCATTATCATTATCAAGTAGAATAGATAGTCTGTCATATTCTGATTCTGAAAAAAAGCCGTGGTAGCCTAGTGGTTTGACCTGTGGCCTCTCAAGCCGAGCGTCGTGGGTTCAAGTCCCGGGCGGCGCACCTCTGAGTTTTTCGGAATTTATGTGCGAAAATTACATTTGAAATTTGCCATGAGCTTTTCGGTGAAGGAAAACATCGTGAGGAAACCTTGCACACATCTGCGAAGAAATTCAATGGTGTGTGTTAAGTTCCCAACTGGGCGCGCGTGGGAACTATAGCCCAAACCCTCCAATACACGGAGGAGGCCTATGCCATGAGGCACGCCGAATTACGCGACAATTTAATAATAAAACAACAACAACAACAACAAAAAAAAGTGAAATTGTAGCGAATTCGGAATAAAAAGGCTATATTATTATTATTATTATTATTATTATCATATTCTGATTAACTGTTCTTGAAGCGGGTTGGCTCGTTCTTCATCATTCGCATAGTCTGTGTTGGCTGAATGGTAGAAACAACCATCTTTCAACATCAAACTACCGTGAGACTTAATCATAATTGCACATAAACGGATAACTCACGTATAAAAAGTCGAGTAAAGCTGGACATGTTTCGGACTATTTCGTAGTCCTTCCTCTCGGAGCGCTCGCCCTGCTCTGTTCGCGCGGCTGCTCGACGCAACTGATAGCGGCGCACAACTACCCTCGTTTTCAGGACTACGAAATAGTCCGAAACATGTCGAGCATTACTCGACTTTTTATACGTGAGGTATCCGTTTATGTGCAATTAACAACCACCATCTTCAGGGTGCACAGACATTTATTAATGAACAAAATTTACCTGGCTACTCCGCTGAGTTGCTTTTTAACCGACTTCAAAAAAAGGAGGAGGTTCTCAATTCGTCTGTATTTTTTTTTAATGTTTGTTACCTCATAACTTTCGACTGGGTGAAGCGATTTTAATGATTCTTTTTTTTATAGAAAAGTTTCTAAGTTAATAACAGAAATACATCATCCGTGAACATTTTAACTGTCTATCTATCACGGGTCATAAGATACAGCCTTGTGACAGACGGACAGACAGCGAAGTCTTAGTACCTAATAGGGTCCCCTTTTTACCCTTTGGGTACGGAACCCTAAAAAATACCTATTGTACTTTGTACCTAGACAATGTTGCCCAATCCTTACTACGGACTATGGACTGGGACAGCATTGGTACAAGACGAGTATATACAATACTGTGCCCAGTCCTGGGCATGCTAGATCTATGTCACATTTCGTATGAATCGAACTTTACCCAAAGTTCAACGACCCTAGCAACGGCTGCTAGAACCCGCGTACAGTCGTACAGACGAAGGACCAGGCTGGAAGGACCACATAACTGCACCGACCGTCCATGCAAAAGTCATATAGAGTTACAGCTAACACCTTTAGCGAGGCTTGCGCTTGCGCAGAAACCCGACCGCGCAATCTGACGCCAATCGGCTTAGCTTTAAACCCGAGTATTGCCTTACGCTTTCAGTGTCTTAAAACCTCCCCATTGTGCCATAAAAAGGTGGTATTGTCCGAAGTGTTTTGTGATCGCTGTATAGCACAAGCTTGTGTGTCAAAAGCGCCGATAACTTCGCTTCCCACAGGGAACGGGTGAAACGCAAAAAATGGCCAAAAACGCTAAAATCTGCTAATGTTACAAGTTGATGCGGGCGATAGTGTTACCATTATAAATCCGCACAATGTAACAGCATAATCGGGATCCGATGCTATTAATCAAAATTGTTGTTCCCAGGCATAGACAGGAGATTTATTTTTTAATAATTTGACAGGTAAATGCTCGGCATTTAGCGTTCGGCGGTTTCTTTTTCTAAAGGCTTCAGTTTGGACCATAGAGTTCCGTTTGGCTTACCATTGAAGGGTAATCCGTCCGTTCCAAAAGATCTTAACCACATCCTAAGCCTCTTCAAATATGAACTCAGCGCTTAGTGAATAAGTTCTGTTTCTTTTACGGGGTGTAGTTGAGTGTTGGGCCCTTTGCGGTTCTTTGTGGTCGATGGTCAAGTTTTTTCTTTAGTGCCGGCTCAATTAGAGAGGCGGTGTATCGATCGTCGATCTGGCTCGATCGTATCTCGTTTATTAATTAATCGATACACAAACACGGCTGTGTCGGCGCTGCGATGGATTACTTTCTATTGACGTAAGTAACATCGGTTAAGAGCTATTAGATTTAATAAGTCTATTTGTTTACATAAGGATCTGGGTTTTACTTTGCTTTTTGTTAGGAAATTAGTTCGATATGGGTTGAAATTCAGAGTCCCTTAAGCCAGGTGTTCATTGAAAGCATACTATGTACGTACACTCAAGGGCATAATATATGTACGTATTGTACGTTGTCAATAACATCTATATATCTTTATATATTTATCAATCACTACGTAGTATAAAACAAAGTCGCTTTCCGCTGTCTGTCCCTGTATCCTTAGATCTTTAAAACTACGCAATGGATTTTGATGTGGTTTTTAAATAGATAGAGTGATTCAAGAAGAAGGTTTATATGTATGATACGTACATAATATACCGTGTGAAGCCGCGGCGTAGACCGAGCCTAAGACCAAAACCTTAAGGCTACGTTTAGCATGATTAAGGGCGTATAGATGGAAAGGGAAATCAAAATAGTAATGGGTTGCTAGCCGCATCGCCTATACCATGATTTCTAATACTTTCGCCCATTCTCTCGAGGGGCTTTTACCATCTGCGCGGGAAGA
The DNA here is from genome assembly GCA_949127965.1 of Pandemis corylana. Classification (NCBI taxonomy): domain Eukaryota; kingdom Metazoa; phylum Arthropoda; class Insecta; order Lepidoptera; family Tortricidae; genus Pandemis; species Pandemis corylana. The sequence goes on along the minus strand of OX421858.1, from coordinate 15,424,884 downwards.
GAAGCAACTGGTCAATTCTATGTTTTTACTTTACTCTCAGACCAGCTTGGAAGAAAATAATAATAGACAATCCGCTTTCGACCTATACGCCCACAATCATGATAAATGTGACCTTTAGGACTGGTTACCTTAGGATCTGTCCACCTACTCCGTAAGGGATATAGGCGCGATGCGTATGTGTATTGTATAACATATGTTATATTTAAACATTCTTTTGTATTATTTCTTTTCTCAACTTAAAAAACTCACCAAAATATTAATTGAAGTCAAATGAATAGTTAAAAGCTGCAACCGTTAAAACCACTTAAGTCTGAAAATACCCTTTTGTACTTACCTGACCCTTTTTCTCCGTAATCGAGTAAAGGTAAAAAGCGGGTTACAAAACACTCATGGCAACCCTTTCGTGGCTAATGTAGCGAATGCGGATAATGTTATTTTTTAGTTAAATATGTTTCGGGTTATGAATAGTTTTTTTAATAAACTAGAGTGCGGTAGTTCGGGTCAGATAGTGTGGTGAAGAGGCGGATGTAGAGTCGGCAGCGGCAGTGTTAAAAACTTTAATACCCATTAACGGGGATACCGTAAAACGGGGGGAAAAGTGACAAAATTGAAGTCTTCGATAAATCGTATGTGATTTTTTTAGAAAAAAAAAGTTGCATACATACATTTTTTATTTTTTTTTATATGAATAGGAAGGCAAACGAGCAAGTGGGTCACCTGATGGTAAGTGATCACCACGGCCCATAGACACCCGCAACCCCGGAGGGATTGCAGATGCGTTGCCAACCTAGAGGACTAAGATGAAATGCCTCTTGTGCCCGTAATTTCCCCGGCTGTCTTACTCTCCACACCGGAACACAGCAGTGCAAGCACTGCTACTTAGCGGCAGGATTAGCGAGTAAGATGGTGGTAGCGATCCGGACGGACCTTGCACAAGGCCCTACCACCCGCAAGACATAAATCACGTCTTATCCCTCACGGGGTAGACAGAACCGAAGGTAACAAGTAAAGGCCACGTTTAGCATGATTAAAGTAGGTAGAAAGGAAATCAAAATAGTGATGGGCTGCCGCGTAGATGTATGTTGTAAAATAAAAACATGTAAGGAAGAATGTTGTCCATCTCTGTGTACCTAGTTTTTGTTTTTTTTTTTCAGATATTTATATGTATTTTTTCTTTCTTGACTAGTTTTAGTAAAAGCTCTACATTTAGTTGCTGACTGTACAAATATCATATGTACAGTCAGTATAGCGAGTGGGTTGTGCTTTCGAGAGCGTCACCAACTTTTCAAGAGCTTTTGCAAAGGGTGACCAGGATTTAATTGGCTTTTGGAGACACAGGAAAAATAGCCAAATTTCAGTTGAATCGGAATTTAAGTAAAAAAATTAAAAATACATATTTAGCAAAAAGTATTTTAAACGTTGATATTTACAAACCAAACTATTTATAAAATAAAAAAAATTTGACCCATTACTATGAATGCAAATGGTAAGTTATTTTACTACCGATACTGTGTTAGAAGCCTAAGTTTTTGCCAAATTTCACAATTCTTTATCAAACCCACATATTTTGTACGATTCAATTCAATGATTCGTTATTGAACACTACCTACAGACAATTACTACACACACAGAAAATACTCTTAAATTAACAACAAATATTTACCTTGCTACTCCGCTACTCAAGAGTAACGGAGTACGAGTAGCGGAGTAGCAAGGTAAATTTTTGTTCATTGCAATGGTCCTCCGCAAAGTAACGCCTGATTCAATAAAATATTCAAAATAATTTAATTGCTTTGACTTAGAATTCTGTATATTTATATCTCTTCGAACAACTTATTAATATGTCAAAGAAACCCGCATATAAATTGCACTTCACTAGTCACTACATAGTATAAAACAAAGTCGTTTTGTCTGTCCCTATATCCCTGTGTATACTTATATCTTCAAAACTACAGAACGGATTTTGATGCGGCTTTTTTTAATAGATAGAGTGATTCAAGAGGAAGGTTTTTATGTATAATTCTACGCAGACGAAGTCGCGGGCAGAAGCTAGTGTCTAATATATGTGTATTGGGAGGGGGAGGCCTAGATTGTATTATTACATGTAGATCGAGCTGAATGAAGTTCTCTCTCTCTCTCTCTCTCTCTCTCTCTCTCTCTCTCTCTCTCTCTCTCTCTCTCTAATGCTGCCAGCCTTCTGGGCGCCATGCCGCCGGCCAGCGATTTAGGGCAACTTTTTATTTATAGTTTTATCCGTCTGTCCTTCCGTCCTCAACATCTTGATGGTTGGCAGTCAAGTACCGTGCGTTTTAAACGCTATTTCCTTCCTCGTACGACAAAGATCTGGAACCAACTTCCTGCTGCAACATTCCCTGAGCGGTACAATTTAGGGATCTTTAAAAAGCGAGCCTTCCTGTTCTTGAAAGGGCCGGCAACGCACCTGTGATTCCTCAAGTCTTGCAGGTGTCCCGGGGCGATGGTGATTACTTTCCATCAGGTGACCCGTCTGCTCGTTTGCCCCCTCTTAATAAAAAAAAAAAACAGAATTTGTTGTATTTAGTTATATTACTAACATAGACTTCAGGGACGTATTATGTCTAATATGTCTAATATTAGTATTGATTTATCCTCAATGTTTCATAAAGCTGGTCACCCTGTTTCAGAGCCGTCCGCGCCGCTGCCTCCTTATTAACCATATCTGATATCGATAATAAACCCCTTATCATCTTACCTGCACCCTTATCCCTTCGGCACTGAGTCCAAATTCGCACCGAAAAAAATTACACGTCCTGAAAAAATGACATTAATGCTTTTCAAATTTGAAGTATCCGCGGTCGAGGTAAGGGTTAGTTTTGAATGGGGGAGCGTGAAGATTTCTTGAGCACAGTTGGATGCGTTTGCGCAGATGTGTTACATCTTTGTTGTATAATTTGCGTTTTCCGGTGTAGTGGTTCCGTCTAGAGGGATTACTGTATGGAATATTAATGGTTAATTGTTATTAGATTATGAAAAAGCTGTTGGAAATTAAGCCGATTACTTTTTAAGAGTGAGGATCGAGTTTTGAGATATTTTTATTGATACGTTTTTTTTAATTAAACAAAAAGGTTAAGTTACAAAATGGGTGGTTCCAGTCAAGCGGTTAAAAAGTACTAGATTTTTTTTATTTATTTCTACGGTTACACATACACATCACGCCTCTTTCCCACAGAGGTAGGCAGAGACTACTTTGTTCCACTTGCTACGATCCTGACATACCTCTTTCGCTTCATCCACATTCATCAATCTCTTAATACATGCTCGTCGGTTTCGGGTACTCTTGACCTGACTCTTTCCAAAACTTCCCCAATTTGGTCACGGATCGTCCGTCTAGGCCTTCCCCTCCCAACGCATACATTCACACTCCCCATATAAATATGTTTAGTTAATCTTCCTTCATCCATCCTCTTCCAGACCAGCTCTTCTGCTTGGCGAATGTAAGGGAGTCAGTGGCTATCCTGATGGACTTTACACACATTCCTACAGCCGCGAAATACTTAAAAGTACTTGTAGACTGTAGAAACTAGTAAAATTAAATAATTTAAATTATAGTAAAAATTCAACACGCAGCGCTGACAAGAGCAATGACAAGACTCACTTCTTTTGTTTTTCTTTCTTTCAGCTCTGCGTGCAATTAATTTTATTTGTGGCCAGTGCCAAAATATATAGTTTGATAAAAAGGTAGCTGCCTAAATAGGTGCGTCGCCTACAGTACTCATTTAATAATGAGTACTTTTTAACCACGTTTCTAAACAATACGATCCGTGACTAAATTGGGCACGTTTTGGAAAAAGGTCAGGTCAAGAGTACCTGAAACCGATGAGCATGGAGAGTTTGATGAATGTGGATGAAGCGAATGATATGTCAGGATCGTAGAAAGTGGAATAAAGTAGTCTCTGCCTACCCCTGTGGGAAGGAGGCGTGACGGTAAGACAGACGTTGCAGTTGGCACACGAAGTATTCTATCCTTGTCTTTAGGTAAAGACTAGTTTTTTTTTTAAATCAATAATTTATGGAACAAAAGAAAACATTTCCTTCGAAAAAAAAACAAAAGAACATCCGCATTACAACGACAATAAAGTTTAACGCACACTTTTGTTATAAAATATTTTCTATTACTAACCTTACACGCAGTAATGAGATCTCTCCTATCGCGTTAGGGTTTATAATGTGTTGCGGGGTATTTGTAAGGTAAACGCACAATTTAGTGTCGTCACACCGTTTTAACCCTTTCATCGCGTCCTTGATTTATCGCGGGAATTTGTCTACGATACGGCGGGGCTATTACGACTTTCGATTTTCGAAGTTCATGTCGTAGCGTCCTTTTCACTCTCAAATTATTAACTATTAATATAAGCGGGTCACCAAATGAACTTCGAATTTCAGTGTGAAGCCTGTTTGGTCGGCGTGGCGACGCTGTACAAGTGTACACAAACATGGGTTCGCTACAGTCACGTGTGACGATTGATCCTCAAATGTCATGTGACACAACAGTTTTTTGAGCGTTATTTATTGCTGGACGTTGATTTTTAAACTTAGAATTTGTTTTTTTAGTTTGCTGTGATAAATTTAGCTAGATATACAGACAAATAGATTTTAGAATAGAAATTTAGGAACAAATTGAATTGCTTTAATTGCTTAATAGTTCTCAAAAAAAATCCTTCGGATGTTTTTTTTTTTTTTCATGATTGCGTCTAACAAATACCTATAAAGTATCTTAATTAAAGTAATTAGCATGCAAGCATACTTAATTCTGGTATTATAAAGCATTAAATATTTCTTAATTGACTTTTCATAACTACACTTATCTCCATCCGTGAATTGAACCACATCAAACTGAATCCAGAAAATAATTTACGCTAAGTATTAAAAATTATCGAAGATTAAAATTATCATACAAAATCCGAGTCGAGCATAACCCTTGTGTGGGACGGCGCGGGCGCAGAGCCTCCGATTGAGACATCCGAGACGGCTTCAAACGCGCCGCCTTTCTATAGCCCTTTACGTAACCAATAAACGGGTGGCTTACCCTACAAAAAGGATACGAGCATAAATTCAACCATACCACAACGGTTTAGAGTTTGATATCGAGGCATACTTGTATAAATTGTTGGTGATGAATTAATAATCGTATGGCGAGGCGGTAAGGTGTATTTTGAAGGTGTTTTTTCGTGTTTCTCATTTGGATTGTAGGCGTAAGTTTGTTTTTCGTTATCCGTTTAACCCTTAATCATTCCGTGCAGTATTGTTGTCTGAAATTTGTCAGATGCGAGTGTATAGGACCTTTTTTCTCGGGATATCTGATAGACTGCTAATGTGTACACGTATAAAGCTGAATGTCGATCGCATTGTTGTGTTAGCTTTTTGATGCCGCAACTTTTTATTTCTCACATTTTTTTTTACATTTATCAATGTATCCTTTGACTATAGAACCCTAATTTAGATGTCGCTTATTTTGATAAAAGATTGTAAATATGTTGGGTTATGTGACACGTAAGAGTGAGAAGTTAGAGGTGTGTCATTGTAGTGAATGGGAGGCTTAATCTCTGTCTGTCTTTCATTAGATGCGGCGGCGTAAGGATGTACGTATTTGCGTTTTAGAGTTCAGATATGTTATTTTCTTCCTCTGTGACGGCATCTTCGTTTTAAGATACATCATTTTAAAGGGTTACGTATCCGAAGGTCGCTAAGACCTTGTTAGTATTGTAACTAAGACTCCACCGTATCCTTTCCTTCAAGTCTGTATCTTTTAATCTGTAAAAGTTAAACGTATTTGCAACTATATCTTTATTATTGTAGCTATAAAAACGAATAATAAAATAAAACAAAGTTTTAAAAAAGGTGCCATTCCACGTACAGGAAACTACTTAAGCGTTTTTGTTCGATTTAATGCATACATACATAAATGACGTCTTTATCCCTTACGGGGTAAATAAAGTCTAAGGTATCAAAACCTAAAGGCCATGTTTAGCATGTTTGTGGGCGTATAGGTGGAAAGGGGAATCAATATAGTGATGGGTTGCTAGCATCGTCTATAACATGATTCCTAAGATTTTCGCCCTTTCCCTCTACAGGCTTTTGCCATCTGCGCGAAGAGAAGCAACTAGTACATTCTATGTATATTGTTTCTTTGCTCCCGAACAAGCATGGAGAAATTGCTCGATTTAAATAATAGAGCTAATGCTAAAACCCCCAGATGTTTTGAGTAAGGTTATTTTGGTTTGGGATTTGGGCACCATGTTGCTGCCCATTGTTTCTAATCCATTGCCACATCCACCACAAACTCTTAGTGGTAATTGGTTTAGGGTACAGGCTATTTTTACTGTACTAAGTTCTTAACAGTTTTTTTTTAATTGTGACTAGGTATATCTGTTTTTTTCCAAATAAAGAAAATAAAAATAAAACTTTTTCTATTCAAAATCCCCAGTCCAAGCCAGTTTTCAATAAACTTATACTACTAATATTATAAACGTGAAAGTTTGTAAGTATGGATGGATGGATGTTTGTTACTCTTTCACGTTAAAACTACTGAATGGATTTTGATGAAACTTTATAATAATATAACTTATACATCAGAATAACACATAGGCAACTTTTTATCCCGAAAATTGCATAGTTCCCGCGGGATAGCGATAAACATGTCAAAGATCGCAGCTGCCTAGAGTCGCGACGTTAATAACTATAGCAGATTATACTATCAACATCAGTTCTAAAGTCTAACTCTACGCGGGCAAAGTCGCGGGCAGAAGCTGGTGGTAGGCTGGTGGTTTTGCGGGTGGTAGGGCCTTGTGCAAGGTCCGTCCGGATCGCTACCACCACCTTACTCGCTTATCCTGCCGCTAAGTAGCAGTGCTTGCACTGCTGTGTTCCGGTGTGGAGAGTAAGACAGCCGGGGAAATTACGGGCACAAGAGGCCATTCATCTTAGTCCTCTAGGTTGGCAACGCATCTGCAATCCCTTCGGGGTTGCGGGTGTCTATGGACAGTGGTGATAACTTACCATCAGGTGGACCACCTGCTCGTTTGCCTTCCTATTCATATAAAAAAAAAAAAAAAAGTAAAAATTAAACATGGGGAAATATTCTATTTGCATGTTAAACGATGGGTTTGCTAGCAAACACAAACAGATCAAACAGACGGCTCTTTAATCATAAATATTTCTTGCCTTTAGTCTGTTTTGCGATCACCGAGCGTGGGCACTGCCACGCCCTCTGGGGGGAAACCTGTGTGTTCCCACGCGAGGGTTGGAACAATCTAGATTCTAGATTCCTCGTATTCTTATTACCACTAGGATATTTTGATACTAAATAAATAAATAAATATCTTGGGACAAATTACACCAATTGACCCAGCCCCAAACTAAGCAAAACTTGTATTATGGGTACCAGGCAACGGATAAACATACTTATATAATGTAGATAAATATATACTTAATTACATACAACATCCATGACTCGGGCACCATACAACTGACTGCCCCTACCGGGATTCGAACCCAGGACCTCTAGCTTTATAGTCAGAGTCACTAACCACCAGGCTATGAACGTATGACTACGTTTAAAAGATACTTCCATGCTGTTTGGGAGCAAAGATAAAGCATAGAATGTACCAGTTACTTCTCTTCCCGCGGAGGTAAAAGACCATCGAGAGGAATGGGCGTAAATCAAAGGAATCTTGTTATAGGCTATATGGCTGGCAGCCCATCACTATTTTGATTCCCCTTTCCGAAAGCCCGTAACCCGTAAGGGATAAGGACGTGATTTATGTATGTTTTAATCTATATCTTATCTACTTTACGTGGTAGACAGAGCCTAAGGTAACAAAACCTTAAGGCCACGTTTTGCATGATTAAGAGCGTATAGGTGGAAAGGGAAATCAAAATAATGATGGGTTGCCGCATCGCCTATAATATGATTCCTAAGACTTTCGCCCATTCCCTCGATGGTCTTTTACCTCCGCAGGAAGAAAAGCAACTGGTAAATTCTATGTTATTTCCCAGACCAGCGTGGAAGAATAATTTCACGTATAAATATTTCTGCAACAACCATAAAAAATATAAATTATAGAATAATACCGACCACATCTATAGTTTGTACTTTTATAGTGCATAAAGAGAGCGATGGTCCCGCCCCCTGTTCAGGCAGCCTGTGTCGTCCCACGCTTCCATAAATAAAACAAACCGAATGGACCCCTTGCAAAAACAACTTTATACCCATAAAACTAAAATCCAGACCTCTTTGTCTCTCGAAGTAAAGAGGGAAAGAAATATTGCCATTTCTTAAGAATTCATCAAGGTACGGTAATTGGTGTATTTACCCTACTGTCGAAGGCTGAGTTTTTAATTATTAGTTTTTCTTTCCACGTTATAAGGTTTTGTTACCTTAGTCTTTGCCTACCCCGTCTTTACGGGGTCTTACGGGGTCCCTTGATAAAGACGCGATATATGTATGTTCTTTCCAGTTGTTGGTAGGTAGTGTTATGTTATAATTTAATACTTATCACAAATTATGTCTTCACTGCATAGTAAATCTATAATATAAAAATGAATCCAAGAATGTGTTGCTAAGCGCAAATCTCGAGAGCAGCTGAACCGATTGCTAATTCTTTTTTTAGAATTTTCCTTGAAGTATGGGGATGGTACTTAAAGAGAGAAAAATTAAAAAAAAAAAACGACTGTTAGGCGGTACGAAGTTCGCCGGGTCAGCTAGTAAATACTAAATATGGGTACCAGGCAACGGATAAAACAAAGTCGCTTTCCGCTGTCTGTCTGTCTCTATGTATGCTTAAATCTTTAAAACTACGCAACGGATTCTGATGTGATTTTACATATACAGCGAAAGTTCAGAATCGAGCGAAAATCTTAGAATGTACCAGTTGCTTCTCTTCCCGCGCAGATGGTAAAAGCCCATCGAGGGAATGGGCGAAAATCTTAGGAATCATGTTATAGGCTATGCGGCTGGCAACACAGCGCTATTTTGATTCCCCTTTCCACCAGAGTCCTATACCTTGTAGGTCTTGTTACCTTAGGCCGGGGATTAATACGTGATTTATGTAGGTATGTATGTATTTTTTAGCGGGCTTGTAACTTTGTAATAAAATTATAAGTAACATGAATTAACAACAGTATCATAAAAGTCTAGAGAATAACTTGCATGAATTAAGTGACAAAGGGCTAGCACAGCTTAATAGGAAAGAATGATATTTGGCTTGTTAACAAGGAAGCCCCGCAGCGAGGAGCGAACGAGAGGGATGCTACTCTATCGATAAAAGTTTGTATCGATAATACAATCACGTATGTATATCATTGCAGTGGCGTGGCGTCTATAGAACTCGATTGACGACCGGATAGCCTAGTTGTTAGTGACCCTGACTATGAAGCTAGAGGTCCTGGGTTCAAATCCCGGTAGACGCAGACAGTTGTATGATAAATACGAATGTCTGTGCCTGAGTCATGGATGTTGTATGTATTTATCTACATTATTTTAAGTATGTTTATCCGTTGCCCAGTACCCATAGTACAAGCTTTGCTTAGTTTGGGGCTGGGTCAATTGGTGTAATTTGTCCCAAGATATTTATTTATTTATTATTATATTTATTCCCAACGGCTTGTCTGTTTTAAGGCAGTTGGGCACGATATTGTGCAGAATTAGAGGAAAAGGCAAGTTAAATTCCCTTCGGCCTGCTTCTGATATTATTGTCGCCACGCCACTGGTATGTACAGCTCTTTATTGTAAAAAAAACACAAAATTACAGATAACAAGATTAACGTACGGAGACGAATTTATCCTTTAAAGGGGTCCAGTTAACCTTCGAACGATTGTCGGGACACCAGAAACCAGAGTATAGAGAGAGGCTAGACATGCTAAGCTAAAATACTAATGACTAGGGACCGGATTATATGCATTTGCATATTTGCATGTGCATTTGCATATTTGCATATCGACGGCGAAGAACCAAGATCTTCTATCTTACAAATTTTAATTATTGTAGTTTGAATTATATTGAGAGAACCCCTTATCCCTTACGGGTAGACAGAGCCTAAGGTAACAAGACCACGTTTAGATGCACGTATGGATGCAAAGGTGACTCAATAACAGTGATGGGTTGCTAGCCACATCGCCTATAACATGATCCCTAAAATTTTCGCCCAATCCCTCGATGGGCTTTTACCATCAGCGCGGGAAGAGAAGCAACTGTACATTCTATGTTTTATCTTTGTTTCCAGACCAGTAGCGTGGTGTTGATATCGGTAATCCTGGGACATCACTAGCAGCGTCGTTAATCAACACTGCGCAGACGCCTCGGTAATTAGATTGGGCGGCGCGTGCGCAGGTCGCGACTCCATGTTGCTAGATTATACAAGCATCCGTCCTTGTGTTTGCTCGAAATTGTAAGAATTTTGGAGAGTTACAACCGTGTGCCTTATTCAGTATAGATTAGTAAAAAAAATGTATTTTATGTAACTGAGGAGTTTCACACCTCCACTGAACTTAAATTATTTTTATAAGTTTTTATTCTCTTTCTTTCTTTGTATACTTTGTTTTACTTTGACTAGTAGAGACTTTAATACATCTCTACTATAGACTAATATAATTTAAGGCTCGGGGACCTTATACATCCTTTTTATAAAAGTTTTTAATTTAAAGACGTGATGCATGTATGTATACATGTATTTAATTTAAGTATTGTAGTAGCTTGATGTATTTTATTTTGAAAAAATGACTTTCTGTCAAGTTTCTTGCAGCATTCTGCCTGGCAAGATGATCTTAAAAAAATACACGTAAAAGAGCCCTTGGTGACCAATTTGCAAAAATAAATTTTGAGTTTTTGAATTTGTTTTTGTACATGTTTAGCAAGATTGTGGGCGTATGGAAGTGGAATCAAAATAGCGGTGGGTTGCTAGCCGCATCGCCTATAACATGGTTCCTATGATTTTCGCACATTCCCTGGATGGGCTTTTTCTTGCGCGGGAAAAGAAGCAACTGGTACATTCTATGTTTTTTCTTTACTCCCAGACCAGCATGGAACTAAAAATTACAATAAAAATGTCACATAGGTGTAGTTGGGATAGCAGTTTTTTAAATTATAATAGAAATACAGTTAAGTAGTGCGGGCCACACGAGGTTTGTTCGTGCCCATGTTTTAGCGTTAGACAAGATATATTGACGTTGACCCAAACCAGCTGTCAAGTTCGTATTAATGTTGTAACACATGTAATTCCTTCAAAATTAGTGTGACACAATGGCGGTGTTGCCTACGAAAGAAATAATGTACACATGCATACGCATACATATATCACAGCCTTATCCCTAACGGGGTAGACAGAGCCCAAGGTAACAAAACCTTAAGGCCACGTTTAGCAAGATTGTGAGACAGTAGAAAATGTTATGCCTCACGTAATAACCACATAGTGACGTATTAGAGTCAACTAACACACACACACACACACACACACACACACACACACAAATCACGTCTTTATCCCTTAAGGGGTAGACAGAGCCTAAAGTAACAACTACAGGCCACGTTTAGCAAGACTGTGAGCGTACGGGTGGAAAGGTGAATCAAAATAGTGATGGGCCAGCCGCATCGCCCATTGATCTTCGCCCATTCCGCAGACTACTAATATTGCAATTATTAACTCATTTCCGCACGTGGTATTCCGCAAAATCACTACATAGTATAAAACAAAGTCGCTTTCTCTGTCCCCATGTCCCTATGTCCCTTTGTATGCTTATATCTTCAAAGCTACACAACGGATTTTGATGCGGTTTTTTAATAGATAGAGTGATTCAAGAGGAAGGTTTTTATGTATAATTCTACGCAGACGAAGTCGCGGGCAGAAGCTAGTAAGATTATATAATTATAATTTAATTGCTGTCACCAAAACAAAGCATAATTCTTGGAAACGGCGTAAGGAAAATTACAACCTGATGTTTAATTGAAAACCTATTATTAATTTATAATACTACTTTCTGTGTTTCGTAGCGCATTCTTCCATGCTGTTCTAGGAGTAAAGAAAAACCATAGAATTTACCAGTTGCTTCTCTTCCCGCGCTGATGGTAAAAGCCCATCGAGGGAACGGGCGACAATCTTATGAATCATGTTGCAGGCGATGCTACCAACCCATCACTATATTGATTCCCCTTTCCACCTATACGCCCACAACCACAGGTCTTGTTACCTTAGGTTCTGTTTATGTTTGTATGTAAATGTAATACAAATGAAAGAACTCTCTGTGTTGTCGGTCGGTCGTAACTCTACAGCTGTTAGTTGGAGGCGACTCAATTGGTGACAAACACACCCGTCGCCTTGTGTATAACACAAGTCTGACGATCAACGCAATTGTTGTCACATTCCTTAATCCCGGCTGAGGCGCCCAAAGTTTTAGTAATAGTAGTATAATTTTTATATAGGATAGCCTAGTGGTTAGTGACCCTGACTATGAAGCTAGAGGTCCTGGGTTCGAATCCCAGTAGGGGCAGACAATTGTATGATGAATACGAATATTTGTTCCCGAGTAATGGATGTTGTATGTATATAAGTATGTATTTATCTACATTATATAAGTATGTTTTTCCCATAGTACAAGCTTTGCTTAGTTTGGGGCTGGGTCAATTGGTGTAATTTGTCCCAAGATATTTATTTATTTATTTATTTTATTTATTTATATAAACTACCTTCTTCTTTTTTAAGATGGCCCCATCGATCGATGCGATGACTTCGCCAATGTCAAAGGGATCAAGGAAAATCATTTGATTTAAATACGTATCAATATTCCACTTAAAAAGAAGGGGAATTAAAACAAATTAAACTGTTAAATTAAAAACGAATTAAAAACTATACTAAAACTAATCTTAAAATAAAATAATTAAAACAGGAGGGGCACGCTGGCAGCTTTCCCCCTTTGGAGTTGCCAGCTCTGCGGTCACTCTTAACGTCTATTAGCCTCTTCGGAATATCTTTGACTAGCGACCCGCCCCGGCTTCGCACGGTATATCATGCATGTATTATACATTATAAACCTTCCTCTTGAATCACTCTAACTATAAAAAAAAAACGCATCAAAATCCGTTGTGTAGTGTTGAAGATAATAAGCATACATACGGATTTGGGGACAGAAAAAGCGACTTTGTTTTATACTATGTAGTGAAGTTGCTAATAACGCTAGGATCCCACGGACCAAGGGTTTCAGCACCGGTCACAACAAAATGTCAAAGTAATAAATACAGTATTCAAAAATCTTGTGACAAAAATGTCGGCAACGTTGTACGGTAGAACACGGTCAAAAGACCCCTCCCCCAATCGGACTCTTAGCCAACGGATAATGATATCCCTCAGAATTATCCAGGAAATTATTAACCGATGCCCAGGGTGCACCGGAACAGGCACTGCTCTTCCCCACGGACGGATCTAAAAACGAACCGCAGCTCTTGACCACACGCGGAGGTAACCCGACTCACACCCCTAAAACTACCTTGAAATTAGCTAACTACCATAACGACATGACACACACACACAAATCACGTCTTTATCCCTTACGGGGTAGACAGAGCTAAAATGACATGAGTATTTCTTAAATCCATCTATCCATACTTAGACACTTTCGCGTTTATAATATTAGTAGGATTTCGCTGTCTCTTGCATTACAGATTTATTACTATATTCTATGGGCCACACCTACGCGTCACAGTTTGAGCTCCGCTGCCCAAACTAGAGCGAAGGATATTACAGGAGTGCCAGCCAACAATTGTTCAAGTGAACACATCCTTATAAGCACTGCTGCTTGAGAACGCCAGGGAGCGGCGCGAGCGCAGAAACTTACACTATGACTTCGGCTTTACAAATTTGTAAGAATTCAATCAATCAAGTAGGTACCTAAGAACGCAGCCTTAGTTAAAGATGCTAATTAATTTAAAAACAATCTTAAGGATTTTTTACTTAGTAATTGCTTTTATAACATAAATTAATACTTTTATACAAATTATTAAAATAAAGATATATATAATTTATAGGTAACTAGCCTTCCGTCCGCAGCTTCGCCCGCGGTAAATTAATTTTCCCGTAGGAAAAGGTATTCTCCCGCGGTAAAAAGTAGCCTATGTCACTCAGTGATAATGTAGCTTTCTAACGGCAAAAGAATTTTTGAAATCTGTCCAGTAGTTTCGGAGCCTATTCAATGCAAACAAACAAACAATCAAATTTTTCCTCTTTATAATAGTATTTAAGTATAATTAGTATAGATAATAAATAGGTAGGTACCTAAATATTTTCACAAATCATATTCAAAACTCGGGCTCAGGTTCCGTCCAAGTTCTCTGAGGTCCAACCCTGGGTTTGATTTGTCCGCCTAGATGAATGCGCTTCCCATCACACATAGAATAATTTAAGTTGATACAACCATTCAAATGTATTATTGATACGCTGTTATTGTGCGAAGGCATAGAGGAAACAACCAATTAGAGTGGTAATAAGGGCCATAAAGTTATGGCAACACATCAGTCTTTTTAGACTTGCACCATACTGACACTTATTTTTCGCAATTGCTTTTCCTTTATCTTCTACACGAAGCAAAGTCATCTAAGTAATTCAAACTTTCGTTTTATATTTACTTTAGGTTTTATCAAAATTATTTTTTTAGACGACAGCATAGTGGTTAGTGGCACTGACTATGAAGCTACAGATCCCGGGATCGAATCCCGCTAGAGGCAGGTATTTGTATAATGAATACTTCAAATGTTTGTGCCCGAGTCATGGATGTTTTATGTATTTATCTACATCATTTAAGTATGTTTATCCGATGCCTGGTACCCAGAGTACAAGCTTTGCTTAGTTTGGACTGGGTTAATTAGTGTAATTTGTCTCAAGATATTTATTTATTTTATTTTATCGAGTTTCATTCACTATGCCACACAAAGACTTTACTATTCAAATTTACTATCAATATCGATCGTAATAGTTGCTTGCTTAACTCTAATGACCTGCTTGCCCTTTGGATGGCCGATCAGAGTGTAGTAATCGCCAATTACGGCTTACCTTAATTTTATTTTAAATTAAAAATATGTAATTTCCTCTCTATTGGGTTGTTTGCTCTATGTGAGAAAGATTATGATATAGTCATGTGAGAACTAAGAAGAGCTACTAATAGCAATAGTTATGTCATACGAGCCAACATAATTCGCCAAACATCGGTGACCTTTACACCCTCTAAAACAAGTTTAATAATGATTAATGACCTATTTTCAAAGCAACATTGACAAGTTTCACTAAGCCCCTATTGTTGCACATTTCTGCCACGGCGTGCGCTGTGATCGTTTTCTATACATACATACATACATCACGTCTTTGTCCCTTACGTGGTAGACAGAGCCTAAGGTAACAAGACCTAAAGGCCACGTTTAGCATGATTGTGGGCGTGTAGGTGGAAAGGGGAATCGAAATAGTGATGGGTTGCTAGCATCGCCTATAACAGGATTCCTATTTTCGTCCATTCCCTCAATGGGCTTTTACCATCTGCGCGGGAAGAGAAGCCACTGGTACATTCTATGTTTTTCCTCTTCTCCCAGGCCAGCTTGGAAGACTACGTTTTCTATCGTTTTCTATACCCCACCATACACTTCGCACGTTCCCAATAACCCAGTCCCAATTTTGTAACCAACGATTCGGCCTTACCGCGATGTCTTAATGCGATTCAATTCCGACTCAGTTCAGGTTTTAGCTGTCATTTAGTATGGATCTGACAGCGAGCGAACGTTAGCTGAATCGGGATTGATACGCATCAAGACGTCGTGGTGACCCCCCTGGACAAAGCTAATTGCAAATTATTTATGCTAACTTCATTTTGATCTCGTTATTATTCTGTTTATTCGGTAAATTACAAGCAGACTGAACGAAACAAATATTATTTCCATTAACAAAAGATGTCTCAATTGACGTTGTTCTGTCAATATTGGCTGTATGTTTACGTCATGTCTGACACAATATTTGCCACCAAAATAATATGTTTTCGTTAAATACGACCAGCATACAAAACCGATAGAATATGTATATAGGTATAATGTTTTAAACTTCCGAGTTTCTCGTTCATAACTACAACCAAATTTTTTTCGACCCGTATTTCATGTACAATATACGCGGAATATAGGGTCGGTATTTCCAGACCCGTATTTCCATGGTCGGTAATTAAACACACCCTCAGCAGCCTGATTGGCCACTCAGTGAGTTCTGGGTCCATGTCATCTCGCCATCTCCGCCTCGGCCGGCCTTGGCACCGGTGACCATCTATATTTTCACTATTAAAAAGGTAAGATGGGGTGCGAGTCGGGTTACCTCCAATAGTGGTCAAGAGCTGCTGTTCATTTTTGGATCAGTCCGGGGGGAAGAGCAGTGCTTGGTCCGGTGCACCCTGGGCATCGGCTAATGATTTCCTGGCAGTTTCTGAGGGATATCAGCATTGACCGTTAGCTAAGAGCCCGACAGGGGGGGTCTTTTGACCGTATTACCGTACAACCGACCGACGACCGGATAGCCTAGTGGTTAGTGACCCTGACTATGAAACTAGAGGTCCTGGGTTCGAATCCCGGTAGGGGCAGACAGTTGTATGATGAATACGAATGTTTGTGCCCGAATCACGGATGTTGTATATGTATTTAAGTATGTATTTATCTACATTATATAAGTATGTTTATCCGTTGCCTGGTACCCATAGTACAAGCTTTGCTTAGTTTGGGGCTGGGTCAATTGGTGTAATTTGTCCCAAGATATTTATTTATTTATTACAACGTTGCCGACATTTTGTCACAAGATTTTTGAATTACATTTCCATTACTTTGACATTGGCGAAGGTTGTCGTCGCTATAACGACTTAATACGCCACAAATAAGAAGAAGAAGAAGGTAGAATAGAATAGAATAAAATGGAATATTTTTATTTGCAAAGAATATGTCGATATAACAATGTCATTAGGTGGCACAGAGACAATAGGTTCCTTATTCTGCTATTTGTACAAATTTATAATACTAGCATTCAAATTTATTAATTTTATGGGTTGCTACATTATACAAAGTTATCTTGCAAGAGGAAATAATTTACACTACAGTAGTTTCTTTCTATCAGTAACTGCATGGTAAGATACATTGTAAATTCAAGGTGTGTCACATTTTAGAAAAGGACAACCTCATTTTGGAATTGAAACGTGTAACAGGGACGGATTATGTCAATTTATTGACACGAAACGATTGCCACACTTGTCCACGTGCATAGTAATGTCAATAATGATGTAATTCACATAAAAGCATGCCGTGTTTAATGACTACAGTAAATAAGTTCATTGTTAGTAGGATCTTTGGAGAATACAATTAATTTTATTGAACCAACTTTGCTTTTAAAGACATGTGGATACAATTTACAAAATAAAATGCTTAAATAGATGACCAGGGCTACCATGACGTCAATGAAGAAGAAATAAATTTACTTCCATGCTGGTCTGGGAGCAAAGGAAAAACATAGAATGTACCAGTTGCTTCTCGTCCCGCGCATGGTAAAAGCCCGTCAAGGCTACCCTTGATATGGGCGAAATTCTTAGGAATCCTGTTATAGGCGATACGGCTAGCAACCCATGACTATTTTGATTCCTTTTTCCACCTATACGCCTACAATCATGCTAAACGTGGCCTTTAGATTTTTTTACCTCAGGCTCTGTCTACCCCGTAAGGGATATAGACGTGATGTGTGTAAGTGTATGTAAATAAATTTAATGTCAAATTTCGACACAACACATAAAAATTGCAAACGACAAATAAATGCCGAATAATGTGATTCAATTCCGTCTCAGTTCAGGTTTTAGCTGACATTTTTAGTATGGAGCTGACAGCGAGCCAACCAACTGAATCGGAATTGAATCGCATTAAGACGTGGTAAGGAATGAATTGAAAAATGTCAGAAAAACGTATGTAAATGAAAGAAATTATAATTTATGTTAGCAAAAAGTGAATGTTGTTGGACCACTCGCGACACTAGCGCCTCTAGCGGCAAATTCACACGCGATAGCCCCCATTATAATGTCATTGCGAATACCCAAACAAACATAATTCTGAGAAACATAGCAAACGACATAAACTGTTAGCAATAGCAACAATTAGGTGCCACAATAAAGCGGTAAAGCAGAATTAATGATAATTAGTTCCTCTAAATATTATTATAACGTCATTATTAAATAAAACACGCGGCTTAATTTGGCCACAAAGTATTATTATATTAAATACTAGCTGCCGCCCGCGACTTAGTCTGCAAAAAAATAGTTTTTCACTATCCCGTGGGAACTATGATGTGTTAATCTAGAGTTTTAGCTATCTCCGTTCCAAATTTTATCTAAATCCATTCAGTAGTTTTTACGTGAAAGAGTAACAAACAACCATCCACCCATCCATACTTACAAACTTTCGCGTTTATAATATTAGTAGGATTATTATTATTTAATATATTTAATTAGGCAAAAAGTCAACAAAATAGATGGCGCCATTCTAGCCATATTGTCTTCCATGCAGGTCTGGGAGTAAAGAAAAAAACATAGAATTTACCACCTTTTACTTCGCGCGCAAATGGTAAAAGCCCATCGAGGGAAGAGCAATCATGTTATAGGTGATGCGGCTCGCAACCCATCACTATTTTGATTTCCCTTTCCACCTATACGCCCTTAATCATGCTAAACGTGGCCTTAAGGTTTCGTAACCTTAGGCTCTGTCTACCCCGGATAAAGACGTGATATATGTATGTATTAAAAAATCACTTGCCGAATTTGCACGGAACCGTCGGTGCTCGTGTCCGACTCGCGCTTGGCCGTTTTAGGCGTACGTGACTTCGGACACGGACCGTCCAAGTAATTAATCAAAACAAACGATTTTGTTCACAGAAATAACTATTAATAAACAATTAAAATGCGCATCTCTAGTCATTGATGAGACTGCGCTAATTAATTCAGTTTCGACCTGGGTATTTTATTACTAGCTTTTGCCCGCGACCTCGTCCGCGCATCACTTACCATCAGGTGCACCGCATGCCCGTTTGTCGGTTTTAATATAAAAAAAAGATAACGCTAGAGTGACGACATACCCCGTAAATCCACCAATGTCTTCAAGTATAAGGTTTTTATTTCCTATCCCGTGGGAAATTCAGAAAATCCCTTCTTAGAGCACCTACGTGATTCTCTAGGAATATTATCTACTAATTATAGTCTTAATTATTTACCTCGTGTTTTTATCCCGTGGGAAATTTTAAAATTTCCTTTGTAGTGCGCTTTTATACTAATCAAGGAATAATTATGTAGGTATGTCAAATGTAATGTAGCTACCGATATCTGCTTCTCAATTAAGTTGCAAGATTCCACCCGGGCATACATACATACCTACATTGCAAGTTAAATAGTCTTGTAAATAAAAAGTTTCTGTCAAAAATGACATTTTTAATACAAGTTTTTGTTTTCTGACAGTACTTTTTACTGACTGTACTTGCGTTGTCATCCGTCATACATATGTGTACCAAATTTCAAGTCAATCGGACCAACCGTTGAAGAGTTCCCTCCTGCGGAGACGATCCTGGCTGGGTCACCAGAACTCCACTACCAGATTATCGTATTGTCATCCGACGTACTCATATATGCTAAATTTCAGCTCCATTGGTTGAAGATATCTGCTTCAAAATGGAGTCGCAGGATTCCACCCGGACAAACATACTTACATTCATACATATACAAAAAACCGTCGTGTCCTCTCAAATAGATCTATTATATTCGAGGGCCGTGGGTTCGAACCCGTACTCTCACTTCTCAGCTTACCGGAATTTATGCGCAAAATCTCATTTTGAGCTTTTTGATGAAGAAAAACATCCCGAGGAAATCTGCGTACACCGACAAAGTAATTCAATGGTGTGTCCAGTTCCCAAAACGCACTGGGCCCGCGTGGGAACTATAGCCCAAGCCCTCTCATTACGAGAGGAGGCCTGTACCCGTAGGCTAGAGATGATGATGATTTAATTCTATTCTTAAATGATCCAACACATTAACTCACATCCAAAAGGTTGGCGGCGACAGAGCGGCGCCAAACCAAAATATTAGTAAACAAATGATCGACATTTTTACACGTACACCTTTAAATGTTGTATAATAATTAATCAGAATTTAATGATTGGAAGGTCGTTAATAGATCATTTAGACCAGACCAGCGCGGGCGCACGTTGGAGACTAGATAGATGCATACTTAAATCACGTCTTTATCCCTTAGGTAGACAGAGCCCTAAGGTAACAAGACCTACAGATAATTTGTGGGCGTAAAATTCGAAATTAAATATCTTGGGACAAATTACACCAATTGACCCAGCCCCAAACTAAGCAAAGCTTGTGCTATGGGTACCAGGCAACGGATAAACATACTTATATAATGTAGATAAATACATACTTAAATACATACAACATCCATGACTCGGGCAGAAACATTCGTATTCACCATACAACTGTCTACCCCTACTGGTATTCGAACCCAGGGCCTCTAGCTTCATAGTCAGGGTCACTAACCACTAGGCTATCCGGTCGTCAAACAATTCTAAAATGCAAAATGTTATTTTTACAAATTGGCCGCCAAGGGCTCTTTTCAATGTCTTATTTGAAACTACCAGCGCATTCTGAAAGACCATCATTGCCAAGAAGAATGCGCCGCATGAAACTCGGCAGAAAGTCATTTTTTCAAAATAAAATACATTAAGTATACCATAATTTTGAGAATAAATTATTTAATTGGTTGATTGACATGTGCTTTTGTTCTGTTAATGATTTTTTAAATTATTAAATTATTGAATTATTAAATTATCGAATTATTAAACTATTTAATTATTGAATTATTAAATTATTGAATTATTAAATTATCGAATTATTAAACTATTTAATTATTGAATTATTAAATTATTGAATTATTAAATTATTGAATCATTAAACTATTGAATTATTAAATTATCGTGCTGTAGTCATATTGTTGTAAATACATATCTATTATATTGTAATAATGCTAATGCTAATAATAATATTGTTGTAATTATGTTAAGGTAAGCTTAATTCGGTTCTTTGTTATATTGACTACTAATTGAATGTCAGAATAATATTTCTCCGCCCATGCGGGCAGGATATGCTGAACACATGTAATAATTTCAACAATTGTACCATATTCGGAGAAATAAACTTTTTGTATTCTATTCTATATTCTACCTAAATTAAATACATTTATAAAAGGGATGTATAAGGTCCCCGAGCCTTAAATTATATTAGTCTATATAGTAGAGATGTATAAAGTCTCTACTAGTCAGGTAACGGTGAAAAGGGGAAAATTTTCACCGATTCCCTCGATGGGCTTTTACCATCACAAAAGAAACAGCTGGTAGATTTCTATGTTGTTTCTTTGCTCCCAGGCCAGCATGGAAGCTTAATTAAAGTTTAACCTTTTAGGGTTCCCTACCTGAAAAGGAAAAACGGATCCTTAATAGGATCACTTATTTGTTGTCAATTTTGTTGTTGTTGTTTCTTCCATGCTGGTCTGGGAGTAAAAAAAAGACAGAATTTACCACTTGCTTCTCTTCCCGCGCAGGTAAAAGCCCATCGAGGGAATGAGTGAAAGTCTTAGGAATCATGTTATAGGCGATGCTGCAACTCATCACTATTTTGATTTCCCTTTCCACCAACACGCCTTTAATCATGCTAAACGTGGGCTTAAGGTTTTGTTACTTTAGGCTCTTTCTACCCCATAAGGGATAAAGACGTGATTTAAGTATGTATGAAGAAGAATGTATGAAGGGCTTGCCTTCTGATATACTTGTCGCCACGCCACTGGTATGTATGTATGTATGTAAGTTAGAAAGTACAATCAGCGTTTAACCTGATGTAATTATAGCGCATTCTGTTAATGACTTCGATTATTTTGTCGTGTAATTATATCTAGTATAGATTGTACAAGGAAAATATAAATAATATCTTTTTAATGAATTCGGAAATAATTGAAAGGTGACCGCAAATGTTGTAGTGCCGACAATAACACTGACGGACTCATTATTTTACCTAACATATAAAATAGAAAAAACCGAAAAGTAAAACTATGGCCGGGAATCGAACCCGGATCTCACACCACACATAGCAGGTGGGTAGTCTTCGAATTTTTCTACCTGTTACTAGCTGTCACGTGACATTGTTACTATGCGAATTTTCGTCGCTAAGCGTCATCTGTTTGAATGATGTGTCTCTACGACACAATTACAAACTCCCGTGGAACATCTACTGCTCACCAGGGACGAGAGAAGGCGCTGTTTTTCAAATGATAGGTGACCTTGTTACTATGCGATTTTTTGTCGCTAGGCGTCATCTGTTTGAATGATGTGTCTCTACGACACAATTACAAACTCCCGTGGAACATCTACTGCTCACCAGGGACGAGAGAAGACGCTGTTTTTCAAATGATAGGTGACCTTGTTACTATGCGATTTTTTGTCGCTAGGCGTCATCTGTTTGAATGATGTGTCTGTACGACACAATTACAAACTCCCGTGGAACATCTACTGCTCACCAAGGACGAGAGAAGACACAAAAAAGAAATTACAAAAGTAATTTAAGGATAAAAATAAAAAGGATCTCTTCTAGTTATCCTTCGATGGCACATGCAAGTTTACGTCCACGAAATTTGAACGCGTTTGCGTTAAAATGACAAATATGAGTACTGGCACCTTACCATGACGTCTTAATGCGATTCAATTCCGATTCAGTTTGTTGTGGGATCTATACTAAAAATGACAGCTAAAACCTGGCGCCTTATCAGGCAAATAGGAGAGGAGACGCAGCAGGCATGCTGGTTTTCAGCCTCCAACCTGACTAAAAACTAACTTAAAATCTAACTAAGCAAAGGTAAAGGTTCGCTGTCAAAGCGACATATGACGAAATAACTTCTTTCTGGTTCTAATTTACATCATTAGGTAAGGTTTTTATTTATTTCTAAATGTATATAACTCAGGTGACTGACTGACATAGTGATCTATCAACGCACAACCGAAACTACTGGACGGATCGGGCTGAAGTTTGGCATGCAGGTAGATGTTATGATTATGACGTAGGCATCCGGTAAGAAAGGATTTTGATCAATTCTACCCCCAAGGGGATAAAATAGGGGATGAAAGTTTGTCAATTTTAAACCGATCGGGCTGAGACTTTGCATGCATAAAGCTACTATGACGTAGGCATCCTCTAAGAACGGATTGCGTAATTTCTGCGGGATAGCGATAAACGAATTCTATGCAGACGAAGTTGCGGGCAACAGCTAGTTTACATATATAGGGGACTAGCGACCCGCCCCGGCTTCGCACGGCATATTATGCATGTATTATACCTATAAACCTTCCTCTTGAATCACTCTATCTATTAAAAAAAACCGCATGAAAATCCGTTGTGTAGTTTTGAAGATATAAGCATACATCGGGACATGAGGACAGAAAAAGCGACTTTATTTTATACTATGTAGTGAAGATATACATTATAAGAAATAATTATGTTAACACAAGTTCATACACAAATGCTACAAGGTTTTTTCTTATGAGCAAAGGCGATAACTTAATGTGGTTATATGATTCCACCGTATCAGAAGGAGTAAGACCAACCAACCAGGCTAACGTTAGGTACTCCTTTTGTTCGTCTTTAAAAATTTGTAACGTAAAAAATACAGTACAAAAATACAATATTGTTCTTTTACAGTAAACACGTCGTGTTCAAAAAATACATTTGAATTTCAACAATTTCTTTCATCGAAAGTCGAGACTGGTCCCTGGAGAGTGATCTATCTTCAATCCCAAGTCTTCATCAGGGTGGCCAGAGGTGTAGCAATCGTTTTGCTACGGCCGTCTACCTTACGGTACAGTGATAAATGGTTAACAGATTATTGGCTGGGGAATTCGGGTTTGATATCCGGGCCAAATGGTTTTGCCATATGAATCGCGATTGGATTCAACATTTCCTTCTATCAAACGGTAAAAGATTAGGATAGAGAGAGATAGCAAATGTGATTGTAATGAGTAGGTATGTTTCGAGGACTTGGCTGTTGGTCACAGGTCTTTGGTTGGATGGACTTCAAGTATAAATTTATGTGCTGAAAATTCCAAAAGAGTGTTGACTGAAAAAAAATCAAACAATACATATACATACATCACGCCTCTTTCCCACAGGGGTAGGCAGAGACTACTTTGTTCCACTTGCTACGATCCTGACATACTTCTTTCGCTTCATCTACATTCATCAATCTCTTCATACATGCTCGTCGGTTTCGGGTACTCCTGACCTGACCTTTTTCCAAAACGTCTCCTATTTGGTCTCGGAACGTTCGTCTAGGCCTTCCCCTCCCAACGCAACCATTCACACTCCCCATATAGATCGCTACTCAACGCGTTGTTCATTGAAATGTAAGGTAGTTGATAGGTCACTTAAAATTTAGTTTGTATTTTTTAAATTTAACTTTGTTTGTTTCTTATTTTATTTTAATAAATGTTAGTTTTAAGATTGTTTTATAATAAATTGCCGTGCCCTTACAGTTGAGTTTGAGGTTGAATTAAATATTAAGTACCTAGTAAGATTTTTTTTTTATTGTATTGTATATTATTCTACATGCAAATTATGCAGGTTGTCACAAAACCCTTTAACGATAATTCACGAACTTGTTCGGTATATTGGTTTGAACACCCCTGCAAAGTATGAGACCATAATTAAAATAAAAAAAAAATTAATAGCTTTGCTCAGTGAGCCACAGGCTCCTCACATGCCTACTCATAATACTACACGTGAAATTATTGTTGGCGACTACTTCGGCATACGGAAGTTTCGTAAATCAGCCAATCAGCGTAAATACACTGAGAGCATAGTCCAGAAATGCATCTTAAGATTCGTTAATTAAAGGGTCAATTAATTAACCACGAGCGTCAAACTTTGCCACGGTGTTCAGATAGACTTACCTGACAATTCTGTGAAAGGAAGTTAAAGGGTTTTGTGACACTCTGTATATACAATACAGCCTTTCGGCTAAATAATCTTGGATATAGTAATATGGATATAGTTTTACAACAAAACAAACTCTTCACCAAACCACTCCACAACCCACCCGCAGCGTCATAAAATCGTACAAAAATCAATGTCAATGGAAAAATAACAGACAAATCAAGATACGGAATGTAATGCGAGTGTCATCGAGTGATGGATGATTAATGATGGGCTGATGTCTGTTTGTCTGTCTATGACACAGGTAGGCAGGGGACAAGTGACGGGCGGAGAGCGTGAACACAATGGGGGCTGTCGCGTGTGAATTTGGCAGAGGCGCTAGTGTCGCGTGAGGTCCAATTAACATTCACTTTAATTTCTAAATGTCAGTGAAAATTAGAACACAGAAAAATCCAAAAAGTAAAGCTATGGCCGGGAATCGAACCCGGATCCCAATTTGTCACGCCATCTTCTCTTTGGTCCCATATTATACCATATTTTTAACTAGCTACTTCCCACAACTTCGTCTGCGCAGAGTTCGCTTATCGTATCCCGCTATTTTCCGGTCCTTCCCCGGGAATGAAACTATCTGTATCCCAAATTCTAACTTAATTTGTTGAATGGTTTAAGCTTGAAAGGTAACAGACAGACAGAGTTACTTTCGCGTTTATAATCCACTTACTTAAACTGTCTCCGACTTATTTATTTCTTTTATTCGTTGTCTGGTAGATCGCTATTAAGCGATAAGACCGCCTATTGTCTACCCTATAGGCTTATATTGTCTAACTCGCTCGCAATCGGCATCATGTCCATTTTGACAGTTCATGTATGGGCTGACAATTGGCATCGGAATCAGCTAGCTGTCACATTCATACAAGAACAGTAAAAATTAACACGATGGCGATTGCGAACGAGTTAGTTTAATACCTACTGTTCTTTGTTTCTGTATTGTTTTGTACTCATTTGTGTTCAATAAAGTGTATTTGTATTGTATTGTATTATTATGTCATCGCTGCCGTTCGTAACTTACGCCACCACGCGGGTGATGAATGTTCATGGGATGAATTTTAACACGTTGCAGATTTCTATTGTTGCCAGCTACCTCACTGTGTACTATACTGTGTACTGTGGCAGCCGTCGCGTCGAGACAGCGCCTGGATTGATGCGTTTGTTAATATTATTGCTGTATGGCAACACTTCTAAAAATAAAAACACACACACACACACAAATCACGTCTTTATCCCTTACGGGGTAGACAGAGCCTAAGGTAACAAGACCTACAGGCCACATTTAGCAAGATTCCTTTCCGTTAGTAAAAAAAGGGTCTATCTACTCTGTAAGGGATAAAGACCTGATTTGTACTTACTTATTTGTGTATGTACTTTTCAAAATTTCGTATGACCCGATTTCGTAGTAAACGAAGTTGTTTTTAGATGACCTCTTGAAGGTGAATTATTTATTGTTACAACGGAAAGGTCGTGGCTACCGCATGTACCGCTGGTCCGTGACCAAAGCCAGCACACAATTGACCACCTGGTTCCTGAAGCCAATGTTATTTCCAAATGCGGTGTTTACACAAGTTTGTACGGAACCATCGTAACCTTATTAATTCTGTGTTTACTCGGTAATGCGTAACAACTAGAATGTTATTTCGTGACAACATAATAACATTGTGTAATTATTTGTAGTAGCTGGATTTTTTATTACTACTGGATTGTACACCGATAAAGCACTGTGTTATGTCACGGGCGCGATGTTGAAGCGCGAGCGAAGGACTAGATTTAACTCCCGAGCGTAGCGAGGGCGTTTTGAGTTAATTCCCGAGCGCAGTGAAGAAATTAAGACGGAGTCCTGAGAGAAGCGAAGCATTTAAGCGCAACCAAGACAAACTGTTTTATCTCCGGGGAATAATACTCTACTTTTCTCACCTTTTGCGAAACAATAAAAACCAAGGCCACTAGAAAAATAATTTAATTAAAACAACAGTGAAACAAAATTAAAAGTAAAATTTTATGTTTGGGACATTAGTCCAGTTGTGCAATGATACATCAATATTTTTATTTAGAATCGTAGCAGTTCTATGCGTATAATATTACAGCGCCACCAAGCACTGGCGGCTTTTGTTTTATTGCACGTGTAACCGTTGTGCTCATTAAACTTTGATAATGATCCCGTAGAGGGATCGAAACGCGTCATTGTTTGTGTGGTGTAAGGGATAATTAAGTTTGTGGGATTTATATGTGTTTTATTGGCAGTAGTGGAGGGATTGCATGAAAAACATATAAATTTCACACAGGCTTGGTTATCTTGCACGTGAGTTGCGGAGTAGCAAGGTAAATATTTTTTGTTCAATGTTAGTTACGTAAAAAACATCATACGCGTATAACAGTTAGCATTAGTTGCTCAGTTATAAAAGAAATGGGGATAAAAGTTTGTGAAACAAATGGATGACTCACGTATCAACGTCGGGGAGTGCTCGACATAATTTGGACAAATACGCAGTATTTATTTTAAAAAAAACAAGAACAGGTATGAAATAAGCCAATAAGCGTACAAGGCTCTCCGCCTTTCAAGTTTATTGGCCAATTTTCCTTCTTAAGTAGGTGGTAGGAGCATATAGGTTTTTTTCAATTTTCGATTTATTCACCTGTTATTTTCGCGGTCTGGGTCTCGTCTTGTAAATATGCGAAATCATCATAGTATTTGTACTGCGGTAATACCGGTAGCGTACTAAATTAATTGTTAAAATTAAAAATTTTCATTCATTGAGTAAATACTATTTTATTGAATGATCTGAAGTCATTAATTGTAGTATAGGCATAATTAATATTATAATTATTTAATCTACTAACAAAGGACAGGAGAGCTGTGTACGGTTCCCCGTCGCTTGGCGCTTTCGGTGAAGAATCCACGCGTTATTGGCCCCACGCATTATGAGCGTCTTCCTGCAGAACTGAAGAACGACCCATCTGACGAGGCATTTAGATCCAAACTGAGAAACCTTTTGTTGGATAAACCATTATACTCTGTTGGTGAATTTATATTGACATGATGTGCACTTCTTTTTAATATTTTATTGTGATTTGACATTGAATTGTACTCTTGATATTAATTTTTTATTTTACTGAACATTGTTATTTTAATTATTTTATGTATTTTATTTGGATGATCCTTGTTTGGTGACATCCATATAGCTATGACGATCCTGAGTGGAGAACCTATGTAAATATAATGATTTGTTGCTTCTTTATTATTTTATACAATTCCAAAATTTTGTGACATACAATTAAATTTTCAATTTTTATTTTTTAATTTATATGTGTAATTTTTGACGATTTCAATATAAGTTCTCGAACTTGACATTGTACAATTTATGATGTAATTTTATATTGACTGAATAAATAATCTAATCTAATCTAATCTAAGAGCACACATGTAATTTGCATTCATGTTTCTTTCATACATACGTATTTCACGTCTTTATCCCTTGCGGGGTAGACAGAGCCTAAGGTAACAAAAACTTAGGGCCACGTTTAGCATGATGACGTGTTAAGTGAAAAGGGAAATCAAAATAGTGATGGGCTGCCAGCCGTATCGCCTACTACGATTTCTAATATTTTCGCCCATTCCCTCAATGGGCTTTTACCATGTGCGCGGAAAAAACAACTGGTACATTCTGTTTTTATTTTTAACCACGTCTTGTTATTTTCCATCTCCCCAGCCGTTCACAAGTTTCCACGTTCGTCGTGTAAACTTGGCTTAACAGCTGTGTAACTGATAAATGAATGAGTTAGTTTGTAAAGGTTCCTCGTGCTCAGTTGCAATATAATGGCTAACCCTGGCACTGCCACTTCAGTCGAAACTAGGACAAGTTTACACGTGGCAAACGTGCAAATACATCTTTGTATTCTGCATATAAATGCCGTGAAAATGGGAATGAGATTATGTCTGCGGTAGAGCGAGCAACGAGGTGAGTTCTTACTAATTCTTCTTCTGTGTATCGTTTCGTGAGTCAGAGACGGTTCTGGCTGAAAATCAGCGCTGCAGTCTAACACCTCAGCGTAATGCTGAGCCAGCGACCGTTTCACTTTTGCAAAGACACACACAACGCTGATGATCTATTTTTCATGTCTGTGTTTTTTTTCTATAAAATTGTGTATATTCTCTTACATATGTGTGTCTTGCAAAAAGAAATAAATTTAAAAGGAATAAATAGTTTTTAATATCGCCCCATCGATCGATGCGATGATTTCGTCAATGTCAAAGTAATAAATACAGTATTCAAAAATCTTGTGACGAAAATGTCGGCGACGTTCTACGGTAGAACACGGTCAAAAGACGCCTCCCCCCTGTCGGGCTCTTATCCAACGGATAATGATATCCCTCGGAGACCGCCAGGAAATCATTAACCGATGCCCAGGGTGCACCGGACCAAGCACTGCTCTTCCCATCGGACGGATCCAAAAACGAACCGCAGCTCTTGACCACACGCGGAGGTAACCCGACTCGCATTCCTTATTACTAATTCGTGTGCAGGCGCCTTACCATGACGTCTTAATGCGATTTAATTCCAACTCAGTTCAGGTTTTAGCTGTCATTTAGTATGGATCTGACAGCGAGCGAACCTAGACTGAATCTGAATTGAATCGCATAAAGACGTCATTAAGGCTCCAGGGTTTTAATGGTTGAACCATTGTGGAACTTTGTGGTGTTTATTATTTTCAACGTGCTTATATCATACATACATATTTCATCCCTTACGGGGTAGACAAAGCCTTTTTTTTTAACGGAGAGAAAATCTTTATGGATGCCCTAGGCACGGAGATGCCTAGGGTTATGTGGGACTCCCCCCCGGAGGGGTATACCCGAGCTAAAAACTCTCCGGCGTTGCCTCAATCCAGTGTGACGGGGACGCAGTGGGATGCCACTAGGGTTTCACCACAAACACCCCCGCGGTGACCCCGGCTTCCGCCAGAACCGCGCCAAGAAGGGGAGGGCCCGTACGCTGGGCCCGTCTTGCCTTAGACAATGAGACCGTGCAATGCAGGTAGGTAATGCCCCGTTACCGTTCACAGGGTAGACAGGGCCTAAGATAACAAGACCTAAATGCCGGGCTTGACATTAATTTGGGTGGTAATAGCATTTGGGTGTATAGGTGGAAAGGGGAATCAAAATACTGATGGGGTACCGTGGATGGCTAACCGCATCGCCTATGATATAATTCCTAAAATTTTCGCCCGCTCAAATTTTATCTGAATGTACTTGTTATGTTTCTATGCAGCTCCCAAATTCATCTATTGACCGAACATAAATTGGCAATCAGTATTGACAATGCAAAAGTGATTTATTCTATTGGAATAAAGGTTACAAATAATTCGATTGTAACATTCCCACGCGAATCATAATATTTCGGACATCTGTAAATTTTTAGGGTTCCCATAATTTTTTACATAAAATTACCGTCACATTCAAACGAGCCCTTTGATGAAATTAAGTGGAGTGTTGGACTGTGAACGCAACCTCTTTAGACCTTTTTTTTTTTTTTTTTTTTTTATGTTAGAGGCCAGACAACCTACGCGAACTGTTTTATAATATGTTTATAAATGACGTTATTATCACTGTCAACACTACTTCCCAGTGATACTATTATTTGCGCATAATAATGACTGCTTGCCTTTCTTTGTAAACTATTCCTTTCTGTATCAGGTTAGCTGGAAGAGATCCCTTCTTAGGGATAAGTTCGCCTTTGTACTATTTTCTGTGTACTTCTGTATTTTTTAAATTTTTATGTGCAACAATGAATTTACATACATACATACATACTTACGTTAAAAGCCTTCGTACCGAACACCACTCTTTTTATTTTCCCTATACACACGTTTTTAGTTCCACTTAAATTCATCACCCTTGACGGCCAATTTGCAAAAATAAATTTTCATTTTCATTTTCATTTTCATTTTCATTTTCATTTTCAAACATTTTTTAATAATATGGATACACATGACAAGGGATGCGAGTCGGGTTACCTCCACTGGTGTCAAGAGCTGCGGTTCGTTTTTGGATCCGTCCGGGGGGAAGAGCAGTGCTTGGTCCGGTGCACCCTGGGCATCGGCTAGTGATTTCCTGGCAGTTTCTGAGGGATATCATTGATCGTTGGCTAAGAGCCCGACAAGGGGGAGGGGGTCTTTGACCATTACCGTGCAACGTTGCCGACATTTTGTCACAAGATTTTTGAATTATATTTTTGTTACTTTGACATTGGCGAAGTTGTCGTCGCTATAACGACTTGATACGCCACAAATAAGAAGAAGAAGAAGATACATAATAAGTAACATAATTTATCATAATCCTGCCTATACAACATACAAAGGTACAAAGGACACTGGGGTGACTTTGATTATTTTGGGGTTATTTTGATCATTTTAAACATATATACATACATCACGTCTGTATCCCTTACGGGGTAGACAGAGCCTACGGTAACAAAACCTTAAGGCCACGTTTAGCATGATTAAGGGCGCATAGATGGAAAGGGAAATCAAAATAGTGATGGGTTGCTAGCCGCATCGCCTATAACATGATTCCTAAAACTTGCAACCCATCACTATTATAGTGATTCCCCTTTCCACCTTCGCCCACAGTCATGCGAAACGCGGCCTTAGGGTCTTGTTACCTTAGGCTCTGTCTACCCCGTAAGGGATAAAGACACGTGATTTATATATGTATGTATGTATGTATACGACTCGCAACCCATTACTATTATGATGCCCTATTCCACCTATACGCCCAACACCTTACAGTCTTATTTACAAACTAGCTGTTGCCCGCAACTTCGTCTGCATAGAATTCGTTTATCGCTATCCCGCAGGAATTACGCAATTTTCCGGGATAAAAAGTAGACTATGTGTTATTCCCGACTATAATCTATCTATGTTCCAAATTTCGTCCAGATCTGTCCAACCGTTCTGAGGTGAAAGAGTAACAAACATCCAAACATACTCACAAACTTCCTCATTTATAATGTTACTAGCTTCTGCCCGCGACTTCGTCTGCGTAGAATTATACATAAAAACCTTCCTCTTGAATCACTTCATCTATTTAAAAAAACCGCATCAAAATCCGTTGTGTAGTTTTGAAGATATAAGCATACATATGGACATAGGGACATACTTTGTTTTATACTATGTAATAATAATATCACTACATAGTATAAATATTATAAGTAGGATTCTATTGCATGATAATCATGCTAAGCGTGGTCTTTAGGTCTTACCTTACACTCTGTCTACCCCGTAAGGGATTAAAATAAAAATACCTAATACGGATTAAAAAACGGAAATACGGAACCATAATGTGCAAATAAAACTCGTATTTATCTGTTTATTCCAACAATATTTGTACAAAACACACGTCAGAAGCAATCAATGCAATTTGTCTATGTCTTCTAACGCGTAGATGTTGAGGAGTCGATAGATGCGTCACTATGAAATATAACAAATTATCTCATGTCCTATGAGCCATACAGCAATACAACAATACAAATACAAATACTCTTTATTGAACACCACAATTCGTTCGTTATGTTGTGCTGAGGGGGAGGCCTTTGTTCAATGGTGGACGTCTTCAGGCTGATGTGAAACTAAAATTAAACTATGTGTAAACTAAAAGTAAGTCACGTATTCGATAGCATGAAAATCAGTCCGGTTGCTAATAAAATGACGATAACGACGTGGTATCACCATGTCACAACACCTACCGATACCAGAATGCGCAGCGTGACGGTAGGTTTTAATAATCTTGACGGATATAGGTAACCTGTCAATATTTTGCTGTTAAATTTCGTGTACAAGGGATCCTTGTCCACAGGTTTTTGACGGGATCACCAAAGCTCTGTTTTTGTGGAGTAAAGAAAGAAAAATTGATCACATTAACAAAAATTACTTAAATACAATACCTAAATCGTAGACAAAACCCAAGGTAATAAGACCTAAAGGCCACCTATAGCATGATTGTGGGCGTATAGGTTACTTGCCGCATCGTATAACATTCCTAAGATTTTCGCCCATTCCCTCGATGTGCTTTTACTATTTGCGCGGGTTGACTAGCAACTGGTACATTAGATGATTTACTTTACTCCCAGACCAGCATGGAAGAAAAACAATACAAAGAAACATTGCGGAAGAGTGTTTGAAATTATTGTCTTCCACCCTGGTCTGGGAGCAAAGAAAACATATTGTACCAGCTGCCCTTCTTCCCGCGGAGATCTTAAAATTCCACCGAGGCAACAGGCGAGAATCTTAGGAGTCATGAGGAATCATGTTATAGGCAGCTCATCATTATTCTGATTTCCCTTTCCACCTGTACACCGACAATCAGGCTAAACCTGGGTTTTAGGTCTTGTTACCATAGGCTCTTTCAACCCCGTAAGGGATAAAGACGTGTTTATGTTTATGTATAGAGCTGCGGTTCGTTTTTGGATCCGTTCGAGGGGAAGAGCAGTGCTTGGTCCGGTGCACCCTGGGCATCGGTTAATGATTTCCTGGCAGATTCTGAGGGTTATCGTTATCCGTTGGCTAACAGCCCGACAGGGGGGGGGCTTTTGACCGTGTTCTACCGTACAACGTTGCCGACATTTTTGTTAAAAGATTTTTGAATGTATTTATTACTTTGACATTGGCGAAATCATCGCGTCGATCGATGTGGCCATATTAAAAAATAAGAAGCTTATGTATGTACGCCACATTGCTTTCTTTTTTAAATATTTTTTTACTTTGTAAGTAACGTGTCTACGTATTGAATAGATCTATCAAATTTTAAATAGAGACATGACATGAGGTCACGTCTGTCAAAACGCTAAGTAGGTAAAGTTGTATAGAGAATTCTATACGACGCAATTTGTTATCTGTTACTGTGGTGGACGGAACAGAAAGCTTTGTAGAATTTTATTTTTTAATGTTTTCGAAGTAATTTAGAAAGTTGTATTCCACTTTTAAAACTGCACGTTAAAGGTAAATACAATACAATACAATAACTCTTTATTGAACACCACATATAACAACCAAAACAGAGAAAAGGTATACAGAAATGAGAAAACTTTTCGATTATTTATTATTTATTTATGTGGACGGAATACATTTCGATGTTTTTTTTTATCTGCTCGTCTGTCGACTCACGCTAATCTAGGAAAGTTCTGTTCAAGTTCCTAATACTCGGATGTTGGGAAGAAAATATTTAGTCATAATAAGATTTATGACTAGCAAGATTTTGCCCGAGGAAACACACATTCAATAAAATACATACATCACGTCTGTATCCCTTACGGGGTAGACAAAGCCTAAGGTATAAAACAGTGATGGGTTGCTAGCCACATCGTCTATAACAATGATCTTTAAGATTTTCGCCCAATCCCTCGATGGGTTTTTGCCATTTGCGCGGGAAGAGAAACGATTGGTACATTCTATGTTTTTTCTTTGCCCCCAGACCAGCATGGAAGTACATAGTTTTAAAATAAATTAATAAATAAAATACCTATCTTTTTTTGTAATTGATTTTGTTTTGAATTATTGTCATGGTTAGTTTTTTGTTGAAAATTAGTAAAGAAGCAGGTATTTGGCATTCTCCTTAGTATTTATAGATTCCCTTGTCCATAAATTCATAAATCAATTCCCAAACACATTATTATCATACAGTACTTTTATTTTTGAAGTCGATTGCAAACGCGTCTTAAGTCGAACATTCCTGACACGGCAAGTAAGTGTACTTTGAAACTTCAGAGATGCGGAACCCTCTTATTAAATACATTCTCGACTGAACCACGTCATATTTTAGACTTAATCAAATATTTTCGAACCCAACAACCTTGACAAGTAAATATATTTATTGTGTTTGATAGCGATAAAGCATAATAAGGAAAGCGTCGAATCATTTTGATAACGCAAGATAACACGAAACAGTATAAACAAAAAGGTTTCTTATCCGTTATCAGCCGAAAATGTTGATAAAATTGATGTCAGAAAACAATTTTGCGTGAATGCAACAAAGTCGGTTGTTAGTAGCGTGGGTTTATAATTACATATTATTATATTTCAATGATAACTTCCATGCTCGTCGGGGAGTAAAGAAAAACAGAATGTACCGGTTGCTTCTCTTCCCGCGCAGGTAAAAGCCCATCGAGGGAATGGGCGAAAATCTTAGGTACGATGTCGCGAACTCCTTAGTTTTCATACACATACATACACATACACAAATCACGTCTTTATCCCTTACGGGGTAGACAGAGCCTAAGGTAACAAGACCTACAGGCCACGTTTAGCAAGACACTGAGGGCGTAGAGGAGGAAAGTGGAATCAATATAGTGATGGGTTGCTACCCGCATCGCCTATAACATGATTCCTATGATTTTCGCCCATTCCCTCGATGGGTTTTTACCATTTGCGCGGGTAGAGAAGCAACTGGTACATTCTATGTTTTTTCTTTGCTCCCAGACCAGTTTTGATACTTTTTTATATTTTTTCTAATCATTTTGTTTTTTGAAGTTTTATCATCATTATAGTTTAGTTGTTACGGGTTGGACAGAACCTAAGGTAAGAAAACCTTAAGGCCACGTTTAGCTTAAGGGCGTATAGCTGGAAAGTTTTCACATTTAAAAAAAAACACACTTGCAAGGCCAAAAAAAATCTAAAATAGTCAATTTTATTATTTTCGTATT
Source organism: Pandemis corylana (assembly GCA_949127965.1). Classification (NCBI taxonomy): domain Eukaryota; kingdom Metazoa; phylum Arthropoda; class Insecta; order Lepidoptera; family Tortricidae; genus Pandemis; species Pandemis corylana. The sequence continues at coordinate 15,389,100 of OX421858.1, read as the reverse complement.
TAAATAGTCACATTTTAATTAAAGGGCTAACATTATTTTTATAAGTTTGGCATATGAACCAAAATTCAAGCTTTATGAAGTAAAAAAAAAGCGGGAAACGAAAGAAAACGCCACAAATAAGAAGAAAAAGTCCATTAGAATAACAATAGACAATTGCCCTAACATGAATAACGTCACATTCAATTTTTCTTTTTTTTCAATATGCTTTAGAGCGCTATACTTGCTTCGACCATAATAGCCATCCTGGACTCGTACTATTAAAACCACGTACTTGTCCGTGTTCGAGTATGTATGTATGTATGTAAACTCTTTATTGCACATAAAAATTAAAAAAATACAGAAGTACACAGAAAATAGTACAAAGGCGAACTTATCCCTAAGAGAGGATTTTCGAGTCACGGCCATAGCTTTACTTTTCGATGTTTTCTGTATCGTTTAGAAATTTAAAGTCATATATTTGGAAAGGGAAATCAAAATAGTGATGGGTTGCTAGCCGCATCGCCTATAACACGATTCCTGAGACTTACGCCCATTCCCTCGATGGGCTTTTACCAACTACAAAAACATCAAAACATCTGCAGAAATATTCCTAAACCATTTTGAAACGCCTCTTATTTTTATCACATTTTATTTGCATCAACAGAGAAAATATTATATTACTAGAATGTTCTTTAGCCGTCGCTCCCTTTGCATCGTGTTTTCCAATAAGTCACATTCATACGTTTTTTTTTTTTATATGCATAGGAAGGCAAACGAGCAAGTGGGTCACCTGATGGTAAGTGATCACCACTGCCCATAGACACCCGCAACCCCGGAGGGATTGCAGATGCGTTGCCAACCTAGAGGACTAAGACGAAATGCCTCTTGTGCCCGTAATTTCCCCGGCTGTCTTACTCTCCACACCGGAACACAGCAGTGCAAGCACTGCTACTTAGCGGCAGGATTAGCGAGTAAGATGGTGGTAGCGATCCGGACGGACCTTGCACAAGGCCCTACCACCCGCAAAATCACGTCTTTATCCCTTACGGGCCTAAGGTAAGAAGACCTAAATGCAACGTTTAGCAAGACTGCGGGCGTACCTATACCTAGTTGAAAAGGGGAATCAAAATAGTGGTGGTTTGCTAGCCGCATCGCCTATGACATGATTTTTACGAATTTCGCCCATTCCCTCCGATTTTACCGTCCACGCGGGCAGAGAAGCAACTGGTACACTCTATGTTATTTTCTTTACTACCAGACCAGCATGCAAACAATCTATTATTAAATATCTAAAAAGGATACATTGTAGACCATACCTACTGTGCAAATAGAAGGCAAAAAGTTTTAACGTCACAATCTATGTAGCGCACTATTTCAATATTATGTACATCTTTTTGTATAAACAAGTGTTCATATTTTTTACCGCAAACGAAATTACAGAAACATTAAACTGAAATATCGAACAGCCTACTTAACCTATTCTAAATAGTAAATAGTTCACGGTTAAACATACGAAACTATATACATAAACAAATCACTTACGGGGTTGACAGAACCTGAGGTAACAAGACCTAAAGGCCACGTTTAGCATGATTTTAGGCGTGTAGGTGGAAAGGGGAATCAAAATAGTGATGGCTAGCCGCATCGCCTATAACATGATTCCTAAGATTTTAGCCCATTCCCTCGATGGGCTTTTACCATCAGCGCGGGAAGAGAAGCACCTGGTACATTCTGTTTTTTTTTTCCTCCCAGACCAGTACGGAAGAAACACACAAAGAAACGCAACTATCTGACATAAAATAAATAAATAAAATAAAAGAATAAAAGAATATTTATTCACACTCCAAAACAAACAATACAATAAAAACAGAATAAAAATGAAAAAACAAATTGTGAAAAGGAAAGGACTCAGCAGAACTGCTGGTTTTCAGTCCTCACCTAAGATGTAGGAAATGGTAGTGTGGCTGACAAAAACGAAACACTACCTAAACTAACTTAAAATAATATTAAAAAAGGAAATGTAAAACTGTTATAAAACTTCAGATAACGACTTACACATAATAAAGAGTGAGAGAGATTTTCGGAGCAACTACTATAACATTTTGACCTGTCGTAGATTTGTCCAGCAACATGCTGTTTTTTGCTGGTCGAGAATCCATTTTTTACAAATAGACCTAAAACCGCCGATAGACTGACACTTGAGAATAGGTGGAGGTAGGTCGTTCCAGCACTTGGACGCTGCGAAGCGAAAACTACCCCTGAAAGCTACCAATACGTATGTCTTTTTTAAATTTATCATCCGAAGTACCTACCTAGTATTAGGCATCGATTGCTAATACATTATCACAGATGGATAGCAGTGTTTTCTCTTTGTTTATTTACGCCATGCAATCGAGATTAAAACAATGAATACCAATATTTATTGTATTAGTCGTTAGAAAGCAAGGCGTCATAAAGAGACATTCGTCCGTCCATGATGACTCGTTTTTATTAAGAACTCGGAACCTCCAAAACACGTTGAATCCTGAATCAGTTCTTGTTCTAATTTCGATAAAGTTTGTGGTGGATGACTGCGTATTATCCAACCGATACGGCATATCGCTGATTTGTCATATATCAAAATTTCTTGATCAATGTAGCGACGGACGATATGAAATATTTTGTAATAGACAGTTTATGTTGTGAGGAAGGTATGTTTTGAAACGAATTCAGCGTAAATAAACATTCACAATGAAGTTTATTTGAAGCCGACTTCAAAGGCGGAGTTGTTTTAAGAGTTAATACTTCTATTTCAAAACCAGTGCGTGGGCGATCACTTGAGGATGTTTGGTTAATGAGTAACTCCGTCTTCCGGGCGGTAAACACATCTAAAGGTCTTCTCATTTGGTTCTCAATTCATTTGGAATAAGTCAATGTGCATCTTTTTCTCGGAATGGACAAGACCTGACCTTTGGTGCTTTGTGTCAAATGTAAGGTTTTCTTGTGCTATGATAGAATTGCTTTCAATCCAGTAATCCCAAAACAAGATAAACTAAATATGTTTGTTCTTTTTTTGGACGTTACTATTATCTATACGGTAAGGTGTTTATTGCCTATTATCTATTCGTTAAGTACCAACAGGAAAAATAAAATCAAGTTGTTAGGGTGACAATATTTTCATTTTATTAATTCATTATATCTCTCTTATCATAATCATTTCGACTGCGTCAATAAATACACATTTCTCCAAATATCTACATTTATACAATCAATTACGATAGCGGAATGCTAGGGCACGGGTACAACGGTTGTTACTGATATTGCAAACATGTTCAGAGCTAGGCTCGCTACGGAGATTACCTCGTCATCCACTAATCCACTGGTACACTAATTAAGTCTAGATCACAGATAAATAGAACAGTCTAGCCTCTTTGAGATGTCGCGTCACTGCCGGCTGAGTACTGTGACTGGTTTGTAGATGTGCGGTGTCAAGGGGTGGTGTAGAGGCGACGGCAGCTCGGGGCTGGATGCTCCGGAGGTGGGAGGCGAGTTCGCCATCAGAGGAGGCGACGGAGGCAGAAGCGGTGATGTCTGCGCCATCATCGCAGATTGTTGAGCGAGGTGGGAGCTTTGCAGCAACGAGTTTTGGCTCAGGAATGGTCCCGACGGCAATCTTTCGTAGAGCGCTGGCGAATAAGGCAAGCTGTAACCCATCGCTTCAGCTCCACGGAATGCGGGGTGCAAAGCACTGGGGGCAACTGGGTGCGCCTTCATTTGAATGTGACCATATCTTTGATATAACAGTTGGGAGTAGAGTCCGACGAGCTGCGAGTACGGGGTGTGCGGGTAGGCACCTGCCAGCGGAGCTCCGGGGAACAGAGGGCGCTTGAAGCAGGCGAGGCGGGAGCGGCCATTCAGCGCCGAGCGCCGGCGCAGCTTCCCTGTCGTTCCACCAATAAACACATCTTCAGCTGAAGCATCTAACATCCAGTAGTTGCCTTTTCCAGGATCGTCGTAGTGACGAGGAACTTTCACAAAACATTTGTTTAGGCTCAAGTTGTGGCGGATGGAGTTCTGCCATCCCTGCCTGTTCTCCTTATAGTACGGGAAGTTGGTCATGATGTATTCGTAAATTCCGTTAAGTGTCAACCTCTTTTCGGGGCTGTTGCGAATCGCCATCATTATCAAGGCGTTGTAGCTGTACGCGGGCTTCTCATGCTTTTTGTCTTTTTTGTCGTCATCATCGGATTTGGGTTTAGAGCAGTCGACGGGTTCCATTCCCGTGACATCTAAGTCTGAATCGCTAAGGTCTTCGGAAGGCGAAGCGCCAGTGGATGACGCGGCCGGTGACGGAGGCGCCTTGTTGTCATGGTTCATCAATATAGAGTTGATACTAAAGTCTCCTTCAAACTTCACCATGGTTGTCACTTGTTAGTCACTTGTATTATCAGAGCGCGGCGTGTGCACTGGTTGCGAGCGAAGCAACAACTGACGAACGAGAGGGCGGTCGCGGCTATTTATACGGCGCGCGTGCGCCCCGCCTCTGAGGCAACTGCGCGCAGCGACGTCCAATCACGCTGAGAGCTTTCTGGTACATAGCCACGCCTCGCAAGCTCCCCTGAGCTTCGTTATTTTATACTCCCGAAGCGTGCCGACTGCGACTGCGTCCATCTCGTTTCATCTCAACAAAAGTCCCGAGCGCAAAGCTGCTCAACGAGTCCCACCAGTTCCTTTTCTGCGTGTGTTCAATGCACAGGGTTTACTTTATTTGTATCATGGCCAGCGTGCGTAAGGATTTCTCGTAGCGTCCTTATCGTACCAAACGTTGCTCCGTTAACATTTTCTTTCATTACATCATGAATCACTTTTTAATTTGCCAAAACATTATTACTCGGCGTTTTGTCGTTCAATTATAACAATTATAATCTAGTGCGTAATCGGAATCCTTGAAATAATTACAGTGATATTCGACTGTAATCTTTGGAAGATACAGTCGTTTTTTGTATCGAGGGTCACATGATATGGATAAAAGCATGAACGAATCCGGAGATGTTTATCGCTCCATCCGTAAACAGAGAGATTAGGGCGCACGTTCTTGATAAGCCGTGTAAACTTTGCACTTGTATTCACAGTACCGTTATAGGTTCGATGCCGAACGGTGCAGAAAACTTACATACATACATACGTATACCGTCACGCCTCTTTCCCACAGGGGTAGGCAGATACTACTTTATTCCACTTGCTACGATCCTGACATATTTCTTTCGCTTCATCCATAGTCATCAATCTCTTCATACATGCTCGTCGGTTTCGGGTACTCCTGACCTGACCTTTTTCCAAAACGTCTCCTATTTGGTCTCGGAACGTCCGTCTAGGCCTTCCCCTCCCAACGTAACCATTCACACTCCCCATATAGATCTGTTTAGTTAGTCTAAGAAAACTTTACTTCTTATAAAGCGACTGCTCACTCTAGTCATATCCTGTTATCCTCAAAATACCCGACGATATTAAAAAAATGCAACAAAATGCTTAAAAACTAAATATCGCCAGCGGAATACAATGTGTGAATATTTACTACATCCTATAAATTGTCACGATTTCTGAAGACTTTATCTGATGATAATAAAAAAAAATGTTTTTTTTGCAAATTGGCCGCCAAGGGCTCTTTTACATGTCTTTTTTAAACTACCAGCGCATTCGGAAAGACCATCATGGCCAAGAAGAATGCACCGCAAGAAACTTGGCGGAAAGTCATTTAATACACATATCAGTTTTTTTCTTAATCAACTATTTCTGGTGCCCGAAAACCGTAAAACTGTTCCGTTCGTATAACCTGTAATATATCTCGGACTATAACATTAAATCTTTTGGCGCTAGTGACGCAGAACATTATGCAAACTTACCTACATACATTTTCACAAAGACCCCTAAAAAGTTGTACCCTTTTCCTTTTGATCTCGCCGCAGTCGTTTAAAAGACAGCGAAATTCTAACCACCGCACGAGCTAGTTTAGTAGGCATCTTAACGACCGACTAATAGCCTAATAGTAATTACAATTAGACCTTAAATTGCACCAAAACTAAGTACAATATTTGATAACTGACAAAGCCATTAGGTAAATAGCTAAAAACAATTAATTACCCTATTCCTTACAATCATCTTTGTCCCGTGATTCATAATGGGATGGAATCTATTCAGCCACTGAACTGTCCCCTAATGTTTCTCATTCATAAATAATAGTCAAACTTATTAAGTTGGTACCTAAATTGACATGCATTTTTTGTCACTTTGCGTTGCGACCCTGCGAGACAATTGCATTCAACTTTTACATGTTGTTTTGTTTGCTTCAAATTGCTTAATTTATTATGTGTCTTATTTTATTTTATGTCAAACACATGCTAGTAACGAAAACACGATTTCGATTTGTATAAAGATACGGGTTGTATTGTATTACAGCTTAGATTGGGATTCCTTGCTTGCGTCTGTTTTCTCAGATAGTTGCTCTCTGGCCGTCTTCAAATCTAGAGTGAATGGGAATCCGTCGGTGAAAACTGCATGTAAATCCTTTCGGTTTTTGATCACAGACGCGGCGGCAGGGCCGTCTTAAACTATTCTGGGGCCCTTGAGCACGCAAGAATTTGGGGCCCTTTTGGAAAGTAAAAAAAGCGAATTATAATAACATGTCCGACAAAATGCCCGACATTTATTGAGAATAAATGTGTGAGAGAAATCGTCGGTCCTTCGGGGCCCCCATTCCCATTCTCAGGGCCCCGTACCCTTATGGTACAGACGGTATTGCGCGGCAGAGGACTTTGTCTTATAATTATGTTAGTAATTATGCGTACTTTAGACAACGTTGTCGTCGTATGGATTGGAAACCGCCAAGTCATGTGGGCACGACAAAGCCAAAGTCCACTTAAAATTCGAATCAGCCCATATTTCATAATTATCGATTATCAGCCGATCTATGAAATCAAGAAGCTTAAATTTTTAATGCTTTATAAGAGATTTTCTGACTGTACATTGGGCCCGAGGAACCTTTAATGAAACTTTAACAGCGTATTCCTGACAATATTACGAGTAAATGTTATATGAACTTAATAAAACCAAATTGAACAAAATTAACCAATCAAGTTTAGTAATTCCATGTGAATAAATCTTTAGTTGAGAGAGAGATAGATAATCCAATTCCAAGTCGAGAAAGAGTAAGCAAACGACACTTCAAAAGTCACTCTGACGTCATACGATGCACAGCGAGTGCTGTGTGGGTAGGTATGTGTTGTGTCATATCATGAGATTGTTTACTAGTTATCGAGAAACCTAATGGGGGTGCGAGTCGGGTTACCTCCACGTGTGGTTAAGAGCTGCGGTCCGTTTTAGGATCCGTCCGGGGGGAAGAGCAGTGCTTGGTCCGGTGCACCCTGGGCATCGGCTAATGATTTCCTGGCAGTTTCTGAAGGCATTGACCATTGGCTAAGAGCCCGACAGGGAGGTCTTTTGACCGTATTACCGTACAACGTTGCCGACATTTTGTCACAGGTTATTTGAAATACATTTTGATTGCTTTGACATTAGCGAAGTTATCGCCGCTATGACGACTTGATACGCCACAAATAAGAAGAAGAAGACAAACCTAATGATTTATGATACCTTTTTCTGATGTATAACAAACTTTAACTAAGAAACTGGCCAGAAATCACGCAATTAAGGTCCGACCACACCAGTGTGCGTAAAAGACGTCGAAAATATATGAAGGAACGGTGAGAGAACGTGACGCATGCGAAACGTCACTGCGTTACGCAGCGGTGTGATCGCCCCTTTAGCGCTTCTACGTAATAATGCTATTAAGTGTGTCATTTACGAGTACGTTATATCCTAGGGTGTGTTAGAGTTAAGATTTTACTAGAGCTTTTTAAATAAAAATCTAGAAAATTATGCGTTATTACCTATTAGCACTTTATATACCTACTTACTTCAAATAATACTTCCACGCTGGTCTGGGAGCAAAGAAAAAACATAGAATGTTTCAGTTGCTTCTCTTCCCGCGCAGATGGTAAAAGCCCATCGAGGGACTGGGCGAAAATCTTAGGTATCATGTTATAGGCGATGCGGCTAGCTACCCATCACTATTTTGATTCCAATTTCCACCTATACGCCTAAAACTATGCTAAACGTGGCCTTAAGGTCGTGTTACCTTAGGCTCTGTCTACCCCGTAAGGGATAAATACGTGATTTATGTATGTATGTATGTATGTACTTCTAATAAACTCTAGCATCTCTGGCCACGTGTGGTATGGAACCCTGTGGTTAGGGCTCCGACTCGCTCTTACCCGGATTTGCGTTTATTTGTTTGTGTGTGGCATAATTTATTTTCCTAAACTATTACTTACTAATTTAATGCACGGTAGTTAATGCAGCATTAATTATGTCACTTTGTTTTTCGTAGAACGATATAGTAAATGTTTAAAGTCAATAAATTAATTAGGATTTAAACTCTTAACAAATTGTTCTATTGCGAAATAAATCGATGAATTCTCTGTAAACAGTTAACGATAAATATCTTAACTGTTTTAGCTATATAAACGTACAAAAATAACGGATCCATTATGAGAAAACACATACATACCGCCACGCTCTTTCCCACAGTAGGCAGAGACTACTTTGTTCCACTTGCTACGATCCTGACACTTCTTTCGCTTCATCCGCATTCATCCTCTTCATCCATGCTCGTCGGTTTCGGGTACTCCTGACCTGACCTTTTTCCAAAACATCTCCTATTTGGTCTCGGAACGTCCGTCTAGGCCTTCCCCTCCCAACGTTACCATTCACACTCCCCATATAGATCTGTTTAGTTAGTCTACTTTCATCCATCCGCTCTACGTGACCAAACACAATGGCATGGCACAATAAAACGCTGGCATTTTTTCAGGTGTCTGGCAGAATACCAGCGCTGCAGCTACTTGTAGTTGCAGTCCATGCTGCGCCAGCGCCTATTCTCCACAACATCAAATGGCTCTCTTAATTTCAAAATCATTTGCCTTCTTTTTTTTTAATTAATTTTAATATTTTATTGAATCAGGCGTTACTTTGCGGAGGTCCATTTCAATGAACAAAAAATTTTACCTTGCTACTCCGCTACTCACGTGCAAGATAACCAAGCTTGTGCGAAATATATATGTTTTTCATGCAAACCCTCCCTCCACTGCTGCCAATAAAACACACATAAATCCCACAAACTTAATTATCCCTTACACCACACAAACACTGACGCGTTTCGATCCCTCTACGGGATCATTATCAAAGTTTAATGAACACAACTGTTACACATGCAAACCAACGTCGTACTGATCCGAAACCGTATTTATAAGCATAATGTACCTTCATTCATATTTTTTCCCAAACTACCCTATTATTTATGATTTTTAATATACACTAACAACTACCTTCAAAAATTTTTCCGACTACAGTAAAAACAAATAGGGTTATGTTTTTTACAAAAATATTTTTTATTCGTCAAAATGAACACGCAATAAAGGCGATGAACCCAAGTTCACCTGATCATTAATTATCGGACCGCTATTATTGTACCTAATTATCTCCAACTGCTCCAATATATCTAACCGTAAACCCTTCTCACAAAAGTGCAAAATATCGAAAGACGCTGAATCCGGCAACGAATGATTTGCTTCTAATAAATGTCTAGCAAAATTAGACTTATCTGGGTGATTCAGCCTATACGAGGCAGTATGTTCCTTATATCTAGTAATGAAACTGCGACCCGTCTGCCCCACATACACACTATTGCACTATTTAATTTTAATGTTAATTTTAGATAACTTTCGGAACCGTGTTGCTTGTTATTTTATATGTTGTACTAGGGGGCCGTCCATTAATCACGTGAGGCTTGAAAGGGGGGGGGGAGGGGTTTGACAAAAATCACGAAATGTCACAAGGGGGGAGGGGGGGGGGGGTGTAGTAAGATATCACGTGTATTTATTTTTTCATAATTTTTTCAAACGCGCGATTTTTAAATTACAGTTATATGTATTATAGTAAAATGACACAAAAATATATCATGACATATACGATACCAAATTTATATATAAATTCAACACGCGCGCTTGCGCGCGCAAGACAATTCTAGTTCTAAAAAATTTAAGATTTTTTGTAGATACGAAAAATACACGTGATGTTGGATGGGGGTGGGGGGGTAGTCTTAAACCTCACCATGTATCACCAAGGGGGAGGGGGGGGGGGGGGGGTTAAAAAATGCTTAAAAAAAGATCACGTGATTAATGGACGGCCCCTAGGTAGGTATATACCTAGGGCATATTTATTTAGGTATTACCAGACTAATTCAGTAACATTTCTCCCATGCTGGTCTGGGAGAAAAGTAAAAACAGAATGTAACAGTTTCTTCTCTTCCCGCGCGAATGGTAAAAACCCGTCGAGGGCATGGGCGAAAATATTAGGAGTCATGTTACAGGCGCTGCGACTAACAAACCAACACCAATTTGATTCCCTTTTCCACCTATACGCCCCGAATCATGCTAAACGTGGCCTTTAGGTCTCATTACCCTAGGATCTGTCTATATAAACGTGATTTATGTATGTTACAGGCGATGAGGCTAGCAACCCATCACTATGTATCCACGAATGGGTCGAAGTGTATCCGTAGGGACCCCTAGACTAAGATAAGATAAGAACCCATCACTATTTTGATTCTATTTTCCACCTATACGCCCACAATCTTGCTAAATGTGGCCTATAGGTACCTGTTACCTTAGGCTCTGTCTACCCCGTAAGGGATTAAGACGTGATTTGTGTGTGTGTGTGTGTGTGTGTGTGTGTGTTTATGTATGTAATCAGATAAAAGGTAACGACTGCTAGACTGGGACGAACACGTCATAGTCGAATTCTTGCGTTTTTCCTAATTACCCAAGTAATTACAAACGGCGATCGGTGTTTTGCAAACATTAAGTGTTTTGAAACAACTGCCGAGAATCGAATTATGACATCGTTATAATGAGCTTGACTTTTATGTTCGCCGCCATTTTGCTCTGTAACTGTCATATAGTTGTGGCAATACGCGCTAATGTCATGCTGAGTAATGACAGTTCATTAAACTAAGTTATTATGAACTGGTCTAGGCTGCGCGACAATTTTAGGAACCACGTTATAGGCGATGCTAGCAACCCTTCACTATTTTGATTCCCCTTTCCACCTGCGTGCACAATCATGTTTTGCGTGGCCTTTGGGCCTTTGGGCATCGCCTGTAACATGATTTCTACGATTTTCGCCTATATGCGAAGTGAAGAAAAAACATAGAACGTACCAGTTGCTTCTCTTCCCACGCAGATGGTAAAAACCCATTGGGCCTATGCCTATGAATCATGACTTTTATAGGCGATGCGCCAACGCTATCTTGATTCTCCTTTCCACACGCCCGAAATCATGCTAAACGTGGCCTTTAGGTATTGTTACCTTAGGCTCTGTCTACCCCGTAAGGGATAAAGACGTGATTTGTGTGTGTGTGTGTGTTTGCTTATTCCCTCGACGGGCTTTTGCCATCTGCGCGAGAAGTGAAGGATCGGGTATATTCTGTGTTTTCTTATGTTCCCAGACGAAAGAATTAAAATAATATAGATTTAAGTTAAAGTGTGATTAAAGAATTATGGAAAGATTTCCAAATAAATCATTATTATGTGGTTCTTCCATGCTGGTCTGGGAGTAAATAAAAAACATAGAATGTACCAGTTGCTTCTCTTCTCGCGCTGATGGTAAACCCATCGAGGGAATGGGCGACAATCTTAGGAATTATGTTATAGGCGATGCGGCTAGCAACCCCATCACTGTTTTGATTCCCCTTTCCACCTATACGCCCACAATCATGCTAAACGTGGCCTTCAGGTCTTGTTATCTTAGGCTCTGTCTGTAAGGGATAAAAACGTGATTTATGTATGTACGTATGTATGTAGGTATGTATGTTAATCTGAAGTACAGTCAGACGCGTTCATCCCTTACAGGCATATAAGCAGTGCTTGTAAGCATACGTAAATGTGCCCGACACGCTTCGTACCAATACGGATTTTGTTGGCAATATGCCTACCCTCTGTCAAAATCCACTGCACGCCCCTGAGTACAGCCAGCGTCAAATATTTCGTGACACCCAAAGTTGCCAAAAAGTTAGCAACACGATCTTATTTCAACTGTAACAAACACGTGTTGCGAACTATTTGGCTACTTTGGGTGTCACACATTATTTGACGCTGACTGTACAATCAACAAGAAGTGTGTTCCGAAATGTTTTATATCTAAAACTTATGCCACCATTTTGAAAGTCTAATGACTAAGCAACACATTCCTACGGATTACCATCACCACGCGATCAGGCGACTGATCAGATACTAGATCGGACTGACCATCAGTCAGCTTGTCAGATCCCATGTTTTGTGGTCAGATATGAGTTTATTGAGGGCGATATTCGCTGTATAGACGCATTGTGGTCGTAATTCGATTAGTAAGAACGTGGGGTACTATTAGGTCGCGATCGATAATGTTTCGGTGCAAGGCACGGGAATATCGACGAAATCATAAAGTTATTTGAATAAACATTTTTTTTTAAATAACCTAACCTAAAAACTACATTTTAGATACAAGCTTTTTGCTGACTTGCATTGTCACCCGTCCTACATATGTGTACCAAATTGCAAGTACATCGTAATCGTTGAAGAGTTTTCTCCTGCGGAGACAGTCCTGGCTGGGTCACCAGAACTCCACTACCAGATTATTGTATTGTCATCTGACTAACACCAGTAAGCAAAATTTCAGCTCAATCGAATGAAGATATCTGCTTCAAAATTGAGTCGCAAGATTCCACCCGGACAAACATACTTATAAACATACGTTGCAAGCTATTATAAAGCTTGTAAAAAATCTTGGTAAAAGCCCATCGAGAGAATGCGCGAAAGTCTTAGGAATCATTTTATAGGCGATGCTGCTAGCAACCCATCACTATTTTGATTCTTCTTTCCACACGCCCGTAATCATGCTAAACGTGGCCTTTAGGTCTTGTTAACTGGGGCTCTGTCTACCCCGTGACGGAAGACGTGACTTATGTAGGTATATATGTATATTGTAAAAAATCCACACTCCTGAGCCTCTTAACTTCATGTGTGATTTGACCAGTGATGTTCATTTAGACAATAAAAGTAAACATTTCTAAACTATACTGAAAACTTAGAACACATAGAAAATGTGACAGGTTGACACAGGTAGCTGTTATGGGTGGTGTAGGGGTAAGAGCACGCATTACGGATGAGGGTCCTGCTTTGAGTAGCCATAGCTTTACTTTTCGGGTTTTTCTGAGTTCTAAAGACCCAGACATATGGGCGAGTAAGTTTGCGTACTTACGGCTCGACGACTTTACTCGCCTGTGTCAGTCTAAGTACGCGTACTTTTAGAGTAAAGTACAGGCGAGTAAGGTCGTCGAGCCGTAAGTACGCGAACTTACTCGCCCGTCTGTCTGGGTCTTAAGTTTTCAGCATGGTTTAGAAACCGTTAAATAAATACAAAATGGAAAAGAAAACTTCTTGATACATTGATAGATACAAGTAAATTTTAAAACGCTAAGGTTTGTAACTTGCGTGCGCACTTAAGTCAGTAAAGTGGGGGTTTTGTGGTCCAATTACTTATGAATAGCGGCCGACGGGGTGGACGCGATCGCCGCCCGTACCCATTATGTATTGAAATGAACAGTTACAATAATTTTTTAAATGCTCTTCATAGAGGTATTTATCCACCTTAAGCCGCGGTATTTTTACATCACACATTTTTTCTTGTATAAGGATCGAAAGGGTAAACAATTCTGTGTAAGAAAAACCCAAAATAGTTAACTGTTGTTTTTGAACAATTTAGTTTGCGCCTTTTTATTTTTTGTTTTTCGTAAGCTATTTAATTAATTTATGTATTTTGTTAGCTACACATAAGTCGGGTTCTATCTATTTATTGCTTTGTTTACGTAAAAGTTTATGGATTATGTAGTTTATTTTATCTGTGTATCACATATCACAGACGGTTCTGGCTGAAAATCAGTGCTGCAGTCTAACACCTCAGTGTAATGCTGAGCCAGTGACCGTTTTACTTTTGCGAAGACACACAACGCTGATGATCTATTTTTCATGTGTGTGTTTTATTTCTTGTTTATTTTCTATAAAATTGCGTAGGTATACCTATTCTCTTAAATTTGTGTGTCCTGCAGAAATAAATAAATGTCTTCTTTCTTTCTTTAAATTCTGGAAAACCTTTTCATGTGGACTTTTGTTTTAAAACGCTCTATGACGTTTCATGCGAAGAGGTTCCTCGATGGGTCTGGGATTAAATTCCTTGACTGTACACGAGGTACCCCCCCAGCAGTTTGACAGAATCGCAATTTCTCTGAATGAGTAGAGGTGTTTTTACTAGTATAGTTTAGGTTATCTGTGTCAATAAACGTATTTTAATCTCAGCTCCATTAAATCTCGATTCGAGGCTCTGACGCAAGCGATGACAATTAATGATAACAGACGCAGGAAACATGCAAACGTGACGTATTTACGTATGTACCTATATACGTTGATGAATTTGCGAAATCGTGCGTGTAACCTTGCTTCCATGAGCAAAGAAAAACATAGAATGTACCAGTTACTTCTCCCACGCTGATAGATAGATAGAAACTTTATTCACAACAAACAGATGCAAAGATGCAGATGCATTTTAAAAGGAAAGAAAAATCATTATTACACATAAACGGATAACTCACGTATAAAAAGTCGAGTGATGCTCGACATGTTTCGGACTATTTCGTAGTCCTTTTTCCAAGAGCGCTCGCCCCGGCGGCAGCGACACGAACACTGCGCGCCAGCGCTCTGCTCCCGCGGCTGTTCGACGCAACTGACAGCGGCGCACAACTACCCTCGTTTTCATCGTCGTTTTTATTATTGTCAAATGTCGGGCAGCACACAACACTGATCACGTCACTCCGTAAAGGTTCGCTCACACTCACCGTTTGGTCAATATTTAAAACAGTTTTCCAACTCGGGGGCACCGACCATCCACTATCCCGGTTGAAATTGGGATACCGACTTATTTCAATGGCTTCACGTACTTTCCGCGGAATGAAAAACTTTTCTCTCGCCAGTACTGACACCTTATCAAACCTGATAATTATAATCACACATAAAGCGGACGGGTTGCACTCCGGGAGTGCTGGCAAAAGTGAAAACTTCACACATGCACACTCGCGCAAGAAAAAGAAAAAAAAATCTACACGAGATTTGAACCACAGTCAACGTACGTAGGTATTGTCACAATCTTTCAGAAACACTTCCTACGTCTTACCTATCGCTAGGATAACATTTTCTACCCCTCCCAAAAAGTACTCAACGCCGCTAAAGAAGTTTCCACTTCAAAATTAATTTAAAACATGCGCTTATGTATTACTAGCTTCTGCACTTAGCGTTCTGCGTAGAATAATTAATATAAACCTTTCTTTTGAATTACTCTATCTATTAAAAAACACCGCATCAAAATCCGTTACGTAGTTTTAAAGATCTAAGCATACATAGGCCATCGAGGGAATGGGCGAAAATCTTAGGAATCATGTTACAGGCGATGCGGCAAGCAAACCAACACTATTTTGATTCTCTTTTCCATCTGTACGCCCAGAATCGTGATAAACGTGGCCTTTAGGTCTTGTTACCCCAGGATCTGTCTATATTTTCCCAAACCTGCATTTCACAGGTGCCGCGAAGAGGGAACCCCTCCCCGGGGTAGTCGTGAGGCGCCGCGGTGACACCGAGTGCTCCCGTAACGCCTCACATACGACCGAATAATCCGTGTGGTTTTTAGTGGGTTTGCCTGCCGTCGCGAGAGCTCCACATACCCCCGGTAACCCCGCACCGGGCGGACGCACAAGGCGCATTTTCCACACCATAAAAAAAACCAAATAAAAAAAGGCCCGATCTTTGAGAGCACATGTGTGAAAATACCACTCGAAAATGGTGAAGAATTGTGCTGAATTACGGCTCTCATTAATCTCGGGACCTAGTCAAAAATTTGATTCATCATCAGCCTATATTAGTCCACTGCTGGACATAGGCCCCCCTAATGAGCGCCATAGCGCCCTGTCTTCAGCTTGACGCATCCAGCATCTGCCTGCAGTCTTTCGCAGATCGTCATCCCACCTGGCCGGAGGGCTTCCTACACTACGTTTGCCGAGTAGCGGGCTCCACTCAAGAACACGTTTCCCCCAGCGGTTGTCGGTTCTTCGCGAGATGGCCGGCCCACTGTCACTTCAGCTTGCTAATTCTTTGAGCTATGTCGGTAACTCTGGTTCTCTGTCGGATGTATTCGTTACGAATCCTGTCCTTCAGAGAGACTCCGAGCATAGCTCTTTCCATAGCTCGCTGAGCGACTTTGAACTGGTGGACCAACCCTACCGTGAGTGTCCACGTCTCAGCTCCGTAGGTCATGACGGGTAGGACGCACTGATTGAAAACTTTAGTTTTCAAGCATTGCGGTATGGATGACGAGAAGACTCGACGTAGTTTTCCAAACGCTGCCCAGCCCAGCTGGATACTCCTTTTGGCCTCCTTCTCAAAACTATTTCTACTAATTTGATTAGAACCGTAGTTTTGCAGATGTAAACAGGTTTGTACCAGTTTCGAGGGGTACTTTCGAGTGATGTGCTTTCTAAACTCGGCCCCCTGACCCCGTAAGGGATGAAGACGTGATTTATGTAAGTATATATACATAGTACCGTTGTGTTATAATCAGAGATCGGGCAAATTTGCGTCATTGCTCGCAATAATGTGGACATGACTCCAAAATTAATTAATTTCTTTTAATTAATTTCTTACTTGACTTAAATTTTAATTCCTAGTCAATAAATGCATAAGTTTGTTAAAGTATAGATTTATTAAAGAAAATAATCAGTATTTTTTCCAAATTTTCTGCAGTCTATTTTTTTTTTACATCAAAAATATACTTAAGTGCTGAAAAACTCCGCTCGCACTCCACTGCTGTTAATGGGGCAAACTTAACAACTGCCACTTTAATTAACATTTTGCTAATAATTTTATGCATGTGTAAATTTTTATCTCCGGGAGTTCAAATTTTATTTCGAGAAATTAATTATTTGATTAATTTTTGAGTCATGTCCACCTTATTGCGAGCAATGACGCAAATTTGTCCGATCTCTGGTTATAGTAAATTTAGCACCAACGATAATCTTGTTTGTTTGGTCTTTGTACAGTAATTACGAGAATTAACTTATATATAGCTATGCGGCTATAGATTTATCAGGTGATTATCGGTGTGCCAAAACTGTCATATCCTGTCATGATTACAGATAGAAGCCACACATTTCTGCAAATATTATTCATGAATTCATGCTGCTCTGGGCAAAGGTAAAACATAGAATGTACCAGCTGCTTCTCCCGCGCAGATGGTAAAAGCCCATCAAAATGGGCCGAAAATCTGCGAAATATGTATGTATGTAAACTCTTTACTGAGCAAAATAAACATAAAACAAATACAATTTGACAAACTTTGAGATACACAAAGGGGGACTTATCCCTTTAAGGGAGCTCTTCCAGTCAACCATTGGGTGGATGAGAGGAGTATTCTATTAGGGACGGACGAGGTGAGTTTAAAAATTACAAATACATAACTTCACCGAAACAAAGTCGTTTTCCGCTGTCTGTCTGTCTGTCCCTATGTATGCTTAGATCTTTAAGACTACGTAACGGATTTTGATACGGTTTCTTTTGAATAGATAGTGATTCAAACGGAAGGTTTCTATGTATAATTCTACGCAGACGAAGTCGCGGACAGAAGCTAGTAATACATAAATCCATGAAACCTGAATGTATAAGGTTACTAGAACATAAACGTATGTGATCATGGATTAAAAATAAAAATGACTGACGCAACTGTAAACACAAATAATACAGGAGGCCGTTCTGTAACTCAATAGAAGGTAAATAATAACCTAATTACTGTAACACATTTACTTAAATGATGACGTCAATGAAGACACAGCTTTAGCTAAGGGCAGCTATCCACTGCTCATTTGAGTGTTTAAAAAAAAGTCCACATAAAGAAAGAAAGAAAGAAGACATTTATTCCTTTTTGCAAGACACACAAATATAAGAGAATATACACAATTTTATAGAATAAAACACAGACATGAAAAATAGATCATCAGCGTTGTGTGTCTTCGCAAAAGTGAAACGGTCGCTGGCTCAGCATTACGCCGAGGTGTTAGACACGCAGCGCTGATCTTCAGCCAGAACCGTCTGTGACTCACGAAACGATACACAGATAAAATATACTACATAATCCATAAAGTTGTGCTCCTCTCATCTACTCAAAGGTTAACTGGTAGAGATCCCTTATAGGGATAAGTTCGCCTTTGTGCATATATTAATGTTTTTTTTTTGTGAATTGTATCTGTTTCTTTATATTTGTACAATAAAGCATTTACTTACTTACTTAGTTTTCACATGAACATTTTTTACAGAATTTAAATATTTTGGGTTTTTCTTACTCTGAATCATTTCGTGACTTTCGCTCAGTACCACGGTCATAATTTTACAGGTATTTGAACGCACATGCGCGTCAGCAGCACCTGAAGAAGTCTCGGGTTTGGCAGCTGGCACCGAATGCGTTAATAACATCGTAGCATCGCTTTTACTTCCATGCTGGTCTGGGAGCAAACGAAAAACATAGAATGTACCAGTTGCTTCTCGTCCCGCGCAAATGGTAAAAGCCCATTGGCAAAAATCATAGGAATCATGTTATAGGCGATGCGGTTAGCAACCCATCACTATTTTGATTCCACTTTCCACCACGCCCTCAGTGTCTTGCTAAACGTGGCCTGTAGGTATTGTTACCTTAGGCTCTGTCTACCCCGTATGGGATAAAGACGTGATTTGGGTACGTATTTATGTTTATGTATGTGTAGCATCGCTTTCAATGGATATTCCACCTAAGCAATCATAGTACATGTTTTGGAAATTTTAGTTATTTGAACAGCTGTCCGTACAATGGTACTACTACACTAATTTAATTAGGGTACCGCAGAACGAATGCAAAATGAAACCGTCACGTGCTCCTCTACGTGATTACCGTAGTCATAGACTAGGTTTTAATGCAGGCGCAGAAGAGTCACAGCTTTGATCTCGTTGAAGGCTGCCATTTTTAATAACTCTATTGTTAGCGACGTGTCGATATATACTTTATTTGCCGATTTTTATTGTTATTTTTACATATTATATACCGTCACGCCTCTTTCCCTCAGGGGTAGGCAGAGACTCTTTCGCTTCATCCATATTCCATCTCTTCATACATGCTCGCCGGTTTCGGGTACTCCTGTAAATCAAATTTCGCATTATAATAATAATAATAATAATGTAGACCGGCTCGGGTCGGTGAACTGGCTACGCTTCGGGGATCTCTTCGGGGAAACCGAAGGTTTTGTCTGTGCAATAGCGGACGAAGTTATCATGACTAATAACTACCGGAGATATATCCTGAAGGACGGTACGGTCGACATTTGTCGGGCATGCCGCCGTCCTGGAGAGTCACTCAGGCATATTATTTCTGGTTGTTCTAGTCTTGCTAACGGCGAGTACTTGCACAGACATAACCTTGTAGCCAGGATTATTCACCAGCAACTTGCTCTTTTATTCGGTCTTGTGGACTTCGAAGTGCCCTACTATAAGTACACACCTGCACCAGTTCTTGAAAATGGTCATGTCACGCTCTATTGGGATCGATCTATCATCACGGACAGGACTATTGTCGCCAATAAACCTGATATCGTGCTGATAGATCGATCGAAGCGCCAGGCAGTGCTCGTTGACATCACGATCCCCCATGACGTGAACCTCTTGAAGGCCGAGAAGGACAAAATCAGCAAGTACCTTGACTTGGCTCACGAGGTTACCGCCATGTGGCCTGTTGATTCCACGATCACTGTCCCGATAGTCGTTTCGGCAAACGGTTTAATAGCGAAGAGCCTTGACCATCACCTTAAAAGGCTCTCGCTAGGTGGTTGGGTCAAGGGCCAGATACAGAAGGCGGTACTCCTGGACACGGCTCGGATAGTCAGGAGGTTCCTTTCTCTGTCGCCCTGACCACCGGTAGCTTATGCCTCGCCTCGCTGCCGGCGGTACCCTAGGTTAGGTTTTTATAATGTTTTTATATTTTGTATTAATATTGTTTTATTACTTTTTATATGGATATTGTAAAAACCTAACTTGAGACAAAAATAAATATACAGAATAATAATAATAATATCTTGGGACAATTGACACCAATTGACCTAGCCCCAAACTAAGCAAAGCTTGTAATATGGGCACTAGACAACGGATAAACATACTTATATAGATAAATACATACTTAAATACATATTAAACATCCAAGACTCGAGAACAAACATTCGTATTTTTCATACAAATATCTGCCCCGACCGGGGATCGAACCCGGGACCTCAAGCCTCATAGTCAGGTTCTCTAACCACTGGGCCATCCGGTCGTCCGGTCGTATTTCCGTGCAGTAAATAATTGTTGGGTACTTTATGAAAAATATAAATGTATTACTAGATAAATTAATTGATTCTGCTATGGGTGGTGCACGCGTCACGGAATGACGAGGATCCGGGTTCGATTCCCGGCCATAGCTTTACTTTTCGGATTTTTCTGTGTTCTAATTTTCACTGACATTTAGAAATTTAAATTAATTGAACTAAAACTTAAATAAATCCAAAAACGTACTCCGCGGCATTGAGCCAAAGATGCAGCATTTCCCCGCTGTATTGCATGACTGATTTGCTGCGAGGAAGCTGCCAGCTCTGTTGGCTTAATACCTAACTCGCTCGCAATCGCCATCGTGTTCATTTTGACAGTTCTTGTATGAATGTGACAGCTAGCTGATTCCCATGCCATTTGACAGCCCATACGTGAACTGTCAAAATGAACACGACGGCGATTGCGAACGAGTTAGGTTAGCTTATAGCATGGAAGAATAGTGCTGTAGAGTTCTGAGGAGGCACTGACTCACACCACATCAAGGGACTGACACCACATCAAGGGGCCTTTCTGTAAACCAGCGCTGAGCTCTCGAGCCCAGCACACGCTGAGATTGGTTCCCTTTGCTAAACTTGTGTACTGTTACTTTTAAGTTTATAGCATTGTACACTACCGTACATAATATTTGTTATTATTTTTTGACTGCTGGCAACATCGTGTGTAGAGATAGAAACGAGCTGGGCTCACGTTATTTCGGTTGTCTTTTTTATTAATAAAAATAAGATTAAAATACACTCATGTGTGTTGCTTTATTTGAAGCCCACAAGCATGTCATTTTTGTTTCGATATGTACCTTGTCACTAGCAATAAAGATTTTTTATTATTTATTTTATTTTATTTATTTATATACGTATGTCTTATTATGGGAAAGTAAACGGGCCCTTTGTAAGCAAATGAAGCTCTATCTTAACCTTACGATTCGTATTTCATGGTCAGTAAGAGTAAACATATTGCGCATTTAATATATGACAGTTATTGACAAACTTACACTTGTATTTAGATAATATTTTGAGTTTCCAGACACAATTGTCATTTAAATTTACGACTATTTTTCATGGCGAGACAGCAAATATTTGTCGCTCATATTTCATACTTTAATGATTAAAGTATTAAGCGTAAAATACTTTATTTTACTCAGACAAACAGTTTTGTTATTCTTTAACTCTCAGAAAGGAAACGGTGTCTGAGTGTCTATCTGTAGCCTTCACTACGTAGTATAAAACAAAGTCGCTTTATAAAACAAAGTCGCTTTTTAAAACAAAGTCGCTTTTGAAAACAAAGTCGCTTTTTAAAACAAAGTCGCTTTTTCAGTCCCCAAGTACGTTTGTATGCTTATATCTTTAAAACTACACAACGGATTTTGATACGGGTTTTTTTAATAGATAGAGTGATTCAAGAGGAAGGTTTATATGTATAATACATGCATAATATACCGTGCGAAGCCGGGGCGGGTCGCTAGTTGTTGCATAAAAGTCTGATCGAGTGTCCAGGGATAAATCAGGTGGTGTACAAATTGACAGTCACAACGCACAAGGAGAACAACGAGAAACTTTTGAAATAGATTTTTGAACCAGACATACATACATACATATATCACGTCTTTATCCCTTACGGGGTAGACAGAGCCCAAGGTAACAAAACCTTATGGCCACGTTTAGCATGATTGTGGGCGTATAGGTGGAAAGGGGAATCAACATAGTGATAGGTTGCTAGCCGCATCGCCTATATCATGATTCCTAAGATTTTCGCCCATTCCCTCGACGGGCTTTTACCATCTGCGCGGGAAGAGAAGCAACTGGTACATTCTATTTTTTTCTTTACTCCCAGACCAGCATGGAAGAACTGATAAGTTTAGTAAGTTTAGTAATTAAAAAAAAAACAAAATTCAAAATTTATTTTTGCATGTAGGCCGCCACGTGTTCTTTTACAAGTTTTTTTTGAAACTACCCGCGCATTCGGAAATGCCATCATTGCTAAGAAGAATGCACCGCAAGAAACTTGGCAAAAAGTAATTTTATCAACTCATAAGACTAGTAGTATAGAATGCACCAGTTGCTTCTCCTCCCGCGCAGATGGTAAAAGCCCATCGAGGGAATGGGCATAGCAATCATGTCATAGGCGATGCGGCTAGCAACCCATCACTATTATGATTCCACTTTCCACCTATACACCCACAATCATGCTAAACGTGGCCTTTAGGTCTTGTTACCTTAGGCTCTGTCTACCCCGTAAGGGATAGAGACGTGATTTGTGTATGTATGTATAAGACTAGTAAGTATAGTAACTTCATCAAGTCATAAATTTAGTAAATTTTATCAATTGATCTATGACTTATTAGTTAGTGACCGCTGAGCTGGCGAGCGACACTAATACATATGTGGTTATGAACGCACTCGACCAATTGCGGCTCGGGCGTAATGTTTGTGACCCGCACCTTAACTAAGGTTAAATAATTGATGTCCACTCCTGCGCACCTATAGTGATGTCCACCGGGAACTTGCGACTACGGCTTTTCAAGCTTGTATTTGTTATTCTACACATTGGTTATTGTGTACTACAGCAGCAATGTCAAATCTAAATTAAATCTTAATTTTATTCTGTACCTAAACGAGTTTCTGGATATGATATTTGATTTATTTATTTAATTGGCATTGTTCATTTTTTTTAAGCGGTGCTTTTAACACCTTTATTTGGTAAAATGGACTATTTCAAGCAACTAATTTGAATATTATGCTTTTACGTAGCTTTGTTAATTAATAATAAATATTTTTTCGCTGTTTGATAATTCGTGAATTTAGACAGAATCCCAATCGCCTTCGTTCGGCTGGCTATAAAAAAAAACGGCTTTGTCTATGGTTTTGTAGATTTGACAGTGACACGTGACAGTTGCCGTAGCCAAACTTTTTTTTTTCATTTTTGTGGCAAACATTCGATGCTGGATTCTGTCTAAAAACCCGGTCGTTCGGACAAACAAAGGTTCAAAGTACTTTTACAAAAATATCTGCAATCATAAAGTATTTTTGAAATCGGACAAGATAAATCGGATAATTGATGGTTTTCCTCGAAATGGTTTTCGAATTGGAGCATACTAAAAAAAATGAACAATGCCAATTGCATTGTTTTTTCGATTTGTTTGACATTATATTAAATTAACCCTTTATTATTATTATTTCATTGTTTATAAGCAGTGACGATCCCTAGCGGAGAATTAATTTAATTGTTCCTTATTGTTTTTGATTTTGTCATTTTTGTAATATTCAATTGATTTGTATTATTTAATTTTATTTTATTTACTCTTGACGATTTCATTCTAAATTCTTCTAACTTGACAATGTACAATATGATGTCATTTTTATTTAATGAATAAATAATCTAAATCTATTTCATATTTTTTAGTTGGGTTTTAATTTTCAACCTTCACCATTGCATTAAGGTGCAATCACACCGGTGCGTAAAAGACGTTGACGATGCGTTTACGCAAGAAAATGTATGAACACGGTGAGAAAACGTGACGCATGCACGTCACTGCGTACGCGGCGGTGTGGTTGCTCCTTTATAATACGCTGCACAAGTATCTGAGACATAGACATAGTGTTTTTGCTAACTCTTGATTTGTATCTCTCTGACTTTGAGACAAATGATGATAAAGGATCGTCTGATGATAACTTACATGATTGTTACTTATTTTTCAGTTACATCAGCCTCGCCGTGATAATGATAAGTCTGATAGATTTTGTTTTAAGTATACTATAGAAAATGTAGCTGGAGCCCGATTTGCGTAAGCGCATCACTCGAAAGTGGTATGACATACATACATACCGTCTCGCCTCTTGCCCGTGAGGGTAAGCAGAGACTACTTTGTTCCATTTACTACGACCCTGATATACCTCTTTCGCTTCATCCATATTAATCAATCTCTTCATACGTGTTCGCCGGTTTCGGTAAGTGTAAAGTTGGTTTGGTCACGTAGAGCGGATGGATGAAGGTAGACTAACTAAACAGACCTATATGGGGAGTGTGAATGGTTGCGTTGGGAGGGGAAGGCCTAGACGGACTTTCCGAGACCAAATAGGAGACGTTTTGGAAAAAGGTCAAATCAGGCGTACCCGAAACCGACGAGCATGTATGAAGAGATTGATGAATGTGGATGAAGCGAAAGAAGTATGTCAGGATCGTAACAAGTGGAACAAAGTAGTCTCTGCCTACCCCTGTGGGGAAGAGGCGCGACGGTATGTATGTAGCTTCAAAACTACAGCTCAAATAATTTTTTTTACTAGTTCACAAGATTAATGTCAGCTGTTATTGTCTTCTATGCTACTCGTATTTCAAATTCAGCACAATTTTTCACCACTTTCGAGTGGTATTTTGGAACCGTACCGTACATTATTATCCCATCACTAGAGGACGTTAGTGTTATGAAAATTGAATTAGTCTAAGTGAGGTCACGCGTGGGCGGCGCGCGCGCAGCGCTACCACGGGCAAACTGACCCTTGGATTCAACTCATTTTTATATCACTTGAATGAAGAGTGAGCTGGCCGAACTCGGGACCGGGAAAACAAATAGGGTAGGAACTCAGTATCTATTAGGAGGCGTCCATTAATTACGTGAGGCATTTTTAAAGCTTTTTTGACCCCCCCTCCCCCATTGATGAGATGTCGTAAGATTTTTCTCAACCCCCTCCCCCCTACCCTAATCTCACGTGAGTATTGAATTTATTAAAAAACATAACACAATTTGTTTAATTAT
The DNA here is from genome assembly GCA_949127965.1 of Pandemis corylana. Taxonomy (NCBI): domain Eukaryota; kingdom Metazoa; phylum Arthropoda; class Insecta; order Lepidoptera; family Tortricidae; genus Pandemis; species Pandemis corylana. The sequence continues at coordinate 15,363,762 of OX421858.1, read as the reverse complement.
GACAAACATATTAATTGTGTCAGATTTTGACATATTTAATTCAAGATAGGTTTTTCATTTTCATTCAACTTTATTTTCACGCAGTTTTACACCATTTTCTGGTAAAAAGAAATTACGTGATATTTACCAAGACCCCCCTCTCCCCCAAGTGAGATTTAGTAAGATTCGGCTCGACCCCCTAACCCCCCTAGATACCTCACATAATTAATGGACGCCCCCTTACTAGTTAGTACTTGAGTTAGATAGATAGATACAGACTTCTCAGAATGAGAGGGCTTGGGATGTAGTTCCCACGCGTGGCCAATGCGGATTAGGAACTTCACACACACCATTGAATTGCTTCTCAGATGTATCCACACGATGTTTTCCTTCACCGAAAAGCTCATGGTAAATTTCAAACGTACCGCACATAAATTCCGAAAAATTCTGAGGTGCCTGGATGGAAGAAGGCGGGGGAGGCATACTCACTAAAAACCCACCGGCATTCCTCTGCCATTGGGGGGCGCCGCGGGAGCATGAGGGTGTCACCACGTAACCTCTAGGCTAGCCTAGAATAAGAAGACTATTATTTCGTTTACAGAAATTAGCAGTAAAAGCAGGAGCTTAGTACTCAGTGGGTTTTTATTTACAGAGTGACAAAGTCAATGAGACAGAGGAACAATAATATTATTTTGAATGTATTCGCTTATAGCCAGGATGATCTAAGATATACCGTATTCATTAAAAAGGTTTAACAAAGACCTTAAGGCTTATAGGTTAGTTTAGCATGATTGTGGGCGTATAGGTGGAAAGGAATCAAAATAGTGATGGGTAGCTGCATCGCCTATAACATGATTCCTAAGACTTTCACCTCGATGGGCTTTTATCTGCGCGGGACGAGAAGCAACTGGTACATTTATAAATATCTAAATGTCAGTGAAAATTAGAACACACAGAAAAATCCGAAAAGTAAAGCTATGGCCGGGAATCGAACCCGGATCCTCGTCCCAAAAAGTAAAACATAAAAAATCAAGAAATAAAATTTCTTGATTCATTTGATAGTACCTATCATTTGAAAAACAGCGCCTTCTCTCGTCCCTGGTGAGCAGCAGATGTTCCATGGGAGTTTGTAATTGTGTCGTACAGACACATCATTCAAACAGATGACGCTTAGCGACAAAAATTCGCATAGTAACAAAAAGGTCACGTGACAAGTTAGTAACAGGTAGAAAAATTCGGAGACTACCCACCTGCTATGGGTGGTGTAGGGGTATAGCACGCGTCACGGAATGACGAGGATCCAGGTTCGATTCCCGGCCATAGCTTTACTTTTCGGATTTTTCTGTGTGTTCTAATTTTCACTGACATTTAGAAAATTAATTTCTAACGGTAAAACCGAAAAAGTAAAACATAAAAAATCAAGAAATAAAATTTCTTGATTCATTTGATAGTGGTACATTTTATGTTTTTTTGCTCCCAGCATAGCATGGAAGCATGTGCGTGTATTCTACTTGTCAGTGTCGACTGCGCGGGCGCCGCTCCGCAGTAGATCACCGCTCAACTTGTAGGGACATCAGCAATTTGCTTACATCCGCCTTCTTTGTTTGGTAACAGAGGAAGACGTTCATACGTTTAAATTAGTGACGATGTTTGTGGACACCGGACAGTTACTGGTTAGAGTTTGTGTACGTTGATCATAGATTAAAAAAGAAATTAACTGGCCAAGTGCGAAACGGACTTGCGCACGAAGGGCGCACGAAAGTTTTTGAGTACACATTTAATAATCTCCTTTCCCCCAGCGAATTTCTCTGGCTGTACAGAGAAGTAATGCCGCCAGTGTGTTGGGGTCTATGCCGCAGGAGGGCCTTTTAGATGCTGTCTTCTTTTTATAGTTAGGTATATTTATTTAGTTTTAAGTTTTGTATATTTAGTTAACTTTTAGATTAATCATGATGTATTATGTTGCAATTTTAGATTAGTTGGTTTAAATAAATTTGTAAACAATAATCTCCTTTTAGCCTGTCCTCCTTCATCTTCCAAAACTTACTCCAAATCCTTCACAGTTCACTCTGCTAGGCGGTGGAATCGGTTACCGACCTCCATCAGACAGTCTGACTCCGTGGCGTCGTTCAAGGAAGGCTTGAGGAAGATACGGCTCACACCATCTCCTTAGATATTGTATGTGTGTACTCTTATTTTATTTTGTATGTATGCATGTGTATTGATATTTAGTAGTTTATTATATATTTTGTTTATTGTACTTAGATATGTACGCTCTATTGTGGCTTTCACTATCTGTAATTTTAAACTCACACTTTGATGGTCCCTCGTTTAATGCTCCTCTCATCTACTCAAAGGTTAACCGGTAGAGATCCCTTATAGGTAGGGATAAGATCGCCTTGCTGCATTATATTAATGTTATTTTTATGTGTGAATTGGATCTGTTTCTTTATATTTGTACAATAAAGCATTTACTTACTTACTTACTTTATAACTGTTGGACTGGGCCAAACACATCATACCCAAATTCTTGCGTTTTTTCCTAATTATCCATGTAATTACAAACGGCGATCGGTGTTTTGCAAACATTAAGTGTTTTGTAACAACTACCGAGAATCGAATTATGACATCGTTATAATGAACTTGACTTTTATGTTCGCCGCCATTTTGCTCTGTAACTGTCATGTAGTTGTAGCAATACGCGCTAATGTCATAGTGAGTAATGATAATGACAGTTCGTTAAACTAAGTTATTATAAACTGGTCTAGGCTGCGCGAAAATTGTAGGAACCACGTTATAGGCCTAGCATCGCCATCACTTTTCCCCTTTCCACCTATACACCCACAATCATGCTAAACGTAGCCTTTTCTTGTTACCTTAGGCACTGTCTACCCTGTAACGGATAAAGACGTGACTTACTTATGTATGTAGGGAGGAAGTAAAGATTATTCTAAGTAAATAGCGTAAGGAATAGTGTGATCAGGGAACGTGCTGGTGTGAAAGTATACTAACTAAATAGATCTATACGGGGAGTGTGAATGGTTGCGTTGGGAGGGGAAGGCCTAGACGGACAATTCGAGACCAAATAGGAGACGTTTTGGAAAGGTCAGGTCAGGAGTATCCGAAATCGGCAAGCATGTATGAAGAGAATGATGAATGTGGATGAAGCGAGAGGTATGTCAGGATCGTAGCAAGTGGAACAAAGTAATCTCTGTCTACCCCTGTGTATGTGTGTAAATAGTGCAATGGTTAAACAAGCGACTCGCGGCGCGCGTTAATGGTTTCTCGCTTAAATAATTTATAATTTTATGCATCGATGTGTCTGCGCGCGCGCCGCGTGACAGCGAATTTATAACGCCGCCGCTTATTAACTTTTTGCCTCGTAAAGAGGCGTGACACCGTGTCGAGGATCTGAGGGTAAATAACGGGAAATCAGGTTCTGCAACACCTCCAGTGTTGCCAATTTAGCTAATTTGTCGCTGGAAATGGCGACTTTTGCGGTCCTAGCGACATAGTCACAGGTGTCTCAAATTGTCCTGGCATATTTCAGCTGGTCTTTGGGTTGGTTTGACTGACAAAGATTTTTCTTTCTTCTTCTTCACGTGCCTCTTCAGTCCTGAAGGTTGGCCGCTAGCTTCTTGTATTCTTCTCTGTCAACAGCTACAGTTGTTTTTTTATTTAGTGTAGTTCCACCCTTGACGTGTTTCACTTTGAACATCAATTGTTTATTTTATTTTATCCATTTAAATACAGTGTAAGCATACGGTACAAAATAACACGAAAGCACCTACACGATAAATTATTGCAGACAACAGAAATCAACAAGTACATCCCGTGGAACATCTACTGCTCCCCAGGGACGAGAGAAGGCGCTGTTTTTTCAAATGATAGTTACTATCAAATAAATCGAAATTTTTTCTTATTGTTTTTTTATGTTTACTTTTGTCTAAGACAACAACAGTTAAAAAAAACATTGTTTTAATCACTAATCACACGATCGATTCTAAAAATGATTATCAACTTATTAATGGCGTCATTTAAAAATCAGCATGACTGGTAGAATCGCTTACGATGTGACGCACTGACCTTCATCGTATGGACTTATCGACACTGCATACTACAGACCAACCGCTTAAATGACGCCCGCGCGGCGCAGGGGCGCGGGGTGGGACGACAAAGGGGACTGAGAGAGGTGCGGGCGGGTAGCGCGTTTGCGCCCGCACCTCAACCCCCGCGGTCGGTCTTTAGTGCTGCCACTCGATAGTCCACTATCGATAGCGTTTCGATACACTGTCGACAGTCTTAGCACAAACATCGATGGTGTACATATTTTTGGTAGACTACTTCCACGCTGGTCTGGGAGCAAAGAAGAAACAGAACAATACTGCTTCTCTTCCCGCGCAGGTAAAAGTCTATTGAAGGAATAGGCGAAAATGGGAATCATGTTAATAGGCGATGCGGCTAGCAAACCATCACTATTTTGATTCCCCTTTCCATGCTAGACAAATCGCCTATATAACATTATTCCTAAGATTTTCGTCCAATCCCTCGATGGGCTTTTACCATCTGCGCGGGAAGAGAAGCAACAGAACAAGCAGACCAACATGGAAGAAATATTGACCTATGTTTGACAAATAAATGATTTCTGATTATTAAAAATACTCCACATTCAGCGTGATGCTGCGGCCAGCAACAGCGCTAATTTTCAATGTGACCCTTTTGCATTTCTAAACGACTCTGAAAATGAGAACACATAGAGAAATCCAAAAAGTAAAGCTATGGCCGGGAATCGAATCCACACATCAACACACATCATTCAAACAGATGAAGCTTGGCGACAAAAATTCGCATAGTAAAAAGGTCACGTGACATCTAGTAACTTACCTGCTATGGGTGGTGTAGCGGTATAGCACGCAACACAATAATGAGGATCCGGGTTCAATTTTTAATTTTTCAGTGTCGTTCAGAAATTTAATTTGTAATGGATAAAACCGTAAAAGTAAACATAAAAAATTTTGAAGTGACATTCTTAATTCATTTGATAGCACCTTTGTATTGCTTTGGTTATCGATATTATAGCATTTTTAGATTAAAATTATCTATAACTAGCTATCGATAAACTCTCGATTTTGTGGCGACGCTACTACACTCACGTCTGTAACACACGAACGATAATCTTTGATCTCGAATGAGTGGATAAAAGTGTCACCTAACTCTACTTTTTACCGGATAGAGGTAGGTAAGTAATGTTTATATTGTCGAGTTGTTTGTCGCGCAGCAACTGTATTAACAGCCTATCAGTTTACTTATCTAACTGTATTTAATAAAGTTATACATTAAAAATGAATTGTCTCCGCCTTGTGTAATTTTTTTTGTTACAAACTTTTTACTAACTTGCAACTCGATTTTGAAGCAGATATCTTCAAACAATTGAGCTGAAAGTGTGCATACTTGTGAAAGTCGGATGACAATACAATAATCTGGTAGTGGAATTCTGGTGATCTGGTCAGGACGGTCCCTGCAGGCACTCTTCAACAGTGAAGCCGACCGAATGACTTGAAATTGAAACAGTCAGTAAAAAAGCTTGTATCTAAAATATATTCTTGTATGTCATTCTGGATTGCTATAAAACTAACCTAACCTAACCTATACAGTGGTGCTACCAACAGGACAAATCAGAAGACCACGAGAAAAGGGTATATTTATGCCCTTTATTGTACATACATGACCGGATAGCCTAGTGGTTAGTGACCCTGACTATGAAGCTAGAGGTCTTGGGTTCGAATCCCGGTAGAGGCAGACAATTGTATGATGAATACGAATGTTTGTGCCTGTTGTATGTATTTAAGTATGTATTTATCTACATTATATAAGTATGTTTTTCCGTTGCCTGGTACCCATAGTACAAGCTTTGCTTAGTTTGGGGCTGGGTCAATTGGTGTAATTTGTCCCATGATATTTATTTATTTTTACATCATCCGTATTAATCACGTTTGTATCCTTTGGGTACGGGGTAGACAGAGTAGCAAGACCCAAAGGCCACGTGTGGAAAGGGGAATCAATAAGTTTCTGTCAATAATCAATTTATAAATTGCTTGTTAATGGAAAAAAAACATATGTGGCATTTTATCAGCATCTACTAATTATATTTACATATATTAATATTTATAATAACAATCAAATACGATCCTAAGGATTTCTCGTATACTGATGATTTATTGATTAAGTATATACATACATACCGTCACGCCTCTTTCCCACAGGGTCAGGCAGAGACTACTTTGATCAACTTGCTACGATCCTGACATACCTCTTTCGCTTCATCCACATTCATCAATCTCTTCATACATGCTCGCCGGTTTCGGGTACTCCTCCCCTGACCTTTTTCCAAAACGTCTGCTATTTGGTCTCGGAACGTCCGTCTAGGCCTTCCCCTCCCAACGCAACCATTCACACTCCCCATATACCTAGATCTGTTGAGTTAGCCTACTCATCTCCATCCACTTTACGTGCTCAAACCAACTAAGCATACTTTTTTCTATCTTAGTCACTATACCTTCTTTCACACCAGCACGTTCCTTTATCACCACTATTCTTTATCCTATATTTCAGGGATACACCTTCCAAATTTCTCAACGCTCTCATTTCTACTGCATTTATTCTACTTTCATGCTTCTTTTGCCATACCCAACTATCGCTGCCGTACCTACATTAGTGTTGGAACGAGCACCCCTCTGTGGACACCCAGACGCGCCTTCTTCACCACCTCACTGCTCACAAAGGCGCGCATCGCCCCATTAACCATGTTTCCTGCATTCACTCTTCTTTCAATATCACTTTCACACTTCCCACTATCGTAAACGCCGAGCCCAGATATACAAACTCTTTTGCCTGTTCTACTTTTGTACCCGCAATGACAATCTCACATTCTGTCATACTATCGTCTTTATGAAACACCATCGACTTGCTTACTTTCTTTTCCAATGCCCCACATAAAATGTTAGCTATCATCTGCAACTCCTCCTCCGACGATGCCAACAACACTTGGTCGTCGGCGTATAGGAGGCATTTGATGGTTAACCCTATCATTCTTAGTCCACAGTCATTCCCTTTTAAATCACTCAGGCATGTATCCATGAACAAGATGAACAGCCACGGTGACGCAACTCATTCTTGTCTAATGATTTATTTAAGGTTTACCAACATTTGTTAACACTAATACATTGATCTTGCTGCTTGCATATACATTTTGAATAGAGTATCACAATCACTTATAGGTAAACACCGCAAGCGAAATAAAAGTGAAGCTTAGAAACCAAGTTTATTAACTAATTATGTTTGTTCTCAAAACCAAATATATTATGCAACCAAACAAACACAACTCTGGCTGGATAAGTGATGATTATAATTTATTACAATAAACATGCTGTATCCATCACGGACGGAAGTCTGATAAAATATTTAACGTATTGAATATTGACTAACCGACTCATTCAACGGCTAATATCAATGAAGTATTAATTATCAGGCGATAATTTACTCCAAACATACAAACTGATAATTTTGAAGCCGAATATAAACAGTGGTGACCTCTACAGATGTTTTGACGTCGCCAAAAGCAAGTCACAGATGGAATGATGATGACACGATCCAGAAAAAGCCGGATAGAAGCGGTTATGAAATTCGTAAAAATGAGATTTTGTTTTGGGGAAGAAAATCTGTTTTTCTGCCAATAAACTGATTTGCATGTTGGGAGTTGTAAGTAGTGTGCCCATCGTTCTATAACATACATGTAATTTAAAACCTGGATTACACAGTAATACCCGCAAACCAAAGAAAGCAAATCGCAGACAAATTCACGGGAAACAGTTAAAACACAACCATTCACACTTCCCATATAGATCTGTTTAGTTAGTCTACTTTCATCCATCCGCTCTACGTGACCAAACCACCTAAGCATAAAATTTCTAAATGTCTGTGAAAATCAGAACACATAGAAAAATCCGAAAAGTAAAGCTATGGCCGGGAATCGAACCCGGATCCTCGTTATTCCGCAGCTATGCGTGGTTTCTGCTATGGGTGGTGTAGTGGTATAGCACGCGTCACGGAATGACGAGGATCCGGGTTCGATTCCCGGCCATAGCTTTACTTTTCGGATTTTTCTATGTGTTCTGATTTTCACAGACATTTAGAAATTAAATTTCTAACGGTAAAACCGTAAAAGTAAAACATAAAAATCAAGAAATAAAAATTTCTTGATTCATTTGATAGCACCTAAGCATACTCTTTCTATCCTAGTCACTCTATCCTATTTCCCACTAGCACGGTCCCTTATCACACTATTCCTTATTCTATCTTTCAGTGATACACCTTCCACGCCACACCAGTGCGTAAAAGACGTCGACGGTGCGTTTACGCAACAAAATGTATGAAGAAACAGTGAGAGAACGTGACGCATGCGACAACTGCGTATACGCAGCGGTTGGTCTATAAACGTGGTATTTACATCTTGTTATCTTACCCGTAGGCTCTGTCTTCCCCGCAAGGGATGTAGAAGTCATTTGTGTGTTATATGTGTGAACTCTTTATTGTGCAAAGTAAACAAGACAAATACAATTGACAAACACTGAGATACACGCACAAAGGCGGACTTATCCCTTCAAGGGATCTCTTCCAGTCAACCTTGAACCTTGATGTTTGGACTCGTGTTGTAAGTTGTTATGGGTAGCTAAAGCATGGGAAATTTTAAGCTGTCGCTGAATTATGGATCGCTATGGCGTGGGAGGGGACAGTTGTAACTGATTACGAGCAAAGCGCGGCTGGAATAACGCTGGCCAATTACAAGCTTCGTCAAAGAGACTGGGACATGCAGTGTTGCCAGGCTTCCCTTGAAAATTACATTGCGATCCCTAAAAAGTTCCAATTTTGGTAGAAAAGTTCCATTTTCATTTAAATCTTGGGGAACGAGCTTTTTTTTGTTTTTTTTTACCTCATCATAGGAATTAGGAATAATATGGCAAACAAGCAAGTGGGTCACCTGATGGTAAGTGATCACCACTGCCCATAGACACCCGCAACCCCGGAGGGACCTTAAAAGTTCCGAAAATTGTACCAAAATACAAAGTTCCTTCCAAGTTCCGCGGGGGTGTCAAAGGTTCCGCAAAACGGAAGAAACAGAACCAAACGGCAACACTGAGACATGCTAGACTATGTAGCATTGATAATGGTGAATATCCGATCGTTTTGAGCGTCGGCTCAAACGTCAATGGTCACTATTATTACGTAGAGCAGTCGGAACTGCATACACATAAATCACGTCTATCCCTTACGGGTTAGACAGCAACTATGGCAACAGGACCTAAAGGCCACGTTTAGTATGATTGTGGGCGTATAGGAAAGGGGAATAAGAATAGTGATGGGCTAGCCGCATCGCCCATAGCGCGATTCCTACGATTTTCGCGCATTCCCGCGATGGGCTTTTACTGCGCGGGAAGAGAAGCAACTGGTACATTCTATGTTTTTTCTAAGCTCCCAGACCAGCTTCGAAGGAAAACTAACAGATTGTAATTGAATGTGTTGTAAGCACGCAAGTGCGTTCAAAAGTAAAATTTCAATGAGTAAAAATCAAGAAAGAGCATTGCTAAAGAAAAAAATCCTAAAATTATACAATAAAGTACAGCATCCGCTCCATTGGAATCTCCCATTGCATTTGAACACCCACTTGCAGACTCAGTGGGGTGACAACGCCCGGCGGGGGACAGTCCCAGCCGCCCCACATCCCTGGACACTCCACACCGTGTGGATACACTCGCAAGTGGTTCTCATGTACTTTTCTTAAGGACGTGAGTTATAAAGTCGTTACAAATATTTAATTTGAGAAGGCATTGTTATTTTCAATTGGCTGCTACTGTGTCGGTTCCCGTGAGAAATGGGTTTCAACATTTAAGTATACTTTTTTAATTAAGGTTCAGTGTAAAAACCATAATCTGCGTTATTTCTGAGGTCAAATGAGTGAACTGAGTTTTAAATTAGGGTACCAGCCATCTCTGTTCCAAAGTTGATCCAAATCCGTCCAGATGTTTCAGCGTAAAGAAGTAACAAACAAATAAACCACACTGAAAATTAGAACACAGAAAAATCCGAAAAGTAAAGCTATGGCCGGGAATCGAACCCGGATCCTCGTCATTCCGAGACGCGTGCTATACCCCTTCACCACCCATAGCGGGTGGGTAAGCCTTCGAATTTTTCTATGTTACTAGCTGTCACGTGACTTGTTGCTATGCGAATTTTTGTCGCTAAGCATGTGTTAAATTGTTGGTACTATAGAACTGATAAATGATAAAATGTATGCATAATTCTTATATGTAAGATATGGGTATCGGAAGTGGTGCTTTCGTAAACCAGTATGAACTGGGATGTGTGCCTGGTGATAGCCACCTCTGTAACTCTGTAACTGGCGTCACGACATGATCCTGGATCTTATCGTGACACACAGCTGGGTGGCGGCCGTTTGGCTGGGAATAAGTATCCTTGTATAATATTCTGTTTGTGTTTCTGTATCAGCTTATAAAGTTTTCTTATTCTTATTCTTATTCTGTTTGAATGATGTGTCTGTACGACACAATTACAAACTCCCGTGGAACATCTACTGCTACTAAATTTTCTCATTTATATTAGGAGGATTTTCTTCCATGCTTGTCTGGGAGTAAAGAAAACATAGAATTTACCAGTTGCTTCTCTTCCCGCGCAGATGGTAGAAGCCCATCGAGGGAATGGGCGAAAGTCTTAGGAATCATGTCATAGGCGATGCGGCTAGCAACCCATCATGATTATGATTTCCCTTTCCACCTATACGCCCTTAATCTTTCATACAAAACTTGGTTTTGTTACTTTAGGCTCTGTCTACCTCGTAAGGGATAAAGACGTATGTATGGATTTGTACATTACAACCATAATACCTCATATTTACCCAAAACCATAAAAACCCCGAACACCTACTAAACTATTAACCGGTGAAGAGTCCCCAACAACTCCAAATAACAGTTTTCTGACAGCAAATTACGGAAGCATTTGCTGGGAGCCGGTAATAAGCGGTTGTTGGTCGTTTAATCGCTTGCATATTCGATTGGATTATTATATTATGGAAACAAGGGAGAGCTAATGTAAGGCGACGTTTTACGACTTTTTATTATACAATGCGGGGAAATATTGTCCAGTATTTTGGATAATAATCAAGGGATTCAACCTCTTTGGCTGTTGATGGCTGGCCGGCGCTAGTCCATAGCCACGCGCCGCGGCACCGAATAAAAAGAACAATAAAGCTGTCACTTGTTTTCTAAATTGTCGAAGCACGGTCGCTGTTTCATGCGAATTTATGTTTAAACTATTGTAAATTTTAATTAATGTGTGTAATTTTTGGTGTAATAGTATGGTCTTCGCGGGCGTGTAAACATTTACATTTAATTTCTAACGGTAAAACCGTAAAAGTAAATTAACATAAAAAATCAAGAAGTAAAAATTCTTGATTCATTTGATAGTACCCATCGCTATTTTGATTCCCCTTTCCACCTATACGCCCACAATCATGTTAACGTGGCCTCTAGGTCTTGTTAACTTAGGCTACGTCTACCCCCGAACGGGGAGAAGGCGGCGACAATATCTCGCCGCGCTTCCTCCTAGTGGCGCTGGTTGTTAAGGGCCTTGTGATCCCCTAGCAGCCTTAAAGGGCCACAGTGTTAGAGGGGGATCACGCATTCCCGATCCCACCTCTCGGAGAGGAGGTCCAGCTCGGGTGGCTGGGCCGGCCAGCGGGTGCTGTCACAATATCCTCCCATAGCACCCGCTGTTGGCAGGCGAGGGAATACCGGAGGTTTTAATAAGAATAATAATAAGAATAAGAAATCTTTATTGACTGATACAGATACACACCGAATATTACATATGGATAAATATTCTAACCAGCCAAATGGCTGCCACTCAGCTATGTGTCACGATAATATCCCGGATAATCTCGTGACGCTGATTTTCAGTGACGCCAGTTACATAGTTACAGAGGTGGCTGTCACCAGGCACACATCCCAGTTCATACTGGTTTACGAACTCACCACTTCCGATACCCATAACCTATACAAGATTAATGGGTATGCCTTTTACATTCCTTCGCTCTCAATTAGGAGGGAAGGAATGGAGGAGAGCCCCATACACCCTGCCGCGTCGTCCCAATGGCGCGGTGGATAGTGCGTAATGCATTTTCCCTCTGAAAAAAAGGCTACGTCTACCCCGTAAGGGATAAACACGTGCTTTTTGTATATTATTATGTCTGTTAAAACAGTGGCGATGTATACCAAATAAGCCGATGTCACGCCAGCGCCGTTTTGTTACAATTTCGCCTGAGAAACGCACCAGCTGACAACTATTGGAGGAAAAAGCTATTTAAGTGTTGTGGTTATAGTTAACTTCGTTACCTACTCGGCTATGCACGACCCAGGCCATAATTAACCGTAATTACTACTTGACTAGTGGTTAAATTTACAGTTTTTTTTCATCGCTCGCTTCTGCGATCAGTGGGTGATACTTCCTATAATGCGATCGGATACGGTTGGGTATTACACGCCTGTAAACACTGCTTTGGAAAAGAATATCATTTTAAACAGCTTATATTTTCGTACATACATATATCACGTCTTTATCCCTTACGGGGTAGACAGAGCCAAAGATAACCAAACCTTAAGGCCACGTTTAGCATGATTAAGGGCGTATAGCTGGAAAGGGAAATGGGTTGATGGGTTGCTATAGCATCGCCTATAACATGATTCCGAAGACTCGCCCGTTCCCTCGATGGGGTTTTACCTGCGCGGGAAGAGAAGCAACTGGTAAATTCTATGTTTTTCTTTACTCCCAGACCAGCATGGAAGAATTTTTCGTCCTACCTGTGTTATGTTATTAAGAAAAATGACAAAATGGATTGTTAGCTGCATCGCCTGTAACATGACGGCTTAAGATATACATACCAGTGGCGTGGCGCCATAGAACTCGATTCCCACCGGCTTGCCTATTTTAAGGCAGTTGGGCACTGTTATTTTAAAGAATTAGAGGAATACATATACATACATACATACCGTCACGCCTCTTTCCCACAGGGGTAGGCAGAGACTACTTTATTCCACTTGCTACGATCCTGACATATTTCTTTCGCTTCATCTACATTCATCAATCTCTTCATACATGCTCGTCGGTTTCGGGTACTCCTGACCTGACCTTTTTCCAAAACGTCTCCTATTTGGTCTCGGAACGTCCGTCTAGGCCTTCCCCTCCTAACGTAACCATTCACACTCCCCATATAGATCTGTTTAGTTAGTCTACTTTCATCCATCCGCTCTACATGCCCAAACCAACTAAGCATACTTTTTTCTATCCTAGTCACTATATCCTCTTTCACACCAGCATGTTCCCTTATCACACTGTTCCTTATTCTATCTTTCAGTGATACACCTTCCATACTCCTTAACGCTCTCATTTCTACTGCATTTATTCTACTTTCATGCTTCTTTTGCTTTTTTTATTAGAGGTAAAGGCTAGTTAAGTTCCTTCGGCTATCCTTCTGATAAACTTGACGCCACGTTACTGATACGTACATACATAAGTCACGTATTTATCACTTATGGGGTAGACGAGCCTAAAGGCCACGTTTAGCATGATTGTGGGAGTAATAGTGATGGGTTGCTAAGCGCATTGCCTTAACACATAAACGTTCACAATCACAACAAAATAAGCTATGAAATCCGAGCGATTTCTTCCGCCGCTCAATTCAAGTCCGATAGCGTATCATAAAATTCCTCATTCCAATGGACAATTACTAGTTTTATCTGCTCTCGTAACTTAAAGTCGATCGCGCAAACACGTGACGCCTATTTCACAATGTTTGTAAAATATTGTGAAATATTGCGAAATATTTATTTACATTATGATTATATAAAAGACACGCCGAATCCCAGTGATGGGTAACCCAAGCAGCCAATCAGCTGATAAGAGAATACATTCCTCGACGTCTGCAATTACAATGGATTATTGCAATGAAAAAGCAGTCGTAGACTAACGAACAATAGCAGATTAATGCCAAGGCCTGGAAAGTAGCCAATTGCTGGATAAGTTAGTTGTTTAAAAACACGAACCGCAGGTGAGTGTTTTTTAAAGTTACGAATCCATCAATTGCTCTTACAGCTGAGGCTGAAGGGAGAAATATAAGTCTTTGATTAAAAGCTCACCCTCCTCTGCTGCCACATATAACATATACAGATGGGCGCTGTAACAAGCAATATAAACCACAGCTTTCGGTATTCATCCTGGGCTTTTGTTCTACAGCTTTTAAAAATAACCTGTATTCCGATTTTTATTCTAGTTTAAAGTTTATTTAGCAATGTATCGCTAACTCCGCCATTTAGTTATGTGACAGTTGATGTCCTCTCTCGGTTTTCTTGGTACACTGGTTTGACCTAGCCTCTCAAGCAGAGAGTCGTGGCGTCAGATTCCGGGCTCGAACCTCTGACTTTTCTGGAATTCACGTGCGAAATTATATTTGAAACTATCGGCTATTCAGTGGTGTGTGAAGTTCCCAATCCGTACTGGGCCCGCGTGGGAACTATAGCCTAAGCCCTCTGATTCTGAGTGGCCTGTGCCCAGCAGTGGGAGATTTAAAAATGAATGAATGTGCCATCAGACGAATGAGTCACTGTTCTATGTTTTATCGCAAAAGCGTCGCATCTCTAAACAAGAAGCTGAATTAATCTAGATTTTGGAATGTTTTTTATTCGGAGATAATGTTTTTCGTTCCATGAAGTGAAGTTCCACTATGTCTGACCTTGCTTTATGCGAACTCATCGTTGTACGCGGTTTTTGTATTGTCTTCTATTATCTTATCTTGATAAAACAGGCCGTAGTCCCATTTATTATTATTTTCTCTTTTTTATGTGCACTTGTCGATCTTTTTGTGAATGGCCTACATTGACGTTATAATTAGTTTTATTATTTTATTCCAAATTTATTATTATTTAATTCAACTTGACGATCCTTTTGCGAATTGCTTATATTTGAGCGTTTTCAAAAAAAATGTCCACAAACTTTTTTCCAGAATTTAACTATTTTGGGTTTTTCTTACTCAGAATGGTTTACCCTATCGAGAATAAATGTGTCCCAGATTTTACTATGTTTTTTTTCCTCTTCGTCACGTTCCATACATAGGCCTATATTCAAAAAAGTGACGAACTGGAATGGATTTTATTGAAAGCTCGCTCTTATATGACGAATTGGGTGTTCTGATGTTATCAACCTTATTTAATGTTACGAATTCATTGAAATTTGAGGCTGCTCCGAAATATTTGAGAACCTTGCCCGCTACGATATATCTGATGGCAACTATACCACAGAATCACGTAAGTAATAACTATTTCCCGACTAAGCTGTACACGATTTTTCAGTTCCTAAAACAGAAATATGAAGAGGACATATTTATTAGCAATGAGTAATATTGAAAAGACTTTTTAAATATCTAATGTTAATTAAAGACAAAAATTTATCTAGCAAAAACCTCTTGTTCCCTGCACGTAACTATTTTACATTACCAGGACATTTTAAGGTAAAATAAAGACTATTTCTAAATTAAAACAAACATGTTCGCGGCTTAGCACCTCGCACCCAAACCTAAATTAATCCGAATTAATCATCCTACATTGGTTTTACTAGTGCCGGTTATGTAACTTGGTTTTGTACGGGGAACAAGCCAAAAAAACTTCGAGAAAGTTACTGTACTGGGTAATGAAAATAAAAAATAAATAATTTTAAGAATGACGTGATGACTTGTGTTGTGAAACGACCTTCGCGTGATTACTAAATATTATGAAAATTTTAATCTTCTTAGGTTTAGTTGATAGTTATCTTTGTAGGTTAAAATATTATGCTTATCATGCAGCGGTGCTCAAATGCATGCGAGTAAATAAAACTTATTCAATTATGAGAATAAATAAATTTTAACACTAAAAATACAAAACTTTGACTTTGGACTTCGGTCCCCTGGACATCTGACGTTTGACAACCGGATAGCCTAGTGGTTAGTGACCCTGACTATGAAGCTAGAGGTCCTGGGTTCGAATCCCGCTATGGGCAGACAGTTGTGTGATGAATACGAATGCTTGTGCCCGAGTCATGGATGTTGTACCTACATTACATAAGTATGTTTATCCGTTGCCTGGTACCCATAGTACAAGCTTTGCTTAGTTTGGGGCTGGGTCAATGGATGTAATTTGTCCCAAGATATTTATTTATTTATTAAAAAAAAACTAAGCGACATTGAAAATTAGAATATAGAAAAAACCGAAAAGTAAAGCTACGGCGGGGAATTGAACCCGGATCCTCGTCATTCCGTAACACGTGCTATACCCCTACACCACCACTGCAGGTGTACATCAAACTTAGCGCCAAAAATTCGCATAGTAACACGGTCACGTGACAGCTAGTAACAGATAGAAAAATTCGAAGGCTTACCCACCTGCTATGGGTGTAGGGGTACACGTGTCACGGAATGACGAGGATCCGCGCTCGATTCCCGGCCATAGCTTAACTTTTCGAATTTTTCTGTTCTAATTTTCAGTATCGTTTAGAAATTTAAAATAGTAGGTACATTACACGCCGAGGGTGATAAAATAAAGAATGCCTCAAATCGCAGGAACTGAACAATATTGTCACTTGGACATGCGACCAGTATCATATGCTTAGTGTAAGTTTAGTAAAATGTCAAACACTATGAGAACAGTTTGTTGCCGTCTCGATCCGCAAGTGGCGCTGCCAATTATACCATAGTAATTGAGATATTTACGTGAACGCGTTTCAGACGTTTTTATATGCGAAATCTTACACTAGAGGCTTTGAGGCTTTCTATATCACCGCCCGAGGTTCACACAATTGTACCCTCCCCTTGCCAGGTGGAAATTTCCGCTCGCGTTGCGGGAGGTAAATTGGTACTTACGGCCCGGGCGACGTAAACATTTGAATTTCAAAAATGGAAGTCAAACTTTACGGCACTGGAACTGCAACTGCGACGTGCAAGGGTGAAGGAACGGGCATCCGGCAGCAGGGTTACAAGGGGCGGTGAAACACGCAGGAGCCGCGCGGGAAGCGACACCTGGCGGGTGCAGGGGAACAGCGACGCTAAGGAGTAGATCAGGGATGTGATTAAAATAAATACATAGATACATAACATCTTATCCCTTACGGGGTAGACACAGTCGAGAGCAGAGAGGTAAAAAGACCTAAAGGCCAAGTTTAGCATGATTGTTGTGAGCGTATAAGAGGAAAGGGGAATCAAAATTAATGGGTTGCTAGCCGCATCGCCTATAACATGATTCCTCAAATTTTCATCCATTCCCTTGATGGTAAAAACCATCTGCGCGGGAGGAGAAGCAACTGGTTTATCCTACTAATATTATAAACGCAAAAGTTTGTAAGTATGGATGGATGGATGTTTGTTACACTTTCACGCCAGAACGGCTAGACAGATCTGGGTGAAATTTGGAACATAGATAGATTATAGTCTGGAATAACACATAGGCTACTTTTTATCCCGGAAAATGGCGTAATTCCTACGGAATAAACGGATTCTATGCTGACTAAGTTGTGGGCAACAGCTAGTTCTATAATATTTCTTTGCTCTGGTCTGGGGACCAGAATCGAAGGATAATAAAATCGATGGCAAAAAAACAAGCGCCTCCCTGCCTTTCCTGTTCTGTCTATTGTAAAATATTATGGTGTAGCTATGTCGTAATGTAATCATTACAGGCTCGTGCAGTATTCACGTGGTAATGACGGCTGCGATCGCGACGTCCTGACCAAGGGCACAAAACCGTACGTTACACCACAGTTTAATTTAATCCATGGTTTCAACACGCTACGTATAATGATGTCGATTTGCATGGAACATAACTTCTGTTATTAGAGGAATAAATCCGTTTTTAATCTACACGCCCACAGTCATGCTAAGCGTGGCTTTTAGTTCTTAGCTTAGGCTCTGTCTACCCTACTTCCCAAACCTGCATTGCACAGGTGCCGTGAGGGAACCCCATCCCGGGGTGGTCGTGGGGCGTCGCGGTGACACCGAGTGCCGTAACGCCTCACATACGACTGAATACGGAATCCGTGTGGTTTTTAGTGGATATGCCTGCCGTCGCGGGAGAGCCCCACATACCCCCGTACCGGGCGGATGCATAAGGCGCATTTTCTACACCATTAAAAAAAAAGGCTCTGTCTACCCTGAAAGGGCTAAAGGCGTGATTTATGTCACATATGACCTCAAGAATAAAAGCACTCAAAATACCACATCTAATTGTGTCCTTAATTAAAAGTGACCGCCTTAAGGCCATAGTATTTATTTAAAAACATAGAGTAAATAATCAATTAGAGTGTTTGTAAGGGCTCTCCTATTTTAAGCAAGCGTCACGGGATCAAATCCTGGTGAGGACGTATATTTGTGTGATGAGCACGGATATTTGTTTCTGAGTCATGGATGTTTCTATCTATTTAAGTATGTATTTCTCTATATAAGGATGTATATCGTTGTTTAGTACCCATAACACAAGCTTTACAAGCGCTTTGGGACTAGGTCAGTTTGTGTGAATTGTTCCCTAATATTTGTTTATTTTATTTATTTAATTGTGGCAACACATCAGTCTTTTTCAACATATACCATACAAACTAAAAAAATCGCAATTGATTTGCTTTTGTTTTCTATATGGAGCACACCCATTTATGTAATTAGAAGTTTGATTATATGCAAACTTTTTGGTTTTTATAGAAAACAATCGAGTTTCATTCACTATGCCGTACAACGGCTAAACATTGACTAACCATATCGATCATAATAGCTGCTTGCTCAACTTTGTTTACCCTTTTGACCTTCGGCTGACCAATCAGAGTGTAATCGCCAATTTCGGCTTGGCGCAATTTTATTGCATATGAATTGTATGACATTTCCGCTCTATTAAGTTATTTGCTCTATGTTCAAAAACACAGTGACTAAACGCACTCGTGCGTTAGGACGCTATGCAACCGCGGCGGCAATGCTTGTAAGAGATAGCACCTTTTATTTGGTGTCCGTCAGGCCCAGAGGGCGTGAAATTGCCCGAGATACGAGATCTCTATTACTGCGCCTGCGACTGACACTTGACCTGGGGCGTCCACGCGTTAGGAAATCGTCGGACATACATAAATCACGAATTTACCCCTTACGAGGTGGACGGAGTAACAAGACCTAGGTAAAGTATTTTATTTTGAAAGTTACTTTTAGCGGGTAAAACCGTAAAAATAAATATAAAAAAATCAAGAAGTAAAATGTTTGATTCATTTCATAGTTCCTGTCCAGTGTTTACATACTTTGCATATATCAGACCGTGTACTATATGCTTTTCAGCAACGAGAGACCTACTTAAAGGTGGTTTGCAATAAATTCAACGGTTGAACTGGTTTACGCTTTTATGTATGATGGTAAGTAAATGTTCCAATATTTTGTCCGCAATATTTATTTATCATGGTTACTCTACTGGTCTACCGCTTCGGCAAACCAAAGCAAGACCAGCCTGGACACAGCTTCGCGCCAAATTTATCCAATAACCTCCGTAACACCATCACGGTACTGACTAAAATCGCTTGTATCCATATCGTTATCCATGTGTCAGTTACAGAAACAGACTTCACGCGATTCTCTATCACATTGTTACAAAATTGCCGTATGTTAGAGGCGTATTTCGTTCGAAGGACTCTTCTAGCTGTCAGTTGATTTTGACAGTTGACGCGCATGCGCTACCGAGGGCTCCGAACGGGTGCGATCACGAAATGCCACTCACTCTGTTTTGGTGCGATCGTGTACTGTGGCTTAACATTCTGAGGTGGAAAGTTTTTTTTTTATTAAATATTGAAGCGTGATGTTTAAAAATATGATATTTTGTAACACAGACTGGAAGTTTGATAATTTGACTACAAAGTAGACCCATGAGATAAAGTTTATAAATCAAGACTAAACTCTGACATTGTTGAGGATAAGTTCGGTGACCTTTCTTAGGACAGTGTCAACTTGTGGTTCTATAACAACTGTTATATATCTTTACTACAGACTAATATAATTTAAGGCTCGGGGACCTTATAAATGTCCTTAAAACTTTACCTTACCTTACCTTAAAACTTACCTTAAAAATAAATGTATCCAATTTAAGTAACTTTTTTAGGCTTTTTTACATGTCTTTTTTGAAGCTACCAGCGCATTCGGAAAGACCATCATTACCAAGACGAATGCTCCGCAAGAAACTTGGCAGAATGTCATTTTTTCAAATTAAAATACATTAAGAATACTTAAATTAAAAAGAGATGTATAAAGTCCCTGAGCCTTAACTTATATTAGTCTATAATAGAGATGTATAAAATCTCTACTAGTCAAAGTAAAACAAAGTAGTTCAGCAAAAAAAGAAAGAGAAAAAACAATAAAAATAATTTAATTTCAGTGAAGGTGCACGCCTCTACCGTCAAATAAATTAATTGGAGATTATCTCCAATGTCGAAGTTAAAAAAAAAAACAAAATTATGATACATAATCGTCACTTCTGTTAAAATGTAGGCCTTAAATGAACAGGCAATGAACACGTAGATATATTAAGGTTCAGTTACGTGGCTCTAGTTAAAATATGTTTTTTTTTAAGTAGTGACATGCATTGTACTTTCAAGGAAACGTCCTTTGTTTTATCTTCGTGACTACGGTAAAGATAGAGATGAAAGTATGCTCAACATGTGACTATTTGAATAATGAAAAACACAACAGACATTACAACATCTAACTGTCAAACTTGCAAATCACTGGTCTCTGTTTACATTTGTTTATCACCACGTTTTATTTACACAATAATAGTAAAAATCTTATAATACCTTGCACCGGAGAGAAAATTGCATAATATTATGAAACTATGAAATGAATTTGAAATATTTTTCCAGCTGTCGTAAGCAAAGACAAAATCAATTTAGATTCTGTTAGATAAGATGACACCAGCGTATCTTCTATAGACGAGTGGCGCTTCTGATAGTGGCTAAGATAATGCAATTTTGTGCCTAACGTTCGGCAATTTAGAAACAAGTTCAAAATAAAGTATGACTTGGATAATTTTATGAAACAGTAAACCACTTTTTTGCCAAAGAAAACTCTTTATAAAACACAGATAGAAAGCTACAAAATCCCTAAAATAAATATTCTACACTTGATAAAATTTTGTTACAAAACTTCAAGTGTTTTGAATGTTCTCTAGATAAAAAAAAACATACTTATATGGCCGTAAATTTTAAAGCATTGTCATGTTTAACGAGTCATAATCCCTTACCGTGTTGCAATTTGTTGTAAAACATTTGAAAAGATAAATATTTAATGTTATGTGACGTGGTAAAAATATTTAACTTTTGTTACAACACGTGAAACCATGACTTCCTTCTAAGCTGATCTAGGAGCAAAAAACAAACGTAGAATGTACCAGTTGCTTCTCTTCCCGCGCAGATGATAAAAGCCCATCGAGGGAATGGGCGAAAATCATGGGAATCATGTTATAGGCGATGCGGCCCATCACTATTTTGATTTCTTTTCACGCCTATACGCCCACAATCATGCTAAACGTGGCCTTTAGGTCTTGTTACCTTAGGCTCTGTCTATCCCGTAAGGGATAAAGACATGATTTGTGTGTGTAGGTATGTAATAAGTGGTTGAAGCAATGTCTAAACCGGTTTTGAAGTTTTTCCACAGTTCGGCAAAATCATCTTATTGATGAGCTAGCTGTTGCCCGCGACTATGTCCGCGCAGAATTCGCTTATCGCTATCCCGTGGGAACTATGCTGTTTTCTGGGATAAAAACAATCCTATGTCCGTCCCTGCGACTGAAACTAACTATATACCAAATTTCAACTAATTATGTATGTATGTTTAATGTAAACGCGGCATATAAGGTGTCAGCACGCCAATTTTACTTAATTAGATACTTAAGTTGTTGTGTACTAAGCTCCATCGGTACAACAGTTTTGGAGATTAGCGAACACAGACATAGGTAAATGAACAGATCCGTACATACATACAGACAGACAAAAATTATAAAATTTACTTTCTTGTGTTTTATCACTCTTCCCCAATCGTTAGCACTCTATTTTTGATGAATTTATTTAATGTACAGACACGAACTTTCTATTGATTTATTGCATAGATATATATCGATGACTTAGCATGATTGTCAAGCTATGCAAAAAAATGAAGAACACTTGTGACATTGTCTTATCAATTTATCTTGATGCCGATGTAGAAGTGTAATCTCGAGGAGTAAGAGACAACGGATGAGTTCACTCGACCTGAGACAAGAGCGTGACTCTCATACGTGTAAACAGATTGGAACGCGATCACATCTTCATCTTTTTAACAGACATCTGTAAAAAAAAAAAGTGAATCTAAGAGATAGATTGTTCGATATCTAAAGTAAGTACACAAAATATCTCTTATGTATCCCTTACGGGATAGACAGAGCCTGAGGTAACAAAACCTAATGGCTACGTTTAGCATGATTGTAGGCGTAAAGGTGGCAAAAGGAATCAAAATAGTGATGGGTTGCTGGCCGCATTGCGTATAACATGATTCCTATGATTTTCGCCTATTCCCTCGATGGATTCTTAATAATATCAACTTTGGAACATACTTGTCATATTCCTTTATATCCTTCAATGATACACCTTCTATACTTCTTGACGCTCTCATTTCTACTGCATTTCTACTTTCATGCTTCTTTTGCCACACCCAAGTTTCGCTGCCGTACATTAATGTTGGAACAAGCACCCCTCTGTGAACAGCCAGATGAGCCTTCTTTGACACCTTCTCACTGCAATAGGAACATGTTCAGAAACTCTATCTGGATGAAACTACGCCATTATGCTTAGTAACGTGTAGATTTTCGGTCACAAAATACGTCTCGAACGCGTTTGCGTTTAACTGTCAAACATGAGAACAGTTTGTTGCCGTTTCGATCCGCAAGTGGCGCAGCCAATTATTCCATAGTAATTGAGACGTTTACGTGAACGCGTTCGAGATGTTTTTATATGCGAAAACTTACACTATAGGCTCAGAACATCTTCCTGTAACGGTGACATATTTTACTTTTATTACTTCTTTACAACCAAATGACAGTTACATATCACATGAAATCAAAAAGCAAGCCTCGTCGTAACTTAATACGCATTAGCCGAACAATAGCGTACTCTATCGCCGATCTCGGCCAACAAAGGCCGAAAGCCGAAAAATAGCAAATATCGTTATAATAAGCAGATCGAATTTCCTTTTATAGATCTTATCTGTTGGGGTGACCAGCAGTTTCGTGTTTGGGAAACAAAATATCAGGATTATGGGAATAACAAGGGTGACAATGGCGTTGGGAAGAATGGGATTTTTGTTGAAGTGTCGTTTTACTTCCTTGCGGTTGTGTCCGGTTCCAATTTGGTGTTGATTTTCGAGGGATTTTGTGTATTTTTTAATTTATGTGGTTTGCTACTGTATTTTTCATTGTTGGCTTCGTAATCTGACTTTTTGTAGTTTGAGAGAATATAAAAATTTGACGATTAGACAGACGTCTTTTATTTCCGTTGTTCACCATCAAGATGGTGGTCTGCTATGTCAATGCGCAAAATTTTGATTGCAGCAAAGAATAAAGAGTATATCTATAAGATATAACGTATGCTATGATTACTTTCAAAAAACCTCTCATAGCTTCGTTCATTTGTTTATAGTAGGTACCTACCCTAGCTTATTTTGATTCATATAATTGAAACAAAATTTTAACTACATAAAATAAAAAGCTTTAAAATTTATGCAATTATATCAGGATAAACTTTTATTCTTATTTAATAAATGTAAGCAAATAAAAATTAAACTATACCTTAATTTAAAACGAATGAAAATCTAAACTAAACCTAATCTTAAAATTCTTATTCATACAATAATAAAAATGAAAAAAAAATTAAAAAAGTATATTTCTTTTTTAGGTTTACATGTTGAAGTATCAAGGTTGCAACCTCCTAGTAAGCATAAGAATACTTGTGTCAAGAAGTCGCGCTCTTCTATTATTGCTATTTTATTTAACATAATAACAATGTTTAATACGTATTTTTCTAGCTAAGCCCAGGCAGTTAGGCAAATATACATATTTCAAAAGCAAGTAAAACCTAGCTTTCTATTAAAATCACTGAATTTTAAGCGGTACTTTAACACAATAATAAAAAAACTTCCACAGCGATACACGTTTAATCACAAAAGAACGTAACCATTATAGCCAAATCAGCATGAAATAATCCAACGGTCGCTTTACAAATCGCACCATAATGAGCTTACGACTATATGCACAACTTGGTCGATTAAAATCGCTGAGACATCAACAATGTCCCTTTCACGCGACAAAACTTGCACAAAACTGATACCGATCACAAAGCGAGTAGTTGAGTGAAAAATAATATGTTTTTAGATCCATATCTCCCTGATACCGGCCTTATAAACATATGAGGTGTCATATTACACTCAAATGGCCTTTTTGTGCTACCGATGCTATCTCGTCGGGACTCGTCCTTAGTTCTGATTTATCGTTGTTACCCCAATTATTGGCGAAAACTGAGGACGCAAATATGTTTGTGTTCTAATAACAAAAGGTAACATATTCTTTTGGATTTATTAAAATACTAGCTGTTGCCCGCAACGTCGTCTACATAGAATTCATTTATCGCTATCCCGCAGGAATTACCTAGCCTATGTGTTATTTCAGACTATAATCTATCTATGTTCCATATTTCATCCAGATCCAGATTTATTCCAGCCGTTCTGGCGTGAAAAAGAAAGAAACATCCATCCATCCATATTACTTACAAACTTTCGCGTTTATAATATTGGTAGGATAGAAAGTTAATCAGTGTTTTGTCAACTAAAAATTACAGCTGAAACCTGAGCTAAATCGGGATTGAATCGCATTAAGACGTCATAGTAGTCCTGTTCGAATGACACTAATTCACAAAACGCATTATGCGTTTTTTTCAATCATTCACAAACTCATGTGATTCGCGTAGCATTTCACTAATCAATTTCACCAGCCAGTATCGTATCATCGTGGATTGTAGCCGATTCTAGCTCTTCTTCTGTAGACATTATGGCGGACATGTGTAAATAAACATTGATTATAATTCTGCAGCGTCGATATGACTGAGTCCGATATTATTTTGCTGCCGCGCATGACACTCGTCATAGCTTGGTCGTGAGCTAGCATTTGCTGGGCATCTGCTTAGAGAAAATAGTATAAATACATACATACATACATACATATATCAAGTCTTTATCCCTTACGGGGTAGACAGAGCCTAAGGTAACAAATCCTGAAAGCCACGTTTAGCATGATTGTGGGCGTATAGGCGGAAAGGGGAATCAAAATAGTGATGGGTCGCTAGCCGCATCGCCTATACTATAACATGATTCCTGAAATTTTCGCCCATTCCCTCGATGGGCTTTTACCATCTGCGCGGGAAGAGAAGCAACTGGTACATTCTATGTTTTTTCTTTACTCCCAGACCAGCGTGGTAGTATAAATAAAAACAAAATCTTGGGACAATTGACACCAATTGACTTTGTCCCAAACTAAAACATAAATTTCTAAACCTCACTGAAAATTAGAACACAGAAAAATCCGAAAAGTAAAGCTATGGCCGGGAACTCTTCATTCCGTGACGCGTGCTATACCCGTACACCACCCATAGCAGGTGGGTAAGCCTTCGAATTTTTCTATCTGTTACTAGCTGTCACGTGACCTTGTTACTATGCGAACTTTTGTCGCTAAGCGTCATCTGTTTGAATGATGTGTCTGTACACAATCTTCTTTATCCTTTTCAAGGTAGGTACCTTTTTGTCCGTCTGTCTGCCTGTTAAGGCTCTTTTTCTCAGGAACATGTGGAAGTATATAAATATGTTGTTACAAAGTTCTACTTATCTTTAAATACAAAGTATAATGATTGATCACTCAGCCTTAATTTATTGTTTGTGACGCGTATTAAAACATGATCAATGACGTTCGTTCACAATAATCTTTGTTGTGAAATTTTTACGAAATAATTGTAACTACCTACTATAGATAGAACTTCCGTAGCAGCAACAGCAACGGGTGAGAAGACCTTCTTTACGTTATAAAATCTTAAGTCCACAAATTTCAGGATTACATTGCCAACGGTTGGTTACCAAGAAACGTGACGTTCTTCTGGTGCCTATTTTCTAGGGTTGTAACCTAACTGAGGCCTTCTTAGCGGAGGCAGAGGTGGATGCGGAGGTTGAAAGATGAAAATGGATGTGGAAAAAATACTAATTCAAAAAATTCAAAATTCAAAATTTATTTTTGCAAATTACCAGCGCATTCGGAAAGACCATCATTGGCAAGAAGAATGCGCTGCAAGAAACTTGGCAGAAATACATTTTTTCAAAATAAAATACATTAAGCTACTACAATACTTAGCTTCTAAATAGGGATCTATAAGGTCTTCACCATAGGGCACATGGGGCCTGTGTCCAAGGCCCCATTCTCAGGGGGCCCCGAAGGACCGACTATTTCTATAATAAATAGATAAAGAAGATAAAGATAATTTCTAAATGTCTGTGAAAATCAGAACACATAGAAAAATCCGAAAAGTAAAGCTATGGCCGGGAATCGAACCCGGATCCTCGTCATTCCGTGACGCGTGCTATACCACTACACCACCCATAGCAGGTGGGTAGTCTCCGAATTTTTCTACCTGTTACCGACCGTCACGTGACCTTTGTTACTATGCGAATTTTTTGTCGCTAAGCGTCATCTGTTTGAATGATGTGTCTGTACGACACAATTACAAACTCCCGTGGAACATCTACTGCTCACCAGGGACGAGAGAAGGCGCTGTTTTTCAAACGATAGGTACTATCAAATGAATCAAGAAATTTTATTTCTTGATTTTTATGTTTTACTTTTACGGTTTTACCGTTAGAAATTTAATTTCTAAATGTCTGTGAAAATCAGAACACATAGAAAAATCCGAAAAGTAAAGCTATGGCCGGGAATCGAACCCGGATCCTCGTCATTCCGTGACGCGTGCTATACCACTACACCACCCATAGCAGGTGGGTAGTCTCCGAATTTTTCTACCTGTTACCGACCGTCACGTGACCTTTGTTACTATGCGAATTTTTTGTCGCTAAGCGTCATCTGTTTGAATGATGTGTCTGTACGACACAATTACAAACTCCCGTGGAACATCTACTGCTCACCAGGGACGAGAGAAGGCGCTGTTTTTCAAACGATAGGTACTATCAAATGAATCAAGAAATTTTATTTCTTGATTTTTATGTTTTACTTTTACGGTTTTACCGTTAGAAATTTAATTTCTAAATGTCTGTGAAAATCAGAACACATAGAAAAATCCGAAAAGTAAAGCTATGGCCGGGAATCGAACCCGGATCCTCGTCATTCCGTGACGCGTGCTATACCACTACACCACCCATAGCAGGTGGGTAGTCTCCGAATTTTTCTACCTGTTACCGACCGTCACGTGACCTTTGTTACTATGCGATTTTTTTGTCGCTAAGCGTCATCTGTTTGAATGATGTGTCTGTACGACACAATTACAAACTCCCGTGGAACATCTACTGCTCACCAGGGACGAGAGAAGGCGCTGTTTTTCAAACGATAGGTACTATCAAATGAATCAAGAAATTTTATTTCTTGATTTTTATGTTTTACTTTTACGGTTTTACCGTTAGAAATTTAATTTCTAAATGTCTGTGAAAATCAGAACACATAGAAAAATCCGAAAAGTAAAGCTATGGCCGGGAATCGAACCCGGATCCTCGTCATTCCGTGACGCGTGCTATACCACTACACCACCCATAGCAGGTGGGTAGTCTCCGAATTTTTCTACCTGTTACCGACCGTCACGTGACCTTTGTTACTATGCGAATTTTTTGTTTTTGTGGTGAGCAGCATGTACGATCGGTATCGTACAGAATTTTGCTAACTCTGCGACCTACTTTAACGCATAAAAATACAATATAATTAGTTGACGATTAACGCTGATCGCGACAGGCCACAGTAGAGCATTTTTAAGTAAACTTGTGACTTTATAATAAACTTATGTACTTTACGTGAAACTGTGGTTTTGTGGTCAACTCCAACTACTACTATTAACTTTCCTCAACCCTTCCGGCCATACAGTAACAAAGGTCACGTGACGGTCGGTAACAGGTAGAAAAATTCGGAGACTACCCACCTGCTATGGGTGGTGTAGTGGTATAGCACGCGTCACGGAATGACGAGGATCCGGGTTCGATTCCCGGCCATAGCTTTACTTTTCGGATTTTTCTATGTGTTCTGATTTTCACAGACATTTAGAAATTAAATTTCTAACGGTAAAACCGTAAAAGTAAAACATAAAAATCAAGAAATAAAATTTCTTGATTCATTTGATAGTACCTATCGTTTGAAAAACAGCGCCTTCTCTCGTCCCTGGTGAGCAGTAGATGTTCCACGGGAGTTTGTAATTGTGTCGTACAGACACATCATTCAAACAGATGACGCTTAGCGACAAAAAATTCGCATAGTAACAAAGGTCACGTGACGGTCGGTAACAGGTAGAAAAATTCGGAGACTACCCACCTGCTATGGGTGGTGTAGTGGTATAGCACGCGTCACGGAATGACGAGGATCCGGGTTCGATTCCCGGCCATAGCTTTACTTTTCGGATTTTTCTATGTGTTCTGATTTTCACAGACATTTAGAAATTAAATTTCTAACGGTAAAACCGTAAAAGTAAAACATAAAAATCAAGAAATAAAATTTCTTGATTCATTTGATAGTACCTATCGTTTGAAAAACAGCGCCTTCTCTCGTCCCTGGTGAGCAGTAGATGTTCCACGGGAGTTTGTAATTGTGTCGTACAGACACATCATTCAAACAGATGACGCTTAGCGACAAAAAATTCGCATAGTAACAAAGGTCACGTGACGGTCGGTAACAGGTAGAAAAATTCGGAGACTACCCACCTGCTATGGGTGGTGTAGTGGTATAGCACGCGTCACGGAATGACGAGGATCCGGGTTCGATTCCCGGCCATAGCTTTACTTTTCGGATTTTTCTATGTGTTCTGATTTTCACAGACATTTAGAAATTAAATTTCTAACGGTAAAACCGTAAAAGTAAAACATAAAAATCAAGAAATAAAATTTCTTGATTCATTTGATAGTACCTATCGTTTGAAAAACAGCGCCTTCTCTCGTCCCTGGTGAGCAGTAGATGTTCCACGGGAGTTTGTAATTGTGTCGTACAGACACATCATTCAAACAGATGACGCTTAGCGACAAAAAATTCGCATAGTAACAAAGGTCACGTGACGGTCGGTAACAGGTAGAAAAATTCGGAGACTACCCACCTGCTATGGGTGGTGTAGTGGTATAGCACGCGTCACGGAATGACGAGGATCCGGGTTCGATTCCCGGCCATAGCTTTACTTTTCGGATTTTTCTATGTGTTCTGATTTTCACAGACATTTAGAAATTAAATTTCTAACGGTAAAACCGTAAAAGTAAAACATAAAAATCAAGAAATAAAATTTCTTGATTCATTTGATAGTACCTATCGTTTGAAAAACAGCGCCTTCTCTCGTCCCTGGTGAGCAGTAGATGTTCCACGGGAGTTTGTAATTGTGTCGTACAGACACATCATTCAAACAGATGACGCTTAGCGACAAAAAATTCGCATAGTAACAAAGGTCACGTGACGGTCGGTAACAGGTAGAAAAATTCGGAGACTACCCACCTGCTATGGGTGGTGTAGTGGTATAGCACGCGTCACGGAATGACGAGGATCCGGGTTCGATTCCCGGCCATAGCTTTACTTTTCGGATTTTTCTATGTGTTCTGATTTTCACAGACATTTAGAAATTAAATTTCTAACGGTAAAACCGTAAAAGTAAAACATAAAAATCAAGAAATAAAATTTCTTGATTCATTTGATAGTACCTATCGTTTGAAAAACAGCGCCTTCTCTCGTCCCTGGTGAGCAGTAGATGTTCCACGGGAGTTTGTAATTGTGTCGTACAGACACATCATTCAAACAGATGACGCTTAGCGACAAAAAATTCGCATAGTAACAAAGGTCACGTGACGGTCGGTAACAGGTAGAAAAATTCGGAGACTACCCACCTGCTATGGGTGGTGTAGTGGTATAGCACGCGTCACGGAATGACGAGGATCCGGGTTCGATTCCCGGCCATAGCTTTACTTTTCGGATTTTTCTATGTGTTCTGATTTTCACAGACATTTAGAAATTAAATTTCTAACGGTAAAACCGTAAAAGTAAAACATAAAAATCAAGAAATAAAATTTCTTGATTCATTTGATAGTACCTAAGATAAAGATAATTTATTCATAAATGTTTTACAAAATTATAACTAAGAACAAAGTTTCCTTATAAATCTAAGTTAACATGAACTAGGAAATCCTGTGTTTCAGACTATAAGAGCTAAACAAAATGGCTATTAAATAATTAAACAATCACCAGGGAAAAATAAGTATACATGACCAAAATATAAAGAAATTATTAAATTAAAACTATGATTATTATCTTATAAAATCTTAAAAAATAAAATCCAATAAAAAGAAGGGTTACAAAGATAATCTACTTGACAACTAATAATAAATTCTCTGTATCTTCATATGACATACTTATATGGTCCTACTTAGTAAAAAAAAATATTATAATTCGATTTTGTCTGTGATGTGGTTGTCTATGCTTATTTTGTTTATTTTTTTTTCCTTTTTAAAGACAAAGGGGCTTTGTGCCCGGGCAACCACATCCAATTATATTTTATTATGTTTAATGTTTAGTGTCTATTTTTCACCGTTTATTTAATGTAATCACCCTATGGTCCCAACGGAAGACCAGCGCTGGCTGCAAGGCCAGCAAATGCTGAGTTGGGGCCATTTTGTGATAATTTATTTTATTTGATGTTTTGTGATTGTCATAAATAAACTTTTTTCTTTCTTCCTTTCTTTTTTTACTTTCCTAAAGGGCCATAAATTGTTGTGTGCCTAAGAGCCCCAGTCTAGTTTAAGACGGCCCTGCATGTGTCTGTTATAATGATCAAAATTTTTCCATGTTTGTGATGTGAGCTGGTTTTTATTTGACTCCCGTTCAACAAATACCATATAGATTGTAAGATTCGTTTGCACAACGCGATTGGAAAGCGATGAAACAGCAAAAACTATACCCCTTACCACGCGACCGATATGTCGTATGACGTCAATGTCACGAGAATTCTAGACTGTTAACGCGTGAGAGTGACACACACACGTATTGGGTAGATGTTTCAGGCTAGGCCTGATTTTTGAAAGTACATGCGTGAAAATACCACTCGAAAGTGGTGAAAAATTGTGCTGAATTTGAAATAAAAGTCGCTTAGAAGATACTTACGGCTCTCATTAATGTTGTGAACTAGTCAAAACTTTGATTATAACTGCAGTTTTGGAGATATAAGCTGTTTTACACCACGTTCGAGTGATGTGCTTTCAAAAATCGGGCCCCATATTTTAAACAGACAGCCTACAAGTGATTTGACAATGCGAAATACATTGCTAGATTGAGACTGGACTGATTTCGATGCGGTTTTAACCCCCGACTCAACAAGAGGGGTGTTAGAAGTTTGATGTCGATGTCTTTGTGTGTATGTCTATGGCGTCGTAGCTCTCAACGGATGGACCGATTGCGATGCAGTTTTTTTCATTCGAAAGCCAGTTTCCCTCCGGTTATCGATTGGTAACTTTTCCATGCTGGTCTGGGAGCAAAGAAAAAACATAGAATGTACCAGTTGCTTCTCTACCCGCGCAGATGGTAAAAGCCCATCGAGGGAATGGGTGATTATAATAGGAATCATGTTATAGGCGATGAGGCTAGCAACCCATCACTATTTTGATTCGCCCACAATCTTGCTAAATGTGGCCTGTAGGTACCTGTTACCTTAGGCTCTGTCTACCCCATAAGGGATAAAGACGTGATTTGTGTGTGTGTGTGTGTGTGTGTATCCATTGGTACAAATCGATCCAGCAGTTTAAAGAGTATCAACTCTTTTCCAAAATGTGAGGCATGATTGGCATACAATTGATTAAATGTTATTGATCAACGCGTTGGTTTGGTCACGTAGAGCGGATGGATGAAAGTAGACTAACTAAACAGACCTATATGGGGTAGCAGTCAGTCCATCGAAGATTAATTGGAACATAGGTACTTTAAACCTAAGGTACTCTAAGCAGACGAGCATGTATGAAGAGATTGATGAATTATGCCGGGTCCACTTAGCACACGTCGGCACACTAGACGCAGTCATACGAATGAATAAGACGGGAATATATCTTACTCTACAAAGCTAACTCTCTAAAGGTTAACCGGTAGGTCCCTTGTAGGAATAAGTTCCCCTTCGTGCATATGTTAATGTTATTTTTATTTGACTAGGATAGAAAAAGTATGCTTAGTTGGTTTGGTCACGTAGAGCGGATGGATGAAAGTAGACTAACTAAACAGACCTATATGGGGAGTGTGAATGGTTGCAGGAGGGGAATGCCTAGACGGACGTTCCGAGACCAAATAGGAGACGTTTTGGAAGGTCAGGTCAGGAGTACCCGAAACCGACGAGCATGTATGAAGAGATTGGTGCGTCAGGAGCTTAGCAAGTGGAATAAAGTAGTCTCTGCCTACTGTGGGAAAGAGGCGTGACGTGACGTCGTGGGTTTTCAAAATTTACAATTTTGCTTTTATTTCTTATCTATATTGTAGTGTTGACAGAAGATCTCAGTTTGATCTTCACTTCGATGTGGATCTCTCTACGTGGAACACACAAAAGATCTTGCTTATTGACTTAACATGTTTAGTCTTTGAAAGTTTACACAATATTGTGTGTACAAGCGTTATCTACTTAAAAACTGTAACTAATTAACGATACGATAATTTCAACGATATCGTTATGGATGATGCAAATAATATTTACCTTTCAGTGCCAGAAATACGGTGATAAGGCGATAGTGCGTGTTTAAACATGTCAATTTATAGCAGGGGTCACCAATTAGTTTTGCTCGGGGTCCGCACATTTTATAGAAAATATATTTCGCTCGTTTGTTTTCGAATTGACGTCCACGAAATTAATTCGGGGGATACATTTTTATTAAATTACGTACTCTGTAGTACAAGTTGCTGTGTTCTCGCGGTCCGCACAAAATGGGTCGGCGGTCCGAATGCGGACCGCGGTCCGCCATTTGGCGACCCCTGATTTATAATGTTCACCGCAAAGCTGTGTGACCACTGAAAGATACACCATAATAGTAGATTAATGCCGAGGCCTTGTTTAAAAACACGAACCGCAGGTGAGTGGTTTTTAAAGTTACGAATCCAGCAATTGCTCTAAGGCAGATATAATGTTGTTCTCAAACATTAAGATTAAATGAAAATAAATGGTTTTCACGTGGCCTTTGTTCTTAAGTTTTTTATGTCATCTTTCACCGTAATCTATTTGAGACATTGATAAAAACGAGACTCGAACAAAACGCGCACTCCTCGTCCATCGACTTGGCTGTATGACATTGTTGTTCATTATTCCATAGTCGCTTTGACTTTTTGAAAAGTTAAAAACAAATGAAAAACAGTCCAGCAATCAGAAAATCGCGCCTGCTATGTAATTCGGCCGTCAACAAGGCCCTTCGTTCTGTTACTTAGAATACAATGACGACATTTACGACAATGTTTGAGAAAAGGACTTTGCCCACAACACAGTACCATACTATGATTGTCTCCGTCGCTAGTACACCTTGCTTCACTACATAGTATGAAACAAAGTCGCTTTCCGCTGTCTATCTCTCCCTATGTATGCTTAGATCTTTAAAACTACGCAAAGGATTTTCATGGTTTTTTTTTTTAATAGATTATAGTGATTCAAGGGGAAGGTTTGTATGTATAATTCTAATATAATAATAAACTATGAAACTCTTTCTAGAAAAAATATTTTTAATATGGGCGTTGTGACAAATGACGTCACACATCATATCGGAACTCTCTTTCTGATCGCTGGCTGATAGTAGTTTAAAACTCTTATATTTTCCATATTTCTTGGCCGATTTTACTTTTAATTTCACTGTTTCACGTCTTTTCACGATATTTTCATATTTTATTAAAAAATGTGTTTTTTAATGCAACCTTATCATGAGGTGCAAATGTCCTTTCTCTTTACCTAAAACATGATTATGTCTCTTCTTCTTCAGACTGTGGTCACCCATTATCGGGCCTCTTCATGAGCACGCCAAGTAACGCGTTCCCAAGCCATTCGCATCCAGCCGTTTCCTGCTATCTTTGCGACGCCGTCAACCCATCGAGCAGACTGTCTCCTGACCCTGCGTTTTTCTGCCCGGGGTCTCCACTCAGCAATCTTTGGATGAAGACACATAATATCAGCATCGAATCGCATTTAGCTGGATGATTTTGGACACACTATACGCATCGGAAGTTAAAGTATGCTGTTACGTGTGTTCAGGTGCTAAAGGGAGCTAACGCACGTTTTTAAAGCTAAAGTATCCTATATGCTTTCATTAGCTAAAGTTTGCGATCGCATGCTATTTAATTGAATAATGTCTCACGCGTAATCAAGTATTCTCATTCGCAAGCATCTAGTTTCACGTCTTATAGATGAATAAGCATTCTTCAGTATGTTAAATGGATAGCTACACTTATACGCGTTTAATGCTGAAGCTGAATCGCTGTGGAAGGGTGAATTGATGCGGACGCATCTTCATACAGTATTGCGTTTTTATACTACAAAATGCGATTTGATGCTGATATATTATTATAAGGAGATAAATGGAATAAGTTGAAATTGAAGTTTGTTGATCACCTCTGCGCTGGACGTCGACTTCGTAGGGTAGAGCCACACAAACTTCGTGAATGCGTCCACAACTGTAAGTATCTCTCTCTCTCTCTCTCTCTCTTCAACCTTTTTCTACCCAATGCTAAGTAAAGGTCTCTTCCATAGCCCTCCAATTGCTGCGGTCTTGGGTTTTCCGCATCCAGTCCCTCCCCGCTATTTGAATGAGGTCATCGGCCCACCTTCTGGGCTGTCTCCCCGCGTTTCTGCGCCCAGTCCTTGGCCTCCACTCCAGCACTTTCCTACCCCATCTTCCATCAGATCTGCGGCATATGTGGCCAGCCCACTTCCACTTCCTTTGGGCTATGATTTTCGCAATGTCAGTGAGTCTTATACTGTAAGTATATGATTGTATAAATAAATAAATAAATATGTGTTTTCACCCTTAAGTGGCTATCTGCTGTTCTGCAACTAATGAGGCCTCTCAACTTTGACCGGGACACCTTTAGGGCCTGTCTCACCACTCTCTGTAAAGTTGCGGTTATCTTAGGTGTCAGTTATCTGATTCCCTCTCTATTTCTTACTACGAAACAAACAGAGACGACATTATTACACATAAACGGATAACTCACGTATAAAAAGTCGAGTGATGCTCGACATGTTTGTAATATATCCACGAGATTGGCGGAGCACATACGCAGTATGAAGAAACAGGATGACAAGGGGTCTGCTGTCGCTGAACATTCGATGGAATCTGATTCGACGCATTATATCAGGTTTGATAAGGTGTCAGTACTGGCGAGAGAAAAGTTTTTCATTCCGCGGAAAGTACGTGAAGCCATTGAAATAAGTCGGTATCCCAATTTCAACCGGGATAGTGGATGGTCGGTGCCCCCGAGTTGGAAAACTGTTTTAAATATTGACCAAACGGTGAGTGTGAGCGAACCTTTACGGAGTGACGTGATCAGTGTTGTGTGCTGCCCTACATTTGACAGTAATAAAAATGACGATGAAAACGAGGGTAGTTGTGCGCCGCTGTCAGTTGCGTCGAGCAGCCGCGCGAACAGAGCGCTGGCGCGCAGTGTTCGTTTCGCTGCCGCCGGGGCGAGCGCTCCAGGAAGAAGGACTACGGAATAGTCCGAAACATGTCGAGCATCACTCGACTTTTTATACGTGAGTTATCCGTTTATGTGTAATAATGATTAAGTCTCACGGTAGTTTCATGTTGAAAGAGACGACATTATAGATAACCGGAACTTTACAGAGTGGTGAAATAGTCCCTAAGGCTATGTTGATCATTTTTGGTGCGTTTCCGAAACAACACAACAACACAATGATGCGGACATTGTGTTGTTGTTTTGTCCAATGGGCATATGCCCAGCATGGCACGTTCCATGGCCCTCTGTGCCACCTACATAAGCCATAAGCCATAACTGTGGTATATTATATCAATATAATTAGCTACCCGCCCCGGCTACAAGGGTACACGGCGTTGCCACAATTATCCTCATATTTCAGCCAGTTTAAAAAAAAAACTTGACAAATTATATACGTGAACCTTCCTCATGAATTATACTGTCTATTGATTAAAACAGCAATAAAATCCATCCATAGTTTCTGAGTTTATCGCTAACAGACCACCTTACAGACCTTATAGTTCCATCTCCGTTTCGCCAATGGACTACCAGGCGGGGGGAGCGTTTTCACCCATTTGTTGTCAACATACCATTGGCCCGCACGAGGCGGTTTGCTTCATCCTTCCTAATGCGAACTGCTAGGGAATGGAATTCGCTCCCATCGTCTGTATTTCCGGACAGATACAACCTAGGGCTCTTCAAGGCTAGAGTGAATAGGCTATTACTGAACCAGTGAGTTACACCTTTGGCCTCATCTGCACCTTCCACCAAGTGAGATAGAGGTCAATCACTAGTCAGTTCGTAATAATAAAAAATAAAAAAATAGACAGAGGCGGCGGAAGACTTTGTTTTATAATGTGTACTGGGGGGTAACCATGATGTCTTAATGCGAATCAGTTTAGGTTCGCTCGCTGTCAGATCCATACTGAAAATGACAGTTAAAACCTGAACTGAGTCGCAATTGAAATGCCTTTAGACGTCATGGTAAGCCCCCTGATGTAATGTAACGTTATTATTCACTTGCGCAACATTTTAACAAATAGAAGCGCACGTCTTCCCAACTGTTTGACATTCCGAACGCTAAAGCCCCGAATGTATTTAAATTGCCACGTCAACATGTTGACATTATAACAACAATTGACAGATAATTGCAAACATTTTATAATCTGGCCAAGTAAGATAATTTACGAGAAAAACATGTAACGTGGCAGCCGCATGCGCAGGAGCATTGCATGTGTCGATCACTCGTACGGCTATCACGAGAGCGAGCGAGATAGTCTACCCGTATTTTTCTTACTGTTCTTTCTAAGAGACGGGTAGTCTATTTACGGAGACGAAGACGCAGCGTTGGCAGGCCTCCCACTAGGTGGTCCGACGACTTCACGGTGCCGCCATCATACTCCCGTAGCGCCCTTCAATGGCGGTGAGGAACCGGTGGGTTTTTCGTGGGTATGCCTCCCCCCTTTCGCTAAGAAAGGGGGCAGTGGGGAAGGAGTCTCACATAGCCCCCATGCCGTTCCCACGGCGCAGGAGTAGGTATACGCAAAGCATTTTCACTTCGGAAAAAAGTGGACCGACGATATCGTGAAAGTTGCGGGAAACCGCTGGGTGCTGGCGAGTTGTCGTTCATTATGGTGTGCTAAGGGGGAGGCCTTTGCTCAACAGTGGACGTCTTCACGCTGATGATGATGGTGAGGCTATCTCTGGCTAGCCGTGCATGTGAAGTTTCTGCGCGAACAGCTGAAAACGTGTAAGCTTCAAAGTTTACGGACATACATACATACACGCACAAATCACGTCTTTATCCCTTACGGGGTAGACGGAACCTAAGGTAACAGATACCTACAGGCCACATTTAGCAAGATTGTGGGCGTATAGATGGAAAATGGAATCAAAATAGTGAAGGGTTGCCAGCCTCATCGCCTATAACATGATTCCTATTACTTTCGCCCATTCCCTCGATGGACTTTTACCATATGCACGGGTAGAGAAGCAACTGGTACATTCTATGTTTTTTCTTTGCTCTCAGACCAGCATGGAAGACGGACGGACACAAACTTTTAAGATGCGAAATTGTATTATTTATTTATTAAAAGGCACTGGGAACTGTTTCCAAGCCCTCTCATTCTCAGAGGAGGCTTGTGCCCAACAGTGGGTCGTTTATAGGTTGGAGATGAGTAGATTTGAACATTAATACAAGGAAAAGTTACTTAATTAATCAGTCTGTTGACGACGGAATTTAAAAACGTTTCCGCTGTGGTTTAAATGGTTGAATAACACAAACTAACACAACAACAAAGTAACTAGGAGCTTAATACAGAACAGCTGTTTATGCTAGCAACCTGACAGAGCAACTGTCTTGAAAGTTGATGTCAGCACAAAAGAAAGGTATTTTAAAACTGGAACTTAAGTAGTTAATATACAAACTATATTAAAAGGAGGCTCCAACCAAAGTCGCCAACAGAATCAGACCAATAATTTGGCAATACTTTGACCAGGGATCTTACCATGACGTCCTAATATGAGTCAATTCAGGTTTAGTTGTAATTTTTAGTATGGCTCTGACAGCGAGCAAACCTTTTTTTTTTTTAACGGGGAGGAAATCTTTATGGATGCCCTAGGCACGGGGATGCCTAGGGTTATGTGGGACTCCCCCCGAAGGGGTATACCCGAACTAAAAACTCTCCGGCATTGCCTCAATCCAGTGTGACGAGGACGCAGTGGGATGCCACTAGGGTTTCACCACAAACGCCTCCCCCCCGGTGGCCCCGGCTTCCGCCAGGATCGCGCCAAGAAGGGGAGGGCCCGTACGCTGGGCCCGTCTTCCCTTAGACGATGAGACCGTGCAATGCAGGTAGGTAATGACCCCGTTACCGTTCCCGCTGGCCTCAAGGGATCGGGCGAGTGGTGCAAGCACTGAGTTCGCCTTTTCCCCCTCGTCTGCGCAAGGAAGACAGCGAGCCAACCTAAGCTGAATCGGAATTGAATCGCATTAAGACGTCATGGTAAGTCCGTGATCGATGGAATTACCTTGTTATGATTTTAAAGATAATCACCTGTTTTTGTTTGCGTGCAAATAGATTAAATGTTATTTATGTATACTTAACTTGCCATATGGCCAAGTTTGTCGTATCAGTTGATTAATGAACCGTTTAATCTGAAACATGACGTTGACATAGAATAAAAACAGATGGCATGTCATACATTATACCGTCGCTTTAGTAACCATAAACCACGTCTTTATCCCTTACGAGGTAGACAGAAACCATGGTAACAAGATCTAAGGCAAAGCCTAGCACAATTGTGGACACATTGGTGAATCAAAACAGCTATGGGCTAGCCGCATCGCCTATGACATGATTCTTAAGATTTTCGCGCATTACCTCGACAGTCTTTTACCATTTGCAAGGGAGGACACGGAACTGGTACATTCTATGTTTTTCCCAGCATGGAAGACCAAAACCATAAAACACGTCTTCATCCCTTACGAGGTAGACAAAAACATGGTAACAAGACCTAAGGCGATGCCTAGCACGATTGTAAGCACATAGGTGAAAAGGTGAATCAAAATAACGATGGGTTGCTAGCCGCATCGCCTATGACATGATTCCTACGATTTTCGCCAATTACCTTGTCAGTCTTTTACCATCTGCGCGGGAGGACACGCAACTGGCACATTCTATGTTATTTCTTTGCTCCCAGACCAGCATGGAAGAACCATATATGTTAGGTGTCCATATCATTAATTACCAACGAAAATACAACTCAAAGTTCCCGGCGTCATGCGTAATAACAGACTAACAGAGATAGGCTTTCAATATCATGATTTGTGTATAGTTAGTTGTCCGTCGGTACGTCGGTAGCAAATGACAGGGAGCGTCAGCAAAGAAAGCCGAACAATGCATCGCCGTGTCACGCTCATTATGCACGCCCCAATTACGTAGCGTCGGCAGAACAAACACACCTTTGAACGACCGCCTTTTGTGTGTTGTGCTGTAATAAGTACGTGTATGAGGCAGTTTTTTATTGACGCTATTCATAGAGGAATTGGGTGAGAGAGTAGAAAAAACATGCAATCAATATGCTAGTAGAGACTTTATACATCTCTACTATGGACTAATATAATTTAAGGCTCGGGAACCTTATTTATACATCGGGTTCATAAATGTATTTAATTTAAGTAGAATTTAAGTATTATTTTGAAAAAATGACTTTCTGCCAAGTTTCTTGCGGGGCGCATTCTTCTTGGCAATGATGGTCTTTCCGAAAGCGCTGGTAGTTTCAAAAACGACATGTAAAAGAGCCCTTGGCGGCCACTTTGCAAAAACATATTTTGTTTTTTTTTTATTTGCATAAATAAAAGTTAGGTTATTTACA
The DNA here is from genome assembly GCA_949127965.1 of Pandemis corylana. Taxonomy (NCBI): domain Eukaryota; kingdom Metazoa; phylum Arthropoda; class Insecta; order Lepidoptera; family Tortricidae; genus Pandemis; species Pandemis corylana. The sequence goes on along the minus strand of OX421858.1, from coordinate 15,323,281 downwards.
TCATTTTATTGCTTACAACGGCAGCGCTGATTTTTAATATCGTTGAATCCGATTTGTCTCCACCTCAAATAGCAGAATAACTAAAAATTGTTACAGGACAGAGTCGGGCGAGTTAGTATGATTGATATCTATACCTACTAATATTATAAAGAGGAAAAATTTGTTTGTTTGTTTGTTTGCATTGAATAGGCTCCGAAACTACTGGACCGATTTCAAAAATTCTTTTGCCGTTAGAAAACTACATTATCACTGAGTGACATAGGCTACTTTTTACCGCGGGAAAATACCTTTTCCTACAGGAAAATTAGTTAATCACGGGCGAAGCTGCGGACGGAAGGCGAGTCGTTGATAAATACATAGGTGTGGCATAGTGAACAAACCATATGAAAACACAAAAACACATAATCATAATTTGAATAAGTACTTAGTTCAAATGGCTTCGTTCCAAGGAGATAATCAACTGGCGCTAGTATCACACTAATATTATAAAGGCAAAAGTTTGTTGAGTGTGTGTGTTTGTTACCGCTTCACGCGCAAATGGTTGGATGGATTTGGATAAAATTTGGAACAGAGATAGCTGGTACCCTAGATTAACACATAGGCTACACTACTATATTGAAAAGCGTGAATTATTTGACGTTATACATATTTTGTATATAAAATTGCTTGCTATTATTGCTTCTCTTTCCGCGCAGATGGAAAAAGCTCATCGAGGGAATGGGCGAAAATCTTAAGAATCATGTTATAGATGCGGCCAGCAACCCAATACTCTTTTGATTCCCCTTTCCACCTAAACGCCCACAATCATGCTAAACGTGGCCTTCAATTACGTGTATTTCAGTCATTTACTTAGTATTACTTGTCACTCTGTAACTTACGTTACGTCCTGTTGTAAATAAATTCAGACAAAAAAGGAAAAAAGCTCAAAAATTATCGGAATTAATTGTAACTTAAATAAATAAAAAGATTACAGTTTGACAACAAATATAATGCGCATCGGCAGTATTCGTTTGCGCAGAGAAGCGCAGACCAGTTTCCGATGGTAGCCGAAGGTGTAAATAATCTATATTGAACTTTATTTGCAAGCGCAACTGGCAGAGTATTGCTTGCTTTGCATTCTTAGCTCTGTCCCGCTTACACGATTTTGCCATTGTTGGTACGAAATCGATCGACCAATAACAGCGCCAGAGTTTCCCGCGCTATTAAAATTGGTATACTGCGCAGGTACATCGTGGAGCATTATTTTTGTTGTCAAACTGAACCGATTGAGCTGTAATTTTTCATACTTGAGTAAGTCGGATGACAATACAGCGATTGGTGACCCAGCCAGGATCGTCTCCGCAGGAGGAAACTCCCCAACGATTCGTCCGATTGGCTTGAAATTTGGTACATACACACACACACATATGTAAGAAGGATGAATTTTTTGACATAAACTTTTTGTGATTTTTTTTATTAGTCTTTTTAACGATAACTCAGTCCGACAAAATAGGTGTGGAAACCATATTTTATCGGTCTATCTCTGGGGTTAAAATTGATAAGATAACGTTACGTAACTGTCTGATCGGGATCAAGATAAAATATATCACCCTCATAAAACTAAGACGTTTGCGTCACTAACTATAGATTACAGTAAAATTACCGTTTAAGTCAAGGCAGTAACATTTCTGTGCCAAAAACAGGGCTGTAAAGAGAGTAAACCATTGAACAAACATCTTGGCACCATGATAAACGTATTACACGCGCGTCACGAACGAGCCCACAATGATATCTAAATCTACATAATATAGGTACACGTCGGAGATTAACTGAAGCAGAGATGATTTTATTGTATCGGCATTACAAGATGACTATGATGATGAGATTACTGGAAGAGATCCCTTTTAGGGATAAGTTCGCCTTTGTACATGTGTGTTGTCCTGTATTCACCTTTTTCTTGTGTTTTATGTACAATAAAGAGTTATACATACATACATACATACATTACAATTAATGCTATCTGTTCAATGAGTTGTTGCTAAAGCCTCGTATTCATGGTAAACATCTGTTTAGCACCAAGTTGAATCAACGTGTTGCGGAGTTGCTGTCAACATGTTGCTGGCAACACTGCGTGTTGCAGACTTGATAGCGTCATGTTGACAAGCTCTCGCCCGACAAGCGTAAACATTGATTCAACTTTGTTTCTAAACAAATGTTTACCATGAATACGAGGCTTTAACGCCATCTGTCGTCCAAATTTTAAACTGTCGTTGAGTAAACGCGACGCCTGGGTAGAGTCGGTAAAGCAGACTGTCATGGCGGCGCTGGGTGGTAAAGCAGTCTGAGTGAGAGAGGGTCTGCCCGTAGAAAATGGGCGGAAAAGAAATTTTGGAGGTAGCAATAGGAAAAACAGCGTTTATCATCTTTGGCACAGTCTCGTACCTATTACCTTTTTGGTCACGTATGCCGCCGAGGGGACGTGGTCCAAGGAAAGGTTGAGGGTACCAGGCCACGAGGACACTCACTTCCTCTACATGAATGTACGAGGAAGGCGGCCATCAGAGAAGAGTGGCGGCGTGTTGTGAAGCTTGCCATCAATACCTGAGCCACTAGTGTAAAGAAAGAAAGAAAGAAAGAAAGAAAGAAAGAAAGAAAGAAAGAAAGAAAAAATATTTATTACCGCTAACAACCATAAAAAAAACATCAAAACACAAAAACAAAAATAAAAGGATTAATTAGTGGTAAATGGTTCGGCGTCAGCAAATGCTGCCAGTGCCAGCTCGCACGAGCGACACTTCAGCGCTGTTTTTCAGCCGGAACACATAAGTAAGTGTAAGTTTTCGCATATAAAAACGTCTCGAACGCGTTCACGTAAACGTCTCAATTACTATGGAAAAATTGGCAGCGCGACTTGCGGATCGAAACGGCAACAAACTGTTCTCAAAGTATTTGAGACGTATTTTATGACCGAAAACTTACACTAAGTATACTGAAGTGATGACCACGACCACTCTGTCAAGACTGATACCGACAAGGAAGAAGAAGAATAGGAAAAACAAGAGTGAAGTCACTGTAAAAGCTAGTCAAAATAAAATGCAAGTCAGCGTTTTATTACAACCATCTGCAAACAATGGTTTAAGCCCGAGATTTCGTAAGACGTAGGTTGACAAACGTTTGTTTGTTTTGTGGTCTGATAGGTGTGTTTTATACTTGCTCAAGATATGACCTGTTCAGCTCGTATAGTATATAGAACGGTGCAGCTATGCGCCGACAGATGGAGCTGTACGACTTTTAAACTTAGTAACGAAGTGTCGTTCTATAAAGCATCCCTAAGTAAGTAAGTAAATGCTTTATTGTAAAAATCAGGGATGTTACGGAGCTGCGACTCCGGTTCCGTTAAGTCGGAACTTCCGATTATTATTACACCTTCGGTTTCGACTTCGGCTCCGATACTTTTAAATCGAAGGTTTTAATCGGAGGTCGAAGCACAACATAGCGGCGGCGGCGGCCTGTGTCGACTGTTATGAACAGGTTCATACATGTCGCGCGGGGAATCCCCCCGACTCCCACTACGTGCACTCTATCGTCAATTATCCGACCCTGCCTTCGACTCCGATAAAGCAAATTTAAAAACTCTCCGACTCCGCCTTCGGTTCCGATAAAACTACCTCCGTTACATCCCTGGTAAAAATATAAAGAAGCAGAGAAAAATCACAAAAAATGACCTTAAATATGCAAAGGCGAACTTATCCCTATAAGGGATAACTACCTACCAGTTAACCTTTGAGTAAATGAGAGGAGCGTTAAAGCGAGGGACCGACAAAGAGTGAGTTTAAAATATCCATATAGTAAAAGCCACAATAGAGCGCACATCTCAAAATTCAACCAACAATTCATAAATAAACTACTAAATGTCCTTACACACATGCATGCATACACACTACATACAATATGAGTACATACATGCAATATCTAAGGAGATGGTGTGAGTCATATCTTCCTCAAGCCTTCCTTGAACGACGCCACGGAGGCAGACTGCCTGATGGAGGTCGGTAACCGATTCCACAGCCTAGCAGAGTGGACTGTGAAAGATTTGGAGTAAGTTTTGATCTCTAGCATATCGAAGGAGAATAATTGTTTTGCAAGTCAATACCGAGTTGGTTTTTTTATTCCATTCTCAAAATGGTCCTTTGAACCGGATAAGTGCTGGTGACAATGACTGGTTTTAGTAGCTCGCATGTATCACAGTTATGACTAGCTTTTGCCCGCGATTTTGCTCAGAGTTAAAAGAATTACCCAAGCGTTATACCAGGCTTGAATTTTCCCGACATTTCTAACAATTAACATTATATTTCAGCCAATTTACATAAAACCTTGACAAATCATGTCTAAACCTTTCTTGTGAATCACTCTATCTTCTAGTGAAACCCACATGAAAATAGGTACAGTAACTCAGGGGCCTTACCATGACGTTTTAATGCGATTCAATTCCGACGCAGTTCAGGTTTTAGCTGTAATTTTTAGTATGGATCTGACAGCGAGCGAACCTAAACTGAATCGGAATTGAATCGCATTAAGACGACATGGTGCCGTCTGAGGGGGTCTTTTGACCGTGTTCTACCGTACAACGTTGCCAACGTCACAAGTTTTTTGAATACTATATTTATTACTTTGACATTGGCGATAAGATTTGATTTGGCATTGGAAGAGTTGCATGTCTGTCTGTTTTTTATCGGATACATTTTGGTGAGTGTGCGCAGGAATTGCACGACCTTATAGTTCCATCTCCGTTTCGCCAACGGACTTCCAGGTGGGGGGAGCGTTTTCACCCATTTGTTGTCAACATACCATTGGCCCGCACGAGGCGGTTTGCTTCATCCTTCCTAATGCGAACTGCTAGGGAATGGAATTCGCTCCCATCGTCTGTATTTCCGGACAGATACAACCTAGGGCTCTTTAAGGCTAGAGTGAATAGGCTATTACTGAACCAGTGAGTTACACCTTTGGCCTCATCTGCACCTTCCACCAAGTGAGATAGAGGTCAATCACTGGTCAGTTCGTAATAAATAAAAAATTAAAAAAAAATATCGCTTTGATCGATGGGGCCATATTAGTGGAATAGGGGCATGTTTGTCCCAATTCTTATCACCGTTAATGGCAGACGTCAATGTGTCATTAAAACTGATTGCCGGGATCCCGTCGACTTGGCGAAATGTCAATAACCGTAGTTAATATGCTAAGTCTTTAATTTAGCTGAGATAAGCAGGAAATGACGGTTTTGACGTAACAATGATTGTTGGTAATCGTTGAGATGGTGAAATGATAGGCGTTGCTATGCCCATTACCTGCCTGCATTGCACGGTCTCACCGTCTAAGGAAAGACCCGTACGGCCCGTACGCTGGGCCCTCTTCTTGGCGCGGTCCTGGCGGAAGCCGGGGCCCCCGGGGGGGCGTTTGTGGTGAAACCCTAGTGGCATCCCACTGCGTCCCCATCACACCGGATTGAGGCAACGCCGGAGAGTTTTTAGTTTGAGTATACCCCTTTGGGGGGAGTCCCACGTCCAAGCATCCGTGCCTAGGGCATCCATAAAGATTTCCTCTCCGTAAAAAAAAAGGCGTTGCTATGCTGGGCAGGCTGGAGCTTAGTCTGAGCTAACGTTCGTACTATCGAAAAAAAACACGACCCCCGCTAGAACGTTCTCACATTAAACCTCACAATGATTTTCCTTGTCAATACAACTTAACGTCACTACGATGTTTACTGTGAAAATGTTCCACGGTGGGTCAGGGTTCAGTTGGTTTGATATTAGGTGGGTGGAGGCCAAAAAGTTACACTCTGTTAAAGTTGCTTTAGTAGGTAGTTAAAATTACCACTAACTTTTTTTATTGTGACACGAAAATTAGTCATACATTTGTATGGATAACTTTCGTGTCACAATGGAAAAAGTTAGTGGTAATTTTAACTAGGTACCGACTAACGCACCTTTAACGGTGTGTAATTTTTTGAATTTCACCCAGTTACGTATACAATTACTATTCTAGAATATTTCTGGTGGAAGAGTTGGTTTGATTGAACATTTTTCTAAAGGTTTTCCAGAAATCTTGGATTCAAAATTTACTCACGCTTTTGACCTTCGATCGATGTGTAATCTGTCAATCATAATAAAAAAAAAATATGAACACACCGTTATGATCGGGATTTGAGTACCTGTGACTGAGTTAGATTAATCCTTTTTGGTGCCGCGAATACTGGCCACTTACGATCAAAATGACGTTTATAAAATAAAAAAAAGTTTTTGTTTTTTTTCTATTCCCTATCTTTTCGGTGTGACCCTCGTATATGCAGGGGTGTTAAGTCAAAGGAACTCAATCCTTTAGTGTTTCAGATTTATTTAAAGCACTTAAACAAAGAACGCTTGCCAATGGTCCGTACTACTTTCTCGTATTTTTAAGTCACATTACGCGAAACTTTTTGAGCAAACACTACTCTCGAAACGATAAAAACGCTTATTAATTCCACATAATTAAGCACACGAGAACTGACCAGCTTTGATGCCAACCGATTTTATTGTCATGCGCAAACAAAGTCACTTCCGCGAACCATATATGGCGATATAAATGTTAATACACATTTAATCTCAGGGTGAAAGTGAGATACTCTAAAAAGCAAAGCCGAATTTATCAGACGGAATTAAGATATCAACAAACACGCCGCAGCTTGGCCGATTAAAATAACTCCCGGCTATAACGCGCCGGGTTATCGAAGCAAATCGCATCCAAACAAGAAACTGGCCGGTGTTGGGCGAATTAAAATATTAATAATGAAGCCGGAATGCATTAGCTACCGATTCAATACCGATCTTTATGGGTACGCGCGTGTCCGTGGCTCGAGACGGGACGGGACACGGTTCGACAGTGGCAGAGGGGTAACAAGTCATTCTGGTACAAATGCCGAAATCCGTAGTGTTGAGATTCGCTATCAAAAAGTACAACATTTTTGAGCTGGTCGATTTGCAGGCAGATGCTGGTTGCGTCAAGCTGAAGACAGGGCGCTATGGTGCTCATTAGGGGAGGCCTATGTCCAGCAGTGGACTAATATAGGCTGATGATGATGATGATGATGATGAGGTCGATTTAACGAAATATTTTAGGAACATCCACTTTTAGACAAAAAAATCCAAGGCATGCACTATGGTCTAAATGTCCTTGTGTCTTGACAGTTTTTAGGACAGAATACTCTGGGGTCAAACTGTTCAAGATGCTATTTGACTAATCTTGTCGTTGGCATTAATATAATCCTTTTGACTTTTGTACATTTTGACAAGGGAATTTTCGAACCCACTAAGTATTTTGGGATTTTGACCATTTATTTTCTATTATTGGGCGAGAATCTTAGGAATAATGCGGCTAGCAACCCATCACTATTTTGACTGTATGCCCACAATCATGCTAAACGTGGCTTTTAGGTGCAAAGTTTGGAAGAGGCTGAGGTTTTTTGCTGCAAGTGCGACATAGGTTTAGAAGGCGAGGGTACCACTTTTGGCGAGGAGGTTGTATTGCTTGTACCAACCGGGTACAAGGGATTTTCCAACCTCTTTATTTCTTTTACCGATGGGTTTCCTCCAAGTTCTCCCCAGTCGTAAGGGACGCGCAAAACAGAAAGCGATGGCAGATCATCCGTTCAAGATGTAAACTGGAAATTGATGACCACCTTCCTTAAACATGAGAGACCGACTGTAGTAGCATTGTAATTATCGTTCTTTCTTTATTAATTTTTCAGTGACTGTCTACTACGTACAGATTGTTCAGTCATTGACAATTGCGTACTACAGACGGGAAGATAAACAATCTCGAATTAACCTACTTATGGCTCTGAATCGCTATCTTTATGGAATTCATGACGTTAGCGATTGAATAAGAATATGCAAATAAAATGCTGTTTTATTCTGTTACGTCAAAGAATGCGATCGTAAATGGTTAATAGACTTAATCTTAACAATTTGAGGCAATCCTGTGAGCTTAGTTTTAGCACGCGTTATTTATTCTTTGAAAACGTCATTTGATTGTGCATTTGTAAGCAACAAACACTTGGTAGGACCAACTTTATTAACGACTAGCATACCTATCCCGCGGCTTCGCTCTCGTGGAAGAATAAAAATTATGCTGCTTATAAACCTTCCGCAGAAGACGCAGCGTAGGAATGCCCTCCTCAAGGGCCTGTTGGCCTGGAGAAGGTCGTGGGAGTCTGCTAGATGAGAGCCACGGAAGACCGGTCTTTATGGCGCTCTTTGGGGGAAACATATGTTCAGCAGTGGACGGCTACTGGCTGAAACCTTGAAAACTGAATGATGAAACCTTCTTCGGACTCGTTTTTTTTTTATAACCGATTTAGCTAACCGAGATAGAGTATGTACGTTGAAGTGGCAATGCCAAGTGACAAGGCCATCGCTCGTAGAACAGACCACTGGGGGAGAAAAGTTCTCGAGCGGCGACCACGAACCGGAAGACGTAGGTTGGCAGGACTCCTACTTGGGTGACCGATGCAGGTGGTGAGTTGTCGTTCACTGTAGTGTTCTAAGGGGGGGCTGTTGTCAGTGGACGTCTTCAGGCTGATGACGAAATTGGTGGACCGGTCTTACCCCCTTATTCATAAACGCTCTATAGGCTTCTGCTAACTTAGCAATCGTTTGTCCTTGTCTGTGAATGGCGAATGTCAAAGTGAAAGATAAGGACAAACGATTCCTAAGTTAGCAGACCCCTACAGAACGTTTATGAATAAGGGGGTTAGAGTTTTGGGTTTGAAAAGGGGGGTTTGTGGAAACGTGTCTCACTAATGTCTGCCGGGCGTAGATCGAGCGGAGCCGACGTCGGTGAAACCGCATTAACATCCGAATTAATATGTATTAAAGACGATACTCTAAATAACGCGCCTCTCCACTGCGCCGGCGCAGTAAAGGGAACATTCAAAAGTTTCATTCCGATTAGGATTTTTATGAGCGCAAACAAAATGTGCTGTCGTTTTGTTTTGCCGTTAGTTGAGTTTACTCGTTTCGCTGGTTTTTAGCACTTTCTGGAAAAAGTCAAATCTCGATTTAGCGCAGTTTAGCTTTAAACCAGATTTAGCAACTAAATCTAGTTTCTTTTCTACAATAATTTACTCTGTAACACTTTATTAATTTCAACTTTAATCTTTATAAGATTTTCGCCCGTTCCTACGTTGAGCCTTTACCGTCTGCGCGGGAAGAGAAGCAACTGGGACATTGTATGTTATTTCTTTGTTCCCAGACCAGCACGGAAGGAAGACCAAAAAGTACGTCTTTAATGACGTAGGAAACATCATTCCATTTTATTCATCCCGACACAAACTATGGACAACGCCACCGTCTCAGTTTCCCAACAGCAAAATATTTACGATACAGTTTGTTAACGAACTGTTAATACTTAATACGTGATTCATGCAAATCGATACGTTTGTTTCCAAATAGAAACGCCGCGACAGCCTCTTCTCATAACCGTAAGTCATAAGCGTTAGCGACCGCTTGAGCTGAAGATACGCCGCTGTGAAGCTGCTAAAAGGAAACTGTTTCAAAGAAAGAAAGAAAAAGATTTATGACAACCACGTAAGAAATTAAAAAAAGGTAAAAAGCTACAGTCAAATAAATTGTTACAAAATGGTCCCAACAGCATTTGCTGGCCTTACAGCCAGCACTGGTCTACTGTTGAGGCCATCGGGTGATGCATACAATTGAAAGATAACTATAATACGTCAATAAGAGCATATACAGTAATATAATATATTTCGGTGTGGTTGCCTGGGCACAAACCCCTTTGCCTTTTTTGTGTTTTTTGTTTGCGTGTTTCTTGAGTTGCCTTTAATCAATAATTTATTAATTCAAGGTCTGTTCTGCAGAGGTACATTTCAATGACAAACAACATATAAATATTTTGTTTTCTTATTGCATGCTTTCGAACGTAAAGATAGAACCCGATTTTCGAAAGCACTTCACAATATTATTCGTAAATACTCAGTAAAAACTAATGTACTCCGAATCGAATCGATGTTGCACGCTTGTCAGTGGATAGTATTCATTCCACTAGATCACGTGGCTTTTCGTAGGCTAATTAAAATTTCTGTCTCGCTTGTTCTATTATATTTCCTTTTGTCCTGGTAATCTGTTACTAATCGTAATTTTTTTATTTGTTCTTATCCCTTCTGACCCCACTACGGGGTGAGCTGGGATTTGTCTATATTTTAGTGTTTATTGTTTAAACTATGAAACTAAACGACAGGTAATCATTATTAAACTAAAATGCATGCCGCCGGAATATTTTTTGTCTATAAATATCAACTTGTCACGTATGAAAATATTTTTATCGAGGTTTGAACTTCAATTTTGTGCCTACTCACCCCGTTTTGCGGTAGATGCTGAGCCTCTAGTGTAAGTTTTAGCATATAAAAACGTCTCGAACGCGTTCACATAAACATCTCAATTACGGAATAATTGGCAGCGCCACTAGCGGATCGAAACGGCAAATAACTGTTCTGAAAGTATTTGACATTTCAACGCAAACGTGATCGAGACGTATTGTGTGACCGAAAATTTACACTAAGCATAATGCTCGCTTATGCTTGTGCCTTGTGACCAAGTCCAGCACCACTACTCTATATCAGTAATGGCCGATTAAAATGCCGCCGAGAAGTGATGTTTCTTCACTCCGACGATAACGGGCCGGACTGAAATGGTGGCGGCAATTAACCGGTAATGTGCCTAATAAAAACCGTAAACATGCCGCTGTCGTTCACGCTTCCACTGGACGGCGCTATGTCTTGATAGCAGCGCCTCTAGTGACGGTTTTTGGGGGCGCGAGTCGGGTTACCTCCACGTGTGGTCAAGAGCTGCGGTTCGTCTTTGGATCCGTCCGGGGGAAAGAGCTGTTGGTCCGGTGCACCCTGGGCATCGGCTAATGAATTCCTGGCAGTTTCTGAGGGATATCATTGACCATTGGCTAAGAGCCCGACAGGGGGGAGTTGTTGCCGACATTTTGTCACAAGATTTTTTAATTATATTTTAGTTACTTTCAACATGAAACTACCGTGAGACTCATTCATAATTACACATAAACGGATAACTCACGTATAAAAAACACGAAAAACGAAAGAAGGACTACGAATAGTCCAAAACATGTCGAGCATCACTCGACTTTTTATACGTTAGTTATCGGTTTATGTCTAATTATATTTTAGTTACTTTGACATTGGTGAAGTTGTCGTTGCTATAACGACTTGATACGCCACAAATAAGAAGAAGAATAAGATTAATAAATTAAAAAAAAAAAAAAGACGGTTTTTGACATGAAAAAGGAATCAGACATTCGCGTAAAGGTCTTTGCCAACTTGACCGTACCTAGTAGGTATACCTCGCTTTGTCTAATCGTACAAATGAGACAAGGCAAGGTGTACCAACCTAACCTAAGTTAGGTTTGTTCAATAAATTTTCCAAACAGTGTAAACGTTAGAAGAAAGTAAAGAGTTGTGAAACTATAAGTACATTTAATCAAACGTACGTACTTTAACGTGGAGAATACATAGAACGCTGTCATAGTGAATTATAGGTGAAAAACTTGAGTAAATGGACCTGTTGTATGTAGTGGTGTACAGAACTGATATGGGACTTAAGTCATTTTTCTAATTTGAAACGTCATTTTGTATTCGCACACATTGCCCACACATACAACAGATCATTTAATTAAGTTTTTCACTAATAACGCCACATCAACAAAAAAACTTTCAACTTCAATAATACTTTGACGCTGACATTTTGCGACAAGGTTCTATCGTGGCTCAAGTTAAAAGTCCGCGAGTGTACGTCGGTCAAAGTTAGTGCGTACTATTACTATGAAAATATTGCCAACGCTAGCGACGCATAATGGTAAAAAAACAATCTGTTTAAAAAGCATTGTCACAACTTTCCATTCAATTCTTACCATACATTTTGTTTTTAATTTCGTGTAAGTAGAAATCATACATGCACTCAAATCAACCAGCAACCAATGCAACCAGCGTATCATCTACGTAAATAACAACAAATCGCAACGTCATCGGAGTAAATAACAACACATAACGTTTATTGCTTGTGGGAAGTGATTGCCATTACTACATCCGATCTACTGCGTTGACAATTGCCACGCGTTTTTGCTGTACATCGCTCGTCAAGTATAGTCCACTTTTGAATATCATGCGATTTTCTTAATGTGAGCAGCGGTGGAGCGAATCCAAATGGTAAAAGTACGCAACTATTTTAGGGTGGTTTAGGAGGGCGCGTACGGATGTATGGTGATTTATTTAATGGCTTATACACACAGGGCTGTATTGAAAAGTGACAATAAGGCCAAATTGAGATGTCACATTCGCCACGCATTCTGGTTGTGAGCCGCGGGAGCGACAAAGCATTATAATGTTAAAATAAAGTCATATCCCGCGCAGGGGTAAATTTACAACCACGAAACAAATTACCACCCATATTTTCTTGACCATAGAGTTTAAAAATTGTGCCAAGTTTGTATTGTTATGTTGGTACGGTTTCTATAAATCAATATTTTTTTCTTTAAAGTTGCCGATGTCAATTTTTATACCTGAGTGTGGTAACGGATTAATAGTTTGGTGTATTTTTTTATTGTGCAATAAATTATAATTAAATGTGATACAGTTTTATTTATGTGGTGTGGATATATTAAAAGGTTATTGCATGTTATTGTTGTAGGTACAATTATTGTGTTGGCTGAAATAATAACTGACACATTGTTGAACTAAATTTGTGAGTACATAGGACTGACAAATTCAAATCATAAAGTTTTTAATATCTTTTTCAACCGATGAATCCGACGGCGAAGCAGATTTTTAGTACAAATTTCGAATCTAGCTCAATATACTTTGTAAGTTTTCGGTCATACATATATCATCATCGTTCTGTGAGAACGGTTTGTTGCCGTTTTGACCCGCAAGTGGCGCTGCCAATTTTTCCACTGCAATTGAGATGTTTACACTAACGCGTTCGAGAATTTTTTTGTTTGAAAACTTACGCAAAATCTCCTTAACTACATATTTATCCAGAATAAATTGTAAAGTATTTTGGATACTAACCTAAGTTAGGAAATCACTACATAGTATAAAACAAAGTCGCTTTCTCTGTCCTTATGTCCCTATGTCCCTTTGTATGCTTATATCTTCAAAACCACACAACGGATTTTGATGCGGTTTTTTTTAATAGATAGTGATTCAAGAGGAAGGTTTTTATGTATAATTCTATGCAGACGAAGTCGCGGGCAGAAGCTAGTGTCATTATATAATAAAAATGGGAGTATTTTTTTCATGTGATTTTAAATCCGAGTCCGTCACAAAACACCAACCACAAATACAACGGCAAACATAAAGATAATTATATGTCAATTAAAAACTGAGATCCTAAAGATGACGTCTGAAGACAAACACAAATTCGCAAAATATGACTATAAGTTAAGTACTCCTAATCCGTACCAAAAATAAAACAGTAAAATTTACTATGTTTTGCGTTTCACCTGCGTAGGCAATCGTCTAAGATTACCCGATTAACTTGATAACTCGTCGAGATTACGGATGGCCGCAGTTTCAAAACACCATGCTAATCCGTCATGACAGCCATAAACATGTATTCCTACTCTTATTTCCTGTAAACAAGGCGTGATAAGTAGATAGGTACCGCTTTTGAGACAAAGTTTTCAAGGCTATCCCGTTTTGTAAGAATTATAAGTTTCTGTTAAAAACATTTTAAATACGAGCTTTTTTGCTTGCTGTACCTTTCGCTGACTGTACTCGCATTGTCCTTCGTCCTACATATGTGTACCGAATTTCAAGTCAATCAGACTAACCGTTGAAGAGTTCCCTCCTGCGGAAATGACAGGATCGACAGGATCTGGGTCACCAGAACTCCACTGCCAGACTATGGTATTGTCATGCGACTTAACTTAAAAATAAACACCAGATTAATATTCAAAATAAAATAAATCAGTTAGTGTCAGGCTTTCAGTGGGTGGTGGTGACAATATAAGTATACAAACATAAATATAATCATCCAAGACTCGACAATTTGTTCATATTTTTCATACATAATTATTTGCCTCGATCGGCGATCAAACCCGAGTTCAAGCTTCATAGTCTGGTTCTCTACCACTAAGCTACCCTGTCGTCAATAAATACATACGCAGTTACACCAGCACATGCACAATCACTGTTTTGAAGCTAGCCACCCTCTGTAGTTCGCCACGGTCGCAATGTTATCCAACATGGCTCCTCCATAAAATATGTTTCAAAGGCCCCAACCCCTACTTACATTTGAATTATTTTCATTCCATTATTAACAAAAGATTTCACCCGTTTGAAATATGATTTGGCCGCCATCTTTGTTCACCCCTGCGTGCGCGCAACTTTTTGATATTTCTACACAATAGTGTAACGAAAGGCATAAAAACACGCGGTGGTTACGTTCGATTTAATTCGAGGACAAAAAGGTGAGACGAATCCGTTCGTCGCGGCATGTGTTGTGACATGCCGTAATGTGCCAGGATTTAGGTACAGCCATATGTAAGCTAGTCAACAGGTTTTCAAATTTAATTAAATCTACCATTTGACAGTGTCGTACGTGTCACGACAGACAACGCACAGCCTGAACATGGTGGCAGAGACTTGTAATTTGGCAGACCTATTGAAACAGAGTAGTTGAGTGTGACCAGACAAAGTCACTTGGCTGTCGATATCGATAAGAGAAAAATCACGTGACCCAGCGGAACAAATACTACTGACAAGCGAATATCGACATCGATACGCTTCGGCATCCAATTGTCTAGCCACGCAAATGGTTCTGAATTGAAATATACCGATTTCTTTTCATCGTTTGTTTTATTGGGCTCATTATCAACCATTTAAAGTAAATTTGTTAGGAAAATATTTATGAAGTAGATAGTTTCTGTGTACCCAACGAACTTTCCGAGCGAAGCACTGAGAAAGATCGGTTAATACCTTTAGGCACTCATAAAGTACGTTAGATAAAGTGGTATTAACGCCAAACCCTAAAACAATCAGTTCTATGAAAATTTGTGTCTAACACCTCAGCGTAATGCTGAGCCAGCGCCCGTTTCACTTTTGCGAAGACATACACAACGCTGATGATCTATTTTTCAAGTCCTTGTTTTTTTGTTTCTTTTTTATAAAATTGTGTGTATGCTCTTCTATTTGTGTCTTGCAAAAAGGAATAAAGTAAGTAAGTAAGTAAATGCTTTATTTTACAAATATAAAGAAACAGATGCAATTCACAAAAAAATAAAAATAACATTAATATATGCACAAAGGCGAACTTATCCCTATAAGGGATCTCTACCAGTATAAATAAATAGTAATAAATGTCTTCTTTCTTTCTTATTTCTTTTTAATGACGTGGTAATGGTATGTTTTAGGGATAAGTTCGCCTTTGTGCATGTGTGTTGTCCTGTATTCATATTTTTCTTGTGTTTTATGTACAATAAGGAGTTATACATACATACATAACCTATCACAGCTGACGGATCGGATCCCTAATTCATACCCATACTCGGAAAAATATAATATTTTGATCGTTATAGAAAATATCTGGTATTTGTCCAATGCGTTATCATTTATGTGTTTTAGATTACATAATGCTGCATTGTTGACTGAAGTCGAAATATGAGACACAATATTTATTTTTTGTCTTATTTTTCGACGCAATAGGAAAGTCCGTCTCCATTGCGCAGGTTGGTATGTTTGCCTGTACAACTAGATAAATATGAAGATAATAAAGTTTATTGGGAAAACAGTGATTAAAATGTTTGCTTTATTTAAAATGTTGTTTTATCTTCCAACGACAATTTACCTTTATCATTTTCAGAAAAATAACTGTTCTTAGGTTTGGACTCGGGGATTCATTGCCCATATTCAAACGATTTCTCCCACGCTGGTCTGGGAGCAAAGAAAAAACATAGAATGTACCAATTGCTTCTCCTCCCGCGCAGATGGTACAAGCCCATCGAGGGAATGGGCGAAAATCATAGGAATCATGTTATAGGCAATGCGGCTAGCAACCCATTACTATTTTGATTTCATTTTCCATCTATACCTAGCCGCAATCTTGCTAAACGTGGCCTGTAGGTCTTGTCACCTTAGGCTCTGTCTACCCCGTAAGGAATAAGGCCTTGCCATGACGTCCTAATGCGATTCAATTCCGACTCAGTCCAGTGGGCTTATTGTCTAACTCGCTCGCAATTGCCATCGTGTTCATTTTGATAGTGACCGAGCAAACCTTACTTAACAAAACTTAAAGGCCTCGTAGAGCGTAGCTATAGGTGGAACGCCTATAACATGATTCCTAAGATTTTAGCGTGTTCCCTCGGGGATTTTACCATTTGCGCGGAGAACTGCTGCGGAAGCAACTGGTACATTCTATGTTTTTCCTTAGCTCCCGAACCCGATCAGCATGGAAAGGCTGCTCATAATTACAAATTACTACGAATTACAAATTACAAATATAAATAAAAATGAACAGCTGTTCGTTAGTCTCGCTAAAACTCGAGAACGGCTGAACCGATTTGTCTAATTTTAGTCTTGAAATATTCGTGGAAGCCCAGGGAGGGTTTAGACGGTGAGAAAATATTGAAATTTAGAAGAAAAAAAACGAGAGCGAAGCCGTGGGCAACAGCAAGTTACAAATATAGTCAATATTTTCTAGAGTTGTTGCAATTATCAAACAATTCTTTTGTATAGTATAGGCAGTTGTTCTGCATACATACACATATCACGTCTATATCCCTTAACTTAAGGGGTAGACAGAGCCTATGGTAACAAGACCTAAAGGCCACGGTCAGCATAATTGTGAGCATAGGTGGAAAGGGGAATCATAAGTATTGATGGGTTGCTAGCCGCATCGCCTATAACATGATTCCTAAGATTTTGCCCAATCCCCACGATGGGTTTTTACCATCTGCGCGGGCAGGAAAGCAACTGGTACATTCTTTGTTATTTCTTTGCTCACAGACCCAGTATGGAAGTAGTTGTTCTGACAGATTAATAATGTTTTGAAAAACAACTCGCATGAGATTTGAATGCCCCTCATAGATGGCAGCGTCCTGCTGTGCGTTACGTTGACGACTTAATAACTTGTTACGATTGTTGTTTGGAAATATTTGATGTAAATCGAATACATTTTTGCGGAATTTAACTTTGGAGTGGTCTTTTTGAATACAGGTAAGAACGCTTAAGATCTTTATTGAAAGAACGATTATATTTAAGCCGAGATTTTTTTTTCTTGTCTTTAACTCGGAAAAGTTTGTGCGTTTTGTTTGTCAATAAAATTTTAATCTTTCAAGTAGAGTCTGTGCCCTCTTAGATTGCCATTCGGCTGTCGGGTACCATCGGCCAATTCAAGTATTGAACCCATAAGAGTGAGTGAGAGAGCAAACCAACCCGAAAAGAATTTTAAGAGCTCACGCTACAATTAACAAGAAAGCTACTCGTATTAACTTCATAATAGCTTTGTATTTATATCAACTAGCTTCTGCCTGCGACTTCGTCTGCGTAGAATTGTACATATAAACCTTCCTCTTGAATCACTCTATCTATAAAAAAAAACGCATCAAAATCTGTTGCGTAGTTTTAAAGATCTAAGCATACATAGGGACAGCGAGACAGACAGCGGAAAGCGACTTTGTATTATACTATGTAGTGATTACGAGTAAGTACAGACAATTAGAGATTTTTATTAAAAAAATCTTTCAAAAATTCTTCCACGCTGGTCTGGGAGTAAAGAAAAAACATAGAATTTACCAGTTGCTTCTCTTCCCGCGCAGACTGTAAAAGCCCATCAAGGGAATGGGCGAAAGTCTTACTATTCTGATTTCCCTTTCCAGCTAAACGCCCTTAATCATGCTAAACGTGGTGTGTTAGGTCTTGTTACCTTAGGAATTGTTTACCCTGTAAAAGACAAATACGTGATATATGTATGTATGTATATTAAAAAAAATAAGTGAATACCGCCGCTGATTGAAATATCAGTACAAAAACAAACAAAAACTATAATTGCACCCAAATTGTATTCGTCACGTTAAATTCTCTAGGAAATTATAGTATTTCCAAACGGCACAACGACAACGGCGATATTGTGTTTCGGAGCTACTTAACAAGATTCAATTTGCCCCATTTGTTACATAGAGCCGCAATCCCCCCGCAGCTCGAATAATGCCAGCAAATATTTATAAATGTTTTATTCGGCGGCGCGGGCGCAGGCGACGTCAAGCGACAAGCGGTGGCGACGCTGACGCTTGTAAAGGCGGTTCTCGCGCCGCTCGCACTACTTCACAAAATCCCCCCGCCTACCTCACAATCCCCTTCCTCACCTACCAAACGTCATTGACAGTTGAAACTTGGAGTAATGTAAGAAGGGGGTCAGATTTAAGTTTAGATTTTTACTGTAGTATTTTATTGTATCCGTTGGCGTTGTTTGGCGCTAGAGGGTGTAAATATTTTAGTTTTAGATTTAAATATCCATATATCTCTTCCATGCTGGTCTAGGAGTAAAGAAAAAACATATAATGCACCAGTTGTGCTCCTCTTCCCGCGCAAATGGTAAAAGCCCATCGAGGGAATGTGCAAAAATCTTAGGAATCATAAATTATAGGCGATGCGGCTAGCAACCCATCACTGTTTTGATTACCCTTTCCACCTAAACACTATCATGCTAAACGTGGCCTTTAAATCTTGTTACCTTAGGCTCTGTCTACCCCGAAAGGGATAAAGACGTGATTTGTATGTATGTATGTAGATTTAAATATGTCATTAGTGGGCTTGGAGCTAAGGTTAATATAAAAATAATAACTTTCCTAGGTTTAGGTTTTATTTTCCTTATCAGGTTTAGTTTTGATTGAGTAGGAATACCATGATTTGGCAAACGAGTTGGAACACGCTTAAGGAAAATCTTAGTTCCAGGTAATTCTCCATGCAGACTTTGAAAACGCTTCGTAAATCTTCAAAGCCGTTATCGCGCGCTCTCGTGTCTTGGACCCCCAAAATTAGGGATATTGTTCGCGCCCCAGCGGTGGGGTGCCGAATGTGGGCCGCGCCGTGTCGCCGGGATTGCTGATGTGGGCTAATTTTATTTGGAACTTTGGGATTTTGGAAAATTATTAGCGGCATTTCTCGTGAGATTAGTTTAAGCTATGCCTCCTAAGCAAAAAAATGTGGGCAATGTGAGATCAATTTACATTGATTACCTATTTACATAGACACCAAAATATTCTGTTTTTTATTTTTTTTAATTTCTAAACGATACCGAAAATTAGAACATATAGAAACATCCGAAAAGTAAAGCTATAGCCGGGACTATGGCTATTAACTTTTCGGATTTTTCTGTGTTCTAATTTTCAGTATCAGTAAAAGTAAACATAAAAAATCAAAACGTAAAATTCTTGATGAATTTGATAGTACCTTTAACTTTTTTTTTTTATCACGAACTGACCAGTGATTGACCTCTATCTCACTTGGTGGAAGGTGCAGATGAGGCCAAAGGTGTAACTCACTGGTTCAGTAATAGCCTATTCACTCAAGCCTTGGAGAGCCCTAGGTTGTATCTATCCGGAAATACAGACGATGGGAGCGAATTCCATTCCCTAGCAGTTCGCATTAGGAAGGTTTTTTTGTTATAGTTCAACGGTCTAGCTATCACGGTTCATGAGATACAGCCTGGTAACAGACAGACAGACAAATAGCGAAGTCTTAGCAATTGGCTCCCGACTTTACCGGGTACGAAACCCATATAACCCATATAAGTTCACTGAAATTGATGACTTTCTAAACGACTAAGCTCGCATTCACCCATTTCTCTTGACACCTTGACAGAACCAAAAGATAGCTGTCACGCAACCGTCTCCTAACACCAGAAAATAACAACATCCAACTATCGACAAAGACGATTTCAAACTCAACTTCATGCTACTAAGGTACGAAACTCAATAGGTTTTTTGTCCTTAGGACGTTGTAAAACGGGGTATTAATTAAACGCCTACGCGTCGTAAACGCGGATAGACTACCCGTCTTTTTCTTACTGTTCGTCCTGGAAAGAGACAGGTAGTCTATTTCTCGCGTTTTCGTGCTACGCAAGCTGCGCGCGCGCATTAACTAACATTCTTATCATCATGCCTAATGCTTATTTATGTTTCTGTTTTAATTGATATGGAGAAACAGTTTTTTACTTCTAGTTAGTATAATGTTTATAAACATATCGAATAGATATGGACAGACATTCGAGAGCGTGTGAAATTTCGTAGTAGATATGTTACAGTTATAGACCGACCGGTTAATTGAGTCCTCGCCCGCGCGGCACAGGGGCGCGGGGTGGGACGACACAGGGGAGCTCTCGGTGCGGGCGGGTAGTGCGCCTGCCGGGGGGAAGAGCAGTGCTTGGTCCGGTGCACCCTGGGCATCGGTTAATGATTTCCTGGCAGTTTCTGAGGGATATCATTGACCCTTGGCTAAGAGCCCGGACAACGTTGCCGACATTCTGTCACAAAATTTTTGAATTATATTTTTATTACTTTGACATTGGCCAAATTGTCGCTATAACGACTTTATTCCCCACAAATAAGGAGAAAAAAATGAGATTAAAAATTAAATTAATGAAATTACAGCCGAAAATGATAAATTTACGCTAAAACTCGCTTCCCATCGAGGGAATTGGCGAACATCATAGGAATCATGTTATAGGCGATGAGACTAGCAACCCATCACTATTTTGATTCCCCTTTCCACCTATACGCCTTCAATCACGCTAAACGTGGCCTTTAGGTACCTGTTACCTTAGGCTCTGTCTACCCCGTAAGAGATATAGACGTGATTTGTGTATGTATGAACAAAAATAATTGTATGTAAAACTTGCTATAATATAGTTAAACGGATAATGAAAAAACATAAGTATTGCAATAGCATAAACACATGCAAAATCATTATAAAAATCATTTTCCCATCACCAGCGTCATCATCATCACCATTTTTCTAACCCATCCTATAACAGTGACAGTTACTTTTTATTGCGTTCGCGCATATTTCAATTTTTATAACTTACCAACGGCAAAGTTTCCGCGCCACCCCAAAAGCTGGAGACATCCTCATTCAGTGCTATGACATGCGCAGTGACACATCACACAATACTGACATGAATAAGAGCTAATTCCTCTCGATCCACCGCGTCTATTCTGTCATAAAACTCATACAGTAAAACCTTGAAAGGACCATAAACCGCGCACTCAAAAAGCAACCCTAACTTTATGATACACGCTGCACTTTAGGCCGTGATTTTTAAATGGGGTGACAATGATTTTGACTTCCGCGTGGACTAACTTACCCACACATTAGCGGTGCGCTGGTAACTTCATTACACTAGGGTGCCCTTATATTATGCGATACACTTTAAATGGGGACTATAAACATTCAGTGACGTCAAATAAAATATTGCGCGAGGGTTATACAGTTTGTTCTGCTAACGTCCTGATTGTTAAAAATTGAATATTTATGGTTACATGCGTTTATAAGTAGAACTAAACAGATCTATATGGGGAGTGTGAATGGTTACGTTGGGGGAAGGCCTAGACGGACGTTCCGACCAAATAGGAGACGTTTTGGAAAAAGGTCAGGAGTACCCGAAACCGACGAGCATGTATGAAGAGATTGATGACTGTGGATGAAGCGAAAGAAATATGTCAGGATCGTAGCGAGTGGAGTAAAGTCTCTGCCTACCCCTGTGGGAAAGAGGCGTGACGGTATGTATGTACCCAAAGGATACAAACGGGACCCTGTTAATAAGACTTCACTGTCTGACTGTATGTATATGTATCTAACGAAGCTGAATCCGCTCGTTCCCCGTACGTAACTATTTTACATAACCAGAACATTCTAAGGTAAAATAAAGACTATTTCTAAATCAAACATGTTCGCGGCTTAAGGGTGACCCAAGGGCCAGCCCCGCCGCACCTAAACCTAAATTACACACAAACACAAATCACGTCTTTATCCCTTACGGGGTAGACAGAGCCTAAAGTAACAAGACCTACAGGCCATGTTTAGCATGACTAGGCGTATAGGTTTAAAGGGGAATCAAAATAGTGATGGATTGCTAGCCGCATCGCCTATAACATGATTCCTAAGACTTTCAACTACACAACTATTCCCTTTACATAACTATTTTACATAACCAGGACATTCTAAGGTAAAATAAAGACTATTTCTAAATCAAACATGTTCGCGGCTTAAGGGTGGCCCAAGGGCCAGCCCGCACCTAAACCTAAATCAATCCAAATTAATTTAAAAATTCTCCGTCGCATCTGTCTGTCTGTTCGCAGTAAACTCAAAAACTACTGACTCATTTCTTATGCGGTTTTCATTCATAGATACAATGATTCACGAAGAAGGTTTTGGTCTGTAATTTGTCAAGCTTTTGTATAAATTACTTGAAATATTACGACAGTTACTGAAAAAAAAACAAATACTGAAAAATCAAAATCTGCGCAGATGAAGTAAGCAGGTACCTAAATGCTTTATTGTACAAAAACAATGAAAAAAAAAATTTAATGCTCAAACGCGAACTTATTCCTAAAAGGAATCTCCCCCAATTAACCTTTGATTAGATGAGAGGAGCAAACTAGGGGTAACAAAGACGCTAAGAGAGGAAGTCGCGGGCAACGCCAGTATAACCACAAACATTAAACCAACTTGAGATCAAAAATTCCCAGTCCGTTTCAAAGCTACCGAACTTAATGTTAAAACGAAAAATAACCATAAAAAGTTAACGACTTAATAATTGCGTATGCGCAATATTTATATACCAGTGCGATCAATTAACCGATATTAATTAATCGTGAACAGGAAATCGGGTCCGAATCTATACGATAATGTATGGAAACTGGTCCCTATAATCGCTTGACGCCGGATTTTAATGTTAGGCAGCTTTCCAGCGCAAGATAAGCTACATTTCTAAACGTCAGTGAAAATTAGAACACAGAAAAATCACACTGTGTACAGACACATCATTCAAACAGATGACGCTTAGCGACAAAAATACGCTTAGTAACAAGGCCACGTGACAGCTAGTAACATACATACATATATCACGTCTTTATCCCTTACGAGGTAGACAGAGCCTAAAGTAACAAAACCTTAAGGTCACGTTTTGCATGATTAAGGGCGTATAGGTGGAAAGGGAAATCAAAATAATGATGGGTTGCTAGCCGCATCGCCTGTAAAATGATTCCTAAGACTTTCGCCCATTCCCTCGATGGGCATTTACCATCTGCGCGGGAAGAGAAGCAACTGGTAAATTCTATGTTCTTTCTTTACTCCCAGACCAGCATGGAAGAAATAAAGATCAGATAATAAAGGTTTGTCAAAGAAGCATGAAAGTAGAATAAATGCAGTAGAAATGAGAGCGTTAAGAAGTATGAAAGGTGTATCACTGAAGTATAGAATAAGGAACAGTGTGATAAGGCAACGTGCCGGTGTGAAAGAGGATATAGTGACTAGGATAGAAAAAAGTATGCTTAGTGGGTTTGGTCACGTAGAGCGGATGGATAAAAGTAGACTAACTAAACAGATCTATAGGGGGAGTGTGAATGGTTGCGTTGGGAGGGGAAGGCCTAGACGGACGTTCCGAGACCAAATAGGAGACGTTTTGGAAAAAGGGCAGGTCAGGAGTACCCGAAACCGACGAGCATGTATGAAGAGATAGACAAGTGTGGATGAGAAGTATGTCAGGATCGTAGCAAGTGGAACAAAGGAGTCTCTGCTTACCCTGTGCGGGAAAAGGCGTGACGGTATGTATGTATGTGTATGTATGCATTTGTTAAAAGTTTTTTAACGAGTGATGTTAAACCCCTGATTAGGTATAAGTATAGCATGCATAGCATAGCATTGACAGTGGTCTCCGGCCCGTATATAGCTGTCGGCGGTATATTAACACATTAGAACATCTTAATTTCAATCTCGACGAAGCTCATAAAGAACGGCTTACGATCTGAAACCGAACTGTAAAGGCTGCTATTCAATACTACGTTATAATAAGGCTGGCTATTACAGATTTTTGACTTCTGACATTTTATTGAGACACATAAAAACAAAAAATGAAAATCACTTTTTTTCGCAGATTTTTTACTTATTCCATGTGTATTTTGACCACATATCTAAGACGTTAATATTATCTTTTGGGGACGCTGTACAAAAGATAGATGTTGCAATTTTTTTTTTATTTGTTACCCCCTTATATTATGTACGCTCTATTGTGGCCTTCACTATCTGCAATTTTAAACTCACACTTTGTCGGTCCCTCGTTTAATGCTCCTCTCATCTACTCAAAGGTTAACTGGTAGAGATCCCTTATAGGGTTCGCCTTTGTGCATATATTAATGTTATTTTTATTTTTTTGTGAATTGTATCTGTTTCTTTATATTTGTAAAATAAAGCATTTACTTACTTACTTACTTATTCATAAACGGTCCATAGGCTTCTGCTAACTTATCGTTTGTCCTTATCTGTGAAAGGTAAATGTCAAAGTGACAGATAAGGACAAAAGATTGCTAAGTTAGCAGAAGCCTACAGAACGTTCATGAATAAGGGGGTTAGTAGTTGAGTAGAATTTAATTATGTATATGTATTTGTTTTTCTATTTGTTTTGACTACCTACCTGCTAAACTAAAACACATACATACATACATATATCACGTCTTTATCCCTTACGGGGTAGGAAGAGCTTAAGGTAACAAAATCTTAAGGCCACGTTTAGCATGATTAAGGGCGTATAGGTGGAAAGGGAAACAAAATAGCCAAAAAAAGTGTAATAAATATGCTAGCCGCATCGCCTATAACATGTTTTTTTTTTTTTTTTTTTATGTGAATAGGAAGGCAAACGAGCAAGTGGGTCACCTGATGGTAAGTGATCACCACTGCCCATAGACACCCGCAACCCCGGGGGAATTGCAGATGCGTTGCCAACCTAGAGGACTAAGATGAAATGCCTCTTGTGCCCGTAATTTCCCCGGCTGTCTTACTCTCCACACCGGAACACAGCAGACCTACAACACACACAAGACACACACACACACAGACACAGACACAGATTCCTAAGACTTTCGCCCATTCCCTCGATGGGCTTATACTAAACCAGTTTGTCTATAATATTCTAACACCACGATCCATGGGATGTTTGCTTCTTTTCTTCGGTTTAAAAAAAACGTCGCTCCCACGCACCGGCAGCCAGTTTGTCTGCGCAGCGCCGTAAAGCTCGCTACACACGGTCATAGACAACAGGGGCTTACCATGACGTCTTAATGCGATTCAATTCCAACTCAATTCAGGTTGTAGCTGTCATTTAGTATGGATCTGACAGCGAGCGAACCTAAACTGAATCCCCATGGTAACCCCCCTTTGATCAGAACCAACAGCTCTGATCACAAATTATTTTTGTACGTACATACACAAATCACTTCTACGTCACGTCTTTATCCCTTAAGGGGTAGGCAGAGCCTAAGGTAACAAGACCTAAAGGCCACGTTTAGCATGATTGTAGGCGTCTGTGGAAAGGGGAAACAAAATAGTGATGAGTTGCCGCATCGCCTATAACATGATTTCTAAGAATTTCGCCCATTCTCTCGATGGTAGTTTCAAAATGGTTTTGGAAGGTTAATGTTCTTATTTTTTATTTACATTTCTACTATTGCGTTTTCTATGATTATTACCTGCTATGGGTGGTGTAGGGGTATAGCACGCGTCACGGAATGACGAGGATCCGGGTTCGATTCCCGGCCATAGCTTTACTTTTCGGATTTTTCTATGTGTTCTAATTTTCACTGACATTTAGAAATTTATGATCTTTATTTTTATGAATTAAGAATTTTATTATTTACGCATCTAATTATCTGGAATATTCAATTTTAATTTTATAATAATTTTGCATGCTATCATTGCAATGTGGCGGAACGTGCATTCATGTAATTTTTACCACTGATATGACAAATTGCACCAATTGTGTGTTTTGACAAAAAAATAATCTGAATATGAATATGAATATAAAATACACACATACACATGCAAAACAGCCCTTGGCGGCCATTTGCAAAATGACTTTTTGAATTTTGAAACTTGAACTTTGAGGGGTTTCTACCATACATTCTATGTTTTTTTCTTTGCTCCCAGACCAGCATAGAAGTCCATATATATATTTTTGCACCTACACCTTCATCTGTATACCTGTGTCTATGGCCACAATCATGGTAAACCTTAATCATGTTATCTTGGGCTCTGTCTACCCTGTAAGGGATATAGACGTTATTTATGTAAGTATGTACATCTTTGAGCATATTTTTGTATCTGTTAATTACCCAAAAAATTGGCACCCGACCTGGTCACACTACAAATCCCGCTGTGAATCGAATAACACGTCACATGGCAACAAAATATTAAGCGCCGTAAACTTCCACCGACACATTATTTTTCATTAGCAGTTGCAACGTCGGAATAAGGCAGACACACGAGTCCCAGCGATAACATTACTATAATTAGGGACTTGTTTCATTCCGGATATGTAGATGCCGGTAACTTAGTGGATCTTCATTTGCTTCATTCACACCCGCTATGGGTGGTGTAGGGGTATAGCACGCGTCACGGAATGACGAGGATCCGCGTTCGATTCCCGGCCATAGCTTTACTTTTCGGTTTTTTTTTTTTTTTTTTCTTTTAATCTCATTTATTTTATAAGCCATACATCTTATGATTAAGTCGGCTTAAAAATAATAACAATATAACTTAAACTTTAGGTGTTACTTAGTACATTAGGGATAATTCCTTAAGGAGTATCTTTATAGTATTCAAATCTAAGGTTCAATTTTCGGATTTTTCTTTGTTCTAATTTTCAGTGGCGTTTAGAAATTTGATTTTCAGTTGGTTATCATTTGTTATTTTAAATTGTATAAGTCCCTATGTATGCTTAGATCTTTAAAACTACGCAACGGATTTTGATGCGGTTTCTTTTAATAGATCAAGTTATTCAAGAGGAAAGCTTATATGTATATACGCAGACGAAGTCGCGGGCAGTAGCTAGGTAAATACATTTATTTTGAAGTTTCGCCTAAGCGCGTCATAGATAATATTTGTATAATCTTTTGCCACATTGCCGAATTGTGTTAATTATAATTATTAATTATAAATGGCTACGCGCTAACACGGCATCATTATGTAGAAAATTTTGAAAAAAAAACTGCGATTTGGAATACGCGTGATATCTTTAACTAGACATAGGCTTACGGAGCACTCACACCGCCGCGTACGCAGTGACGTGTCGCAGGCGTCACGTTTTCTCACCGTGTCTTCATACATTTTGTTGCGTCAACGCACCATCAACGTCTTTTACGCACCGGTGTGGTCGCACCTTTAAGCGGTACAAACGATGTTCAATCATATTTTTTTAATTTTGTCTATCTCGAAGTAATTAATTTTAAAGATGCTGTCGAGCAGCAATGTAACGCAAATTTATTTTGGCTGTCACATTCTATGTCACATGTCAAATTTATTATACTAACTGCATTGTTTACTGTACATTGCGCGCTGGATAATTTTGCATGGTTTTTATTTCGTACTACCATGCTGGTCTGGGAGCAAAGAAAAAACATAAAATGTACGAGTTGCTTCTCGTACAAAAAACTCTTCTCGTCGTAAAAGACCATCGAGGGAATGGGCGAAAATCATAGGAATTATGTCATAGGCATTGCGGCTAGCAATCCATCACTATTTTGATTCCATTTTCCACCTATACGCTCACAAATCACAATCTTGCTAAACATGGCCTGTAGGTCTTGTTACCTTAGGCTCTGTCTTCCCCGTAAAGGATAAAGACGTGATTTGTGTATGTATGTATGTATGTACAGGGTAGACAGACCGTAAGGTAACAAAACACAAGTTTTATTTCGTCTTAGTTTTTGATAATAGGTACCTTAATTAACTCTTTCGGATCCAAACTAAAACGCCGTTTTAAAATTCGCCCTTACTCCAAATCCACGCTGAATACTGAATACTGCGGGTGCGAAATTCCACGCCTTCCAGCACGGCTAGCTCTAGCGAGATACACCAACCGTCTTTTTCTTACTGTTCGTTCTAGAGAGAGACAGGTGTTCTATCTCGCGCGCGACATAGCTCTCGTCATGCAGAAAAGAAAAGCGTTCGCTAAATTCCCGTTCTGTTTTCTTTAAGGTGCTGAGGTCCGTCAGAAATAAATATCCTTACTTTGGCGTTAATCCCTCCAATTGGACACGGAGCGGTGTGGACGCAGCTTAATTATAAGGCTGCGTCAATATTTAGTGCTGGCAACTCTTGTTGGTTTAATCCTTTGGCATTAAATTAAAACGTCTGTCATCCTTTCGACGCGACCGGAGTCAGTGAAAATAAAAAAGTTCTGAAGCCCTCCGTTTAAGGAAATGCGGATAACATTTAAATTTCAATCTTTACAATTTATTTAGCATGGTAGTATTAATATATCAGTTTTGCAACAAAGTAGGAAACAGTAATGAAAATGAAAATGAAAATGAAAATTAATTTTTTGCAAATTTGCCGCCAAGGGCTCTTATACATGTCTTTTTGAAACTACCAGCGCATTCGGAAAGACCATCATTGCCAAGAAGAATGCGCCGCAAGAAACTTGACAGAAAGTCGTTTTTTCAAAATAAAAGTAGAATACCCATTCACATACACAAAACACGTCTATATCTCGATATATCTCTTTTTGTTTTATATTATGATTGTCATTAATTTAAATGGTATTGACATAGGCACTTTATATGATTCGAATATTGATAATTTTAGTTTTTTTCTTAACTAGTTTCATTTTATTTTTCGAACATCAAAATTTTGTTGTGATGTTATTTATTGGGCACCGCAACAAAACTTAACCAATGAGTAATAATGCCATTGATTATTATTATACTTTTTTATTTTATAATAACTTTATTTTGTAAATAATTACAAAAGTATTAATTAAAATATAAACTTAGGGTAAAAAAATTAAATTAAAATAAATTTGGACCCTTAGGTAGGGTCCCCATGCAAGCAGCATTCCCGCGTTGTACCGCAATTGCGAGTCTTTGCGCGAGAAAGCTGCCGGCGCGAGGGTCATCTGTTGTTATACTTGATCATGTCATTGTCAGACCTGCCTTGCACATGTTGCATCCAAATTGTGCCCGCCATCTCTCTCCGGTCCACCTCATCTGCACCCGCTCTCCAACGGTACATAATTAGTTAATTAAATCTGAATTAGCACAATATTCTCTACAATTATACCAACGGTTCACAAATCCCATTATTCCCATTGAATCCAAAGCTAAAATTACTATAACGATCCACACAATGACTGGCTCATTCATATTTCCAAATTATTTACTTTCTAACGTATAACAGGTGCGAGAACACAATATAACAAAACAACGCTTTTCAACTCAACACGACACAACCAAAACTCCGCCTAAACACAATCCCATAAGACATATATGTATCAAGCTATTCACTTAATACCTTTTTGTTATCAACGAGCGAAATACGTTCCAAACAAAATTGAAACTTTTGGAACACCACCCCAACTGGTTTTCTTAGCGCGATTGAGGACTCTATCACTATGTGCGTTAGGAATTTCAAGGCAGGTTTTGTTGTCCGTTTTGAAATTCGGCCACAATTATATGTGATTACCCAATTATTAGGCTACGGCTTATTAGTGCGAATGACGCAGTGTTCTCGCGATAGTTGGCCACAGATCAACGGACAAATAGATAGTACTAGACTAGCAGTTGCCTGCAGCTCCGTCGGCGCACCATTCGTTTATCGCGTGCTCATCGCTGTCCCGGGGAAAACTATCGTATGCCCTACCTAAACTATCTCTGTACCAAATTCAGTTCAGTTCAAAGACAGTTACTTTCGCATTAATAATATTAGTGGAGATAACTTGCTTCTACGTCTTCGCTAAACGGTCAGTAACCAGAGTAGCGGTCGAATACAGGGGCGAATCTGACCTCCCATGACTCCTACGAACATAACCTTGACATCAGTCATCAGAAGCATTGGAGCTACATACAAACATAAATCAAGTATTTAACCCTTACGGGGTAGGCCACGTTTAGCATGATTCTGGGCGTATAGGTGGAAAGCGGAATCAAAATAGTGAGGAGATGATTCCTTCGGTTTTCGCTCATTCCTTCGTTAGGCTATTACTATCTACGCCGGAAGAGAAGCAACTACATTCTACGTATTTTCTTTGCTGCCAAACCAGCATGGAAGAAAACGATTGCTACATAAACTTAACTAGGCTACTAAAGCAATAGCCATATCTTTATACCTACACGCACAGTCACTTCCACCCGTACCACTCCCCTTCACACCTTTACAGTACCGCTTTTGCCAGGCTGTCATTATGCGGCAACCTCCCTGTAATAAACATATCGCCTCGCGGTCACACAATAGAACAAAACAATGCTCTGACGCTAATAAGCGTTGTATTAACATAACACTCGTCTACTATTAATTTGGAGTAACCCCACTCCATTGTTCCCAGAAAAACAACCATATCATCCACGTAATGAAGCCCAATCTGAATTGCAGCTGGTACAACTTAAGGCGTTTGGTGAGGCAGTGGAGAAGGCCTACCTGTTTGAACCGCTACCGTTTTTGATACGTCATCGCGATGAAGTCTACAATTTACTATTGTTTGAGTTAGAATTCATAATGGATTGCTTTTCATTGTTTGTGTGGGATTTTTCGGTACTGTTTCAAGATTAGGAAGTTACTTGTAATTGGATTTGTACAATTAGAATCGGTGATGATTTTTACACGTTTCATTTAAATTTCACTGATTGTAAGTAAGTAGTCCGCGTCTTCCATGCTGGTCTGGGAGCAAAGAAAAAACATAGAATGTAGTTGCTTTCTTCCCGCGCAGATGGTAAAAGCCCATCGAGGGAATGGGCATAGGAAGCATGTCACAGGCGGTGCGGCTAGCAATCCATCACTATTTTGATTCCCCTTTCCACCTATACGCCCACAGTCATGCTAAACGTGGCCTTTAGGTCTCTTGTTACCTTAAGTTCTGTCTACCCCGTACGGGATAAAGACGTGATTTGTGTGTGTGTGTGTGTGTGTGTAGTCCGCTTTAAAATTTACAAACCAGTTCTCCACCACTTTCAGTGGTCAGACTGATTTGATATTCGAAGGCGGTCACAGAGTGGTGCCCAAGACTGGGTCGAATGTCAGTGGGCAAATTATTAGCCCGTTGGTCAGATGACATCTGTCATTTGGCTGCAAAACTGTGGATGAGACAGGCACGGGACCGGGCCAAGTGGCGTGGAAATGAAGAGGCCTTTACTCAGGAGTGGGTGGATGTGGGCTGATTAGATAGATTAGATTGTACTATCAAATGAATCAAGAATGCCTGCTATGGGTGGTGTAGGGGGGGCAACTTCCTGCTGCAGCATTCCCTGAGCGGTACACTTTAGGGATCTTTAAAAAGCGAGCCTTCCTGTTCCTCAAAGGGCCGGCAACGCACTTGTGATTCCCCAGGTCTTGCAGGTGTCCCTGGGCGACGGTGATTGCTTTCCATCAGGTGACCCGTCTGCTCGTTTGCCCCCTCTTATATATAAAAAAAAGCACGCGTCACGGAATGACGAGGATCCGGGTTCGATTCCCGGCCATAGCTTTACTTTTCGGATTTTTCTATGTGTTCTAATTTTCACTGACATGTAGAAATTTGATTATATTGTTGTGTAGCAATACAAATGTGTAGTCCTAATTAACTATTAAAACTGTCTTTTTACGAAGAACGCCGCCGCGACAAATCTTATTCAGACTTTGGCCAATCTCCACTTAGGTACTTGCACGAGTTACTTAAGAGGCTTAATTCCCTACACAATATGACTTGTTACAAACACGGTCATACTAAACCGAACCCTTTCGGCTTAACACAAAGCCTTCTAGAAAACGAAAACTATCGATTTCTGTTTACCCAATACCAGAATACAGGATTACTTTAAAAGTGAAAACATCGATGACAATGCAACAAAAGATTATTATGGAAATAATAGAAATGTCGCATTATAGGACCACAGGCGCGGGCCACCCACTCGCACCTAATTAAAGAAGACAGATGTCATAGAACAGAAGACAGGAAAGGAACAAGTTTGAAAATGAACCGTTGCAAATTGCATCTTTGTGTAGCAATATTTGGATACGAAATAGAAGAAGCAGATTTTGTCGTTTGGCCCCTTTTAAATGTGCACGAGATGTGTGCCGAAAGTGAACGTTTTCTTTGAAAAAAGAACTTCAAACTAAGCGCCGCCGGATTAAGCATAGGATTTGAGGATTTAACAAACCACAAGCGAAAAAAAATTTTACCGCGACGCCGTACAACTGCTTTGGCATTGGCAACATTCAACGATTGTCATTTGTTTTTTTCTGTAAACATAATGGTTCCGTTTTCGAATTTACCGGCCAGTAGTTTAGGTTTGAATTTGGAACGCGTTTTTATTTACACTTACTCCGCTGTTGTTTTGAACGTCATCTTTAGCACGGAATAGTTTCTTCCTGTGTTTCTCTGTTGCCAACTTTAAAATTGTGACAGTTAGATTTCCTTTTCCGTGGCAAAGTTTTCTGATGGCCAAAGTTTATATTTTCAAATAACTTGTCAACAGACAATGCGTCACGCACAATGCGATTGGTATTATTTATTCATGGCGGATTTGTCAAAAGGCTGCGCAGACGCAGCGGGCTTTATTTAATCACTTTATTTTGCCCGTTTTGTCGGCTGATCCCGATTTGTAGAGATTTTTGAAACAAATTATCCGTGGCTTCGGGTTTTGGCATTGTGTCGCACAATATCGACTAGATATAATAAAAGCACTCGAAGACCACCTTGAAAAATATTTTGGATTAACGAGTTTTTTTGCAGTTTGAATAAGTTACGAAATAATTGTAGCGAAATATCGGTGCCTGAGTTACTTTAATTTAAATATTTTTAAACTAGCGACCCGCCCCGGCTTCGCATGAGTGTAGACAGTGTTTCTCTACTATATTATGCATGTATTATACATATAAACCTTCCTCTTGACTCACTCTCTCTATTAATGAAAATCGCATCAAAATCCGTTGCGTAGTTTTAAAGATCTAAGCATACATAGGGACTATCAAATGAATCAAGAAATTTTTATTTCTTGATTTGTAATTTGGGAGTTTGTAATTGTGTCGTACAGACACATCATTCAAACAGATGACGCTTAGCGACAAAAAATTCGCATAGTAACAAAGGTCACGTGACGGTCGGTAACAGGTAGAAAAATTCGGAGACTACCCACCTGCTATGGGTGGTGTAGTGGTATAGCACGCGTCACGGAATGACGAGGATCCGGGTTCGATTCCCGGCCATAGCTTTACTTTTCGGATTTTTCTATGTGTTCTGATTTTCACAGACATTTAGAAATTAAATTTCTAACGGTAAAACCGTAAAAGTAAAACATAAAAAAATCAAGAAATAAAAATTTCTTGATTCATTTGATAGTACCTATCATTTGAAAAACAGCGCCTTCTCTCGTCCCTGGTGAGCAGTAGATGTTCCACGGGAGTTTGTAATTGTGTCGTACAGACACATCATTCAAACAGATGACGCTTAGCGACAAAAAATTCGCATAGTAACAAAGGTCACGTGACGGTCGGTAACAGGTAGAAAAATTCGGAGACTACCCACCTGCTATGGGTGGTGTAGTGGTATAGCACGCGTCACGGAATGACGAGGATCCGGGTTCGATTCCCGGCCATAGCTTTACTTTTCGGATTTTTCTATGTGTTCTGATTTTCACAGACATTTAGAAATTAAATTTCTAACGGTAAAACCGTAAAAGTAAAACATAAAAAAATCAAGAAATAAAAATTTCTTGATTCATTTGATAGTACCTATCATTTGAAAAACGGCGCCTTCTCTCGTCCCTGGTGAGCAGTAGATGTTCCACGGGAGTTTGTAATTGTGTCGTACAGACACATCATTCAAACAGATGACGCTTAGCGACAAAAAATTCGCATAGTAACAAAGGTCACGTGACGGTCGGTAACAGGTAGAAAAATTCGGAGACTACCCACCTGCTATGGGTGGTGTAGTGGTATAGCACGCGTCACGGAATGACGAGGATCCGGGTTCGATTCCCGGCCATAGCTTTACTTTTCGGATTTTTCTATGTGTTCTGATTTTCACAGACATTTAGAAAATACATAGGGACAGCGAGACAGACAGCGGAAAGCGACTTGGTTTTATATGTAGTGATAGTGATATACAAATCTCATTCATCGGTAAAAAGTAAAGTATTGTAAAGTTACAAAACTGACCTGGTCCCTATTTCAACAAAGCGACAATTGTGGGTGACAAGTGACAATTCTACCACCTACTTAAACTGTCTCCAACTTATTTCTATTATTGGTTGTCTGGAAGAGATCGCTATTAAGCGATAAGACCGCCTATTGTCTACTTTGTTCTTTGTTTCTGTATTGTTTTGTACTGATTTGTGGTGTTCAATAAAAAGTATTTGTATTGTATTGTAATTCTGTGTACATAACAAACTCGACGAGTGCGCCGGTTGGCTTCATATTGAATGCGTATTGCATTTCGAATTGTCAATTTGTCACATGTCGCACATTTCGCACGCATTTCGAATTGTCACACGTCACATTTTTTACATACATACATACATATATCACGTCTTTATCCCTTACGGGGTAGACAAAGCCTAAGGTAAGAAAATAAGGCCACGTTTAGCATGTTTAAGGGCGTGTAGCTGGAAAGGGAAATCAAAATAGTGATGGGTTGCTAGCCGCATCGCTTATAACATGATTCCTAAGACTCGCCCATTCCCTCGATGGGCTTTTACCATCTGCGCGGGAAGAGAAGCAACTGGTAAATGCTATGTTTTTGCTTTACTCCCAGACCAGCATGGAAGAACATTAAAAAAAAAATCTTGGAGGTATAAGATTTTTTTTTAATTCCGCAAAAGTGCCCTTTGTGTACTATTTGCAAAATAAACTGTTAATTTTGATTCAGGGTCGTACAAAGAGCCTCAATTAATCCCGGAGACTTATAAACCTCACTTTAAACTGTTGCAAAATTAGCTTACTGGTTGTAGTTGGAAGTGCCAAGGGCCTATTTTCTTAGGGGTCATTAAATTGGACCCCGAAGGGTTCCGCGTGAATGATGCTCGAGTGTTACCACATGAATGTGCTGGGGTGACCATGATTGTCGTTTGTGTGTCGATATACGATTTTTAGTACGTAATACTACGATTGTAAGCTGACGTACTACGATTGTTAGCTGAGGTACTACGATTGTAAGCTGCCGTACTACGATTGTAAGCTGCCGTACTACGATTGTAAGCTGACCTACTACGACTGTAAGCTGACGTAATACGATTGTAAGCTGAACTAATACGATTGTAAGCTGACGTACTACGATTGTAAGCTGACCTACTACGACTGTAAGCTGACGTACTACGGTTGTAAGCTGACGTACTACGATTGTAAGCTGACGTACTACGGTTGTAAGCTGACGTACTACGGTTGTAAGCTGACGTACTACGATTGAAAGCTGACGTACTAGGATTGTAAGCTGACGTACTACGATTGTAAGCTGACGTACTACGGTTGTAAGCTGACGTACTACGATTGTAAGCTGACGAACTACGATTGTAAGCTGACGTACTACGATTGTAAGCTGACGTACTACGGTTGTAAGCTGACGTACTACGATTGTAAGCTGACGAACTACGATTGTAAGCTGACGTACTACGATTGTAAGCTGACGTACTACGGTTGTAAGCTGACATGACTGCTTGCCTTTTTGTTGTCAACTATTCCTTTCTGTAGGTTAGCTGGAAGAGATCCCTTCTTAGGGATAAGTTCGCCTTTGTACTTTTTTGTCTGAATTTCTGTATTTTTTAAAAATTTTATGTGCAATAAAGAGTTTACATACATACATACATACATACATACTTTTTTCTATTATAGTATCCGCAAAACCAAGTGGCGAATCAGGCCATTAATTGTCGGAATCATGCTATCTCTTTCGCACCTGCACTGCCTCATGGAGATCCCAATTGCGAATACTGACGGGTGTCCAAATGCGATTGTCGATTGCCCAGTGGTATTTCAGATAAAATTCAAATTGGACCCATCTGTTGGGCGGATTGAGTAGAAATGAGTCGGTGATAACGCAACAGCTGTCGGCAAAAAAGCTTATATTGAAGAATTTAATGTTTTTTTTATGTTAGAGAGGCCAGACAAACGAACTAGTGGGTCACCTGATGGTAAGCGATCTCCACTGTCCATAGACACCCGCAGCGCTTTACGCGATGCCAGTGCGTTGTCGGCCCTGCAGAAAATTGTACACTCGCTTCTTAAAGGCACCCAGGTTGTAACTCGATGGGAAGACCTCAAAA
The DNA here is from genome assembly GCA_949127965.1 of Pandemis corylana. Lineage (NCBI taxonomy): Eukaryota > Metazoa > Arthropoda > Insecta > Lepidoptera > Tortricidae > Pandemis > Pandemis corylana. Next base: position 15,286,735 of record OX421858.1, on the reverse strand, counting down.
CAGTTAGCAAAAACTTGTGATATTTAGTAGTTTATTTTAAGATTTGTTTATTGTATTTAGATATAGGTACACTCTATTGCGGCTTTCACGCTTTCAAAGGTTAACTGGTAGAGATTACTTATAGCGATAAGTTCGCTTTTGTGCGTATATTAATGTTATTTTTATTTTTTTGCGAATTGTATCTGTTTCTTTATGTTTGTACAATAAAGCATTTACTTACTTACTTATTCTTTGTAAAAAGGACTCTATTGTGGCGCCAAAACACCTGATTCTTCGCAAAACAAGGATAACGAAACCAACACTTGAATAAATAACTGTGCCTAACATATTTTGCAAAATATGTGTAAAGGTGTTGAAGCAGACGGCTCCGTCAATATTTGGCGTCTGTTTTGTTTTGAGAAACACGAGTGCGTTCGGAAGGCCAAGTTCAAAAAACAAAACAACATGGGCTCTACCAAGTTTTTAAATTACGCATTAATATTCTAACCGACACTGAGAATTAGAACACAGAAAAATCCACCTGCTATGTAGGTAGGGGTATAGCACGCGTCACGGAATGACGAGGATCCGGGTTCGATTCCCGGCCATAGCTTTACTTTTCGGATTTTTCTATGTTCTAAAATGTTCAGTATCGTTTAGAATTTTAATTGCTAACGGCAAAACCGTAAAAGTAAACAAAAAATCAAGAAGTCACAATTCTTGATTCATTTTGTCACGTTTTCGTAATTTAAAAAATAAAAACATTTACCTAGCTACAGTCGCGTGCACTTGATAAATACAAAAGACATTGAGGTGGTTAATTACTTACTTACGTCATATTTACCAACTAGCCCATAGCACTGGTAAAAGCCCATCGAGGGAATGGGCGAAAGTCTTAGGAATCATGTTATTGGCGATGCGGCTAGCAACCCATCACTATTTTGATTCCCCTTTCCATCCATACGCCCATGTTCATGCTAAACGTGGCCTTTAGGTTTTGTCACCTTCGGCTCTGTCTACCCCGTAAGGGATAAAGACGTGATTTATGTATGTATGTATGTATGTACCAACTAGACTAAAAATGAATGATGAAATAAAAATGATGAAGATGTACAAAGGCGTACTCGTGTGTGTGGACTTGTTGCCTGTTTTGAGACAGCCATGGCTACCCTACACCGACGGCATGTGATTTGTGTTAGTCGTGTTGTCGAGACACACGTTTTTGGGCACTGTAAAAACTTAATTGCGGTTCATAACAACATTATGTGGGTATTTTTAGTGTTAAAGTTGTAATTTGATCCAATAAAGAGTACATAACTAAATCACGTCTTCATCCCTTACGGTTTAGACAGACCAAAAGGCAACGCTCAGCGTGATTCTGAACGCATATGTGGAAGTGGAAACTGGAGTCAAAATAGTGATGGGTTGCTAGGCGCATCGCCTATAACAATTCCTAATATTTTCGCCCTTTCCCTCGATGGGCTTTTACCATCTGCGCGGGAAGAAATCCTGAAATCCACGTCCCCCGGCGAGAAACTAATCTTCATCCATTTTCTTTTCATCAACATTTCAAAACTCCTCGCAAGGTCCATATAGATTTTACATCAATAACGTATTTTCCATGCTGGTCTGGGAGCAAAGAAAAACATAGAATATACCCATAAAAGCCCATCGAGGGAATGGGCCAAAATCATAGGAATCATGTTATAGGCGATGAAGCTAGCAACCCATCACTATTTTGATTTCCCTTTCCACCTATACGTCCTTAATCATGCTAAACGTGGCCTTAAGGTTTTGTTACCTCAGGCTCTGTCTACCCCATAAGGGATAAAGACGTAATATATGTATGTAATGTTTTAAAGTTACACCGATCTATAAAGATTCAAAGATTTAAAACGTTACTCTCCAAATGGGCCGCCAAGGGCTCTTTTCTGTCTGTTCTGTTCTTAACTACCAAAGCATTCGGAAAGACGACTGCCAAGAAGAATGTGCCGCAAGAAACTTGGCAGAAAGTCATTTCTTCAAAACCAAATGTATTTAGCTACTACTTAAATTCTACATTAACACAACAACAGCAACTAAACTCAAAGCTCCACTTAATCTCAATGCAATATTCTTCAAACCCTTAAGGTAATGATTCGATCAAACGCCTCTTCACACCTCAACACCTCATTAGGGATCCCCATAAAATCAGCGCACCTGAGACCATTCAAGCTAATATCAATTAGGGGCCCGAGGGAACGCGCCCCCGCGTGGGGTGCTGAGATGAAGATTGAGGGAGAAAGATGATATACACTTCTCAATGAGACGTTTGATTTGTTTGATAAATAAGTTAATATTATTTTGATTCCACTTTCCACCTACACGCGTCTTGCTAAACGTGGCCCGGTAAGTCTTGTTACCTTAGGCTCTGTGTATCCCGTAAGGGATAAAGACGTGATATGTGTATGTGTATGGGACAAATGACACCAATTGACCCAGCCACAAACTAAGCAAAGCTTGTACTATGGGTACCAGGCAACGGATAAACATACTTATATAATGTAGATAAATACATACTTAAATACATACAACATCCATGACTCTGGCACAAACATTCGTATTCATCATACAACTGTCTGCCCCTACCGGGATGTATCGTCGGTAAGATGTTTTAAAATTAAACTCAGGAATTGGCTTCTCGAGCACACATTCTATACATTCGACGAACTCTTTTCCTGGCAGTCAAAGCCTACAGCTTTATGATTGAAAAAAAATGATTTATTATTTTATTGGTGCTGCCGTTTTATTTAAATTTTAAATTGTAATTGACATGTAATAACTATAATTATTACGAATAAATGAGTATGAGTATGAGTATGAGTATCGGCATTGATATTGTAATAACCTAACCAAAAATTCCTTACGGGGTAGACAGAGACTAAAGTAACAATACTTAAAGGCCCCGTTTAGCGTGATTGTGAGCGTATGAGTGGAAATCAAAATAGTTATAAGTTGCAAGCCGCTTCACCTATGACATGATTCCTAAGATTTTCGCCTGTTCCCTCGGTGGCTTTTACCATCTGCGCGGGCAGAGAAGCAACAAGTACATTCTATGTTATTTCTTTGCTCTCAGACCAACATTTAAGAATCTTCTATGGTTGACATTAGTGATCCGTTTATTTTCCTATATTTGAATGTCACAATAGTTTTGTGTTAAATTTGAATGTCTTGATCATTTAATCTCCATAATTGATTAATGATAATCAGTACGTTAAGTTTCTCTAAAATTATTCAATTAAGTATGCAAATGCAAACAAATAGTGTCGATAAAATATAAAAAATTATGATATTCACAGATTTTAATAATAAAAAGAAGACGCTTGAATAAATCTTCAAGCATAATCGCTTAATTTAGATTAAATTAAACAAAAATAATTTTAACCTTATTTATGAAAAGATACAAACCTTAAAAAAAAATTATCTGTGTCTAAATCAAACTCTTCAAAGTGAAAATGAAGTCAAACCAAATGAAGTATTGGCTTAAAGGACTTGCGTCCAGGCCATAATATTAAAAAAAAAAAAATGGCGGGTAAAGACAAGCTAATGTCAAATGAATAGGTAGAAGCTTAAACTCAAAACAAGCGTTTATGAATGGTTTAAGTCTTTTGTTTACCTAGCAATTCTTTTCTGAAAAGAAAAAGTGTTGTCCCTAAAAGAGTTTCTGTTTGTATCTCAAGATAAAAAGGATAAGGTTATAAACAATAAACAAAATGCAATGTAGCGTTTTTTACGCCGGTTTAACTGTACTGAAGGATGGGTAGGGATGGGAAAACGGCCAAGTGCGAGTTGGATTCGCATGCGAAGGGTTCCGTGCCTAAGAAAACGCGTTTTTTGTAAAGAAACCTCGATTTATTTTCAACTTTTTTTATCTTAGTTATTTATCATCACTACATAGCACGCTGCGTTTCTTATTAATATCTTATTTAATAACTAGCTTCTGCCCGCAACTTCGTCTGCGTAGAGTTATACATATAAACCTTCCTCTTGGGTCACTCTATCTATTAAAAAAAACCGCATCAAAATCCGTTGCGTAGTTTTAAAGATATAAGCATACATAGGGACAGATAGACAGACAGCGTAAAGCGACTTTGTTTTATATTATGTAGTCATAGAACACATGGATCCTAATTAGCCCAATGAGATCTTAAAAACACAAAATCATAGAAACACACACACACAAATCACGTCTTTATCCCTTACGGGGTAGACAGAGCCTAAGGTAACAAGACTTAAAGACCACACTTAACATGATCGTGGGCGTATGGATAGAAAGGAGAATCTAAACAGTGATGGGTTGCTAGCCACATCGCCTATAACATGATCCCTAAAATTCTCGCCCATTCCTACCCTGCGCGGGAAGAGAAGCAATACATTCTGTGTTTTTTCTTTGCTCCCAGACCTCCAGACGAGCATGGAATGACAGAAGAATTTAAAGATAAAAATCTACATTTACTTCGAACGTCCCTATCTCTAGTAAATAATATGTTGATGGCTGGGCAAGCCGTGTTTACACATGAGTGATCTCAAAAGGAGCCAGCCTGTAGTGCGTGACACAATCCGCAATTCAAAAGAAACCGACCGCAGTCTGAACCTTTTTGCTTTTATTTATTGTTTTTATATTACTTTACCTTTAAAAGATAAAGATAATTTATTCACAAATGTTTTTACAAAAATGTAACTAAGAACAAAGTTTCCTTATAAACTAGGACATCCTGCTTTTAAATAAATAATCACCAGTGAAAAATATAAACAAATGATTAAATGAAAACTATGATATTATTTTCTTCCATGCTGGTCTGGGAGTAAAGAAGAAACATAGAATTTACCAGTTGCTTCTCTTCCCGCGCAGATGATAAAAGCAGAGGGAATGGGCGAAAATCATAGGAATCACGTTATTAGGCGATGCTAGCAACCCAGCACTATTTTGATTTCCCATTTCACCTATACGCCCTTAATCATGCTAAACGTAGCCTTAAGGTTTTGTTACCTTAGGCTCTGTGTACCCCTTAAGAGATAAAAACGTGATTTGTGTGTGTGTGTGCCAAGTCACATTTTAAACCCGTAGGTTTAGTAAAGCCAGGGTTAGACGGCTCGGCTTTTCCTTGGACCTGATAACTTTTTCCTACCTTTCTTTATACTTCAAAGGTTAGCTGGAAGAAATCCCTTTTAGGGATAAGATCGCCTTTGTGCATTTCTGCGGTCCTTTATTCATCTTTTTTCAATATACATACTTTTGACAGCGAAAGCGTTATAACCTTGTAAGTATTGGCAGCCATTTTTACATGAAAAGTTTTTAGAGGTAAGCAAATATTGCAAAGCTCTCGCCGTCTCGAGTCCCTATTCTCAAGCGTCGCTAATTGGGCCTCTCCCGGACTCGAACCCCACAGCCCTCGAACAGTCAATTATGTCTTCAATGTCTGCTGTCGATTTAGCTGTGAAGTGAAGAGATACTTTTTGTAATTGAGAGAAGCTTAACAAATTTTGTTTATATTAAATAACTAGCTCTTGCCCGCGGCTTCATCCGCGTAGAATAGACTTAGAAACTGATACATACACACATACCGTCACGCCTCTTTCCCACAGGGGTAGGCAGAGACTAGGTACTGTAAAGACTAAGGAGTTATTCTTTATCGAATTCGAATCTTAAATATAAAAATTAAAAAGAAACTAGAATTCGAAACAAGAGAAAACTCAGAGTCTGCTTAGGGCGTCCGTTGGAAGCAGATGTATTGTTTAAATAATCTAAAAAGATAAATAAAATACTGAACTTATATTCAAAGTTTAACTAAATAGTATTGTGAGCCATCTGAGCTACATCATCCCGTCGTAGAGTCTGTGCCTCATCAAGGCAGCTCTACAGTACTTTGCACTAGCTACGATCCTGACATACCTCTTTCGCTTCGTCTACATTCATCAACTAGGAACTTGATGTTGATAGTATATTCTGAAATCATTATTTACGTCGCGTTTCTAGGCAGCTGCGACCTTTGACATGTTGATCGCTATCCCGCGGGAACTATGCAATTTTTCGGGATAATTAGTATCCTGTTACAATTTAAGGTAGCAGCTATCTTCGTTCCAAATTTGAACCAAAGCCGCCCAGTCGTTTCAGCGTTAAGAACAAACATACACACTCGTCCATATTAAAAACTAGCTTCTGCCCGCGACTTCGTCTGCGTAGAATTATACATAAAAACCTTCCTCTTGAATCACTCTATCTATTAAAAAAACCGCATCAAAATCCGTTGTGTAGTTTTGAATATATAAGTATACATAGGGACATAGGGACGGAGAAAGCGACTTTGTTTTATACTATGTAGTGATAGTGATGACAGCTAAAACCTGAACTGAGTCGGAATTGAATCGCATTAAGACGTCATGGTAAGGCTTGGGTGGTCTGGGAGCAAATAAATACCATAGAATGTGGCAATTGCTTCTCTGTCCTCTCGGATGGAAAAAGCTCATAGAGGGAATGACCGAAAATCTTAGGAACCATGTTATAGCCGATGCGGCTAGCAACCCATAACTATTTTGATTCCCCTTTCCACCTGTACGAACACAATCGTGCTAAACGTGGCCAAGATCTTGTCTCTCAACCTCTGTCTACCTCATAAAGGGATATAGACGTGATTTGTGTATTCGTCCATGCTGGTCTGGGAGCAAAAAAAAAAACATAGAATGTACCAGTTGCTTCTCTACCCGCGCAGATGGTAAAAGCCCATCGAGGGAGTGGGCGAAAATCATAGGAATCATGTTCTAGGCGATGAGGCTAGCAACCCATCACTATTTTGATTCCATTTTCCATCTATACGCCCTCAATCAAGCTAAATGTGGCCTGTAGGTACCTGTTACCTTAGGCTGTCTACCCCGTAAGGGATAAAGACGTGATTTGTATATGTGTATGTATGTATGTATGTGTATGTTGTGTATGTATGTATGGCACTTTAACAGACTAAAAAATGCTACATGTGTTCCTAAACTTCCTAATTAAGCATTTATTAAGGATGCTTCTTTACTAATAGTTTCCGTGACTCGTGCGCCGCCTAGCACCAAGCATGACATGCATGACACGCATGACACGCATGCCTTGCACGCATGCGCGACAAACGGTTTACCACCTAAGTAGACGCGTGAAAAATTGTTGTGAAGAATTTTGATTTGTTCTAAAATTGGAAACGGTGCTTTTGAAGTTGTCACGTGCTGTTGGGGAGTATCGAGTGTTTCTTTTAATTGACAATTGTCATCACTTCAAAATGCAAATCACTACATAGTATAAAACAAAGTCGCTTTCTCTGTCCCTATGTCCCTATGACATGCCTAGGGCCTATGTATGCTTATATCTTCGAAACTACAGAACGGATTTTGATGCGGTTTTTTTAATAGATAGAGTGATTCAAGAGGAAGGTTTTTATGTATAACTAGCTTTTCCCCGCGACTTCGTCCGCGCACATAACGTCAGAGTGACGACACACCCCATACATCCACTCATGTCTCCAAGTATAAGGTTTTTATTGCCTATCCCGTGGGAAATTCGGAAAATCCCTTCTTAGAGCACCTACATGATCCTCTAGGAATATTATCTACTAATTATAGTCTTAGTTATTTACTTCGTGTTTTTATCCCGTGAGAAATTTGAAAAATCCCTTTGTAGTTGCACCTTTATACTAATCAAGGAATAATGTGTAGGCATGCTAAATTTAATGTCTGTAGCTTTATTAGTACAACATTTCGGAGTTTTCCAATCCCGTGGGAAAATCGGGATAAAAAGTATCCTATGTCCGTTTCCTGGTTCTAAGCTGCCCCCTACCAATTTTCAGCCAAATCGGTTAGAAGCCGTTCTTGAATTATAAATAGTGTAACTAACACGACTTTCTTTTATATATATATATAGATTCTACGCAGACGAGGTCGCGGGCAGAAGCTAATTAAAATATAAAACAAATACAATTAACAATTACATGCACAGAGGCGGTATTCTTTGTTAAAAATTCTAATTTGAATACAAGATTTTGTTGCTGACTGTACTTGCATTGTCGTCCGTCCTGCGTCTGTACCAAATTCCAAGTCAATCGGACTAACCGTTGAAGATGGTGGTAGCGATCCGGACGGACCTTGCACAAGGCCCTACCACCCGCAAAGACCCGCCGACTTTTTTTTTCTCTGTTTTAAATCCAATTCTCGACCTTGTTTTAATGAAACTGAAAGCAGGGAGGCTTTTTTTCAAACACGGAAATAGTTTTCAAACTCCGATGCCAAAGTTTCAGCGGACCGATTATGAAACCATTAGCGAGCGACGGAATGCGTGCGAAAAAATGTCGCACACGACTTTCGAGTTCGCACATTCCTGGCGGGACTGCGATTAATAAATATTAAGATATAACACGCCGCCTTCGGGTGGCGGCGGCTTTTGACTTTTTTTAAACGTCACATTTTGGAAATGGTCAATGATGTTGAAGCTATGATGCCATAGATGACAATAATATTAAGGGACAATTCAGGTGACCTGTTCAAGAATTTATACTTCTTAATTTTTATTTTATTTTTACGTATTTAGCCGTTAGTAATTTACATACACAAATCACGTCTTTATCCCTTACGCGGTAGACAGAGCCTAAGGTAACAAGACCTAAAGGCCATTTTTATCATGATTGTGGACACACGTGGAAAGGGCAATCAAAATAGTGACGGGTGGCCAGCCGCCTCGCCTATAAAAATGAGGGTGAAATGACATAAAATAATGATAAATATGACATGTAATAACTATAATTATTTCGAATAAATGAGTATGAGTATGAGTATAACATGATACCTAAGATTTTCGCTCACTCGATATTCCCTCTATGGACTTTAACCATCTGCGCGGGAAGAGAAGCAACTGGTACATTCTATGTTTTTTCGTTATCTACTCCCAGACCAGTATAGATTTAATTTAATTAAATTGCTAAAAGACACTGAAAACTAGAATACAGAAAAAAAGGCTTGCTCAGTTGCTATGGGTGGTGTAGTGGTATAGCATGCATCACGGAATCTAGTTTTTTGTGTTATTTCGTTTTTTTTTCATACATAATATAAACCTTTATCCCTTATGGGGTAGAGACAGAGCCTAAGATAAAAATACCTAAAGGCCACGTTTGTCATGATTGTAGACGTATGTAGATGTAGATAGGGGATTCAAAATAGCGATGGGCGATCGTCTATAACATGATTCCTAACATTTTCGCCCATTTCCTCGATGAGCTCTTACCATCTGCGCGGGAAGAGAAACAACTCGTACATTCTATTTCTGTATATGACATTTTGATTTATTTATTTAATTGCATTGTTTATTTGATTAATTTTGTCTTTATATTAAACTAGCTTCTGCCCGCGACTTCGTCTGCGTAGAATTACACATAAAAACCTTCCTCTTGAATCACTCTATCTATTAAAAAAAACCGCATCAAAATCCGTTGTGTAGTTTTGAAGATATAAGCATACATAGGGACATAGGGACTGAGAAAGCGACTTTGTTTTATACTATGTACCTAGTGATTTACCTATGAGCAGTGACGATCCCTAGCGGAGAATTAATTTAATTGTACCTACCTACCTAATTGTTATTATTATTGTTTTTGATTTTGTCATTTTTGTAATATTCAATTCATTTGTATTATTTAGTTTTACTTCATTTACTCTTGAGGATTTCCATCTAAATTCTCCTAACTTGACAATGTACAATTTATGATGTAATTTTTATTGAATGAATAAATTTAATAATCTCTAATCTCATCTGATGCTTTTTTGCTCCCAGACGAGCACGGAAGGAAAGTAAAGAATTTAGTCGCGAGTAAATTACCATCGCTAAGCTTCGAACAATGTGTTAATTATTTGTCTGTATTTTGTTCTGATCTCGTTAGAGCGCGGCGGTGGGTCCCTTCAAAGGGCGTGAATGACAAATTGTACAAAATATTACCACGTGTGCTTGTTAACAGAGTCGTTAACGTCTCCCGTAAATAACTCCGAATTAGGATCTTTTATATTTAGCATTATTAAAAATATTTGGTGAAAAGACCAATTTGTGTTGGCCATTAAATTTTCTCTGGAAACTGACTTTAATATATCAAGATTTATTAAACGAAGTAAAATTTCTATCAAATGAATCAAGAAATGTTATTTCTTGATTTTTATGTTTTACTTTTTCGGTGTTACCGTTAGAAATTAAATTTCTAAATGTCAGTGAAAATTAGAACACATAGAAAAATCCGAAAAGTAAAGCTATGGCCGGGAATCGAACCCGGATCCTCGTCATTCCGTGACGCGTGCTATACCCCTACACCACCCATAGCAGGTACCTACCTACCACCCCGACTTCGTTCGATTCCCGGCCATAGCTTTACTTTTCGGATTTTTCTATGTGTTCTAATTTTCACTGACATTTAGAAATTTGAAGTAAAATTTCATCCATCCATGCATTTATTTTGGATTTCCCTTTCCGCCTGTACGCCCTTAAGCATGCTAAACGTGGCCTTAAGGTTTTGTTACTTTAGGCTTTGTCGACCCCGTAAAGGATAAAGACGTGATATATGTATGTATGTGAATGTATGTATCCATTTAAGGTGAAATAGAAAATTAAAAACTGACAAAAGTTAAAAATAACTTACGCATACACAAATCGCGTCTATATCCCTTACGTGGTAGACAGAGCCTGAGGTAACAAGAACTAAAGGCCACGTTTAGCATGAATGGAGGCGTATAGGTGGAAAGGGGAATCAAAATAGTGATCGGTGGGCCGCATCGCCTATAACGTGATTCCTAAGATTCTCGCCGGATGAGAAGCAACTGGTACATTCGTTTTTCCTCTGCTCCCAGAACAGCATGGAAGAATAACTTAAACCTTAGCTTAAACTAAATTAAGCTAAAAATAAAAAAAACCAGCAGTGGCGTAATTATGTAAAAGACAAAATGAGGCATAAAAGTGAGCATATTAAAATACCGCCCTAACTCAGAGCTTCTAGTGTAAGTTTTCGTATATAAAAACGTCTCATCGTTCACGTAAACGTCTCAATTACTATGGAATAATTGGCAGCGCCACTTGCGGATCGAAACGGCAACAAGCTATTCTCATAGTGTTTTTCATTTTAACGCAAACGCGTTCGAGACATATTTTGTGACCGAAAGCCTAAATTAAGCACAGTTTGTTGTCGTTTCGATCCGCAAGTGGCGCTGCCAATTATTCCATAGTAATTGAGACGTTTACGTGAAAGCGTTCGAGACGTTTTTTATATGCGAAAAATTACACTAGAGCAGTGGTTCCTAACCTGGGGGTAATTACCCCCGCAGGGGTAAAACGGAAATTCTAGGGGGGTAACACGGGATGGCACGAAATAGCATTAAAATAGCAATAAACAAAATAATAGTACGGTTAACTCCGAGATTTATATATTACTTTACTTACTAGTTACCTAAACGTGCAATTTCTTACATAATAAACATATTTTCGTTCGAATTTGTGTGGTTTTAATTATTTTAAATTAGCTAGGGGTAAACTCAATTCCCATACTTGTTCACAGGGGTAGTGACATTGAAAAGGTTAGGAACCACTGCACTAGAGGCTCATTTTTTTTAAATGGAACATGCGTTAGGCAGTAAAGTAAGACGGTCGACGCTAACGCAAAAACTAGATTAAAAGTTTCGATAAAAACAAAAAAAAGACTTGATGTTTAGCGTCTTTTTCATCTTATCATCGTCATTGACAAGTGACATCGTATTCCGATGTCACCACCCATTTAGCAGAGCGTGCGGCGTATTCGTTAAAAAATCTAAAAAAATCCCACCCAGGGTTCAAGTGGGTACAGATAACCTTGTTGCAAAGCCGCTATCGCCCAGTTTTGCTAAGTGTTGGTTTGTATACGACCCGTTTAGGGTTCCTTAGGAGTTAAGGCGAACCTTCCACGCCGGGACCCGAATTTTGAAAGCACATAACTAGCTACTTAACTTCATCCGCGTAGAATTAGCAGTTTATTAATCGCTATTCCGCGGGAACTATGAAATTTTCCGGGATAAAAAGTAGCCTTTAACTAGGCCGGGAATTTTATTGACAGAGTAAAGTTTGCATCAAAATCCGTTCAGCCGTTTTTACGTAATGCGCTCACGAAACAAATAAACGGACAAAATTTCAAAAACTGTTGGAACGTGGTCTGTTATCGATTCTAAAGTATCCCAGCCATTTTTTTTAAATTATCTTCCATGTACGGTCAAGTGCAAAAATAAGTATCGATAAGAACTTCTCAAAAATATGTCCCACGACCTTATCACGCCGGTGTAAGAGAACATGGGACCTATTTTTGAACCTTTCTCTAGATGCATATTATTACACTTGACTGTATAGACTTTAGACCCTCTTCAGTTTTATTATAATGTGTAGATAGATGTATGAAACTACTCAAAAATGGTGAAAAAACGTGCTGAATTTGAAATAAGAGTAGCATAGAAGACAATAACAGCTCTCATTAATCTTGTGAACTAGTCAAAAATATAATTAGAGCTGTAGTTATGAAGACATAAGAAGATTTATAACACTTTCCATTGATATTTCGAATGCTGTTAAAAATTGAGCCTCTTTGAAATCAATAAAACAGAATGTACCAGTTGCTTCTCTTCCCGCGCAGATGGTAAAAGCCCATCGAGGGAATGGGCGAGTCTTAGGGATCATGTTATAGGCGATGCGGCTAGCGACCCATCACTATTTTGATTCCCCTTTCCACCTATACGCCCACAATCATGCTAAACGTGGCCTTTAGGTCTTGTTACCTTAGGCTCTGACGTGGTTTGTGTATGTAATTGTATGTATGATAATAATAGATAATATTAATCAAACTGTCATCACTATCGATCATTATTAATGATAGTTAAACCGATGCCCTGTATCTATTCATATCAAAACAGGTATATAGATAACATTGATGTTCCATGACTAGGTTTTTCCATTTTACGACATGTCTCTATCTATACTGACGAGCAAAAATAATAAAAAATATATTTCATTCAGGACACTGGTCCCTTGATGTTTAGTAACGTTAGTAACAATTGTAACTTACAAGCTATGTAGGTATATAAAATTCAAAATCCCACATAGGTACAATTTGACAATTTCAAAATAAATCACAAAACAAAGTAAATTAAAACAATCACTAGGTTAATAAATTGATAACTTAAATGGGCGAAAAAAATTAGGAATCATGTTACAGGCGGTGCGGCTAGCAATTCATCGCTATATTGATTCCCCTTTCCACCTATACGCCCACAAGCATGCTTAACGTGGCCTTTTGGTCTTGTTACCGTAAGCTCTGTCTACCGTAAGGGATAAAATTAAATTACACATACATACATACATAAATCACGTCATTATCCCTTATGGGTAAGACAGGGCCTAAGGTAAAAAGACCACGTTTAGCATGACTGTGGGCGTATAGGTGGAAAGGGGAATCAAGATAGTGATGGGTCGCTAGCCACATCGCCTATAACATGATTCCTAAGATTTTCGCTCATTCCCTCGATGGACTTTTACCATTAAATTAAATTAAATTAATTCATTCTTATATACTAAAATTGCTATGCGACACTTGGCTCGTGGAGTGTGTTCCAACGTCTCATCAGCGGGTCACTTCCCATGGAATAGAACATTGAATGAAAAGTGACCCTTTATTTTTGCTAGTGAGTATAAATATTGTACACTGAATGTCTTCAAGACTTTACAATACAATACAATACAAATACTCTTTATTGAACACCACAAATCAGTACAAAACAATACAGAAACAAAGAACAAAGTAGACAATAGGCGGTCTTATCGCTTAATAGCGATCTCTTCGACTTTATTGTAATATTAAAGCAATCAGTCAAAATTAAGAACTTAAGGCGGAGTTCAGTGTGATAGGTGTAAGTTTTCAGTTACGAAATACGTCTCGAAAACGTCAGTGTCAAAATGTCAAATACACACACACACACACAGTAGCACAAGCTGAATTAGCGAGTAAGATGGTGGTAGTGATCCAGATGGGTCAATGGGTCCCAAAGGTAATATCAAAATGAGGGAAGCAAGAATAAAGTGTACGGAACCACTAACTACATTTTAGGCGGTTTTCTCGTGGGTGGCTCCGTTTTTTGGCCAACGTTGGCGCCAACAGCCAATGTTTGGCCTTATCCGTTAATTGGTGTTTTGGGCCAAATTCATGGGTGCCTAATAAGGCCATTTTAGACCTTTTTTGGGGCGTTCCTCTTTTGTCTTGCTACTTGATAGCTATAATTTATTTTATTTGACTGACGTAAACTAGCTCAAGTTGTAAATTACATACATACATAAATAGCGTCTTTATCCCGGGGGTAGACAGAGAATAAGATAACAAAACCAAAAAGCCACGATTAGCATGGTTGTGGGCGTCTAGGTGGAAAAGGGAATCAAAATAGCGATTGGTAGCTAGCTGCATCGCCTATAACATGAATCCTGAGATTTTCGAGATTTTCTTAAATTACACAACACATAAAGAGATATTCAAAACAAACATTTCTCTGGGCGTAAAAAAAACGGAGTCTACCAGTTGCTTCTCTTCTCGCGGAGATGGTAAAAGTCCATCGCGGGAATGGACGAAATTCTTAGGAATCATGTTGTAATCGATGCGGCTTAGATGATGCGGCAAATCGTCACTATTTTGATTCCCTTTTCCACCTATACCTACGCCCACAATCATGCTAAACGTGGCTTGGTCTTGTTACATTGGGCTCTGTCTATACCACGTGATTTAGTATGTGCATCATTTTTACGAAATGCAAGGCAAATCATTTGAAGAGGAACTAATATTCTGATAAAGAAATTATGGTACTTGAGTAGATAAAAAAAACATGTTTAGCAAACGTGCAATTAATTACGATTGCCTTAAGTATGTTTTAATATTTGGAGTACTCTAATATTGTGATAAAACCTGGATAAAATGTTTTTAATCTATAATACATCTAATATTAAATTGCAACGTATGTAAGTGGGTCCGGGTGGAATATTGCGACTCAATTTTGAAGCACATATCTTAATCTGATCGAGCTGAAATTTTGCATACTTGTGTAAGTCAGATGACAATACAATAATCTGGTAGTAGAATTCTGGTGGTCCAGCCAGAACCGTCGCAGGAGGGAACTCTTCAACGGTTGGTCCGATTGACTTGAAATTTGGTTCACATATGCAGGACGGTTGACATTGCAAGTACAGTTAACAAAAAGTACAGTCAGCAATAAAGCTTGTATCTAAAATGAAAATTTTGGGTTAGGTTATTGAGCAGTAATAGTTTGAAAAGGTCCAAGTGGAAAACAACAGTTTGTGTCGTTTTTTATGTCAAGGATCAGGATTTTGCGTAAGATAGAAGCCGCAGCACCTTTAGATGTATACATTTATCTTAATATGTATAGATATATCCTTTTGTTTACTGACTTCATCAGCAAATTTATTTAAGGCATTTTAAATTTGTAAATGACACTGAAAAAGCCGCAAAGTAAAGCTGTGGCCGGGAATCGAACAGACAAGACCTAAAGGCCACGTATAGCATAATTGTTGGGCATATAGATATAAGGGGAATCAAAATAGTGATGGGTTGCTAGCCGCATCGCCTAAGACTTTCGCCCATTCCCTCGATGGCCTTTTACCATCAGCGCGGGAAGAGAAGCAACCGGTACACTCTGTTTATTCTCTACTCCCATGAATGGCGTATAGGTGGAAAGGGGAATCAAAATTGTGATGGGTTGCTAGGCGTATAACATGATTCCTAAGATATCGCCCTTTCCCTCGATGGCCTTTTACCATCTGCGCGGGAAGCAACTAGTACATTCTATGTTTATTGTTTAAGGTATATCCGAGATGTAAATACCTGCACAAAAACATCCGAAGCTTATCAGATCGATCAATGAAGCCCTCATCTTTTTACTAATCTTGCGCAGCTTTTGAGGCGCTCGAAGCTTTAAGCTCGCCGAATTCTAAGCACGACTAGCTTCGCATCGCTGCTTCGCTTGGAACTCGGGTGGTCACCACGCTCCATCGACGTTACTAAAATAACAGTAACTATTGTGCTGAATTAGCGGTCTGTTTTGATGCTTGCTTAATCAATCGTTAAGTCGTTGTGTATTTTTTTTGTTAATTTCATGCGTGTTTTGAAGTATTTTCGGCTTTTTGTGAGGTATTGGAATCAATTGCTTTTGTTGGAGTGGAATTAGTATTTTGGGTGGTGTTATTGTCAACTGTTACCTCTGAATGCATTGGTTTTGCTGTTGTGGGCGTGTAGATCGAGGTCCACAGAAGTAGGCACTGTATTTACTTTATTATCAGTCAAGAGAAAAATATATTTTTTATTTTACTAAGGAGAAACATCGTAACGTAATTTATTTTTATTTACAAAACACTTATAAACTTAATGTGTAATTACTTAAATATCAAAATATGAATGGAGACCAGATAATTAATTAAACTAAAACTAAAATAAATCTAAAAACGTACTCCCCCGCGGCATTGAGCCAAAGACGCTGGCAGCATTTCCCCGCTGAATTGCAATACTAATTCGCTGTGCGAGGAAGCTGCCAGCCTCTTGGTCTCCGTGGCAGCCGATTATATAAGGGTACACTAAATAAATACGAAAAACGAAGTAATTATTAAAAACAAGAATATCATTATCTCGAATATCAAAATTCCAAATGAGTATGTATGTATGTATAACTCTTTATTGTACATAAAACACCAGAAAAAGATGAATACAGGACAACACACGTGCACAAAGGCGAACTTATCCCTAAAAGGGATCTCTTCAAGTTAACCTAATGTAATGTAATGTAATGTAATGTAATGTAATGTAGTTATTAGTAATGACGTTTCGGAAAATTAATAATCGGAATTTCGTTTTTCGGGCCAATGACACTTCGGGCTTTTCTTTATTCGGCATTTTAAAAATCGGAATTAGTAAATTCGGAATATTTGGGTGTTCCCATTATATTATCCATGTCCAGTAGAATCTTGGTGATTTCAAAGAATAGCTCTATGGTGTTTCGGAATTCAGTTCTTAAGACGACCCGAATACCTATTTGTAACTTTGGTTTTAGCGTAGATACAATTGTGATAACATATTTTTTATAAGTTTCAACAGTTTGTCCATTTCGGACATACAATATTTAGGTACCTACCTAGTTATTATTATAAATTATTTCTATCTAAATTTTAATAATTCGTATAAAATTATTAATTCAAATTATAAAAGCACTTTATATATTTACGTACGCAGCAAGCACGACGGGCATCTCTGATCAAAAGGTATACTAAACAAAACAATGTTTCTCCGTATAAATAATTGTTTTGCTACTATCGGCCATTTTGTGATCAACGCAAATAACCCTATGCTTCTAATTGTGGCGCTACTGTCTAAGCGTAAGCGGGAAGTTACTACGTGAAAACGTTAGTTCCAATTTTGTCCACCGACTGAGCTAAGTTGGCTGTCGATTGGGGTGTTTGCCAATCTTATTTGTAAATATGATAGATGTGTTAGATGTTTAATTGATGCTTTGGTATTAGCTCTAAAGCTATTGTCAATATAATCCTTTGCACACACATAAAATTCTAAACTTGTACACACGTATATATTTTACTGGTTATTTACAGATGTTACGGTGATATTTGTAATCTATATTTTTTTTCGTGAGCTTTCAAACGACAAGCACCGACAGCTGATGGAGCTAGAAGGTTCTCGTAGCTACCATGTACCGACAAACGCAGCGTGGGAAGACTCCCCTCAAATCGGACTGATGACCTGGTGAAGGTCTTCGAAGGTATTAAGGAAAATTATAGCAGACGGGGACAAAATATTAATTTACAATTTGTTGTTTTGGTTTGTCTTTTCATAAGCCCATCAATGATGCGGCTAACCCGTCACTATTTTGATTCCATTTTCCACCTATACGCCCGCAATCTTGCTATTTCGTTTATTTTTTGATTATTATTTTATTTGATTTGTTCTTGTATTGTATTTCAAATTGTAAATTGGATTCACTTTGACACTGTAAGTTTACAATACAATACAATACAATAACTCTTTATTGAACACCACATAATATAACAACCAAAACAGAAAAAAGGTACTATACAGAATATTACAAGGTAACAATAGGCGGCCTTATCGCTACAGAGCGATCTCTACCAGGCAACCATAATGGACTGGAGAATAGAACAGATCTGAGCAGGTGGTGCAATTTAGAATATATATTAATATACTAAGTACTGAAATACGTAATATATTATACATGAAACACACATTTACAATAAATGGAGATATAAATAGACACATACACACATACCATAAAAAATAAAACCAGCTACAAGATTCATGCACAATATAATAATTTTAATATAATTAAAATAATAATGTATTTTTAAGTTTAATATAATTTTTAATGTAATATTTCCCTTTTGACAGATAGGTATTAATTTTATGTGTATTTAATTAATGTGTGAGTGTTTTGGTTCTGCACTGTAAAACTTGCATGTGTTTTTATAAATAAATAAATAAACGTAGCCTGTAGGTATGTTACCTTAGGCTCTGTCTACCCCGTAAGGGATAAAGACGTGATTTGTGTATTGTATGTATGTACTTTTAATTTCGTCAACTTCCAGTCCAAGTTTTTGTAAATAGTTATGTATCTAGAAAGAAAATAGAAAGGATTAAGTACCAATTTTACGAAATTGAATGAATACTACTATGTATATATCTACATATTCTTTCATCTCGATAACTACTGACATATATAATCCTTGAGCTTTCATAATGCTATTCGAGTTTGTCTTACTGTCCTACTTGCTGTGGTTTGATACTTGAATCTGAAATGGTATTCTAAAAGCTCATGGACTGTACTTTCCATGATCACAAACACTCGTGTCCCGAACTCTAAAAAAAATGCAAAACAGATAAATTGTAACACGGCGGTTTTACATCAAACACCCTCCGGATTTTACATCGATTTTAAAAGGACATTTCCAAACAAAAACGCAGATGTCCATCGATAATGGTGGTAACGCCGCCGTTTACCACAATAACCGACAAACAAACAACATGATAAATGATAATATTTTATTGCAAACACCCTGCTACGTCTTCATTTAAACGTCTCATTTCCAAAACGACGCAACTTCCGCCCCAAACCTAACCACATACAACATTTTCACACCAAACCTTACAACCACCAACCAATAATCCAACTCAAACTTCATTCCCCAACAAATTAAGTCGTAAATCCTTTGTGGTTCGCTTACGTTAGGGTGCACAAATCTCATTGACACAGCGCAATCGTTCGTAGCAAATTGTCGATGTTGCTTCAATCATTAGGGTAGTTTTTGTCGCGTAAACCCGCTGCGTGCGCGCACGTCTGTGCCATTCACGGGCGCTGGAGTGTGCAAGAATTGTGAAACGTATTTATTCACACATCCTTATGTTGTAAATTTGTACTTGATTTAAAGCTACGGAGTTATTACTAGGTATTGTAGAGCTGCCCTGAAGAGGCACTTCAGTTAGTACGGGAATCGGGTTATAAGGTATCTAACCAAACTGTTGTTGCAGAAGGCCAAGTTACTCAAGTTAAAACACAAACTTATTAATTCTTGATTTTATTTCAACTTTAAATTATCATTACAAAATATTTAGAAATCCGCCTATGCGGCTTTCGGTTCGAGCTGATCTGAGCGCCGTCCCAAGTCCCAAAAACAAAAACCTTTCAAAATATCGAACGGGTGTTCGATATTCGGAACTTGAACTATTTCAGAGCAGCCAGCACCCAAAACCTGCCAGCATAAACTAGCCGAACCTATTCCTACAGTATCTAACGGTACAATATGTACATACATAAATCACATCTTTATCCCTTACGGGGTAGACAGAGCCTAAGGTAACAAAAGCTAAATTTCACGTTTAGCATGATTGTGGGTGTATAGGTGGAAAAGGAAATGAACATAGTTGCTAGCTGCATCGCCTACACATGTTTCTCTAGATTTTCGCCCGTTTCTTCGATGGCCTTTCACCATCTGCGTAGAAAGAGAAGCAAATGATACATTATTTGTTTTTTCATTGCTCCCAGACCAGCATGGAAGGATCTAACTGTACCACATTCAAAATGCCGCGAACGGCTCTTTGATGTGTCAATTTTGATATTATCAGCTCTCCTGGAATAGATCGTCGACGTATATATACAAAATTTTATTGAATCAGGCGTTACTTTGCTGAGACCCGTTTCAATAAACAAAAAACATTTAACTTGCTACTCCGCTACTCACGTACAAGATAGCCAGACCTTGTAAAATATAGTTTGTAGTAGGTATAAATGTAGTAAATGTGATTATCCAGGGAGGAAACTGGGGAATACGTTTGCAAGTAGAAACGGCTTGTTGGCCACCAGATTTCATAAGCCAATTCAAATTTAACGTCTTGAGTTCTTTACCATTGACCACCATGTTTAAGGTCCAAAGCGAATCATCGTATTCTCTTGTTCAACTCATGATGGTTTTATTGCAGCGTTTTAAAGAATCACTGGGCTCACTGATAGTTATATGGCCGTTGTAAAACAATAAATACGTTCACAACTGAGGTTGGACCCCATACCAAGCGGTTGGTCACGGCGGCAACCGCAAAAAGAACAAAAAGGCATTCGCTCTTACAATTTTACTAACACTTACTCTCTTTTAGATTTAAGCTAGTTGTTAACCGATCATGAAAAGTTATAGGCCATTGTAAGTTCCAAGTCAGCGGTTTCGATGTCTTTTCTCTTTTAAATGTAATGAACAGTCTTTAGTAGTACGGCACAGACAAAGGCTGTTTCTTTGAATGTTAGAAAGAACCACAGGGTGTGCGGTCAACGGTTTGTAAAAAGATACCTAATTATTAGCGTAACGTTGATGCTTAAGCTGGCTTGGTTGAAGAAAAAATGGGTGAATGTGTTGAGTAGGAAATGTGTTCTGTATAAACAAAGGCGTGATTGATGATTGCTTTTCTTCCCGCGCACATGGTAATAGCCCAGCCCGCGTAGGCGATGCGGTTAGCATCCTATCACTATTTTCATTTCCCTTTCGACTGATACACCCACAATCAAGCTAAACGTGGAATTTAGCTTGTTACCTTAAGCTCTGTCTACCCCGTAAGGGGTAAAGATGTGATTTATATATGTACATATTGTACCGTTAGATACCTGAGCGAAAATCTTAGAAATCATGTTATAGGCGATGCGGCTAGCAACTTACGAGTATCACTATTTTGGTTCCCTTTTCCACCTATGCCTAACTCTTTAATCACTGCTAACTACAAAAACTATTCACTTAGCTTCTGCCCTCGACTTCTTCTATGTAGAATTAGCAATTTGTTTAGTTACCTTGCGACTCTAGGCAGATACGCCCTTTGAAATATTTATCGCTATCTCGCGGGAACCATGCATTCCGGGATAGAAAGTAGTCTATGTTTTAATCTAGGGTACCAGCTATCTTCGTTCCAAATTTGATCTAAATCATTCCAGTCGTTTCAACGTAAAGAAGGTACATACACACTCACTTACATCCATACAAAATTTCGCATTTTTATTATTAGTAGGATGGTGGTCGTAAACCGCAATTTAAATCATAACTAATAATTATAAATGCAAATGTGCCTTTGTTTGGTACGCTTGTACGCGTTAACTACTCAACCAATCGTACCAAAATTAGGTATGGAAATAGTTTGAAACCCTGAGAAGGACATGGGATAATTTTCACTCCAGAAAATTGTATAGTTTTGAATTCTTCGCAGACGAAGTCGCGGGCAAGAGCTAGTTACATAAGTAACTAAGTCTGAATATTTTATCAAAAGTTGGTTTACGCTTTTCTCAGTTTGCGCCTACTAAGAAGTTAAGATTCTGTTGGCTTGATTTCATTCGTTGGGTTTTATCTGTCACTTTAACATTTCATTTTGCCACAAACACAGTCAAATTTTGCTAGCAGGTGTGACTTTCCACAACGGGGTATACCTTGACTTTCATCACTTCATGATCGTAAAGTGATTTACAATCATGCTACCTTCAAGTGATCACGTTCAAACCCTCATATTTGTACTCCTATCTTGACGCCCTCGAAATGATGACCTCATTGAAGTAATTTTATTGCATAATGTTATAAAATATTTGTGAGTACGAATGTTTCTTTATCTACTGGGTAGAAAAGGCCTATCTCAGGCATATCTAGGGGAAAACAACTCGTCAATCAAATACAGATTATAACCTGATACATTTTTTTTCTACTTTTGAACTCGTTGTATACCACAGTTGAGCAAGGATTTCCATAGCTCCCGAAGCCACAGCGTCTAGTCGCATTTACTATCTCTTTCTAAACCCATCTTCAACCATATGAATGAATGAATTGGTCAACGCCACAAGATATATGACCTACGGTCTACTGCAATGCAACGAGGCAAGGAGTGACCAATTAATCTAAAAGTCAACTCCGTCATCAGTCTGTTCCTACCTGGTCAATGAAATTTAAAAGGACATTGATGTTTTTAAGGAATTTTATCTCAGTTCGTAAAAAAATAACTCTAGCAAATAACTCTCATACAAGACAGTATGAAATCCTTCACCTTTACGGAAGGTGTAAAACCCATTCGAAACATGGAATTTGCAGGGAAACAGAAGATTTCTGGCGACTCTTCATCTCTCTCTACTGCTAACAGTAAAATAAGCAAAACGTCTTTACTGGATATTTGCAAATCTGTTTACACACACTAGCCTCGTCTCATCTTCGCGGAACCACGAGTTGAGCAGGCGCGGCTGCAGAAGCGGCCGAATCAGGCAAGATAAATAAATACAGGGGTCTCAGCACCGAATATAACTTTGTCCCTTTCGGTGTTGAGACCCTTGGTCCGTGGGGTCCTAGTGCTATTAGCCTCTTCAAAGATATTTCGAAGAGGCTAATAGACGCTACGGGTGACCGCAGAGCTGGCCAGCTTCCTTGGACAGCGTATTAGTATCGCTGTCCAAAGGGGTAATGCTGCCAGCGTCTGTGGAACTATGCCACGGGGGCCCCTCCTTTTTTAATTATTTTATTTTAAGATTAGTTTTAGTTTTTCCATTTTGTATCCTATTAAATAAACACAATCTGTTTAAACATTGATCCAATAAACCCGCACCGAACCAAACATTCCTTTTATCAAGACACTAACATCGTTATAATCTTTATATTTAATCATTATGCAACTGGTACGTCAACTATTTTAACACCAAGATATCAGATATAATTGATGTAGCGCCAATTTACGACACAATCCAAAAGTTTTGTGTTTCAAAACATTTCCCGAAAATTCTAGAAGCAGAATCACTACGTAAAGCAAAGTCCTCCGCCGCGTCTAACTCAAGAACTACAAAATAGATTGTTCAGGATGGAACAAAACAATCCAGGTTCTTCTCGATGGTATTTTACTATCTAATTTAAATTGGTAGCTCGGATAGGTGCGCGCGCGATTCGTATCACGCAGTGGGGCGAAACTTCCATACTAAAGCTAAATGTATGGAGTTTATTATAAAACGTATACCAATAATAAGAAACAACGTCAAACAAGATCAAACGTCAAATGGTTGACATTGACATTGACAAGACATGAACATGACAACATTTGACCGGCATTAACGGAGAAGAAGTTCTAAGCTTAGGTTCTACGTATATAATTTGTAAGCGATACTATTCCGGCACTACTACTGCAATGGGCACAAATTGTAGGAAATGTGTTATATTATGTAACAAGAAAGAGTTCAAAACCAATGGTAAGCTCTTTTTCACAACATTTCCATTGCAAGAAAATCGGTGAGTACCTACATGTTTTAACAAAAAGTGCTATCTGATCTACATGCCTAACTAGAAGACTACCATCTCCGTTATCTAGCGTATATCTCTGATTCTCATCGTAGGTTAAGTTGTTTTAAATACATATTTTCTTCTAGTTGTTGCCTTTTATTTCATTACACTATCACTAACACGTAAATAGAGAAAAGAAACTTATATGTTGAACGGTATAAGCGGCTTTACGGAAAAGTATCGATATAAATATTTTTTATGACATCACTATTATCGATAACTTCGGTAACCCTACTGAATACTTTGCAGCACTAGGGTCATGTCAAGTAGCATTGTGACCAACATAACGGAATGCAAGACTGATGTCTGAATGTTGGTAAGGTCGTTTATAATAAGGTCAATACATTTGCTTTTTCTTTTTTTTTTCTATGAAGTGCCGTCTCTTAAAACGTAGTGATTATATCCTCTTTGGTATCACGATACATTAGGTTCTAGTAGTGTCGCCCCGCGCCGCTCGTCCCGGCTCGCCTTCCCCTCTGTCGCCTATTGCCGTCGTGAACACAGATTTTATGCGGTTTTCACACATAGATAGAGTAATTCACGAGGAAGGTTTAGGTATGTAACTTGTAAAGGTTCTGTGTAAATTGGTCGAAATATAAAGATTGTTGGAAATGACAGGCAAAGTCAAGTTGCCCGAGATACAATTTCAACCACGGGCAACACTACGGAGGTCCACCTAACTAAAATTAACCTTGGTACTCCGCTCAACTTCTAGTGGGAAGGCCAATTTTTTAAAAACGAAATAGCAAAGGTAATACGATAATAGTTCTAATTTTTCCACTTCCATGAGACTATGATCGGGTAACCCATTTGGTTTCCTTTAGTTGAACGTAAATAAATGTTACAATATTCTAAATGTTATTTATTTCCGAATTGCTGTAAGCACGCAAACATGCGACTCTAACAAGGGAACAAATAATAACATTCCCAAAAACAAATACAAAATAAAATGCTTATCTACTGTTTTGTCCAAAGCACACCGAAGACAATACAAAATCCCTTGAAACATGATGACAAATCACGTCCCCAAACCATTGTTATTCAGCTGTTTTGTTTTGTACACCATTATCTAATCGGTAGTAAATCAGCATATAACAGTCCCGTAGGATTTGAGTAAATGTCCATTACTTTTAAAGAGTGAGCTTCTGGATATGTGTAAAGAAACTGCACCCTGTGGTGACATCCCGTGGCACTGAGATAAAGAACTGTTTAGAAAATGTTACACTCCAAAATGAAGTAATAATATGACACTGTTGGACCCGTACCGCTACCCATTGGGTTCAGGAAGAATGGTCATCAAAGGCCGAGTAGAGGCAAAATGTGGAACGATTTGGGATGGATTATACATGGGTTTTTTAGCATTAGAGAGGTAAACAATCTTGCCATGACTTTTTATTGAAAATCAGCTTTAATAAATAGATTAGATTAGATTATTTATTCATTCAATAAAAATTACATCATAAATTGTACATTGTCAAGTTAGGAGAATTCAGACTGAAATCGTCAAGAGCAAACAAAATTACTTAATATCAAACAATATAAATCAATTGAATACAATTACAAAAATGACAAATTCGAAACAATAATATTATTAAATAAAACAATTACGTACAATCCAACCTATACTTCGCTAGGGATCGTCACTGCTTACGATTACAAATAATAAAATATTAAAATAAAATTACTATAAAAAAAAAATTAAAACAATATGGTAGGTACAAAGTACAAATGGATGCAGTGAATGCAGTGTCAGGAAAAAAAACATTTCACTATACTCTTTTACAGAGTACAATGATTTGTCCAATAATAAATAGCATAAATAAATAACAGCAAGCTACTATTCAAAATCCCTGGAGTATTTTTTTAGTTACAAATCATTTAAGTTAAAGTACTTACATAAAAAGTAAAAAATCCTTTAGTTTATTTTTAAATTTATTTCCATCTAAAGATTTTATATAATCGGGCAAATGTTTATAAATCTTTATACCGTTTACATAGGTGCTCTTTTTAAGTATATAGCTAGAAGATTGGACTATACCTACACATTATCATATTTATATTGCGATCGTAAGTTTTTCTTTAAGTCGCTTTTAATACGTATGCACCTATTGGACACTCCTATTTACCATCAAATCAATTGTGCTCGTGATTCTGAGCACAAACTGTCATCGAAGTTATACAATTCGAGAAAAAGGATGGGCGCATTTCTTTTCTGAAAAATGCCCTGCCATCTGCGCGGGAAGAGAAGCAACTGGTGCATTCTTTGTTTTTCCTTTGCTCTCAGACAAACATGGAATATTATACACAATGTGCTCTCAATGTTTTGTACCAAGAACCTGGAACTTCGCCCTTTGATTGCTTCTCGGCTTGTCTACGTGACTCAACATCACAGCAATATAGTTATCAATTGCAAATTCGCGACCTTGCGATAAAAAATTATGGTTTTCATAGTGAGTCGGATATTTTTTTATTTTCTAATCAGTCACATTACACGTCCTTATTTAATCATTATTGTATGATTCAATACTGATGTTGTTTTGGGTGTAATCTTAAAAGTAATTCCAGGTACACCTCAATGAAATTTATGATGACACGCGGATTTGGTTATTGAGGAAAAGGAGGTCATTGTGATCGTCGTAGTGACATAATAAATAAATTAACCATTACAGTAACCAAGAACAGTTCCCTTCCATAAAGATAGCATATCGGTCTTCACTGTCTGTAGTATTCTGTCCTTCCCAGGGTCTCAAACTATTTGAAACTATCTCCACACAATTTTAACACGATCGGTTCAATAGATCACGCGTGAAAGCATAACGAATAAACTCATTTTCGCATTCACATTATTAGTTAGAATATAAAAGTATTCTTCCACGCTGGTCTGGGAGTAAAGAAAAAACATAGAATTTACCAGTTGCTTCTCATCCCGCGCAGATGGTAAAAGCCCATCGAGGGAATGGGCGACAATCTTAGGAATTATGTCATAGGCGATGCGGCTAGCAACCCATCACTATTTTGATTCCTCTTTCCATCCATACGCCCATAATCATGCTAAACGTGGCCTTTAGGCCTTGTTACCTTAGGCTCTGTCTACCCTGTAAGGGATAAAGACGTGATTTATGTATGTATAAAATCTATTTATAAATCATCATCATCATCAGTTTGACGACATCCACTGTTGAACAAACGCCCTTAGCACACCATAATGAACGACAACTCGACTGCTTCCACCGGTTTCCTGCAACTTTCACGATTTTGTCCACCTAGTGGGAGGCCTGCCAACGTCTTCCGGTTCGTGGTCGCCACTCGAGAATTTTTCTCCGATAGTCTTTTCTACGAGCGATGTGGCCTGCCCATTGCCACTTCAACAATTTATAAATCTAATATAAAATATCCAAGCTCTTAAGTCTCCAGCAGCGAAATAATCGCCTTACGTCCGAGATTTATTTAAAACGAATCATCAAAGTCAACATCGTTGTACAAACCGACGGATCACTTACCAACACTCTAATTCTATTGTCGTCCACACGCATCTACTAAACACCTACGCGACAACAACAAAAATGCCGTAAAGACAACAAAACATACCATCAAAATATATTCTTAAATTCATGCTACTATGGATCATGTTCAGTTGGTAGGATTTCATGTCGGTATTCTTTCAACTAAAAGGATAAAATAGAGATGTAAAAGCCACACGGGGTAGCAAAGCGGCCGACGCAAAAAACGCACAAAAGCGTAAAGGCATGTACACAAAGCGACATCGGGAAATAAATTATTTCATCTGTTCAGTCCTTTCACTATAATATTAGCAAATGTTTCCATTTGGGACCGGCCACGCCCCGGTTGGGTTCTAACAAGAAAAAATACAACCGACAAAGTTGAATCTTATCACCCCGATTTGAGGGTTAGTTTCTGTCGTCGGGTTACTGGACAGTGGTGTCGGCGGCTCACAAAGTCGGCACAAAAGTCACCATTTCTTTTATACGTTTTTTTTTCGTCCTACATATATTTTGACTGTGATGTTTTTATTATTTTTGTCCGTGATCCCGACTAACTATCGGATTTTTTTGCAAAGCCGTTGTCGGCGACAACGCGTTCGTGGAAAAGCCGACAAAGCGGTAATTATCTATTAGTATTAGTGGACAATGTTGACTTTCGAGTGCGGCTTCCGTCTGTCCGTCCGTCCGTTTTGTAATCAGTGATTAATTGCTACTGGACACTTTGGACAATGATTTGCGTTTGCGATTGTTTTGTCCTCGCCCCATGTTACAATACGTAGGTCTTTTATGTTAAGCTTGAGTTACATAAATTACGTTCGTCACAGTTTCATTTCGCTCTATACGTACTGAGCCTCTAGTGTAAGTTTTCGCATATAAAAACGTCTCGGACGCGTTCACGTAAACGTCTCAATTACTATGGAAAAATTGGCAGCGCCACTTGCGGAGCGAAACGGCAACAAACTGTTCTCTTAGTATTTGACATTTTAACGCGAACGCGTTCAAGTTGTATTTTGTGACCGAAAACCAATACAATAACGAGATAAAAAAATCCGAATACTTGCCGAACCCATTTTTACAGACATACTTATTAATTAAGCCTTTATCCTGAAAAATCAAAAAATATTTTTGCAAATTGACCGCCAAGGCTCTTTTATATGTCTTTTTTTAAACTACCAGCGCATCCGGAAAGACCATCATTGCCAAGAAGAATGCACCGCAAGAAACTTGGCAGAAAGTCATTTTTTCAAAATAAAATACATTAAGCTACTACAATACTGAAGTTCTACTTAAATTAAATACATTTATGAAACGGATGTATAAGGTTCCCCAGTCTTAAATTATATTAGTCTATAGTAGAGATGTATAAAGTCTCTACTAGTCCTTGTTCGACTATACGTGACTTATGTTATTTATACAAGGTACGAGTATTTCAATCACGTGCCGAAGCAATCCGCTTAATATTGTTTTTGATAACGACCTAGATTATTATGTATTATCAAGAAACTGCGCACTAACGCATCTCTGTTACTTAAAAATAAGAAAAATAACATGTCCTCACCACGGGGCTCACTGCGGTGAATATAATTAAATCATTAACTATTAGGTTTATTATTGATACTTTAATTTGAACCAATAATATGATCTGCTTTTTGACATACTTAAGTGACAAAATTGTGCAGACAGTTTTTTACGTACAATTAAAATTTACAACATGGTGCTTACACTTCTGCCAGTATTTTTACAAATGGCTCCATGTATTGGTGTTTCTGGCCAGTATTGAGAACGAACTATTCACGCAACCGTTTGTTTAGTTGTAACTAAAGGAACAAAACGCATGCGGCCAACAGTTGCAAACATTTCTTTGCGCGCCTCACTCAGCATCTGTCAAACGACAATGGCGTTCCTAAGCACGCAGCGCACTCTCAAAACAAATGCGCATCGAGCAGCTTTCCTCGAAAACGCACAACAAAAGTCCGGAAACCAGCCAGCAACTGTCATTAAGAACGCAAAGTTACAAATTTCAAACTGTAATGGCAGCACTGGCCATTGATAAAATAAATTTTGCTTAGAATATCTTTAGTTCCGAATTTGTCCGTTAGTAACGTTATTGTGGTTGTGTTTTAAGGTAGTCAGACTCCAACTGGGTTGCATAATATTTCGGTCATAGCGGGGGGCGCATAAATCAAGAAAAGGTGTAATTGAGAACGAAGTTTTAGGAAATGTTGTGTTTTGTTTTGATGTCGTTATTTTGAAGGTTTAATTTGTTGCAGATAATAAGTGGGGGTCTGTCGGATGATTAAAAATTAAATGATTTATAGTAAAATTTTGGATAGATATAGGTATAGAGCTGAGTCACATACATTCAGAATAAAACTTAATCCTTAATTATGAAAACAGTTTGGTATCATAAATCATTTCTTATCATATACCCACGCGTTTTAGTACAAAAGCAGAACAAGATTTCAATTTTAAACAAACAGTTGTTCCCATTTATAATTCAAATTCGTTCCACAAATATAAAAATGCTAATGAACACTTACATGCAGTGTTCCGAACAAAACCTGACATTTCTTCGCCCCCGCGGCTCACAAACAAAAATCATTAATCTTCCACGTTTTCACAGCAATCAGCCATTGAGAACAAATAAAAGAACATTATTTTCACAGTAATCATGGCCAGAACAATAGAAACAGTAGGCTCAGTTGTCGGCCATAAACGTTAAAAAAAGCGTAAGTCGGAACAAAATCACTCGATTTCATAAAAAAAACAAGTAAACAGAACCCTAAAATCACTCAATAAGTTACCTAATTACAACGGAAAAAGAACTTTGCTGTTTGTTTCATTATCGCACTCGTCCTATGCGCCTTAGATTAGCAAGTCAAAACGGTAGGCACAATGGATCGCCGCGCGGGCTTCTGGACAAAATTAAAAAAAATAAAGAAACAATATGGCGGCGTGAAATCGCGAAATTTAAAGACACCCAAGTAGTGATTATTTAGTAGCGTAACTAAATCGGGAACGTTTTAGTTTGTTACGGGACGAATGCGAAAAGAACTAAGTGTGTGTTCTTTGGGACGCGTAATGTGGCGTCCAGTTGTAAATTATTATTTCTTTGTAAACTCGTTTAGAAATTAAAAAGAATGCCTTGTTAATAAAATGTGCGCAGTTAACGATTGAGAATGTGGATAGAAGTATCTATTAATTAGATATTAGGTTTGTGTTTGAGCTCAACCATAACTAATGGCGATAACTTCAGCGTTTATAATCGTTTATTTTTGTAAAGGATAAGATTTTTTTCACATACTAACGCAGCCTGAAGACTGTGTGTGTATGACTATGCTATTTAGTATTGCTTGAATGTGAACATAATAATTGAGGTAGAATTTAGATTACAGGCTTTATCTGATAAACATATATTATTATAAGACTATCAGAATTGGTTATAAATAGTGAATATAGCAGATCTTATTTACGAGCTATGGTCATAGTCATAGCTAATTCAGGCTAATTTTCTGTAGGTAAATCCTACTAATCCTACTAATCCTAATAGGTAATATTATAAATGTGAAAGTTTGTGAGTATGGATGTTTGGATGTTTGTTACTCTTTCACGCCAGAACGGCTGAACAGATCTGGATGAAATTTGGAACATAGATAGATTACAACAATACAATACAAATACTCTTTATTGAACACCACAAATCAGTACAAAACAATACAGAATCAAAGAACAAAGTAGACAATAGGCGGTGTAGACGACGCGTATACACACACACATACACATTGTTGTTTAGTTCTTATCGCTTAATAGCGATCTCTACCAGAAAACCAATAGATAATTATAATAGATTATAGTCTGGAATAACACATAGGCTACTTTTTATCCCGGAAAATTGCGTAATTCCTGCGGGATAGCGATAAACGAATTCTATGCAGACGAACTGCGGGCAACAGCTAGTATTTAAATAAATTTATGTTGAAACAACACAATTCAAAGGAATGACTTAGATAAGTAAAATTCGTCTGAATAAGTCTCTATAACTTTTGTAGCACAGTCATTGCGATAGAAAACCAGTATTTTCAGTACACTAGCGTCATCTATCGTCTAACTTAACGAGTCCGAAACAGCACAAAAAAAGTGTCGTGCGACAAAAAATATCGACAGCATTAAATCAAGCCCATTCGCAACGGAACATAAAGACGGCAATGAGCCGCCGCTTCTGTGCGCCTGCGCAGGGGCGCGCTAGTGCTATCGCCAAGTTCTGAACAAGAGTTCAATATTTATTTTAGTTAAATAACAAATGGTGGTAAAAATAAAGTAGACGGTATTTTTTTCAATATTTTCTCATAAAGGTGTTGTTTTACAATGGACAGGTAGCAATACAAATATAGAGCAAATTGCTAGACTGCTAAAGAATAATTATAACAATAAAATTATTAAATCTAGGTATATAACACCTAAACTTTACTATTCGGAATAGGAAGCTGAATTTTTGCACAGGGCTTTCTTTTATCCCGCAGACCCTGACTAAGAACGGTTTTTAGCTAATTTTCATGGGATGAGGATTTCTGCAACAAAAACAAAGCCGCGGGAGTAAGCTAATTAAAAACAAGGCTTGACCTGACATAACAACACTAAAGTCTTTTAGGTTACTAGTTTCGATCACGACTATAACAAAACTAAGTTAACTAATACAATTACTTACAGACAAATGACTAGTAGACACTTTATACATCTCTACTATAGACTAATATAACTTAAGGCTCGGGGACCTTATACATCCCTTTTATAAATGTATTTAATTTAAATAGAATTTAAGTATTGTAGTAGATTAATGTATTTTATTTTGAAAAAAATACTTTCTGCCAAATTTTGCGGTGCATTCTCCTTGGCAATGATGGTCTTTCCAAATGCGCTGGTAGTTTCAAAAATACATGTAAAAGAGCCTTTGGCGGCCAATTTGCTAATTTACATTTTGAATATAATTACTTCTATTGTATAACCTACCGCGGTTATTGTTATTGAAAACGCTGTCATTTTCTAACTCAAGTACCTACTATATTTATGCGACGTTATTCCTTTCCATGCTGATCTGGGAGCAAAAAAAACATAGAATGTACCAATTGCTTCTCTTACGCAAATGGTAAAAACCCATCGAGGGAATACGCGAAAATCTTAGCAATCATGTTATAGGCGTTACGGCTAGCAGCCCATTGCTATTTTGATTCTCTTTTCCACTTGTACGCCCAAAAATTATGCTCTGTCTAGCCCATAAGGGATACAGACGTGATTTACATGTATGTAGGTATGTATGTTATTTCAGACACTTTTTCTTGAACTTGGCCATATTTTCCACGATGCATCGCGTTAGGACATAATGTTTCTTTCGTCGTCACACAGATGTCTCCATCAATTTGCGATTGTCAGCGGACAGCTGATGGTCATTGTCTTATTAAGAATTAATGCCGTTCCAGTTCTTGTGAAGACAAATAGAAGATCAAACAGTTTTTGTTTTTGCGTTTCTCTTGTGTAACGTCATATTTGTGGGTTATTGTTTTTAGGCAGACTTTTGTCGTGTAGATACGAAGTTAAGTAGCTCAGATTTACTTATGAAATTTATGAACAACACTTACAACTGTGAACAAGCGCTTGCCTCCCGTTTTCCTTCCATCATTACAGCTACAACATACATACATATATAACGTCTTTATCCACTAGGGTAGTCAGGGCCTAAGGTAACAAAACCTTAAGGCCACGTTTAACATGATTAAGGGTGTATTGTATAGCTGGAAAGGGAAATCGAAATAGTGATGGGTTGCCGCATCGCCTATTCCCTCGATGGGCTTTTACCTTCTGCGCGGGAAGAGAAGCAACTGGTGAATTCTATGTTTTTTCTTTACTCCCAGACCAGCATGGAAGAAGCTATAACGAATAGCTACAACGAAGGGACAAATTAGCCACGGCATCAGTAGAGCTTTTCATTCAATAATAAAATTAATCCTGACCATGACTGTATGTCAACAATATTTTCCGAGAGGATAGTGATAAAAAAAAGCGGGAACAACGCTAATGTTGACTGTAAAATGAAAACTCAAAACTTTCTCCTTCTTATTTGTGGCATATCAAGTCGTTAAAGCGACGACAACTTCGCCAATGTCAAAGTAATAAAAATAAAATTAAAAAATCTTCTTTTCGGGCTCTTAGCCAACGGTCAATGATATCCCTCAGAAACTGCCAGGAAATCATTAGCCGATGCCCATGGTGCACCGGATCAAGCACTGCTCTCCCCCGGACGGATCCAAAAACGAACCGCAGCTCTTGACCACACGTGGAGGTAACCTGACTCGCACCCCTTCTTTTATTCCAATCGACGCGGTGTGCATTTGACATTTACTTCCAAATTTGAAAATAAAGCCATCTCAATCAATTCCAACCGCGATTACAGCTCGATTCGGCCCAAAACAATTAACTATACTGTCGCTTGTTTGTGTGTATCGCCTTCCATTAAATTTAAAGCGAGTTTCACACCATCCCAATATACCCAATCAGCCTCGGCCGTATATCAGAGGCTGTAATGAGCGCCGCGTGTGACCGAGCCCTTATTTATCGACGCGATTTGTGACCATGTGACATGAAAACTTGTGAAACCAACATCATTTTGCATTCGAAATTTCGCGAACACGCCTCTATTAATACTGAGACAAGAATGTTATTTTTAATTTTGAACGTTTTCATTTACGTGGTGGATTGTTATAACACTTATAACCTATTCGTTTGCGTATTCATTTTATTGTAATGACTGTTTCACACGTGTAATAAGTTGCGAATAAATAAAAAGTATTAATATTGTAGATACGCCAGTTTGAGACAAAACTAAAAAAGCAAACCATCTCCGGGTAATTTCATTCCGACCGTGCCAATTTATTATGTATTAACTTTGCCTGCATCCCGCGGGAACTTACACTTTTCCGAGATAAAAAGTAGACTATGTTAATCGTGGATAAGGTAGCTTCTTTAATTATTTTTTTGAATTGATTTCGTAATGCCGACGATTATCTAAAGAAAGAAAGAAAGACGACATGTATTCTCTTTTGAAAGACACACAAATAGAGTATACACACAAATTGAACAAAAATGAAACATAAAACACAGACATGAAAATAGATCATCAATGTAATTATAATTAACTAGCTTCTGCCCACGACTTCGTCTGCGTATTATACATATAAACCTTCCTCTCGAATCACTCTATATATTAAAAAAAATCGCATCAAAATCCGTTGCGTAGTTTTAAAGATTTAAGCATACATAGGGATATAGGGACAGAGAAAGCGACTTTGTTTTATACTATGTAGTGATAAGCGTGTCTTCGCAAAAGTGAAACTGTCGTTGGTTTCTACATACTTATTATTATATTACATATTTATTATATTAGTTTTTAGGAAGTTAGGATTAGATGCGAGACTCAGATTCACTACATAGTATAAAACAAAGTCGCTTTACGGTGTCTGTCCCTATGTATGATTATATCTTCAAAACTGCGCAACGGATTTTGATGCGGTTTTTTTTAATAGATAGTGATTCAAGAGGGAAGGTTTTTATGTATAATTCTACGCAGACGAAGTCGCGGGCAAAAGCTAGTTTCTTATAAAAGGGAAATATATGAAGGTAGAGAAAGAATAAACTTGAAACTCGAAAGAATATTAATAGTTTTTTTTTCTTAATAAAATTGCAACTTGCCCACTGTGTTCAATGGTTACAAGCCGATTTGTATTTGTTCTATATCTCATTCAGTCAGGGTTGGGTAACAATACGTAAAAACTCATACATTCATAATTTCGGATAACAACGAGAGCCACAGGAACATAACCTACATACCCAAACCTCTGTCAACACCCATTGTCTCAAAACTAATCTATTAGCCACCATTCATCCTCGCATTTACACTTGAAAGAATGCAATTAGTAAATATCCAATACTTATTATGATTCCTCGCGAGTTAATACTTAAAAGTCACACCAACAATGCGTTGGAAGTACACGCTCTCGCAACTCCGAAAGGGCGTAATTACAAAGGCATTTAAACCGCACTTACGTCTCTATTGTTCGAGGGTACTACATCACCACGCAACGCCCGGACTCCAGTCTATTTGGCCAGAAACAAAACACTACCTAACCGTATTGAGTAGCCATTGACATTCAAATCAGTAGCCGTGCTCATCTATTTTGAATTCCGAACGACTTTGGAAACAAAAGACTAACAATATGGCCGTTGGAGCAACAGTAAATCTCGGCAACAGTGGCGCCATGAGTCGCGCGCTCATCTGTCAAAATCAGACGCCATATTGGTTGGCTATGGACAACAGGCGAGGGCATTGTTGGAATTTTTAGTAATTACAGTGTTTATAGTAGCTAGGCGAGCTGAATGCGCAAGCGCGGACAACGGCCGGTACAACCGCGCACAAAAATAACCTCATTTGACGTAACACGTGACAGAAGATTTTAACTCAATTCAATTCAATTTTTAAAAAAGAAATAGCTTTTAAGATTATATAATAAATATATAAGATATAATAAATATATAAAAATATATAAGAAATAGCTTGTAAGATTTTAACTCACTTTTACCACTTACATTAACTTACTACTGCTCTCTAACTTTTCATCTTTTCAAGTGTAGTCACAGTAAAAAAAATCTCTAACGTGTTCCTTTAACGCTCAATAGATTACTAGTGGCAAGCATGTAATAGCAACAAGCTAATTGTCATAGTATTTAATACTTAAACGTTGCTACGAACTCCTAACACTAACAGCTCTGTGAACTTATTCCCTAACACAGGCATGAACGCAATCTCTATCACAATGTTATTCTATCGAATGACATAAGATGGCGATAGAAAGGGTTCACTAATTTGACCAAAAATTTATTGACAAACGCATCGTTTGACAAACACTTCATTTGGCAACCTTTTATTTTCTACTAAAATATTGACTATTCGGAAAACTTATAAAACAAATCTAAACTAACCTAATGTGAGCTCACGCCTAAAGATTTTTCAATTTTTAAAAAAGTTAACGGTTTATCAGATGTTAAAGGGTCGTCAAATGAAAAGTTTGTCAAACGTTTGTCGGTAAAATGATCGATTACCGATAGAAAGAGATGGTGAATGTCAATAAAAAATGTTATTTATGACGTAACGTCACTAACAGGTCAAGCTATAGGCCTAAAGTCCTTCTTAACTTTAGGAGACAACAATCAATTGACTATTTACTCATTATTCATTTCAAGCACTTTTGCTCGCGATTGTGCATTCCTGTACACGTAACTGGCTTTTCTCTGCGTTTGTTTTCAAATTAAAACATTTAACTCACTAAGTAACCTAAAGAAAAGTTGCTTTGACTTCTGAAACCAGTGGGTAAGTTATTTGAAAGGGTAAATTGCATGGCGTAATCCAAACGTCTACAGGCAACCATGGTCGTGTTTTCGTTTACCGATTTGTTTTTTTTTGCCTATTATACTGTCCCAATTTTTTTTTTTTTTTTTTTTTTTATGTGAATAGGAAGGCAAACGAGCAAGTGGGTCACCTGATGGTAAGTGATCACCACCGCCCATAGACACCCGCAACCCCGGAGGGATTGCAGATGCGTCCAATGCTGGAAAAGGCCTCTTTCGACCTCCACGTCTCTCCGTCTGGTGCAGTAACAGGTCAGTCCATATCCATTATGTGTCCAAATCGTCCCGCCGTCTCCTTGGTCTATGTCATTCTTACTGGTTACTCTCTGGTAGTCATCAACTGGCTGAATGAACTCTCAATAGGATAAAATAAAAAATGTAACCAAGAAGCGATAAACAGAACTTAAATTTGGCCCAATTCATTTTTAGAATTTAACTCGAGATTGAGGTTGGTACCTACTATCGATTGTTTTTAATAAAGCCTTTGTTCTGTCAAATTTATAATTAACGGTGCCGAAGAATGTTATAAGGACTGTCATAACTACGTAGGTAACGAAATTATAATCAAAACTGTGAAACAATTCACAAAAACCATTTCAATATAGGCATCGACTACAATATTAGCAATTTTTTTTAAACATAATGTCCCAGGACGTCTCCCAAATGACACAGTGGATTTTTTAATGTGGAAACTCAATTCCGCCGAATTAAAAACAAACACAAAGTGACATCTATACGTCATTCAGATAATCATCGAGTTTGATCGATTCCTCATTTTATTCACGACCGCGGAACCACTGCAATCATTTCACCCATTTCGTATTACAAAGATAATTAGGTTCAAATTATGTTATTTAAAGCGTAAAATAAAGTTGGTAATTGATACAGTTACTTTTGGATTAAATGCGATTTGATAAGCGTAACGGTCCGACAAACAGATAGTGTTTTTTTTATAATATTAATAAACAGAATTATGAGGAATGTTTCGTATAATGGATGTGACTGCATTAAGTTAGATCCCATATCAGTTAAATATTAAGGTTAGAATTTTATAAAAAGAAAGATAAATAACACCCTTTTGACTTATTCCCAAACTTATCAAAGCTTTTTGTTGGTAAATTTCTGCGTTCTTTATCCAATCTAAGTTGCAGAAAAGTCGATAAGTCAGTGGAGGCTTTCCGTTATAAATTAACCAGCTGATGCCCGCGACTTCGTCTGATAAGTTTGCCATTTTCCAGTTCTATGGCTCATCAAAGATTTACAAAAGCACCTGGTCGACGCAACTGGTGACCGAAGGGCCGGCAGCATTCTCTTTCTCTCCCAACGAATAGGTATAGCGATTCAGCGAGGGAATGTTGCCAGCCTTTTGGTCACCATGCCACTTTTTTATCCTACTAACACATTATAAACGCGAAAGCTTGTAAGTATGGGTGGACGGATGGATGTTTGTTACTCTTTCACGCCAGAACGGCTGGACAGATCTGGATGAAATTTGGAACATACGCTATAGTCTGGAATAACACATAGGTTAATTTTTATCCCGGAAAATTGCGTAGTTCCTGCGGGATAGCGATAAACGAATTTTATGCAGACGAAGTCGCGGGTAACAGCTAGTATTAAATAAGAATTTACAGCCTCGCGAGTGAAATTTTGATGATTAAAAAAAACCGCTGAACTGATCCATGCAATTATTATTCCAACCGTTTACGATCTGCGATCACAAACAAACAGACACGGGTCATGCGCGCGCGCATCCTGCCTTTGATCGCCGGACGCACGTCATCGCCGAATTCGGTGATGGATCGCCGAATTCGGCCTTCGTACTGAAAAACGCCTAATGGCCGAGTGGTGAGTTATGATGTCGGTGCGGTCATATCAAAGTGCATTGAAGATGTATGATCTGGAAAGATTTGTCTTGGGCTTTGATTTTTTTAAACTCATCTGCGAGATGTAATCGTCTCTGTTGTACCTACAGTAACCAAAAACCCTAGTGTGCACGCGGCGTTCCGCTCGCGAGCCATGTCCACATTAGTCTATTTTTTCATGTAGGATACTACTTCTTCTTTTTTTAATATGGCCCCATCGATCAATGCGATGATTTCGCCAATGTCAAAGTAATAAATACAGTATTCAAAAATCAGCATGTTGAAGAGTCTCTCATAGTATTGCCATACAATTTTTTTAACGTAATTAGGGTTGTACCAAATAGAAAATCGCTAAAGACAAACAGTCATTACAAATGATACATTGCGTGTAATTTCTTAAATGACAAATTAAAAAAACTACTCAATAGATTATACTCTACATATATTTGTATGAATAGAAAAACATATAATACAGGTAGGAGGCTGAATTACTCAAATGTGCTATGTTAAATGTGAACTGTTTTGTCAATGATATAAACTCTCTGTGATTTGTTTATGAGCCATGTATGACTGTTTGTGTTCCTATAAATAAATAAATAATTGAGCAAAAAAA
This sequence comes from Pandemis corylana, assembly GCA_949127965.1. Taxonomy (NCBI): domain Eukaryota; kingdom Metazoa; phylum Arthropoda; class Insecta; order Lepidoptera; family Tortricidae; genus Pandemis; species Pandemis corylana. Next base: position 15,247,369 of record OX421858.1, on the reverse strand, counting down.
ATGGGAAATCGAAATGAACAAAAGGCTCAATAAAAATAAGTAGCTATCAACTTAAATTGATTTAAAATAAAATAAAAACTCATATGCATCCGGTAGACCAATGAAATATAATTTATTTTTGACTAGGTAAGTAATTTTTTTTTTATTGTTATTGGGAAACAAACAGCTTAAAATTAAAACTTAAGATATAGACAAATTCAGTTGACGCATCAGCCAAAACAGTCTCCACCTGTAGTTAATTCTAAATTTTAAATCTTATGCTCAAAGATTAAAAAAAAAACATAAAGTAATAGTACCTAGTTATTAATTACTAACAAACATACTATGATTCTTGTGAGAAACAAAGAAGCAGAAAAGATGCCTGATGTAAATGGATGATGGATGATGTAAATGGTGACAACCATAGCACCAGGCAAACTTGAGGAAGAAACGTTCAAAAAACCCTTGGCAACATTGCCTACCATCGTTTAAGTCGTATACTAACACATTCATATTACAAAACCACTTATAACAAAGAAAATATATTTTCTTATCATATAAATATTTAAAGGGTCATACTCTTTGATAATTAACCCACAAAAACAAAAGTTGCAAGCCTCCACAAAAACTGGCACTTTTTTCTTTTACTTTGACAGGGAATAATTCAAAAGTCATCAGTGTTACCGCAACAAAAAAAAACTGGTTGCCAGAAAAATGACAGCATTTCTCCCATTATACGATGAAAAAAATAGATACCTAGCCATTTGGTAAATAATGGTAGTTTTTCAAAACTGGCAATGTTGCAGTATTTTACGATACCTATCATAATCAATGTTCGTTTCGCTGCCGCCGGGACGAGCGCTCCAAGACGAAGGACTACGAATTAGTCCGAAACATGTCGAGCATCATAAGACATAACATAGAATGTACCAGTTGCTTCTCTTCCCGCGCAAACGGTAAAAGCTCATCGAGGGATTGGGCGAAAATCTTAGGGACCATGTTATATAGACGATGTGACTAGCAACCCATCACTGTTTTGATTCCCCCTTACCATCCATACGCCCACAATCATGCTGAACGTGGTCTTTAGCTAAATACCTTAGGCTCTGTCTACCCCGTAAGGGATAAAGGTGTGATTTATGTATTACTATTTGGCTGTCAATACGCAGGTGTCCAAACAACAGACTCTTTCACGATCTATTTATGATTAAAGCCATTATCCATTTGTAACAAAAACTAGAAACTAGAAAGCGTGTTACCTAATATCCGCAAAACTGGAGAAATTAAATACATTAAAGGAAAAATAATAAATAGTCCATTCGTACCGGAAACCGCTCACATTAAGCAGGTGTAAGTAGAGGAAGCGCGCGCGCAGGGCTGGCCCTGCATGATCTAGAATCGGTTTTTTTTTTAATTTCTCAACGACACTGAAAACTAGAACGCAGAAAAATAAAAAAGTAAAGCATTGGCCGGGAATCGAACCCGGATCCTCATCATTCCGTGATGCGTTAACACCACCCATAGCTGGTAGGGAGCCTTCGAATTTGTCTATCTGTACCAACTGTCACGTGACTTTTTTACTAAGCGAAGAGCCTAAAGTAACAAGACTCTAGGCTACGTTTAGCATGATTCTGATCTAGATGAGAATTAGATATGCCAGCCTGTTGTTTTTGAACAATTTAGTTTTTTTTTTATATATGAATAGGAAGGCAAACGAGCAAGTGGGTCACCTGATGGTAAGTGATCACCACGGCCCATAGACACCCGCAACCCCGGAGGGATTGCAGATGCGTTGCCAACCTAGAGGACTAAGATGCAATGCCTCTTGTGCCCGTAATTTCCCCGGGTGTCTTACTCTCCACACCGGAACACAGCAGTGCAAGCACTGCTACTTAGCGGCAGGATTAGCGAGTAAGATGGTGGTAGCGATCCGGACGGACCTTGCACAAGGCCCTACCACCCTTAGTTTTCCCTCCTTTTTATTTTTTGTTTATTGTAAATTATTTAATTAATTTATGTACTTTTTTAGTTACACATAAGTTGGGTTCTATCTATTTATTGCTTTGTTTACGTAAAAATTAATGGATTATGTAGTATATTTTATCTGTGTATCGTTTCGTGAGTCATAGACGGTTCTGGCTGAAAATCAGTGCTGCAGTCTAACACCTCAGCGTAATGCTGAGCCAGCGACCTTTTCACTTTTGCGAAGACACACAACGCTGATGATCTGTTTTTCATGTCTGTGTTTTTTTGTTGATTATTTTCTATAAATTGTGTACATTCTCTTATATTTGTGTGTCTTGCAAAAAGGAATAAATTTCTTCTTTCTTTCTTTGAATGTGCTCCCGCGCAGCGCAGCTGATCTCTCGGTAGCCCTACGAATATGTTTACAAGTTACGTCTTTGATGGGCCGCCGTTTGATCCTCGATTTCATTTTTGTTTTCGTTCAATTCCGCTTTTTATTATCAATCCAACATGGAGGACGCGTAAATACATCGGCGTATTAATGGCCGATCTGGCTTCTGTCAGTATTGTTGTGGTAAAAAGGTTGCCAAATTGTTAAACAGTTTCCAATGTTTCTTGGAAACCTGAATTTAACATTTCAAAGTGAAAAAGTTTTAGGCTGCTTTCCGGATTACGACCCGTTTTTAAAAAGGAAGGCAAAATCGATGCTGTAGTGCATCAGGGATGTTCGCCGAAGCACACATTGATTGCTTTTAAGCAACAATGCGCAAATGGTGCGCCTCTCTGGTGCGAAGGGCGAGGGGCAGCACCAACAGTGTCCTAAAAATGATCTCGGATAGGCTAGACTGTCCGTTCATGACCCACTGCCGTGCAATTTCGAACGGTCACGTGCAGTAGTGATTTGTGTATGTCTTTTATACTTACTAACATTAGCAATAAGCAATTATGTAACTAACAAATTGTGGGTCCCAGTTACCCGAATAAATAAATTTACTATTAGTCTTCTTTTATTTTAAGTAAGGTTCTTATAATATTCATATAAAAAGTAATAAAACAATATTAATACAAAATATAAAAACATAAAAACCTAACCTAAGGTGCCGCCGGCAGCGAGGCGAGGTCTTAAGCTACTGGTTAGGGCGACAGAGAGAGGAACCTCCTGACTATCGTATGACTAAGGTATTATTAAAATGACACCTGATGGCAAGCAGTGCTCACTGTGGACATCACCAACACCGAAGCGTTACGAAGCGCTGTCAGCCTAGAAGGTTAATTTATGTGCCAGTGTAAGTTTTTTTATTTTTTTTTATTATGAACTGACCAGTGATTGACCTCTATCTCACTTGGTGGAAGGTGCAGATGAGGCCAAAGGTGTAACTCACTGGTTCAGTAATAGCCTATTCACTCTAGCCTTGAAGAGCCCAAGGTTGTATCTGTCCGGAAATACAGACGATGGGAGCGAATTCCATTCCCCAGCAGTTCGAATTAGGAAGGATGAAGCAAACCGCCTCGTGCGGGCCAATGGTATGTTGACAACAAATGGGTGAGAACGCTCCCCCCGCCTGGAAGTCCGTTGGCGAAACGGAGATGGAACTATAAGGTCGTGCAGTTCACCGGGTGTCTCTCTCTCCACGCTGGTACACTGCGATGATTGGCTGGATCTGCGAGTAATATGGTGGTAGTGATCACGACGGACCGGGCTCCAGGTTCGACCACCACGTAACGGCGTTCCCACTTAAGCAATCAGTTCAGTTCTTCTGTGAACTGAGATAATTTTTTATTTGGTTTTATTTTGACCAGTAGGGGAGACCGAGGCGAGTTGAGACAGAGGTGAGTTGATACAAAGCCGATTTTTCTGAACTGTGACAGTTTATCGGGCTGGTAACTTCGCTAATTCGTTGCTCTTTCTACACTCCACAGTTTGTGTGAAGTTATGACCTCGCTAACTGTCATAGTAGGTGCAGAGAAAAAGGCTTTGTATCAACTCGCCTCTGTCTCAACTCGCCTCGGTCTCCCTAGACTATATTTTAGAGACTTTATTAATATGTACGTATGTATGTATAACTCTTTATTGTACATAAAACACATTCAATTTGACAGCTAATGAAAAAAACAGATGTACAGAGGCGACCTTATCCCTTAAAGGGATCTCTTCCAGCTAACCTTTGAACGATTGACAGGACAACAGAAACCGGAGTATAGAGAGTAAACATACTAAAAAGCTAAGAACAAAGACCCTAACTTAACCTACACAAATTAACTTTATTTAAGATGTTAACTTGGGGACCTTATGCATCCCAAAAAATACATAATATCCTTTATATTATTTTTTATTCTACTTTGAAAAAATGTTTTTCTGCCAAATTTCTTGCGGTGCAATCTTCTTGGCAATGATGGTCTTTCCGAATGCGCTGGTACTTTCAAAGAAAGACATGTAAAAGAGCCCTTGGCGGCCATTTTTGATTTTTAACTTTGAATACAAGTGAAGGTCAATACAGATGGCTTGGAGCGGCATAACATAACAGGTGTGTGAAATGCTGACCGTAAAATCTTTTGATCCCAACTGTACGTAGATCGATGGCGTAGATCCTTGTCAGAGGTATGCGCACGCGCCGATGCAGAAGTGACGGACGGACGGACGCCATTGTGTTTGTGTAGGGACAGTAAAAAACTGAGATGACACTTGACATGAAGTCATAGGGTGAAAAAGTTTTGTGATTTTTCGGCTCTAGTATTCGAGGTATTTTTAGGATTCCGTAGTGAAATGGAAAAATGTATGTATGTATGTATAACTCTTTATTGTAGATAAAACACAAGAAAAAGATTAATACAAGACAACACACATGCACAACGACGAACTAATCCCTAAAAGGGATCTCTTAACTAACCTTTGAACGATTGACAGGACATAAGTATTTAGGAAGAGTAGACACGCAGAAAAAGTAATAGAACCGATCGAAACCTAAAATAATCCTAAAAGTCTAAATTTTAAATAATGTAAGATACAATAATAAACTACACATAATAGATAAATACGATAAACGAATACACAATAAATAAAATATACTACATAATATATTATAAATATACCTATACATACACACAAAATGGGACATGATAGTTTTGTTTTGTCCGTCTTTTCTCTGAACATGGCTCTACTCATAATACTACAAAGCTGTGAATCAACATATTATATATCTCTTAAATTTTTTCCGGAATGTTTTAGCAACTTGGATTAAATATCCAGAATTTCAAGACAGTTTTTCAGGATTTTTGAAGCAATGCAGACATCCTACTAATATTATAAATGCAAAAGTTTGTGACGATGCGAGTGAGTGTGTATGTTTGTTCCTCCTTCACGCTGAAACGACTGGACAGTTTTGGAAAAAAATTTGGAACGAGACAGCTGGTATCCCAGATTGAAGGCATAGGCTACTCTCTATCCCGGAAAATTGCATATCAATATGACAATTGCTAATTCTACGCGGATGAAGTCGCGGGCAGAAACTAGTGTATAGTGTAGTGTAAGCAGTTAAAAAATCAAAAACAAAAAATCAATACCTAACGCAGGAAAAATGGTCACAAAATGTTCCCGGCACCTTATGCGGCATTACAGCCCACGCCGGTCTTAATTGGACTTAATTATTGTTGGCAACTTTAATACCTGTAATGTAAAATAGCAAAGAAAATACGTTTCTAAAATTAATTCAAAGCTTCATAAGGCTTCTTAAATACCTCTTCCGTCCCCGATTACCATAATAAAATGACGCAGGACTTATAAGCAAGAAGCCTTTGTTCGCCAATAGTGAATTTACATTAATATTGTATTAAAACCATACAAAATAATACCGTTAAGGGATTATTTTAACACGTGTATTTTTATTCTTATACTATTATATTGACTGGCATTTTTGTTAGCTATTCGTGGAATAAAGGGAAAGAGTAATTAGGGAGCTGTGAGGTAAAACTCTGCTTAAAAATCCAATTTTCTTGTAGATCGTTGAGGCCGTAAAGTTCTGGGTTATTCCGAAATTTGATTTCAAAAGTTCCTATCAATCGCTCAAGATATAAAATTAATAATTCATAAGTTTATTCTGCAAATAGGCCGTCAAAGACTCTTTTACGTGTCTTTTTTTAAACTACCAGCGCATTCGGAAAGACCATCATTGCCAAGAAGAACGCGCCGCAAGAAACTTGGCAGAAAGTATTTTTTTCAGAACAAAATAAATTTACAACAGTACTTAAATTCTACTTAGTTTATAATACATTTATAAAAGGGATGTATAAGGTCCCCAAGTTAAGTAGGTACAAACAAAACGTTGGTTTTCGTCCCGCAAGATGGATCGACGATCTGGTGAAGATAGCTAGCAGCCAATGGCTGGGGAGCACCAAACCGGTGATCATGGAGATCCTTGAGAAAGATTTCCAGCAGACATCATCCGGCTGATATATCTTCTTCCTCGTTCCCTCATTGCTGATCGAGACAAAAGATCAGCTTCCATTTTTTGCGGTCATATGTCACCCCACCTCAACAGTCCAGTTGGCAGTCCACGACCGTTAGTTTTTCGCGGAACTTCTTACCACGCTCGGTTAAACTTTGGAATCAGCTACCGGCACCAATTTTCCAGAACCGCAACGACTTAGGGATCTTCGAAAAACGAGCCTATTATTTTCTTAAAGCGCCGACAACGCGCTCTTAGCGCCCTATGTTATGAGTGTCTATGGGCAGCGGTGATTACTCTCCATCACGTGACCTGCTTACTCGTTCGGTCCCTATCATATAAAAAAATGTGGAGCGGACTGCACGGTGCAAGCTACCCACCGCTTTCTTAATGCCTCAGACCACCTTGTAGATGCCCGTCTCCGTGCACGTCTGCTATCTGTTGCGCCCAAGACAGTCTTCTTTTCCAAACTGTGCTTTGAAGACCACGTGTCCAAAGAAGCTGAGGGCCTTTTGACGACAAATTTTGGAGTCTCGTGGTGATTTTGAGCACTTTCACCATGAACTCTGGCTGATATGATGTTGATAATGAGATTTTAATCTTACAACAAAACAAAAAATGTTACCAACCTCTAATTTCAACACAAAAAGTGGCTAAAACAGTGGAATAATATTGATAAACACGATAACAGTAGAAAGGTGATCCATCACGCACAGCGGCGGAAATATTTGTACCTTAATACCAAGTACTTCCGCCTCTAATCAGTTCCCGGTATCAGATACCTGGTATTTTACTTGTTATGGATCACCTATACTGTTACGAATGTTAATAGAATTCTTGGCAGCATTCTTGTTGGCTACATACGCTATCGTCAGCATATGAAACGTACGATGAATAGAACAATAGTTATTATAGTCTAGTACCTATGCTGTGGTAGCCTAGTGGGGTGACCTGTGTCCTCTAAAGCAGAGGGTCGTGGGTTCGAGCCCAGGCTCGCACCTCTGGTTTTTTCGGAATTTATGAGCGATATTACATTTGAAATTTACCATGAGCTTTTCGGTGAAGGAAAACATCGTGAGGATGCGTCTGCGAAGCAATTCACTGGTGTGTGTGAAGTTCCCAATCTGCTCTGGGCCCGCGTGGGTACCATAGCCCAAGCCCTCCCATTATGTAAGTTGTGTGTATTTTTTCGGTACTGTAAGGAATAGCAGTTCCAAAGAAGCGTTTGTTCTTTTGTTACTTTACAGGATCTACAATGAGGAGTGTCCAAACTTTTTAACCTTGTCCCAGCTGCAAATTTCATTATAAGAATAATAATAAAAAAACTTTATTAGCTGATACAGAAACAAACAGAATATTATAGATGGATACTTATTCCAACCAGCCAAATGGCCGCCTCAGCTATGTGTCACGATAAAATCCAGAATAACGTCGCGACGCTGATTTTCAGTGACGCCAGTTACAGAGTTACAGCGGCTGTCACCAGGCACACATCCCCGTTCATACTGGTTTACGAAATCACCACTTCCGATACCCATACCTTAAATAAGAATTATGCATACAATTTTATCATTTATCAGTTCTATAGTACCAATCATTTAAATAATTCAAAAGATATTAATGTTGTCGTACTTCTCGGCGGAGCGATAGTCCATCAACACCTCGATGAATGGCGCTCCACCAACTGTGTGGTTTAACCCGTCAAGCGTCCAAGCGAATACAGTAGTCCCTAACATTTTCTCTTTTGTCTTCCTCCCTTGGAAGAGCCAGCGACATCTCGCTATATATGCTTCTCGCTCTCTCTTTAAGCCTCCCGCCCGAAAAAGTTAGGGACTACTGTAGTCGCTTGGACGCTTGGCGGGTTAAGCGGTGTTTCTTGCGTAAGTGCAATATTTGGAAAGGACTGAAGTTTTCCAGACTTACAGCATGTCTGCCTTTACAACGGCAGTGTAAAGCATCAGGCTTCTATTTCACCAATGCCAGAAATGTCGGTGTCAATGACAATTCTATTTACATTGCAAACTCTATCTAAACAACACTGAAAATTAGAACACAGAAAAAGCCGAAAAGTAAAGCTATGGCTGGGAATCGATCTCGGATCCTCGTCATTCCGTGACGCGTCCGTACACCACCCTTAGCAGGTGGGAAAGGCTTCGAATTGCTCTATCTGTTACTAGCAATACTCTACAAAAAAACTACGCCAATGGCTTCATACGTTGACTACGTTGCATTTGAAATTTTATTTGTCTCCAATAATTGTCAACTTGGTGATGATTTTCAAGCAGAGCTCCTGTTTGTCTCGTTGGTGTTTCAAGGATACGAAAGAGGTTAATCTTGCGACTAAACATAAATTAAAATTGGGAGTGAATAAAGTTCGCGGCGAGTTCATGAGTTACGCGCGCACCACAAATATGAAAATAAACATACAGTACGTAAATATCCAGAGAGCACTTCAAAGCGAATTGCGATCCTCCGACAGACACAAGGCATAGGAGCCGGCGGAGTACCAGCTAAGGATGTCCAATATTTATTTATTTATATACTAGCCGTTACCTTCGCTTATCGCTATCCCGGTTTTCTGGGATAAAAACTATCCTATGTCCGTCCCTGGGACTGAAACTAACTGTATACCAAATTTCAACTAATATAAGGTGTCAGCACGCTAATTTTACTTAATTAGGTGCATAAGTTATAGTTTTTTAACTATCCCACGGGAACTCTTTAATTTTCCGGGATTAAACGTAACTAAAATATTGACCAGGGTAATAAGGTACCACCACGCAAAATTCCATTTAAATAGGTAAATGAACACATACATACATACTGACAGACAAAAATTATAAAATCAACTTGTTTGTGTTTTATTGCTCTTCCTTGATCGCTAGCACTCTATTTTTGAAGAATTTATTTGATGTACAGACACGAACTTTCTACTGATTTATTATATGTATCCTACTAACCCTACTAATATTATAAATGTGAAAGTTTGTGAGAATGTTTGGATGTTTGTTATTCTTTCACGCCAGAACGGCTGGACAGAGATCTGGATGAAATTTGGAACATACATAGATTATAGTCTGGAATAACACATAGGCTACTTTTTATCCCGGAAAATTGCGTGATTCCCGCGGGATAACGATAAACGAATTCTATGCAGACGAAGTTGCGGGCAACAGCCAGTAGATTTATATGTTTATGTTTATGTTTATTTAGTCATTCAGTATAAAATTACATCACTTAAAATTAAATGTCAAGGTATTTATATTGAAATCGTCAGCTTAAAATAAAAAATAAAAAATGTCAACAATTAAAAATTAAATACAATTCAATTTAAATACAAAATAAAAATATGTCATAAAATAAAATAATAATAATAGTATATTGCAGACGTAGTCTCTAATGTACCTATTTCTAAACGATAGGTACTAAAAACCGGAGCATATAGAAAAATCCGTAAAGCAAAGCTATGTCCGGAAATCGAACCAGTACCCTCATCAATCCGTGATGCGTTACCCCTACACCACCCATAGCAGGTAAGTGAGCCTTCGAATTTTTCCATCTGTACCAACTGTCATGTTACTATGCGAATTTTGTCGCCAAGCGCCATCTGTTTAAATAATGAGTCTGTCTACGACATAATGGAGAATGGAATTTATTAATATACAAATTATTTAAAACTAAATAACAATAAAGTACACTAAAACTAGGAAAGTTGATTTAAAGTAAAGTATGTTAAAAATGATTAAACATTAACCTAAAAAATCCCCCCTGTTTCGTGGCTGGTTCAAAGGTTACCATTATGCTGGCCGCGTTGCCTCTTCGAACTGCAATGGCAACCCTTTGAACCAGCCACGAACCAGAGCGGGGATCGCAGCCCCTATCAGTCTGCGGCTCAGCTTCCTGAATACCTTTGCCTCCGAGCCCCGGGCCCGCTATCTCGACGGCGACCGGTACAAATTCGCACACTGAGTCCAAGGCGGAATATTTGCTCACCGTGACGGTAGAGATACCGGGTCAACCATAACCATATCTGTTCTCTAAACTCCCATTTTTTTAATGTAATTACTTTGTTTCAGTTTCTGACTTAAACCACTCGTGCGCATGGAAACCGACGGATTTGTTTACAGACAATACCGCTCATTGGCCGCTTGTATAACAAACATGACCCACCTACAGGCCAACGTTGGAGCCACGCACCAACATTATGGTTTTCAGGAATCTGGCCGTTTCAAGGTTATCCTAGAATCTGTAATTCTGAACTAGAATCTACTGGATACGCGCACTAAGGTAAGACATTGGTTAAGCCGTGATAGTGTAGTGGTCTGACATTGGCTTCGCAACCAGAGAAACATGGGCTGGAACCCAGGATTTACCACTGAGTTTTTTCGATTTTATCATGAGCTTTTACGGCGAAGAAAAACTTCGTGAGGAAACTAGCATACGTCTGTAAGGCAATTCAATGGAGTGTGATGTTCCCAATCCGCACTGGGTCTGCGTGGGAGCTATGAGATGAGAGGCGGTTTTTGCCTCGCAGTGAGATTGGTTGCGAACTTGGGGCTAATTACCACCAAAGGGGTAAAAGTGAAATGGAAGTAAAAAAATATATATATATCTTGGGACAAATTACATCAATTGACCCAGCCCCAAACTAAGCAAAGCTTGTACTATGGGTACCAGGCAACGGATAAACATACTTATATAATGTAGATAAATACATACTTAAATACATACAACATCCATAACTTGGGCACAAACATTCGTATTCATCATACAACTGTCTGCCCCTACCGGGATTCGAACCCAGGACCTCTAGCTTCATAGTCAGGGTCACTAACGACTAGGCTATCCGGTCGTCAAAAAAAAAAAAGAAAAGAGCGTTCAAAAAAGATTAGATAAACACTTACATTGTTTGGATACCATGTTTACTAGTAACGACTACCCTTTTACTGTAAAATAAATAAAGATAATTATTTAAAAACAGACTACTACTAAAACTAAAACTAGTATTATAAGTAATTATAAAACTATAAAGTAAATAATAATATGTCGTCAAAATATTCCGCCACAGGCATCGACCCCAAGACGCCGGCCGCATTGCCTCTCTGAACTGCTATTCCTAGCCTTTGAGAGAGGTAAGCGCCAGCATGTTTACTTATATTTTTATAGCATGTTTTTTGTATTGGCTACGTTTTCTTTAAGATATTCTTAAAGTAATTTATACTTGTATTTGTATTTCTCTATTTCCATTACTTGGTTATGTATGACTGTTTGTTTCTTAACTACATACATAGTATAAAACAAAGTCGCTTTCTCTGTCCCTATATCCCTAACCCTATGTACCTATGCTTAAATCTTTAAAAATACGCAACGGATTTTGATCCGGTTTTTTTTTACAGATAGAGTGATTCGAGAGGAAGGTTTATATGTATAATACGCAGACGAAGTCGCGGGCAGAAGCTAGTAATAAATAAATAAAGAAAATCGGGAGTGAACCGGCATCACGAATGCCGGCCATCTCTTTCAGGCAAGGGTTATAGGAGCTGACTGCCAAGCTTCACTAGTTGGAAGGTTTGATGTATTTAGAGGCGACTATGTCCGAACATAATGGCGACGACAGGACGACATTAATCTCGACCACAAATGGGTGGATCAACTATTTCTTGCTGTTACTCTGTCCCATCAGCAAGGGGACAAAAGTAGTACAGTTTGTTAGAAGAAATGTTGTGTCTCATTATACTAACATGCTTAATAGATGACCAATAATGGAAGAGGCTTAAATGCACCGCAAAAATACATGTTTTACAAATTGTTAATCTGTAAACTTATGTTTTAAAGTGTGAGCGAGAACGTAGCCATAGCAACGAGTGGCAAGAAAAAGTCCACCCACATATATGTTGCTTCTTCTCATGTCGCTCTATAACAAGCGTGTACAAACTTGTACCTATGAGGTCTCAATGAAAGTCGGTGTTAAAATCATATTAATATTTATTTAAGAATATCACACATTTTTTACATGACATTTGGACAACACTTTGACACACATAGAGCAAAACAAAAAAACACTTTTTTAATAGACAATTCAAAACATAAGAACAGAAAAAAGGTTGTCTGTCGCCAACAGTCGGTTTTAAATGTGAATTTACTATATTATCACTATCTCTTTCTAACAAATGCAATAGAAGAGCTTAACCAACGCTTACAATTCTCATTCATACAATTTTCTGTGTTGACATTCACTTTACTGAATTAAAAGACATGTCTTTAGCATGTTGGATTCGGGGCCAGCGCCATCTCTCGGTGAGCGCGGAACTACATTGGAACAATCTATTGATTGTACAAAACGTATATTATCGCTCTTTCCCTCGCACCGCCAATCTTTACAATAGCATCCAAAACGTTGTTGCATATTTTCACATCCGCAGCAGAGCCAACGTTGGCCCAATACATTGGCGCGTTGGCGTATTGGCGGTTTTGTTTAACAGGCACGTAAACATCGGCTACTTCAAAGCGAGCTCCTAGGAACCGGAGCGACCATTCTTGATCGATTACCTACAGTTTTGATGAATAATCTTCCTAACAACTATCGTGAAGAGTCAAAAGTGAGTCTTGACTACTCTGTAAAAGAGTACAGTGAAATCATTTTTTCTGCTTTGGGAGTAAAGAAAAAACATAGAATTGATCAGTTGCTTCTCTTCCCGCGCAGATGGTAAAAGCTCATCGAGGGAATGGGCGGAAGTCTTAGGAATCATGTTATAGGCGATGCGGCTAGCAACCCCTGTTTTGATTCCCCTTTCCATCCATACGCCCGCAATCATGCTAAACGTGGTCTTTAGGTCTTGTTACCTTAGGCTCGGTCTACCCTGTAAGGGATAAAGATGTGATGTATGTATGTATGTTTATATGTATGTAAGAAAGTTCTCAAAAATTCAAATTTGTACGACGAAAAGATCACAGCCTTACTCTTTTTTCCTTTACGAACTGTTACAATAATTAAAATTTTAAATGTATAATGGGTTAAAATACATAATGGTTCAAAATATATAATACGATTCTCTCAGAAAATTGAAAATAACAGAATCGTTATAAATTAAACCTAACCTAAACCAATATATCACGCTATCAAAAAAGTTCATCTAGCTAATAGTTACACAGAAAATACTATTATATATTTTGAACCATTATACGTATTTTAACTTACTGTATTCAGATCCACACTCGTTACAAAAATGGTTAAAGATCTCGAGATTAAGTATGATTAACTATTGCATGTAAAACAACAAATTTGCAACATTTAATAAAATTTTACAAGCTGCGAAAATACTTTCTTAAACGTCAAAACTATCAAGATCGCTCGTCATCACACGCACGCGCACGAACCCTTTGATCTTTAAACCAAGCGCTATTAAACCACTAATACTTATTTTACCAAATTAAAACAAATGAGCGCGCAACCTAGAAAAATTAACTCTAAAACAACCGCCTAAAACTGTAAAGCCTGTAACCCAACTTTGATTTTTACTTCGTTAGGAATTAACACATGTCTAATTAAGTTCACACGGTTTTGAATTTAGTTCTATGGTTGATTGTCGAGAGTCAGTTTTGGAATGGCTTGTCTGTTGTGACATAGGTTTATTTGGAGCTGTCAAGGCGTGAGGAGTAGCAGATAAACATATGCACGCTTGACTTGCGGGCACTCTTTACCACATGTCGCGTCAACAAACTGATATAAAAAATGGCAAAACATAGCCTTAGATCTCATAGAATTAGAAAATCAATAGACACTCGGGTTGAGAGGCTGGCACTCGATACTAAATTTACAAATTATAAAATACTGGCAGACCCGCGGCTTTGTTTGCGCAGAATTACATATAAACCTTCCTCTGGAATCACTCTATCTATTAAAAAAAACCGCATCAAAATCCGTTGCGTAGTTTTAAAGATCTAAGCATACATAGGGCTTTGTTTTATATTATGTAGTGAAGCGAAAGCGAAAGTCTTAGGAATCATGTTATAGGCGATGCGGCTAGCAACCCATCATTATTTTGATTTCCCTTCCCACCTATAGGTACACCCTTAATCATGCAAAACGTGGCCTTAAGGTTTTGTTACCTTAGGCTCTGACCTCGTAAGGGATAAAGACGTGATATATGTATGTATGTATATAAAATAAGAGAAGTAAAATTATTATTAATTTTGTAGCAATACACAGATTTTTACCCATTTTGAATGATAATTTCGGGTGGGGTGCTTTGAAAAATCGAGCCTGTGATGACAAGTATCACTGGCAGAGTAAAAAAAATTACAGCTCCAAGAAACTAATATATCAACAAGCTTAAAATTTAATTTAAGCATTTTTTATCATATTAAAAATGCTTTCAAAAATCCTCTTGCAAAAAATAAGTAGATCTTGGTCTTTCCTTAGCAGCCATTCGTTCGATTTCCAAGCGATTTCTCTATTTCAAAAACCTTTGCATCCCCATTTCTTGTTAGAAATGACTAAGCTACAAAGTAATGCAGCTAAATCATTTAATACAATAAAAGTAGGACCAATACAAATAATCTAATAGAATGTGGTCAATTGTGTGGGGCAATTTGTATTTATCATTCCCGCATCGCTTTGTTAGTTTACTGGATTCTTACGTTTTATTGTGTTATGTTTTGATTAATAACGATCAGTTATAAGGGAACATTGACAAAGTTTAAGAGGGAAGAGGTAATTTTCGAGTGAAATATAATTCGCAATTAAAATGGAGACGGAACGATTTGGATGCGTAAAGGTCAAATTTCTAAACGATACTGAAAACTCGAACACAGAAAAATCCAAAAAGTAACGCTATGGCCGGGAATCGAACCCGGATCCTCATCATTCCGTGATGCATTACCCCTACACCACCCATAGCAGGTAGGTGAGACTTCATATTTTTCCATCTGTACCAACTGTCGCGTGACTTTTTTACAAAGCGAAGAGCAAAGGTAACAAGACCTAAAGGCCACGTTTAGCATAATTGTGGGCGTATAGGTGGAAAGGGAAATCAAAATAGTCATGGGTAAGCCGCATCGGCGATAACATGATTCCTAAGACTCGCCCATTTCCTCGATGGGCTTTTACCTGCGCGGGAAGAAAAGCAACTGGTAAATTCTACGATTTTTCTTTACTCCCAGACCAGCATTTTACCGTGAGCTTTTTGATGAAAAAACCTGTAGCTACATGCTCGTGGAAACTATAGTACCCGGTCATAAAGATTGCATATCGCTCTTCTCGGCTAATTTCCTGTTGTCTCGCTCTCACTTACTTACTCTCTTATAGGATGAACGAAGACAAACAATTCGGTATAGGTACTTATTAATTTCTTAGTATGAATGCACCCTCATTCAACAAGGCTGAAACATTGTTACTCGTAGATGTCTCAAGTTGCTCCAACACATTGTAGTGATTTGATACGATGCGGGACGCTTGTGTTTACTGGATTGTTGAGTTTATTACGAACCATTTGTAATTTTAGTGGGAATTGGCTGTAATTGATTGTTTCACATCATTCTGGTGTTTTGGGGAACGTGGGAGTGAACGCAAGGAAGTAAAGCAGAAGTTGGTGTAATCTGTAAGCAAACACCACGTCCTACGGAATCTGGTGATCTGTCTATTTCATCAACCCGACAATTGTCGATGACAAGTGACCATTCTATTTACATTAGGTACAAGCTCGACGAGAATCTACGCCGATGAAATGAAATGAATGAAATGAAATGAAATGAAATATTTAGTCGCAGTAAATATTGTACAAAAATGATGTTAGAGATATTTTAGATTCAAACATTTAAACTCTTGTTAGCTAAGGCTCTATCTGCCCCGTAAAGGATAAAGACGTGCTTTGATAAAAATATATTGATAATTATCATGACTTCATCACCTTCAACATGAAACTACCGTGAGACTTAATCATAATTACATATAAACGGATAACTCACGTATAAAAAGTCGAGTGATGCTCGACATGTTTCGGACTATTCCGTAGTCCTTCTTCCTGGAGCGCTCGCCCCGGCGGCAGCGAAACGAGCACACACACACACGTGAGTTATCCGTTTATATATAATTACTTCATCACCTATTGTACTAGTAATTGGCTTATGTAAAAACGTTCATTCAGTATTTTCAATTTCAACAAAAGAAAAATTAGACGAAATTATTATTATACCAAAAATTACTTAGGCCAAACACCGTTATGCGACCGTCTTCGTCTCATAGTCTCTGCCGGTGGCCGGCGTACTGTTTCCAATTGATGTATGCACCATCCTGCTTAATGCAATTATGGCAATTACGCGGCGCACACGCACCACTAATTCGGACCACGCAGAGGTAATTGGGCCAACTAATACACTGCCCTCTTAAGCACTTGCCAGTGGACATACATATATCACGTCTTTATCCCTTACGGGGTAGACAGAGCCTTTTTTTTAACGGAGAGGAAATCTTTATGGATGCTTTCACGGGGATGCCTAGGATTATGTGGGACTCCCCCCCGAAGAGGTATACCCGAACTAAAAACTCTCCGGCGTTGCCTCAATCCGGTGTGATGGGGACGCTGTGGGATGCCACTAGGGTTTCACCACAAACGCCCCCCCGGTGGCCCCGGCGCCCGCCAGGACCGCGCCAAGAAGGGGGGGCCCCGTACGCTGGGCTTCTTCCCTTAGACAATGAGACCGTGCAATGCAGGTAGGCAATGTGGTAGACAGAGCCTAAGGTAACAAAACCTTAAGGCCACGTTTAGCATGATTAAGGGCGTGTCGCGTGGCGTGTAGGTGGAAAGGGAAATCAAAATAGTGATGGGTTCCTAGCCTCATCGCCTTTTTGGATTGATAATGATAATAATTCCTGAAATTGTCTTTTCGAAATGTAAGTAAGTAAGTAAGTAAATGCTTTATTGTACAAATATAAACAGATACAATTTACAAAAAAATAAAAAATAACATTAATACATGCACAAAGGCGAACTTATCCCTATAAGGGATCTCTACCAGTTAACCTTTGAGTAGATGAGAGGAGCATTAAACGAGGGACCGACAAAATGAGAGTTTAAAATTCCAGATAGTGAAAGCCACAATAGAGCGTACATATCTAAGTACAATAAACAAAACATAAAATACTACTAAATATCATTACACACATGCATACATACAAAATACAATAAGAGTAACCTACACACACAATATCTAAGGAGATGGTGTGAGCCACATCTTCCTCAAGCCTTCCTTGAACGACGCCACGGAGGCAGACTGCCTGATGGAGGTCGGTAACCGATTCCACAGCCTAGCAGAGAATGTGTTTGTTGAAGTGATAATAAACCGGTATTATAGCTACTTATACCTAAGTTATAATCGAACAGTAAATATTTTGATAGCAGTTTGATTGGAAAGATATTAGTCACCTATACAGCTGCCTTTATCGTGATAGCCAAAATATTTACCATATCTAGGCACACGTACTTGTATTGTAGGAACACAAAATATAATTATTTTATGTACCCAAGTATTTTTTCTTAATTTCTGTTGTAATTTTGTGGTCTAAACAATTTACCAGTTCAATATATCATAACAAAACTTTCACAACAATACAATACACAAATCACGTCTGTATTCCTTAGGGGGTAAACAGAGCCTAAGGTAATAAGACCTAAGGGCACAGTAAATAAATAGACCAGTATGGAAGCTAGGCATACTTTTTGAAATAAATACCTACGCTCCGTTAGAGCGTTAGGGTTGTCGATTTAATTTATATAAAATTATAAAGATTTTTGTTTAGTTAGCGCTATAATGACAACTTGTAACGCCTGTTTTAAAGTAACTAGCTACACTTAATTAAGAGTATTAGGGTTGGCACCCTTAATTTGTCAAAAAAAAAGACAAACGTTTATTTGGTTTCTATGATGGACACGGCACTATAAAACTGTTTTTTTTCTAATTCTTTGTAAATTAAAAAAGCTACTTTGCAATTTATATGTTGTCTGACAACAACATCGAAAAGATCCAATAGTTAATTAAAAATTTCGTCAACGGATTCGATGTCGGAGATCAACCATATCCCCAGATATCGATTTTGAAAGCAATCGGTCGAATAATTAAAAAGTTCAAAATGGCGGCTAATGGAATGAGAGAGCGAGCGCGCAAGCGACAACACGTATTAGTTGCTTATTCCGACTCTTTATAAAAAAATACTAGTAAAAAGTTGAAAGTTAAAGGTGAAAGTGATATTAAATTAAAGTGCTAAAGTTCAAGATCAAAACGATAGTTTTAGCCATATAATCTGTCTTAAAATTGAGAAGATACGAGTGTTTAAAGTGAAAAACCGACAAACGTGTTTAAAAATAAAATAAAATAAAGCAAATCAGTTATCCACGAACGCGGACGTTGACCACCGACTACGACCCGAACACCCCCGAGCAGAAGCAAATCAGCTGTTCCCCGCGCTGATTGGCGCGCCGAGCCCCTCCGAACATTCAAAACATCAACAATTCAACAGATACCTACATCTAGCGCCTGTTACACCAAGCGGAAGAAAAAATGAATTGCCAAGCCTGCGACCAAAACATCTCTTACAATAGCGAACTGATACGATGCACATCATGCTCAGGCAAATATCATTATGCCTGCTTAAATATGACAACTGCTTTCTACATGAAAAATAAATTTAACCTGGAGAAAAATTGGAAGTGTCCGTCTTGTGAAAGTATCACACGACGCAAAAATAAAGATAACACACCAGTACGCGCACAGTATTCGCAACAACTAGACGACTCAACCATGTCGGTGGATGATCAAACTCAAGACAACCTTAACCTAACGGATACTACTGGAAACGAAAGCGGCCCCCCGCCCCACCAAAAATCTACCATTAGCTCACCACCGCCACTCGCTAAAATCGCAGGAAACCCCCTATCTCTGGACAGCATTAGCCGGCTACTAGATCTCAAACTGTCGGAAAATAATAAATCTATCATAGCAGACCTAAGAGCTACGGTACAATATGAAGTCAATAAAGCAATTGCTAACTTTAAAACAGAAATAACCGCAAGTAATAGTAAACTTATATCGGAACAAAACAGTATAAAAATAAATATCTCGTCAATTGATAAAAAAATTCAGGAATTAGAAAAAGCTAATAAAAATATAACACGAGAGTTAAATGAAGTGCAAAAGCATATTAACATGAACAAAAAAGGGACATCGCTAAGTATAGACCACAGCAAAACCATTGTACTTTATGGTCTAAACGAATACTCCGGAGAAAGAGAGAGTGAACTACACAACCGAATAATATACATATTCAAAGACATCCTAGACATCGACCTCACGGGCTATCTTGAGTACTTCGCGAGAATCGGACGAAATACAGCATCTAACCGGCCACTTGTAGTGGAGCTCATAAGCAAAAGGATGACTAGACATATATTGCAGAACGCTAGATATTTTAAAAATACGGGGCTATCAATTACAGAATATTTAAGCGATAATTTACTAAAAGAGAGGAAAATACTACAAACTAACCTGCGTCTCGCAAGACAAAGCGGAAATCACGCGATAATACGCAATAATAAATTAATAATAAACGGCAACACTGTTGATCCACTATCTGGTCAAAAAATGCAGCATACGAATGAAGAACACCAATGCGATGGGAAACACAACACCACCACAGGCACACCGCAACCCCGAACACCACCTGCCACTTATACTCGTACCTTTCGTAGATCATGAAGAGAATTTTAACATAATGTTTCAGAACATGCAAAGTCTTTTTAACAAAAAATCCCAACTAGAAGCTTTCGTAGACGATAATGATACAAAATTTGACGCGATTTGCATTTCGGAAACCTGGCTATCTAAAGAAAAACAAGAACAACTACATATAGACGAGTACGTGCTCGCGGCGTCATACTGCCGGGCGAACTACGCGGGAGGAGGTGCCTGCATACTACTGCACGAAGACATCGACTACTCCATAAGGGAGGACATTATGGACATGTCTGTCGAATATATTATTGAAATAGCGGCAGTGGAGTTAAATAAACTTAATGTATTATTAATTGTTGTGTACTGGAACAGTAGAGAAACCGAAGTATTTTATAAACAAATGAAATTAGTATTAGAACTTCTAACAAATAAGTACTGTAAGAAAAAAATTATAATGGGGGCGACTTTAATGTAAATATTCTACAAAATGATAAACAAGCGCGTAAACTTTTGGACTTTATGTTGGAATATAATTTTACCCAATATATCCACCAACCTACCCGGGTTACAAAAACTACCTCAACATGCCTAGACCTTATTTTTGCAAATTACACCAATGAGCACTTTCAAACTGAAATACGTGACTTTGGATTCTCAGATCATAAAAGTACCACAATAGAAATAAAAAAACCAAAACCTAATAGTTGCTCCGCCTACAGGCTTGCTAAAAGAATTTATAATGACGAAAACATTAATAAATTCAAATTAGAGTTACAAAAAGTAGACTGGGAAGAAGTAATTAAACCGGACAGAAGTATGAATGAGAACTTCAATTCATTTAATAGTACTCTAAACAGCATTCTAAATCGCTGTATACCTTTACAACAAGTTAAAATAAAAACTACTAAAAATAGTAAGAAATGGCTCACGAAGGGAATAAGAACTTCATGTAGAAACAAGAGACTGTTTAAAACTATCGTAACTTATTCAAAAGATAAAATTCTTCTCAAATATCATAAGAAGTATGAAAAAATCTTGAAACGAACAATATCAAAATCTAAGAGAAATCAATACATAAAAGAAATACAGAAATCTGAGAATATTACACGTTCAATGTGGAAATTTATTAAAAAACAAACTAATAAAAATAAAAAACAAATTAAGGAAAACATCCAGTTAGCGATCCACAATAATCTTACATCGAACCCTAAACTGGTAGCAGACACATTCAATAATTATTTTGCGGCGGTGGGTAGCAGCGGCGTGGGCGCAGCGCGCGGCCGGCCCGTAATGCAACCCACCCCCAATACTTTTTTCTTACGCCCGGTCGAACTGCGAGAAGTTAAAGTAATTATAAAAAAATTAAAGAATAAACGAAGCTTTGGAGTAGATGAATTACCGCCTGTACTGATAAAAAAATGTGTAGATGAGCTTACCATGCCATACTGTAAACTAATAAACCAATCTTTTTTAGATGGGATATTTCCGGAAATGTTAAAAAAATCTATTATTAAACCGATTTACAAAAAAAAGGGAAGTAAAACAGACCCTAGCAATCACCGTCCTATTGCATTACTGCCGACTTCCGCGAAAATCTTCGAAGTAGCAATGACCAAGCGCCTATATTCGTTTTGTGAAAAATACAACATCCTTGATGAATCACAAAATGGATTTCGGAGAAATCGATCGACCACTTTGGCGACCTATAAGTACATACAGCACGTACTAAACATACTGAACGAAAAAAAATACGCCATAGGTGTTTTGCTTGATATGTCGAAAGCATACGATAGGGTACAGCACAAGATACTGTTAGACAAACTGTACGGAATAGGCGTAAGAGGCATCTCACACAAATGGTTTGCATCATATTTAAAAAACCGGGAACAATGTGTTGAAATACAAAATTACAACCATCAAACAGGCGAAATAACACATGTCAAATCGGATGTACTAAAAATTGAAAACTCAATCCCCCAAGGGAGTGTTACCTCTTGTTTGCTATTTTTGATTTACATAAATGACCTTCCAAAAGTACTAAAAGAGACATGTGTCCTGTTTGCAGATGACGTCTCATTGCTAACTTCTTGTACAAGCGGCCTAAAACTACAACAGGACTTAAATACTCTTTTTGATAAGCTCGTGGATTGGATGAATGATCACAACTTAGAAATAAATTTTTCAAAAACAAAATTATTACAATTCAGACCGCACCAAAAATTACCCCTAAGTATAAATTTTTCGTACAAAGGCTCAAAAGTGGAATGCGTAGATACGTTCACATTACTCGGTTTTGATATTGATTCGAATGTCAATTGGAAAGCGCACATCAAAAAGCTCAAAACCACACTGTCAAGTTTCGCATACGCTTTAAGAGAGTTGAAAAAAAACACAAATATGGAATGCGCATTGGCCGCCTACTACGCCTATGCCTACTCGCGTCTTAAATACGGCATTATTCTTTGGGGAAACAGCACTGACATTCAAGACATATTCATTTTGCAAAAAAAGTGTGTACGGATACTCGCCAATATAAAAAGTCCGGAAAGTTGCCAACCACACTTCAAAAGTCTTAAAATCTTAACTCTAACATCTATATATATTTTTGAAATCTGCAAATTTGTTAGGAAGTACCCACAATTTTATACGAAGCTAAAAGATCAAACGCGACGCTTTGAGTCCAGATTTAAGAATAATTTAGCTTTGATACCTGGATCAAAATTAAAACTCCACAAATCGAGCCCAAATTCAATGGCAATTAAAATTTATAATAAAATTAGCGGCCAACTAAAAAATGAAGCAAACGATAATAAATTTAGTAAACTACTTAAGCAGTTCTTATTAAAAAAAAGTTATTACTCGCTCGAAGAATATTTCAACGATGAATCTTCTTAAAGTACTATTTACCTTCCTAGAATTTAAATTAATTTTACCAATAACATTGTACCCTTGCATACTGACATATTTAATCTAATCTGATGCTTTAGTTTAGGAATCTTGACATTGTAATTCTAATATTTGACATACCTACTCCGGATATACCTATTCATACTTTTAATTCTATTCTTTAATTATATTGTACTAATATTAATGACATTGTAATGTTATAATATTGTATAATCGACACTCATTTTTGAAATAGTTTATTTTATAGTATAGTTTAAGTCTAGATCCACATAATGTATAGACAATTCGTTTCTTTTATGTAACTTCGGCCTATCTCTTCCTCTCCAAAATGCTGCGCCCAACAGGGTTTCATATGTTATATTGTGCATATTGCCATCTCTCTACTGTACCTGTGACATGTGAATTGCATTAAATAAATAAATAAAATAAATAAATAAATAATTTTTCTCATTCCGTCCACGGATTCGATATCGGAGACCAACCGGATACCCAGATATCGATTTTGAAAACAATCGGTCGAATAATTAAAAAGTTCAAAATGGCGGCTACTTTTTCTCATTCCGTCCACGGATTCGATGTCGGAGACCAACCGGATACCCAGATATCGATTTTGAAAACAATCGGTCGAATAACTAAAAAGTTCAAGATGGCGGCTACTTTTTCTCATTCCGTCCACGGATTCGATGTCGGAGACCAACCGGATACCCAGATATCGATTTTGAAAACAATCGGTCGAATAACTAAAAAGTTCAAGATGGCGGCTACTTTTTCTCATTCCGTCCACGGATTCGATGTCGGAGACCAACCGGATACCCAGATATCGATTTTGAAAACAATCGGTCGAATAACTAAAAAATTCAAGATGGCGGCTACTTTTTCTCATTCCGTCCACGGATTCGATGTCGGAGACCAACCGGATACCCAGATATCGATTTTGAAAACAATCGGTCGGATAACTAAAAAGTTCAAGATGGTGGCTACTTTTTCCCATTCCGTTAACGGATTCGATGTCTGAGACTAACCATATCCCCAGATATCGATTTTGAAAGCAATCTGTCAAATAATGAAAAAGTTATGGTATAGGTAAAGTACGTATCGGTATTTGGCAAGACATCCTTCAAATGTAATCCTGTAATATAAAATAGTACTAGGTATATTATAGATGCAAGATGATACCGACGAAAGTCCGTAGTAGAATTTTCACCAAAAACGCGCTCCATAATATACGGCAACTACTTTATCATTTAAACAGCCTAACGTTTTATTTAACAGAAAAAGCATTTTATTTAATAATAATATATTCTTATCTTTCAACATCAGCAGGGAGTTTAAAAAACGAAAGCTCCGGTTGTGAAAAAGTCGAGTTCAAGCAGCCGTACACTGACTGCGCAATACGCTCTTGGCATGTTTAACACGAAAAAGATCGCGGACTGTCTGAGCGCACGTAACAGACAACCGCTCTACTCAACGCGGCACTCGCGACTGACGGCACTACGAGGTCCGCCCAGGGGCCGTGTAAAGCGCGCGCCTGTGTGCGTGTTTCGTTTCAACCGATTTGTTCGTAGATTCCTTACTGTTTAGCTTATATATATACTGTGCTAAGGGTCACGTTTGGCATGATTGTGGGCCTACAGGTGGATAGGGGAATCAAAATAGTGATGGGTTGCATCGCCTATAACATGACTCAACCTAAACTGTTAACCTGTTATTACCAAAGCTAACTACATTTTTGTCATGTCTTTATCCCTTACGGGGTAAACAGAGCCTAGGACAACCAAACCTAAAGACCTCGATTAGCGTCAATATGAGCGTATAAGTAGATGAAAAGGTGAATCAAACAAGTGGTGAATTCTAGCCGCATCACCTATAAAAAGACTCAAAATCTTCGCCTATTCCCTCGACTGGTTTTCACGATCTGCGCGGGAAGATAAACAGCTGATACATTGTATGTTTTTTCTTTGCTCCCAGACCAGCATGGAAGAAGGTGCCTTTTACATGGTCTGATCCGATATGATATTGGGTCATTGGCATTTCAAGTTAGGAGTGAATTTCGTCGTTTCGAATAAACCAAGACCCTCCTGCTATTACTCTCAGGATTTTATTTTGAGGTCTTTGTAGACATTCAATGTTCGACTTGCTGGCGGTTTTACTACTTATTTTACTAGATAGCGCAAATTATCGTTGCAGCGCCCGATTCCAATATCGAAGTAATACATTTAATTTATATGTTTGTATGTAAACATGCATGACTATCATCATTAGGCTTATTGTTTAACTCGCTCGCAATCGCCATCGTGTTCATTTTGACAGTTCATGTATGGGCTGACAATTGGCATCGGAATCAGCTAGCTGTCACATTCATACAAGAACTGTCAATATGAACACGATGGCGATTGCGAGCGAGTTAGGCAATAAGCCTACAGGTGTGGTAGGTAACGTGAAAATGGTAGTCCTGTACAGATCAATATTATGACTTTACAAACCTATGAGCACTCGTCGTCAAATCTGAGTTTCTCATGAGCACAAAGCTTCCAAGCACAAAGATGTAATATTTTGAATGCTGCCCAATTGCGGCACAAAGGAGCGTAATGCGTTTGTGCATTGTGCAGAGGACGAGACCAATTGCCAGGAATGCGCCCGTATGTCCCGGCTACCTCGACGGTAATGGCCGGACAATGAGTTTGTTCAACAGCTTCGCCTTGATTCGTTTTTGTACTAAGATGAAAATTAATACATAAATAAATCACGTCTATCTTTTACGGCAGTGTTTTGCAAACTGGGTCGCGACCCCCTGGGGGTTCTCAAAGCCTCTACAAGGGGGTCGCAAAAGATCGGGAAAACTACCTCATTAAACAAAACGTTGCTAACTATGCAAATGCATAAATTGAATATTTGTAACATAAATAAAATACCTACATGAAAAATGAAGGGGGGGGGTTGCGAAGTATTTTTTTCGTACTGGAGGGGTCGTATCATGAAAAAGATTGAAAAACACTGCTTTACGGGATTGACAGAGCCTAAGGTAAGATTTAAGGCCACATTTAGCATGATTGTGGAGGTTTATATAGGTGGAAAGGGGAATCAAGATATTGATGGGTTGCTAGCCACATCGTCTATAACATGATTTCTAAGATTTTCGCCGCCTCGATGGGCTTTTACCACCTGCGCGGGACCAGCATGGAAGCAAAATGAAATGGGAAAATTCTCTAGTAAAATTTACAAAAACTTAACTTAACTATAGGCTCAAGGAAAAATTACGAAACACTGATACTCAACGTCGTTGTAACCAAAGAAATGAAGAATTCACAAATACATAGATCCGACCATCAACATCACTATTATTTACCTTAGTTTATCACTCGGAGATGGATCAGATCAAACTTTATATGCCATAATATCATGTTAGACATAACGATAATTTGGCATAACTCTAATTTTGTCTGAAACCGTTGTCTTCAGGAGTTTTAAAACGACCAAGCTGTATATTTCTATAGATTTGGTTAATTTTATAACAGTCCCGAACAATAGACAGATTAAAAGAGAGACATTTACGGCAAATTGTCATTATGGCATATAAAATTATGACAAACGATAGAGAACCCACAGATATTCTTCATTAGGTCCGTTCAATTTTGAAAAAGTAATAAATCCAAAACGGCCATATCTCACAAAAACTGTCAGTAGGTCTAATTTTCGAAGCACTTTAAAACGAAATGATTAATACTGATTTATAAGACAAGCACTTGGTGAAAGTGATTGTTATTAATTGATAACATAATAGTGATCGCCGCGACCTCTGCTCTGTGGCATCGTAAACTACTCGGGGATACCGAGCTCAGAGTGAAGGGGTAATGTTATTATGGGGTTAAAGGAACCAATTTACAATTTAGAGTCCATAAGTACTAGAAAGACTACTAAAGCGTAGTTACCTATTTTTTTAAAACCAACCAATTTATCACAAATTCAATGCATGTCCTGACTTTACTGTCCTTTTCTTTTTTTTTGCTTCTGATTAAATCCTTTTCTAGTGTATGGTCTACTTTTTAGTATGACATCACTGTATCTGCTTATTTAAAACTAGCCTTCCGTCCGCAGCTTCGCCCGCGATAAATTAATTTTCCCGTAGGAATAGGTATTTTCCCGCGGTAAAAAGTAGCCTATGTCACTCAGTGATAATGTAGGTAGTTTTCTAACGGCAAAAGATTTTTTAAAATCGGTCCAGTAGTTTCGGAGCCTATTCAATGCAAACAAACAAACAATCAAATTTTCCTCTTTATAATATTAGTATAGATACCGCATCAAAATCCGTTGCGTAGTTTTAAAGAGCTAAGCATATATAGGGACAAACAGACAGCCAGACTGTGGAAAGCGACTTTGTTTTATACCTACTATGTAGTGACGATCTAGAATGAACACCTTACCACCTGATAATTAGTGCCCCACCCCAACTCATTAAAATGTATACGTGAGAAATAGCAACCCTATCATTTTACACATTTTCGTGAGATTAGATCGTTTCTCCAAACTCGTTAATTCCGCGTAGCAATCTTTCCATTCGCATTTTTCCCCATTCGACTTTTTTTATCTTTCATAAGTATTGCCAATAGTCATAATTATTCAATTGCATATTTACTCAATCAGCTTTTTTATCATTCGCGAGTTTTACCAGGGTCCTGATTACCTAATAGTGAATTGACTCAGTTTTATTATGATACTAGCTTCTGCCCGCGACTTCGTCTGCGTAGAATTATACACACAAACCTCCCTCTTGAATCACTCTATCTATTAAAAAAAACCGCATCAAAATCCGTTGTGTACTTTTGAAGATATAAGCATACATAGGGACATAGGGACAGAGAAAGCGACTTTGTTTTATACTATGTAGTGATGAGCATGTTTGCTAATTTGTGAGAAAATAAAAAAAAACTAATTTAAAAATAACAATTATTTGGCTTGGTTGTATGAAATACCGATACCGATATATCGGCGACACTTCGGGTTTGCCGATAAATCGGTATCGACTATAATTTCAAAGCCGATACAACGATAGATACTTTCGAATATAGGTATCGGTATCGTGTCGGCAAAAAGACGTATCGTTGCATCCCGAATTATCATATCTTTTAAAACATGGGAACAATGTCGCGTAAGAAATTAGAATATTGCAAAAAATAACGACAGGGAAACTTTTGGTATGGGGAAAAATATCGTACGTAATTAAAATATTCTGCGAAATGTCGGTTAGGCATTTTTGAGAATAAGAATGCAAGCGAATGATAAAAAAAGGTGAATGGGTAGAAATACGAGTGGGGAATAATGCGAATGGAAATATTGCTACGCGGAATTAACGAGTTTGAGAGAGAGAGAAATATTTATTTACACACATTCGATACACGTAGATATATAATAGGAAGAAGAAATACAATATACTTAGCAATAGTACCGATATGGTGTAAAATTTGTTTGTTGAGTTTGGAGAAACGATCTAATCTCTCACATTTTCTACAGCAACTTCAAACTTACCCTACAAACTTCTAGAAACTCAAAGCTCCAAATGAAAGTGCATTCTGTGTTCACATCGTTAATAAGCGGCATGAGTTGGCGGTTTGTATAATTGGGCGATTTTGAAACTAAGCGATTAGCACCCGAGTTAACATTCACTACCCTCGGACTTGGCAGCCAGGGGTCGCCAACTCTGGGGCGACTTTATAAAAACATTGTTGGGAAAATAACTGTAGAGTCCATTGAGTGTCCATCTCCATACAACACTGAGAATAAAGATTTCGTAAATTAATTTCTATAAGAGTAGAACCACGACTTTGTCCAGATGGTCTAGTGGTTGGAGCACTTGAGGATGAATCTTGAAAATTACGAATGACTAGTTGAGAATTTTAGCAACACTAACTCACGTTCGCATTTGAAATATTAATAAGGATTTATTTATTCTATAGATTGTACCAGTTGCTTCTCTACCCGTGCAGATGGTAAAAGCCCATCGAGGGAATGGGCGAAAATCATAGGAATCATGTACCTAATAGGCGATGAGGCTAGCAACCCATCACTATTTTGATTCCATTCTATACGCGCTGGTTTTCAAAAAAGACATGTATAAAAAGCCCTTGACGGCCAATTTGCAAAAATAAATTTTGAATTTGAAATTGTCTGTCTGTTTGTGGCATTGTAGCTCTCAAGCGGATGGACCAACTTCGATGCGGTTTTTTGCATCCAAAAGCCAATCTGCGGTGGTTCTTAGCCATGTTTGGTAAAAATCGGTAGCATTTTGATCTCGAATTCGATCACTGGCTTTAGCCCATTTTAATTGTTATGGTAAAATGTTCTGCGCATGCGCACGGACCCGCATGCCCGGCTAGCAATTACGGCGGCCGAGCACGCCGACCGATTGCCGGCGTCCGCGCTGTCCGCACCCTCTTGCTTTACTCCATAAACGGATTACCCTGCACTTATCTATGGTCCATAGATTACCCTTAAATTCCGTATATTTTGAGAGCAAAAGAGTGATAAATGAAATGGTTAAAGTTTTTCTTATTCGCTGTTGCTTGCTCAAGACTATAGATATCATTGTCTATGATACACATTTCATCGCTGCACTTGTTCCTCTATTTTTTTTTCAAGCTGTTGCGAACTCTGTCCATTTTTATATGACTTTAATTGTCAGTTTAAAGATCAGTAAAGTAGGAGCAGTAATTTGGTGTTATTTGCCTTAGTATTATTATGTTTCCTTTTCCATAAATTCATTAGTCATTACATATTATTATCATATAGTCCATATAGTACGTTCCAGAAGCAATAAAGAATACAAAAATGAAACAGAATGAAAATACTGTCATTGCTGCCTGTCACTTCTCACAAAACCTGGGGCCATACCATGACATAAACGAATTCTATGCAGACGAAGTTGCGGGCAACAGCTAGTTGACACATAAACCACGTCTCGATATTTCGAGTTTGGAAGCTCGAGTCATCTAAGACGTCAGCTGGTCCGCTTGTGACATATTTACGTACAAAACGGCTGCGCGGGCGGCGGTGTCAGGACCATACCCGGTTATTAAATTAGATTGTGACCCCCGGCGAGGTTAACTCAAGTAATTGCCCCTTTGTCCAGCCACTGCAGGATAATACTCCAATAAATGTACATTAGAGCAATTGCTCTACATAGGACAATGTTTTCTTGCAGCTCGAGAAGATGTGTTTATTGAAGACTAACTTATACTGGGATCAATGCAACGATCTCCTGATTGTTGAATAAGTTTGGTGAACTTCAAATATAGGAACAGATTTGTCTATTTTCGTCTGTAACTTTTTTGTTGTGTGGACAAAGAGAATTGTATTGCCATCCATCGATCTAAATATCTATATTATTGAATCAGGCGTTATTTTGCGGAGGTCCATTTCAATTAACAAAAAATGTTAACCTTGCTACTCCGCTACTCACGTGCAAGATAATCAAGCCTGTGTGAAATATATATATATAAATCCCACAAACTTAATTATCCCTCACACCACACAAACACTGACGCGTTTCGATCCCTCTACGGAATCATTATCAAAGTTATGAGCACAACTGTTACACATGCAGACCCATGATGAGATGGGTCGCAGAGAAAAAGTACCAGGACACTAGCACATTGTTAGAGGTCTGTCCATATAGGTTTTGTGTTCCGAGCTTCTTTGTATGTCCTTCCGAATTTTGATTCAAATTTATTTAAATTTGGAACGCCGCCCATGTTTTCAATAAAGAATAATCGCGTCGTGAAGGAAGTACCAGTACAGCAGCTTATAGTAAGAGGTGCGTGTGTAGTTTTACTTCTTTTTAGGGTTCCGTACCTCAAAAGGAAAAAACGGAACCCTTATAGGATCACTTTGTTGTCCGTCTGTCCGTCTGTCAAGACCCTTTTTCTCAGGAACGCGTGGAGGTATGAAGCTGAAATTTATATCAATTACTCAAGTCTACTGTCCCTTGAAGCTGTGAAAAAATCAAACTTCTAAGCCAACGCAATCAAAAGATACAGCTGTTTATGCCGCAAATTTCCGCAAATTTTCAACTCTCAAGGGAATCAAAACCTACAAGGTAGTTCCCGTGAACGCAGAATTTTGAAATTTGGTATGAAGGTAGGTCTTATAGCACAGATTAAAGAATAATTGCGAAAACCGTAAATGTGTATGTATGTCTGTATATAGCAGTGACCAATATAAAGTAACCCCACACTGCGTACATTTTGCTTTGGAGCAGGGCTCTGCTTACACTGGTTTTATATATTTATAGATAATGATACGGAACCCTCGGTGCGCGAGTCCGACTCGCACTTGACCGGTTTTTACTGTATGGGACTAAAAGCTGACGGCAAGAGCCTCATCTAATGTAATTCTCGGACTCTGTCTCGCATTTACTAACAAATATCACATTGTTTACAACTAATGCATTTAGAAAACATAGCGCGCTTTCAAATCAAGTGTTTATCAAACATTCCGAGTGGATATGAGCTCTGATGTACCGTAACAGCAACATTAACAAGCTTTGTTGTTGCACCAAAATAGACGGGATTACTTTAAATTTGGGCGTTGGTTTTACGAATAAAGATACTCTAGATTGTCGTCTTGTTATTTGAGCGCGCAGTAGTTTTGGTATTTTTGTCGGTCTGTATCAGTTCCCTTTTGTCGTGCTGCAATAGCAAT
The DNA here is from genome assembly GCA_949127965.1 of Pandemis corylana. Classification (NCBI taxonomy): domain Eukaryota; kingdom Metazoa; phylum Arthropoda; class Insecta; order Lepidoptera; family Tortricidae; genus Pandemis; species Pandemis corylana. The sequence goes on along the minus strand of OX421858.1, from coordinate 15,215,657 downwards.
GCATGAAAGCGAACCTATCATTTGAAAAACAGCGCCTTCTCTCGTCCCTGGTGATGGCCCAGTCATTTAAGGTTAGATTAGGTAAGAATCTCGGAATTCGAGATACCCAGCTGTAAGTCTGTAAATACTTGTATATTGACACCCTAAAAGTTGTCTCAAAACCTACATATGGTAGGGTGTGCGCAACTATTAAATTTCAAGGTCAAAGGTCACAAAAATCGGTTTTTTGCGCTTTTTTTGTAAATATCTCATTTCCTACGGGTTTTTGCTATTTGTTATTATTGACAATATTGTAGAATACAAAATTCCCTACAAATTTTGTTCAAAAATTTTTTTATACGGTGAACCGTTTTCGAGATAGAGGGCGGAGATTAATAAAAAGATTAATTCATAATTTATTTGTTTTTTTTAATCATGTATGAAGTTATTAATATTAATTAGGTTAAAATTCAAATATAATTCCGATATTTTCATTAACAGTTCACCAATTACATGGGCAGGTAAGTGTTGTTAATTAATACTGAATAAAAAGTGTATAAATGCGAAAGTAACTCTGTCTGTCTGTTACCTTTTCACGCTTAAACCGCTGGGCTGATTTAGTTGAAATTTGGTATACAGATAGTTTGAGTCCCGGGAAAGGACATAGGATAGTTTTTATCCCGGAAAATTGCATAGTTCCCGCGGGATAGCACAGCCCAAACCACTGGAATTTTTCAAATTTAAGGCGGAACAAAGTTCGCCGGGTCAGCTAGTACTGAATAAAAAGTGGATAGGTTAGGAAAAAAAATGATAAAATATAATATAATTGATATATCGATAGTTCATCAACTATATATGGCGCGTTTTCGACCGGAGGCACCGGTTGACCTGAAGTGCTGTGACCGCGCGCTCTCCGCGCTCTATCTCGAAAACAGTTCACCGTATAAAAAAAAATTTAAACAAAATTTGTAGGGAATTTTGTATTCTACAATATCGTCAATAATAACAAATAGCAAAAACCCATAGGAAATGAGATATTTACAAAAAAAGCGCAAAAAACCGATTTTTGTGACCTTTGACCTTGAAATTTAATAGTTGCGCACACCCTACCATATGTAGGTTTTGAGACAACTTTGAGGGTGTCAATATACAAGTATTTACCGATTTACAGCCGGGTATCTCGAATTCCGAGGTGAACTTGCTATAATGACTGGACCAGAGCAGTATGTTCCACGGGAGTTTGTAATTGTGTCGTACAGACACATCATTCAAACAGATGACGCTAACAAGGTCACGTGACGGCTAGTAACAGATAGTAAAATTCGAAGGCTTACCCACCTGCTATGGTGGTGTATTAATGTGGCTTTATTTTAAAAGAATTCTCAAAATCGTTTCAGTACTCCCAGAGATTACCCCTAAAACTTCACAAACTCAGAAACTTTACTTCTTAATAATATAAGTATAGATTAGGATTAGGATTCCAATTTTATTTATTTATTTAACTGCCTTATTATTTCAGTATTTTGACATTATATTAAATTAACCCTTTCTTGGTTATTGTTATTATTTTATTGTTTATTTTTTGATTTTGTCAATTTTGTAATGTAAAATTTATTTTTATTATTTTATTTTATTTTATTTACTCTTGACGATTTCAATCTATATTCTCCTAACTTGACAATGTACAATTTACGGTGTTATTTTTATTGAACGAATAAATAATCTAAACTAATCTATTTGAAGTCTGTTAATGATTCTGTTTTAAGAAAAAGTTCTGTTGTCCTTGTCTGTCCTCTGCCTGGCAGAGGCTGTGCCAGCGCGCGTTGAGCTCTGTCAGCGCTGCGCGGGCGCAACATCACTCGGATCAAAGGGCGGGAAGCGCAGCAAGGGCGCGTACACCATGACCTTTACAATTATTCTGTATACTTATTAAAATGCATATATGAAACTAGCTTATGCCCGCGACTTCGTCCGCGTAGATAAATCCCGTTTTTTTCCTTATCCCGTTGGAATTTCCAAAAATCCTGAAATTAGTTTCTTAATTTTGTAATCACCTACTTTTGTATCAAATTTGAAGAGTCTAGTTATTATAGTTACTGAGATAGCGTCACTCGGAATCGAATATATAATTCCCGTTCTTTCCTTATCCCGTGGGAATTTCCAAAAATCCTTTAGCGGATGCCTACGTCATAACATCTACCTGCATGCGAAATTTCAGCCCGATCCGTCCAGTGGTTCGGGCTGTGCGTTGATAGATCACTATGTCGGTCACCTTTGAATTATATATATTTAGATAACCAACTTGCTTCCAATTTAACCAATTACTTCCATGCTGGTCTGGGAGCAAGGAAAAAACATAGAATTTACCAGTTGCTTCTGTTCCCGCGCAGATGGTAAAAGCCCATCGAGGGAATAGGCGAGAATCATATCATGTCATAGGCGATATTTTGATTTCCCTTTCCACCTACACGCCCTTAATCATGCTAAACGTGGCCTTAATGTTTTGTTACAGGCTCTGTCTACTCCGTAAGGGATAAAGACGTGCTATATGTATGTATGTATGTACTAGTTGACACACTTTCGAGAGGCATTTTCACATGTGCCTTCAAAAATCGGACCCCAGACTTTTCGATTTAATCATACATTCGAAATTCAAATTGTTTTACTTGTCTTGCGTGAGCGCAGCCTTGGCGCAGCACCTGCGCGTGCGATTGAGCCGTCATAAACACAGCGGTTCGCGGAACAGCGCTTTGTAGTCTATGGTGTAATGTTACCAACATTGCCGACAAATCGATACTGGCTGATAGTGCTTTTTAGGGTTTCTTACCCGAAGGGTAAAAACGTAGCCCCTTTTACTAACACTCCACTTTCCGTCTGTCTGCCTGTCTGTCTGTTGTCTCTCAGGAACCGTATAGACGAATTTTCACAGACGATCTGTTGCCGCTATAAAAAGAAATAATGAAAAAAGAAGTATTTTATGTCTCTCTATTTATGTAAGTAACCAATATAAAATGACCTCACACTGCCTACATTTTGCTTAGGAGGCAGAGCTCTGCTAACACTGGATAATATATTTACTTGCAGTATTTGTACGAAACCCTCGTTTTAATCTACTTGAAAAGAGGTGTTCGTCTATACAGTTTTCTTCAGCGAGAAGTTCTTACTATGAATGTTAAGTAAGTATGTACTTCAAATTAAAACGCGGTTTGCAATGTTCGGCACGACTTTTTCCAGAGATGATACTTATCTAAATCGATTGAACGCCCTCTAAAAACCCTACAAATGTCATTGAAATCTGTAGAGGCGTTTCCGAGAATAATATGCCAAATAAATAAATAGAGCAACCCCATTATTTCACATTCGGCCGTAATTATTATGACTACCTACTTAAAACTTTTTCAAAAAACACACAACAAAAATACGTTAAAAGAAACGCACCCAAAAATAACCTTGCAATTTTTTTTCGACTGTTGTCTAGACGCTTTCACGCACGAGCAAACTTGCAAACAGTCGCTCAGAAAATGTCATTGTTTAGTGCAATTACAGCGCTTATACGTATTAAGTTACTAGCTTAAATATTTTGGGTGCAACAATCGGTAATCGGATATTTTACGAGAGTAATTAGAAGTTTATCGTACTGGCCAGAAAGAAATGGACCGAAAATTTTGTTTTTTTTTCGATTACGTAGTTTTTTTTATGACTTGCCAGTACGTTTTGAAATTGAAAGGAGTTTGAATAGGTACGTATGACGCTGTACTAAAGCAATTTAAATATTCTTTAGATAACTGTTGCCCACAACTTTTTCTTTCTTCCAACTTCGTCTGCGTCCCCTGGGAACTTTGCACTTTCCCAGGGTGTACCTAATTGTTAACATAAACAGTCTTGGAGATTTTTTTCGATAGTATTTTAATTTTAGATATTGTATACATCTAAAGAAACACACACAAACTTACCTATTTATTAAATTAGTAGAGAATTAACAACGTGCAAAAATACCTACCCAAAAAGCCTGCCTAATTTTTTTTGCTAGGCAAATACGTCAAGAGTGATAGGCTGTTAAAAAAGGTTCTGATATATTTTGACACCAATGCCACGGCTGTGTCCTATAGAAAATATGTGTACCTACTTTAATGAGCCGTGAATGGCTCAAGTTCAAAACTAAAATTATAAACCATCATAATGTCCTTTAAAAATTGCTAATTTTAAAGCGTACTTTAAATACCTTCAATTTTATCAATACAATTACAAATCTACTTCCCGAAAATGGTCATTTCACATTTTAAATTATCATCATTCTTGTGAACAAATCAAACGTAAGACATTTAATATCATTCATACAATGGCTATTCTTAGTGACACAAAACTATCATCGATTTCTAAAACAGCGTATGCCTTTGGTCATCTTAAAGATACATTTACGACTGTTTGGTTCCCATGTAATGGGATGAATGGGCGTATGTCCAAAATCGTATTATATTTTTTGTTCAAAAATAGTTTTACTAAAATTCATAATCATACGTAAATCCCATTGATGCCCTACGCCGTGCACAAACATCCTGCACTGCTCAATGTGAGCAAATAAACATTCATTGAATAAACTAAATGTGTGCAAACATACGACAAAAGCTCGCAAATAGGACGCCCTATAAATATACCCAATTGTCCCCATTCCGTCTGTCCGGACAATCCTTTATTTTTTTTCTCCAGATTATCCCGCACAATGTGTTGAAAGGATTGAATCCAAATTCCAAAATCGCTCATTTATTTTCGTCACCACAAAAGCGGAGAAATGCCCTATAATTGCGCCCACAAAAACCCGGACCGATTTCTTACAAAAACAAACTAGCAAAGCCATATTTAGGGCTATTTCCTGAAATCCAATTTCACGCCGCCATATTTAAACAGAGATTAACAGATCGTTTTGGCGGGAAGTCTGTTCAGAAACCAAATGCGCGTCGTAAAACAACGCAACGGGTTAATCTCTCGTAATCCCAACATATGTATCTGCCGTTGGGTTTTGACGTGGATTTACAATTATTTACAAGAAGTGCCGAGTCCTCCGAGTGTGTCGCCTCACGATGATCCACGGATTAGAGCGCCTCTTGTTTATGGTGCGCTGTCACCCGGCTAATTGTCTGTGGTCGCAGGAAAGCGCGGGAAAGTAAAAACAAAATGGCCGATTGATTTATTCGGGGTTGCGATCGGCGCAGCTTTTCACAATATTCCTAGCGCAAGATGTTTTGTGTCGGATGAGAGATGGGTGGGTTTACTCGGATTATATCGGTGTCGTGTTACGCGACATGTTTTTGTTGGCAGCGTTTTGGAGTTGGTTTAATTTTTGTAGACGTGCGAGAGGCGGCACATGGCGACGCTAAAACGCGGATTTTATGCGTCCCTCGAGTCGTAAATACAATAAATGTTTGGACGCACTTGCCGTTACCACAAGGCTAATGATTCAATATTTACAACGCCTTGTAATTTTAATGGTTGCTTTACAAATTCAATGAAAGCTTCTTTTCAGCAATGGCGTCTTTTATGACATGACGAATCGAAAACTCAGTCGTAAAAATACATCAATGTATAGGTACCTAAGAAACTTGAGAAAATGACCTGTATGTGTGTGTAATGTGAAAAAATTGACGTTCCAAATTTGAAATTGACTTAAGTTCCATATTATTATCAGTTCTGTACAATACTATTTACAATCATTCTCTTAAGTTTTTCGCCATTCAATATTCATCCTAACGGCAACGTCATGATATTACAAAAGAACAAAGCACAGAAGTTGTCTTTAAGATTTCTAATCAACTTTTAATTGAGCCGTAGTAAATTAAAATGGGCCCAACGACGATTACAAAATAATGAGCCTACTGAATCGCAAACTTGCGGCAAAATAACGGTAATAAGCTGATTATTAAGCTGGCAATCATACTTTGTAGCTTCCATTAAACTTGTTTAAACGGCTTGCGTTACAAGGTTACCGCAGACTACTAAGGGATACAATGTTATAAATGCCACTCGTAACGCCATCTATCGCCATATACGGGAAACATAAGTATCAAAGACGAGTCCGACAATTTAACAGCAGAGAACGTATGAAAAAATAACAATTTGACATAAAACTGTTGCAATGTTTATGCATTTTGCGTGAGTATTGTGGTAGTAAAGAAGAAACCGGCGCTCTAATTTCCATTTCGTTTTTAATGGGTTTGATACTTTTTTTTTCTGGGCTTAATTTGTTTTGTTTTTTACGGCCAGTACTTTTCTTTTGAACTAACTCTGTCTGCACTAGATCGATTTCAGAGCCATCCTAAATTGAAAAACTCGGATAGAAAAAGAATCACAACGCCTGGACACTTCTACAAAAATCATTTAAGTAAAAAATACCTATTTCATTTTTGTGCATGTCGGTAATACGGCCAAATAGATTCGGCTAATGGCTAAACTATCATTAAGTTCATGCTAAAAACACCTAAAATATACAGTCTCATGCATATAGGGACCGTTTTTTTATTTTTTTTATTATAAAGTATCGAATCACTGCCTCACCGTGCATTTTTTTTCTTTATGCTCACAAATATCACTAAGGAATGCTATCAGCCTGTTTTAAGGGGGCGTCCATTAATTACGTGAGGCATTTTTAAGGATTTTTTGACCCCCCCTCTCCCCTTGGTGAGATGTCGTAAGATTTTTCTCGACTCCCTCCCCCCTATCCCAATCTCACGTAAGATTTTTCAAAACTTGTGCTTTGGATATAAAGTATTGCAAAAAGGAATAAATGCCTTCTTTCTTTCTTTCTTCCTTTCTTTCTATTGGATTTATTAAAAAACATAACTCAATTTCGGACAAATATGACAAATATAATTGTGTCAGATTTAGTCATATTTTATTCAAGATACGTTTTTTATTTTCATTCCACTTTAATTTAACTTAATTTTCACGCAGTATTACGCCATTTTCTGCTAAAAAAAATTACGTGATATTTGCCAAGACCCCCCTCTCCCCCAAGTGAGATTTAGTAGGATTCGGCTGGACCCCCCCCCCCACCCCCTAAATACCTCACGTAATTAATGGACGCCCCCTAATTGCGAAAAATGTGATGCCTACTCGGACTTGTTGGATTTAAATGCCATTATTAGTAATAATACATACCTATAGGTATCTCCGCTTGAGATGATCTTGATGATGATGAGCAGGGAAGCGGAACACCGTTTCGGTAGCATGCCAGTATAATGTCAAAGCCAGCTAAAAAGATCTTAAATTCATCATCGTCCCACTGCTGGGCCCAGGCCGCGTCTGAGAACGAGAGGGCTTGGGCTATAGTTCCCACGCGGGCCCAGCGCGGATCGGGAACTTCACACCATTGAATTGCTTTGCAAATGTTTGCAGTCCTCACGATATTTTCCTTCACCGAAAAGCTCATGGTTAATTTCAAATGTACCTAATATCGCACATAAATTACGAAATAACCTCAGAAGTGCGAGCCTTTCGAGTTACTTCGCACTTCAATACAATAGTAGGAGATCCGAACCTAAGTCGACCTTCACCGAGTTGATAATAGAATGAAACATATTTTATAATAAATTTAGTATATTCAAAAATATATTAAAAATTGGTTGGCTAAAAAAATTCTGGACAGTCTATTTTTTCTTCATTATAATTATAATAATAATTATATATTTATTTCATTGATGTTCTATTGTTTAATATGATAGTATTACATTAAACTTTTCTATTATAGATATATTATATTTATAAATCAATAGGTATATAAATATATTACATATGTAATATATCTATTTAAATAGTCTGTCCAGGATTTTTTTTGCCAACCCATTTTTAATATATTTTCTAATATACTAAATTTATTTATATAATACTCCTTTCATCCACTCAAAGGTTGACTGGAAGATATCCCTTAAAGGGATAAGTCCGCCTTTGTGCATGTATCTCAGCGTTTGTCAATTGTATTTTGTCTTGTTTATTTTGCACAATAAAGAGTTTACGTACATAAATACATACATTTATTATAAAATAAGTTTCATTCTATTATCAGCTCGGTGAAGGTCGACTTAGGTTCGGATCTTAGACTAGGTACAACTCCCAGGGAAAAAGTTTAATCAGTTTCAAATATGGAAGCCCAAAACTATCTATAACAGGTGTTATCCCAGCATTCCCCTAGTATATAGTTTGTGATTGAAATGATTCTTTTATTAAGATAAGATATTCAGATCGAATTATAAAATTTTTTACCAATAAGAATTAAGTCGAACAAGATTGACCGTTTTTTTTATCAGTCCTTTGTTGATATTAATTTATTTTTGTAAATAACTTTTTGTAAATACCTAAAGGCCTTTTGTGCTAAATGCCCACACCTATAATAATGTAGATATATAGTCAATGTGGTGTAGGTACTACAAAAACGAATAATTAAATACAAACGCGTAAAAGATAATAAGAAAAGCTAACTTCAGAATGTAACTTATCGTTCAAAGTAACAGCTGTAATTACAAATTAACTTTTACAAAAATCCTTTTAAAATACGTTGTACTATTTTACGAAGCAAGTGGTTTTAGGCCTAAATGATATAAGATCAATCTGTCTCGAACTAGGTATCACTAAACCAACAGGATAAAAACAATCAAACACACACATAAGCAGTCCGCTTAGAACATTTATTGCGCCCAATATAACTTAGATTAAGCCTATTTTAAATTCGTTAAATAATATCTTACGTTAACAATAAATAGCGACACTTCATACTGTACACGTCCTATCACAGTTTTTAACAAGTCCTTTGCCTTTCCCGGGGATAATATAGCGTTAGCTATGCCTCCAAAGCTCCTTCTATCAGCTGTGCTTGACCAGCTGAGGGTCCGGGTCTTCAGCGGAGCTGCTGGGAACTAGACCTTGGATTCTCCTGTAGAGCTGGTGGTACGGGCTCGGCGGAGGCGGCGGCAAGCGCAGCAGCGGACTGGGCAGGCCGTACCGCCCATACACGGACAACAGAGGAGGATACAACCCTACTAAGGATGCGTATGGGTTCCCGAACATCGGATGGAGCATCGCTCCTCTTTTAAATGCGGCTAATCTAGACCTAGACGCGGCCGTGGAGCGCCTCCTCAGCTTCCCCGTCGTCCCTCCAATAAACACGTCGTCCGAAGAAGGATCCAGCATCCAATAATTCCCTTTCCCCGGATCATCGTAATGCCGGGGTACTTTGACGAAGCACTTATTCAAACTAAGATTATGCCGTATAGAATTCTGCCAGCCTTGTTTATTCTCCTTGTAATACGGGAAATTCTTCATGATATATTCGTATATTCCGTTGAGCGTGAGTCGTTTTTCGGGGCTGCTTCGTATGGCCATCATGATGAGGGCGTTGTAGCTGTAGGCCGGTTTTTCGTTTTTCTTCTCGGGCGTCGAGGAGCTGGGCGGCGGTGTCTCGGTACCTGTTACGTCGAGCTCCGTGTCCGAAGGTGAGGGGGAACGGGAGGAGGCCTCGGGCAAGAGGTCCCGGATCGCGAAGCTGTGCGGAGGCGTCATGGTGCGGCATGGCGCGACGCTCGGTGCCGACTAAGGTTGAAAACGTGACTGGTTCCAAAGCCCCGCCTCTAAGCTACGCCCAGCCGTGCGAGCCCTCCCTTCCTCGCCCCATCAGTGCCATCACACCAACCAACTTATACACACCGATAGATCAAGCTTTGTTGGTGTAGTTTTAGAATTTCTTTGCGCTCGTTTGGGGTTATTTGGTTCGGTGTTAAAGGGTGCGGGGTTAAAGTGAACCCGATCCGTCACGGCGAATAAACAGTTTTTGTAATTTTTCACGCGTTGTTTGCGAGTTTATTTAGTGACTGGTTTGGTTTAATGAATGGTGTTTGGATGTAATTATTAATCGTGTTTAGCGTCAGAGCAGATGCGTGAACAATGTAATTGTAGTTTAGTGTGAATTGACAAATTGTTCGTTTTGACTAATCAATCTTTTTCTGATGACTAATCAGACTTTTTGGCATTTTATCACACTTATTGCCTATCCTGTACTTATTTAATTAAGGTATTATACAATTTAATATTGCAGAAAATTACATGTAGCATTTTGGACTCATATTAGAAAATTTGATTGGAATGAATCAAGTAAAGTAACAAGTCATTTTTCTTACCAATTTAGCGCAAATAATAGCAAAATAACATGCCCGTCGGTAATACACTGGAGCGGTAATGTAGGTACTCAAAAACAGGCTTTCGTGTTCAGTCTTTGAGCACATTTGTAACCCCATATTTAGGAAAGAAAGAAAGAAGATATTTATTCCTTTTCACACAATTTTATACAAAATAAACAAAAAACACAGACATGAAAAATAGATCATCAGCGTTGTGTGTCTTCGCAAAAGTGAAACGGTCACGGTGTTAGACACCTGCAGCACTGATTTTCAGTTAGAACCGTCAATTGGGTACCTGTTATTTGTGATGGCGATCACTAGACTCTATCTAAACGATTTCGAATACTAACTATTCATCAAAGCTCGTAAATATTTGTCACTTAACTTTAACGATAATATCGAATTGGGGTAACGCATTATGTACTTTGTTTTAAATTAATCTTGTTATGTTGTCAACATCGTCACAAGTATCACTAAATAATACATATAAAACAAAGTCCTCCGCCGCGTTTATCTGTGTATTTGCAATGCAGTCAAAAAGTAAAGGGCAATTTTTGCGATTTTCGAAGATTTCTAGTTTTTTAAATAATCAAAGTTGGGAGATGTATGCATAAACACACAAACACATACAGTACCTACACTGGGGTAGACAGAGCCAAAGGTAACAAGGCCTAAAGGCCTCGTTTAGCATGATTGTAGGCGTATGGAAAGGGGAATCAAAATAGTGATGGGTAGCCGCATCGCCTATAACATGATTCCTAAGAAATTCGCCTATTCCCTCGATGGCCTTTTACTATCTGCGCGGGACGAGAGGCAACCGGTACATTGTATGTTTTTTTGCTCCCAGACCAATAAGTAAATAAATCATGTGGTAAAAAATATTCGTACTAATTTGAGTAACGGAGAGGAGGGGAATTAATTTCCTCCTAACTTGAGGTTGTATAGCTGTAATAGTTTTCCTTATTCTTTCCATGCGTCTTGTGAGTTGTTCGTGATCTTATTTTATTTGGAAGCGGTAGTTTTTTGCATAGGAATATACACGCGTCACACAGACGCAGCTGTTTTGCCTGTGTAGTCACAAATTAGGTACATAATTTACTTTTCACACCTCTCATTCAGAAAAGTAAGCTTTGCTCGAGAGGGATCAAAGTGCAGCTTTTCTATTCAAGGCTATTTATTCTAAGTGTTTTTTTGGAAATGCAATTTTTTGAAGTTGATAATTGTAAAACTACCCCATTTTCTATGCTGGTAGCTCTTTGATTACATTTAGAATTATATTTTCAAGTTTTTTAACGTTCTGTGTGAAAAGTTGTATGAGCCACTCTATAGCAAAATTATTTTCATCTTGGGCGTTAACACTTGAATTCCTCGTTACGCTCTGGATTCAATGTAGCGCCCTCGCCGTAAATACACCATTTTGCTCCCTCGTGACACAAATAACTATTACGTTGCCCCGGGCTACAAGATTTAGATTTAGATTATTAAAAATTACATCATAAATTGTACATTGTCAAGTTAGAAGAATTTAGATTGAAATCGTCAAGAGTAAATAAAATAAAATGAAATATGTAATACAAATCAATTGAATATTACAAAAATGACAAATTCAAAAACAATAATAATAAAACAATTAGGTAAAATTAAATTAAATTAATTCTCCGCTAGGGATCGTCACTGCTTATAGGTAAATAATGAAATATAATAAAGGGTTTAAATTAACCAAATGTCAAAATTATTCGAAAAAACAATGCAATTAAACAAATAAATCAAAATGTCATATCCAGAAACTCGTTTACAGAATAAAATGTATTTTTTAACAAAAGTATGAAAGTAGCACGTAAAATTGTGTACACACTCGGCGGTGATAAAGGAAGCCTCAGTACGCATGTTTAATGCCCTCACCTTCGGCTCGTGCGATAAGTTCCTGCGGTCTTTTTCATCACCCTCGGAATGTAATGTTATTTACTATTAATAACAAAGTTACAACTGTTGACGATTCCAAGCCATATGTTTGTTTCACTCTATTTCGGAAACAGGCATGTTTAGTTTGCCCTCCAGGCCCCGCCCACTCCGCCACGCCCCCACCTAAATATAACTATATCTATGTAACTATACTCCTGTTTTAAAAACAGTATCTTGAATCAAAAGTAACATCTGAGAATATATGTATGTTAAGCATAGAACTTATTGAGCACACACACAAAACACGTATTTATCCCTTACGGGGTAGACAGAGCCTAAGGTAACAAGACCTAACGTTTAGCATGATTGTGGGCGTATAGGTGGAAAGGGGAATCAAAATAGTGATGGGTTGCTAGCCGCATCGCCTATAAGTCATGATTCCTATGCGCACGATCTGCGCGGGAAGAGAAGCAACTGGTACATTCTATGTTTATTCTTTACAGACCAACATGGAAGCACTGGATTATAGATTACTAGCTTTTGCCCGCGACTTCGTCCGCGCAGATAACGTCAAAGTGACAACATAAAAATATATAGGTATTTTTTTTAATAAAAAGTATCCTATGTTACTTCTAATACCTCCAAAAACATGTGTACAAAATTTCATGGGGTGCGTAACGATGGCTATAAAAATTTTTGGTATAATATTAGTAGCAATAACGCTCATTTGATATAATTATTAAATCATATAACAACACTTAATATATTTACATATGACATAATTATCATTTCTTATAATGCTTATTTCCTATAATGAACTTATGGTATAACGTTATTTTTATATAAAATACAATTGGCATAACCATTATTGATATAATGTATTAGAGACATAATCACAAAACGAACTGCTATCAAAAAGTAGGTTAGGTTAGGTTTGAACTGCGTCCCCTAACAAAAACGGACTATGATTTGTATATAAATTGAGCGTTATACCACATAATCGTTATAAGAAATAAGCGTTATACCGAACGATAAATATACGAAATAAATGTATATATTTTAAAATTATACCAAACGTTTATTATACACAATGAGTGATTATACCCTTTGAAATTATATCAAATGTTGATATACCGATAGAAAATATATTAAATATTTTTATATCGATCATTACACACCCAATTTCATGATGATCGGTTGAGTAGTTTTCGCGTGAAAGCGTAACAAACAAACTTACATTCGCATTTATAATATTAGTAGGATTGTGGTTTGAAACGTAATGAAATATCGTAAGTAGAACGCATAAGCATTATAAGGCTAAGGCCGAACTGATTTTGATAAAACATCGCCAATACAACACACATATGACAGCTGTCAAAAGTGACACGAAAGTATCTGACTACAATTTTGGGGCGCGGCTCGAATGACCTTATAAGAAGCCCTTCGAGTCTTCCATGCTGTAGGCTTATTGTCTAACTCGCTCGCAATCGCCATCATGTTCATTTTGACAGTTCATGTATGAATGTGACAGCTAGCCGATTCCGATGCCAATTGTCAGCCCATACATGAACTGGCAAAACGAACACGATGGCGATTGCGAGCGAGTTAGGTAATAAGCCTACTGGCTTGGGAGCAAAAAAACATACAATGTACCAGTTGCTTCTCTTCCCGCGCAAATGGTAAAAGCCTATCGAGGGAATGGGCTAGCAACCCATCACTATTTTGATTCCAGTTTCCACCTATACGCCCACAGTCTTGCTAAACGTCGCCTGTAGGTCTTGTTACCTTAGGCTCTACCCCGTATGGGATAAAGACGTGATATATGTATGTCCTTGAAAAGTGTATGGTTATAAATTCAGTTTAGATTTATATTTCAGTCGAACGTCGGGACCTATCGGGTTTTAAACAATTCGACCATCCAATATAGACCTGTGTGAAAAGCTAAAAATGTATAGTTTTAGAGCACTTCACTGTACTGGATGAAAGGCTGACTTATTGTAACAAATGAAACAAAAGCGGAAAAACAATTGAAGTGTAATTTTGACAACTCAACCAACAGGGCGAGGTCGGCGGGAGTGCGAAGACACAACAGACATAGCCACAGAAGGAGAGCCGTTTGATTTGTCTGGGGACGGACCCAAACCCAAAGAAGCATAGGTGAAAAGCTTATGTAATGACCTGTTCTATGTGTGAGTAATCTGCGAATAGACAAATTGACATTTCAAATGACGGCCGGCATGCCCACTAAAAAGCACACGGATTCCCTATTCGGTCGTATGTGAGACGTTATAAAAAAATAAATATATATGTATATATATTCGCAAATTGGCCGCCAAGGGCTCTTTTACATGTCTTTTTTTAAACTACCAGAGCATTCGGAGAGACCATCATTGCCAAGAAGAATGTGCCACAAGAAACTTGGCAGAAAGTCATTTTTTCAAAATAAAATACATAAAACTACTACAATACTTAAATATAGTGCTTTCCACTGGCGTTCATGTCGCCACAGTGTATGTGTGGTTTTATTTTCGTTTAGTTTTTTAATTTCATCTGGGTCCCACTGAAAAACAGCGTTGCGGCGCCGCAACATTATGCTGAGTGGGGCCCATTTTACACCATATCGGTACTATTCTTAATTTGTACTCCTTCACATTATATATCTACGGTGTATCGCATGAGTGTAAATAAATGTTCCTCTCTCTATAATTAAAACCTAAATAAACATGGCATGCGCACCGACTTCAAACGTGAAAAAAGCTTCGTAGTTTCTGGTCCCTATTTCACTATCTCGACAATAGTCGGTGACAAGTGACAATTCTGTTTACATTACAAACTCGACAAGAATCTACGCCGATCCGATTGCCTTCATATTGACCACGCATCGCTATTTGAAGGCACATGTCCCCGACAAGTATCAAGTTCATATCGGACCTGCTGTGCTTCTCCGCTGCGCTAATTGCTCAAATCTGGTGGAAGCACGCGTCGCAGTCGTATTTATTTATTTACTTAGTATTTACGAAACAGTAACGAGGACGAGCCGTTTTTTGCTTGCGGCGTGCGCGTGATGCCGCGGCTTTTACATCGTTAGCGAGTTTGATGAACTCAGTTTGTTGGAGCGAAAAGTGACTTTTTGCGGCCGCTTTTTAAAGTTTATGCGGCTGTATGGATAAGTTTTGGCTGCGTGCTGAAGTTCGAAATTCCGCAATCGCTTAAAACAAAAGATTTTAACCATAGCGTATTACCGGCTACGAGGTATGCTTGTGCTGCTGGGATGCAGAGATGCGATTTATTTGAAATACTTCTATTTAAAATGCAAATACAAAATGCAAAATACCTATTTTGTATTTTGCATTTAAATGCATTTTAGTAAAAACCATTTTGTATTTTATTTGAAATACCTTTCGAGATGTATTTTGCATTTTTTATATTCATTTCAAAATGCAAAATACTTTGTGATTAAGTTTAGCCAACATTACCAGCCAAACAAGATGAAATGAACGAATGACGCTTGTATTGCCGCACTTGGTGCACAATCAACCGAAATAAATGGCCACACAATTCACAAAATGGAGCCATGGCTCTCTTTTCGTTAAGTCTAGTTGCTTTACATTATTTTAAGGGAGCATTATTAGTATTAATTATTAACATAACAGAATTTATTGATACGCGTATGTACTGATAAATTTGACTGAAAGTATTTTGCATTTTGTATTTAAATGCTTTTTAAAAACCATTTTGTACATCTCTGCTGGGATGATCCACGAGCTCAAAGTGACGCAGCGCAACATGGAGCGAGCATAACGCTGCGGGATCGAATCTGGAACGAACTCATTCGACAGCGCACGAAAGTGGTCGACGTGGGGCACAGAGTCGCCACGCTAAGATGGGCGTGGGTCGCCCATGTGTGCCGACGACACGGCGAACGGTGGAGCACGCGCGTTCTTGGCTAGGCAGAAGAAGTGTAGACAGGCCAGCTGCCCGATGGTCCGATGACATAAGGGAGACAGCGGACCAGTCTGGAAGAGGGAAACGGGCAACCGTTCGGGATGGAGACGGAATGGAGAGGCGTATGCCCAACACCCACCGTTTTACGTTTACACGCTGAAGAAGAAGAAGGGTAAGTTTTGGGGGTCTGCACGCTGTTTTATTGTAAGCTAGCAGTTGCCCGAAATTTCGTCTACAAAAATTTTATTCATACCGCGAGAACTAGCCATTTTTCCGGGATACAAAGTAACACGTTCATACATAGGTACCTAAGTCACTTCTAGATACGAGTAGACAAAGCCTAAGGTCACGTTTAGCATTATTGTTGGTATAGGTGGAAGAGAATCAAAGTAGTGGGCTTGCTAGCATCGAATATAACATGATTCGTAAGATTTTCAGATGGTAAGACCCCTGGTGTGACAGAATCCCTCATTACCGGGTTGTGCCGACGCAGCGTAGCCGGTTGTCAAACATTCGCGCGCCGCCACGCAACACGCCAGCGCCGCGAGCGCATGTTGGCCAGGGTAGCTACAAAACACTATTTAATAGGACAGTCTCAATGACGTGTTGAAGTAGCCATGGGCAGGCCACATCGCTCGTAGAACAGACAACCATTGGGGGAGAAAACTCGAGTGGCGATCACGAAACAGAAGACGCAGTGTTGGCAGGTCTCCCACTAGGTGGACCGCCATCGTGAAATTGCAGGAAACCGGTGGATGCAGGTGGCGAGTTGTCGTTCATTGCGGCGTTCTAAAGGGGAGGCCTTTGGTCAACAATGGACGTCTTCTGACTGATGATGATGATGATGATGAGGACAGTCCCGCTTAATGAAGAAAAAAAATTACCTTGCTACTCCGATAAAGTGCTCTTGCTCTATCTAAATTATCTTCTTATAAAGAAATTGTTTTATTGAATCAGGCGTTACTTTGCGGAGATCCGTTTCAATGAACTAAAAATAGTTACCTTGCTACTCCACTACTTAAGTAACGGAGTAGCAAGGTAAATATTATTTTGTTCTCCGCAAAGGAACGCCTGATCCAATAAAATAGTACCCCTCGATCTTTTAATAGGACTTTTTGAATTATGTGTTGCCTAAATCAAGTCACATGATAAGTCTGGTAGAACCTTAAGGTCTGTCCAGGTGGCTACATACAAGCATGATTGGCATCTTTATAATGGCACAGATACCAACGAAAAGAAGAAAAAGAGGTAAGTCAGGATCCTTCCAATTGGGACCAAGTAGTATCTGTCTACCCTACCCCTATGGGAAAGAGGCGTTACGGTATGTATCTACCAGTCAAGTAAGTATAAAATTTCATACATATTTCACTGTATACATTGTTCTTATTAACATGAAGAAAGAATTAAAATTGAATGTGTGTAAAGTTTATTGTGAGCTATAAACTACTGAATATTGAATATGTTTAGAAGAGTTTCAAGTAAATACTACAAACAGTGAATAAACTTCTTTGAAGTCCAAGAAAAGAAACTCATTAAAGCAAAAAAGCAACAAAGTGAGTCATACTCACACAAGAATCGATCAACTTTTAAAGTCCACGCTTTTTCCAACTCGTGGAGGCCATAGTCTTTGCCATCAATTGGCCCAATCGTCTGTAAACACGCGCCGCGGTCTACCCCCCTCCCTCACCCCCACACAACCCTGTATCGTATACTTTGGGCATATAGGTAGGTATGTGTATATATCGTTAGTGTTCCAAGTTTGTGTTGGCTATGTCATTGCTGTCTATGTATGCCGATTCATTATCGACGTGGTTGAAGTCGTTTAAAAAAAGAGGTTATGGGTGGGAACTAGAATTTGAGTACCTATGTCCAATCTTACTGTACTGGTTAATTTTAGTAGTAGTTTGTGCTCCGTGGAGACTACTGAACTGGTGAGGTTACTGGCACAATTAGACAAAGTCCGGTCACAGGACTTTTGAAAAGTAGGTATTTGAATAAAACCGAATTATAGCCGTTTCCTCTATCTAATCCCTCCAGAAAGAGCATGACAGGGACAACTGCAGCCCAGACTGATCTTAGCTACAGGAAATGAGGAAAACTATCACAACTATACGTATTGGCTATACAATTTAAAGAGTAATAATCGACCAACTTATAAAATGTACTTGAAACCGTAAACTATGTTCATGTAATTCGTAGTATCGAATAAAAATTAAAAATAATAATTCTGTTCTTAATATCCACATATTGTGACAGGCGACTACGGAACCCTACACACCGCAGCGCCCGACACGCTCTTGGCCGGTTTTTTAATGTATATGATAACTCATAATTACGACGTACGATTCGGAAGATTTTTTATTTTAAAGGCACTGAAATAATTAAAGGAAATGGTGCATCATCACTGCATAGTATAAAACAAAGTCGCTTTCCGCTGCCTGTCCCTATGTATGCTTAGATCTTTAAAACTAGGCGACGGATTTTGATGCGGTTTTTTTTAATAGATACAGTGATTCAAGAGGTAGGTTTATAAGTAAAAGCATATTACACAGTCGATGAGTACATGTGTGATGAGAACATGACATGGCCATCTTTGGAAAAATTACCATAAGAATCCAGTGTTTTTTTGTGAGTGATCCTGTAGTGTGTATATACGTGTGTGTGTGGGTGTGTGTGTATGTGTGTATGCGTGTAGTGTCTCTAGATACGGCGGTCTCTGGCCCTGTTGCTACCGTCTGCTGTTTAGGTTAGCTGATCTTGATTAATTAAGATTTTTATTATGATTCAAAATTGTATAGCTATTATTAATTATGAATATTAAGATAGGTATTATCAATATAAATATTGTACCTACTGTAATTGTTTATTTAAATATTTATTCTATTTTTCATAATTATTATTGTTTACAATGACGTAAATATTGCTATGTCATACTAGGTATTGCGTAGGTATATTGTTAAGCTTATGGATTTCCGGTTTCATTTTTTTTTTTTTTTTTTTCTCTTTTACTATTTAGTTGCAGGCTAACGACGTCGAAGTTCCTAAAACGTTCCCATAGTGTGCCTGTGGGGACGGAAGCGAAACATGCCCTCGGTACCGCTCTGCTTTCAGAGCAGGACATGAGTGCGTGGAAGCCAACATTGGGGGCGGCAGACGCAAGCTTGCCTTCGGAATCCAAAAGCTTATTGGTTACTTACTTGACATGAAATGTATATTTCATAATTTTGTTTTATATATTTTTTTTTTCCTGCGACATTGGAGACATCTCCAATTAATTTATTTGACGTTAGAGGCGTTTTACACCTCCACTTAACTTATTGTTATTATTTTCTTTTCTTTGTTTTTTATTTTTGACTAGTAGAGACTTTATACATCTCTACTATTTATAGATTAATATAATTTAAGGCT
This sequence comes from Pandemis corylana, assembly GCA_949127965.1. Classification (NCBI taxonomy): domain Eukaryota; kingdom Metazoa; phylum Arthropoda; class Insecta; order Lepidoptera; family Tortricidae; genus Pandemis; species Pandemis corylana. The sequence continues at coordinate 15,196,263 of OX421858.1, read as the reverse complement.
CGGGGACCTTATACATCCCTTTTATAAATGTATTTAATTTAAGTAGAACTTAAGTATTCTTACTGTATTTTATTTTGAAAAAATGACTTTCTGCCAAGTTTCTTGCGGCGCATTCTTCTTGGCAATGATGGTCTTTCCGAATGTGCTGGTAGTTTCAAAAAGACATGTAAAAGAGCCCCTGGCGGCCAATTTGCAAAAATAAATTTTCATTTTCATTTTCATTTTCATTTTCAGTACAATTCTACGCAGACGAAGTTTCGGGCACCAGCTAGTAACTTATAAATTGAAGTCAATCAATGAAATCTGAGAAAAACAACCATTGACTTTACTTAAAATGCTAACCAATTGTTTATTTACGGTGCCAGATAGAAATCCAATTATTTTGTGTAACCCTACGCCGAAGCCCCAGAGACAGAGTGGGTCAACAACAAACAAGATGAAGCCAGACCCGCCAACAACCCTCATTTAGACAACTATAAATAGACCGCGGAACGTTTGAAGTGCGTGGACTCTACCAGGAGCAAGGAACATGTAACGCATCGAACTCTATAGTCTTGCAGCAGAAATTAATACTGATAGCACCAACACCAATTTTATCTTTTTATGTTACCTACCCATGACGATATTTTTGTGAATCTACATTGACATTTCATTAAGCTTTATTTTTGTTTGTTGTTATTTTGTTTTGATTTAATTTCAGTTATTATTATTACTATTTTATTACAAAATCCTTTTGTGAATTACTTATGTTTGACATTTAATTGTACTTTTAAAAGGGTGATAAATAAATCTATTTTAATTTAATCTAATCATATGATTAGATTAAATTAAAATAGATTTATTTTTGTGTATGTACACAAATCACGTCTATATCCCTAACGGGGTAGACACAGCCTGAGGTAACAAGACCTAAAGGCCACGCTTAGAATATAATAGAATCGTTTATTGCAAGTCACATTACAGTATAAAGCATGCATGCTTAGCATGATTGTAGGCGTATAGGTGGAAAGGGGAATCAAAATAGTGATGGGTGGCTAACCGCATCGCCTACAAAATGTTGTTATTATTATTAAAATTCAAATCATGTATTTATCCCTTACGGGGTAGACGGAGCCTGAGGTAACAAGACCTAATGACCACGCTTAGCGCAGTGTAGCGTGAAAAGGGGAATCAAAATAGTAATGGATTGCTAGCCGCATCGCCTATAACATGATTCCCAATTCCTCGACGGGCTTGTAAAAAATAAATATAAATAAATAAAAATTCTTTCCCTGAAATCATTGCAATACTTTTCCTACGCGTTAAGAGGGTCGCTAATGAAATTCAGTCAAGCGCGAACTCCCCATCCAGCCCCATTAGTGCGCAATCAGTGATTTAGGCAAATATTTGGTGCATTATTGAAACGCATGGCGTCGCGAGCTCCCGCGGTGCGCCGGCGCAGGGGACACGCAGTCAGCGTATGCGCAAGACAATTGATATCACAATTTGCGAGAGTACGGCTCGGCCATGACATCGGGTGGCGGCGGCAGCGGCGAGCCGTTAGGAGAGTTAGGTTGTTTTCTTCCATCCTGGTCTGGGAACAAAGAAAAAACATACTATGTACAAGTTGCTTCTCTGCCGGCACAGATGGTAAAGCCCATCGAGGGAACGGTCGAAAACCATGCTATAGGCGATGCAGGCAGCAATCCATCACTATTTTCCCCATTTCCAAATAAACGCCCACAATGATGCTAAACGTGGCCTTTAGGTCTTGTTACCTTAGACCTGCCTTAGACTCTGTCTACCACGTTAGGGATATAGACGTGACTTGTGTATGTATGTGTGTAGGAAGTTGTACAAGACCTATCCGAATCGCTTCCATCATCTTACTTGCTAACGCTTCGGTTTCTAACTTGGGGGTAATTACCCCATCGGGGGTATTTTTTTTTTTAAGGGTTTCTTGAGCTGGTTTTCGGAGTTCGTGGTCGGTAAGGGTAAAATCGGTGGCCCTAGTCAAGTCATAAGGGTGACGGAACTGAAAAAGCTAGGAACTACTGGAATACATCTCTACTGTAGACTAATATAATTTAAGGTTCGGGGACCTTATACCTACACCCCTTTTATAAATGTATTGAATTTAAGTAGAATTTAAGTGGTTTATGCTGGCAACGCATTTTTAATCCATTAGTATTGTAGGTGTCGGAGCTAATGACCGACTCTCTCATTTGCAAACAAAAAAAAAGATTCAAAAATAAAATCATTATTTTCTACCACCAGCAGAGATGTGCTAGCAGCCTAGGCATGTATTTAAGTGATAAGGCATCGAGTGATGTGATAGATATAGCAAGTAACAAAATATTTAAAGAACAACCTTTTAACAGAACGTAAAGTGAAACAAAAGATGCATAAATCCCAGCTACGTCTCTGTACAACAATGGTCCAATGTTCACTTATTCATTTCTGATACCTAAGTAACTTGCCCAATTGTGTGCCCGTTGCAAGGGAAACCCAAAACAATCCATCAGACTGTCTGTCCGTCTGCTACCGTTACCTGTCTAAACTAAAACAAGATACAATTCTAAGTTTAAATTTCAACGCATTCAAAAATAATCCTTGCCTCAAGAGCGAAGAAGTTAAAATTAAAAACCGAACGCTGAATATGAAATATTGTGTTTTAAGCAGTCGCGATGTTGCCACACTTTGCTGTAATAATTAAACGACCAATTTATACACATAATTAAGACAGTAGTTGTCGAATTTGAGAGGTCATCATTATTTGGCTGCGAATTAAATATACGAATTTTATTTATGAGCAAATAATTATAAATACAGTTGAACAGGAACGTTGTTTTTGTTGTTACAAACAATTCATTCCATTGGGGTTCAAAAAAAGGTAAATCTAAACTCACACCCGCTGGCTACGCGGTCTAAACACTAGGGCCAGTCGAGCGGCTATCCACAAAAGCTATTTGGGTCAAATGAAAACCCGCAAAAACGCGCCAATGGCGGGCAATAAAAACGTCCAAAGATTTACTGTTAACCGTGTCAACCTACATGCATCCCAAACAAGTGAAATAAATTTGGTATCGCATAAAGGGTGCGCCGCCACCATCTGGAGTCCTCAACGATCAATTATCACATTGTCACAAACCGACAATTCTTAGCACGTCGTCGCGCCATATTGAGACATTCGTTACTGTATAAAAGACCCACGCTCCTATAAAACACCTACGCGCCATTATGGACCCTGCGTTCGAAATTTAAAGTCCATTTTTTTCACTGGCAACACCATTGACAGGTGCGTTCGGAAAGCCTCCCACTGCTTGCCAACAATGCCGGGCATAAAGGCGGCCATTCAGACTCACGTGTCGTGGACGACTTAATTAAATCGGATACAGTACGTAGGCAGATGATTCGTCATTGTATACCTCTGGGGACTTGTTTGGTAACACGTATCTGCCCTGGGAAAGTGGAGGGCTTTGCTTCTCACGTGAGGGTACAAGTTTGGTCATTAACTGAATGAAAACTGTAAGTCGAAGTTAAGTGCCTACTGATCAAACTTGACGTCTGCAACAATAAAGTATATTTACTGCCATGATAATGTTGCGGTGGCAATTTGGCGCTGGACTGTCATATTATCATAACCTGGACACTATCAGAGCTGACTTGCTTAGAATTACTCGTCGTATAGAATAAAAGAAAATCGATAATCGAATTACATTTCATTTTCGTAACATCTTGTTCCGGTGGTAACTGAAACATTGATTACTTAATTATTTATACCCGCATTCTTGAGTCGATGCATAATATTATATTATATACATGTGTTAATATCATCTACGATCAAAAAAATCAATTCCTAGGAAAACAGTTGCTAGTACTCGGTAGCAAAAAACTAACATGACATGTTGGTTGTAACAGATTATTAACAATCTCATTTCAACTCTATTTGAGATGTCCAAATTGTGTCCAGAAATCTCATAACCCGTGAGGTTTTTTTAGTTATCCGCCCGAACTAGCTGTCCGCACGCTTTCTCTAATCCTCTTTCTCAAATGGCCTTTTCGCAAATCCGTCACAAACGGACAATCAAAGGGCGAAAATAACAAAACCCGAGCAATCGTTAGTGTTGTGTCGTGTACAATTCGGACCCCCCGCTGCCAAAGCCGATCGACTTGGCGGGAAAGAAACGCGGCAAAAAAACTGGCAGAATGGACACGAGGCAACGACAGATGCGGCTGAAAAAACTACTGTCTATGATCAGAAGGTTATTTGTTTTGTTCGACAAAATAAAATATTTGTAATGTATCGTGTTGTTGGGAATTAAGTGTTGAAAGTTTTTCTGTTGTGTTAGTATAAAGACGCAAAGTTACATAAAGAAATTGAACTAACTTTCAAAGTCTTGTCATTATCATTTATTATTCTTTTCGAAAGTTTCGCGCCCGAAAGCAAATTTTTGAAGCCATACTGTGAAATTACCACTTATTGAAAGATTAAAACCTGAGTATTGCTACATAATTAACTGTAACACAATTAATTATTTCCTCTCAACACGGTTTTTACCACTTTTGAGTGGAATATTATTTTTACACGTGTAATTTATAAAATCTGCTCCATCTCTGATACTCACCTATTTCAAATACTCACAAAATCTTAACAAATCAAGAACAATCCATTTTGGCGGTACAATAATAAAACATAATAATTACGTATAATTTTCACGTACGTATATAAACAAATATATATTATGTATACACAGTCAGTATAGTCGTAGCAACAAGCTCAGTTATTCATAACTTCAAATAGATTTTAAATAGGGCGTGTTTCTGCTAAATCCTCAAACATGTCACGTTATTGTAAACTGTATGTCATTGTTAAATATTTGTGGCATTATTTGTAGGCTTGCCTTTGCCAGTTGCAACAAATGAAAGAAATCGAGAGCAAGCTCGAGCGTCAGCTGCCGTCGACAAAGAAATGAATTTAAAATGAACAATACTATGCTAATAGCTTTCCAATGGCGCCTTTCAACCAAACTTGTACGCGCAATCAAAGTGCCTACAATAAAGTAGTAATCCTGTAAGTGTCCCTTGAGGCATTGGCCAGAAAAACACAGTTGTGAAGTGTCAAAGAATTAAAAAGAAAATCCAGGTGGCGCGAAAAACAAAGGGCCTTTTTCTGAATTTAAACCACTTCCTACGAGTGGCCGTTTGAATTAATTTGTTGATTACACAACGAATACGGCTTCAACAATGGCGTCGAATGGAATTCTCGTTGAACTCCCCGCATTCGTTAACAATATAAAATAACTAACATTAACACAGTTGCTCAATTGAGCGTTCATAAGTTTCCTATTGTCTATGGCTGAAAATATTTTTCATTGTTTAGAATTTTTTACAAAATTCGGAAGCACTCTCGTTGGCAGCACTTGGCGGGTACAATGGGGGTATGAAAAGAGTTCCTAACCGGAAGATCCGGTAGGGGGGAGGTGCTTGAGCGGCGTGAGTGGCAATCGAACATGGCGACGACAATATTAATCAATATTTCAACAATATTAGCCGGGAAACTCCTCAAGATGAGACTGCTACTTGGATTTTCGCTTACTTCACCAAATTTGTGTTTGTTTCCTTAAGATATTTTCGTTTTGCGCGTTACTTTAAATTGCCGAAATGAATTATGCAACACACCGCATATATTTGTAGTGTATTTTTGTTATTTGTCCGATAGTTTCGGATGTAACCAAGATTCTTATTCATGGAGTGTGTTGTATTAGTTACGTCTGTCTCAAGATTTATCAATTACTAGCTTTTGCCCGCGGCTTCGCACGCGTGAACCATGAGCATTTCAAAGAACCTAGCAATTAAGCAAGCGAGCAACCAAACCTGCAAGCTTTCAAGCATACATGCAAGTATGCAAGCAGGCATGCAAGCAGGCATGCAAGCAGGCATGCAAGCAGGCATGCAAGCAGGCATGCAAGCAGGCATGCAAGCAGGCATGCAAGCAGGCATACAAGCAGGCAAGCAAGCATGCAAGCAAGCGTGCAAGCAAGCATGCATGCATGCAAGTAAGCACCCATGCAAGCAAGCATGCAAGCATGCATGCAAGCAGGCATGCAAGCAGGCAAGCAAGCCTGCAAGCAAGTGTGCAAGCAAGCATGCATGCAAGTAAGCACCCATGCAAGCAAGCATGCAAGCATGCATGCAAGCAAGCGTGCAAGCAAGCATGCATGCAAGTAAGCACCCATGCAAGCAAGCATGCAAGCATGCATGAAAGCAAGTATGCAATCAAGCATGCAAAGCAAGGACTCAAGCAAGCATGCAAGCCAGCCCCCGCATTGCCCCGATGCCTTAATTTTTCTGAACCTGTAAATATTGCAGGATTTTTATAAAACAAACCTAACCTAACCTATAGGGCTGTCCTAAAATACATCCTAAATAGTTTTTGCCCGCGACATCGTACGCGCTAAGATGTAAAATAAAAAATAAGTTTTTTCCCGTTCCCGTGGAAATTTTGGGAAGTGCTTTCGGAGTACACTTAAAGCCTTTAAAGAAACACACGTTATAAATGTTAAGTCTCTTTCTTCCGCTGTTTCGTCTGGAAACGTAAAATCCGGTTTTTTCCCGTCCCTGTGGGCGTTTCGGAAAATCCTTTCTTAGTGTTCCCGTACACTCCCGAATAAACCTACGTGACAAATTTCAACTTTCCCCCGCTTTTCGTTTTTCCCGTTTCCGTAAGAATTTCGCCAAATAAAGCATTTCCCGAATATCTTACGGGAACGAAGAAGAAGAATTTTGGGAAATTATCTCATAATGCTCCTCTACACTCCCCAAGGAACCCACTTGCCAAATTTCAGCTTTCTACGACCTAAAATCCTACGATTTAAAATCCTGTTTTTTTCCCGTTCCCGTGGGAATTTTGGAAAGTACTCTCTTAATGCTCCTCTACACTCCCGAAGCAACCTACATGCCGTATTTCAGCTTTCTGCAACCAGAAAACGAAAAGTCCCGTTTTTCCCGTTGCCGTGGGAATTTCGGGAAATCCTTTTGTAGCGCTCCCCTACACTCCCCAAGGGAAATTGAAGGCCAAATTTCAATTTTATACGACCAGTAAAACGAAAAATCGATCCCGTAGAACTGAATACATAAATCCCGTTTTTATCCCGTGGGAATTTCCAAAAAGCATTAGAACTTTATTTTACTATTATAATCACCTACTTCTATGCCAAATTTGAAGAGTCTAGTAATTATAGTTCATAGGATTTCGTTAAACTGAATATATAAATCCTGTTTTTTTCCTTATCCCGTGGGAATTTCCAAAAATCCTGAAATTAGTTTTTTAGTTTTGTAATCACCAACTTTTGTATCAAATTTGAAGAGCCTAGTTATTATAGTTACTGAAATAGCGTCACTCGGAGTCGAATATATAATTCCCGTTGTCTCCTTATCCCGTGGGAATTTCCAAAAATCCTTTCTTAGCGGATGCCTACGTCATAACATCTACCTGCATGCCAAATTTCAGCCCGATCCGTCCAGTGGTTTAGGCTGTGCATATATAATTCCCGTTTTCTCCTTATCCCGTGGGAATTTCCAAAAATCCTTTCTTAGCGGATGCCTACGTCATAACATCTACCTGCTTGCCAAATTTCAGCCCGATCCGTCCAGTGGTTTGGGCTGTGCATATGTAATTCCCGTTTTCTCCTTATCCCGTGGGAATTTCCAAAAATCCTTTCTTAGCGGATGCCTACGTCATAACATCTACCTGCATGCCAAATTTCAGCCCGATCCGTCCAGTGGTTTGGGCTGTGCGTTGATAGATCACTATGTCAGTCAGTCAGTCACCTTTGAATTATATATATATAGATTGAGATATTTAGAACTCTTGCGATTGCTTGTAGTATTAAATATGGCTGTCCAGAATAGAACTGAATAGAATATTTTTTGTTCTATAACTGTGTAAGGACGTTATTGGTATTTAATATTTACATGTTTCAACAGTTTTCGGGCATACAATGTAAGAAATACAAAACACTCTCATGCAGAAAGAATTTAAGTTTAAGTAGCAAGTTTAGCTTGCATAAAATAAAATATAACTCGTTTAAATTCTAAATAACTTTGTCAATTAGCACGTTTTTACATTAATCTCATCAGGGAGATGATTGAAAATACGGATGGTTATGAACGTGCTTCTCTTGTACATTGAGTTGTTAACTTTTAGAAGATATAAATGGTCAATAGGTTCTTACTATCCATCTCGATATTACTACCGTAACGACTTTGGTACTATCATGCTTGAATGATCATTGATCACCGATACGATACGACAGTTGAGGAAATTAAATCACTTACCGTAGTTGCGTACTTTAAAAATTCGTCATCAGAATGTTACTTAAATTGTCTTGCTAATGTCTAGTAATTAATTATTTTAATTGTGATAAATATTCCTTTGTTTATTGTGCTCTTTATTTATTTATTTTATGTAGTATATTTTATTGATATATATATATATTATAGGTAGTATAAAGTAGTTTATTGACTGGTAGGTTTTAGGAGTTTATGTATTATATTCGGTAAAGTTATGTAATTGTGGCTCTCAGTGTTTGCAATTTTTAAACTCACTCGTCCATCCCTAATATAATACTCCTTTCATCCACTCAAAGGTTGACTGGAAGAGATCCCTTAAAGGGATAAGTCCGCCTTTGTGCATGTATCTCAGTGTTTGTCAATTGTATTTTGTCTTGTTTATTTTGCACAATAAAGAGTTTACATACATACTTTCACTATATGGATATTTTAAACTCACTCTTTGTCGGTCTCTCGCTTAATGCTCCTCTCATTTAATCAAAGATTAACTGGTACAAATCCCTTATAGGGATAAATTCGCCTTTGTGCATATATTTAATGATTTTTTTTTGTGATTTGTCTCTGTTTCTTTATATTTGTACAATAAAGCATTTATTTCTGCCGAATCAGAAAAGCAAAAAAAATATGCCAATGCCTGCGAGCTGCGTCATGCCACTTTTACACCCCTTGTCACCTCCGTGGATGGAGTCTTTGCACCACAAATGGCCACCTTTGTGAAACACCTCGAGGAAGCACTTTCGTCTCGCTGGGACCGATCTTTGTCTTGCGTCTTGGGCTGGCTGAGAGCTCGTATAATAACTGCCATATTTAGAGCAACTAGCATGTGCATCCGAGGCACACGTCATAAATGGAAGCCAGCAGCGACGCTGTTTGGCTTCGATGATGGTGCTGCCCTACCACACACCGACTGACAGACTGACTTGACAATTTTTTTATAGTTAATTAATTTAGTCTTCAATTTTTATTTGTTATTACTTTCTAATGTATCTTTTTATGTTTAGTTTATAGAATATGTGTAAATAAATTATTTCACAATAAAGCATTTACTTACTTAATTTCAAATTGTGATATGCTACCTTTCAAACGTATACACAGTGCTTTGCAACCTAACATTCTCATCGCATTGTTTTCTCAACCAAACGTTTATTTATTTGTTTATCAGACTATTTATGCAACAGTCCGAAATCCGGGCACAATCCCGCGCGCGCGCACTCGTCATTATCAAAACATTAGCTGTCCGCGGGGCGCCAATTATTTCACTGGCAACCCTTCACGCAGTGATTATTTCACTAGCAACACTGGGACGCTGTTGGCAACAATTCGATGTCAAAGTGGACTGTTTCATTTTGAAAAAGGACCGCGTTCAAACTGGAATTCTTAATGCTTTTGTTTAAGGTATAAAGTTGTGGTTGTTGGTGGTGTTACTTGCTTCTTTTTAGGTCGGAATTAAAAGCATTCGGCGCGTGGCGGCACGCTCCGGGACGGACTGTGGATTGTTATTCTGTAATTATGCTAACGAGAGCTTTTTGGACGAGATAATCCTGTAATGCTCAAGTGGGTTTTGTTTTCTTTTTGCTTCATACGATGTTACATTGCTACTCGTTCAACTAAAACCGAGTTGAAACGAAAAAATCGCTATAAAACTACACGGTTATTAATATTAGTCTCTACTCCTTGCAAGCTTGGGGGGGAAACTAAAGTAATCCGAGTTTTATCTATCTTATCTTGCTATGAGCGTGTTGGCTCTCGAATGAAATGAAATCTACCGTCAATATAGCTAGAATGCTCGCTCAATTCGAGATCGGGTAACCCGTGGTCCCACTGTTATGTCCCCACTATTATCAAAAAGCGACATTTAATTTATTCTTCCCGGAGACGTCCACTGCTAAACGTAAGTAGTTCCCCAAACATTTCTTCAACGAGCTGTTGTATTCAAGCAACCTTAATCGTCATTTGTCCATCTTTTAGATGGCTGAGAGTACTACTTGTTGTCTGTAGGTGTTAACCTGATGACCCACATTGCCTCACCCACGCCTGTCTTGATTTATTGGATGCCTATTTCATTGCTGAACTTTAATTAAAAGCAAGTACTACACATAAATCTCAAATTAAATAGTAGAATGTAGAATCTACAATCTTCTAAAGAAAAAGGATAACTTTTAACCAGAAACTTGGTCTTCCATGCTCGTCTGGGAGCAAAGGAAAAACATAGAATGTACCAGTAGCTTCTCTTCCCGCGCATATGGCAAAAACCCATCGAGGGAATGGACGAAAATAGGAATCATGTTATAGGCGATGCGGCTAGCAACCCATCACTATTTTGATTCCCCTTTCCACCTATACGCCCATAATCATGCTAACCGTGGCCTTTAGGTCTTGTTACCTTAGGCTCTGTCTACCCCGTTAGGGATAAAGACGTGATTTGAATGTGTGATGTGTATGTATGGTTTTTATTCTCACGCTATTTGTTGGTAAACCGCATCGAATATCATAAGTCTCACCTAACAAGTCCCAATTACGATACAATCACTGTAAAGTCGCTTGTATTTACCGTTTGTTCTCAATATAACTTAAATGCTTACAAATCCGCAGGTACGTACGCTAGAGCACACCGCTGTTCACACAACCTGAACTCTAATCTCGCCAACAATGGCACCAAAACTAATTCGCCATATGCCCATTCATCGCGAATCAACTTTGTTTGAACCTAACGACACCGGCATGTCCGTGCACGATCGCGATCGGGTGAGTTCGACTGATTTCGGAAGTCATGCGAGTGAGCAATATCAATGAACGTTCAAAAACAATAACACCGTTCCCACACCGCGCCCCGGGCCGCCCCGACTAATCGCCCTCTGCTTTATTCCTTTTACTTTTAATTGTTTTTGAACGAGAGGTTGGCAGTTATGCCCTCGGGCGTCGCCTCGTTTGTAAACGATACCGTTCTAAAAAAAAACATCGAACTACAACTTATCTGTGGTTTATTTTCAAGCTATTGTTTGATGTTGTTTTTTAACACTGAAATAACACAACGGATTAACGTAACGTTTGCTTTATGATTTTGTAAATTATAAGTTAGATTCTGCCGACGCAATAGAATATAATGAAGCGTAATTGCAGAGTCGGTGTCAAATTATGGGCTCAAAAGTGTACAATTATTTATTGATTGCAACTGCAGACTATGTAGACTAGATCGATATGAATTGCGCAAACGAACAATAGCTGCCGTTGTATTATGCAAATGGAAATTGTGACCAATTAGCGTTGGCAACATTTAATAGCCAGCTTAGTGCTATCCCACATTCGAATTTTAAAATTAAATGCCCTTTTCCCACAATTCTGAGAAAGCGGAAACCAGCGAATGAATTACAATGCGAATGTGTTTAATCGCTAGTAAACTACAAACAGGGTGCGAATTGTAGACTAAGAATATTTTTACGCGGCCATTGTGTTTGTGCGCGTCGTTCACTGATTGCTTGCTTGCCCATTATTGTGTTAAGTGTGTGCATTGAGTTTTTGAGTATATTGGAGTTTCGCTAATGCGCCTGAGAAACAGAGTTTGAGAGCATTAAATCCGTATTTAAGGGTACCAGTGAGTTGCTGGATCCCTTCGACTAATTTGAACAAGTATATTTCACTAGGTCAATACAATGACTTTTTATTAAACAGCAAATAAAACTGCATAGAAAACAAGTACATAGAGAAAATTACTAGGTAAGCGATAGGCCGCCTTATCGCTACAAAGCGATCTCTTTCAGGAAACCTTAACAACACTAAGTAAAGAAAGAAGACATTTATTATTTTGCAAGACACACAAATATAAGAGAATATACACAATTTTATAGAAAAAAACAAGAAAAAAAACAGACATGAAAAATAGCTCATCAGCGTTGTGTGTGTCTTCGCAAAAGTGAAAAGTGAAAGTGAGTACTTAGGTATTTGTTTGGTTTGGCAACAAAATAAAACAGTGTACCTAGACGGCGATTGTTTTTCGAATTTTACAAGTACAACAATCACGCCAAAGTCCTATCTTATGTTGCGAAGAAGAAAGGTCATACATTATACACACATATATACCGTCACGCCTCTTTCCAACAGGGGTAGGCAGAGACTACTTTGTTCCACTTGCTACGATCCTGACATACTTTTTTCGCTTCATCCACATTCATCAGTCTCTTCATGCATGCAAAGAAAAATCATAATAGGTCCTCAAAGTGACTTCGTAAAAGCACTTCTCTCTTTTAACAGTGGCTGTCATCACATCTAAACCTAAGCCTATTCAAAATAATTAAAAAAAAAACGTGCCGCGCGCTATCCTATCTCCAAACAATAGCTAACACGTGCACCAATTAGCCTCTTACGCGCCGTTTAGCGCGATTCAGCACGCGTCGGGCGTTCGAGTGTCGCCCCCTGGCGGCGCGGTCCGAAACGTGCGATGAACGCGCTGATACAGCGTCTAGTGTTGCCAGCACGTGCTTAAAATTAAAATTGTCTATGGTCCTCAAGTTGATCGTTGGACAGGTGGCGGGAATGACAACATGATGCGTAAATGTCCGCTATTGTAACGATTTTTTTTAAAGTATGACCAAAGATACAAGATAAAGAGTGACACACGTTCAAGGGTTCGAACGTTGACAACTGCGGTACTGTCTGCTTTCCTGTAATCACGCAACGACTGTAAATCCGCTGTGTTGAAAGAATTCATCTCTAACAAAAAAAAACATTAATACTACATAGGTACTTACACACACACAAATCACGCCTTTATCCCTTACGGGGTAGACAGGGCCTAAGGTAATAAGACCTACATGCCACTTCTCGCTAGACTGTGGGCGTGTAGGTAGAAACGGGAATCAAAATAGTGATGGGTTGCTAGCCGCATCGCCTATGATTCCTATGATTTTCGTCCATTCCCTGGATGGGCTTTTACCATCTGCGCGGGAAGAGAAGCAAGTGGTACATTCTATGCTGTATTGTGTGGAATATGCTTAGGTACCAAATAACAAGAATATTTTTTTATTTTTATCCAATTACGGCAGACATTAGGAAATATTTTATTGAATCAAGCGTTACTTTGCGGAGATCCATTTCAATGAACAAAAAACATTTGCCTTGCTACTCCGCTACTCGCGTGCAAGAAAACCAACGTGACAAAGTGACTAGCGGAGCAGCAAGGTAAATATTTTTTGTTCATAATATTATGAAGGTTAATGCTTTAGATTTTACAAGCTATGTGTGTGTTTTTCACCGTAGCGCCGAAACGCGACGAAATAATATCGCTCTACATATAAAACCATTAAAAAGCGGTATAAATCTGTGCAGGTAAAACTATACTTTTACTGAATGTTACTCGACTTAAGGTTAACAAGAGCTGCAATTTCCTTGTACAGCACAATTTGCCACCAATTTCGAATGCTTGAAGAAAACTAAACCAAAGTCCATTGCAACGCTCCCATAACCCCACTATGTGATGGGTGTCCATGGGCGGCGGTCATTGCTTTCCATCAGGCGACCCGCTCGTTCTTGTGCCCCTTATCAAATAAAAAAATAAATATCGTTACGTTTGTCTATGGCAGAACGCAAATCAAAACTTGGTAACGTGCATTCAAATTAATTTTCTTTAAATTCATAGAAACGATTTTCAATAATCTTAACCCAATGAAACCTTAATTAAGTTCTCGTTTAGATTTAAAAAAAAAATGGAATAAAATATCAAAAAACTTGATAAAATTGAAAACCAACTTTTCTACGAAACTGGTTCTTCGCTCCATCTGTTGGTGAGTAGCGGTATTATATTTCTTTAAATTTAATATCTTAATTATATTTAGCGTAAACTAGGCGTTAACTGATCTAAAAACAAATATAAATAAAACTAATTATATTATAATGTAATAAACGACATGTTTTTAGAATTTAAACTATATTTCATTGCTCAAGAAAAGAATATCTTACTCAAAAACTCGAACAACACGTCAGCATTATATTTTTGAACAGTCTTTCTAAATTACGAAAAATATGCATTTTTAGTAGTATTTATGTTAGTATTTACGGGCCGTGTGTTGGTCCTTAAAATTTTGTGTGTATGGGAGGGTATGTTCGCGTGTGTGAGAAAAGTAGTGTAACACGGGGGCGGCTGAAAAACAGCGTCTGTTTGTCAACAGATCGTTAGGTCTGTGTGGCACAGGCATAAGCTGAGCTGCCAACCATTTCAATAGTTTGTAGCATATTATTGTTTACTTTTACTTTTATATGTATGTAACTGCAAACTGTTGAATAAATATCTTTTATTATTATTATTATTATTATTATTATTTTATGTCAAAGTGGCTTAGTTGTAAACTTATTGAAGAGAGACTAGATGTTTTGAATTTGAATCGCGAGCTGTAACCGCTGTTCCACCTTTGCCCCTAATATTTTCCCAAAAGGCCATCGTAACAGGATATCCGGTCTCGAATGACAATTACCTACCATCAAATATTTGCTGGCCCTCTGTTGATCGTAATTCGCAACTTTACCCACCACTATACTCAGACCTTTCACCACCCACAAAACATTAGCAATGATAAGTCTTGCTAAACCGGCTCAAATACCAATATATGCTGACCCGTACGTCCCTCTGCCACAAAAGCTACCGACAGCCTTCTTAAACTGGGTACTGTGAGCTTTCAGATGCAAGTAACCTATGAGAAAAAACATTGCTGTCGAAATTCAACCTTACGTTGCACACAGTAAAACTTAAAATGGTTCGTTATGGTTATCGGCTTAAGGCATTCTTTACAGAGAATGTGTGGGGACGAAATAACCAGAACTAATAGACCTCCTAAAACGTTGGTTTGTTTAGCAACAGAGCGCTGTTTACGCTGGTGTTTCTTTCGAACTTGAGACGCCATTTTGTTTTTCCTAACGAGGCTCGGCTTGCTTGTTTGCAGTCCAAGTGTGACATTTGGAAGAAAATATTGCTGGAATAAATGCGGGTCTCCAATGACTAGTGGGTTTCGGGTGACTACGGGGTCTAATAAGTTACCCTACCTGGGGATCTCCGATTATCCAATATTGATTTGTGGTAGTGCGTACCTACCTATAAAACTGTTTCGGTGTAGGTAAGTAATTTTTGAAGTACGTCAACTTTTAGTTTTTTTTTAATTAGAGTGGCTAAGACCAAGGGGGTCACTACTACCCTTTGGAACTTTGGTGTCAATTCAATTTTTGGGATAATATGGCCCCATCGATCGGTGCGATGATTTCGCCAATGTCAAATCAATCAATCAATCACTTATTCACAAGAAAATTTGCTTGAAAAAACAAGTATCTGTCCTAAGTTTAGATCTTAAGGCCAAACAAATTGCATGCCTACTTAAGAAGGCCAGCTTAAATCCCTCAGAATCTGTCAGGAAATCATTAACCGATGCCCAGGGTGCACCGGACCAAGCACTGCTTTTCCCCGTGGACTGATCCAAAAACGAACCGCAGCTCTTGACCACGCGCAGAGGTAACCCGACTCCCACCCCAACTTTAGTGTCATTGTAGTGACAAGGTCCACAATTAGCATGCGTTGACAGCCATTAGAACTTGATAATTTTTAAACAATTCCTCAAAACAAGAGTCCAATCTAGGGGGTACTCCAAAATTCAAATTTCGAAATTCGTATCATACCGTTTCTCCCACTCGCAAATTACCTATTGAATATTAGGCCTAAACTCTTTGTCTGAAACGAATGCAACCTTTTTTCAGCAATACTGGCAACCGACTCGAAATGACCCAAAAAAAACTGTCAAACTGACGGCGGCAATTTTGCATACGATTTTCTAATTAATTATCGCATTAACTTGAAATCATGAACGTACACAAGTTATGGGAGCACAGGGAGTACATGAACGTCAACGGGGTAATGCTGAATAGCGAGCTGATATCAGTTCTCCAGAGTTCATTGACCCTTCTCCAAGTGGAGAACCACTTTACCCATGTGCAGTACTGGGGACAGTTATACGCTGTAGAGGCGGACTATCACATCGCTGTCGGTAAAGAGCTTGGTATAAGTTTGGTCACGTAATAATTTTAAATTTGCAAATGTACTCTTTATAGCTAAGTAGCATACTTGTCATAACTTAATTATGTAGTTAAGTTACTTACAATACGTGAAGTTACGTGAATAAAACTTACATGTGTAAAGGCAAGGATTAGTTGCCTTTATCTCGGGATATCTCCTAATGACAGTCCTCCACTATTTGTTTCAAGTGTTAAAAATTCAACTCGACGCACCTTACTTCACCTCCCTCATCTCCTACATGTCACTTCACCCAGGATTTTTTTACGAATATTAGTTAGTGATTCATCCTTTCCATCGTCATTTATGTTGGTTTACGTGGAAGCGTTGAAGAGAACTTTGAATAAAGACAAATGCATCGAGACGTAGCTGGCTTGAGCGCATAGGTAATTTCAAAGTAACAGCTGATTCAACGTTTTCAGGCATCGACAACGACGCAATGCTGGATCGGAAGTACTTCTACACGACGGACTTCAAGTTCTGGGGCCTTCTGCCGCGGGCGAAGCGGCGCCACAAGCTGCTATCTCTCCTGACCACGTTTCCCTTCCGCGGTGACCCCACGTTGAAGATCAAGATCTTGGACGAAGCTCTGGAGGAGAACCATCCGGATAGATGCCAGGTTTGAATAGCCAGTTAGATTTATTTGCGAAAATAAGCCGCCAAGATGCTTGAAAAAGTACTGGCCAAAAATTTGAAAAGCTTTGGCCTCCCACGTGGCCGCAAGAACCAGCAATCCTGCGTCATTTTATCTTTTGCAGACCCTGGGCTTTAGAATAATGGTGTCCCAAAAACTATGAATGACAAACGTAGCTAATTAAAAAACTGCTGCTGATGTACAGTCAAATTAATATGTATCTAGTCAGTTTCAAAAATAAGTATCATACGCTCTTACACCGGCGTAATAAGGTCGGGTCGTGGGACACATTTTTGAGAAGTTCATATCGATACTTATTTTTGCACTTGACCGTACTTGGAGAGTCTCAAGCGAGAAAATGGGTTTCCTAATGCTGTTAATGAGGAGTGTCTTTTAAAAAGAGTTTATCTTCCTATGGTTTTCATGGAGAAATGAGCACTTTTGAAAAGACTACTTAAATAGAGGAGCTAATTTTTTCGACGACTTCGTGATGACTTAAGTATCAATATCGGTTGTTCGCGCTATATTCCCATATTTCCAACTGTCGCTGCCTGCCTTCACATATTGTAGATTGTCCGCGCTTGTGTGACATAGAAATTATCGATTCATAATTCGAGGTGTAAGTGTGCTGGGTTGCCATGCATGAATCGCAACTGCCACCGAGAGTTAATGTTTTTTTGGTGAAACCTATAACAACCTAATAAAAATCATATATTGTACACGAATTAAATTGGGAACCGTGTGGTGTGGAGTACACGCCGTAAACAGGTCGCACCCTTTTGGTCGAGCAAGATGTTTAGAACATTCACTCACTACTTAGTCGGTCTGACGCAGATGAGAAGGGACTACATGTGTACTCCCTACTACTACCCTAATAATAACAGACTCATTTCACTCATTATATTATATTGTATCAATGGATAATATTTAATTATCTGAAATAAATTATTGTTATTATCATTTCTGACACAGATGTACTTATAGAGGGAGATGACCAGAATAAACCAAGTCTAGATAGAACTTTTTCTTTTTCCTCAGGTTATAAAAGAAGAGAGTAGACTGGCGGGTACCATAAGCAACATCTGCGATGAAGCCGAAATCTGCGCGCGTGGGCAACTGATCAAACAGCCAGACGGCACAGTTGTCATCAACCCAAATTTTTACGGCTTGTCTGCTTCCGATGCGAAGCAATTAAAGTCCTACCTACACATACGCCCGTCTCAGCATCGTTGGAACTCCAACCTCCTAACTAGACAAGACTACAACTACAGTATGGACTTTCTAGATTCCATTGACCAGGACATTCCAAGTGGCTGTTGGAATTTAAGTCTGGAACAGGCCGGCAGTATTGCCTACCTAAAAAGCCTGTACTGGCCTGGCATGACGTATTTCCATAAAGCAAAAACGCCCGATTGCGGTTTCCTGTATGTTGGCAACGGAAGAAAGAATTTGGATGTGCCGTTTTTGCTTTAAATTAATTTTATTTTTTATGCTTTTATCGATTTACATGAATGTGTCAAATTCAGTTTATTGTTATTTATGTTATGCTGTAGTTAAAGTCTGTTGAATGGATTGGAGCCCAGCTATATTTTTCCTTTCTATCGTCGCCTTCCTGATAATCCCAACTAGGCCTTTGAACAGCTTCTATATTCGAAATGATTAATCACGATTGTTGGAAGTTAACGTGCTTGATCAATTCTGATAGAAATACCATTGATTTGATGTAGGTTAGTCAATGTTTGATGCTATTGCCATGCTAATGCTAAGCAAACGGTTGTCAATCACACCAGTTACCATCAATTATAGACGGAGAGCTAGCTACGGAAATAGGTATACAATTTTCTCTCTTAGAAAAGCTTCCAGGAACTCGTATTAATTAATAATGATAGTATAGCATACTAGCAAGAGGGATTTCGTTGCTCTACAAATTGTTTACCTATTTCCGTAGCTAGGCTCTTAGACTACTAGGATTGATATCACGATTGATCGTTTTTGAGTCCGCTTTTACATTTACCCGACCCAGGTTCCTGAAAAAGTTGTGGATAAATGATTTTGGAAAGCATAAAGTGGCCTCGTGCATGTAAGACTTTGTCAAAAACTTGACACGCTATGAAGGACTGGCATAATCATTGATCGCGTGTGACACTATTTTGTACGGCTCATGTGGCAACACACACTATTAAAAAAAAGTCCACTTCAATCAAGTCCACAGATTAGAGAGATATAGTATCAAGTCAAGCAAGCAAGTTGGCGCTCGTTCATCTCATTTGGTAACCGGCATTTCAACAGTAATTCTAATTTTACTTGTCAGACGTTATTGAATTTATTCCAAATTTTGTCGTAAGAAGTGTTAATATGTCTACTAATGGCGAGAACGTCGAGGACGCCGAAATGACGGAGTGCGACGGCGAAAAAGTTGTCACAATGATGGACGTTCTGCAAGAACAAGAGGAATTTGAAGAAGACGCCAATGCTGTCCTTGGCGCTTCGGACGACAAAAATTGCACTTACAATGAGGTAAAGTGCATATTATTTAACTGAAAGTAACCCTCAGACTTCCATTTAAATATGGATGACGATGGGAATAAACTATTTCGTTTTAAAAGTGACAAGTCAACGTTTGTTGTACAAAGAAAATGTCTAACGAGATTACGAAAGATTGCTTCTATTATAACTGCATTTCTCTGTTGAATATTCACGTTGTGGACTAAGAATTATGTGTTGGCTACACTTCTCAGCTAACAGGTGTCGTGCTAGGATACGACAATTACTGTTTTCTTGTCATTTACAGTTGGAATCTGTTGTCTTACTAACAAGTAAATAAATTATTTAAAAAAAGACCGACTGCGTCAATTTTTATGATTTTGGTGTACTGAGTGTCACTTGTTCCATGCTGGTCTGGGAGCAAAGAAAAAAAATAGAATATAACAGTTGATTCTCTACCCGCGCAGATGGTAAAAGCCCATCGAGGGAATGGGCGAAAATCATAGGAATCATGGCGATGATGAACCCATCACTATTTTGATTTCTTTTGTCACCTATACACCCACAATCTTGCTAAATGTGGCCTGTAGGTATCTGGTACCTTAGGCTCTGTCTACCCCGTAAGGGATAGAGATGTGATTTGTGTATGTATGTATGTATGAGTGTCACTTGTGATTAAGACGAATCTAATGATAACTCTCAAGCTCAAATGCGATAAGCTGTTTAGGCGTTCAAGAGTGCCAAAGAAAGCCACATACATATATGCACTTGAAACACCCTCTCTCTGGCGCGGTCGGGTAAAAACCTAATTATACAATTTTTGAATTTTTTTAAAGCCTTACTGCCTTTCTTACAACTTTAATACCAGGTTATTGCTAAAATATGTATCTTATGGCATAGGAAAATGAGTTTTTTGCTTCTTTGGAGTCAAGATGACAATTTGAATTAAAAAATAATAAAATTAACTAAACTGATAATATAGGAGGCTGTTATTGTGTACTGCATTCATTTAAATATGTTATTATAGGGTCATTGCGCCAGTTAGCGACAGGGTTGACATGATTTAAATCACTTGATTTAAATCGTGATTTTAATCAAGGGATTTTTTCAAAAAAATCATTGATTTAAATCATAAAATTTTTACTACAACCAAATCGGCCCAAAATTGTTTAGGGAATTCCCCGGACCACTACGGCACGCACACATGTGCAAGCGAGTCATAGCGTAACAGTTTCGGGGAAACCCCGAAACTATAGTATGTGACGCATGGTACCAAAACGTTTCCAGGATTCCCCGAAACTAAAACACGAGACGCATTTCGCTTTTCGCCCGGTCATTCGTAATTGACTAGTAAAAGAGTGAATACAACAAAAAGATGTCTGGAAGAAAAAAAGATGCTGTGTCGGTTTATTTCGATGAAAAATGGCTATTTAATTAATAAAAAAAGACAAGAAAATGAAAAAATCAAAAAAATCTGATTTTAATCAAATAAATCCGATTTAAATCAAATTAATCGGATTATTATGATTTTTTTATAATAATCATGATTTTTATCAACCCTGGTTAGCGACCAGTTAGCTAGGTTGCCAACTTCAAAGACGAAAAAAAAAATATTACGTACTCGCAATTATAGTAAGTGACTGATAAATAGGTCCCAAATATAGTCTAGTTTGGATATATGACGTTAAAAAAAAATAGGTTTCCTTCAAAAAATATTTTATAATGCTGAAAATGTGAAAATATGGCCAAAACGTTAGTTAACGACCAATTTCATCAGTTTGCGACCACCAGTGAGCTGGTTTACGGCCACTATTTTGATATGAAAAATATGCAAATAAAACCAACAATTAATTAAGTACAAAATGCTTTTATTATTGCTTTTTAATAAAGAATAATTAGAAAAATACCTAATGAACAATTAACAAAAATAATACGATGAGTAATCATGTGGTAATAGTTACCTTATTATTTTTATTTATGCGAATAATAATTTTTATGTTTTCTATGGCATACAATTAAAAATAATCAACTTCAGTAACTTATCTAATATAATATCTTTTTATAGAAAGTCTTAATTTTCTCTTTTTATACTTTTACAAAATATAACAATGTAACATTTAGTAGAAACTATAGGCATCTTAGCATCTAATACAGTAAAGTTAACAGTAAGAATTGACAGTCATTTCAACAAAATCAATATGTACCTATAAATCTTAGGTAGATACTTGGTGCAACATTTGACAACAATAAACATTATTAATTTTTAACCATCTGGTTAGGGTACTTATTTATTATTTTAATTTTAATTCAAATCACAGTAGTAGTAACTTAAAGTAGGATTCATACTGTGTAGTCTTTAATGATATTAAAATTATCATGTATAAAATCTACTATTTAACCTAACCAAACCTTACCCTATTTTTGGACGAAAATTATCACAATCATTATTAATAATACGTTTTATAATCATCTATTTTTTGGTTTGTTAAAAGCCTTTAGCACAAGTATCAATCTTGGTCAGCTATGCAGACATTACATTTAAATGATTTATCTAGAATATCGACATATGACGATCCGACAAAGGTGGTACATTTTAAATGATACCATCTTTGACAGAAATCGCACCCTACGTTTTTGTCTTCATCTTCTTCGGCGTCACTAATCAAAACATCTTTACATTCGGTGCAGAGTTCTTTCAAAACTTTTTTATTTGTTTTTTTGTTTCTAGCTGATGGAGTCCTGGCCTGTGGCTTCACATCTCTCTTTAACTTTTTCTGCTTTGCTGCTTCCGCTCTGTCTTGTTTTCTCTTCAAAATAGCGGCCTGTTTCTCTGCCTTTACATTTTCCTTTTCTTCATAGAACTTTCGCCATGCACTAGACGATATAGCAGCAGGCGTTTTTGCTTGTTTCAGTTTAGTAGCGGCTTTTTGTAGAGGTTCATGTAGAAATAAGTGATTACTGAAAACATCATTTGGAATATCTTTCGGAGTAGACATGATGATGACATCATCCATAGATACTAGAGAACCAACCTCTAAGTAACTTCTATCCATTCCAGTTAAATGAAGCGTAGATAAAGTGTCTGGATCATCAGAAGCTCTTGCTACTTCAGTTTCATTGAATGGAACTGCAGTATCATTGGGTGGCGGATCTTCTCTGATACTCTCCACATCTTCATCATGAAATGATAAAATCTCATTAAATGTGTCTTGGCTAACTGGCTGTGGTATCAACTTGTTTGGAACATGTGTCTGTTCATTTATGACGACCGCTACTTCAGGTTGACTCGGCTTTTGAAATGTGGGTGGAGGGACAGAATATACTTGTGCAGTGACGATAATTTTATGAGATTCTCCCGTATTGTTATCAATTTCAGATGTTGTTACATTTTCAACCCTGTTTTCATCATTAGTGAGGAACAGCACATCACTGATGTTAGTCAAAACCGGCAATGATAGATCTGTTATTGTGACACCTTCTGCAGAATATTCCATTTGGATGGATGTGGACTGATCAACTGAACTGTCTGTTATATTTTCTTCAGAATCTAGTTCGTCGTTTCCAGTCTTTGTCTTCAATTTACGCAATTCTTTCAAAATAACACTGACATTAATTTTTTTCTGTTTCAGTACCGGTCTAAGATGTTTCAGTACCTTTCTTGTACTAGCAAGATCCGTATTAGTTATTTCCTTTGACGGATCTGTCGGCTGTTTGTGCACATTCTCGATGGTATTTTGAACACATTTACTATAATCCACAGCATTTGGGTCAAATGGATACAGTCCACATTTTCTGAAACCGTTTTTTATATTTGTATTCATGTTTGTGTCTTCCAACGTCTCACGAAACAGCTGACAAAAATTGGTTTTATTAACGCACGAATTAACATTTTCTGGTTTCGACAGAAATTTTCTGACTACCGCCTTCCACGAAGACTTCAGTGGAGCAAAAACGCTTACATCGGCTGGTTGGAGCATATGGGTTGTGTTTGGTGGTAGAGCATATAAAATTATGCCTACCTTCTCGCACATGGCACTCAAAACCAATGACATGTGGGACTTGTGACCATCAATCAATAATAATATGGGTTTTTTTATAGAGTTGCGATTCACCCAATTGTTGAAATCGTTGGTAATGTATTCAAAGAATACATCTGACCGCATCCATCCACTTTCTGACCTGCCAAGACACCATTCTTCGGGCATGTTCTCTATAACTGCCCGTGGCGGGCGTATATAAGGAAAAACAACCAATGGTGGACTTACTTGTCCATTGGCGTTGAAGGTAATTAGGACCGTCAAGTTATCTTTTTCGTTTCCTGCCTTGATTTGATACAAATTTTTGTACCCTCTTGGCGCTAAGACCTTTCCTGTTTTTGGACACATGGAAAACCCACTTTCGTCACCATTGAATAAGCGCTCTGGGCATTCCAAAATATCTTCATTATTCGTATCTTTTAGAAACTCTTTTAAATCTCTAAACCAGACTTTAATTGACTCTTCCGTCACCCTTGCTCTGGCTTTATTTATACCTTCAGCTGCACGGCAAGATATATCGGGATGGCGTTTTAGGAAGTTCAAGTACCAGGTTTGTCCCGGACGATCATCTTTGAAGGGATTCTTCGTGCCATGGTCTTTTACGATTTTTTGAACAGTGTCCAAAAGTTCTTGTTTCTTAACAGGAAAGCCACATTTCGCTATTGTTATAAGCCACTCTTTGACCTTCTTTTCACCTTCCTTGCCAAGTACAGGATCTGGACCTCTAGTCTCAATGACATCAGATCTCTTTCCACTCAGCCGATCTTGAATCGTTGTTCGAGGAATCTGATACAATCTACATGTTTCCCGTATTCCTCTCCCTTCCTTTCGTATATCGTCAAGTGCTTTTTTTAGAGTTTCTGCAGAGTACTGAACGGTCTTTTTCTTTTTTTTTGTCGTTTCCGAAATTTTTGGGGGCACCATCTAAAAAAAAATGGATTGTCTGCTTTTTATTATGGTTATGACTAATTTAATGGTGTAAGTGATGTTTACGAATCTGAAGTGGGTAACCTAGTTAATTGGTCGCTAATCGGCGCAATTACCCTATTTGTCGGAACCAACTAAATTCATAAAAATTACATTGGTCGCAAACTCATTAAACCCCCATCAGTCATCATCATTCAGTTTGCGGCCGTTGTTTCTCTCATAGTAAATTATGGTGGCCGCAAACTAACGTCATTATTACATTTACGTTAGTTAACGGCCACCTATTAAGTACCCAATATTTGTAGGTAAATTAAACAAAGTTCCCTCAAAGAAACTAGTGGTCGCAAACCAAAGAATTGCATCTTTACGTATTTACAATATTACACCCTTCAATAGTAACAGTCCCGTTTGAGCCATTAGGGTCATAGTAAGCAAAACAAAATAATGCTTAATAAATCGGATTGCGACCACCTGGTCGCAATTTGATGTTTTCGATAAATGAACATTTCGGTTACCGACCACTTGATTTAACATTAATATTAAGTATAAAAGTAGCTAAATATGACTAAATAATTACGAAAACTCAACGATTACACTAATTAAACACCTAACTTACATGTACAACATGAAAAAAATAATAAAACTTACCTTTGAGCGCCGCGCGTCGTACTATTTTTTTTGTAACTTTTGACACTACCGCACGCTACGGAGTCATCACGCGCACTGAGCCATTTTCCTTGGGCGCTGGGTTGAATAATTTGTTTCAGACATTTACAATTCTTGTTCAAAAACCATTTCACTAATGCATAAGATTTTTTTATTGTTTATGTTACGAATAGAAATGCTATTATCTTAATTCTAAAAGCCAAGTCCCTCAAAATGGTCGCGAACCGAAGGTGGTCGCGGAACCGGCGCAATGACCCTACTTACTTTCTTATAAAATACTTTATAATCTTGTTTCAGGGCTATATCAAGCGGCAAGCCCTCTATGCTTGTCTGACCTGCTGCAGTGAGGCCAAGGAAGACCCCACAAAGCGTGCAGGAGTATGCCTGGCCTGCAGCCTCACCTGCCACGAAAACCATGATCTCGTTGAACTATACACTAAGAGAAACTTCTGCTGTGACTGCGGCAACTCCAAATTCAACCACCCGTGCCAATACACCACAAAGAAGAAGCATCTTAATGATGAGAATAAATACAATCAGAACTTCAGTGGTCTATACTGCACTTGCCACCGACCGTACCCAGATCCTGAGGGTGAGGAAGAAGAGATGATCCAGTGCATCATATGTGAAGATTGGCTACATGCGTCGCATTTAGAAGCAACTGTTCCCTCCAGTGAAGCATATGCTGAAATGGTTTGCAAGGGTTGTATGGAAAAAAATGATTTTCTCCATGATTACAGTAGATACGCTGTTAATGGGGATGTTGATGTAAGTATTATTGAAAGTGATATTTCTATTTGTAACGGAGACACGAGCAAAGTTAATGGAGTAGATGACACTGAAAAAGTGCATGCTAATGGGGAAGAGATGACAAATATGACAATGGAAGAATCCAAAGATGGAACTGAAGCAGTCTCAAATATGACTATGGAAGAATCCAAAGATGGAACTGAAACAGTCTCAAATATGACTATGGAAGAATCCAAAGACGGAAGTGAAGTGGTCTCAAATATGACAATGGAAGAATCCAAAGATGGAAGTGAAGTAGTTAAGGAGGACTCAGTAGTCAAATCAACAACTGATGAACCTGCTGATGCTGAAATTTGTAGTATCACCAATGATGGCAATAAAGATGAACAAATTGAACCAAAAATCTGTGATTCTAACAGCACTTGTGTTGATAAACCAGAACAAAGTGAAGAAAAAACGATTGAGAGTCCAGTTGGAGAGGAAAGTGCTGTAACAAAAGATGAAGACGAACAAAACATTACAACTAGTGAAGAAGCTAAAAAAGAGGAAGATGCTTCCGAGTTAACTGTTGCAGAAAGCAAAGAACAAACATCAGAAGATGATTCCAATGCTGCAGCTAGTATTGATACAGAAAACACAACTGATGTCAGTACTAATATTGCTAAAGATGTAACTAATACAGAACAAGAGCAAGAAGAAATTCCTGTCTCTACTGAAGCAACAGGTGAAAGCAATACCAACACCGAAGAAGCAGCACAGATAAGCAAGGATGAGGTTGAACCAAAAACAAATGACACTGAGATGGAAACAAACAAAGAAGATATTAATGGAAAGCCCAATGACCAACCAGTCAACGGCGAAGAAAATGATAAAGATGCAGCTGAACCAAAAGTTAATGATTCTATAGATAAAGCTATTGAAATGGACATAAGTTCTAAGGTGGAAGAAAACGCTCCTGTGACTACTGAAGATGACCAGACAAAAGAGAATAAGCGAAAACTTTCAACAGAAGATGCAGTAGACGTCACATCCGTAAAAAAGCCTAAAATAGAAGGATCCAAGTGTAGCAGGCTACAAAATGAGAGGAAAGTGTTCAAAGGGGCAACATTTTGGCCATCTCATTTCCGTCAAAAACTGTGCACTTGTAATGAATGCATTACTATGTATCAGGATCTTTCAGTTTTGTTTTTAATAGACCCGGAAGATACTGTATCAGCTTACGAGATGCTGGGTAAGGAAAGAACCGATGGGACAGCTTCTACACAATACGAGAAGGGTCTAGAAGCCTTATCGTCTCTTGGTAGAATCCAGCAGATCAATGCGTTGACTGAGTACAATAAAATGAGGGACAAATTGCTAGATTTCTTGAAAAGCTTTAAGGATAGAAAAGAGGTTGTCAAAGAAGATGATATCAAGGCATTCTTTGCCGGCATGAAGCCGAAAAGGGAGCCCGATGGTGTCTATTTCTGTAAATAATTTTAATGTTGTGTAAGCCATTTGATCTAATTTTTTTATTTTAGTATTTAACAGCATTCCCTGCTAGTAATGCCTTTTAATTTTGGATAAACTAGCCATTCTTAATTTGAATACTTGCGAAGTAATAATGGAGTAATTTTATGAAATATTGTAGTTTTATTTTAGGGTCCAGTTAATTCCTGACCATGGAAATCCCGAGCCGTACTGTACATTGCGTACATTGTACATGAAATACGAGTCGCTACTGACTCGCGGTGATAAAACCAGACCTGATAAATACCGGCCTGTTAATCGGTGTACATTCATTCGCAATGGCAACGATTCTTGGCATCGAACTAATATAAAAATTAACCTAACCTAATCGACTGGCTTCCGATTATCTGTCGGTATTTCCATGTACGTGAAGTATCAACTCGGTATTAGAGCGTACCGGGGTGATATTTCGTGCACCTGGAAATACCGACCTGTTATTCCGTGTAGGTATATTTTGACTGCCAAATATCTGGTCGGTTTTTCCAGGCCGGGAAATAAGGGACGGCATTTATCGCCACCCTTATTTTACCTGAGCTTTTGATTGATCAGAAATTGAAATGTAGTGTTGAAATTAGGTCCATATTGTAAGAATTTTCTTCTAATTAACTCTATATGCACAGCTATTAGAAATTTCGGGTTTATAAAAATAAAAATCCTTGCTAGATATAATAAAATTAGGTTAGGTTCGTTAGATATCTTCAAATGCTTGAAGGGCAATCAGAATAGAAATAGGAACCCCGCGAAGGCGAACTTATCAAAAAGCAATAAGCATAGTTGGTCCGTGAGGAAAGCGTGGGTACCTCCATAGATGTTCCCCACGGAACAACTAGGTGTGAGATGGGTAATTTAAATTCTCAACGGCTCTACTAAGAGCGGCGTAGTTGTGCCGTGGGCCAGACTAAAATACGCCTAGGCTCTACTGTCAATGGGTATAAATAAAAGTGGTTGTTGCTGGTAGGTAGTAACGTTTATTGGAGCTCATCACGCGTACAGGATATCGTAGTGGCCAGGCCGGTACAGCAGCTGCACGCGCGGCGCCGAGCCCTCCGGGAAGTCGTGCGCGATCACCTGACCACATACTTTGTTAAACAAAAAACTTTATCATCACACTTGCTCGTAAACGGTATCAAAACATACAGGTTAACTTGACCGTAACGCCCCATATAAAACCCTCGGGCCATCAGTCTGTCTGTCTGTCAGTCTGTCAAGAACTTTTTTCTCAATTACGCGTAGAATTATAAAGTTGAAATGAATACCAAATACTTAGGTCTGCGATCCCTTGAAGCTGTGAAAAAGTTAACCCAAAGTCAACTTAAAATTGTCTAAACAAAACACTATAGCAATGATGGCGAATGTATAGCTGATCAAGTAACTCACCACCTTAAGGTACAAATTGCTTAGGTAATCAAATTAATTCAGCCTTCTTATTTACTTGAACAAAAAATATTCACCTTGCTACTCCACTACTCACGTGCGAGATAACCAAGCCTGTGCGAAATATACATATTATATTTTTCATGCATTTATTTTATTTTGGGATAGTTACTTTTGTGGTATTTATATGTGTTTTATGTCTGCATGAAAAACATATATATTTCGCATAGGCTTGGTTATCTTGGACGTGAGTAGCGAAGTAGCATGGTAAATATTTTTTGTTCATTGAAATGGAACTCTGCAAAGTAACGCCTGATTCAATAAAATATTTATGGTTTCCTGTTATGATGAAACTACCATAAAAAGTGGTGTAGCACTCACTACAAAGATAGGTTTTTTTTAATTATTTACAGATGAAGCGTGTATGTGTGGGTCTCTCTCCCTTTCCCTCTCCCCCTCTCTCTCCTCCCTTCTCAATCTCTCTCTTTATGTGTACCTGGCTGCCCTCGCCGCGATCCATGTACTTGACGCGGACGCCTGCGCCGAGCGCGGCGCTGAGCGCGATGATGTGGATGTGGTCAGACTCCTTGTACATCGGCTCCACCTCCTGCAAAAACACAATATGTACACCCCTCCGGTGGCAATTAACCTTGAGATGGTTAACCTCAAAATTCAAAGCCCTTGCAAGCAAGCCACCCGATTTTGGTCGCGTTTTGCCGACGTCTTTTTACCCATCGCAAAAGTGCACAACGCCGCTAAAGAAGTTTACACTTCAAAAATATTTACACCCTATCAAGGTTCGAAGTCAAGGCCAAAGTGACAGACTGGCTGCAGCGCCTGTCTTACCACGACACGGAAAATCTTCTTCTGACCCTTTCTTGAGCTCATGGGCAACTTAAACCTTACTTAACTTAACTTAACATCGTATTTTATAATATTACTTAATTTGATAGATATCTACAAATAAACCCTAACATAAGTAACACATAGGCTTTATTTGTGAATGAAATCAGACTGCATTTCATTGCTAAATGTAAATTAATTTTGTTTATCTCATCATTATTTTTATCTTTAGACTTTTTGTTCCTCTCCTTAACTGTACTTTGTTTGTGTCATTAGAATTGGTCTCCTCCGCTGTTACACTGTACTTTTCCATGTTGTTTCGACACAGAATATCGGACGAACTCAAGCCCCTAAGACACAGGTTTTACACCTAGTTTAGGGGTCGAAAGTTTTCGACCACAAGTTGATCTGACCTTACTGTACAACTGATTAATGTTTTGCTCTTTGTAACGTCCTAATGTATTTACGTACCAATAAATAATTATTATTATTTATAAAACTAACTTGTCTACAGAACTCTGTAACTGTCCTGGGTCCCTCAATGAAGTTCTGATAGAAGTCCTGCTGCGTCTGCAGCTGGCCGGAGGTGACGAGCCGCAGGTACACCACAATGTAGTCCGAGTATCCCTGCTTGTTGAACTTGTCGTGCAGCTCGGCGCGGGCAGCCTCCACCGCTTCCGGGGGGCCGCCAGCCTGCTCGCCAACCCGTTGGACCACTTCCATAAACTGGAAAGGATAAAAAGGTTCAAGTAGCTTTTATTGCTTTATTATTTTAATAAAACTCAAAAAAAGCCTTTTCACTACATAGTATAAAACAAAGTCGCTTTCTCTGTCCCTATGTCCCTATGTAAGCTTATATCTTCAAAACTACACAACGGATTTTGACGCGGTTTTTTTTAATAGATAGAGTGATTCAAGAGGAAGGTTTTTATGTATAATTCTACGCAGACGAAGTCGCGGGCAGAAGCTAGTATTCTATAAAAAAAAATAGTATAGCAAGTTCTGTATGTATGGTCAATCACATGGAACTCTGGGCCACTGTATAACCTTATTAACCTTATTATTGCAATAAGTGATTGGCTAAATATTTGTGTCTATCAGTGTCAGAGTACTCCGAAGTTGATTGTGAAAAAGTTCTATAGTGGCTTAAGAGTTCAGTTTGGCTGACTATACTTATATTCTTAGTAGATTACAATGTGATTCATTATAATAAAAATTTAATCAATAACTAAAATTTCTAATTTGAAGTTGTTAATGTCTTTATTTTATTTATACACATTTGTAAAACAAACAAACATATGTTTCTAGTTTTTTTTCTATGCATAGTAGGTATCCATGCAACTACAATATTACGCTTGATGGTAAGCAAATGATGTCATTTGAAGATCAGGGAATGACTGGCTGAATACATATTAAAGTCACCCATGTACAACCCGACTTTCGGAATACACTGGGTAGTTTAAAGCTAGTCAACTTAAATCTACCCACAAACACTACATTACTATTTTCCATACATACATACATAAATCACATCTTTATCCCTTACGGGGTAGACAGGTAACAAGACCAAAGGCCACGTTTAGCATGATTGTGGGCATATAGGTGGAAAGGGGAATCTAAATAGTGATGAGTTGCTAGCCGCATCACCTATAACATGATTCCTAAGACTTTCGCCCATTCCCTCGAAGGGCTTTTACCATCTGCGCGGGAAGAGAAGCAACTGGTCCATACTACGTTTTTTCTTTACTCCCAGACCAGCATGGAAGAATACGGAAGAATACTATACTATTTTCCAGAAACAGTTAAAAAGGTGCCCCGTTCCTGATATAATGCTATATTCCCAGACTTTTACAACTGTATTAAGTTCTCCTTAATAATTAATAGTGAAATTTGAAGTGATTACATGGGATTCTTTCTTGTCAGTATGTATACCTACTTTTAGACACTAATTTGATGTCAGTCCCTCTTTTAGTCCTTGCCTATACAGATGTAGACAGTTTCTAGAAACACTTTATACTGTCATATTAAACAATTGCAAAAATACACAGCTACCTGTAATCTTTATTCTAAATATTTGTCCCGTTTGTGAATGAGTAATGTTTGTTCAAGATACACAGTGTTAACAAACAAATACCTCCCGTCTCAGGGAAATCAATAATGATAGCAAATTAGTTAACAATTCAGAAGTTTCATATATTATTCATTAAGGTTCTAATGTCAATTTTCATAAGGCCACTGTCTTATTAAGAGGGCAAAAATTACCATATCCATCTTCATCTATTGCTGAGACGCAATTTTTATTTACGCAAAACCCACCAAAGCTATAACAATCCCTGTAACATTTTGTTCCTTTTTCCGCGGCCCAGCCAGCACGGCACAAAAAAATATCGACAACCAGACAACAGAACAAAGAAAAACAACAACAAAAAAAACTAACCTAAAAAGTCGCGACTCACCGTCTCGTAAAAATCTTCGACTGTGAACTGAGAGAATCCTAATGCGACGAGTATATCCTTAGAGTTCTTTGCTAGCTCGTGGAACTTTTCGTATTCTGCCTTGTCGGTGAGGAGATGCTCTAAATACGCATACGAAAATGCCCGGAAGAAACAGTTACCGTCCGGCCTTGTTCTTCGCACGTATTTGTACTTAGCTGCTAAGTCTTTTACTTTTAAAAGGTACACGGGATCCTCATTGTATTCTTTTTCTAACGACGACAAAGGCTCGAGCTCCCCTACCAAAGGAATGCTCTCTGAAATCTGCAAAACAAACACAGGATCATGTTTTGTATTTTCTAATTCCAATTAAATTGGGCAATAGAGTGATGTAAAACTAAACTATACAAAATATTTACCTCTTTTTCTATCTCCCGTTGCTGCTTCATAATCAACTCATCTTGATTTATTGAATTATCCGCTAATTTACCGGTGCAGCCGCTACTGCTCGACGCATCGTCCGCCATTTTCAAATAAAATTGACAACTGACGACAAATGACAATCGAGCGAAAAAACGATAGCGTTGCGTTCAGTTCACTGCCTTGTTTAAGGAGTACATTCATTTTTAAGACTTTAAAAAAAGGAGGTTCTCAACTCGGTTGTATTTTTCTTCTACGTCCAATTTGTCATTCTCAGAGGTTTAGATATCTTTTATTGTTACTTTTAGGGAATAATATTAAACAACAGTATAAGTAGTCATTCTTATTATTTAATCCTTATAAAATACAGTACAATACTAGTTTTTGTTCTATGATTCAGTCAGCAAACATGTCTTCAATTTTCTTTTGCACTTCCTTCTCGGTCTCGGAGTTCAGTTTATCGGGCAGCAATTTGACCACCTCGAGGTCCGCAGCTTCTCCATCATCCGTCGTTGCCTGACCCTGCGCCTGGAAAAATTTATAAAAGTATGATAATTGGGATTGTCTATTTTTTTACAATGTATAGTCAATCGAAAACCATTTCGAGATAAATGCTTTTTAAATCGTTTTCTGTATTTACTTTATTTTATTTTACTATAATGAATTTATTACATGAAAAATAAGCAATGACCTTCATTTGACATTCCCAGACATGACGTAGACGGTCCAAAATGTACTTTATTTACAAATGTTACAAATTCTATGCTATTTACGCGTGGATTATACTACGGAGTTCAATTTGGACCCGCAATCTGACATTTCATTCATCTTATGACAGCTGACAAGCAAAATGACAATCTTGTTACTGTCATTCTTGTTTTTTCCACTGATTACTTTCATATTGTTGTATTATAGTTTAGATTTAGAAGCACTTTCGGTAGATAATTAGGCAAGAGTGTATCCGCACAGCGATGTGCTTCGCTCACATGAAAGATTTTCCGCTAAATATTTTAATGGATAGCGAAATATTACGTTTTTCGGTTTACTTTCGCCTACTGAGTTTACTGTCTTTATTCCGGGTCCTGTTTTGTCTTGATCATACCTGGTATGTGTTTATGGACCTTTCTGCTTCGCGCAGAATGTTATGGTATGTGTAACGGCTGTGAAAATATAAAATTCATAGGAGAAGATCGCGTGAATCTTCCTGTGTTATTGTTGAATCATGTTGACATTGATACTAATGACAGTATTGACAGTTTGCCAACTTTACCACAGATAGAAAAGACGTTAATGGCGGCGCTTCACATACGTTTTATGATCAATTTATCCAATAAGCAGATGTGTGACACCGGCAGTGGAAACTCTGACGTCATCAACCAAAATACTTTCAATAATTAATAGTGAAAAAAATACCGAGTTATATAAGAAAATATTGAAATTGGTTTCTTATAATTGACTATTCTGCACAAAAAAAATATAAAAAGGATAGGTATTTTTTTTTAGATAATCCCAATTGACAATAATGTAGTTTTACTCATCATGAGGTTTGAAGAATAAAGCTTATATCATTCTATCTTTTCTATAAGGTCATTGTCATTTCCAGTCTATATACTCCCCACAGCTGGACACAGGCCATAATAAGTGGGCTTGAGCAGAGCAAGGCACTTCGCACACACCATTAAATTGTCTCACAGTTATGCACTGGCAACATTACCTTCTGCAGCTGTGTGTCAAGCTGCAGCAGCGCGCGCTCGAGGCGGTAGTTGTCGGACACGAGCTGCGCCCAGCGCCGCCGCAGCGCCCGCAGCCGGGCTCCACTGGCTGTCTGCGACCGCTTGCGCTCCCAGTTCACACCCGCTATCTGTTTTCTGTTGTGACATCGAAACATAAGTACAATGTTGATGATCGACTACATCACTTTTTATAAAGATGCTCCCAAATTTCTAGTTTCCACGAGTGGGTAAAGTTGGGCGAGTTGTTTACCAGAGAGACATTAAATTTGCTTCTTTAATTTGAGGTTTGCCCACCAAAGAAGTTTGCTGGCATCCAAATCAGACATGGTGAAATTAAAATGTTAAAACAATTCTGGAGAAGTTTTTTTAACATCATTGGCATATTAGGTAAATTTTTACTTGCAAAGCATGCATTTCCGACAATGAGACCGGCAGGTCCGGCAGTTACGGAACAAAAAAGCATGGAAAGCTGCAAACGGTTCAACATACTGTTAAATTAAGATACATCCAAAGCTAGGGTTCCCGCTTACCTTAAGTTGGTATGAACATTCTGCCCACTCGCCACAAGTGCCTGCAACGTGGCCAGATACGACCGCCAGGCTTCTGTGCCATAATGTAGCTGTAGTTCCAAGTTCAGCACACGGGTGGCCTGGTGAGACAGCTGCGCATGAGAGTTGTCCACGGCCTCCGCCCAGGCTGTGGGCTCCCCTAGGCGCCCCACTGGAGGGGGAGGCAGCTCGTACCTGTTCCATGATCGACGTTATGTTAGCTTAGATGTCTTTGATTAAGCACCAGTGTTGTGTGGGCAAGTAAAAAGTAGCCCGAAACAGTCATTCTATACTTTAATAATGTTGAAAGCAAAGGCCACATTCATGACTTTTCTGGACTACCAGTTGGTTGATAGTTCCTTAATGTTACTTTTTAAATGAGAGGAATACAACAATAAAAAATTAAAATGCAGTAGCCAAATATGCTTCTAAATACAAATAAAATATTACATGTTAGTTAAATGACACATTGTGACATGTTTGAGTTTAATTACTGTTCTTCTTCTTCTTCTTCTTTTATTTGTGGCGTATCAAGTCGTTATAGTGACAACTTCGCCAATGTCAATGTAAAAATTTTTATTAAAAAATCTTGTGACAAAATGTCGGCAACGTTGTACGGTAATGGTCAAAGACCCCCCTCCCCCCCTGTCGGGCTCTTAGCCAACGGTCAATGATATCCCTCAGAAACTGCCAGGAAATCATTAGCCGTTGCCCAGGGCGCACCGGACCAAGCACTGCTCTTCCCCCCAGACGGATCCAAAAACGAACCGCAGCTCTTAATCACACGTGGAGGTAACCCGACTCGCACCCCTTAATTACTGTTCATTTACTTTGATTTAATTACCTTTTCATTGACAACGGTTCCATTGGTAGCCTCTGTTGCACTCTTTCCATCTCTCTCTGTAGTGAGGGGGTCTCAAACGCAGTACTCGGCTCAGGGCCCGCATTTTCCAAGTAATTCTTGGTGGGTCTGTAGCGGCGGCATTCCTCCTCTACCATGGAAAGAGCCTAAAAATACCATGGAGTTTTTAATATTCAAGTTGGTATTGACTTACAAATCCAGTTACTTCTTATATGAAACACACACAAAGACACACTTTCCTTTAGTTTTTAGTTGTTAAATAATTAGTTCTGACAAAAAATTCAGAAGTTGACGAAAATTCGAGAAACCGTACAAGTTGGTGTTCATTCTTACCGCTTCTCTGACTCCCGGGTCATCGTAACCCTGGTCGATGTATGGTAACGCGTCCACTATTACTTCTCCAGCCATTCTGATGTACCTAGTTTATTCACTTCACATCAATCACGTTAAAATCTTATATTTGATTATTTATATAGGTTTTGTTGTGTTGAGTTGACGTCTTTTTAAGTTTGAGGTTATTATTGAACCACAGACTACTAAGAGATACTAAAAGAAAAAGATACGAACGAATTTTATGCCGCGACTGAACTAAACTAAACGAAACGAACCGACTGATGCGTCAAGCGAATGACGTACTGTCGTTAACAATAACAATCCAATTAGTATAATGCACACATTAATGTGATTATAAATGAGAATTAATTACATAGATCATTTTATTCATCTCATTCATGCATATTGGTAATGATCAACAGAAACTAATTAATTTAGCATAGACTGCTGAATATCAGGTGAAGCTAAAGAAGGAAATATGTAAAAAAAACGGTTGATCAACTTAACAAACAAAAAGTGCGTCTCAAGAAAAATCTAACCATTCATGTATTCCAGCTTTTAAAATTGTGACTCAAATAAGTCAAACGCCATTGTGACAATTGTGACATTTCGTCGAATTTCATAAAAAAAGTAAAAATTAAAGAGCTCATGTTTTGTGTTTTTCCCATACTTATTTCATTGTTTCTAATTTTATAGACAGTCTTGGCTTGTACTGAATAAGTACATAAAAATGAGCTTACAAGATGCAGAAGTGAATCACGAGCTGAACAACGTAGACCTTACAAAAGTGGGTGGATTTTATCCACAAACTTCTGAACTTGTAAAGTTAGGGAAGTTTTCATGTTTTTTGTAATTTTCTCGTCATGTTCTAGATAGCAGGCCTACAGCAAAAAAGGACATTGGCATTCGTAAATCATTTCCTCGTAACAACGGTGCAGTTTTTGAATAAATTTACTAAAGATTGCGAAGAAAAGTTGATGCATTTTGAAAGGAAACTTGAGAAAGTCAACGCTTCTATGGTGTTATTGGAATCGAAGGTAAATATTTAGTGAAGCTTTCTAAATAAAGTTTAGTTTTGAAAGGGTGTTCTTAATCATTATAGTTACTAAACTAGAGTCACATAAACACAAGAAAGATGTTTATACCATGACAATCATTTATTAATTAATTTTGTAAACGATTTGCTTTTACATTTTTTTTTTCAGCTATCATCAATTCCAGAAGTAAACATTCCACAGTCAGAATCTCAGAAAGAAACCTCAACAGATACTCAAGAAAAGAAAATTGAAGTAAATGAAAGCATTCAAGAAACAAATTGTGATGAAAATACAACTAGTAGTAAGAAAGATGCCCCAACAGAGACAAGTCCTGAAAAAGAAACAATTAGTCCTGAATATGTGAAATTTGTGAAAATGGTACAAGTTGGAGTGCCTTTACAAGCAGTCAAGTTAAAAATGATGCTAGAAGGCTTAGATTCTAATATGTTAGATAAATTAATAGGTAAATAAACATAGTAATATGTTTTTGAACAAATTACTTTTTATATTTATATTCTAGGTTAGTACATAGTTCTGGGTTATATCATTAATGAGGCCCAAAAGAAAAAGATTATTATACCTAAATATATATTTTTGAAGAAAGCAGTTTCTGGCAGTGACTCATTTGGTGGCTTGTTTTTGGAAAAGCTATATTTTATTACTACTTAGGTAGGACTATTCCAGAACATATAAACATGAATGCAAACAATCATAACTTTGTCTTCACATGACTATACTTATGTATTTAATTTTAGCATTGGCTCAGTTTTATTTTTGTTATAGTTTTTTTATCATTCCAAACTGTTATCAATTGTCATGTTTAGCTGTTATTTTATCACTTTGGACTCTATTCATGAATCAATAGCCAGTGGCTTCTGTACAGTATTTTAACTGATGAACATTTGTCCTAGGATTGCAAAGATTATGCTGTCAATTCAACTTTTGTGTGTCGAAGTGGCCAGTAGCAAATTACAAGGGACAAATTATAAGCAAGTAGGACCATCACTTTTTTATTTTTTTTTATTTTACGGAGCTTAACTGCACCTGTGTGTCTACGCCAGCCTCATTGGATGTCTCTTGGTACCATCATGGTATTGGGACGTCTAACTCTGTAGCTACAAATTTTGATGATGGTGGCATTATGAACATTTTTTTTTTCATTCTGCCATAGAGCACCAAAAGAATCTTACTGTACTCTGATAGTTTATAGGGCACAGGGCTTGCGCTACTTCCTGCCAGCAAAGGCCAAGTTTACATTTACCAGTTTATTGCAAGCTATTATGTTACTGTGACAGCTAGCATTTGTTTTCATATTGATAGCTAGAGTGCAAACTATTATTGGAGCTTTAATCATTAGCTAAGAAATATTACCTGTTATATGTTAGTACTGATATATGGATTACAATATATTGCTATTTGTCTAACTTTATTGCTTTTGTTTCATCATTGGATGCATGCCCTTGTTACAAAGAGCATCTTGGATCATCATCATAGTATATTATACATATACTATCTTGTCTTCCATGCTGGTCTAGCAAAGAAAAAACAGAATGTACCAGTTGCTTCTCTTCCCGTGCTGATGGTAAAAACCCATTGAGGGAATGGACGAAAATAGGAATCACGTTATAGGCAATGCAGCTAGCAACCCATCACTATTTTGATTCCCCTTTTCACCTGTATGCCCACAATCATGCTAAACATGGCCTTTAGGTCTTGTTACCTTAGGCTCTGTCTACCCCGTAAAGGATAAAGACGTGATTTATGTATGCACTATCTTATATTATAAACTAAACTAGATCTAAATAAATCATGTTGAATTTATTTTTATGTTCGGCCCTTTAAAAGGATGTCCAAGTGGTTGGATGCCTGTGTATCACAGCTCAATTGAATTTTTTAGCAAGTCAGTTTCAAGACTGCAGATCTTTCTGCATCTAAACCAATTACCAAAACTAGGTTACACATTGTCTCATCTGGTGTCTTTAACCTTGTCACTAAACACCCCAAATTCTAAATTTATATTATCAAACAGGAACATATTTTGATGCTTTAACACCCAACTACTGTGAATAAAAATAGAACCTTTAGGACATAATTGACAAGATTTCATATTTTTCATTTGCCCTTTAACAAAAACCATTTTGAGAAATATGCCTATACAAATTCAACTTTTTGTTCTAAAAAAAACCATAATTGCTAGGGGATAATGATTACCACAGAAAAGAAAGAACTGTGACCGATTTCTTTGCTAACTATTTTCGAAAATGTGTTTAAGAGGCTTTTGATGAATGAAACTCAAGATTAGTTGTTCTTATTTATTATAGCGCCTAGAACTGGATCATCTGTCCCTTCCTCTTCTTGTCACCTCCGAGCTCAAAGTGCTTGCAGCGCTTAAGCGCCACCTGTGATCGCACCTTGCAGTCGGCGCATTCCAGACGAAGTACGATTTTCTTTGTGGTTTTCGCCTGAGATGGGGAAAAATTTTAATTAATAAAATGGTTACATTTCTGCTTGTAGCTATAGTTAAGGTTATAAAGTAGTCTTTATAGACTTTTAACGACAAGTAAGTGTAGGCAAGCCTATATTGAACAGTTTCAAAAAGGAAACTGTATTATTTAGTTTCCATAAAACAAAATTAATTGAATAAAGTGACCACGTTTGAAAGCAACAGTAGAGTTTGTATGATACGTTTAAACGCTACGGTATCCCCGTCAAATAAAACTAAACAATTAGAAAGCACGGTTAATGTCGGCGTTTAGAGGTTATGTTGTTTACCTTTTTCTTGAAGATGGGCTTGGACTGACCACCGTAACCCTGCTGTTTACGGTCGTAACGCCTTCTGCCCTGAGCGGCGTGCCTTTCCTTGGACTTTTTGTACTGAGACACCTTGTGCGTCTTGTGGCATTTGCACTTTTTGCAGTACGTCCTGCGCTGTTTAGGTACGTTCACCTGAAAATAACAAGGGCCGCTGTTGAAATATCACCACCATAACACTAACCATTGCACATGAAACACGAATCACGGTATTTCCAGACATTTAATTTCACTAATAGCAAGATTTATTGCGATGAAAATCAGAAAATCACAAACCATTTTTGCGTTTGACTTTGCACGATCCAAAGAAACGTCAAAAAGAGATAGTGTTGCTCTACTTCTCAATAAATCGAAATATCAAATGTTACTAGGTGTAAAAAAAATTAATGCATTCATTTTTATCCAATTAGTTTTTGCTTGCCTCTAAAAAGGTTGGTCTTTAGTCGGTGTTGTTGTTTTTTATTTACGATCAGCCAGGAAAATATCGGCTTCATTTAGGTTGTCCTGAGTAGTGTACAATAAAATTCCGTTAATTGCGACTAAAAAATTGACAGTTTTACAAAAATATTTCATAAAATTTATTGCACAAATTTTGTTAAATCTTGGCCTGTAGGTCTTGTTAACTTAGGCTCTGTCTACCCCGTAAGGGATAAAGACGTGATTTGTGCATGCATGCATGTTAAATCTAAACGCACCCACAACAAAAA
Source organism: Pandemis corylana (assembly GCA_949127965.1). Classification (NCBI taxonomy): domain Eukaryota; kingdom Metazoa; phylum Arthropoda; class Insecta; order Lepidoptera; family Tortricidae; genus Pandemis; species Pandemis corylana. The sequence goes on along the minus strand of OX421858.1, from coordinate 15,155,778 downwards.
AAAAGAAGCGAATTATGGCGCCAAAACTGACAGTTCTGTCAGATCAGATGTTTTAATTTTTTGTTGGTCTTCGTTAATCTAATTTATAACAAAATCTCGTAATCTTTATAAATACAATCATAAATATGAAGTTTGCTATACCCGAGATCTCCTGGCACAATCGGGATCCCGTGTTAAGTGTAGACTTTCAACCAAAAACTGAAGCAAATGGACCTTTACGCTTAGCAACTGGCGGCACAGATTCTCATATTTTGGTAAGAAAAAAGTAATCTTAAGTGTCTTAAACATAGAAAATGACATAAAGATGAATTAAGCGAGTGTTTCCTTTCTAGATTTGGTACGTTTCTACATCGGAAACTGGGTCAGTTAACTTAGAAGTGGCTGCGGATCTGACGAGGCATCAAAAGGCGGTAAACGTGGTGCGATGGTCTCCTAGCGGCCAGTACTTGGCTTCAGGAGACGATGAATCGATCATATTTGTCTGGCAACAGAAGACAGAGAAGGACCCTGTGCCTAGTGACCCAAATGAAGAGCAGTATAAAGAAACTTGGGTGATTTATAAGGTACTATACAATAATTTATACCTTTCCTGCATTTTCTTGTCAGCATGATTCAACCTCTACAAAACACAAACTTGGCTTAGTGAAGCATGCATATTTCTACATCATGATCATTAGATTATTCCCTTCATAGCTTGTGCAAACTATCAATGCATTTTCAACTAAGAAATGTTTATTTTTTTTTAATCTCACAATTCTCAATCTCAATTTGAAGGCCGGATAGGATAGCCTAGTGGTTAGTGACACTGACTATGAAGCTAGAGGTCCTGGGTTCGAATCCCAGTAGGGACACAGTTGTATGATGAATACAAATGTTTGTGCCCGAGTCATGGATGTTGTATGTATTTAATTTAAGTATGTATTTATCTATATTATATAAGTATGTTTATCCGTTGCCTGGTACCCATAGCACAAGCTTTGCTTAGTTTTGGGCTGGGTGTAATTTGTCCCAAGATATTTATTTATTTATTTATATTAAAGAGGCTTTAAGTACACAGGGGTGACTATGTCAGCCTCATGGCAGGACTCAAAAAGATGTAAAGATTGTATGGCTCGACTCATAAATAAATAAATTTGCCTTATTATTGCCTTGTCATGAAGTAGGAAATGGCACAGATAATAGTAATCTGGCAAAATCCGATCAAAGCTCCATCATACTGCTGCTGTGTTCCGTTGTGGAGAGTAAGACAGCCGGGGAAATTACGGGCACAAGAGGCCATTCATCTTAGTCCTCTAGGTCGGCAACGCATCTGCAATCCCTCCGGGGTTGCGGGTGTCTATGGGCAGTGGTGATCACTTACCATCAGGTGACCCACCTGCTCGTTTGCCTTCCTATCCTACTCATATACACAAAACTATTATACTTATTCAGACTCTCCGTGGCCACCTGGAAGATGTACTGGACATCAGCTGGTCGGCTTCGTCAACACATCTCGTCTCTGGCTCTGTTGACAACAAACTGATACTGTGGGATGTGGCCCGTGGGAAGTACAGCTCTATCCTGACTGACCACAAAGGCTTTGTGCAGGGCGTGGCTTGGGATCCGAAGGGACAGCTCATTGCTTCAGCTAGCACTGATAGGTAAGGTTTTATTATTATTATTATTATTTAAAATAATACACTAGCAGCTCTTTGAGCTGATACATGTATATCTATCACTGCACTTGTGTTCTCTATTAAAATGAACAAAAAATATTTACCTTGCTACTCCGCTACTCACATGCAAGATAACCAGCCTGTGTGAAATATATGTTTTTCATGCAATCCCCTTCCACTACTGCCAATAAAACACATATAAATCCCACAAACTTAACTATCCCTTACACCACACAAACACTGACGCGTTTCGATCCCTCTACTCTACGGGTTCATTATCAAAGTTTAATGAGCACAACTGTTACACATGCAAACCAACGGTTGTACTGATTCGAAAACGTGTAAATAAACATAATGTACTCACATTCATTTGTTTTCCCAAACTACCCTTTTATGCAAATTTTTATTGTACACAAACAACTACCTTCAAAAAATTTTCCGACTACGGCAAAAACAAAAAGGGTTATGTATTCAACAAGTCGCCTCACCCCGCGCCCCGCAGCCGTAACGAATGTAAAGTGTAACGAATTTATTGAAATTTAATGTTGCCTCGTAATGTTTGAATGAGTCAAAATGAACACGATGGCGATTGCGAGCGAGTTAGACAATAAGCCTACGGGTTCATGTTATTCATTGACACCAACTCGTTAAAAATGCCAATTCCTTTACAGAGTATTCCGGACGTTTGACATATCAACCAAGAAGGTGACATCTCGCAGCAACAAAGCCACCCTGCCGTTCCCGGCGTCGCACCCGCTGCACAAGGTTCCCGTCCGCCTGTACCACGACGACACGCTGCAGACGTACTACCGGCGGCTGCAGTTCAGCCCCGATGGGATGCTGCTGGCGGTGCCGGCGGGGAGGATCGAGCCGGAGACCAAGGTCGACGTGAAGCCCATCAATGCCGTCTATATTTATACGAGATACAGCTTGAAAGTGTAAGTAAGAGATACCCGTCCCTTTTTAGCACGAACGTTATGAAAAAGACGGGTAGCCTTGTCTCACGCGTTGTGCCAGTCTACCTGTGACCCTGATGAGGGTACCGCAAAAAATAGACATCATCCATGCTGGTCTGGGAGTAAAGAAAAAACATAGAATGTACCAGTTGCTTCTCTTCCCGAGCAGATGGTGAAAGCCCATCGAGGGAAAATCGAGTAAGCGAAAATCTTAGCAATCATGTTATAGGCGATGCGGCTGGCAACCCATCACTATTTTGATTCCCCTTTCCATCTATACGCCCACATGGTAAACGTGGCCTTTAGATCTTGTTACCTTATCTTGTATGTAGTTTCAAAAATTTTACCAAGTGACCGGGACGATTGCTGCACTCTAATCGGCCATCCCAAGGTCAAGCCGATATTAAGATGGATGTGTGATTTAGATTTATATTACACTATAAATCAAAATGGCCTTATTTTATAAACCTCACAAAACTAATCAAACTTGTGCTAGTACAGTGTTGTGACAAATCACTAATGAATGTGCTGCAGATAACTTATATTAACACAATATATTCATTTGTTGTCTGTCCCTAATATAACAATACTCTCATCCACTCAAAGATTAACTGGAAGAGATCCCTTAAATGGATAATTCCGCTTTTGTGCATGTATCTCAGTGTTTACAACTAGGTACTGCTCCATAAATTTGAACCGCAAGTACACCAGTAGGCTTATTACCTAACTCGCTCGCATTCGCCATCGTGTTCATTTTGACAGTTCATGTATGAATGTGACAGCTAGCTGTTTCCGATGCCAATTGTCAGCCCATACATGAACTGTCAAAATTAACACGATGGCGAGCGAGTTAGACAATAAGCCTACTTGTCTGGTCTAGTCTGGTCCGGTCCGGCCTGGTCTAGTTTAAACCGTGCATCCCCAGGCCGGCGTGTATCCTGCCATGCGGCGACTCTGCCCTGGTGGTCCGCTGGCGGCCGCGGGTGCTCCGGGCGCGCGCGGACGGCCCCGCGCCGGCGTTCCCCGGGCCGCGCATGCTGCTGGCGGTGGCCACGCGCCGCTCTGTCATGATCTACGACACGCAGCAGAAGACGCCCATCGCTGTTATATCCAATATACATTATACCAGGTCAGTGGATGAAAGCAAAGAAAAAACAAAACAGAATGTAGCGATTGCTTCTCGTCCCGCGCAGATGGTAAAGCCTATCGAGGGAATGGGCGAAATTCTTAGGAATCATGTTATAGGCGATGCGGCTAGCAACTCATCACTATTTTCATTCTCCTTTCCACCTGTCACAATCATGCTAAACGTGGCCTTCAGGTCTTGTTACCTTAGGCTCTGTCTACCCCGGAACAATGTAATATTGAACGATACTTCACGATTTTTCACGACTAATATCGCAAAGGATGGCCCACTAACATTTTATTCTATATTTTAATTACATTTACAAAAGGTTCTGTTTCCGTTTCGGCCGACTAAAACTAAAACCAGTTATAAAAATGTTATAGATTGACGGATCTGAGCTGGTCTCCGGACGGGCTGACCCTGGTGGCCTCCAGCACGGACGGCTTCTGCTCGGTCATCACCTTCGCTGCGGGCGAGCTGGGGGACGACGCTGAGGCGCCAGTCCTCGCTGCAGGTAACGCTGGAGCTCCGAGCTAAGACGAAGCGTTGCGAGTGTCTCTGCGATACCACCGCTGCCGGTATCGGTATCTGATCATTTGACAACCCTTAAATATCTGCTAAACCGGAAACTTGTTTAAAAATGCTAAACTTTTAGGTGTGGCTTTCATTAGGTTATGTTTGTTTTATAAGTTTTCCAAGAAGTTAGCAGAAAATATGGGGTTAAATTTCTGTCATGAAGTACTCCACATTCTCACAAACTTTCGCATCACTACACAGCATAAAACAAAGTCGCTTTCCGCCATCTGTCTGTCTGTTTGTCAGTCGTATGCTTAAATCTTTAAAACTACGCAACGGATTTTGATGCGGTTTTTTTATACACAGACGAAGTCGAGGGCTGAAGCTAGTTAATAACATTAGCATGATTTTTGTGTAAGACAACAACCCACTGACATTAAATTTATTTTTTCCAGAAAAAATGGAAATCGATTCAGACCAATCCGAAATTAAAGCTGCCACAGAAAAAGAACCCACTCCCCCAAAGCCCACCACGCCCAAAATAGACAAATACATGAAATTCAAAGCGCCAACAAAGAAATCACCCAAAAAACGCCCCATAAAAGAAACGAAACAGAAAACACCCGTCAAAATCGATCTACTAGAAGAAACAGCCATGAGATCCTGGTCCGACAACTCCAGCAACGACATCATTAAACAGATTGAAGAAAACAAAGACGAGGTTATGATCATAGAAGATAGCGAAGACATCAAACTGGTTTACGAAGAGACGGAGGCGAATAAGTCTGATGAAGCTAAAACTCCGGGGAAAGATGAGAGCACGAACAAAAGTAGCTCCCCGAAGGACTTCTCATTCCTCAAGCAGGCTAAAGTAATGGACATAATAGAACCAGTAGCAGTTAAGGCAGTGCCTAGTCCGAAGGCGCCCCGTCGCGTCAATTTTGTCACTCTATCAAGCCCTAAGAACGCTAAGAAGAAATTATAAACTCTAAACAGGAACTGTGGACTATATAAACAAACATTTGCTATCGTTTATCCATGAATTATGAATATTTTTGACAACCGGATAGTCTAGTAGTTAGTGACCCTGACTGAAGCTAGAGGTCCGGGGTTCGAATCCCGGTAGGGGCAGACAGTTGTATGACGAATGCGAATGTTTGTGCCCGAGTCATGGATGTTTTTTTTTTTTTTTTATATGAATAGGAAGGCAAACGAGCAAGTGGGTCACCTGATGGTAAGTGATCACCACTGCCCATAGACACCCGCAACCCCAGAGGGATTGCAGATGCGTTGCCAACCTAGAGGACTAAGATGAAATGCCACTTGTGCCCGTAATTTCCCCGGCTGTCTTACTCATTGTATGTATTTATCAACATTATATAAGTATGTTTACTTGTTGCCTGGTACCCATAGCACAAGCTTTGCTTAGTTTGGGGCTGGGTCAATTGGTGTCTATTTATCCCTAGAAATTGATTTATTTATTAAAAGTGGGTCATCTGTATCACCAAAGGACTAAGACGCGAAGACAGACTAGAGGGCTAAAATGGCCTCCTGTGCTAGTAATTTCACCGGTTTTACTCCACGCCGGAACACAGCAGCCCGAGCGCTGCTGCTTAGTATTAGAATTAACGAGGACTATGGCGGCAGCGATCCGAACAAGGTCCTACGCGCGCAACTCTTGACTTGAATGATATTTATTCATTTCTAGTTTCCACATCAGAACATAATATGTAGATATTTGGTCAAATGTTTGTTTACATAGTTCAAGACTAATTGGCATTGTTCATTTTTTTTAGTATGCTCCAATTCGAAAACCATTTCGAGGAAAACCATCAATTATCCGATTTATCTTGTCCGATTTCAAAAATACTTTATGATTGCAGATATTTTTGTAAAAGTACTTTGAACCTTTGTTTGACCGAACGACCGGGTTTTTAGACAGAATCCAGCATCGAATGTTTGCCACAAAAATGAAAAAAAAAGTTTGGCTACGGCAACTGTCACGTGTCACTGTCAAATCTACAAAACCATAGACAAAGCCGTTTTTTTTTATAGCCAGCCGAACGAAGGCGATTGGGATTCTGTCTAAATTCACGAATTATCAAACAGCGAAAAAATATTTATTATTAATTAACAAAGCTACGTAAAAGCATAATATTCAAATTAGTTGCTTGAAATAGTCCATTTTATCAAATAAAGGTGTTAAAAGCACAGCTTAAAAAAAATGAACAATGCCAATTTAACTAGCCTTTCCCTCTAATCCTGCACAATAAAAGTGCCCAACTGCCTTAACCCGTCAAGCGTCCAAGCGACTACAGTAGTCTAACTTTTTCGGGCGGGAAATGTCCTAGGGACTGCATTATGCATTCACGCCACTGGCCAGTCCTCCCTTGGAAGAGCCAGCGATAACTCGCTATATATGCTTCTCGCTCTCTTTAAGCCTCCCGCCCGAAAGTTAGGGACTACTGTAGTCGCTTGGACGCTAGACGGGTTAAAATAGGCAAGTTGGTGGGCATCGAGTTCTATGGTCGCCGCGCCACTGGTAGGATCCTTTCATAATGTAGGAATTCTTGACAACTTGTCAGCTTTTTTTGAACGCACGCTGGTTGTAATATGATCTGACAATAAGAAATAGTGCCTATGGAGGTCAAAGACCCGAAATCGATTGACTCACATTTTTCATTGTACATACAAATCCAAATTATATCTATGGTTCTCTACAATTTATAATTGTGACACAGAGACGGCACCATACAAATCTGACGCTTCAGGCGGATCCGTGAAATACTTGAGTTTTTTAACTAAATAAAATAAGTTGACTAATTATTTATATGTCGTAATAAATAAACCGAGGAGGTGACAAACGGGCGAGTAAGTTCGCGTACTGAGACTGACACACAGGCGAGTAAAGTCGTCGAGCCGTAAGTACGCGAACTTACTCGCCCGTCTGTCACCAACTTGGGAAAATATTTTTTTAAGTGTACATGTCAATTATTAAAATCGTACAAATCAGTATTTACTGTCTGTCTCATCCAATTATCATTATAAATAAAATATCGCTATAAAAGTAAACATTTTAATAAATATTTACAATGAAAATCACATTTTTAATTAAAAAGTGAGTATATAACAAAATATAAACTTAAAATCCATACTTACCTATAGTAATACTTGGTTTCCACCAACAGTATGTATGAACTAACCTTTTGCACTGCGACATCAGATGTTCAAATCGCGTCGTTTCGCTCAAACTACTGTCAAGTAGGAGCGAGAGAGACGGCACAACGTGAACTTCTAATTTCGAAGTTGGACGTAAACCCCCCGGTTATACTTGTAGTTAATAATGGACCTCCAGAAAGTAACGCCTTATTCGATCAATTAAAAAAAAAAACTAGTAATCTTCAATAGTTAAGATAACCAGTCGCAGATACTTCGATCAACAATACAACTAGATTCACGGTGATAGCTCTGAAAACGGCTCCATGAAATAAGACCACAAAATAAATTTGTGGCCTTCTTTCTGACAGTACGCGCCAACCTCGGCCAACATGAGGACGTGTCAAAATGCCACAATGTGCGTTCAAAAATTGTAAAAACAGCCACCGAAACACTAAGGTTTCGGAAGGAATATCTTTCTTTAAGTAAGTACAAGTCAGTATTTCATAAAGTACGTGATAATTTGCAGTTTACATTTTAAAATCAATAATTTATTGTTTGGCAATGATGGCCCACCATCTTGACAATTATCGGTGGTTTTAGAACAAGAAATTCATGGAGTAGTTCTCGTTTTAAAATAAAATATATATTGTTTTTTTTTTTGTAGATTTCCTAGTGATCCTTTTTGCTGTGCGGAATGGATAACTATTGTCGCGAGAGAAAGAGAAGAAGAACTTTACAGGCCTGGATGCCTACATTATATAAGGTATCTATGTGCAAAATTTCAAGTCTCTAAGTCCAGTAGTTTGGGCTGTGCGTTGATATATAGTTGTCAGTCAGTCAGTCAGTCAGGACTTTGAATTTTATTAGCTTATAGTAAATTTCAAATTAAATTTTGCACATAAATTCGGAAAAACTCAGGAGGTGCGAGGCCTGGTTTGAAACCACGACTTTCTGCTTGAGAGGCGGTAGGTCGAACAACTAGGCTACTACGGTTGTTGCCTGGCTGGGCCTGCGTGGGAACTATGGCCCAATCCCTCTCGTTGTTAAAGGAAGCCTGTGCCAGCAGTGGGACGTAGATAGGCTTAATTATTAAAATTCATGTTAATATTTGTATTTGTAAATATCTGACAAATAAAAAAAATTTGAGTTATATACTTAATTGCGACTCCATTATTACCCTGTTCCTCAAATAGAATGATATCTTTTTGAAACTAAGGTAGTTCTTTTGTTTATCGACCGCTTTCGCTCGTCTTGTGACGAAACGTCGTAAGTATTATATACAATTATAATTATTTGGATCTTTGTTGCTTAGACTTAAGGTTTATTTTACGTTAATAAAGAAGGTAAAACAGATATAGCTATAAGCATAAGCAACAGGGCCACTTTTTCGCTTTGATTTTGTATGGGACCGTGAATCTAGTTGTATTGTTGATCGAAGCGCAGATACAACAAAGATTTGGACAAATGTTTTTGGAAAGTAAAATATGACCTCCCTGATATTTTAAGTTGTGGGTTAACTATCAAAACTCGGGACTTAAACCATAGTGTCTGTTAACTCTTCACGCTTAAACCGCTGAACTGATTTAGTTAGAACTAGCTTCTGCCCGCGACTTCGTCTGCGTAGAATTATACATAAAAACATTCCTCTTGAATCACACTATTAAAAAAACCGCATCAAAACCCGTTGTGTAGTTTTGAAGATATAAGCATACATAGGGACATAGGGACAGAGAAAGCGACTTTGTTTTATACTATGTAGTGATTTGGTATATAGTTTCAGTACCAGCAACCCAAAACTATTTTGATTCCACTTTCCACGTATAACTCCACTCGCTAAACGTGGCATTTAGTTTTGCGGGTGGTAGGGCCTTGTGCAAGGTCCGTCCGGATCGCTACCACCATCTTACTCGCTAATCCTGCCGCTAAGTAGCAGTGCTTGCACTGCTGTGTTCCGGTGCGGAGAGTAAGACAGCCGGGGAAATTACGGGCACAAGAGGCATTTCATCTTAGTCCTCTAGGTTGGCAACGCATCTGCAATCCCTCCGGGGTTGCGGGTGTCTATGGGCAGTGGTGATCACTTACCATCAGGTGACCCACTTGCTCGTTTGCCTTCCTATTCATATAAAAAAAAAAAAAAAAAAAAAAAAAAAAAAGTAACATAATTAATAGCAAAAAATTACTTCCATGAATTACGAAAGGAGGTGCCTACTTCGCACATTTTAGGGAAATGCCGGAGGCAACACTTACTCTGACGGAATGAATGAAAATAGGGCGGAGCGTCGGCCATGTTTGACTACTTTTTGAAAACCAATAGGAATAGAGGCTTACGGTATCAAAAGAGTTCAATAAACTTAACGTTATCAGCTGTTCAGGTGTGGTAAACATTTTCGCTGAAGATCGTTTTTTACTTTGAAATTTTGAGTGCCGATATTTCGGTGTTCAAGAAGTGCTGATTTTTTTAAATATTTTTTTTAGCCTCCATAGGTATGGTTATATACCCCAGTGAATTATCGTACGGGGTGTCTGTTACACCCTGTATACTCGTGTAGCATAGAGCCCTTTCCCACGACAACATCCCGTTTAGTTGTATACGTTTATATACAAACGTTCACTTTTAAAAATCCTTTTTCAATAAAAAAAAGACACGTTAAGATTGTTTACTTCTTTCCTATGTAAAAAAGCATAGACAAGTCTATAGTGACAGTTCTCTATGATCAATCAAGTGTTAAACAATGTTCAAAGTTTATGTGGTAAACGGATGAGTGTAACTTCTATCAGCTGCTATGTGATTCTCTAACACGTCTGTGATATAATTTCGCTGGTCAGTGGCGTAACTATAACATCTGGGGACCGCGGCAAATTCGTCAGACGGGGCGCCTTCCACAATATAAAGAAGTGCATCAGCGTCCCTTCTGTGCTCTAAACCAAGCCAGTTCGGGGCCCCCTAGAGCTAGGGGCCCCTGGCATTTTGCCACCGCTGCCACCCTATAGTAACGCCACTGTCGCTGGTATAACTTGATACCTTTGCTTGTATGCATCATATGGAGTCATGTTTCTTTATAAACGACATATCCCTTCGCCGAATTGTTTTTTGTTTTTTTAAAAACAACCCAACGTCAAGACACCTGACTCAGTACGTTACCTACGAGCGTAGGGGTCGAGTTATGATTGTTTATCTTGTACAGTCACCGTGATATAGTTTGAACCATCCAAGTCTGCCATTTGGTTCGGTACACCATAGATACAGTATGACGCGCCAAACTTTTTGGTCACTCTTTGCTGCATTGCATACTATATGACGCCGACTGTACAGCGTTCTCTTCACGGACGTACATTTATTGAATCGCAGTTAGTACGTGGGTTTCGATAGACTATCGATAAAGTCTTGCGAAATCTCGAAGCAGACGGGTCAATTCCTTGGGTTTCTCGGCCCTGAAACAATAAAACAAGTCAGATTTGGGTTTTAAGTTTGCTACGCACACATTTTTTAATTAGTTAACATTACCCTTTTCGACCCCAACGACCTATATATACCAGTGGCGTGGCGTCCGTAGAACTATTCCCACCGGCTTGCCTATTTTAAGGCAGGGTGGCACTTTTATTGTGCAGAATTAAATAAATAAATATCTTGGGACAAATTACAACAATTGACCCAGCCCCAAACTAAGCGAAGCTTGTACTATGGGTACCAGGCAACGGATAAACATACTTATATAATGTAGATAAATACATAATTAAATACATACAACATCCATGACTCGGGCACAAACATTCGTATTCATCATACAACTGTCTGCCCCTACCGGGATTCGAACCCGGGACCTCTAGCTTCTTAGTCAGGGTCACTAACCACTAGGGTATCCGGTCGGTAGAGGAAGAGGCTAGTTTAATTCCCTTCGGCTTGCCTTCTGGTATACTTGACGCCACGCCACGGCTATATACGTCCATTATTTCAATACAAAAGCAACCTTCATTTTAATTTCTAAGCACCACTGAAAATTAGAACACAGAATTATCCGAAAAGTAAAGCTATGGCCGAGAATCGAACCCGATCAGTTAACTTAACGTTGTTTGTCTTTCAAACGTCCGGGTCCCCGCTCGCGATCGGAAATCCGTACCAACGCGTAGGAGTATTCCCTAAACAGTAGTAGAGTATGAGCGCCGGCACCGACCTGAGCGCGTACTGGTGGAACTGCCAGCACTGCTGCTGCGTGGCGGCGGCGGGCCGCGCGGGCAGCCGCGCCAGCGCCGCCGCCAGGTGGTCCGTGCGCGTGCGCTGCCAGTGCAGCAGCTCCAGCAGCACCTGCACAAATAACAGAACAAGTTTGTACACAGCTTCTATCTAATACATTATATCACGTTTTTATCACTTACCGGGTAGTTTTTTTTTTACGGAGAGGAAATCTTTATGGATGCCCTAGACACGGGGATGCCTAGGGTTATGTGGGACTCACCCCCCCAGAAGGGGTATACCCGAACTAAACAACTCTCCGGCGTTGCCTCAATCCGGTGTGACGGGGACGCAGTGGGATGCCACTAGGGTTTCACCACAAACGCCCCCCCGGTGGCCCCGGCGCCCGCTAGGACCGCGCCAAGGGGAGGGCCCGTACGCTGGGCCCGTCTACCCTTAGACAGTGAGACCGTGCAATGCAGGTAGGTAATGGGGTAGACAGAGCCTAAGGTAACGAGACCTAAAGGCCACGTTTAATATGATTGTGGCTTGTGAGAGTATAGGGCGTAAGGGGAATCAAAACAGTGACGGGCATCGCCTAAAACATTATTCCTAAGAACACACACTCACACGGATGATTGTGTGTGTGTATTTGTGTGTCTGTGTCTATTTGCCTGTCTGTCTGTATGTGTGTGTGTTTGTGTGTCTGTTTGTTTGTCTGTCTGTCTGTCTGTGTCTGTCTGAGTCTGTTTGTACACACACACACGAGTGATTGTGTGTATGTACACAGAGTGCGCGAGAGCAGTGTCACGCGCGAGATACACCACCCCACTCATTCTAGAACGAACAGTAAGAAAAAGATGGCCTAGTGTACCTCGCGCGCTGTTGTGCTAGCCGTGCTGGTGGGCCACTCACCTCGGCCACCTCGGCCAGCATGTAGGAGTGCAGGTGCAGCACGCTGGACTCTATCAGCGCATACGTCAGCTCCGACGCGTAGCTCTCCAGGATCTCATCCACCAGGGCTGGGGAGTCGTAATTACATTATTATCCATATTGTGTTTTTTTTCTTACATAGGCGTACATTACATAGGCGTTTTTTGTCATCACAAAGGAACTTTTTGTCAAAATAAACAAGACCTACATTCGACCATTGCTGGAGTATGCTTTTCAGGTGTGGAATCCGTATTTTAAAAAAGACATCAACCTCTTGGAGAAGGTTCAGCGCAGGGCAACAAAGCTGGTTGGTTGTTTGAAAGATAATTCCTACGAAGAACGTCTTTCAGAGTTGGATCTACCAACATTGGTGGAGCGTAGAAGGCGAGGTGATCTTATCGAGACATATAAGATTTTACATGACCACTACAACGTCCCAGACATAAGAAACATGTTCAATATTAGTAGAAATACACGTTTGAGAGGGCATTCTTTAAAACTGATCAAGCAGCCAAGTGGAAGCAACCCCAGAAAACATTTCCTATCTAACCGTGTTGTGAACTCGTGGAACGCACTCCCCGAACTTGTGATAAGTGCACCTTCAGTGAACAGTTTTAAAAATAGACTAGATATTCATTTAAAGAGTCAGAGAACAGTGCAGTGATAGATATACACGTATCAGCTCAAAGAGCTGCTAGTGTATTATTTTAAATAATAATAATAATACATATAACACGTCTTTGCCCCTAACGGGGTAGACGGAGCCTGAGATAACAAAACCTTAAGGCCACGTTTAGCATGATTAAGGGCGTATAGGTGGAAAGGGAAATCAAAATAGTGATGGGTTGCAAGCATCGCCTATAGCGTGATTCCAAAGATTTTCGCCAATCTCTCGATGGGCTTTTACCGTCTGCACGGGAAGAGAAGCAACTGATAAATTCGAATGTTTTTTCTTTGCCGGGGGAAAATAAGCAAGCGTATCACCTGATGGAAAGTAATCACCGCTGTCCATAGACACGTAACATAGGGCTTTAAGAGCGTATTGCCGGCACTTCATGAAAATAGGCTCGTTTTTTTTCGGTTTTGCCCTCGGAAAAAATTGCAATGAGCTACTATTTCATGCTACTTGCCCAGGCTGAGCTCGATTTGACTTTAGTTCTAGAATTCAACACTTAATAAAAAAAACATGTAGTGTCCGTAGTCGGTTTACGGACGGTAGTTTGATAACGTCATAAAGAAACATTGAGGACGCGGAACGTGACATTGTGACGCTTTATCGTGCGTGCAGCCGGCGTTCATCACTTCACTACATAGTATAAAACAAAGTCGCTTTCTCTGTCCCTATGTCCTTATGTAAGCTTATGTCTTCAAAACTTCAAGAGGAAGGTTTTTATGTATAATTCTACGCAGACGAAGTCGCGGGCAGAAGCTAGTCGATTTATAAGGCGTTATCACGTCAGTAAATGCTGATTTTCAGTAGTTTGGCCGCGATACATTCGAATTTGTATTTTTTTATATCTAAACAATACTGAAAAATAGAACACATGGAAAAAGCCGAGAAGTCGAATCCCACCCGCCGGAATCGAACCGGGATCCCCATCAATCCGTGATGCCTTTACAACTACACCATCCGTACCAACTGTCATGTCATTTTACTTAGCTATGTTGTCACTAGAATCTATCATCGAAAACAGCGCCATCTCTCGTCCCTGATGAGATGTCACGGGAGTTTAGTAATTGTGTCGTAGAGACACATCATTCAAACAGATGGCGCTTTTTGAAGCCGATATCACAATTAGTCGGGAGCATCGCCGATGGGAGCCGATTCCACACAGGTATGATCGGAAGAACGATGTCAAATCAAAGATTATCACTTGGTTCCATCCCGGTCCGGAGGCACCAGGACTGTACCTGGCAGGGTCCCCACCTTTGACCTCGGCGCTGTTGGGCCTGGTGTGCGTGTGCGTGGAGCGCGTGAGCAGGTCGTGCAGGAACTTCATGACGGAGCAGTTGGCGTCGCGGTGGTCCAGCGCGGCCGCCAGCGCGCCGCACGCACCAGGACTGTACCTGGCAGGGTCCCCACCTTTGACCTCGGCGCTGTTGGGCCTGGTGTGCGTGTGCGTGGAGCGCGTGAGCAGGTCGTGCAGGAACTTCATGACGGAGCAGTTGGCGTCGCGGTGGTCCAGCGCGGCCGCCAGCGCGCCGCACGCACCAGGACTGTACCTGGCAGGGTCCCCACCTTTGACCTCGGCGCTGTTGGGCCTGGTGTGCGTGTGCGTGGAGCGCGTGAGCAGGTCGTGCAGGAACTTCATGACGGAGCAGTTGGCGTCGCGGTGGTCCAGCGCGGCCGCCAGCGCGCCGCACGCACCAGGACTGTACCTGGCAGGGTCCCCACCTTTGACCTCGGCGCTGTTGGGCCTGGTGTGCGTGTGCGTGGAGCGCGTGAGCAGGTCGTGCAGGAACTTCATGACGGAGCAGTTGGCGTCGCGGTGGTCCAGCGCGGCCGCCAGCGCGCCGCAGCGCACCAGGACCGGCAGCGCGCCCGAAGACAGGAACTCCAGCGGGATGCGCTGCAGGAACCTGCACATTTACCTAAACTTTACTCTACAGGCCGGGGGCTGAGGGGCTGAAAGCCGAAAACGTAGGCGGCCGAGCGTGAGCGAGGTTAGGTATTTCAGGGCATCTATTTCACGGAATATGAGCTCGATGGTAACAGGTCATTTTGGTACAAATGTCAAAAGGTACTAATATGTCAAATTGTACAAAAAAATGTGTCACTAGGTCGATTCGTCTGAATATTTTAGGGGAAGAACTAAAATGCACTTTTAGTCAAAATACTATAGTCCAGATGTCCTTGTGTCTGGATATTTCCAGGACAAAATATTCTCGAGTTGATTTGTTCAAAATGCAATTTGGCTAATTTTATCGTTGGCCAGACAAGCATGTCAACATTAGTATATACTATTTGACTTTTGTACATTTTGACAAGAGGATTTTCGAACCCATTCAGCATTTTAGGATCTTGAGCTTGTGTTCTGTTTTATATCACATTGTGCGTCAAGGCCGCACTGGCAGGATCGCCATGTGGTGTTGTGCAATAAAAAGACGTCAGGCTCGGTCAAAGAGCGCTTTATTACTCCACTTAAGCTAGGCATACGTTATACGTTAGCAGTGGGGCAAGATGTCTTAAGTTCTTAGGCTCTTAAGGTTTTTGTGGCATGTCATTGATTTTTTTTGTCCAATATAACATGTTTACATTTGCATACTTTTGACTGTAGTACATGTTAATAATGAGACATTTTGAACCGTAGTGTATTTAGACATTTGTGCCAAAATTACCTGTTGCCATTATTCCTATGGTTTAGCACGGCAGATAACATTTGGACACCTTTGACAAAAAAACTCAGATGTACGGGGGCTATTCCGAAATTCGTAGTTCGCCTCATACCATCCCTCTCGCTCTAGTGTCATCATAAAAGCACGTTCACGTACTTCGAATTTGATTTACGAACGCCTAATTTCTAGTATCTAAAACATATCTAGACGACCGAGCGTGAGCGGGTCTGGATATAAAACGCTAACATGATTCTTAAACACTTATTCATTCCATTCGTTTCATATAAACATTTCGGCGGCTTTTTTATCACAACAGTGCTACAATTTTGACAACCCATAACAAATAATCGAAAGCCACGCGATTTTTAATGTATGTATGTATAACTCTTTATTGTACATAAAACACAAGAAAAAGATTAATACAGTACAACACAAATGCACAAAGGTGAACTTATCTCTACAAGGGATCTCTTCCAGTTAACCTTTGAACGATTGACAGGACATAAGTATACATAAGTATACGTAAGTAGCATGTAATTTACTCATCAACAGAAAACAATCTGTTCTAATCACAAGTCAGCCTTTTAGTTTGGTACACCGTAGAAATAACAAGCCGTGGTTAACTTATTGTTTACCTTGGATGTTTCAAATTATTTGACGCTGCCTTCTGCCATCCTAATTCAAAAGGTTTTGAGAAATGGGCGATTTTAGTTTTTCATTTACCGCACATCCTAAAATTTAATGAAAATTATCATATTTTCGTTATTAAACAAAACATTCAGGGCCTGTTTCACTATTGTCTGTTAAGTTCCAGCTATATTAACCCTTTCGAAGTCAACGACACATATATCAGCACCACAGGCTGTTTAATTGGGATTAGATTCAACGTAAGTCTTTGTATTTGACGACAGTTATCTATGATTCCAAAAGCCGTGGTAGCCTAGTGGTTTGACCTGTGGCCTCTCAAGCAGAGCGTCGTGGGTTCAAATCCCGGGCGCGCACCTCTGAGTTTTGTGTGAAAATTACATTTGAAATTTGCCATGAGCTTTTCGGTGAAGGAAAATATCGTGAGGAAACCTTGCATACATCTGCGAAGAAATTCAATGGTGTGTGTTAAGTTCCCAATCCGCACTGGGCGCGCGTGGGAACTATAGCCCAATACAAGGAGGAGGCCTATGCCATGAGGCACGTTGAATTACGCGACAATTTAATAATAAAAACAACAACAACAAAAAAAATGAAATTGTAGCGAATTCGGAATAAAAAGGCTATATTATTATTATTATTATCTATGATTCCGTCTCTATTTATTACTACGAAACAGACAGAGACTTCATCATAGACAACTCACGCTTAAGATAACTGAAATTTAACAGAGAATGGTGAGAACGGGCCTTTAAATATTTTAAATAGTAAAAAACGGAAAAAACGATTTTTGGAAATCCGTTTTTTCGAGTCACAGGACGAAAGTACTGCACCAGCTACTTCTGGCGTGATAACGTCTTAGAAATCGACGAACACCGGCTGCACGCACGAAAAAGTGTCACGTTGTCACGTTCCGCGTGACGTCAGAGCTAGCAGTCCTCAATGTTTCTTATGACGTCATCACGTAAAACTATCGTCCTTCAACCGACTTTACAGACACCACATGTTTTTTTAGTAAAACGCTCTCACCTGATGCAGAGCCGGAACAGATCGTCCACCGTATCCGGGTTATCCCTCAGCCCGTTCTCCTGCTGCAGCAGAACGAAGGCCCGCGGCATGAGCGCCTTCAGCAGCTCTATCAGGTCGGGCACGCAGGAGGGCTCGGAGGCCAGCTCGTCCACCAGGATGGAGGCCAGGTAGAGCAGGCAGGAGTGGTGCTGGCGCTCGTAGATGTCGGCCATGGCGCGCGACAGCGGCGGCAGCAGCGGCGCGGCGCGGCGCCCCGTGCAGCGCAGCACGAAGCGCAGCGCCCGGCACGCGCGCTCCATCACGCGCCCGTCGCACGAGTACCTGCCCACGCGCAAACATTGCTATATAACAACTGTTAGTTTAATTAGAGAGAGAAAGAGAGAAAGGGAGAAAGAAAGAAAAAGAGAAAGGAGGAAAAAGAGAGAGCGAAAAATAATATGTATTTACAGACATTCTAATGAGTCCAAAACGCTTGCAAAAGCTAGGACAGTACAAAATTATTAAAAATGAAAATGAAATGAAAATGAAAATTTTTTTTTGCAAATTGGCCGCCAAGGGCTCATTTACATGTCATTTTGAAACTACCAGCGTATTCGAAAAGACCATCATTGCCAAAAAGAATAAGCCGCAAGAAACTTGGCATAAAATCATTTTTTCAAAATAAAATACAGTAAGAATACTTAAATACTACTTAAATTAATTACATTTATAAAAGGGACGTATAAGGTCCTCGAGCCTTAAATTATATTAATCTATAGTAGAGATGTTTACAGTCTCTACTAGTTAAAACAAAAAATATATATAAGTTCACTATTCGAAATGAACGAGAATGTTGACCGTGCAACCCTCGCCTGGCAGTCTGGCTGAAGGAGGCGTACCTGAGCATGACGTCCCTCAGCACGGGCCAGACGTCCCCGAGCGCGGGCACGCAGGCCTCCGCGGCGCGCGGCGTCAGGTCGCGGAACAGCGCCGCCAGCAGGTCCAGCGCCGCGCACGGGTCGCCGGCCTTGTCCCCGCCGCCCTCCTGCTCTAGCAGCGCCTTCAGCACCTCCAGCTGGATGGAGGCCGCCTCCCGCATCGCCACCGACAGCTGCAATGCCAGTAGCGAGGCGAGGCTGTTCAAATCTTCAAAGTTGGCAGAAAAAGCTTCGCTAGGAGCGCTTTCGCATTATCCGATCCGATATATCGGACACCGATACGGTAAGAACAATTGATTATCCGCTCCGATATCGAATATCGGATCCGACACCGATATATTCGCGGCACTGTCGGACGTTAATGTTAATATTTGTGCTTTACGTGTCTGTCTTGTTTCGGTGCGCGCAAAACCCGAATCGCGGTGGCCATTTTGAATCAGATCAATTTTATGAAAACTATGTGAAACCAGCACATTATCGGCTATCGGGTATCTGTTATCGTGATTCGACACCAATATCGGACCCGATAAGATTATGTAAAAACGGTCTAAAAAAAAAGTGTAAACAGCACCAGTTCCCCATCTTTAATCGTGTCTATCACCAGCCTGGGCGTCAGTCCCACAGCAGCAGCATACAGACCTGCGGGGACGGCAGCGCGGCCAGGGCGGCGGCCAGGGCGCGCACCAGCGCGGCGCCGGCGCCCGCGGGCAGCGGCAGCGCGTCCAGGTGCCGCGTGCCGGCAGCAGCAGCATACAGACCTGCGGGGACGGCAGCGCGGCCAGGGCGGCGGCCAGGGCGCGCACCAGCGCGGCGCCGGCGCCCGCGGGCAGCGGCAGCGCGTCCAGGTGCCGCGTGCCGGCAGCAGCAGCATACAGACCTGCGGGGACGGCAGCGCGGCCAGGGCGGCGGCCAGGGCGCGCACCAGCGCGGCGCCGGCGCCCGCGGGCAGCGGCAGCGCGTCCAGGTGCCGCGTGCCGGCAGCAGCAGCATACAGACCTGCGGGGACGGCAGCGCGGCCAGGGCGGCGGCCAGGGCGCGCACCAGCGCGGCGCCGGCGCCCGCGGGCAGCGGCAGCGCGTCCAGGTGCCGCGTGCCGGCAGCAGCAGCATACAGACCTGCGGGGACGGCAGCGCGGCCAGGGCGGCGGCCAGGGCGCGCACCAGCGCGGCGCCGGCGCCCGCGGGCAGCGGCAGCGCGTCCAGGTGCCGCGTGCCGGCAGCAGCAGCATACAGACCTGCGGGGACGGCAGCGCGGCCAGGGCGGCGGCCAGGGCGCGCACCAGCGCGGCGCCGGCGCCCGCGGGCAGCGGCAGCGCGTCCAGGTGCCGCGTGCCGGCAGCAGCAGCATACAGACCTGCGGGGACGGCAGCGCGGCCAGGGCGGCGGCCAGGGCGCGCACCAGCGCGGCGCCGGCGCCCGCGGGCAGCGGCAGCGCGTCCAGGTGCCGCGTGCCGGCAGCAGCAGCATACAGACCTGCGGGGACGGCAGCGCGGCCAGGGCGGCGGCCAGGGCGCGCACCAGCGCGGCGCCGGCGCCCGCGGGCAGCGGCAGCGCGTCCAGGTGCCGCGTGCCGGCAGCAGCAGCATACAGACCTGCGGGGACGGCAGCGCGGCCAGGGCGGCGGCCAGGGCGCGCACCAGCGCGGCGCCGGCGCCCGCGGGCAGCGGCAGCGCGTCCAGGTGCCGCGTGCCGGCAGCAGCAGCATACAGACCTGCGGGGACGGCAGCGCGGCCAGGGCGGCGGCCAGGGCGCGCACCAGCGCGGCGCCGGCGCCCGCGGGCAGCGGCAGCGCGTCCAGGTGCCGCGTGCCGGCAGCAGCAGCATACAGACCTGCGGGGACGGCAGCGCGGCCAGGGCGGCGGCCAGGGCGCGCACCAGCGCGGCGCCGGCGCCCGCGGGCAGCGGCAGCGCGTCCAGGTGCCGCGTGCCGGCAGCAGCAGCATACAGACCTGCGGGGACGGCAGCGCGGCCAGGGCGGCGGCCAGGGCGCGCACCAGCGCGGCGCCGGCGCCCGCGGGCAGCGGCAGCGCGTCCAGGTGCCGCGTGCCGGCAGCAGCAGCATACAGACCTGCGGGGACGGCAGCGCGGCCAGGGCGGCGGCCAGGGCGCGCACCAGCGCGGCGCCGGCGCCCGCGGGCAGCGGCAGCGCGTCCAGGTGCCGCGTGCCGGCAGCAGCAGCATACAGACCTGCGGGGACGGCAGCGCGGCCAGGGCGGCGGCCAGGGCGCGCACCAGCGCGGCGCCGGCGCCCGCGGGCAGCGGCAGCGCGTCCAGGTGCCGCGTGCCGGCAGCAGCAGCATACAGACCTGCGGGGACGGCAGCGCGGCCAGGGCGGCGGCCAGGGCGCGCACCAGCGCGGCGCCGGCGCCCGCGGGCAGCGGCAGCGCGTCCAGGTGCCGCGTGCCGGCAGCAGCAGCATACAGACCTGCGGGGACGGCAGCGCGGCCAGGGCGGCGGCCAGGGCGCGCACCAGCGCGGCGCCGGCGCCCGCGGGCAGCGGCAGCGCGTCCAGGTGCCGCGTGCCGGCAGCAGCAGCATACAGACCTGCGGGGACGGCAGCGCGGCCAGGGCGGCGGCCAGGGCGCGCACCAGCGCGGCGCCGGCGCCCGCGGGCAGCGGCAGCGCGTCCAGGTGCCGCGTGCCGGCAGCAGCAGCATACAGACCTGCGGGGACGGCAGCGCGGCCAGGGCGGCGGCCAGGGCGCGCACCAGCGCGGCGCCGGCGCCCGCGGGCAGCGGCAGCGCGTCCAGGTGCCGCGTGGCCCGCAGCAGAGTCACCGCGTGAGCCGACGCCTGCTTGCTGCACGCCTTGCAGATGTTCTAGAAGACGACATAAACAACTTAACATAAACCCCTTAACTAACTAATCAAATGACAAAAAATAATTGGGTGAAAAAATTAAGATATTTATTTCTAAATAACCTAACTTAAAAATTTAATTTTAAACACAATATTTTTTACTGACTGTAGTTGCACTGTCATCCTTCCTACACATGTGAAGCTCAAGTCAATCGGACCAACCGTTGAAGAGTTCCCTCCTGCGGAGACGGTCCTGGCTGGACCACCAATTCTACTACCAGCGCGCGTGCTTGCCAGTCACCAAGCCACTATTACGTAAATCTTGTCGCGAACCCCGTACCGTCGAATGGCGAAGCCAACTCCTAGGAGTTCGCGTACCCCACGTAACCCTGTTGTATGAAGCCCCATTAAAAACATGGCGTCACCTTACCCTGACGACCTTTAATTGCACGCCAATGGCTTCCTACCTGTAAAGCCGTAGCCGCGGCGTGCGCCAGCTTGGGCTCTTGCAGGGCCGTGACGAGGGTCTGCAGACAGGGCTCCAGACAGCTCGGGTGGCGCTCGATCCACTCGCACAGCTCCCCGAGCAGCAGGATACAGGTCTTCCGCACCGCGGGATGCGCGCCCTCCGGCATGGACAGAATAGCTTCCACAACTTTTGGGACGTATTCGTATTCGTCTCTGTAAACGAAAGAAGACTACTAAATATGTTCAATATAACCTAAGCTATTCAAAACCAACTTCGGATTCTGAAAGCTGAAAATATTGTTTTGCAAGCACACAGATGTTTTAAGGTTTAAGTTACTATCATTTCAGAAAGAGCATTTTGAGCTTAGCAAGGAAGAAACGACTAGAAAGTCAATTAGGTTGGTTTCATGAGAGTTGTTCTGGTCTGATGGGAGATGCTGTGGTCTGATGAGAGATATTCTACTCTGATGGGAGATGCTGGAGTCTGATGAGAGATGTTCTGGGCTGATGGGAAATGCTGTGGTCTGTTGAGAGATGTGGTCTGATGGGATATGCTGTGGTTTGATGGGAGATGTGGTCTGATGGGAGATGTTGTGATCTGATGTGAGACATTGTGGTTTGATGGGAGATGCTTCTGTCTGATGGCAGATGTTGTGGTCCGATGGGAGATGTTGCAGTCAAACGAGAGATGCTGTAGTTCGATGGGAGATCAGCAGATGTGTCCACTACGACAGGCTGTGCATGACTCACGGCAGTATGTTCTTGGCGACAGCCTGCATCACGAACAGGCCGGCCTCCGTGTGCTCCCAGGGCAGGTCGGCCTGCAGCGCGGCGAACATCTGCCGGAACACACAGCTGGACCCCACAATGAACACCACGTCCTTGATCAGCTCCATAACCTTCACGCGGAACTCCTGAAACGCAAAAATTATCATTATTTTATGTGAATACATAAATCACACCAGGCAGTTTGTTTACACAAACGTAATGGTTTGGCATGATTTTGGACGTGTAGGAGACGGGAATCAAAATAATGATGGGTTGCTAGCCGCATTGTCTATAACATGATTTTGTGAATGACTTTTGTCTAGTGCTGCGTGATATCTCCGTATGTCGTTTATACGTCCGTGTGACGCATAAGGGATTGAGAGGTGCCAGTAGCGTGCAGGGAGTCATCAGGGTAGGCAGTGAGAAGGTGACTCAACACAATTTGAATGTGCTGTTCACTTGGCTACCCCACTGCATGCCATAGGGAGGTATAAATTTCTAAACGACACTGAAAATTAGAACACAGAAAAATCCGAAATGTAAAGCTATGGCCAGGAATCGAACAGGTTTCAGACTTTCAGTTTCAGACTATTCCGAATTCCTTTTAAGAGCATCAGCATTATATTGCATCAAATACTAGACTATCTATTGCTTTTAGAGACACCATGCCACCAAACATTTAAAAACCAATTTGTGATAATTTATATTTATCGGAACAAAGTAACTAATTATAACATCTTACGTAGAAGTCATCCCCCTCCTCCAGTAGCTGTGTGTGATCAGGTTCACACTGACAATGCCGAGCTAGTGCTTCAACGAGCCTCTCAATGTGAGGCTTGAAGGCATCCGAGAGGGGCTGATAGTCCCTGCGGTACACATCCTCCGATAAACGGTACCAGAGATTGAAGGTTATTTCTGCTACCTGAAATAAAGGTACGTCAGATAATTAGATACCTGGCTTTGCTTAGTCATAGGCTGTAAAATCTTTACTTTCTTAGTAATATTATAAATAGGTAGATCACCTTTTTCTTGTTACTCATTGGTGACATTGGTTACATTCTCCTACAGAAGCCTATTTTAGGAGTATTCCTTAATGTTCATAGTATCTTCATCCCCAATTTTATCATGATTGGTTGAGTAGTTCAACACATGAAAGTGAAACAAACAAACGCACTTACATTAGCATTAAGAGACAGACCCAGCCTGATCTATTATAGATATATAGCCCCCTTTATTCAGTTTCGCTACAATTTCAGTAGATTGTGTAGTCTTTTTTTTTTATAATAAATTATCGCGTTATTCCCACCCCCTCTGCTTGAGGCCACAGGTCAAACCACTGGGCTACCATGGCTTTTTTATATATCTATTATATCGTTTTTTATTATCATCCTCGATGATTGCAGATTTTATCTGTGTATCGTTTCGTGAGTCATAGACGGTTCTGGCTGAAAATCAGTGCTGCAGGTGTCTAACACCTCAGCGTAATGCTGAGCCAGCGACCGTTTCACTTTAGCGAAGACACAACACTGATGATCTATTTTTCATGTTTATGTTTTTTTTTTTGTTATACTTTGTTTATTTTCAATAAAATTGTGTATATTATCTTATATTTGTGTGTCTTGCAAAAAGGAATAAATGTCTTCTTTCTTTTCTTTCTTTCAGAGGTACACCGAAGTGGGGGTAACCCGCGTGTATGTATCACTCTGACTTTGGACCCAATCCATACAAATTTGAAAGCAAAATATAAGTGATAACAAAAATATTACATTCGCTAAGCACAATTAGATAAAGTACAATAAGATTAAGAAGATACTTTCATTTATGTTATCCCTTGCAATGTTAGCACAATCTATCAAAGCAAAGCCTGTATTTTACAATAATAAAGTAGGAAATGGAGGAAACAAACATTGAATTTATGCTTCATTTTGATCAATGCATACCTCATAATCATGATGTCCGACACACACCAAAACTAACTCAAGCGCTCTCATAGCAAAATGAGTCTGACCGGAAGCAGTGGCCGCAATGATCTTCTCCAGAAACGTCTCCCCCAACTCTGTGAAGATACGAGCAAAGTTCGCTGCCTTCTCTTCCTCCTCGTGTGCGACAGCTATGTGGTAACACTCTTCTAGCGCTGCTATATTGTCAAATAATAACCTTTCAATATCCTCGTTATTGTTATTCTCTTCTAAACTATGCAGCAGTGAGCACAAGCAGTCCGATGCAGCGTCATGCAACGTGTTAATACAATTGTAGTCCCGTAACACTTGTAAACAGTATGCTATGACCGCATTCTGTGGCACCTCCTGTATGTTAATAGCTCTAACCTGGATCCAAGAGGTCATACATTTAATAATTTTAAGCGCTAACTGCGTGTTCTGGGAATTTGTTATGCTCTCTTTCAAGAACATTGTCACTAAGTCTGTGTTTGATCGTAATTCGTTCCTAATATCTTCGCGTCTATTTTCACCTAGTTTTAAACTAACAGAGTCTATTTCTTGAGGAAGTACTGTCAAAATTTCTAGTAGAGCCGTGTTGTTTTTGTTTGAGAATGATTTAATTAGGTCACTGGTACAGTTCTGCCATGATGGCATTTGTAATGCTAGGTCTGCTAAGGCTAAGCACAGCTGTGTGAGTATCGCTTGACTAGTTTCCGGCAGTTCGCCACTCAGGTGCGCCACCAGGGAGTCCCTGAGCGAGACCCTGGCCTCTTCAGGCAGTTCCGACAGGTTATGTTGAACTTTAGAACGCATAGTTTGCGCGGCAAAATAACAAGAGTGAACATCCTTCTTTTGCTGCAACAACTCGTCAGCAATCTTCCATGAATGTATCTGAAATAAGAAAGCAAATTTCCACATGAAAATTTCGATTTCGAAACTATAATTTCATGAGAAACAATTTCGTAAATGGACTCGGTGACATGGACGAAAGCTCGAGGCTTCGATCTTCTCGAATTTAGAAAGTTACTTACTGACTTTTGAATCTCTCCTAACCACTTTGAAGCCTTTTCTTTTTCATTTGCATTAGGGTTATCGTACAGAGCACTTATGGCCTGATAAATAGTGTCCATTGACGGCGTATCCATGGTCTGTTCGATTCCAATTCGTAGGGGATTCACGACACCACACTTTCAAAACACTGAAAACAGTATAAATCACATACTATCGTATGTAGAATGCAACGAAATATCGAAGTAAAATAGTCAAACAAGCAAATGAGTGAAAAATGCCCGAATGAACGTACCGCGGAATGTTGCTAGATCAAAATTTGATTGAAGTGTCGTGTCGTAGTGTTTTTTTTAGGATTTTTTGTTTACTCTATGAAAAGATAAAGTAAATAGTGTTCATACAGCCATAATGGATCAAAGCTTGATCAAAGCCTCGGCAAGTGCAATAAATTCATAAATATGTATGGAATAATAATATAATTTAAAACTCAATTTTATTTACGATATAATATATAAAAACTACAGTATCGAACATGCTAATTTAATTTATTTACATGAAATAATAGCCATTAATGAAAAGAATATATAAACATAACATGCATCATTATTATTATTGTGCAGCTACTAATGGCTTGGTTGAATTAAATTGGTCATTAGTCAAATTACTCTATTATTGCGACTTTAACTTTACATTTACTGACAGATTGAAGGTCATTCATCATTCCATTTCATTCGCTCACCGGCAAATCAATCGTTTCAGGTGTCAAATCAACTTCGATAAAAAACACATACACCGCCAATGTTTCCCACGACCTCTTTAATTATTCGAGGTATTTCTGCATTTACCTCGCGTACGGCACGAGCGCTGCACACGTCCCAGCTAGCCATGGCCCCTGTAAAGGTTGTATATTTAATTCAATTATGTATTATGTAACTTCAGGCTATAATATAATAACTTTTTACCTTTTACATTTAGGTTGGTGATAATCTGCCGGTAGCGGATCTGTTCGAGGATTCACCGGCGAATAAAGTGAACATTTGCGAGTTGACGGCGGGAAAGAAGGTGGTCTTGTTTGCGGTACCCGGGGCTTTCACACCCGGCTGTTCGAAGACCCATCTGCCTGGTTACGTTCAGAATGCGGATAAGATGAAGTCTGAGGGTGTTGACGAGATCGTGTGTGTCTCCGTGAACGATCCCTATGTGATGGCTGCATGGGGCACACAGCACAATACCAAGGGAAAGGTAAGAAATTATACTATTTTTAAAACTACCCATGAAAGTTGACAATTGGAATTATTTTTTAGGACTTGAAATAAAATATTCAATCAAGATTAAGGAATTAGGATGTGGAAAATTACAGAATGTTTGATTTTATGCTTAAGCAAATGTAAATATAACAAGAATAATTTACTTATAATAAAATAAGTGATGAGTATAAAAAGTCAGGGGTTATCATTATCAGGTTTTGTTTAAATTTCAATGGTAAAACAAAATGCTTGTAGAATGTGATCACATTCCAGTGGTCCTGGCTTGGTGTATGAAATTTCGACACAATAAAATGGAATTTTTGAACAACAGATCTTAAAATACAACTCAGGTTCTTATTACAAACTTTATATTCATTTGCAAAGGAAAGTATGTACCTAACTATGTTTGTCCGGGTGGAATCTTGAGACTCAATTTGGAAGCAGATATCTTCATCCGATTGAACTGAAATTTTGCATACTTGTAAAAGTCAGATGACAAATAATCTAGTAGTCAAATTCTGGTGGTCCAGCCAGGACCGTCTCCGCAGGAGCTAACTCTTCAATGGTTGGTCTGATTGACTTGAAATTTGGTTCACATATGTAGGACGGATGACAATGCAAGTACAGTCAGGAAAAAAGTTTGTATCTGAAATACAATTTCTGCAGTAGTATATTTCCATTTACTATTTATTGAGAGTTATTCTAATTATTATCATTCATTATGGTAACAAAACACAAATTAGGTTCAGGGACAATTATTATAGGTACGTGTGATAAGGACACTTCTGTAAACAAGCTCTGCGTATTATTGATTACATACATTATAGAATATAGAGTGTTAAGTAATCTATAAATACCAGCCGCAAGTATTCTAGAATCAACTAATTATCATTGCAATGTTGCATACTTCCATGCTGGGATGATAGGAATCATGTTATAGGTGATGCGGCTAGCAACCCATCACTGTTTTGTTTCCATTTGCCATCTATGCACCCACAATCTTGTCACCTTAGGCTCTGTCTACCCCGTAAGGGATAAAGACGTGTTTTTGTGTGTGTGTTGCATACTTTTAAAGTGTACCAAAAATATTATGTTCCATAATTTCTATCATCTGGAAATTATCTGCATATGGTACAAATAATACTTGAATAAATTTCATATTGGTTTACAAGCAGGGATATTATACAGAAAAAAAATCTTAAAATATTAATTGTGCTCTAGATTCAGTTTTTAATATCATAATGCATAGTAGGAGTAAATCATGGGTTTTCCATTTGTTGTACAGTTAATTGTGGTTCTGAATTAAATTGTTTTTGTTTCCTGTCCATAAAAAGTTGAGGAAACAATTATGGTAATTTCGTTAAGCGACTTGTTTGACCTAAGTAATGCATCATTAAACTGTGCGGAACAACAGGAAAAATCCATAATTTTTGGCCGTTCTGCGAGACTTCAAAGTTATTTAATGGATCTGCATAGAATGTACACAATTTTATTTCACATTTTGATACTTGATTCGAAATGTTAATCCCTGTAGGCTTATTACCTAACTCGCTCGCAATCGCCATCGTGTTCATTTTGACAGTTCATGTATGGGCTGACAGTTGGCATCGGAATCAGGTAGCTGTCACATTCATACAAGAACTGTCAAAATGACACTACTGCGATTGCGAGCGAGTTAGGCAATAAGCCTAGCCTACAGTTCTTAGTCCCCTATTTTTATCACAATCAATACCGATGCCAGCCGCCTCCTTTCCCACTGTCGTATGAATATTTAACTTTTAAATACTAGTAGCTTGTTGCCTTTAACCTTCGTTTGACTTGACAATTCCCTCATTAGCATGGTAATGTTTTACTGGAAAGGCAAGTTGCACGATCTCGTTATTGTTCGCTTGTTTTCGGTGTTTTGAGTGTTGGCCTTGATTGCTTTTACAATTTCTGCAGTTAATTAAAATAAATGGAATTCTCAAGGTTAATTGGCCGCAATTTAAGACTTGAGAGTAGCGAAAGTGGCATTTTAATGTAATTTACGATTACTATAGTGTCACTTCCTTTTGAAAAAAGAATGGGGTCTTATTCTTTGGTATAAAAGTACCGTGAGACGCAATTTTTTTTTATTTATAGTCTTATGCGCGACATAGGCTTCGTTCCCACTATGCCGGACCGGTGGATTTGCCGGGTCGGTAAAACTGCCGGACAGGCTAGTGGCTTTACAATTTATATGAAGCTCCGGTTCTCCTGCCGGATCAAGGTGTAATGTGAACGCCCAGTTCCGGTTGGCGGTTGCCGGCAAATCCACCGATCCGGCATAGTGGGGACGAAGCCATATTTCTCGATCGCAGTTCTTTGCTGAAATGTGAAATAGTCTAGGAAGTGACTTTGGGGTAACATTCTAAGAGCCTCGCTTCACTGGGACGTCATTGCGACGTCTCCAGCTACCGTAGCCAAACAATTCATGCAGAAATGTATCGGCTGTCACTTGGCGACGCTTTGGCGACGTCTGATTTGTATGGGATACGAAGTTGGCGACGTCGCTATGGCGTCCCGGAGAGGCAGGGCTCTTACTCTCACTTATCCCATTGTGATAAGTATTCCATGCACCAGTTGCTTCTCTTCCCGCGCATACTGTAAAATCCCATCGAAGTAATGGGCGAAAATCAATGCTAGCAACCCATCAATATTTTTATTCCCCTTTCCACCTATACGCTCATAATGATGCTAAACGTGGCCTTTACGTCTTGTTACCGTAGACTCTGTTAACCATCGTACTAATATTATCAACGCGAAAGTTTGTAAGTATGGATGGATGGTACTCTTTCACGTTAAAACGTATGAATGGATTTGGATAAAGTTAGGAACGGAGATAGCTGATACCCTAGATTAACACATAATATGCTATGTTTTATCCCGGAAAATTGCATAGTTCCCATATAAACTATTTTTTTGTAGACGAAGTCGCAGGCAGCAGCTAGTGTGGGATAAAGACATGATTTACGTACGCGTGTATGTTGGCTTTGCATCAACATTTTATTAATTCAGCCAGCTATATTCGGCATAGTTAACGTTGGTCTGATATTGATTTTTTGTATGACAAATACAAACAACCTTAGCCAGGTACTGGACACAGACTTCCTCCAAGGTCGCTCATAAAAAAGCAAAGTCATCCATGTTTTGTCAAGCAGTCGCACACCAGTCATTTGTAACATTTGGTATTGAACTTTAGTCTCATTCTTTGTGTTGATTGCGGGTTGATTGTCGGTTGCCAGATGTTGTTTTGATCTGATTTTTGTTAATATGATTGCATAGATAAAACACCGATAAAGTGATTTAATTTGTGATATCAAGGAATGATGTAATCTGTATAAAATACCTTAATGATATGAAAGATTGCCTGATTCTATGATGGATGATTTCCGTGAAAAAACAATTACTCAAAACTCCATACGTTTTAGAAATTGTAGCGAGACCGCGAGGTCAACCCTGTAGGCTAATAGGCTTATTATGTAACTCGCTCGCAATCGCCATCGTGTTCATTTTGACAGTTCATGTATGGGCTGACAATTGGCTTCGGAATCAGCTAGCTGTCACGTTCATACAAGAACTGTCAAAATGAACACGATGGCGATTGCGAGCGAGTTAGACAACTCAATCAATGGATACCGTCACGTCATTAGAATAGGTGGTTCCATGTTAACTTGCAGTTTCAGTTTCAGTTTATTTATTCACAAAACAATTTTCTTTGTGTACGAATTATTATAATAACTAGCGTGTGCCCTCGACTTCGTACGCGTAGAATCAGCAATTGACTTGTTTATCGCCATCCCGCGGGAACTATGTCATTTTCCGGGATAAAAAGTAGCCTATGTTTTAATTAAGGGTACCAGCTATCTTCGTTGAAAATTTTATCCAAATCCGTCCAGTCGTTTTAGCGTGATGAAGGAACAAACGTCCATCCATCCATCCATACTTAGAAACTTTCGCTTTTATAATATTAGTAGTAGGATTAGTAGGAAGTAAGATACTGTCGTACTTATATTAAAGCGATGCAGAGCCTGGATAGCATAGTACATTCGGCGGTTATTCTTACTATTGATTTTTTGTTCCTTATAAAGTACACGAGGATTCGTGACATGACCTATATCTATGTAGGTAATAAACAGACGGAGACAAGCGTCAAGTTGTGATTGTCTTTCGCAGCGTTGCGGATGAGGTTCATTTAGAGTATTGCGCAGCTGATAAGGTCATTGTCCATTATGCGATTATGAACAAGTCACTCGAATCAACAATTGATTTTTTTTTTTAATTTATTTCTGGCGCTGGTCAACAATTGATCCAAGATTAGGGTTGCCATAAGTGTGGGGGTGCTGGGGACGTCGAACGGCACATTTAAAAGAAAAGTTATGAAGGTAGAGATGAAAAAGGATATTTTTTTATAAAAATAGGCCTTAGTAGTTCCGTAAACCTTACTTAGAAGTTCTCACGCCTTTTTTTACAGACTTCAAAAATAAGAGGACGCTCTATGCTATGTTCCCCTATTTTTGTCAATGTTGACCGATTTTCAAAATTCTGTTTTTCTATATTTCCAGGTTCGGATGCTCGCTGACCCCAGTGGCAACTTCATCAAGGCCCTCGACCTCGGCACAACTCTGCCCCCCCTCGGCGGCTTCCGCTCAAAGCGATTCTCTATGGTCATCAACGACAGCAAAGTTGAACAGTTGAACGTGGAACCAGACGGCACTGGCCTGTCGTGCTCGCTGGCCGACAAACTCAAAGTCAAGAAGTAACTGGCTGAAACAATTATCTCTGACCGTTAAAACGAAAGCTTATTCTGTGGTGTTGTATTTCTTTTATGTCTGCCGTACGGGAAAGGCAAAGTTATCATAGCCCATACATCCAATGTGGTGTCTATTATTGTTACGTATATCCGAACGAGGTGTGTTTTTTTTAACGTGTGCTGTAATTTGTCTTGTCACAGTAGCCTTTGCCTATGCGTTCACATTAAATAAGAAATAAGAAATAAGAAGTAAGATACGTTTATTGTATAAAACCGGAATATTAACTTAAGCACTGAGATAACAGTGGAAGCACTGAAGTAGCATTTTGGATGTTGTAATTGCATTTTTTAACTATAATAATCTCACATGTTTGTCTTATTTTAACGTCTAACTGCATCCCTCTAAAGGTTTGACTGTTGTAATCTCAGCAGATGTCATGTTAAACTTGGGTTTGTAATAAAATATTTAGGTTTTGGGATACAATGAGGTGATGAAGCTTTTGTTTAAACGGTCAGCTTCTTTTGTGGTACACTTACAATTAGCTTTACACAGACCATAGACTGTCAAAGCACACCTTGTGATATATCCAATAAAGAATTAAACAAGTCAAATTAGAACAACTGCCCATTCATTTAACCTATCCCGTTAGAGATTTTGATAGTACGGTCAACGTTCAACAACTTTAATTGTTGAGTACCTATACCTACATGGAATGTTGTCATAGTGATCTGATTGCTTGTTGGTGTTTAAAATATGATGCTAAAGTTTGGCAATGTCAATATGACAGCGTTCCAATGGCTCCGTAAATATAAAAAATTACCGTACCTAAATAAGGAAACCTCCACTGAGTTAAGGAAAAATTATTTTCGTCCATGTTCCACTTAAGTAGGTACTTAGTTAAATTATAAATTTCATTTGAGGTTCAAACAATTTGGTTATCCGCTCTATCGCTACGTTCAAAATGTCATAGTTTTTCAAAGAAAGCTCTACTCAGTTCTCACAAAGTTCGGAGTTCATTTTTCTATTAAGGGTCGTTCTCGCGAGTCGTTCAAATCGAGTCATTTTTTAATTTTTCAAAATATTGATGATTTTCGAGGATTTTATGCTTTCAAATGGTTCACATACTCGCGTAGAGTAAGATATGAGTAAAGGCGTCATTGTACAGGTTACGATTTAGGATTTTCTAGAAGGAAAGTAATGAAGCCTCGGATGGAAATGAAATATGACAGGATGGCAATGAGTGCGTTTGGAAAGTAATGAGATTTATTACAAAATTAATGAAATATGCGTAGATTCTAGTGACTATTTATGGAAAGTAATAAGATTTGCCTTAATAGTTTTTAATGATTTAATTGTAATAGAGCCATTTATACATATAAAAACTAACCATTTTACGTAAAGTAATGTTTTTTTGAAATAAAACTTGTTTTTATTAGAAATTATAAGTCCTTAATAAAAACTGTAAGTTTCTTCAAAATCAACACGATTGATATTATACTAATACTTGTAATATCACTACTTATTAAAAAAAAACCAGAGCTACACTGCTAACAATGTCATCTTCGAAAAAACTGTTATCTTTTTTTTTAATTCATGTGCCATTTTTTTTTGTATCTGTCTTTTTTTTTCGAATAGCGAAGGGTAATTTGCCCTTGAGTTTATATCTCTTCAATCTCGAATGTTCACGTTCAATTATGATTTTTTCTGTTTTGTTTAGCTTCATATTTTTTTTTTTGATAGTTTCATCAAATAATAGGTTTTTTAACTTCTTGAACTTTTTCTTCTGGCAAGTCTTTTATTAATTCGTTATTTTTTTCCACGCTATCTATTGTTTTTGTTGCGTTCTTCTGTTCTAACTAGTTTTTGGGTTCGCTTTGTTAAATTATCTTTTTCTTTTTGTAATTTTCTTACTTTTTCTTCTTTTAAGTTTTTGATTACTTTCATGGCTTTATAGCGAACTTTTCTAAATGCAGTGGATTCTTTACGTATGTCACGCATTTCTATCCCACACGCGGGATTCTGTGCTAAAGGATCCACATCTGGTACAAGTGCTGGTACATCCGGATTATTGCCTTCTTCTCAGTAGGTAGCAGGTGGTGTGGTTGGTGGTAAGTTTTCCAACCAAATTCGTTGCATTTTCCGTTGCTCTATTTTGTGTTTGAATGTCTGCGACTGTTTTTTTTTTATGTTAGATAGGCCAGACAAACGAACTAGTGGGTCACCTGATGGTAAATGTTCACCACTGTCCATAGACACCCGCAGCGCTTTACGCGATGCCAGTGCGTTGTCGGCCCTAAACGCTTATACGCCGTCTTCGTCTTTGTTCTCTTTGTGCTCTGAATCTGATCATATCTGCGATAATCTGAATTTTATTTTTTCGTATTTTTTTCAAGATAAACCTTCTTCTTTCCTTTTCTTTTTGAGGTCTATGTAATTCGGGATCACTATTTATCTTTATATTGTCTTGTTTTTTGCGTAATCTGACTTTTGGTTAAATTTCTTCCCTGGTCAGCTTTTTTTTTCTTAGCCATTATGCTGATCTAAAAAGAAATACTAAATCTTAATAACTATCAAACAACATATCTTTATATTTAAAATAGGTTTTCATTAAAAAAGGCTTTACCAGAACTATAAAAATAGATGTTACTTCAACAATCATTACCCTCCAAACCTGCTCATTACCATCCAGCAGAAAAATGGAGGGTTAGGAAGGTAATGCCATGGAGAGGAATGAGATTTCGGCAGTTTTTCGCGATTAATTTCAATACCAAATGTAATTTGAAACTTTTATATTTATGTCATTAAATAAGTAATCACAAAGCATTTCAAAGTGATATTAAACAAAAAATTAAAATAGTACTTACTGCATAAAACACTGGAAGGTAATGAAGACCAAACTGTGACAAAGTACTTTTTGTGCACGTAAATCCTAAATTTTTTGCTAGCAGAACGCATATCCTCTCTCGA
Source organism: Pandemis corylana (assembly GCA_949127965.1). Classification (NCBI taxonomy): domain Eukaryota; kingdom Metazoa; phylum Arthropoda; class Insecta; order Lepidoptera; family Tortricidae; genus Pandemis; species Pandemis corylana. Next base: position 15,121,368 of record OX421858.1, on the reverse strand, counting down.
CTATATGCGGCGGTATACCGAAGCGGTGCGGGGCGGGAGCAGTGCACTTACCACCGCCACACAAGGACGAACTTGGGCATTTATTTAATGTTTTATTTTTGCGGAAGGAAATGATGGTTTTCGCTGGACAAAATCATAATCGTCATTCTTTCTATTACAAAGTAGCTTTAAAATTGTGCAAATTTACAGATTTATTCCTTAATAGTTAGTTAATCAGATCGCTTAAAAAATTGGAAGGTTTTCTTATCAAAATTTCTTAAATACATCGAACAATTTATCAGTACGTAATTTGGAACGGGATGGAAATGAGATTTGACACTATGTTTTTAACCGCGTGAGTTTAATAATAGGTAAATGCCTTCGACGCAAAAGACTCCTTTACTATCTTTTTGAGACCGTTCTTTCTGTATTCAACGTTTGGAAAAAAGATCATTTTTTGTACCGACTTGTCGCCTGGAATGGCGATTTGAACGACTCACGAGAATGACCCTTAAACGCCATAAGAGTGAGCGGGATGGTACGTACACAACAAAGTTTTGATTTCAGAATAAAGATCTGGACATTCTTGAGTATTGTGTAGTGGAATTGGGTAATAAAATCTTAGAAAATTTAGTATTTTTTTTATCTGAGAATAAAAAAGAAATTGTGACCAGAAGATTAGATCAAAGCCCACAACTCAATTCACTAACTTAAAATGTACCTAGGCCCTCTAGTGGGATAAATCAGCATCTTCGCTATCGTAATTTATTAGAATTCTGAGAATAAAAAAATATTACAGAATTTTACCGCCTTTGATCACCAAAGCCTACTGTAATTATTTAGTAAGGCAAACCAAAGTCACGTTCGAGTAGTCCTGTAATCCTAAATTTATTGCAGGAGCATCTACTGAAACTGACGTACTCGTTAGAACTGTCAAATTGTTTCATATCGATCCGCGTTTCCGAACGTTTATAGAATTGTCAAAATCCGAATCTGTGCCGTCCTTGTTTGTTTACTTTCAAAAATAACAAAATTATGACTAAAGTTTAGTAATAATGACAAAGCGGATGCAATATTTCGGTACAGTTTTCTTTTTGTGTTCGTTGACATATTTGACTAGAGTCGTATTGACTGAGATTTTCGAGGACGAGACCGCGCAAGTGGAGGAGTGGTTGGAGCAGAACGATCTAGGTGAATACAAGAAATTATTCAAGGAATATGGTAAGTGATAGTGCTAATTGATTGATTAAATTATGGAGAATTTCATCAGTTAGCAGTGAGTACGCCGAGTCATTCTCTTGGGCGCTATTGACGTTTAATTTCAATCAATCGCCGCGCCCCTTTACTGACGTTGTTCTACCACATTTAGAAGGGGAGGGAAAGTTTTATGTCCAACTATGAATATTCATGAGAGCACAAACATTCCGTGGCTAAATAAGTGACATATATAGGCTTCTACGAGATCTTCATAGGGAATTTGCAGTCACATTATTTGCACATGTAGGTAGATAAATATAATTTTAAAAAATACAAAACTAGTTCAGCCTGAGCTCTCTGCGACCTATAAAAATACAAGAATTCATCAATTCCTTGACTTGCAGAGTGACTTGGTGTTACAAAATATAGATAATAGAATTCCATGATATTTGTCAATGTGCAAGTGTATTTTGCAGCTATGTAAGGTTTAGTTTTTTTTTTTTTTTTTTTTTTTTATGTGAATAGGAAGGCAAACGAGCAAGTGGGTCACCTGATGGTAAGTGATCACCACTGCCCATAGACACCCGCAACCCCGGGGGGATTGCAGATGCGTTGCCAACCTAGAGGCCTAAGATGAAATGATGATGAGTTGTTCATTGTTCTGAATAATATTAACTGTATTTGCAAACACAATATAATTGGCCAGTGGCGTAACTATAGGATGGCAGGGGTGGCCAAAATGCAAGGGGCCCCAGCTCTAGGGGGCCCGAACTGGCTTGGTTTAGAGCACAGAAGGGACGCTGATGCACTTCTTTATATTGAGGAAGGAGGCATCTGACGAATTTGCCGCGGGCCCCAGACGTTATAGTTACGCCACTGTAATTGGCAGTGCCACTGGTACTTTTTCCTCAGGCATGTGTATAACTAGGGTTGCCATTCGTCCGGGTTTCCCCGGATTTGTCCTAGTTTAGAGGGCATCCGGGGAGCGTCCGGGGAAGGTTTCATTTGTAGACCGGGTTTTAATAAATAAATAAATAAAAAAAAAATTTGGGCCGCCCGCGAGACACACACTATTTCACCATTCCCCACCCCTCCCGTCACGATCTTGTTGACATGTCCGGCTTTCGGACTCTAAAATCCGGGGTTTTCACGCGTCTTGTCCTGTTTTCCAAATTTTAGAGATGGCAACCCTATGTATAACCCAAATCTAATCAATTTTTTCTATTTTTATCTGTCTGCATCTTTAAGATTGGTATTATTTGAGACTGACATAACTAGAACACCGTTTTTTTATGGGCAAAGTAGGACATTTTCATGTGCAAAGATTGATACAAATCTCACAAATTTTTGTAACTTTAGTCAACAGCAAGAAGCGTAACTGCTGAATATGTTCCGAGTGTTTTATAGAAGTGAATGAAAAACAGTATTCGCCAAGAGACTAAAGTCTAAGAGGCACAGGCATAAATACTGAGTCATTTATCTTTTTAATTGTTACATAATTATATCACATATTTATCCCTTATGAGGTAGACAAAAAGATCCCTTAAAGGGATAAGTCCGCCTTTGTGCATGTATCTCAGTGTTTGTCAAATGTATTTTGTCTTGTTTATTTTGCACAATAAAGAGTTTACATACATACATACATACAAAACCTTAAGGCCATGTTTAGCATGGTTAAGGGTGTATGGGCAAGGGAAATGGAAATAGTGATGAGTTGCTAGCCGCATCGCCTATAACATGATTCCTAAGACTTTCGCCTATTCCCACAATGGGAAGAGAAGCAACTGGTAAATTCTATGTTTTTTCTTTATCCCAGACCAGCATGGAAGAATAGTTTGTAGCATTAAAATTATATGGGGATCAACTAATTGTTGTTGTTATTCTGTGCCATCAGCAAGGAGACAAAGGCAGTACAGGCACTTATTTGCACAGCAGCTTCGTCAGGCGCCGTTTACTAGGGCACTGCGCACACTTAATCGAGTAGCCATCGAGTTGGATCTTTTTTCTTGTACTCTGAATGAATTCACAAAGGTGACCCTGCATGTCTTATGTTATGCCAATAATGTATAGCTAGTTATAGGGATTGCTTGTGTATGCCACCTTAGGACCTGTTATAGTGTCAATAGTAGTTTAGTGCCACAATATCGAATTAGGGTAGCCTGTAAGGATAATTGTGTTGTGATGTAATAAATAAATAAATAAATAAATAAATTTTACCAACATGACAAATTGTCGGTGACATGTGTCAATTCTGTTTACATTACAAACTCAACCAGAATATAGATTCTGGTTGAGCTGGCATAGGCCAGTGGGCTTCTTGCATTTCGAATTGTCACATTTCGCCGACAAATTGTCAAATTGGTGAAGTAGGGCTCAGTTTGTTAGAAGGAATGCTGTAAATGATTATCGGGATTTTTGAATCATCACTAAATAGTATAAAACAAAGTTTCTTTCCGCTGCCTGTCTGTCTGTCCTTATGTATGCTCTAATTCTTTAAAACTACGCAACGGATTTTGATGCGGTTTTTTTTAATAGATAGAGTGATTCAAGAGGAATGATTATGTATGTATAAATCATGCATAATACAGTAGAGAAACACTAATTGCCCCCATGTGAAGCCGGGGCGGGTCACTAGTCCCTACTAATTTTAGAAATGCTAAAGTAACTCTTTCGCACACCCAAACCCACACCCACACCCACACACACACACACACACACACACACACACACACACACACACACACACACACACACACACACACACACACACACACACACACACACACACACACACGCATACACCACAGTATATATATAAGCTAAAGCAGTAAGGAAACTACGAACAAATCGGTTGAAACGAAACACGCACACAGGCGCGCGCTTTACACGGCCCCTAAGCGGACCTCGTCCACTCCGCTCAGGCTCAGGTCCGCTTAGGGGCCGTGTAAAGCGCGCGCCTGTGTGCGTGTTTCGTTTCAACCGATTTGTTCGTAGTTTCCTTACTGCTTTAGCTTATATATATACTGTGCATACACTCAACACACACACACACACCCACACACACACACACACACACACACACACACACACACACACACACACACACACACACACACACACACACACACACACACACACACACACACACACGCGCACGCACGCACGCACGCACACACACACACACACACACACACACACACACACACACACACACACACACACACACACACACACACGCATATACACACACACATTGTAAAAATATTTTCGTATCTCTTATCTGTTTTCTGTTTCTCTCGAATAACCGATCTAAATACATTAATTACCAAAGTTCACTCATTCTGACAGTAGTAAGATTTACGTTTTATGGCTAATATCGATCAGATCGATCTAGCTAAGTTTCCTCTCAGCAAACACCTTTTCCGATTTTACAAATCCAGGTACAGTCAAGGGCATAATAAAATGTACGATACCTTTATGCCGCAAACAATAAGGTCGGTTATACAGGGTGTTAGGTAATGAGTGGATAATCCTTGAACTATGGATAGAGGGCACTTAGGACGTTATAATAAAGCTAAAATAGGTTTAGTAAAAGTGGCACGGTTTCCGAGATATTCGGACTTTTAGGTTTTTTTCGAAAATGAACAACCTTGTTCAATGTTTTGATCATAGCACAATTTTAAACTAACTTTTTCAATTTTTTTATGTTTGCTCAATATTCTTGAGTACTTGTATTTTCAGATAGGCATTACTATTTTTGTGAAACTACATGGGATTAAAAAAAAAAATCGCAAACTTAATTTTTGCCTTTTCAATCGTACATTGATCGAATTTTCAGCTCTCACGGTGAAAAAAAAATACACTACCGCCTAGTTGCCAATAAGCTTAAAAACATGCCGGTTTATTGACAATTTAAAAAATGGTAATTATATTTTGAATTTAAATTCAAAATGATAAAATAATAAAAAAAAATTCACGCTCACCCACATTTTTCCCGATTTACTTTTTGTATCACGGGCGTAGAACTCAAAATTTTTTGTTGCAAAAATAACATTATTGGCCACTTATTTAAATGCAAATGGCATTTAAATAATTCCAAAACTAAAAAACATGCCAACTGCCTTTTGTTTTTTTTTCTACTTCGATTTTGAATTTCGCTAATTATTATTGCGTAATGAATGGTTAATTTTGCGTTTAGATCGTTGTGTTGAAGTTTTTTACTTTAATACTGCTTCGAATATAATACACACTGATAGAATATGCCCAAATGCATTACATTTATGGTGAGTTCCAAGGCACAATTTCACCATTCATTATGCAATAATAGCGAAATTCAAAATCGAAGTAGAAAAAAAAACAAAAGGCAGTCAGCATGTTTTTTAAATTTGGAATTATTTAAATGCCATTTGCATTTAAATAAGTGGCCAATAATGTTATTTTTGCAACAAAAAAAATTGAGTTCTACGCCCGTGATACAAAAAGTAAATCGGGAAAAATGTGGGTGAGCGTGTATTTTTTTTTAATATTTTGTCATTTTGAATTTAAATTCAAAAGGTAATTACCATTTTTAAATTGTCACTAAACCGGCATGTTTTTAAGCTTATTGGCAACTAGGCTGTAGTGTATTTTTTTTTCACCGTGAGAGCTGAAAATTCGATCAATGTACGATTGAAAAGGCAAAAATTAAGTTTACGATTTAAAAAAAAAAAACCCATGTAGTCTCATAAAAATAGTAATGCCTATCTGAAAATACAAGTACTCAAGAATATTGAGCAAAAATAAAAAATTTAAAAAGTTAGTTTAAAATGGTGCTATGATCAAAACATTGAACAAGGGTGTTCATTTTCGAAAAAAATCTAAAAGTCCGAATATCTCCGAAACCGTGCCACTTTTACTAAACCTATTTTAGCTTTATTATAACGTCCTAAGGGCCCTCTATCCACAGTTCAAGGATTATCCACTCATTACCTAACACCCTGTATATCTATACATATAATAAATCAGACAGGTAGTGTCTGTACATTAAATAAATTCATCATAAATGGAGTGCTAACGATTAGGGAAGATAAAAAAACACAAAAAGTAGAGATCATAATTTTTGTCTTTCTGTATGTATGTGTTTATTTACCTATGTCTGTGTTCGCTAATCTCCAAAACTGTTGGACCGATTTAAATAACATTTTGCGTGCCGGTACCTTATATCCCTGGTCAATATTTTAGATACTTTTAATCCCCGAAAATTAAAGAGTTCCCGTAGCATGGTTAAAAAACTATAACTTATGCAGCTTAATACACAACAACTTAAACATCTAATTAAGTAAAATTGGCGCGCTGACACCTTATGTGCCGCGGTTACATTAAACATACATACATAATTAGTTGAAATTTGGTATACAGTTAGTTTCAGTCCCAGGGACGGACAAACCATAGTTTTTATCCTAGAAAACAGCATAGTTAGTAGAATTCTGTGCGAACGGAGTTGCGGGCAACGGTTGTATTATATATTTATGCTCTCGACTGTACATATGTCATATTAGGGTTAGCTGTACGAACACTATGCAACCTACCTGTATGACGCTGCAAATCCCCGGACACCCATGACCATTCAATTAATCGGACCACGATCCGTCATAATGCCCCCTACCACGAGATACCACGAGACCGCTCGCCTTAAAATATCATAATGGTCTTGAGATTAGCTGAGATCGATATCCAAGGGCTTCAATTGCTATCATACCACCATCATCTTCCAACCTATGGACCAAGTAATACGAACTTCAAATGTAGAACTCGCTATCAACCCTCCTTACTTTTTCATTTGATTATAAAAAAAACTATGTCACGTTCAGAAACGCGATCCGTTATCCATTATTCATTTATTATAAAATCCGTTAATTCCCTAGTTATTTTTGAGACGTTCGTTGCTAAATAAAAAACTGATTTATTCAACTGTTTTTCCATCCACCATTATTCGCGCTGTAGCGCTCAGCGGCAAAGTTGTACAGTGTCCCGTGCCTTAAATCCGCGCACAAGCTCAGGATTTTTCTTCAATCAAAGAATCCTTCGCTTGCTCAGGTTTCAATACAGGCACTCGCGCCAAACAAAAACTTTGCAGCCTTGCATAACAAATAACTATTTTGGGGCTAATTTCCCGCCCCCCAAAATTTGCTGCCATAGGTTCCAGCCAACTAAACCGTCTGGTTAATCCACTGGGCTTCAGAACAGGTAAACAAGTGCAATAACATAATATTATCTCCAACTTTTTGTGTTAGCTTAAAAAAATATCGTCAAGCTAAAAACAAAACAGCGTGCCCTGCTTACCCCTAAAGGGATCATAACAGCGGAAAAAACACAATAAACAGAAATTTGATTCCAATGATTTCAAATTACTTCTCCCTAATGAAAACGATAACAATGCGACAGAATAGCGATAATGCCTGAGTACAGGCCGCGGTCCTGGTCCCATGCCCCCCTACACAAACACCGAGGGTGGGGGTGGGGGCCGTAGCCTCCCGGTCGAGCTCAGTCTAGCCGCAGCCACCGTGCCGCGCGGACCTCCCGACGCATATCCGCGACACATCACACAAATGCTTTAACGTAATGTGATAGAAAACAACCCCACTCAACCAGGTTAATCTCCGGATAGTAATTTAATTTCGCTAACCTGAATGTGACTAGACAATTTTAATTCACAATGTGGCAGTTTGAGGACTCTGAGATATGTTCCATCGGGATGATCCATCCCTCGCACAGCCGGAACTCTGGCTTATCCATGCTGTCTGGAGTATCACAGTTTTCAGGTACTTAAGTAACCTTAAACCAGATTATGTTGCTTTTGTTACTGCAAACTTAGCCGTAGTAATCTAATCACTACACTTCCATGCTCTTTTGTTTTATAATTTCAATCAGCAAGTTAACAAAGGATCGGAATTCTTCCTTCTTCATGTTTTGTACGAAGAAAGTTTTAAAGCTTTTTAGAAGAAATAGGATTTTATCTTGCACTTATTTTAGTTCCGTCAGTGAAAACTTTGTTGCGGTGTTTCTTCTTGGTTTTAAGCGAGGTTTCTTTATAGTCATGATAGTATCTCTCGCAATGGCTGATCTTGTTTAGATTTGACTTCATAACAAACACACAATAGTGATTAACTCTATATATCTACACATAGTTTGTTCAAACATTTATTATTGCCGAAGATATACATATACATCTCGTGATTACCCCCTTATTCATAAATGCTCTATAGGCTTCTGCTAACTTATCGATCTTTTGTCTTTATCTGTGAATGGTAAATGTCAAAGTGACAGATAAGGACAAACGATTGCTAAGTTAGCAGAAGCCTACACAGCGTTTATGAATAAGGGGGTATTTCTATCGTAGTTCCAGGCAGTCTATGCAAACCAAAGCCTTGGCCAAAGATGACATTTGAACAAACTATCTACATACATACATAAATGACGTATTTTCCCTTACCGGGTAGACAGAGCCTAAAGTAACAAGATCTAAAGGCCACGTTTAGCATGATTGTGGGCGTATAGATGGAAAATGGAACCAAGTGACGAAACTGCAACAGTATTCAAATACTATGAAAACAAACAGGAGCTAAAACTTACTAATGAAGCTCATGTAATCAAAGATATTTTTATCCACAAAGAAAAGCTTTAATGAGGAACAATAGAAACGCGTTATTAATCGTCAGACTGAACCAAGGGCTGATGCGTAACTTCAAAAGGGTTAAAGTTGAGTCTACCCTTCTTTTAACTGGGTCTGTCTCCATCTAAAGTTTTATTGAAAGTTCAAACACTCTCTTAACATTTATACTTTACACAGGCTTGGCTGTCTTGCACATAAGTAGAGGAGTAGCAAGTATAATAAAACACACTCACCTTGTTAACATGTATATATTATTCCTTCAGGACAACCATACAATACCATTATCTAGTACTCTTAATTCTAATATTCGTTTCTTATCTCTAAAGCAACCTTTCATCATCAGTTCCCAATCCAGAATCCCCCAAGCTAGCGACTGTCAAAAGTCTATCGGCTTTGCCGCCAAAACCCAATTAGAAAGTGTTGCAAGCAGGCATATCGATTATTTGAGGTAATGTTAGTCCTGCTTGCACATGACTTTAACCCAACACAAGGTAAATAGTTTTTGTTCAATGCCAACATTGACGAAAACATTATATATGTATGTCAGTAAATAAACAGCAAAGCTCGTGTGGTTGAATACAATGGATTAATAATGTTTTCCAAATTACTGACTGCTCGCAAATTGAACACTCAATTGTTTCTATCGTAATATAAGTTATGTACAGTATTGGAAAACTATAAGTTCTGTAGATATCCGTTCCCGTACTAAATTAACAAAAAACAAACGGCGCTGTTAAAGGTTGGGTTTGCAAGAGTTCTAATAAGGTACTATTTTGTGTACCTACATTTCTACTTCAACCGTTTACATTTAGTGTACTCTGGAAATGTCAGCGGCAAGCTGAACGTTGTAAAATGTAATTGCTAGCATTTCTAGCGAAGAGCTCAAAAAAACTACAGCATTTAATTGACAAATGCACTCGGGTCATAATGTTAGCCTGTGGTACAAACGACAGTGGGGACATCTGGCGCGAAATTCCATATCAATCAATTAAGTCGAGTACTTAGCTTCAGAGCTAGAGTAAAGCCAGCGAAATATGGTACCACCATATCCATTGACCACAGCCCTTGATAATAAGTTCATTTGCGCCAGTACAAGTAAGACATACTATACTGACGAGCAAAAATAAGGGGTTGGTTTCCATACAGCTCTGTATAGAAAGTGAGTCAGTATTTTTGCACGCCATTGTGTTTCAGTTTAAAATTGAAAACTTCGCCATTGAGCGTGTGTCCAGTGGCTTGGACCAGTTTTTAAGTGCAGCCACCGCTCACAGAGCGAGCGGCACTTGGAACTAATTCAAAAAGGTCCACTGAACACGGCCTTCGCTGAGGTCCCCCTTTGCCAATGCGATTGGCATGAGTCTGCCAACCTTGAACTACCACTGCAGGTGCCAATGTCGAAAACAACACTCTTGCTTTTTACTTAATTTTGGTATATGGAAATAAAAAAATTGACAGGCTGACTGATTGATACAACTCATGGCTAAAAGCTTTGGGCCTACAAAGCTGAAAGTTTGCAAATATATACTTTCGCGATATTCCAACGGTATAACGAGCTCTACAACCGAAGCGCAGGCGCGGGCTAGTAAAATAATTTTAATTTGACAATGAAATTTGTTGATAATTACGGTAATAAACTTAATTTTTGAGTTGACTCGCTAAATGGCGCCCAACATGGGACCATTGGATTGAAACAATACTTATTTGTGTACTTTTTACGCTTCATAATTTCACTGCAAGAATTAATTGGCAGCTTAGTAATGTTACCTATGACCTTTCATTTTCGAAATTTATGAGGAAGCACACACCTGCGAAACAATCCAATGATGTGTGTGAAGTTCCGTGAACCTCCCATGTGGGAACTACTTATAATAGTCCAACCACTCATTCTGAAACATGACTGTGTTCATTAGTAGGACGTGTAGGGTGTAGATGATGATTTGGCGATACAAATTGAAGTGAGTGGAAATGTAGGTATGTGAGCTCAATTTCACAAGTTAATCATGACTACAGAAGCGAGTGTCCATCTGCAATGGCGTGTTGGGTGAATGCCAAGTGCCTAAATGAGTGCAATGTTAAGCCACACTTGCATTAATGGACCGGCTAGTTATGTTTGCTACGCTTCTGCTGACCCTGCACCCAGTTACTATATCAGATGGAGGTCCTTTCTCAATACAAGGTGTTTCAAATTGTTCTGCAATATTTTAGCACAGGGTTGGGCTAGTATAAGTAAACACTCGTGCGAAGGTTTTCATCGTAATTTTCCAATCAAAATGAAGTTCCCTTTGACGCCGTGCAGCGTATATTTTAAACATTGACCAGTGGCATAGATTAGACGGTCAATATTATCGTGTGATTCACGTATCGCGATCCGGTTGTATTTGAAATCCACGATCTTATATTGACATACCACGATAATATTGATCGTTTAATCCTGACCAGCCTATAACGGGGCCTGGCTGAGCGAGCTGTCTAGCGAGGCAACCACTTTCAGTTCGATTTTGAGCCACGTGTCGAACGAAATCATGCCTCATTCAGCAGCCTTGAGGTGGCGCGCTCAGCCAGGTCAATTCAAAAATCTTGAAAAACATTCACAGGGGAGTTCAGTTAAACTGACCAATTTACTTGCTATAATAATCATTCCTATCCAGTTCGATTCCAAGGCCCTTGGATGGACCTAGGTGCCCGTGGCATATTTTCCGGTCTGTAACTCTGTTGTCTTGCTACTGCCTGCAGGCCCTGCGGCAAAATGTCAGTTGTAGTTTCTGAACGGGGTAGAGAGACTTATCAAAAAAATTTGGCCCTCCTTGCTCGAAGGTTTCTAGTGCCAGTACTTACTCAAAATTACAACTTGGAGGCTAAGGTTTTCCTCACTCGCTTTGCCCTAGAATCGCCCTTGCCTGCCAACTGCCTAATAAAGCCCATTATACCTTTAAGTACCTGTATAACGCTGTGAGATTGGCATCTTAACCTTTTTACTCGACATCAAAAGAAAAAGGCACATTTATAATTATAAACCGATTTGAAAAACATCTTTTTACTTGAAAGAAATTTAATTCAAACTGTTTCTGATTAAAAAAAAAGTTAATGATTTGGTTAAGGTTCCTGGGCCTTTTCAAATAGGATTCGCTTCTACCCCTATGTTTCATATTGGTGGACGCTGGCTGTAAATGCCTATGATAAATTGGCATTGGAATATGTGCTATCACATGGAAATTGCAGTCATAAAGTTTCGTAAATGGCTATCAGCGCGCCGGATTGTAGCTCGTAAATGCCGTCGCGATCGATTCGCTTTTGCTGATAAGTTTTTACGATGCAGAACATGGTAAAGCGTGCATCCTCTGCCAAAAACTATGATGGACAGTGGCTGGGTCACGGAAAATGTTTAATTTTGCAGGATTGGCAATTGGGGCGATCCTAGTTTGGTATGAGTACGTAGAAACGTGTCAAAGAACCCATGTGTTACGTATGCCATGTAAATGCTATAGTCGACTGAGGAATTCTTTCAGCCAAACATTCTATGTCGTTTGTAAGGCTAAATAAATGAAAGACAATTTCTAAGTAAGGCTGACGTGTATTTCTGTGCATAAAATATGAAAACGCTTTGAAGGGAGCCACTCCACCACACAGGAACAATGACGTGTGAGGTATCTTCAAATCGATCTTTAAAAATAATTACAATGAGATGACACAATATTTAAAAATATCTTCGAGTCTATCTTGTGGTCTCACTCTTATGGTTTTGATACTTGAATCGGCACCCGAAACCCGAATGACGTAGTACTTTGCATTTTTTTGTTTTAAGTGAATATTTTGTCCAACTATAAGCTTCAAATTGTCAAGAAGAGACTACCCGCGGTTTTTATGGTTTCTAAATGGCGCATTAACCTAAATCCCAGGCCGGGACGTCTGCGAATGGACCAAATGAACATTCGCGTGACGCTCAGCAGAGTGCTACATTACCATACTACGGATTACTCTTCGCACAACCTCTTGCATTACATTTGTGTCGACAACTCTGTCTTTGCTTTGAATTATCTTTTGGAGATTTGATTTTCCAGTAGTAAGATTAGGTGCTAATATTTTGGAATGTGCTTTCGAAGAGGTGTTCAACATGGTACTTAAATTCATCATTTTTTGTTGACAGAAGGTACTTGCTTTGTCATTTAAAGTCAATGCAACCACTGGAAGTGGTCGAAACTTGCATTACAACAGAGTTAAGAATTAGTGGGATGTCTCTGCAGCAAGCATACCAAGGTATCACCATTATGGTGTGCTTTCATTTTATAGAAACAGACAGGAGCTGAAACAATCAACACACAAACAAAAAATGAAACAAACAAACTGATCAAGACTTTAAAATTCCTCTTATAATATGTGTCAGTAATGTTGTTTCAAATGAAGTAATTAGTAAATTCTCCACGACTCTACTCTGTTCAGCTTAGCTTCTAACATAAATCACATTCTAAGGAAACAGAGACAATAACACGGAGGAAACATGAGAATAGAGTTGAGGTTTTGCGGGTGGTAGGGCCATGTGCAAGGTCCGTCCGAATCGCTACCACCAACTTACTAATCCTGCCGGCAGCAGTGCTTGCGTAGCTGTGCTCCGGCAAGGAGGGTGACAGCCGGTGACATTTCATAGCCCTCTAGTTTTGCGAATGTCCATGGATGATAGTTCTAGAGCCCACGACCAAAACCATGTCTCATAGCAATACGGCAAAAACCCTATAAAATCGTTAGATTGTACGATTCTGAACCCGACTAGGTGTGTAGTAACGGTCGAAAGTGTAGCAACAGCGTGGGAGGCCATTTCTGCTGTGTCAAAAAAAAAAGGCAGTCGGTATTATAGCAATACGTCTGATAGTGAAAATGTACATAGATTTTATAATTGTATTACGAAAAAGTTTGTTTTCAGACATTTTGCGCGTAGCATATAGCCTGAGCGCATTTTTGAAAATGTCAACAAATTTAGCCGACCTGTATCATAGCAATACGGATAAAAAAAAAATTTACGTTTCGTATTGCTGCCAGGATTACCAAAAACCTGTTTTCAGACACTTTAAGTGTAGCATATACTCCCAAAAACGAAAATAACGTTTCGGAGTCGCCTGGCCGACGCCTCTGTTAAATGTTTTTTTAAATTTACAGCCTTCATAGATATTCAAGAATCGGGTAAATTCTTTGTTAATTATCATCTATTAAATTCAGGGTCGCAACGTATTCATTGGTTTGTAACAGAGAATTCAAGATGCCTCAATACGATTTTTATCGAGTATCGAAAAGTTGTCTGATAGAGAAGGTGCTACACTTAATTTGTCTGATAAAAATGTTTTGCACATGTGGACAACTTATTTTATCATGTCCAACAATTTTCAGACATATTGCTATGATACCGATCGGTAAAATTTGTTAACATTTTCAAAACGGTCTCAAAATTTAATGCGTTCACATTTCCGTCTGAAAATTGTTTTGTTCGCATCAAATAACCAAAATTTACTAATAAAAAAGATTTTCAGACGTATTGCTATGAGACATTTTTTTTGTCTCATTTTTAATTTTTTTAAGTGATTTTACGGGTTTGCGCTACACCACTAACGTCTGAAAAATATGTTTCCGGTATCTCAGAACTATCATTCAACTGCAGTCTGCAAATCAGACATATTGCTATGATGCAGTTCGGTAAAATTCTTTGACAATTTTGAAAATTCGGTCAGATCAAACGCTACGCGGAAAATGTCTGATATTGGTATTTTCGAGTTCAGGATAATCGTATCTATCGATTTGATGCGGTTTTGGCCGTATTGCTATGAGACAAAAATTTTGGTCGTGGGCTCTCGTACTATGATGGTGAACACTCACCATTAGGTGACCTACTTGATTGTTTTCCACCCTATTTTGTATAAAAAAGGGTTTACGAGACAATAGTATGTTGTAAAATAGTAAAAAATAACTATAAACCCCGACCTAAATGTGATCACTATTCCAAGAATGTCTGATGGGGCTTAATGATCATTGAATCAGGTTAACCCTTGATCCCTGGGAAAGGGTGTGCATAAGGGTGCACGCTCACGGCTCACTTGTTGCAGCGACCCGGGGAAAAGTGGGGCATCGAGCGATGCCCCGGCCCCTACCGGTTGCACGGGCGAAGCAGGACTCGTTTCTGTATTGGGTGTGTCGATACACACTACAATAGGAAATGCCGAATGACATACATGTACCGCAAGTTGACACCGGTATCGCCAGCGTAGAGCGGAATTGTAGAACGATTAGTGAAAAACTTAAAAAGTGGCTCGCTTTTGCCGTCATTCTTTTGCCTTTTTCTCAATAACAAACAATAATCAAAGAAGCCGTTCGGGTGGGGTCTGAACGTAAATGTCAACAGTTGCGAATCTATGTCGCGTATTTTTTTCCAACATTGTATTGGCTAACAATCGAATATCGATTGCGGCGAAGGTTACTAAATGCATTACTGTCACGACAGATCGCGAATCAGGAGAAGGTGTTCAGAAATATCATACACTCACATATTTTAGAGCACCTCCTGATTCATCACAAAACGGTACTTATTGATTTTTAGTGGGTCATAATCAACTTGTAATTAGTGTAAACTGAGGGATTCTCAAGGGTACAGTACTGAATCTGTGCAAATATTAGCCCAATCACAGACAGTATAGACGACAAATTCGACGTTACATCTTTGGGCATTCGATTGAGAACCGTGTACAGTGACTCTGTAAGTGGTAAAGTCAATGTTAGCTTACTAAATTGATTTCTGAAATCGTTAGAAAGCGCTGATTCAGGGCTTTCAGGGTTGAAGTATTACTACGGTTAGTTATGGATGTGTTTAGTTTATCGTCGTCATGAGCCGGAGAATGTCCAATGTTAAGAACGCCATAGTCAAAGACAACTTAGAGGTACGGTCAAGTGCAAAAATAAGTATCGATAGAAACTTCTCAAAAATATGTCCCACGACCTTATTACGCTGGCGTAAGAGCGTATGGTACTTATTTTTGAAACTTTGTCTAGATACATATTATTACACTTGACTGTACATATTATTTGAGTTATCTTAATCAACACTTTTGCCAAAGATACGATTATTTATCGTGTATTAAAAGATCGACGTTCGATGCTTTGAGTTGGATAATATTTATTTTTAGTAATTAATTAACGTATTCGGTTATTTTTTCATTGAGGAATATACCCCTGTGTATAAGTTAGGTTCTCCGTCTTTACCATCGGTTAAAAATTTATAAGTATTATTTATTTGATTTTTTAGTAGCCTATCTGATGTCCCACTGCCCACTGCAAAGGCCTCCCCTTTCTCTTTCCTTCGCCATCTCCTTTTTGGTCTGCCTAAAATAATACATAATTTATTTATCTTTTACCTTATATTTTTTCGCTGTAACCATTATCACGCGTCCAAGAAATATGTAGATAACATGCCCAAATTAAAATATGTCAGACTAAAAGCTGTGAATTTTGCTATGAAAAATTTGATCTTTACATTTTGGCCCTCAAGGACCTTAGCTTACAAGTCTAACCCAAAACCGATGCGAACTGTTTCCTGGAAACTCCCAAAGCTTCCGAAGTGGAAAATGCTAATGAAATAACTGAGAGTCCGATAGTTTGCAAGATGGCCCCTAACTTTGCCAATTTCAGATATCGGGGTGGCGTTATGTAAAAACTTCCGAGCAAAGGGCAAAGGTAACGGTGTACAAACAAAAAGAAAGATCTCATATAGATTACTTTACCGTCGAGGTTATTGTTACTTTTATAAAATTTGAGACGACTTGGGTCCTTTGTTTGTTACGGCACTTCTTTAATCTTGATATTGAGATGTTCCTTTTTAACCCCGTCGCAAAAGGAAGTCTGTGCGGGTATCGTAGCTCTCAAAGAAATTCACCGATTTGGACACTGTTTTCATTCGAAAGCCAGTTTCCTTGCGGTGGTATTTGGTTAAAATGGACCTAGCAGTTGGAAGATCAGCTCTTTTCAGAAATGATGTAAGGCATTTTTGGCATAACATTGAATTTTATTTACGTATGATTACTCGATTAGTGTGTGGGGGGGAGGGGGTTTAAGTTTTAATTGAATGTTATTCATTGAATGAATGCGATGAAACTCTACAACTACCGTCGATCGTTGGAACAATAGCTTTGTTGTTTGAGTTGATGTCGGATAGCTTAGAGTTTCCTTTGATGTTTTTGAGTGCTTTGTTGTGTCCGATGTTGTTGGCCGTGATTATATAAGTTGATCGGCGACATTGGTGTATGTTTCAAGATACATACATACAATGACGTCTGTATCCCTCACGGGTTAGATAGAGCCGTATAGAGTATATAGACGTCATTGTGTATTAAAGACGTTTAGCATGATTGTGGCCGTATAGGTGGAAAGGGGAATCAAAATGGTGATGGGTTGCTTTGCTAGCCGCATCGCCTGTAAATAACATGATTCATTAGAAATGTATATTCCGTCGACCTCATTTCGCGTAAGTCTTGAGATGATGTCCATTAATTCATCCAATATTAAATTTATAAACTACACTGAAAATTAAAACAGAAAAATCCGAAAAGTAAAGCTATGGCCGGGAATCGAACCCGGATCCTCGTCATCCGTGACGCGTGCTTTACCACACCACCCATAGCAGGTGGGTAAGCCTTCGAATTTTTCTATCTGTTACTAGCTGTCACGTGACCTAGTTACTATGCGATTTTTTGTCGCTGAGCGTCATCTGTTTGAATGATGTGTCTGTACGACACTATTACAAACTCCCGTGGAACATCTACTGCTCACCAGGGACGAATCCAATATTAATATATTATTGTTTTATATTATTTACTTTATCTTTATCGATCACTAGCAACTCTTACTCTTCATAATTATTGACTGTGAGACTAGAGCGATCAACTTTACCTAAAACAATAATGATTGTTTCTTCTTATTTGAAGCTGAACTTGCCGGAAGGCAATTAAATCAACTTAATGAACTGAAACTCGAGACAAATTTGTACGGAATAATTAAGCTTTGGTTTTTAATGAAGTTCTTTTATTAAAACGCGTGGGCGCTATTAATAGCCACACTTTTAACATTTTCATATTAAACGTGTTTAGTATACATGTTTCAGCCAATGCTAGGGTAACTTTCACTGACAATCCTTGTGCAAAAATGTTTAGTAATTTTGTCGATGTTCAAATTGCAATGCGTCAAAGACACATCATCTTGAACCTTCCGGTGGAAAGTCCATTGGTGGAAGTTCATTCAAACTGGCACCTTTGCTTATGAGGCCATAAATGAAGCCATTATGCTATCCCGTTTGTGAGTTACAATTTGGCCTAATCCCAACTTTCCGTCAGGTAACGAAAATTACGGCAAATCACGTCCCTTACCAAGCTAAATGTAGCATTGGGACCTAAAATTAAATCAGAAGCGCCATTGTCTAAAAACTTCGGAATTTAATTAGAAATTGCTATCAGATTTCTAGTAGCTCTCAGATTTGGAAATAATTGAATTGGGGGATGAAGTTCTCTTTGAAGATGGAAGTTTTTGTGGGCGAAGTTCTGACCTTTATCATTTTACGAGTTGACGTATGGCGGCGGTTTGAGAGCTTTCCTTATCATTGTATGGCTCTTTTTCATGCTGCCGAAGTTTTGCCAGATTTCTGAATGTTTGTTCAGCTGACAAAGTTGACTTTAGGAAACATATTTTCTGTTGTATCTAACACGTAAACTATCAGCGTGGCTAGACAGTTGATAACGCCCCGAATTGTTTTTATGTCGACATACGCTTGCCGGGTAGTATTTGCTTCGCCAGGTTTTTTTGTAGCCTTAAAGTGACTGTCTAGTAACACTGAAAAGCATACATGCGTTTGATACGAATGTTTTATCAGTGTAAGCAGGCCACCAAATTGTATCATGTCTGATCGAAAGTATAAGAAATATCTTCATCCGTTTTGTCATCTGTTTCAATTACCAAGGCAATGTCATTTCCTTCGGTGTTCTCAACATTTCTTAATTCACTTCTATGGTGATAATACGTTCATTAAACTTCACCTAATAAAACTTCTATTTAGTCATTAAAAAGCTAATTCCGTAGATATGAATCTTGAAGGTACTGCTGACCTCGTAAACAGTGATACCGTGCCGCACGCGACGATCCAACTTGCTAAATAGGTATTATGTAAGCTAGGATTACACGCTGAATAGCTTAAAATGCAAATTGGGTTTTGAATATTGGGATACGAATATTCGAATATTGGGAGTGCTACGTGGGCGTCAAGAAGCTGTTGCTACGATTCTATTAATGTGTTTGGAAATGTTGACCGTCTTTTTAGTGTTGTTTGGATTCTGCTTTGTATTCACAAAAGAACTATGTAAATATATCTAAGTGGATCTATGTATTGTATTGGAAATTTGTAAAATCCGTGGTTAATGCTAAAAAGAGATATTTATACGGCCTATTGTGGTACCTATTTATTTTTAACTTTTTTGTGGGGTGAGTTTTTAATACGATAATCTACGCCTAAGTTCTAAGTCGCGACACTCTCGACACTCTTGTCAGAATAGTCGTGGTCATTATTGAGAATCTGAATCTTTGTGAAGACTTATGGGTAAATAGTGCGATGGTACCCCCTTACCTTTCATACCACAGTGCTGGAGTCAGAAGTTCGCAGATGGTGTCATCAGGTTTGAGTTTGAGGGCATTTATCTGAAGAGATGTGCCTTCTTCTTCTTCTAAAATCCGGGACGGCACGATCAAGGCTTACTTACGATGTTTTTTTGTAACGGCCAGGTAAAGTTAAACAAAAGAAACTCTCCCGTTCAGATTATTACGTTGTCTCGAGTTTTAATATTCTCAGGCAGCTTGTTTGTTGAGTTTTATCGAGAGACGAGACCGTAACTTTTAACGAACAAAATTCGTTATCATAATCCCCCTTCGAGACCGAGTGCTGAGTTCCTACGCTCTCGCAATTTTAATGCAGGGACTTCTGTTCGAAACGTGCTAGGCCTTTTTTTTATCAGTACTGCGTTTAACTTAACATTTTGAATGTAGCTTATGCCTGCGGCTTAGCCCCCGTGGAAGAGTAGAAAAAGAATTCCCTACCCTATAAGAATTTTAAAAAAGCCCAGCTCCAGTGATAGTGATGTCATATGATATGTTTGCCAAATTTAAAGTCTCAACGGACAACCATAAGGTGACCCGTTCGCTCATAGGCATTATACTGACTCAGGTGTTTTGACGTTTCGTCAATGTTGACGTCAACCCGCGTCGTATAGAGAATAGCATAGCAGCATTAGAGAGTATAAGAAATGTTTATGTATTGCGCAACGTATACCCTGTTCCTGTGTTCTTGACAGTCTACTATCAAAGCTTGATTAGTGTCGGAAAGACTTCTAATTTGTGACTTGTGTTATGTCACGGCAGTCCCAATTTTTGGCGTAAGATGTGCCGGTTATATTCAAGTAAATATGACGGAAAACTATTTATTTGTCACAGTTATTTGTACAGGAACATAAAACACTTCTCCTTTAGTTGGCGCCTAGCTTGGGGCCAAGCAATATTAAACGTAAGCACCTAAATACTAAGATATTCAATCTGTCTGAATTATTATTCACGTTTGTTTTTATGTGTCCTTTTATTTAAATAAGGGTAAACAATATGAATTTTGTTGAGGATCGTTTATTTAATATTCAAAGCAGTTACGACGATATTGTGTTGTTAAGTGCGCACTTAAGTTTTGTACTGAAAAGCTTTGTAATTTAGAAGTTTTAATTGTCATTTAACTGAGGTTTGTGATAGTTTTAATTCTGAGATAGCTAATGAGGGAAATTTATGACGCTTTGGTACAGAATAGTTAAAAGTAACACGCAATGCACAGTTGTCGCGCGCATGTCGTTCAGACTTAGAGAATTTGTAATCAAATCTTACTTTTTATATTTACTAAATTGCAGTGAAAAAAGGCAAGTTTCTTCATTGCACGTAGCTTTGTCTATTACACTTGCGAACTACAAAGAAGCAGTGACTTGTGCACATTTGCATCGTCTTTACATAATATGAAACAGTCGCCCCGCTCCGTCTGTATGTACTTATGTATATATCGTTAGATCTTTTAAACTTCGTAGCGGATTTTAGTGTGGTTTTTGAATAGATAAAGTAATTCCAGAGGAAAGTTCGTATTGTATAGTTTGATAACCCGTGCAAATCTGGAGCAGGTCGCTAGTTTTAAATAAATTTACCGCTCGATCACTTGTACCTAGTCATAATTTCAATACACGTATTTACTCTATTTTCTAGGAGACACCGAAGTAGAGCTGCTGCTAAACTTTGCATTTATCGACTTGGCGTCGTTGAGTTTAACTTTGGTAGTAAATAATAACTTGGAGTTGAGAGCAAGCTGATCTCATACCTAAATATGTATAAACAGTAACTATGTTTATCTATTTGTTTAGCTCGCTTGAAATCGCATTCGTGTTCATTTTGACAGTTCTTGTATGAATGTGACAGCTAGCTGATTCTGATGCCAATTGTCAGCCCATACACGAACTGTCAAAATGAACACGATGGCGGTAGCGAGCGAGTTAGACAATAAGCCTTCTTCTTCTTCTTATGGTGCCTCTCCAACTAGTGAAGGTTGGCAGTCAGCTCCGCATACTTCACAAGGTCCCTGGCCAGGTTGAAAAGCTCCGCTGCACTTGTGATTCCAGTCCATTCCCGGATATTTCGCAGCCAAGATTTCTTCCTGCGCCCAACAGCTCTTTTTCCAGCCACTTTGCCCATGATTATAAGCTGTAAAAGCTCGTATCTTGTGTGCCTAAGCACATGTCCCAGATAAGCAACTTTTCTTCTTTTGATGGTCTGCATCAGTTCACGCTCCTTTCCAACCCGACGCAGGACCTCAACATTGGTCACCCGATCCGTCCATCTTATGGCCAACATGCGTCTATATGCCCACATTTCAAATGCTTCTACACGTTTACGGAGTTGCTCTTTAAGGGTCCAGGCTTCACATCCGTATAGAAGTATGGGCCATATATAGCATTGCAGTAAACGGATGCGCAGACGTATTTTGAAACTGCGACTGCAAAATATCTTCCTCATGTTGTTAAAGGCACTACGGGCGATTTCAATACGTGTTTTTATTTCGTTATCACTGTCCCAGTCTTCATTCACCCATGTGCCTAAGTACTTATATCTACGCACCCGCTCCAGTGTCCTGCCCTGTACAGAAATCATGGGATTTACCACCTCTTTCTTTGTGACCACCATTATTTTCGTCTTCGAGACATTCATACGGAGCCCCGCCTTCAAACTGCATTCATTGACTCTATCAACAATGCGTTGCAGTACATCTTCTGTTGGAGCTATAAGCCTTCTGATCATTGAAAATCTAGCTACTGATGGTTAGACTTTGTTAGGTTTTCTGCGCCCAAAGGGTGCCAAAATTCTGATTACTTAGGGCTCGTTACATCTCTCACATTGATCTATCTTTTGAGTCTTAATAGACACTTAAAACATTTTATAGAGCGTGTATTACCATAGCCGCTAAACAAGAAACGTTTTTTAGAGTTTTTCCGAACTTAAATAAAGTCGATTGCACAGAGACGCGTAAGTATTTCATTTGTGCCTTTGGGATCGACAATTTTTGGTCACGGTATGCCTCCATAACGAAGTTGGCGGCAATCCATCCTTAATTCCGTATATCTTTATTAATCGTTGCTAATCCCTACTAATATTATACTCGTAAATGCGAAAGTAACCTCGTCTGTTACCTCTTCACTGCACTGCTCAAAAGAAGAAACATATTGGTATAGTGACAGTGCCAGGAAAGAACATAGAATGGTTTTTAATTATTTATAAAAATCGCAAAGCTCTCGCGAGGGACTAATTATACGGAGACGAAGTCGCAGGCCATAGCTAGTAAATTAATGCATCAAAGTAATCCCCTAAAACATTGACAACGGCACGTAACCTAAAAGCTCTTGATACAATGCCGCTTAAAAATGGTAATGAGTTTCCACGAGCATAATGTCGTCAACATAAACAACGTAAGATCGGGTGCAGATACGGAAGAAATCCTAACAAAACTACATTACGCTGTCTTGATTCCACAAGAATGTACTGAAGAACTGTTACATTCACCTGATAAACCGTTGGGTTTCGTGCCACACGCCATCGCCCGCAAAGTAGACGTTTTAAGACACGATAACTTACTCGTGAAAAATAGTAAGCTACTATCGTACTAAACAGACGGGTCGAGATTACATCATATTCCGGGCGAGTAGAGTTTAAATTTACAACGAACGTTGTTGTGTTATAAGAGCTTGCTAAGGTCATTGATTTCGTTTGATAAGTTACCGATTGGTCGCACAGTTTCAAAGGCGAAAATTTCGATTCAGGTGTGAAAATTGCGTTAATGTGCTGTTAAAATGATATTAATCTTTCTTATGTTTACAGAATAGGTATCAAGACATAAGATTTGTATTTATTTGTATAGTGACTATGTAGACCGCGTATCGAAAGGTGATATGTTAATAGACCTCCCACAAGATGATCAGATCAAATGATCTAGTAAAGAAAGAAATTGCAAAAAAATCGCATAGTAATAAAGTCACGTGACAGCTAGTAACAGATAGAAAAAATCGAAGGCTTACCCACCTGCTATGGGTGGTGTAGGGGTATAGCACGCGTCACGGAATGACGAGGATCCGGGCTCGTTTCCCTGTCATAGCTTTACTTTTCGGATTTTTCTGTGTTCTAACTTTCAGTGTCGTTTAGAAATTTAACTAACAATTGTAAAAATCGGCGGCTAAATCAGTTAAAGAAACTGGTATTTTAAGCCACAGCTAAAGGCTATAATAATCGTATGTTACATGACTTCACGGTATGAACTTTCCGTCTTCAATTACTAGGTACAGCACAGGTCAAGGTGACGTTACCAAGCAACAGGCTGCCAACAAACGCGCTTAAATTAATAACTTGTAATGCTCCATAATCATGCCTAACAACTTTTAAGTCCAGGGTAAGCACGCTACAATTTTCTAAGAAAAGTTGCATAAAAGGAATACGAACGCTGTAGTTGCACCTGTAGCAAATTTATTGGTGAAATAAAGTTTTGCCTTTGATAATACTATCGCGTGGAAATACGCCAGCAATCTAAATCCGTAAAAAGTATGCTACAGATTTTGTAAGGCTTTAGTCGGGCTAACAATGAAACTGCAAATGGCTTTGCTGAAGTTTTGCGACAAAAGAACGCGATCGCATTGTAATAATGATAAATATGCGGTTTTTGAGGATTTAAGTAGTTTATTCACAAAGACTTATTCTTTTTGAGGTGATTTATGTCTGTCCCATGTTGGGCGCCAATTTAAACTAAAGCTCTGCTTTGTGTTTAATGTTACTTTTCAAAATTATAAGCCTTCCTGCTTCATTCATTAATTATAACCGCGCCCTCGGTTTTAATCCTATAAAATGTCATCTGCTTGTCATGAATTATTCGCAAAGAATTTTACTAGGTACTTTTGATCCGCAATTTAATACAGATTGTATGTTTGTGTAAACAATGACAAACTTGTAGTCACGTATTTGAAATGAGCGTCAGCTGGTGAAAACTTTTTGAACTCTGGAACACATTCTGGAAGTTATATTACAGTTTTACAGAAACAGTAGCGAATTGTACCTATCCGAATTCTGTAGACAGTTATTCTTATAAATGAGTTATAATAATGAATTTATGACTTTTATGGCTACTTTGAAAAGGTAGGCACCCGTTAAGTGACATTCGTGCGGGGTCGTTTACTTACCGTTGTCGAGGAAACTCGTGATTTGGTCTCATTTTTTGGTAGGGCGGATCCAGGATTTGATAAATGAATTCTGGGAACGTTTTTCTTACTCTTTGCCTTTGACCTTTGTTTTTCTTTCGATCTTAATAATGTGTGATGGATTGTAGATCATAACGATCATAACACGTTGTGAAATAATTAAGCCAAGAGAAAAAAAGACTGGACTATTTTGGACTTGCATTAGGCGTTCAATATTGTCCTGTTAACATCACCGTTAGAAATTATATTACTAAACGATATTGAAAACTACATCACATACAAAAATGTGAAAAGTAAAGCTATGTCTGAGAGCCGTAAATCCTGTTCCGATGTGTTTTATTTTACCACTACCCGCAGGTTTCGGGTCTTCCATGTGTTCTAATTTCCGGTAGCATTAACAAGCATATTTTTCTGATGGTTAAATGATGAGGTATATTCTTTGTTCTAGACATTAGAGCATGTAGGAAAAAATTAAAAAACCTGGTAAAAATCTTTTTTTTTATACTTTATAAAAAATAAAAAAAAACTTCACATTAAAAAAACACAAACAAGTCTCGGGCTTCAGGTGCATGTAAAGAAATTGTACTTTGTAATATACAGTGGGCGTTTAGCCCTCAATGTATTATTTGTGTTTGCGCCTTACGAGGATAAAGTAATGGAATAGTATGTCGTGTTGTTGCAGGCATCTCCACGCTGTCAGGCTGCGGTTCGCCGGAGCAGTTTGAGCGGCTGCCGGAGCTGCCGGCAGCGGAGGAGCGCCGGCTGCGGCGCGCGGCGCAGGTGTTACAGCAACGGCTTGTGTTGCGGCAGTGGCTAGCCACACACAGGCTGCAACACGCATACACCAAGTAAGATGGTGATAACTATTTAAAAAAATTAAATTTCTCTCGCAAAGAAGACTTGTTGTTGGAAAACCTGGAGTGAACCACGACTTCGAATTCACTCCATTTTACTAACACGCTGTCGTAGTCTTCGGAACACAACTCCTGACAGCTGACAGGGCTGGACAGATCAGCGTCTTCTTAATTTCGAAAGCCAGTTTCTTCTTCATCTTCAACATTTACTTATTTATAATTTTATAGTTTATTTTTAATTTAATTCTTTACAATGACTCGTAAAACCTGCTAACTTGTTCTCTCTGTGGTTTCTTGGTGAATGACTTTGTTCGGATTGACAAACTATTTATACTTGCTAGGAAAAATCTTAACAGCGCGATTCAGGAATGGTTAGGACGTGGTACAGCGACATCTAGCGACAAATAGAATAAAGTAACCCTAAACAAGCCACCGTTATACAATGAGATTCAATGAATTTCACAATGAAATACGGTACGGTGTTGCTTTGGTAGTTTTTCACCCTCGCACGATCTGACTTCTGAATGCGAGTCAATCGCCGATTTCCATTCCATTCCATATTCTTCGATCGGGGCTGTATCAGCAATACATATAGCGTAGGCAGCGGTTCCCAAAGTGGAGGTCGCGATAGGGGTTTCTGTAGGTTTTTAGGAGATATAAAGTGTTAAGATGCGATGATTTCGCCAATATCAAAGTAATAAATACAGTATTCAAAAATCTTGTGACCATCGTCAATGGGTAGCGGTTCTGGCGACAGATTGGTGCAATGGTGTCATGGAGCACCTGGTTTTGTACCCTTGTTTACCCTTCAACGGCCAAGTCACACAACATTAACTATAATAATAAAGAAATCGCAGTAAGCAAAGCAACCTTAGACTTGGAACGACTTTGTCTAGATTTCGTTACTTTTTAGAGATAAACAAGCAGCTCCATCGAGACTTGGCTAGTTTTTTACAGAATGTTTTTGGTGGGATTTCACTTCTTTTTGTAGAAACGTGGGCATATTGATTTATTTTATTAGATTTTCTTATTTGACATCTTTTTTAGGGTTCCGTACCTCAAAAGGAAAAAACGGAACCCTTATAGGATCACTTTGTTGTCCGTCTGTCCGTCCGTCTGTCAAGACCCTTTTTCTCAGGAACGCGTGGAGGTATCAAGCTGAAATTTATATCAAATACTCAGGTCTACTGCCCCTTGGAGCTGTGAAAAAATCAAAATTCTAAGCCAACGCAATCAAAAGATACAGCCGTTTATGCAGCAAATTTCCGCAAATTTTCAACTCTCAAGGGAATCAAAACCTACAAGGTAGTTCCCGTAAACGCAGAATCTTGAAATTTGGTATGAAGGTAGGTCTTATAGCCCAGATTAAACAATAATTGCGAAAACCGTAAATGTCTATGTATGTCTGTATATAGCAGTGACCAATATAAAGTAACCCCACACTGCGTACATTTTGCTTTGGAGCAGGGCTCTGCTTACACTGGTTTTAGATATTTATAGATAATGATACGGAACCCTCGGTGCGCGAGTCCGACTCGCACTTGACCGGTTTTTTTCCTTTGAAGTGTATTTTTTTTTCAAACATCAAATGAAGCGGCCCACCAAGTTGAATATTTAAGACGGTATAATGTCGATCTCTAATAGTTTGGTTGGGCTCTTGTGTTTTCTAATCAGGGTCACCAGGTACTCCAGATCTTCGATTATCCTAGTTTTTATAGTTTTCCCTTTATGTGGCCATTAAACCCTAACTCTGTACCAAATTTCAGCTCTCTGAGTTTATGGGAAGTAACTAGTTCTATTCTGATGATCATGAGTGAGTGAGTGTCATAAATGCGAAACTTTGCTTTCGCTTAACTTTGGAACTAAATGACCCACAGACTTGAAATTTTGGATTTTAAGTATGTGATTATAGCTTACTGGATGACGAAAATTTCTGCGTTCTGGTCTTATCCAGAGGTTCTCAAATAGGGGCCTGAAAATGCGGCGAAATGGTTCCAGTAAAGGATGGTACGGCAGTGTTTGCTTCGCGCTCGACTTGGCGGGGGCACTACCGTGCCCCCAGATAGACGACGAAGTAGTCCTATATAATGCTTTCCTTTTTCCTTTCGGGGTACGGAATCCTATAAAGTCCACACTACTAAATAGTCTTTACGCCCTTAATCATGCTAAACGTGGCCTTAAGGTCTTGTTACCTTAGGCTCTGTCTACCCCGTAAGGGATAAAGATGTGATATATGTATGTATAAACGGAAGAATAAAAAAAACTATACTATAAATTAACCGTCCGATCCTACCTTAAAGATGCCATACATTTCTAAACAGTGTAAAAGCTTAAAACCCTTTTCCGTGGAGCTTATAAAAAATCCCCTTAAATATCATTATTATGCAAAATATCTGTCTCCACGGGGATCCCATAGGTAGGGGGGTCGCGGGCGAAATCCGGGCTATGCTTAAAAATTGAACCGCCCTGGCCCGCGGAGACCGTTAAATGTAAATAGGAGGATAACCGGTCAAGCGCGACCTGGGCTAACAGCTGGGTCTCACAGGCGTAGCTACAATACAATACAATACAATACAAAGCGCGTAGCTTTTGTTGCTCTCTTTCCGCGCAACTGGTAAAATCCCGTCGAGGGAATGGGCGAAAATCTTATAGCGGCTACAGACTCACGCGAGAAGTCTCGCCGAGAAGTCTTGTCGAGAAATTACGCGAGAACCGAGAAGGCAGACTCTGCGACCTTATCATAGAAACTTCGAGGAACCCTTTGAAGCGGGCAAAAATACAGACACCGATCGGAGAACAGGCGAGCGCGACAACGAGACGGCGAGAAAGCGATCACATTCACGCTTCTCGGGTGTTCTCGGGGGTTCTCGGGTGTTCTCGGGGGTTCTCGGCGTGAGTTTGGAGGCGCTATGAGGAATCATGTTATACGCGATGCGGCTAGCGACCCATCAATATTAAGATTTCAATTTTCAACTATACGCCCACAGTATTGCTAAAGGTGGCCTTTAGGTCTTTTTAACTCAGGCTCTGTCTACCCCGTGTCGCGGTGACACCTAGTGCTCCCGTAACTCCCACAGTCCATGGCCAGGAGGGAACGTGTGTGTTTTTAGACGGTAGGCCTCTCCCTTCATTCCATAGGGAAGGCAGCGGCGAGCTGGAGAGCCCGCCCGGTGCTGCCCCGAGCGCGGGAATGCATAAGGCGCATTTTCCACACGTAAAAAAAAAAGTTTCTGTCTACCCCGTAAGGTACATAGACGTGATTTGTGTGTCTCCACGTAATATTTGTAGTGGCTAGCCTTGGTTGCCTAGGCTGCCCTCGTAAAATGTTTTACAACACCTAGAAAGGCGTACTTTTGGTTAGGCTATAAATTTGGAAGGCATCCATTGTTATGTGACAAATTGTATAGATTTTCTCTGTTACGAAAAGTTCTGCAGGCATTTCAAATGACAAAAAGACAAGTTTTTTCTTGTTTATGGGAAGCAAGAAAATCATCTTCGTATTGTTCAGATACATATGCACAAACACAAATCATGTCCATATCCCTTACGGGGTAGACAGAGCTTGAGGTAACAAGACCTTAGGTCATGTTTAGCATGATTGTAGGCGTGTAGGTGGAAAGGGGGATCAAAATAGTGATGGGTTGCTATCCGCATCGCTTACAAAAAATCAAAATTTATTTTTGCAAATTGCCTGCCAGGGGCTCTTTTACATGTCTTTTTTGAAACTACCAGCGAATTCGGGAACACCATCATTGGCAAGAAGAATGCGCCGCAAGAAACTTGGCAGAAAGTCATTTTTTCAAAATATAGGTAATAGATACATTAAGCTACTGCAAAACATAAAGTCTACTTAAATAAAATACATTTGTAAAAGGGATGTATAAGGTCCCCGAGCCTTAAATTATATTAGTCTATAGTAGAGATGTGTAAAGTCTCTACTAGTCAAAGTAAAACAAAGTAGACGTAGCGTGCCATATTGTGGCGGAGCATGCATTCATGTAACTGCGTCCAACTGACATGTATAAGTAACACCTGTGTATGTTCCAGCAAAATAAACTCATTTCATTTCATTTCAGACAAAAAAAGAAAGATAATAAAAACTAATAGAAATAATTTAGGTTCAGTGGAGGAGTGAAACGCCTCCTGGGTACTTTCTACTGGGTAATTTTCAAAATTTCTATTTTTTTTGCCAATAACTTTTTTGGTACAGCTAGAAAGAAGATAACATTTGAAGCTTCTCATTTTTTTTTATTTTCCCGTAAGTTCATTTCAGCGTAAAAACACCATTTTAAGAGTTGTTCATTCTAAAAGGGCGTATGTGAAAAGTGACGTGACGTCATTTTTTTTTTTTTTAATTTTATGGCCTGGTTTCTGGACCTTTAAGCCAAGTCTTCATTTTAATACAACAGACAACACAGTTTTTATTAATGTCACTGTCACTTCATCAATATTAAAGTTCTTTAAAAGTATTTTTAATGTATTTATAAATGGGGTTAAAACAATTCACATTTTTTAAAAATCCATTGAGGCGGCTTAGTATATACAGTGTTGCAAGTAAAAAAAAAACTCAAGGCCGATAGCTCACAACTTTAAGTTTTTATACTTGTAATTTTTTAAAACACAATTATAGTCTGTGCAACTGACGTTAATCCTGTTATTCCTGAAGGTTTTTCATATAGCAGCTTCGTTGCGGGACCCTAAAAAAAACAATCTGCAACACGTTGTTTTTACGACTTTGCCCGTTCTCATATTCATTGGTTTCCTCCGCTTTTTATTATTATTGTTGGGATGCGCCTGCTTTTTCAAGTTTCAGGTTTTAATTGCTGGTTTCGCTGATTGTTTCATTAATAAATAACATACATACATACATCATCTTTATCCCTTACGGAGTGCACAGAGCCTAAGGCAACAAGATCAAAATCAAAATCAAAGTTTTATTTTTGAAAATTGGCCGCCAAGGGCTCTTTTACATGTCTTTTTTTGAAACTAACCAGCGCATTCGGAAAGACCGTCATTGCCAAGAAGAATTATGCGCGGCAAGAAACTTGGCAGAAAGTCATTTTTTCAAAATTATATAAATTTACTACAATACCGACTTAAAATCTAGCTAACTTATAATACATTTATAAGAGGGATGTATAAGGTCCCCAAGTCAAGTAGGTACCATAATTTATATTAGTATTAAAGGTGTTAAAAGCACACCTTAAAAAGAATGAACAATGCCAATTTTCGCCTACAATTTAGCTCAGGTTGTAACTTATCTATCTCTTCCGCTCCCTTGCCCGCTAAGTGCCTGCCATAACTAACGACCGCCTCGAGGGAGGACTATCTGATCAGACAACGCCGTTATAACGAGAGTATATTAACAATAGTCCCTTCAGCCTGTCGACCGTCACTGGAAAGTAATCTGTCTTTATTAGAGCGACGCCATAAGTCTGCAATTTTGTTGCCTCAAAAGGAAAACGGAACCTTATTTACGAGATCGCTTGTTGTTCGTCTGTCAAGACCGTGTTTACTCACGAACGTTATTTTGCTAATAGGCCGCCAAGGGATATTTTATATGTCGGTTTTTGAAACTACCAGCGCATTCGGAAATACCGTCATTGCCAAAAAGACTGCGCCGCGAGAAACTTGGCAGAAAGTCGTTTTTTCAAAATTATATAAATTTACTGCACTACTTAAAATCTACTTAACTTATAATACACTAGTGACCCGCCCCGGCTTCGCACGGTATATTATGCATGTATTATACATATAAACCTTCCTCTTGAATCACTCTATCTATTTAAAAAAACCGCATGAAAATCCGTTGTGTAGTTTTGAAGATATAAGCATACATCGGGACATGAGGACAGAAAAAGCGACTTTATTTTATACTATGTAGTGATTTATAAGAGGGATGTATAAGGTCCCCAAGTTAAGTAGGTAAATTATATTACCTTAAATTATATTAGTCTATAGTAGAGATGCACTGGTATGTAGTATGTAGAATATAAGGCGTCTATGGCACTTAAAGTCTATTCTTTATATCAGACACTTAAATGTCATTACGTGTGTTGCCAGTTTTTTGCAATTCCAAAAAAAAAGTGATGTGCCACCACTATCGAAAGTTGACGATAAATTAAATTTAGTACAGATTTTTGCAAGTTGTCCTATAAAGTGTACTAAATACTTATTTTAATCTCAGTGTACAAGGGAAGGAGAAATTGGGTATGTTAATTTTTTTGGTACCTACTCTAATTTAAAAGTGATTTATAGTCAGCATTATGAGTTAGTGTTATCACTACACAGTATAAAACAAAGTCGCTTTCTCTGTCCCCATGTCCCTATGTCCCTATGTCCCTTTGTATGCTTATATCTTCAAAACTACACAACGAATTTTGATGCGGTTTTTTCTAATAGATAGAGTGATTCAAGAGGAAGGTTTTTATGTATGATTCTACGCAGACGAAGTTGCGGGCAGAAGCTAGTAAACTAATAAACCTTTAAATTTACTTGATTGTATTTTTTTTTATAATATAAGTAAAATGGCCAAACCACTTGCCACAAATATTGCCGATAGTTTCGAGTACCTACACCACTAAACAATAAAAGCTGGTATCATTATTCGACAACTTGACATTTGTACTTGTCAATTTAGGTAGTATCTGATACAAAAGAATAGATTTTAGTATAGGGGTGCGAGTCGGGTTAACTCCGCGTGTGGTCACTAGCTGCGGTTCGTTTTTGGATCCGTCCAGGGGAAGAGCAGTGCTTGGTCCGGTGCACCCTGGGCATCGGCTAATGATGTCCTGGCAGTTTCTGAGGGATATCATTGACCGTTGTCTAAGAGCCCAACAGGGGAGGGGGTCTTTAGACCGTATTACCGTACAAAGTTGCCGACATTTTGTCACAAGATTTTTGATATAACATTTTGATTAGTTTGGCATTGGCGAAGTTGTCGTCGCTATAACGACTTGATAAGCCACAAATTGAGGAAGAAGAAGAAGAAGACTTTAGTACAACTCAAGTGTAAAGTAGCGAACCCCACAGCCCATAAACACTCATCGGTGCTCGCCTCTCGAAACGGCCCAGCGGTGTTCTAGTTTATTATTTTACGAGTCTTCAAAACTCCGAACTTGAATGTATTATTCAGGGATGCTTATGCAGTCGCTGGACGTTACTACTTAGCTTAATGGTCTATTGTTTCATAAGTTTAATTAGAATGAGATCTCTAATTGTTTTCTGCAGTTTTCAATCACCATAAAAGCTGTGGGCCGTTTCTCGAAGCTACAATTTTACAATTTGAAGTGGGTGACAAGCACGCGAACTTACTCGCCCGTCTGTCACCCACTTAAAAGTACGCGTACTTAGACTGACACAGGCGGCTAGCGTCCAGCCGTAAGCACGCGAACTAACTCGCCCGTCGGTCACCCACTTAAAAGTACGCGTACTTAGACTGACACAGGCGGCTAGCGTCCAGCCGTAAGCACGCGAACTAACTCGCCCGTCGGTCACCCACTTAAAAGTACGCGTACTTAGACTGACACACGAGCGAGTAACGTCGAGCCGTAAGCACGCGAACTTACTCGCCCGTCTGTCACCCACTTAAAAGTACGCGTACTTAGACTGACACAGGCGGCTAGCGTCCAGCCGTAAGCACGCGAACTTACTCGCCCGTCGGTCACCCACTTAAAAGTACGCGTACTTAGACTGACACACGAGCGAGTAACGTCGAGCCGTAAGCACGCGAACTTACTCGCCCGTCTGTCACCCACTTAAAAGTACGCGTACTATACTTAGACTGACACACAGGCGGGTAGCGTCGAGCCGTAAGCACGCAAACTTACTCGCCCGTCTGTCACCCACTTAAAAGTACGCGTACTATACTTAGACTGGCACACAGGCGGGTAGCGTCGAGCCGTAAGCAGGCGAACTTACTCGCCCGTCTGTCACCCACTTAAAAGTACGCGTACTATACTTAGACTGACACACAGGCGGGTAGCGTCGAGCCGTAAGCACGCGAACTTACTCACCCGTCTGTCACCGCCTTAAAAGTACGCGTACTTAGCCTGACACACAGGCGGGTAGCGTCGAGCCGTAAGCACGCGAACTTACTCGCCCGTCTGTCACCCACTTAAAAGTACGCGTACTATACTTAGACTGGCACACAGGCGGGTAGCGTCGAGCCGTAAGCACGCGAACTTACTCGCCCGTCTGTCACCCACTTAAAAGTACATTGACTTAGACTGACACACAGGCGGGTAGCGTCGAGCCGTAAGCACGCGAACTTACTCGCCCGTCTGTCACCCACTTAAAAGTACGCGTACTATACTTAGACTGGCACACAGGCGGGTAGCGTCGAGCCGTAAGCACGCGAACTTACTCGCCCGTCTGTCACCCACTTAAAAGTACATTGACTTAGACTGACACACAGGCGGGTAGCGTCGAGCCGTAAGCACGCGAACTTACTCACCCGTCCGTCTGTTTCTGGGGCATCCTGTATAATGATAACGATATATAATGGCGCCCATTTTGGTCAGCGATAATAGATGTGTCGCAACGTTATTACTTCATGAAGTTGTGGCGAAGGACAATGCGGGGCTGGAATCGCCAGGATTTATTGCCTCGTTACGTTTTTATTATGTCGAAACATTGGATGGGTCCGGGGAGTCAGTCGGTGCCATACGCGTTGGTCTTGCTGCCTCACTCACTTTTATGGGTTTGATACTTGAATCGGCCGCGTGAGGGAGACAGCAAGAACCTGAATGGCATTCTAAGAGCTCACCGACTGTATGTACTATTGTGTTAAATAAATAAATATCTTGGGACAATTTGACACCAATTGACCTAGTCCCAAACTAAGCGAAGCTTGTAACATGGGTACTAGACAACGGATAAACATACTTATCCCTAAAAGGGATCTCTTCCAGTTAACCTTCGAACGATTGACAGGACATAAGTATTAAACAAGAGTAGACACGCCGAAAAAGAAAAAGAACCGATCGAAACCTAAAATAATCCTGAATGTCAAAATTGACGATGATGATGATGTGTTCCTGTCCAATAAAGACAATAGTGTAGAAAAGTTTCCCATTTGGCCAAAGTTGATAACTACACAGATTCTTCCATGCTGGTCTGGGAGTAAAGAAAAAACATAGAATTTACCAGTCGCTTCTCTTCCCGCGCAGATGGTAAAAGCTCATCGAGGGAATGGGCGAAAGTCTTGGGAATCATGTTATAGGCGATGCGGCTAACCCATCACTATTTTGATTTCCTTTTCCACCTATACGGCCTTAATCGTGCAAAACGTGGCCTTAAGGTTTTGTTACCTTAGGCTCTGTCTACCTCGTAAGGGATAAAGGGGCGCGGATCAGAATATATAAAGTTTAAAATGTATAATGGGTTAAAATACATAATGGTTCAAAATATATAATGGTATTTTCTGTAAAACTATTAGCTAGATGAAGTTATTTGATAGTGTAAGCTATAGACTGGTTTGGGTTAGGTTAGGTTTATTTTATAACAATCCTATTAATATGCCATTTTCTGAGAAAATCGCATTATATATTTTGAACCATTATGTATTTTAACTCATTATGCATTTCAAACTTTATGTATTTTAATACGTACCCGGGATAAAGACGTGATGTATGTATGTACAGTAGTACACATCTGATATGGCGCGTCGTGCATTTTCGGCCGCGCAGATACGAACAAACTATTCCGATGATAGCCGAAGGTACGATTCAAACTTTTAATCAGTCTTATGTCTTATAGATACAAGGTGCAAATTACAGTGCACCTGTTATTCGTCTCACTCACGCAAGCCACCCCTCTTTTTGAATTATAATGCAGGCCATTTTAACGGTAAATAAACAGTTTATATTTTTTATAAAAAATATAATTTTCCTTAACATAGCCTAATTCAATTGTATTGTGTACCTAATAATAATTTAATTAATCTTTATAGTGTGATATTGTCATTTTCGTATCGTATAATATAATATCTAGTTATATACATAAAAGAAAGTCGTGTTAGTTACACTATTTATAACTCGAGAACGGCTGAACCGATTTGGCTGAAAATTGGTAGGGAGGTAGCTTAGAACCAGGAGACGGACATAGGATACTTTTTATCCCGATTTTCCCACGGGATTGAAAAATTCCGAAATGTTGTACTAATAAAGCTACAGACATTAAATTCAGCATGTCTACACATTATTCCTTGATTAGTATAAAGATGCACTTACAAAGGATTTTTTCAAATTTCCCACGGGATAAAAATAAGACTATTTATAACTCAAGAACGGCCTAACCGATTTGGCTGAAAATTGGTAGGGAGGTAGCTTAGAACCAGGAAACGGACATAGGATACTTTTTATCCCGATTTTCCCACGGGATTGGAAAATTCCGAAATGTTGTATTAATAAAGCTACAGACATTAAATTTAGCATGCCTACACATTATTCCTTGATTAGTATAAAGATGCACTTACAAAGGAATTTTTCAAATTTCCCACGGGATAAAAATACGACTATTTATAACTCAAAAACGGCTTAACCGATTTGGCTGAAAATTGGTAGGGAGGTAGCTTAGAACCAGGAGATGGACATAGGATACCTACTTTTTATCCCGATTTTCCCACAGGATTGGAAAATTCCGAAATGTTGTACTAATAAAGCTACAGACATTAAATTTAGCATGCCAACACATTATTCCTTGATTATTCATAAACTCGTGCACATTATGCACGATCTCCCTTGCTTGTCTTTTAAGCGGCCGGCCTCTTTTTAAAGAACTCATTTTGACACTGTCAAGAAATAGAATACTTTTTTTGCCACTATGTGTACTTTTGTCAGCAACGCGTGTACTCACTCGGAAGTTTGGCGACTGACTAACATGCCAAGCGGCGCGCGCTAACATGGTGGCAGCAACCCACCAATAGCGGCACAGGAAAAAGACGCGCCGTGCGTGCAGTATACCGATTGGTCAATTGCATTTCCCGCGCTTCTGAAATGCGTCTTCTGCGCAGGTATATCGGTGAGCCATATCAGTTGTGTACTACTGTATGTATGTATGTATGTATGATAACTACACGGTGCAACTGGATTGGAATTCGGTGCGATACAACGGGGGGTTAATGAAACAGTTTGCGGATCCGTCAATACCTGGCGGGAACTGGGTCAGAGGGTACCCGGTCAGAGGCCCCCGTTACAACAATAAATACCACAATATTTAGGGCCTGTTTCACAACTCTCTGTTAAGTTCCAGTTATCTTAAATGTCGGTTATATATGAAAGAAAGAAAGAAGACATTTATTCCTTTTTGCAAGACACACAATTTTATAGAAAACTAGCTTCTGCCCGCGACTTCGTCTGCGTAGAATTATACATAAAAACCTTCCTCTTGAATCACTCTATCTATTAAAAAAAACCGCATCAAAATCCGTTGTGTAGATTTGAAGATATAAGCATACATAGGGACATAGGGACAGAGAAAGCGACTTTGTTTTATACTATCTAGTGATAGTGATGATGATGTAGTGATGATCAAGACATGAAAAATAGATCATGACGATACACGACTACACGACTACTTGATTTTAGTTTGTAATCCACTACTGGGTGTCAGATTACTTGTAATGTAATGTAATCAAGCGGAACGGTGAATTACGATTACATATTAAGGAATCAGTAATCGTCTATACAAGTATTATAATTACTAGTAATTGGGAATCAATATCGATTTCTAATTACTGGAATTGTAACTTGATTACTTATCAACGGATTCAACACCAAAATTTAATGTGAAAATGAAATGCTAGAATGACATGTAATGATGTAAACCAAAAACAATTTATTTGAGTGACATTAACAAAATATGAAAATATTTAATCAAGTAATCACAGTTTAAGTTTAAGATACAATACATCATGATTAATCTAAAAGTTAACTAAATATACAAAACTTAAAACTAAATAAATATACCTAACTATACAAAGAAGACACCATCTAAAAGGCCCTCCTGCGGCATAGACCCCAACACACTGGCGGCATTACCTCTCTGTACAGCCAGAGAAATTCGCTGGGAGAGGTAAGCGCCAGCTCTGGGGTCTCCTGAGGACAAAACAAAATTGTAAAATACGGTCAATGAATTCAGATTATTTAAGTACTTCATTTAATTACCGAGGAATCAAGATTGCAGTAGTTGTTTACAATACTGATTCCAAAGGAATGAATTACAAAATGTAATCATAGTACAGTATTACAGTAATTTTGATTATCCAAGTAATCGATTACTGAAGAATCATGGAATTAATTACGCCCAATTCTGGTGCACAGATAAACTAAGGCAATCTCGTCATAGTGCTTTGTTTAGCACATCCCGGATGTCCCAAATACCCCCTTCCCCCCTCAGGCTTCCGACCCCGGAACTACAACGCCACGATATCACCCGTATATCATTGCTGGCTGGCTAACCCCAGGTGTAATGCCAGGGTTGCTGATCCACAGACTACTTCCTACAAACTCACAAACTCTACCTCTATCTATACTAATATTGTAAAGAGGAAAAATTTGATTGTTTGTTTGTTTGTTTGCATTGAATAGGCTCCGAAACTACTGGACCGATTTCAAAAATTCTTTTGCCATTAGAAAACTACATTATCACTGAGTGACATAGGCTACTTTTTACCGCGGGAAAATACCTTTTCCTACGGGAAAATTAATTTATCGCGGGCGAAGCTGCGGACGGAAGGCTAGTGTTTTATAATGTAATTCTTCCATGCTGGTTTGGGAGCAAACAAAAAACATAGAATCTACCAGTTGCTTATCTTCTCGCGCAGATTGACGACGGTTCTGGCTGAAAATCAGTGCTGCAGGTGTCTAACACTTCAGCGTAATGCTGAGCCAGCGACCGTTTCACTTTTGCGAAGACACACACAACGCTGAGTATCTATTTTTTATCTGTGTTTTTTTCCTTGTTTTTTTTTTGCTATAAAATTGTTTATATTCTCTTATGTTTGTGTGTCTTGCAAAAAGGAATAAATGTCTTCTTTCTTTCTTTCAGATGGTAAAAACCCATCGAGGGAATGGGCGAAAGTCTTAGGAATCATGTCATAGGTGATGCGGCTAGGAACCCATCATTATTTTGATTCCATTTTCCACCTATACGCCCACAATCTTGCTAAACGTGGCCTGTAGATCTTGTTACCTTAGGCTCCGTCTACCCCGTAAGGGATAAAGACGTGATTTGTATATGTATGTAAAAAAAGATGACGTCATAACTCCTCTCTTTTTTTTGTTTTTTTTTTGTGCTGCGGGTCAAATTGATTCGTATGGCCTAAAGATCAATCGTTCTCTATCCTCATCATCCTGGGGTAAACGTGTTCTTGAGTGGAGGCTGCGACTCGGCAAACGTAGTGTAGGACGCCCTCCGGCCAGGTGGGATGACGATCTGCGAAAGACTGCAGGCAGATGCATGCGTCAAGCTAAAGACAGGGCGCTATGGCGCTCATTAGGGGAGGCCTATGTCCAGCAGTGGACTAACATAGGCTGATGATGATGATGATGATCAATCGTTCCGATTTATAACACTACTAGCTGTTGCCCGCGGCTTC
Source organism: Pandemis corylana (assembly GCA_949127965.1). NCBI lineage: Eukaryota > Metazoa > Arthropoda > Insecta > Lepidoptera > Tortricidae > Pandemis > Pandemis corylana. The sequence continues at coordinate 15,082,266 of OX421858.1, read as the reverse complement.
GCACGCGTTAACCAAGAGCATTTCAAAGAAGCTAGCAATCAAGCAAGCGAGCACCCAAACCTGCAAGCATGTAAATATGCAAGCAGGCATGCAAGCAGGCATGCAAACAGGCATGCAAGCAGGCATGCAAACAGGCATGCAAGCAGGCAAGCAAGCGTGCAAGCAAGCGTGCAAGCAAGCATGCATGCAAGTAAGCACGCAAGCATGCATGCATGCAAGCAACCATGCAAGCATGCTTGAAAGCAGGTATGCAATCAAGCATGCAAAGCAAGGACTCAAGCAAGCATGCAAGCAAGCCCCCGCATTGCCCCGCTGCCTTAATTTTTCTGAAACTGTAAATATTGCAGGATTTTTATAAAACAAACCTAACCTAACCTAAAGAGCTGTCCTAAAATATACCTACCCCAAATAGCTTTTGCCCGCGACTTCGTACGCGCTAAGATGTAAAACGAAAAAATACGTATTTTCCCGTTCCCGTGAAAATTTTGGGGAGTGCTTTTGGAGTACACTTAAAGCCTTTAAAGAAACACACGTTATAAATGTTAAGTCTCTTTCTTCCGCTGTTTCGTCTGGAAATGTAAAATCCCGTTTTTTCCCGTTTTAGTGTTCCCCTACACTCCCGAATAAACGACAAATTTCAACTTTTTATGTCAAGTAGGTAAAACGTAAAATCCCGGTTTTTCCCGTTCCCGTAAAAATGTTAGGAAATCCTTTGTTAATGCTACCTTACATTCCCTAAGGAAGCTAAATGCTAAATTTCATCTTTCTACGACCAGTAAAACGAAAAATCCCGTTTTTTCTGTTCTCGTGGGAATTTCTGGAAACCCTTTCTCAGTGCTCCCATACACTCATCAAGGAAGGCTCTTACCAAATTTCAGCTTTCTACGACCAGTAAAACCAAAAATCCCGTTTTTTCCCTATCCCGTGGGAATTTCGAAAAATACCTTCTTAGTGCACCTCTAGGATACTCAAGGTATGTGTGCCAAATTTCAAGTTTTTAGCCATATTATGCCTACCGCAGTATTTCTTTGTAAACAAAATATTTTTCCCGTTCCGGTGGGAATTTTGGAAAGTACTCTCTTAATGCTCCTCTGCACTCCCGAAGCAACCTACATGCCGAATTTCAGCTTTCTGCAACCAGTAAAACGAAAAGTCCCGTTTTTCCCGTTCCGTGGGAATTTCGGGAAATCCTTTTTTTAGTGCTCCCCTACACTCCCCAAGGGAACTTGAAGGCCAAATTTCAGTTTTATACGACCAGTAAAACGAAAAATCGATCCCGTAGAACTGAATATATATAAATCCCAAAAATCATTTAAACATTATTTTACTATTATAATCACCTACTTCTATGCCAAATTTGAAGAGTCTAGTAATTATAGTTCACAGGATTTCGTTAAACTGAATATATAAATCCCGTTTTTTTCCTTATCCCGTGGGAATTTCCAAAAATCCTGAAATTAGTTTCTTCGTTTTGTAATCACCTACTTTTGTGTCAAATTTGAAGAGTCTAGTTATTATAGTTACTGAGATAGCGTCACTCGGAGTCGAATATATAATTCCCGTTTTTTCCTTATCCCGTGGGAATTTCCAAAAATCCTTCCTTAGTGGATGCCTACATTGTATAAGGTATCTATGTGCAAAATTTCAAGTCTCTAAGTCCAGTGGTTTGGGCTGTGCGTTGATATATAGTTAAGTCAGTCAGTCAGTCAGTCAGTCAGTCAGTCAGTCAGGACTTTGAATTTTATATGTATAGATTATGCAGCTTTTTTGGCGTACCGCTAGCACTAAATAGGGTTTCATACGAACCAAAGTTCGGATTTTTCGTTTGAAGCCCAGCTGCTGGCTCTAAAAGTTTCGACCAAAAACAAAATTTTAGTTGGCAACATGGCAAAGTACCTAATACTATCGTGCTTCTTTTTTGAGGTGTGGGGGGGGACTTATTGCTTTGTGAACGGGCGAGACTTGGAGCCTAGCCAGGAATGCATCTCAACCTGTGCGGAGAGGGGCGGGGGAGAGCCCCGCATAAACGCCCCCCGGGTCCGGTGGCACCTCAACAGTCAACCAAACGGAAACCTATGCCACTATAGAACTTTTTCACAATCAACGACGGTGTGCTTTGACACTGACGAACACTAACAAGACGATCACTTGCGGTATTGTAATCCCTGCTAATACAATACAATACAATACAATAACTCTTTATTGAACACCACATATAACAACCAAAACAGAAAAAAGGTATACAGAATATTACAAGGTAACAATAGGCGGCCTTATCGCTACAGAAAATAATGCTAATATTATGAATGCGACAGTAACTTTGTCTGTCTGTCTGTTTGTCTGTTAACTTTTCACTTGCGTGTCATTACTGGAACGATTTAGTTGAAGTTTGGTATACAGATACTGGACATAAGATAGTTTTTATCCCGAAAAACTGCATAGTTCCCGCGGGATAGCGAACTCTGCGCAGACGGATTTGCGGGCAACAGCTAGTAAGTACTGAGTTTTTACTACTTATATACATACAAAAATCCCGTCTTTATCCCTTACAGGGTAGACAGGGCCTAAGATAACAAGACGTTAAGGCCACGTTTAGCATGATTGTGGGTGAGATGGAAAGGGGAATCAAAATAATGACATAGCATGAATAGCGCATCGTCTATGACATGATTCCTAAGAATTCCGCCCATTCTCTCGATGGGCTTTTACCATCTGCGCGGGAAGGTGGTAAAAAACTGTGCACCATAAATTTTGACAAATGACAAACTTTTTAAAACATGAAACCTTAGAAAAAATCGTAGGCTTACCCACCTGCTATGGGTGGTGTAGGGGTATAGAACGCGTCATGGAATGACGAGGATCCGCGTTCGATTCCCGGCCATAGCTTTACTTTTCGTATTTTTCTATGAATTCTAACTTTCAGTGTCGTTTAGAAGTGAAACCCTATGTTGAAAAGAAGTTCATGTGAATCATGTGAGACAAGAAAAGTATTTTTTTAAAGATGGAACTTTTCAACATTGCCGAAAATAAGATCGTAATTCAATGAGGGGTTATGGGCTCCGAGCAAAATAGTCTAAATATTGTAATCATATTAATTTCAAATAAATTATTTTTTTAATATTCCCCAGTAAAATGTGTCAATGGCTGATGATGATAACTGGTTATCTTTGAAGATTTTTTTCCTTGGAGATAATTAATTATCTCTAAGTATTTTATTTTCTTCACAGATAACTGTTTTTTTAACAGTTTAAATTAAACACCGTGTTATTTTTGATTTGCAGTAACTTCGGCATACTTATTAATAGGTGAAAATGCGCATAGTAACAAAGTCACGTGAGAGCTTGTAACAGATACAAAAATTCGAAGGCTTACCCACCTGCTGTGGGTGGTGTAGGGGTTTAGCACGCGTCACGGAATGACGAGGATCCGGGCTCGATTCCCGGCCATAGCTTTACTTTTCGGATTTTTCTGTGTGTTCTAATTATCAGTGTCGTTTAGAAATTTAATTTAAGAAGTAAATATTCTTGATTCATTTGATTAGTACCTGTTGTTTCATCTGTTCCAATATTGGTCGGTGCTCCTTGCCCAATCCTGTTTCAGGACTCCCTCCTCACAACAAGTTTAACTAAGACTCGTTTAATTCACCAACAATGGCACATTCAGAGGCAGAAGTTTGCACAAGTCCCACTATGCACAAGTTTAGTAGGTACTCCGATTGTGGACGCACGCCCTCAGGGCTAGTCCCTTTTACCGACCCTTTAAATGGTTTGAATTAATGTTACATTCGCACCTCAAGTTTTGTGGACGAAGTTATTGTAAGTTTAGGAAGGCAAACGAGCAAGTGGGTCACCTGATGGTAAGTGATCACCACGGCCCATAGACACCCGCAACCCCGGAGGGATTGCAGATGCGTTGCCAACCTAGAGGACTAAGATGCAATGCCTCTTGTGCCCGTAATTTCCCCGGCTGTCTTACTCTCCACACCGGAACACAGCAGTGCAAGCACTGCTACTTAGCGGCAGGATTAGCGAGTAAGATGGTGGTAGCGATCCGGACGGACCTTGCACAAGGCCCTACCACCCGCAAAAGTGTATTGTAAGTGTTTTGTTTTGTTCGTGTAGCGATTTTTTTCGTACGGGAGACTGCCACAAAAAAATCTAAAATTCTAAACGTTGCTTTACAAATAGGTTTAAGTACGTCTTTTTTTGAAACTACCAGCGCATTCGGAAAGGTCTTCATTGCCAATTTTTTCAAAATAAATTACTTTTACAATAAAATTTCTAAACTGCACTAAAAATTAGAACACAAAAAACAAACCGAAAAGCTCGTCATTCCGTGACGCGTGCTATACCCCTACATCACCCATAGCAGGTGGGTAAACCTTCGAATTTTTCTATCTGTTACTAGCTGTCACGTGACCTTGTTACTGTGCAATTTTTTGTCGGTAAGCGTCATCTGTTTGAATGTTGTGTCTATACGACACAATTACAAACTCCGTAGGTATTTTAAAAACGTAAAAAAAAACAAAAAATTAATAAGTAAAAATTCTTGATTCATTTGATAGTCAACTCCAAGTTGACTTCTAACCCAGTAGGCTTATTACCTAACTGGCTCGCAATCGCCATCGTGTTCATTTTGACAGTTCTTGTATGAATGTGACAGTTAGCTGATTCCGATACCAACTGTCAGCCCATACATGAACTGTCGAAACGAACACGATGGCGATTGCGAGTTGCGATCGAGTTAGGTAATAAGTTAGGGATTAAGCATTATCGAAGCTTATGAAATTGTCCCAGTTTTAACAATTTCTTTTAACGCTAGACCGTGTACGACCTTCAGCCACTTGTTTTGTTGGTTAAAAGCAGCGTATTATTGTGTTACCGTCTGTATTCAAGGCATGGGCTAAACGAGGCATTACGCCCGGCGCGGGTCACTGGCTAATGGTCCGGACGCTCCCAGGGTTGAACACTCATGGAATAAACAAATAAAAAAGAAAGAAAGAAAGAAAAAAGTCTATTTATGACACTCACAAAACATCAAATAAAATAAATTATCACTAATAAATTGTCACAAAATGGTCCCAACTCAGCATTTGCTGGCCTTACAGCCAGCGCTGGTCTTCCGTTGGGACCATAGGGTGATTACATTAAAAAATAGGGTGATTACATTAAAAAAAAAGGGCGAGAAATAGACACGTAAAACCATACATAATTACATACATACATATATCACGTCTTTATCCCTTACGGGGTAGACAGAGCCTAAGGTAACAAAACCTTAAGGCCACGTTTAGCATGATTAAGGGCGTATAGGTGGAAAGGGAAATCAAAATAGTGATGGGTTAGCCGCATCGCCTATAACATGATTCCTAAGACTCGCCCATTCCCTCGATGGGCTTTGACCATGAGCGCGAAAGAGAAGCGACTGGTAAATTCTATGTTTTTTCTTTCTCTTGTCGGCTATTTCAGCAACCCTTATCTAATACTAGCTTCTGCCCGCGACTTCGTCTGCGTAGAATTATACATAAAAACCTTCCTCTTGAATCACTTTATCTATTAAAAAAACTGCATCAAAATCCGTTGTGTAGTTTTGAAGATATAAGCATACATAGGGACAGAGAAAGCGACTTTGTTTTATACTATGTAGTGATGAAGAGAATTAACAAAAAATATTGTCAGATTTCTGAACTGATCCTGTTGATTGGTAGAATATATTCTTATAGTAGGCTCATTGACGATAGAGTAAGAAATAAAGGAGTGAGACGGAATAAATGAGGAAAGGAGCTTACTGTTGTCCATTGAGGCATTATGATAGGACATTCTGTTCCGCAGGTCCGTGAGAATATAAGAAGGAGAGAGAGAGGAAGACGAGAAGAGAAGGTTGAGAAAGAGAGACAGAGTACGCTGACGAAAGTGGTGTTTTTTTTTTTCGTTTATTTTTTGACGTGTGTTACACCCCTAACGTGGAATGACAAATGGGCCGCGAAAGCGCACCGCTTCCGCGATATTAAATACGGGGACTTCGCAGGCTTTGCTTGAGCCGCGGGCGGAGGCCTATTATCATACATCCTCGTGGGAGGCTTGATAGATTATGCAATCCGCTTTTGGTACATCACTACATATTATAAAACAGTCTTCCTCTGCGTCAGTCTCTCTTCGCGGTAAATTCAAAAACTTCCGAAGGAATTTTCGTGCGGTTTGCTCGTGTAAAGCTGGTGTATCTATTGGTGTAGGTAGAATGATTTATGAGGCAGGTTTAGGTATATATTTAATTGTCAAGATTTCATGTAAATTGGTTGTCTTTATTAAGATAACTGTTGGAAGGGTCGTAAAGTCAAGTTGCCCGGGATAGAAATTTTACGGGTTAGGTTCGTAAGGACTAGATTGCATAACGACTCTATAAGCAAAACGTCTTAGTTGCATAAGGTCTTGGTAAGCACAATGTCTTTTTTGCAGAATGCCCTAGTGAGTAGAATGTCTTAGTTGTTCGATCGACAACTATAGCATAACGCCCGAAGTTGCAAAATGACTAATAGAGTTTACGTCCAAGTTATCAATAAGTCTTGATTGTAAAACGACGCATAAGGAAAAGTGTCTGGATAGCATATGGTCTTGGTAGCAAAACGTCATGATTGCATACCGGTATAAAGTTTCTTTATCAAAGAGTTCCTTCACAAACTACGTTTGAGTTTTTCTTGTCATTCAACCATCTAGTCGTTATGCCATTTAGACGTTATTAATGTTTGACGATATGCCTACCTAGTCGTTTTGCTATTACAACATTTTGATATTAGGGCGTTATACAAACAAGACGTAATAGAACTAAGTCCAATCTTAAACCCGGGCATTCTACTATTAAGACGTTTGTACAATTAGACATTTAGCTACCAAGACCTTATGTAACTAAGACGTTTTGCTGATAGAGTCGTTATGTAATCTAGTCCTTACGAACCTAACCCAATTTTACAACAGTCACGGGTTCCCCGCTTTCTCACGCCCACTTTGACACGTAAGCTAATACGTGTTTACCACAAATAAAGCAAACTCGCCATTGTGATTTAGAAGAACTGTATTAAAGCGACTCTGATTGATTTTGCATACATACCTACATACTCAAATCACGTCTATATCCCTTATGGGGTCGACAGCCTGAGGTAACAAGACCTAAAGGCCACGTATAGCATGATTGGAGGCGTATAGGTGGACAGGGAAATGAAAATAGTGATGGGTTGCTAGCCGCATCGCCTATAACGTGATTTCTGAGAATTTGGCCCTTTCCCTCGATGGGCTTTTACCATCTGCGCGGGAAGAGAAGCAACTGGTAAATTCTTATGTTTTTTCTTTACTCCCAGAACAGCATGGAATAGTAGTGCATGCATGGATAGTTTAATGTACACAATCTTGCTAAATGTGGCCTGTAGGTACCTGTTACCTTAGGCTCTGTCTACCCCGTGAATCCGGAACATTCAACGGTGCCGTTGCCACCTGCCCCATCCCGGGGCGGCCAGTGGACGTTGCGGTGGTCACCGTAGTGTGTCCGCAACGCCCGCAGTTCAAGGCCTGGAGGGAACGTGTGTGTTTTTAGACGGTAGGCCGCTCCCCTCCTTCCATAGGGAAGGCAGCGGCGAGATGGAGATCCCGTCATACCTCCGTTCGTATGCTGCCCCGAGCGCGGAGATGCATAAGGCGCATTTTCCACACGTTAAAAAAAAAAAAAAGGCTCTGTCTACCCCGTAAGGGATATGGACGTGATTTGTGTATGTATGTATAAATAAAAATAAATGGCCTCAGACAGAGTGCACGCTACACCTGCATGCAATCAATATTCCACTAGATAATCGCTTGCATTCCTTTAACAAAGGCTATCGTGGGTTAAATTATTCAGATCAGCATTCACAGCAGATCCAAGCAGGCTTCAATGGATCCCATTACAGTAGGGTTGCCATTATAGGGACGTCGGCCGGGACATTTATATACATACACATATTTATATACATTTACATTTATATATTGTATTTTAGTTCGAGTATTTATTTATGTTATTTGCTATTTGCTAGTGTTTATGTAAGTTTATTGGCTAAATTTTATTCCGTTATTTATATATTATTTTATTATGGTTTTATAATGTATTGTACTTTAGTTGTTAATTTATTAAGTATTAATACTACTTATTTGCGAATAATGACTGCTTGCCTTTTTGTTTTCAACTATTCCTTTCTGTAGCAGGTTAGCTGGAAGAGATCCCTTCTTAGGGATAAGTTCGCCTTTGTACGTTTTTGTCTGAATTTCTGTATTTTTTAAATTTTTATGTGCAATAAAGAGTTTACATACATACATACATATGTACATACATTTAATGAAACTAACCTAACCGTACAAGCTTTTTGCTGACTGTACTTTTTGTTGGCTGTGCTTGCACTGGCATCCATTTTACGTGTGTTTGTCAAATTTCAAGTCTATCGGACCAATTGTTGAAGAGTTCCCTCCTGCGGAGTCGATATTTTAAAGCAGTTGGGCACTTTATGTGCAGAATTAGAGAAGGCTAGTTAAATTCCCTTCGGCTTGCCTTCTGATATACTTGACGCCACGCCTCTGAGTCTAGTGTAAGTTTTTGACGTTTACGGGAACGTCACAATTATTGACAATGATTGACAGCGCCACTAGCGTATCGAAACGGCAACAAACCGACGACAAGACATATTTTGTGACCGAAAATTTACACTAAGCATACTTTATTGTTACCGCCACTAACGCATTTGGAGACAATCACATCCACCATTCCTTTCTGCCGAACGATTTAGAATGAGGGTAGAATATGCTAAATGCGATCGCGAGAGGGTCCCTAGTATTTCGAATCGTGACAATTTGCTCGTGTCCCGGGACACAGAGCACCGTGCTTTAAACCGGGACCTGTCCCGGCGTGCCGGGACGTACGGCAACCCTACATTACAGCGGATACGTTATTGATTCTGATTCGAACCTTGTGCTGTGCAGGGTATCTTAAGAAATGTCGAATGGCTCTCCCGGCGATTCCATTCATGAATTCTATTCATTGGGTTCATTGAATCGTATGTTCTGGCATGGTTCTGGTTTATCCGAGCGTGTCAGTGGCTTCGATTCTTAGGTTTAAGAAACTATAAGTGATAGGCAACGGGGGAAAGTTTCGGCTTTGTTGCTGGATCTCGAAATATCAGCGTGCAGCTCGAAATGCAGCGAACGGTTGATAAATTTAGGTGTGAATTTAATGCGCTTGTGATGTGATGTTAGATTATGTTCTTCATTATGTAAGCCATTAGAAAAAGGTTAGGCTATTTTATAATTATAATAACTTTTTTCAAGCGTTTTTTTTGCAATTCAAAGTGCCAAGTTTATTGGTCAGATTGACTTGAATACATACATAAATCACGTCTTTATCCCTTTACGGGTAGACAAAGCCTAAGGTAACTAAATAAAAAAACTAACAAGACCAATAAATAGGCCACGTTCAGCATGATTGTGGGCGTGTAGAAGGAACAATAAAAATTGTGTTGGATTGCTAGCCGCATCGCCTATAACACGACTCCTAAGATTTTCGCCCAAGAGACGCAACTGGTACATTCTATGTTTTTTTTTGCTCCCAGACCAGCTTGGAAGGTTGACTTGAAATTCGGTATATAGATACACGGTATACATACAGTAGGGCGAATGACGATGCAAGTAGAGTTAATAGTAGAGTCACACACGCGGCCAATGTAACAAAGATCTGAAATTCGACGTGGGTCGTGTAGGTTGTTCCTTCCTTCCTTAGTTAACTATACCTAAATACACGTCCAAGAACAACTACCATTAGTATCAGTAGATTTTAACTTATCCTTTGTTCCAGATTGCTAAGTCTGGACGTCTCGTCTCTGGAAGATGTGTATTGGTTGGAGGACACCACGGCCCGCCATGTCCTGGATCCGAAGGACTTTGGCGCGTGGTCGGCGGCGCGGCAGAGCCTGCCGACTGGGAAGGAGGCGCTCCAGACCCTCAAGTCGGACCTCTGGAGCGCCGTCGTCAAGAACAGCAAGCACCAGGACGCTTGGACGTGGGGTGAGTAGCGTGACGGCGAGTGGCGTGTAGCAGTTGCCAGAGAAGGTCCGTTATTGTCTTAATCAGTGATAATGATTAATGTGACTCCATGAAGGACTTCCATGGCATTTGCAGGAGGCATGCTGATAGTGTCGGTGTCAGTGTGCGGGCTGGTGACGCTGGCGGCCATGACGCAGCCCTCGCTGGCGCCGGAGGCCAAGCACAGCCTGCTGCAGTACGTGACCGGCAAGTACCTGCACCCGCCCAGTTGCAAGGTGAGACAGGAGCTGACTACTGCTAGTGTTGCTTCTCGATAGTCCATCATCGTGTTGCTATTTGCTCATTTGCCTGATTCTATATACCATTGGAACCAGAAGACCAGCGCAGGCTGTAAGACCAGCATATGCTGAGTTCAGACTATTTTGTAACAGTCTTTAATTTATTTTCTTGACAGGTATGTTTGATAGGTACTTTCTTTCTTAATGCGGCTTATTTGTAACATATTATTTATATCTGAATAGGCTACAGCGAGTACCTTGCAGGTGGAGTGGGGCTGGGAGGAGCCCCATCCCGTTGGAGACACCATGTGCTTCACGGTGACATGCTACCAGCGCAACGGGCAGCCCTACCCCGTCTGTGACACCGACGAGCTTGCCGTCAACATCTCCCTCGGCACTAGGAAGGTAATATTTCTATTGCTTATCCTATCTTAGTTAAGTTTTCCTCTGTTGAATCAGGTTAACAGGAAGAAATCCATTCCACCTTTGTCCTACTCCGTGGTCTTTGCAATAAGCTACTGTATAATTATAAGTAATGTTATGGATTGCAATGATCAAGCAGAGGGTCGTGGCTTCGAATCCCGGAATCGCACCTCTGAGTTTTTCGGAATTTATGTGCGAAATTACATTTGAAATTAACCATGAGCTTTTCGGTGAATGAAACCTGCACAGATCTGCGAAGCAATTCAATGGTGTGTGAAGCTCCCAATCCTGGCTGGGTCGCTTGGGAACTATAGCCCAAGCACTTTAGTTCTGAGAGGAAACCTGTGCTCAGCAGTGGGACGTATCTATGCTGGAGATGCATGGCCTGAGTAGCCAAGAGATGCTGTGCAGGTTTTACACTTATTCTCGTTGCATGTGCTGTAGATGACGGCGGTGATCGAGCTGGGGTCGGGCGACCCCGCGCAGGCGCACACGGCGCGCGTTAAGTTCACCGTGCGCACCGCCGGCGTGTACATCATCGCAGTCACCATCGGTGAGTCTGTGTGACGGATTAATATCGCAATCTTGATGCAAGGGGGGATGAAATCATTTTTTGCACCGGTAATGGAATGTTCATTCTTAATATAATAGTAGATTAATGCCAAGGCCTGGGAAGTAGCCAATTGCTGGATAAGTAACTTGTTTAAAAACACGAGCCGCAAGTGAGTGTTTTTTAAAGTTACGAATCCATCAATTGCTCTTCCAGCTGAGGCAGATATGATGTTTTTCTCAAACATTGAGAGGAAATGAAAATAAATTTTGCACTCAACTTCTTCGCAACTTGGGTGGCTTTCACGTTCCCGTCTTTTTTCTTAAGTTTTTTTATGTCATCTGTCGCCGTAAGCTATTTGAGACATTGATAAAAATGTTAGACTCGAACAAAACGTGCACTCCTCAGCCATCGACTTGGCTGCATGACATTGTTGTTCATTATTCCATAGTCTAACTTTGACTTTAAAAAAAGTTAACAACAAATAAAAAACAAGCCAGCAATCAGATTTATTATGGTCGGTAAGTCAACAAGGCCCTTCGTGTTCTGTTACTTAAAATACAATGACGACATTTACGATAATGCTTGAGAAAAGATAATTATGGTTATAAAATGACTGTTTTGTCGAATAAATTACTTAGTTTCTTTTAAATAACATTTATTATGGAGTCAATGGCGTAGCTAGGTAACCAAGGGCTCTGGTGCAAATAATAAAATGGGGCCCCACTACTATCTAAGCTGGTTAGATTTCTATCAAGTAAAAATATTAAATATTACTTTGGTAAGGATCCGAGACGAGAGCCCCCTGAGCTTGAGGGCCCCGGGGCAAGGTGGTCGCGGGAGTCCGCATGATGAAGGTCGTGCAAGACCGGTCTTTATGGCGCTCTTTGGGGCTCCAATGTGCCGCAGTGGACGTCTTTTGGCTGATGATGATAGTGGTGACGATGATGGTGGTGGTGATACTGATAGTGATGATGATTACGAATGTGATGATAATAGTGGCGATGCTGATAGTGATGGTGATGGCGGTGGTGATAGTGGTGACTATGATGACGATGATGATAGTGGTAACGATGATTGTGGTGATGTGGATAAAAGTGGTGATGCTGATTATGAATGTGATGCTGATTATGAATGTGATGATGATGAGGATCGTGACAATGATGATGATGGTGGTGATAGTGGTGATAGTGATGATGGTATAGTGGGTGGTGAAGACGACATTCACTAGTGGGTGTAACTGAACTATTGTAGGCGGCGTGAACATCAGCGGCAGCCCATACCGGCGCTGGTTCACGGCGGGGCGCGTGGAGGCGCGGCGCTCGCGCGTGGCCCGCGCCGGCGCCGCGCTGGTGTGGTGCGCCGGCCACGCGCGCGCGCTGCACCTGCACCCGCGCGACCAGTACGACAACCCCACGCCGGCGCCGCAGCCCGAGGTACGACTAGTATGCCACGAACAAGACTGGCCCTAACACGCCTCCCTGAGGAACGTCACACGATTCTTTTAAAATATTTCAAGTTTACGCATTTTTAATGCGTTCGACAGTTTTATTGATGCGTGTTATCTTTTAATGAGCTAATAAGACAACGTATGATTGAGACGAAATATTTTAAGTTAGACACGTTTTACGATACTAACTTACATGGTCATGATACTCAAACGCTTTTGTCAAATTTATGCATGAACCATATTGTTAAGAAATCTTTGGTAATTTGACTTTGTACATATGTGTTATCCTGTATTCATCTTTTTCTTGTGTTTTATGTACAATAAAGAGTTATACATACATACATACATACATACTTAATGTGACCAAAACTTTACTTTTGGGTAATTATACCACCACCTCTCTTGCATTAGTCATGTAACTTGCATTGTTTGAGTTGTAAAGTATCGCTTTCTCGCTTATTTCCTATTACTGAACTTATGTGCTGTCTCGTTAAAATAGCTACGGTGTTTAAAATGCAGAGTCATTGTGTTGTATACTAGTTGTATTGTGCAGGACGGCTTCACCATTCGCATAACTCCTCTGGGGGGCGAGGTCGACGAACAGCTGTCTAATTCTGCCACGTTCCAGTACGACGCTGTCAACCAACGTGTCTCCATGACGTTATGTTTCCCACAGGTCAGGCGTTAATTACAACATTGTAAACCTTGTAATTTGGTAATCTTTCATGATTAAACCATTGAACCGATTGGAATTAAGTTTGGTACAGATATAGTTTCTAAAAAAAAATTCAACATTTATTTTTGCAAATTGGTAGCCAAGGGCTCTTTCACATGTCTTTTTTTAAAACTACCAGCGCATTCGGAAAGACCATCATTGCCAAGAAGAATGCGCCGCGAGAAACTTGGCAGAAAGTCATTTTTTTTTAAATAAAATACTACAATACTACTCTACTTAAATTAAATACATTTATAAAAGGGATGTCTAAGGTACACGAGCCTTAAATTACACTATTCTGGTCTGAGGAAGGATCCCAGAAAATCACGAAGTTCCTGCGGATAGCGATGAGCGAATTCTGCGCAGGTGGAGTCGCGGTCAGCTAGTAAAAATCTATAGGAGCTTGTGGAGCATCGAAATTGCTGATTTTCTGACATGTGTATGCTTTTATTTTCCAGGCGGGTTTATATCGCGCTGGCATATACTATGAGTCCGTATTGCTGCACAATGGAGAATTTGACTGTATCGTTCTTACGGGTAAGTGCTTTACTTTTAGAGTTATTGGTGCTACCATTATGCTGTAATTGGATATTTCGCCACAAGTATTTGTAGAAGCTAATACTGTATTAAGTCTTCCACGCTGGTCTGGGAGTAAAGAAAAAACATAGAATTTACCAGTTGCTTCTCTTCCCGCGCAGATGGTAGCCCATCGAGGGAATGGGCGGAAGACTTAGGAATAATGTTATAGGCGATGCGGCTAGCAACCAATCACTATTTTGATTTCCCTTTCCAGCTATACGCCCTTAATCATACTAAACGTGGCCTTAAGGTTTTGTTACCTTAGGCTCTGTCTACCCCGTAAGATGAAGTCGTGATGTATGTATGTATGTGATACGTGATGCGCTATTGTAAAGTTTTTTTTACTTGTTCTGTATAAATGCTCTTCCGTTGAATTCTTAGTCAACTTGAATCCTTGAAGAATACGTGAAGTTGCCTTGTTTGTGGTCACGGATTTAGCTTCAGTTCATTCATACATAGACGTTTTCAAACCGACCGCTGACTAAGAATTTACTTTTTTTTAATTCAGCATCGGACACGGCAACGTTGCAACGGAACATGTCCTCCAAACGTCACATGTGGTGTTACGCGTGCCACACGCCGCCGCCCGCCAAGCCGCGCCGCGTGATGTGCTGCCTCAGCCGGAAGCAGCTCGTCATCAAGGACTACATCCTCGGCTTCATCCCCAGGCGGACCACCTCCTTCCGTGTTTGTCCCTCCACCAAGGTGAGTTATGGCTTCTTCAGCTGCAAGCACCTCGTCATCGAGAGCTTCATCCCCAAGCGGAGCACCGCTTTCTGTCTCTGTTTCTGCTCCAAGGTGAGCTATGGCTGTCTCAGCCGCAAGCAGCTCGTCATCGAGGACTACATCCATGGCTTTCATCCCCAGGCGGACCAATATCTTGGAGTTTAAAACCTGTGCCCTTTCGGAAAGGACTTTTATATTATTTCAACATATTGCCAGGCAATTCCTTCCTTTCCGGGCCTAGACAAAAATGTACTATAATAATATCGATTTATCGACACTGGTGTCATCGTATGCATACTTTATACCTACTAAGATTAAGATTGTATCGGTACAGTACTCAATAGAATAGAGTTTACTTCAAGTACTTGTAATTTATTTTCGTGCGATATCGATAAGACGAATCAGCCCGGGTCTTTCCAGTACGTACAGTCAGAAAAAGACGGGTGCTAGCCTTGCTGGGTCTAGAGCGAATGTAGTTTGCAAGTGAAACGATGTCGGTTGTGGGACTTGTGCAGCTGATCCTGCTGGCGGACACTGAGGGCGCGGCGCCGGGGGGCTTCGCGCTGGAGGACGGCGTGCAGGCGCGCGTGGAGCTGCACTCGGCGCAGCGCGACCTGGTGGCCGCCACCTTCGCGCAGCTGCTCGTGGCCAACTGCGGCGGCGAGGACACCTTCAAGGTACGCTGCAGGACGGCTGCAGGCGCGCGTGGAGCTGCACTCGGCGCAGCGCGACCTGGTGGCCGCCACCTTCGCGCAGCTGCTCGTGGCCAACTGCGGCGGCGAGGACACCTTCAAGGTACGCTGCAGGACGGCTGCAGGCGCGCGTGGAGCTGCACTCGGCGCAGCGCGACCTGGTGGCCGCCACCTTCGCGCAGCTGCTCGTGGCCAACTGCGGCGGCGAGGACACCTTCAAGGTACGCTGCAGGACGGCTGCAGGCGCGCGTGGAGCTGCACTCGGCGCAGCGCGACCTGGTGGCCGCCACCTTCGCGCAGCTGCTCGTGGCCAACTGCGGCGGCGAGGACACCTTCAAGGTACGCTGCAGGACGGCTGCAGGCGCGCGTGGAGCTGCACTCGGCGCAGCGCGACCTGGTGGCCGCCACCTTCGCGCAGCTGCTCGTGGCCAACTGCGGCGGCGAGGACACCTTCAAGGTACGCTGCAGGACGGCTGCAGGCGCGCGTGGAGCTGCACTCGGCGCAGCGCGACCTGGTGGCCGCCACCTTCGCGCAGCTGCTCGTGGCCAACTGCGGCGGCGAGGACACCTTCAAGGTACGCTGCAGGACGGCTGCAGGCGCGCGTGGAGCTGCACTCGGCGCAGCGCGACCTGGTGGCCGCCACCTTCGCGCAGCTGCTCGTGGCCAACTGCGGCGGCGAGGACACCTTCAAGGTACGCTGCAGGACGGCTGCAGGCGCGCGTGGAGCTGCACTCGGCGCAGCGCGACCTGGTGGCCGCCACCTTCGCGCAGCTGCTCGTGGCCAACTGCGGCGGCGAGGACACCTTCAAGATACACTGCTGCGGTGCATATCCATTTCTATATGGTAATTTGTGTTCAAATTTGAGATTTTTATAATTCTCAAGTTCTCGTAACCCGTTTTACCCCTGAACGTTAATGGCACGTTTTACGCACTCGTTACGTAATCTACTATTGTTTTTAATGATCCATCTGCACTGACAGGCTATGCCTAGCTGACTGACGTAGCTAGGGCATGCGGTGGGGATCCTCAGGCAGCGTGTACAGATTGTGGTGTGTCATCTTACCGCTGCTTACACTGGCGACAAACTGCACGCCACTGGGTAGAGTACAATAGTAGATTGTGTAACGTGTGCATAAAATGCACCGTATCATTGAGGAGTAAAATAGGTTATGTGAACGAGTTGTAGGTACGTGTTTAACACTTCGATTGCGAGGTAAATGAGCAACAATTTAGAAATGAATGATTAAGATATCTCAGAGAAAAATTTCAAGTTGCAATATTATGTTTTATCATGAAAAAGTTATACCTAACCACCAATATACTTGTTGTCTGCGTGTGACTGTTATTAGTTAATTCTTATTACTATTTCCTAATTTTATTACTTATGTAAAATTAATTTTATAAAGAGCTATTGGAGCTGATCGGCTTGGTCTTAGACAAAGATTTTGCTTTACGCACTGGCGCGGAAAACGTCATTTTACGCACTTCACAAACACAACCGAGAAATGAAAATGTTTGTCCAGAACAAGCAAGACTTCTTCTACTCGGAGGTGCGCAAGGCGCACGCGCGGCACGCGCATGACAAGCTCGGCATCCGCGTGCTGCGCGCCGACCTCATCCGCAGCAGCCTCAAGGCCACGCGCCACTTCAGCGTCGCCGACTGGTGCCGCAACTTCGACGTCACCTTCCAGGGCGAGCAGGGTGACTACGCAATACAATACTAATACTCTTCATTGAACACCACGAATCAGTACAAAACCATATAGAAACAAAGAACAAGGTAGACAAATGCGGTCTTATCGCCACACTACACACTCCACTAGCGGCATAAATATTGATAAGGTAAATCTGACTTACATGAGTTTGTAAAATTTCAGCTCAATCGGTTGAAGATATCTGCTTCAAAATTGAGTTGCAAAATTCCACCCGGACAAACTTACATAGGTTGTCGCCCACGTAACCGGTCGGTAACCACCTCACCTCATGGGATAACGGAAACGGCTCAGCGCCTCCGAGGTGCCCGCGCGGCTGCGGCTAGGTGACATCGCGCTTACGGCTGGCCGAAACCGTGCTTAAAGCGAGACGGCGGCTAGAGCAGGCGGTCAATGCTGGTCATTCCCCGCGGGGGGAGCAATGGGGGTCTGCGAGCCGTCCCCGTTCCGGACGCAAGACACTAGCGCGGCGGCGGCCCGACGTAAACTCGATGACTGTGAGTTGCCCACGCGCCGTTCCGATGCCGATATGTGTGCGTTACAGTATGGAACTTCTAACAAAGAATAATGGACGGCTCGAGTCGAGGCGGCGCCGATCCGGTGCCGAGGGGTTACGTGGGCGACAACCTTGAAGCTTGTAATAGTAGATTAATGCCGAGGCCTGGGAAAGTAGCCAATTGCTGGGTGAGTAACTTGTTTAAAAACACGAACCGCAGGTGAGTGTTTTATAAAGATACAAATCCAGCAATTGCTCCTCCAGCTGAGGCAGATCTAATGTTTTTCTCAAACATTGAGAGGAAATGAAAATAAATTTTGCACTAAACTTCCTCGCAACTTTTACTTAAGTTATTTTTTATGTCATCGACTTGGTTGTATGACATTGTCGTTCATTATTCCATAGTCTCTTTGACTTTAAAAAAAGTTAAAACATATGAAAAATAGTCCAGCAATCCGATTCATGGTGAGAAAATCGATTGCAATGTAATTCGACCGTTAACGTTACGACAATGTTTGAGTCAAATAATATGATTTAGTATGATCGTCGTGTGCATGTTGGTAACGTAACGTAACGCAACGTAACGCAGCGTTTGTGTGGGCGCCAGGTGTGGACTGGGGCGGCGTGCGGCGCGAGTGGTTCTCGCTGCTGTGCTCGCGGCTGTTCGACGCGCGCACCGGCCTGTTCGCGCCGTTCCACGACTCGCCCACCGGCCTCGTGCACCCCAACCCGGACAGGCCCAAGCATCTCAAGGTATGCCCAACACGACGGAACTGATCATCATCACCAGACGTCTACTGAACGGAGGCCTCCCCCAAAGAGCGTCGTAAGACAGGTCTTGCGCGGCCCTCATTCAGCATACTCCCGCGTTCATCAGGTCAGCGATCCATCTTGTGGTGTTCTTCTCACACTGCGTCTTCCGGTACGTGGTCGCCACTCGCCACTCGAGAACCTTCAGGACCATGGGCCGTCGGTCCTGCAAGCCGCGTGATTCTACCCACTGCCACTTGAGTGTAGCAATTCTTCACTTCAATCTCATCATCATCACCAGCCCAAAGACGTCCGCTGCTGAAAATAGACCTACCCCAAAGAACGCTATAAAGGCCGTTCTTGCGTGACCCTCGTCCGCCTCCCGGACTCCTGCGTTCACCAGTTCATTAATCCATCTTGTGGAGGTCTTCCCATATCTCGTGAACCTTCCAGCTCCACCGGCCGTTTTCTAAATTGAGCAATTGTTATTCAATGACAATCAAAATTAAAAAAAAAAAAACTAGGCCTAAGTCACTTGGTGGAGTCGGTGGATGCATAAACTGATGATGATGATTTAGAAAGTCGTAGAAAATGTTTGTAAAGTTGTACTCGTTTCTTGAAACGCCCGTGGTGTCACACGTGAGCTCGCGCATTAAGGGCTCTTTTACGCAACAGTTGCATAAAGTACTATTATTTGTGAATATCCTTAAACCGCTTGTTTCCAGTTTCTTCAGGATGTGGTCTTCAATAAGAAGTGGACTGTAGATTTTACCTGGTATAATCCTACTAATATTATAAATGTGAAAGTTTGTGAGTATGGATGTTTGGATGTTTGTTACTCTTTCACGCCAGAACGGCTGGACAGATCTGGATGAAATTTGGAACATATATAGATTATAGTCTGGAATAACACATAGGCTAATTTTTATCCCGGAAAATTGCGTGATTCCTGCGGGATAGTGATAAACAAATTCTATGTAGACGAAGTTGCGGGCAACAGCTAGTTCGGAATAAATTGTAAGATCGTTACAGCCGTTATAAATATTCACATAAGCACACCATTTAATGAAATCGAGTATGTAATTGCATTTGATTTATAATTTTAATATTATTATTTCTGTAACTAAATTTAATTAGCTTTTAAATAATATGATTTAATGTATGTAATTTTACTAAATATTTAAATGAGAAATTAGGATTAAAAATTATAATAGATTTTTAAACGAATCTTAACATATTTGTTTTTTATGAATTGCAAGTTTCACAGTTAAAGACTTGATTAATACGTGGGTGTGTGTGTGTGCAGCTGAAGCACTTCGAGCTGGCGGGCAAGCTGGTGGGCAAGTGCCTGTACGAGAGCGCGCTGGGCGGCAGCTACCGGCAGCTGGTGCGCGCGCGCCTCTCGCGCTCCTTCCTCGCGCAGATCATCGGCCTCCGGGTGCATTACAAGGTATGTTCAATCAATACGCACCATACACACCGTACTATTCTTAAGTTATATACAGGGTGTTAGGTAATGAGTGGATAATCCTTGAACTATGGATAGCGGGCACTTAGGACATTATAATAAAGCTAAAATAGGTTTAGTAAAAGTTGCACGGTTTCCGAGATATTCGGACTTTTAGGTTTTTTTCGAAAATGAACACCCTTGTTCAATGTTTTGATCATAGCACCATTTTAAGCTAACTTTTTCAATTTTTTATTTTTGCTTAATATTCTCGGGTACTTGTGTGTTCAGATAGGCATTACTATTTTTGTGAGACTACATGGGATTTTTTTAAAAAAAATCGCAAACTTAATTTTTGCCTTTTCAATCGTACATTGATCGAATTTTCAGCTCTCACGGTGAAAAAAAAATACACTACCGCCTAGTTGCCAATAAGCTTAAAAACATGCCGGTTTATTGACAATTTAAAAATGGTAATTACTTTTTGAATTTAAATTCAAAATGACAAAATAATTAAAAAAAAATACACACTCACCCACGTTTTTCCCGGTTTACTTTTTGTATCACGGGCGTAGAACTCAAAATTTTTTGTTGCAAAAATAACATTATGGGCCACTTATTTAAATGCAAATGGCATTTAAATAATTCCAAATTTAAAAAACATGTCAACTGCCTTTTGTTTTTTTTTCGAATTCGATTTTGAATTTCGCTATTATTATTGCGTAATGAACGGTTAATTTTGCGTTTAGATCGTTGTGTTGAAGTTTTTTACTTTAATACTGCTTCGAACATAATACACACTGATAGAATACGCCCAAATGCATTACATTTATGGTGAGTGCCAAGGCACAATTTCACCATTCATTATGCAATAATAGCGAAATTCAAAATCGAAGTAGAAAAAAAAACAAAAGGCAGTCAACATGTTTTTTAAATTTGGAATTATTTAAATGCCATTTGCATTTAAATAAGTGGCCAATAATGTTATTTTTGCAACAAAAAAAATTGAGTTCTATGCCCGTGATACAAAAAGTAAACCGGGAAAAATGTGGGTGAGCGAGTATTTTTTTAAATTATTTTGTCATTTTGAATTTAAATTTAAAAGGTAATTACCATTTTTAAACTGTCAATAAACCGGCATGTTTTTAAGCTTATTGGCAACTAGGCGGTAGTGTATTTTTTTTTCACCGTGAGAGCTGAAAATTCGATCAATGTACGATTGAAAAGGCAAAAATTAAGTTTGCGATTTTTAAAAAAAAAATCCCATGTAGTCTCACAAAAATAGTAATGCCTATCTGAACACACAAGTACCCGAAAATATTAAGCAAAAATAAAAAATTGAAAAAGTTAGCTTAAAATGGTGCTATGATCAAAACATTGAACAAGGGTGTTCATTTTCGAAAAAAACCTAAAAGTCCGAATATCTCGGAAACCGTGCAACTTTTACTAAACCTATTTTAGCTTTATTATAATGTCCTAAGTGCCCGCTATCCATAGTTCAAGGATTATCCACTCATTACCTAACACCCTGTATTTCTTCCTTTTATACAGGGTGGGCCTTTTAACAGAAGCAAAACATTTGACCACAGCTTCCGGTATTTACCCTGAGCTTTCGTTCTACAACTTTTAAAAATAACCTGTATTCCGATATTTATTATAGTTTAAAGTTTAGTTTATCTGGGCGTGGTGTTACGAAAGATGGGAAGTGTGAAAGTGATATTGAAGGAAGAGTGAATGCAGGAAATATGGTCAATGGGGCGCCTATGTGTGCAGTGAGAAGGTGACGAAGAAAGAACATTTATTTTTCACAAGTTCTTACCACCTGTATGACCACGCAAGTCATAGCAAGCCCCTTTTTTCCAGTACTTCGAGCAAGATGATCCTGAGTTGTACTTGTCCAAGATCAAGTACCTCCTGGAGACGGACCTGGACTCCGCGGAGTCGGTCCCGGAGATCTACTTCGCTGAGGACGTGTACGACTCCTCGGGGCACCTCGTGGAGACGCACGACCTCGTGCCGGGCGGCGCCTCCATTAGGGTAACGCTATAATAGTATATTATAGTCTTGCTAATGTTTAACATAGTTTTCAGTTTAGTTTGTTTATTAATTAAAAATAAAAATAAAAAAATTAATATAAATTAAAGTGAATTGATTAAGAGCAAATTAACAATATAACATAGAAGAGCAAAACGCGCTAGTGCGTTAAAACCAACTTTTCGTATGGTTTACCTACATCTATGTATTACGTTCGGTGTTAGGTGACGAACGTCAGCAAAACAAAGTATCTGGATGCAGAAAAAACTTAAAAGTCAAACGCACTAGCGCATTTGAGTGAGCTGTATGTTCTGTCTGTGTTAGGTGACGAGCAGCAGCGAGATATAGTAACTGGATGCGCTGGCGCAGGGGTCGCACATACAAACCGATAAATTTAAAAAAAACAGAAAAGTAATATCTAATAATCTCCTAGTTTGTAAAATCCAACTTTCCGCTCGATATTCAGCTACAAAATGTTCTCTGTTAGGTGACATAGGTACAGCAGTCAGATAAAGTATCTAGATGCACTAGCGCAGTGGTTGAACATACGAACAGAAAATAATAAAAAAAAAACACCTAAAAGTAAAACGCACTAGTGCGTAAAATTCAACTTTACTCAGTGCTTTGGTGTAAACTGTTATACATACTGAGTACGTTTTTATTAATAAATAAATAATAGTACATTGTGCACCGAGGGCGGTAAGAAGGGGAAGGGGAAGCCCTTACTGCCCCGTGGTACATGGGTGGTTTCATCACATATGCGAGGAAAATATCTAATAAAGTATCTAAAATTACACCTTTTACGTGCAAGTGTCATGAAAATATACTTTTCTCAAAAATGTTCGTTAAAGTCGTCATTGTTAACTACATATCAAACAGGAAGTTAATTGTTCCCGGTTAGTCCAAAATTAAAAAAAAAACATTACTGTAGCGCTAAACTCTCCAGTAATGTCGCATACAAATTCCATTACTGCCTAGTTATTAACTTTTTAAAAATGCAAATATCCACTGTAAAAAATAAAGGCACAAGACTTAAAACACAGAATTAAAAAAAAAACTAGTACGACAACGTGTTTATCTGTGTCTGAAATAGCTTTAGGTGTTCTGGGTAGAAAAATACTCTCTTCAAATGCCATTGATAGAAAAAGGCGGCAAAGCAAAACAATTTTCACTATTTTGTTTTCATTTATTTTTGTTCTTGTTTATTTTCGATTTTTGAGAAAAGCACTATACTCGCCTCGGCCAGAATAGCATTGCTGGCTTCGTATTATTAAACAGACTCGCAAGCTCGTCCGTTCAAACCAATACTCAGCCAGCAATCGCCTACTTCCTGGCCTAGACAGTAATGTACTATTCCACACAATATACAGCTACATAGTGTCATTTTTTGAACAAGCGTCTTACGTTGTGTCAGGTGACGAACAGCAGCAAGATGGCGTACCTGGACGCGCTGGCGCAGTGGCGGCTGGCGGCGCGCTGCCGCCTGGAGACGGCCGCGTTCCTGCGCGGGCTGACGCTGCTCGTGCCCGACAACCTGCTCGCCATCTTCGACGAGAACGAGCTCGAGGTCAGTGCCCAGGACCTATTGCACACTTACTGGCATTTACGCTACTCTATTAGAATCGGTAAGAACACATTTTTTATATTAAGAAGTTTGTATGTGTGGTTGTATTATAAAATCGACATAATGACATATACAATTTCGTATATGTTCTTAAAAGAGAACGCGTACTTAGCGCGCGTCAGAGCGCTTACGACGCCGTGCTATGTCGCTGAGATGTGTTGTACTACGATGATAATATACCGTCAAACAGAGCAGTCTGCTAAAAAGACTAGTAAAATTGCACTCGAGTAATGCCTATCATTATGCACCAGTCACATAAAAGACTATGAAGCTCGAAGATAATCGTCGGGAGAGAACGTCATGTCTTTAATTCTTATGATTTAAGGGTCTGCAATTAAGATCACAATTGCAACATATTCATACCTAGACCGCTAACGATTTAATTTACAGAAACGATTCACACTTTTTTTAAATTAAATCTGTGTTAGACTCGCTCCGTACGCCGCCAGAACACTTTTTTCTCTCTCACTAATAGGCATAGGACCATACGCGTGCACAATGGCACTGGTCCTGGTCATCGACAGTCTTGAGTGCCGTGAGATAAGGTGCAGGTGTTGCAGCTGCTGGTGTGCGGCACGGGCTCGCTGTCGGTGGCGGACTGGCGGGCGCACGCGCTGGTGGCCGGCGCCGGCCGCGGCTGGGAGCGCCTGCTGGGCTGGTTCTGGGCCGCCGTCGCCAACTTCAGCGCCGAGGAGCGCGCGCGCCTGCTGCAGTTCACCACGGGCTGCTCGCAGCTGCCGCCCGCCGGCTTCCAGGTAACGCGCGGCTGGGAGCGCCTGCTGGGCTGGTTCTGGGCCGCCGTCGCCAACTTCAGCGCCGAGGAGCGCGCGCGCCTGCTGCAGTTCACCACGGGCTGCTCGCAGCTGCCGCCCGCCGGCTTCCAGGTAACGCGCGGCTGGGAGCGCCTGCTGGGCTGGTTCTGGGCCGCCGTCGCCAACTTCAGCGCCGAGGAGCGCGCGCGCCTGCTGCAGTTCACCACGGGCTGCTCGCAGCTGCCGCCCGCCGGCTTCCAGGTAACGCGCGGCTGGGAGCGCCTGCTGAGCTGGTTCTGGGCCGCCGTCGCCAACTTCAGCGCCGAGGAGCGCGCGCGCCTGCTGCAGTTCACCACGGGCTGCTCGCAGCTGCCGCCCGCCGGCTTCCAGGTAACGCGCGGCTGGGAGCGCCTGCTGGGCTGGTTCTGGGCCGCCGTCGCCAACTTCAGCGCCGAGGAGCGCGCGCGCCTGCTGCAGTTCACTACGGGCTGCTCGCAGCTGCCGCCCGCCGGCTTCCAGGTAACCAAGGCTGGGAGCCGAGTGAAGTAATCTCCTACTTTACGACCTTGGCAATAATGTACTATTTCATCACACTTGCTCGCACAAACACCCTACACGGGCTGCGCGCAGGCGTATTTCGACATAGTAGCCGATTTACCGTCCACGGAAATTTGAGATGTTTAACTTCAGAGGGGAATTATTTGTGCATGGGTTTAAGAACACTCGAGGAGAAAAGTTTCGTTTTAAAATTCAGAACTCACTTGTACGTCATTTCAGACTAAAAGGAGGGGCTTCAAATCGGCCAAAATTTATTTAATGTCTTCAAAACATTACGAACCAATTTTTATACAATATTTCAATTAGACATTTACTGTTGAGAATCCAAGATGGCGGACCTAATTAGACACTTGACGCAAAAAATATTGACGGGTATTGTTTTCGAGTAATTTGGTGGCTCTGAGCCCGATTTTGGCATATTTTTTTGGATCCAAGATGGCGCATGACATTTGGACACTATAACACTAATAATAAGAATAAGAATAAGAATAAGAATAAGAATAAGAATAATTTTTTTGTTGAAAGCACTAACATGTTGATGGGTGTAGTTTTCGAATAATTTGGTGATTCTGAGCCCGATTTTGGCATAATATTTTGGATCCAAGATGGCGGATGACATTTTGACACTATTGACACTAAAGATGATAATTGGTATCGTTTTCGAGTAATTTGGTGGCTCTGAGCCCGATTTTGGCATATTTTTTTGGATCCAAGAGGGTGGATGATATAATGTTGTAGTTCTGAGCTGTTTTTTTTTATTATTTTCTCGCAAATGTGATAAAAAACATTGTGTGTATCACGGGCAGTAAGGAGATTACAAACTCGAGTCGTTAATAGACTCGTTGGCAATCCCCTTCTTACCGCCCTAGGTGCACAATGTACTATTACGCACTTAGTTTCTGAATAGTTCTATGTTTTTTCGACTCATTTTTAATGGTTGGATTGGCTTGAGTATACTCGTGTAGGATGAATGTCACTGCAAGCACAGTTAACCAAAATATGTATGTATGTATAACTCTTTATTGTACATAAAACACAAGAAAGAGATGAATACAGGATAACACACACATGCACAAAGGCGAACTTAAAAAAAAAAGAAATAAGAAATAAGAGTCGACATAAACTTTTTAAATGCGATTTTGTGGTTCCCCCAGGAGCTGAACCCCCGGTTCCAGATAACGGCGGCGCCCACGTTCGGCGCGCTGCCCACGGCCCACACGTGCTTCAACCAGCTGTGCCTGCCCGACTACGACGGGTACGAGCAGCTTGTGCACGCGCTGCTGTGGGCCATCAACGAGGGCGGCGAGGGCTTCGGCATGATCTGAGGTACGTGGCTGCCCACTGCCCACTTCCCACCGCTCATTTCCCACAAACTTTATTTTCATCACACTTGCACGTAAACAGTACCAAAACATACAATAACTTGGCCGTAATGCCCCATATAAAACCCTCGGGCTTTTTTTTGTCATGAAACCCTAGGGCGGTAAGTAACACCATCGCCTGCGATGACCGAAGCGGCGGGAATTACGAACCTGGATTCAGAAAGCCTTTAGTCTTCTTCGACTTGGGGCTTCTACTAGAGCCTCGTGTTCTAAGCAAATAAACAGTTCTTTCTTTCTTTCTCGATCGTAATTCCTTACTTACCGCCCTTAATACACAATGTACTATTACGATGCCGCAGGCCGTAAGTAGCAATTTACCGGCCACTACGCGAGCGGAATTTTCCAATTCCCGGCCAGGGGAAATTTTTAAATTACCTAGAAATATAGTAGATTAATAGACCTAGTAGACCTAATAAACCTGGTAGACCTAATAGACCTAGTAGATCTAATAGACCTAGTAGACCTAATAGACCGGTAGCCTAATAGTAATTTAACTTTTCAGGATCATCAGTCGACAAGCAATGGCATCTAACTCTGGTCAGTCTCCACTCAGTATAACTTCTAGTCACGTCTCAAAGACAAATACTTTACGTATGACTAATTTATTTTATGTATATAAGTGTAAGGGAAGCAAAACAAACAAGTCGGTAAAGACAAGTGTGAAAATATTGTGTACAGAGTGTCCCGTAACTAGGGTGATGATGGCACCAGTGTTGGACACTTCAAGCTGACAAGCGCCAGTCATGGACACTTCATTCTTAATTTAACCCTTTTTTTAATGTGCTTATCTACACATCCCTTATAACTTCTATTTTTACCATGTACTTGACTTTACAATAAATAAATTAAATGAAAGATAATAAAATTCTTATAAAATGACTGTTTCATTACTGGTGCCGATTAAGACAAACTTAACTAAGGGATAAAGATGTGATTTATGTATGTATGTATGTATTAAGAAAGAGATAGGTGGGCAGCTCATCTACTAAATATAAAAAAATATTTTTAGTAACCTCTCACCGTTTGAGATGTTTCGATTTTTAATTTTATTTTTTCTATTTCTATTTGACGTTCAAGCTTTGACTTCTCTTGGTGATAAGGTGATCTCTGTATTTGTTAGATGATGTGCACACTTTTTTCTTTTAAGTTTGTCCTAGGTCGATTACGGGACATCCTGTAGATGTATATTATTTGCTATCGAATAAACTTGGCACGAATACTCATGATGAGAATTATCTTTTTTTTATCCATCAAAATTTTGAATAACTAATTTTTAAGTAACTTTTTTTTTATTAATTAGGGCGAAAGAGTTGAATCATTTATTTGGCGAATATGATATTTTTACACTTGACACTTTGTACTTTCCCTCTAAAAAGCAGATGTTGCTAATTCCTGTGATTTTCTGTCTCAAAATTCTTAATTCTTTTTTACTCGTAATCTCACTTTGTGCAATTTTAGTTTTACTTTTTAATATTAAATAACAAATCCCCAATTTACTATAAGGTACGTTAAGGTACACTGTAAGGTACACAATGAGAGTCCTGCCTAAAGCAATGTCCGAACGGACAAGGAATTGACAGTAAGTGACAATAACGCGAAAGCGCTAATTTGTCAGATTAGCGGTTGTAAAAGGCACAAAAAGTGTTGTGACAAATTGTAATTTTGACGAAGCAATAAGCTAAGTATTTTTTTTATTTCTAAACGACACTAAAAATTAGAACACATAGAAAAATCTGAAGAGTAAAGCTATGGCCGGGAACCGAACCCGGATCCTCGTCATTCCGTGACGCGTGCTATACCCCTACACCACGCATAGCAGGCGGGTAAGCCTTCGAATTTTTCTATCTGGTACTAGCTGTCACGTGACCTTGTTACTATGCGATTTTTTGTCGCCAAGCGTCATCTGTTTTGAATGATGTGTCTGTATGACACAATTTTTTTAATAAAAATGCTCTTGATTTGGATTTTAATTATGAAGTGTAAAATATATTGTGATAAAAAACGAAAAGCACTAGTCATACCTTACATCCTAAATTATTTATTTAAAAAAAAACTAAGGCATCTAATCATTTTTTTCATAAAATATTTTGTAAAGTTTACTAAGTATTACCATTATTTTTATTATTTTTATTTATTAGTTTAACTGGGTGACAGACGGGCGAGTAAGTTCGCGTATTTACGGCTCGACGGCTTTAATCGCCTGTACTTTACTATAAAAGTACGCGTACCTACTTTCTTAGACTGACACACAGGCGAGAAAAATCGTCCACGCGTAAGTACCTACGCGAGCTTACTCGCCCGTCTGTCACCCATAATAGATTTGAAAACTCGACTGTACTACAGAAAAGGGTGGCAAGGAATTTCTTGGTCAACTATGCATGTAGTTAATCTTGACGGCATGTTATCTGACTGACTGATTCCGTATTTTTGCATTTGTATTATTTTTGTGTTGTTATTAAAATATTTTACGGTTCTGTAAAGATTGTCCGAAACTTCTGCGGGTTGCAAAAAACCGATCGTAGTAGAGATCCTCGGGGACTATGCCCATTTGAGTTATTAAATTTAGTTTTTTTTAAATTATTATTGTGTTTTGTTTAGAGTATTATCGTGTGTGTCTAGTTTTCATTTTGTATTACTCGTATTTTATGTTGTGTTAAAGTATTATGTATTAAATTGATTTACTATTTGTATTGACGATCTCTTGTTACCTTTTTAGTGCTGACATGTCAAATAATTTAATATTTTTAATTAATTACTTATTGTAACAGCGATTTTTTGATTTTTAGATTTGATGAAGTAAGTAGGCTCTTGAAGCGAAACTGCATTTTATTGTGTAACTTTAATAAATACTTGTATTTTGTGTTCTTTAGTACAAATAACCAGTGGCCTAAAGTAAACTTCAACTCCATGGAAAACTCCTTTTTAAGTGTAGGAAATTTATCTCTAGTCTTGATTGTTATAATAATATAATTATTATAATGCTGTTAAATATTATTATTTGTTAATTAAATGATGTTTAATGGATGATGACGATACTGATTACCTTACGTGACAAACAGACATTATTTGTGCTGAAATGTATATAATTTATTTACGACGTCGTTTTTAAAAGTGTGATTTTAAAAATCTTGTTTGTTACGTAGATGTATTTGGCAAAGAGTATGTTTCTAATTTGTCAGTGATAAATTCTAAATAATATGCATGCAGTTTTGAACGGTGGTGATTTTTGTCAGCATTTAAAGAAATAATTATGTTAAAGTTAGGTACGTTTTGTAACAAGATTACAGACTATTGAAACATGTAAATATTGATATTTGGCCTTCTCAGAATTCATATGTATGGAATAAACATGTTAATCTGATGGACGTTATAACTTCTTGCCGTCCTGATTCAAAAGGACGCATGACCAAAAAACAGATTTCGTTTTTTTACATTTTAATACAAATTAGACATCAATCTATACATAATTAAATCAGTAGAAAGTTCGTGTCTGTATATTAAATTAATTCATCAAAAATAGAGTGCTAACGATTAATAAAATACAAAAAAGTAGATTTTATAATTATTGTCTGTCTGAGTTCGCTAATCTCCAAAACTGTTACACCGATTTAAATGAAATTTGGCGTGATGGTACCTTATATCCCTGGTCAATATTTTAGATACTTTTAACGGGATAGTTAAAAAACTATAATAACTTACGCAGCTTAGTACACAACAACTTAAGCATCTAATTAAGTAAAATTGGCGTGCTGACACTTTATATGCCGCGGTTACATTAAACATACATACGTAATTAGTTGAAAATTGGTATAGATACAGTTAGTTTCAGTCCCAGGGACGGACATAGGATAGTGTTTATCCCAGAAAACAGCATAGTTCCCGCGGGATAGCGATAAGCGAATTCTGCGCGGACGGAGTCGCGGGCAACAACTAGTCTATCATAATTTTCTCAGCAACCTATGAAACACAACGCGTCCTTTTGAATTAGGAAGGCAGTGTGATAGATTAATGTTTAATCGGTCCAAAAATGTCTAAATGTCACTTAAAATTAGTTCACATAGAAAAATCCGAAAAGTAAAGCTATGGCCGGGAATCGAACCCGGATCCTCGTCATTCCGTGACGCGTGCTATACCCCTGCACCACCCATAGCAGGTGGGTAAGCCTTCGAATTTCTGTTACTAGCTGTCACGTGACCTTGTTACTATGCGATTTTTTGTCGCTAAGCGTCGTCTGTTTGAATGATGTGTCTGTACGACACAATTACAAACTCCCAAATCAAAAAATGTAAAAAAGTATATCTGTTCTTTTGGAGATGCGTCCTTTTGGCTTAGGACGGCAGTTGTGTTGACGAAAATTCTTATTAAAATAGGTACTATTGTTCTCGTAATAACTTTGATAAAACGCTGTCCAAGTTATGTAACAACATTCGTTACCTGAATCTGTAATAGATTCGGGGATTCGATGACTAAAGTGATATGAATGAAATAATCAAAATAAAATTTAGAATATCGTGATTCGGGTACCATCGCCCGATTCGAGTATCAAACCCATAGTGAGAGAGCAATACAGACCCTAATGAAGGTATTTTTATATATTATCGCACTGTAACAATGAATTATCCTTAAAACCAGCTTAAAGGAGCGACCACACCGCTGCGTATACGCAGTGATGTGTCGCATGCGCCACGTTCTCACCGTTTCTTCATTTTGTTGCGTTAACGCACCGTCAACGTCTTTTACGTACTGGTGTGGCTAGACTTTGACACTATAATAATTACACAAGCGGATAACTCGCGTATAAAAGTCGAGTGATGCTCGACATGTTTCGGACTAGTTCGTAGTCCTTCCTCGTGGAGCGCTCGCTCGCCGGCAGCGAAAAGAGGAAGGACTATCAACTAGTCCGAAACATATCGAGCATCACTCGAATTCAGTGCCGGCGTTAGGGGGGGGCGCGATGGGGTGACGGCCCGGGGCGCCAAATTTGAGGGGCGCTGAGGTCTGGGGCCTCGGCCTCCTGGCTCACCGGCTGTGTACCCTCAATACTGTCCTTTAGTGGGCGCCTAAATATTACTGCCCGGGGTGTCAGTGGCCCTAACGCCGCTGCTGCTCGAATTTTATACGCGAGTTATTCGTATGTGTAATTAAGGGAGTCTTACGGTAGTTTCATGTTGACAGCGGCTTAACATTGTATAATTTAAGTCCCATTGGTCCTTTTAAAATAACAGCATAAATAAATAAATTAGAATAAATGCAGTAGAAATGAGAGCGTTAAAGTATGGAAGGTGTATCACTGAAAGGTAGAATAAGGAACAGTGTGATAAGGGAACGTGCGGGTGTGAAAGAGGATATAGTGACTAGGATAGAAAAAAGTATGCTTAGTTGGTTTGGTCACGTAGAGCGGATGGATGAAAGTAGACTAACCAAACAGATCTATATGGGGAGTGTGAATGGTTGTGGGAGGGGAAGGCCTAGGCGGACGTTCCGAGACCAAATAGGAGACGTTTTGGAAGGTCAGGTCAGGTGTACCAAAGTAGAAAGAAGTATGTCAGGATCGTAGCAAGTGGAACAAAGTAGTCTCTGCCTACCCCTGTGGGAAAGAGGCTTGATGTAAGAGATGAACAGAGATGTAATTTGTGTAACACCATAGATGTTCTTGAAATGCGTCGCAATTAACCATGATAATTAATTAATTAATGATTATTATCTAACTGGGAGTGCAATATTAGAAATAATATTTTTCTTGGTAGTATTTCGTGACGATACTGTAACTTTCTAAATATTCTAGAAGGCAAAAGAATATATAATTTAGTTAGAAATAAGATATTATAGTGAAAAAGAAACAATGGGTTTAACGCAAAATTAAACTTCGCATTTTTTTAAATGTTGTCACCCTCTGTCAGGCCCTGTCTACCCCGTAAGGGGTAAATACGTGATTTATGTATGTATGTAATGTCACTCTCTGTTCTTAAATTACTACCAATTGGTAGGAATGCTGAAAATCTTATATATAAAATTCTCGTGTCACAATGTTCGTTCCCGTACTCCTCCGAAACGGCTGTACCGATTCTTACCAAATTTTATATGCGTATTCAGTAGGCCTGAGAAACGGCTACTATCTATTTTTCATATTGAAATTTAGAAGAAAAAAAAACGGGAGCGAAGCCGCGGGCAACAGCTAGTACATTATAATTTAATTGATGGTTATAATTTCCACTGTAATGTGACTTGCAATACATATTTTATTAGCTGTTGCCCGCGACTTCGCCTCCGTTCCAGTTTTTCTTTTTTTTTTTCAATATTTTCTCACCGTTTAAACCTTACCTGGACTTAACACAAATATTTCAAAATCAAAATTAGCCGAATCGGTCCAGCCGTTCTTGAGTTTTAGCGAGACAAACGAACAGCAATTCACTTATATATAGATTAGAACTGGTAAATTGAACAAATTTCAAAGTAACATTTATCTTAAAATGTACTTAATGAAAACCGTCTCACATACTGTCTATTGACAATTCTGTGAGAATTTTGTAAGTTACATAATACACCCCTTAAGTCTATGTTAGTAATATTCCTAAATACAACAAATTGTGATGGTGACCAGAAGGCTGGCAGCATTACCGCGTTGTATGGCAATGCTTACCTTTGTGTTAAAAAAAAAACCAGCAATATTTTTAAAAGTTAACATTCATTATACTCTTTTTGTACGGTCTTTAAAAAAAAGTGAAGCATAATTTTGCGTGTACCCAATCGTAGTCCGGTATTCTCGATGCTGCCTAAATGTACCTAATATATACTATTTAATTATTAGAATCATTAAAACTACTTAGATTCGCCCAAACTTGTATATACTAGTCGATTGTAAATTCTAAAGTACTTAAATGCTATTCGTAGCGGCGAGTTCAGATATTATTTAGGTATCAGCGTAATTCGTCCCATTCGTTTTTCGTTCATTTCTTATGTACGTCTCATTCTGTGTTCGTCACTCATTCTTTATTCGCCTCGATCGCTATATGTCCCTATCGTTTTAAGTACAATTATGTAACCTGTCTCTTTCTTAACAAGTCTTTTTTATTTTTCGTCACGGTCTTCCTAGGGCTCATTCTTTCTTATTCCCTTTCGATTTTTGTCTCATTCACTTATTCGTCTCATTTTTTTTCATGGATTCGTTATTAGTCACATTCGTGATTAGTCTCATTCATTTTCAGTCTAATTCTAAGTTCGTTACATTCGTTTTGCGTCTCGGTCACTATTTGACTATCTTCAAAATCTATGAATGCAGTTATTATTATTTTTTCATATGAAATAATGTTTATCTTGAGAAAAATTAACTATCTTAAGTATCTTAAGTCCCAGACCCTTCAGGGCCCTCATTTTTTTCCGTTCTGTATATGTACGGGACATATAAACTTCAATTTGTTTATGAATTCCGATCCGGAGGACATATGAATAGCAACTAAGACCTACTAGTACGTGACGATTAGCGAACGTGCCCAAAAAAGAACGGAATGAGTTACCATTAAAGACAAAAAAAGAGTGAGACGAATAACGAAAGTGACTAAAGATAAAGTGCGAATGATACCAAAAAAGAGAGACACAAACAAAGACATAGTCCTAGGAAGACCGTGACGAAAAACGAAAAAGACTTGTTAAGAAAGAGACAGGTTACATAATTGTACTTAAAACGATAGGGACATATAGCGATCGAGACGAATAAAGAATGAGTGACGAACACAGAATGAGACGTACATAAGAAATGAACGAAAAACGAATGGGACGAATTACGCTGATACCATTATTTACGCCACTGTCGATTATCTGGGATATTCCAAAATGTTAATATTTTGTAGACATTGTTGCGTAGAATTGTAAGACTGAAATAAACAATTGACATCCGAAATATAGTATTATTTGTAAAGTATACCTACTGTTACATTTACACATCTCATTCTGCTCGTCATTTCATTTAAGTGCCTAAGAATTCCAGTTATGAATCATTTATGAATTGAAAAAGTTCGTTTACATGTTCAGGTCACATCGCAACATTATAAAGAAGTCTCTAATAAGTACAAAGCTGAAGGTACGAATCCTAAGGCTCCGTAGAATGATACACCAACATAAAATAAGAAGTGTAAGGAGGTAATGTGTTCATATAAACACCTACCTAAGTACTGTGGTGCTGCCTTGATGAGGCACTGGCTCCACGACGGGTTGATGTAGCTCAGATGGTTCTCAAATCTAATTAATCAAACTTTGAATATGTCTTCAGTATTTTATTTAGCTTTTTAGATTCTTTAAAACAATACATCCGCTTCCAAGGAAGCCCTAAGCAACTCTCTTAACTCTTGTTTCGAATTCTAGTTTATTTTAAATTTTTAAATTTAAGATTCGAATTCGATAAAGAGTAAAGAAGGAGTCTTTACAGTACCTAACAGTGGCGTGGCGGCAAGTATATCAGAAGGCAAGCCGAAGGGCATTTAACAAGCATTTTCCTCTAATTCTGCACAATGAAGTGCCCAGCTACCTTAAAATAGGCAAGAATCGAGTTCAATGGACGCCACGCCACTGGTACCTATACAAAATTAAATCAGATAATTTATAAATTGACATGAAACTAAGACTTAATTTTATTATAATATTTTTAATTTTTTTTCTTTATTTCTTGTTTTCGTTCATTCCCTAAAAGATAGTCTGAATTTCTTAAATCAGCACAAGATTTAATTAATTCTTTTTACTCAACAGGCGTGTGTGTGAGCGACAGTTATTATAAAATACAAGTCTTGAACTTCCTTCATAATAGTAGATTGTACACCGAGGGGATAAAGCTCTGCGGGCGCGATATTGAATCCTGAGCGCAGCAAGAAACTGTAGATTTAACTCCCGAGCGTAGCGAGGGTGTTATGAGTTAATTCCTGAGCGTAGCGAGGAAATTAAGATTGAGTCCTGAGTGGAGCGAAGCATTTAAGCGCACCCAAGACATATACAGTTTGGTCTCCGAGGAATATACGCTACTTTTCTCACCTTTTGCGAGACAATAAAAACCAAGGTATAGTTTGTTTTATTTATTACGGCTGGACAGATCTGGATTAAATTTAGAACACAGATAGATTATAGTTTTTAATAACACAGGCTACTTTTTATCCCGGAAAATTGCGTAATTCCTGCGGGATAACGATAAACGAATTCTATGCAGACGTAGTCGCGGGCAACAGCTAGTCATAATTTTCTCAGCAACCTATGAAACACAACGCGTCCTTTTGAATTAGGAAGGCAGTGTGGTATTGATGTTCAATCAATCCAAAAATGTCTAAATGTCACTTAAAATTAGTACAAATAGAAAAATCTGAAAAGTAAAGTAGAGGACGAAACGTTTGGTCGTCGCCTTAGTTAGTCCTTTTGTTGGAAAACCCATTTTAGTCTGTAGATAATTTCCATTTTATGACATATTTTTCATTTGTATTTAAATTGAATTGTATTTAATTTTTAATTGTTGACATTTTTATTTTAAGCTAACGATTTCAATATAAATTCCTTGACATTTAATTTTAAGTGATGATGTAATTTTATATTGAATGATGATCAAATAAACATAAATATAAACATAAAGCTATGGCGCGGGAGTCGTCAATTCTCGTCATACCGTGACGCGTGCTATACCCCTACAGCCATAGCAGGTACGTAAGCCTTTGAATTTTTCTATCTGTTACTAGCTGTCACGTGACTTTGTTACTATGCGAATTTTTGTCGAGCGTCATCTGTTTGAATGATGTGTCAGTACGACACAATTACAAACTGCCGTGGAACATACTGCTCACCAGGGACCAGAGAAGGCGCTGTTTCTCAAATGATAGGTTGGCAAATGAATCAAGAATTTTTACTTCTTAATTTTTTATTTTTACCACGTACTAACTACGTAGATTCCACACCAGTCCGCAACAATACACAACAAATACTATATGGCGAATAATCGTGAGTGACCACCGTCCTCTCCTACACCAGTTAACAAAGAGCCGCGTCATTGTGACTGACCTGGTGAACGCAATTTAATTTATCAATTTATCATACATCATTGTCATATTTTATAATTACCTAATAGATAATTCGAAAGTACAGAGAAAAGTGCAAAAGATCGACCTATCCTGGCTGGCGGTAAATTGAGTTTGTGCAAGTATTTTGAATAAGAATAAATTTTCAGTGTTTCAACCTTTTTGGCTGTTGGTGGCTGGCTGGCGCTAGTCCAGTGCCACGCGCCGCGGCACTGAATAAAAAAAACAATAAGGCGGCTGTCACTTTTTTTCTAAATTATCAGTGCCACGGTCTTTTATGCGGATTTATGTTTAAACTATTGTAAATTAAATATTAATTAATATTTTATTGAATCAGGCGTTACTTTGCGGAGGTCCATTTCAATGAACAAAATTTACCTTGCTACTCCGCTACTCACGTGCAAGATAACCAAGCCTGTGTGAAATATATATGTTTTTCATGCAACCCCTCCCTCCACTCCTGCCCATAAAACACACATAAATCCCACAAACTTAATTATCCCTTACACCACACAAACACTGACGCGTTTCGATCCCTCTACGGGATCATTATCAAAGTTTAATGAGCACAACTGTTACACATGCAAACCAACGTCGTACTGATTTGAAAACTGTATAAATAAACATAATGTACAGACCTACATTCATATATTTTCCCAAACTACCCTTTTATTTATGATTTTTATTGTACACAAACAACTACCTTCAAAAAAAAATCCGACTACAGCAAAAACAGAAAGGGTTATGTATTTAACAAAAACCTTTTTTTCTATTCTTCAAAATGGGCACGCAATAAAGGCGATGAAACCTGTTGAACAATTTACTTCGACACCCATTTTGAGATGCCCATTACGTATCCCACACATCACGGGACAACAAACTTGAAACACGTCTGTTGTTTTCCCGGTCAGTCGTGGTGGGTCCTCTCGCGGAAGATGAGAGGTAACCCTCCCATGACCAGCTGTATGACTGAGGACCTCGGGCTGATAGCGAATTCGAGCGGCGCCCCCGGCGCGGGCGTCACCGAGAACTGCGCCAGCACCGCCGCCAGCCCCGCCAGCGACTGCATCAGCCCCAGACGCTCGCCTGGAACAACCACCTTGTGTTACTCCATGTCAGCGGAGGCGTGCCTTACCTATCCTATTACTATTATTTAGCTTTAACAAGTCTCTCACTGCTGGACACAGGCCTCCTCACATATTCACCATTCGCCCTGGGCGAAGAAATGCATCAAATTAATCTTAGATTGCTCCGGAATAAAACAGGTAAAATCTGCCCTCGATAAAATCTGTCTACCCCGTAAGGGATAAAGACGTGATTTATATATGTATGGATGGATAAAGGTGCAATTTCACTCACCAATGCAAGCGCGGGGACCCTCTCCGAACGGCATGTAAGCCACCTTCTGCTGCGCCGTCAGCACCGCTGGGTCGAACCGCTCGGGACGGAAATCCTTCGGCTCGGGGAAGATCTCCGTGTCATTCTGGTAGGCGTCTATCGGGATTGTAACACCAACACCGCGCTCAATGGTCAATTGCATGTCAGAAATTTTGTAAGGGCGTACACACTGTCGTTTCAAGAAGCCGACTGATGGGAACATTCGTAATGCTTCGTCTAAGCACCACCTGAGGTAGGTCATCTCCATAATGGCGTCGTAGCTAAGTTTGTTGTCGTGCTTGGCCAGAACGCGGTCTATCTCTTCCTGCACTTTGCGCTGTGCGCGTGGGTGGTGCGCCAGCTGGTGCAATGTGCCACTGGTGGCTGCTGACGAGGTCTCAAAACCAGCTACAAAGAATAGAAAGCACTGCGCCGCCATTACCCCATCGTCCATGTCTATCGACACTATTTTCGGGCTGCCGTCAGCGTTTACTTTCACTATGGACTCCCCTGTCATAGCTCCTTTGTTCTTACATTCCATTAGCAAGTCTATGAAGTCATTTCTGCCGCACGGCTGGTAATTTCTCTGCCGCATTACAGTTTGCATCATCTCTACAATTTCCTTCTCGATTTCGGTAAGTATTTTTAAATGATCGAATAATCTCGGCAGGAGATTCTTAAGGACCATCTTTGCGGTTCTAGAAAAATTATCTGTAAGCGCTTTAGTACCAAGTTCACGAAAAGCTGTATTTTGGTCGTTGAGCGAATCGGAAACGACACCAAACCCAATAGTGCCGATGACGTCGGTGGTAAAGCGTGCCATCAGATCCCGAGCGTCAATGGCCTCCTTCTGGCTCACTATCTTGTGCAACCTGTTCTGAAGTCGTTCAGCCCGCTCCAAAATAAGCGGGAACATTGCCTTTAACTTGCCGCTGGAAAACGCTGGTGTCATGCGAATTCTAGTCAACCGCCACAAGTCATCATCAACAGCGAACTGGTGCTTCTGCAATGTCTCAAACTTGAAATTAGGATGCAGCATCGCTCGGCGGTGAAAGTAGGAAAAGTCTTCAGTCAAGATTCGTTTTGCAATGGCCGGGTCTCTGATGACTAATTCAGGTGAGGTGGATCTGAAGAAGCCAACTACTCTTTCACCTGGATACCTTCGGTAGGTGTCCTTGGCGATGTCAGACATGCTCATTTGCAGGAGGTAGTTCTTGGCGTTGGTGCCGAAGAGCGGCCAGGGCGCGTCGTGCCGGACGCCGCGCTTCTGCCAGTAGCCGAATGTACGCGTGAGGTACAGGTAGAGGGCTGCGACCAGCCCCACTGCTACCACGAGTGTTATCATGCCTGTTTTCTGTTTTGAATTGTGAATAATCAGCGTCCACCAGCTTATTTATAGCAATGGAGTAGTATATGATGCATGTGTAGTATGTGATGTAAATATCGATAAAATTGTTACAAGAAAGATAATCAAGTTTAGTACAGTTCCGCGGTGATTTCGAGCGTAATCATGACTGTTAAATTATTATAGTTTTTGAGCAAGTTCAATGAATGTTAGCGCTTTATATATACATATGTATAATTACTAGTCTTCAAAGGCCATGGCAGGGTAAGGTAACATCTTGTGCCTTAATAGCTTTTCCGCTTGATTTTTTTTCTGATGATAGGTCTCACGACGTTATTAAGTGCTATACTAAATTTCAGCATTCTCCTCTTCCTATTTTTGAAGAAAATAAATAAGATAAATGAATTTTTATGAATATCTCCGTTTTAATGGAACGAATAATTTCGTGCTTCATACATATAATACATTTAGCTAAGGCTCATAATATGTTTTGGTGGTATTAGCAGTACCACATGCAGTTCGCGCGTTCAGCGTCCTTGTCTTCCAACCGAGACCACTGGGGGTCTATGTCCCACGGTGGACGTCCTACGGTTAATATTATGATGGCGATGATGAAACTCCTATTCTCAGCTCAATAAGTTTTAAAACAAAAACCAAACGTTGCAAAATTTGTAACCTGTGATGGCCCATAACCCAATGATTAACTTACTCACTCAAAATAATCAAGATGTTTACTCTGTAGCAGGGAACTTAGATCTAAACATTCGTATGTTTATTACGTTTGGACTCTGCCGCAGTCGTGCAACCGGTAGAAAAGGAATGATGAACAAGTCATGTCTCGACTAGCTGCTTATACTCGTAGATCTAATTTTGTCAAAAGGTCGATGAACAAAACTGTTAATTCATCACAAGCAGTCAAAGTAATGTTAATTTTGAACCTCATTGAATATCTACGACGAAATTTTCAGAGTTCAGATTACGTGCGTTCACACGATTATGGATAATAGGTAACTGAGGATTATGAGCATTGCTTTAGTATCTTATCGAAGTATAGATATAATCTTCTGCGGTGTAATGGTGATTTCGAAAATCTGCTTTTTGCGGTAAACAATCGCGAAAATTAAGAGTATAGTTGACAATTGAACAGTGACGGCGAAGGTCCTCCGGAGCGTTTAGGGTAGGAGAGTGGTAAGACATAGCTAAGTTAAAGCTTTGAAAATCTTTGTGAACTGTTCACGAACTTTCTAGAGCTGGCATCCTTTTTTCCGAGAAGGAAATCTTCGCCAAGCTCCTGAGAGTTCTCGGTAGCCCTCATTGTGGTTTGTCAAAGCCAGCCATTTGCTTGAATACGTCGGAAACCCGCGCTCTGGGGCAGCTGCTCTCTAGAGGATACGAAAAGACCACTAGGGGTTGCTCATTTTTGTTTAGCCGATGACATCTCTTTCACTCCGTGAGTGCAGTGAGGGTTGCACGGAGAGCTCTCTCCGGTCTTCGATCCCCGCTACCTAGTACGTAGTAGTATCTAGGAGAATCTTTCGCCTCAATCTGGAGTTCGAGACTCTTCTACTCCCAGACTCCCATTCTGAGAGTTCTTCTCTTCGACCTAGTTCTTTTTCCTTTGACAGAAAGAAGTTATGGCATTCCACCCGTCTTGTCTAACCATCGTGGTCAAAAGTCAAAAGTCAAAGTCAAAAGTGTTTTATTTGTGAAACATAGGTGATGGCTGTATAAATACAGAGATGTTACATATTTTAGTGTTGC
This sequence comes from Pandemis corylana, assembly GCA_949127965.1. Taxonomy (NCBI): domain Eukaryota; kingdom Metazoa; phylum Arthropoda; class Insecta; order Lepidoptera; family Tortricidae; genus Pandemis; species Pandemis corylana. The sequence goes on along the minus strand of OX421858.1, from coordinate 15,041,521 downwards.
ACTATGTTTTGCCGGTTGGCGTACAAAAACATTGGCTATTAAGTAGTATTAACAATTTAGTTCATCATTTAAATAATCGAGAACAGAATAATAGCATTTATTCGTAAGCAGGGTTAATAATTTACGTCTCAAAAGTGGTAATGGCAGTAGTTTAAATTCTGTTGGTAATTTGTTATAAACCCTTATTGCAAGAGAACATACATTTTTACGCATCTGTTAAGAATTCAAAACTGATCCTTCGTTATGGTAAATGAGAACAGGCTTTATTAAAGAGAACAGTCACAGTGACGTTGACAGCTGACAGATGTCAACGGCACGTTTTTGGCGCGAAGCGCTCTAGAAGAGACGCGGAGATTGTATTGTCATTCAGGACTGAGATCTTGATATGTGTAGTGATACGTTCGAAGTGTAAATCTGTATTAATGGTAATAAAAGATGTAGCGATCAATAAGAAAAGACTATGCCCGTGAGGTTTCTTGCTAGTTCTTCCCGCGGAGGGTCATACCTGAACTAGCTCAATGTACTCTGTGTTGTTGACCAAGTGAATAAAACGATGTGCGCTACTAACCCGACTTTCATTGGATGTAAGAGAGGATTTTAACAAGTCAGAAGCGCGATGAAGCACGCCCCATGACATGAAGGAAAGCCACAGAAAAGGGTATGGTATTAGAACTAAATCTGGTAAGTGATAAACTGGGTTAGGGTATAGCAAAGGGGGTCCCGACACATAGAAAAAATTTGGTCAAAATGATGTTTTTATGGTCACTATTTTGAATGATCTCATCGTGCAGAACACGCAAAATGAAGCAACTTTTATTTGAAAAATAATTCTCTGCAGCGTGAAATGGCGGAAATATGGGGTATCTAATTCCCGACACTTAGAAAAAATTTGGTCAAAATGATGATTTGATGGTCACTATTTTGAATGATCTCATCGTGCAGAACACGCAAATTGAAGCTTTGATATTTTAGGTCATTTTATTCCTATAGGTTGGGTTATGTTAGAATTGCGTCCACATCAGCGCGCGAGCCGAGCGAGCGTAGCGAGCGTGCCGCGGCAGCGGCCGGCGAAGTGCCAGAACCAAATTTACAGATTATCACCACTGATCGAAATGCTAATCTACAAAGGCCCAGGGACTTAGAAAAATTTCAGTTTTTTTTTTTTTTGAAAATTTCGAATATTTTGTTGAATTTTTTCTAAGTTTTTTTTGTCTCCTATGCTTAATCTATAAAAAAAAAAAAATGTATGGGACCCCCTTTGGTGTACCCTGACCTTAAAGTGAGTTGAAAATATATTGGTTCTGCTTCATATGGGTATGAGATGACCAGTGGCGTGCGGTGAGAGATCGGCTGGGTAGGCAGCGGTAAGGTGACGCAATAAAAATTGTACACGTGGCTTGCGCTGGCGACTCTCCACTGCACGCCATAGGAGATGACCAGCTTGAGGTCATTTTGATTTACATTGCATGAAGCAGGTACATACAAGATTCAGTCACAACTATTGAGTGAACTGTTAATGACATATTTTGATTGACTAACTTAATGATCAATGAGGATAGTTGATGAATGATCCACAGAGATACTTTACCTGAATCAGATGGTTGATCACTTAAACGCTTACCTAAAACTAGGAAGGCAAACAAGTGAGTGTTCTACCCGATGGTAAGTGATGACCACTGCTAGTGAGATAGTTTTTCTTCTAGTATTTGTATGTTTATGTGGAAATAACAAGATATAGAAGAGGGTTTATTGTGATGGATTGTGTAACATCCATTATAGTGGTTTGAGATGGATTTAAAGTTATAGATCTATCTTATTTATTTTGAAAGTCATGTAATATACCTACCAGTGATTTTTATTTAGATTAGACTTCTTGATAATATTGTGAAATAATTTATAAGAGAAGAGAATGAGAGTAATTTTTCGTACTCTAATACAAAATGTACAATACTCACACACACATACAAACACTACACTACACCATATTGTCACACGTTGTCTGGAGGTGATTCTTCTGAGCTGACTTTACTAACTAGGTAGTCCTAGGATTGAAAATATTCATGTGTTAGTAATATTATAAAATAAAGAGAAAATTGAAGAGATATTAAGTGACATATACTATCAGTAAGTAGATAGTACTCATGTATGGAAAAGTAAATTTAAAGGGAAGTAAGTGATATGAATACATAAACAATATGTTTCTAGGGATTAATATTTACTTATTTATTTATTACATTGTAATGCAAGGACCATACATTACACGTCAAGATGTTACAAGTGATTTGTCGGTCCACGACACAAAGGTACTCGATAATAATCAACCACTGCATACAAGGATTATTTTATTTTATTGTTTTCCATCAAGGAGTTTTCAAAACAGTGATGATTATGAGGAGTGATAATGAGTATAAATTAAAATTTAAAAAGAAAAATCTGCAAGTCAAATATATTATTAAATAAAATAATATTATGATACTGTGATATATTTCTATGGGATTAAATTTGAAGCATTGGTTAAGTGTTTTACAAGTTAGTTATTGAGATGATGAGATGATGTTAAAGATTATACCTACTCAAACAAAAAATAAAAATAAAAGGTGACAAAGTTCTTGCAAATAAGTGGATAAATGGTTGATTTCACTGGTGATCTGTGAGGATACAGTGCACCAATCATGATTAATAGTGTTTATATCAATTGCATTCTTCATTATCCACAATAGATATGCATAATGTAGAAACCTATGTGACAAAAATACAGGGTTAGGAACTCTGGTCTTGTCACTTGTCACTAAAGTAAGTACAAGACATGGAGGATTCTAATGAATAAATTTATTAAGATGAAGAGAAGTAGGTAAAATTATGAAAAGTATGTAGGTACAAAAAAAAAACCAGAGTCTAATATGTACCTAAATTATTTTGAATATACTTCTACAGGCATATAATGCAGATAAGATAGTGTGCCATTGCATTGACACCTGTTGAACATATGGTACTTTACTATCTTGAAAAGAAAATTACAAATATGAGGGAAAATGAAATACCTTGCATAGTAAATGTTTGTGTATTCACATGCCAAACTTATCAAGTGACTTCAAAATCAATTTGGTAGTGACGTTGGGTTAACTATGTCCTGACAACTAAGAGATACATTAAAACCGGAGACCACCTATACATATTATACATGTTATAGTTCTTTCGGAAAAGTATGTATATGAAAAAAATATAGGTATGTTATGTGTTATCAATTGAAGTGCAAATGATAGTGAACCTAAGAGATATATTATATATAAAAAATAAAATAAAAAATTAAACTTTTAGTTGCATGAGCATAACAGAGACTTAGTAATGGATAGATTGGACAATACACATCAACTTTAGGAAGATATTCAATATGCCCTTTTAGTGTTGTGTATTATAGTGAATGCAATTCAAGACATGATAAGATTAATTCATCTAGAGTCATTTAATAAATATATCAAATACCGATCAAGGACAATCAAGTGACCTTTTTCTAAACTAAGGAGAGCCTGTGCTTTGAGTAAACATACTTATACAGAATAATACATACTAGAAAACATATAAAGCATTCGAGAGCAAATAGTCATTTTTGTGTTCATACATAATGTCTGCCCTGACTGGTGACAGACTCTGAACTTATAGTTTCATGGTCCGGCTCAGCCCTCTAACCATTGGGCCATTGATTGTCAACTGAATTTAATAGACAAATCTCTGATTTTGTTGATGGATAGTCAGCTAATTACTGCTAATATTATTACTGTACTTGGTAGAGCCACATAGTGCATAAACCCATGAATAGAGACTCAGGGGTAACTACCCCTTGAGTATTTTATTTTTAGGTGAGTAATGGCCTTAAGAAATCCCATTTCCATTTGCTTACCATAAAATCTGTAGACAGAGTAGACAGGCACTTTATTGATAGTGCGATTTGTATAACAGTTTACACACACAACAGGAAACATTACTGTAATAGATGGTTACAAGATTTTCATAAGATAGAGAATTTGTATGAATGAAATTAAAATATGACATGATAGGTAGGTGCCTATAAAAGTAAATTAGATGTTGTGATGAGTGTCAACTCACACTTACACGCATGTGTGTGAATATTTTACTGTACAAATTAAAGGGGCTGATAATATTGACAGTCACTAAAAGATGTACAGATACAAAAGCAAGCTAGTCCCTCAAAGAGATCTCTACCATTTGTGTGTTGGCCGTGGGTAGTTGAGAGGAGCTAGTGAGAACCGATAAACAGTGGGTTGATGATTTCAAACAGTGAAGACAACACATAAATGAATAACTCAACATAATACATGTATACATGAACGCAACATCAAATATACTACACACAATACATACAAAGAGTACAGAAGTCAGAATAGTGATTCGAGATTAATGTCTTTGAAAAATTTTAAGTGAAGCAAAGTAAAGTAATGAAGTCGAATCTAATATTTTAATGACTAAGAGATAAATACAGAGTAGATACTTATAATAATAATATAATATATTACACGTGAGTTCATATTGTGTCAGTAACACTAAATTAAAAATTATGTGGGAAGTGAAATAGTGATATGTGATGATAATAATAGACTTCTGAATGTTTCAGCGATATTGTGCGCTGATTATTCTGTGACGAGAGATGACTGGATTGCCATTGCATTGGATGGACCAGTTGGTAAGTGACAAAGTCGTATGTCATAAGTCATAAGCCGTTTATTTTCTAATAAACAATGAGTGAGGCCGAACCCCAACGGCGACCTGGATGATACTGAACACGAACAGTGACCAGGACAGAGAGCCCGGATGATACCGAATTAACGGTGACCACAAAATGGGCAGTGGATGATACCGAAAGATTTGATGATTGAAGTGAATAAATACATAGATAGTATTTACTTGCACTTAGAATTTATTAGTCAGAATGTTCTTGTTGAATTTTGATATATATATATGCCCCAATTCATAACCATCTCGTTACGTCACCGACTATAAGCCATTTTTGTTTATGGTAATTATAGCTCTAAAATCCATGTCAATATGTTCATAGAATAAAAAGAAATAATACCGCAAGGATTGCCACTCGTAATCGTAATAATCGTCTAATGAAAAAAAAACAATTCACATTCGGAGAAGCTTAGTTATTTTATTCACTTCAAACAATCAAGCGAATATCTAAGCGGTGACCACAAGTGATGCATAGACTGATACCGAAGCACGCATGTGCAAGCGGTGGCTATGGAAGTGATTATGGCAATGGCTAATGACTGCGCTATTTATTATGTCAAATTGCAAATATTTATTATATTCGCTTAAGTAATTCATTATCATGTGAAACGATCTTTTTACTTTGTGCAACCAGAGCGACACACAGTACATTTATTTCTTACGTTTAAAGTCCAGTATTTGACTGTGGCCGATATTATATACAAGGACCGGCATGATTGTGTTGCATGATTTCAAGGGATTGCCATCGCTCTTAATAACGATATTCTGGGGTTCTCGCTTAGAACCTACATTTATATCTACGAAATTGTGATATTGGTTTGCTAAGATTCAGTAACATGAGTATTTCTTTATTGGTCCTTTTGAGTAAAAGTAAAGAGAACGTTACTAGTGAGTTACAATTTAAATGTAAATCTGAGGATAATCAACTGCTAGTATGTAATATTATTAAGCCGTTAGGAGTAGACACTATTTAGTAATTATTACAACACATCAGTAAATATCCAGAAGACTTACAGCTACGATAATGATTTTCAACGATTATTAAACGCAATGAATGTTAGACAGTAGGCGGTTGTATCGCTTAAAATATATTGTTCGCATTTGTTTGTATTTTAAACAATTCGATTTTAGTGATTCTGGAGTGATAAACAATTAATGGGAGTTGCAGTAGCGAAATAAATAAAATGGATCAAATATTAATGCTGTTCTAAAATATGAAATTATACTGCAATTTAAGTAATGTTTGTATATCTCAATATTTGTATGAATTGATGAATTAATTAGTGCGTAAGTACTAGTTTCGTTATATTAGGAACCCAGGACTGACGATTGATGGACAATTCAATGTTACTCTATTGATAACTGGGCAGGATATATATAAATTGCTAGTTTGATCCATGATGTTGTTGCGTTACGGCAGACGTGAAGTCAAACAAAGATTAAAGCTCTCATTTTATTCTAGTGTCAATTGTTATAATTATAATATTTATAATATACTCGTACGTTCACTAGTAACGGCACGGAATGAGTGATCAGAAGCAATTAATTGCAGTGACATCATCATTGAGTCAATTCTGAAGCAATAATGATAAATTTAAAGAAAATGAACCGCTGATAATTTCGTCGACGGGACTTATAATGATCTGTTTCGGTGTCTTGATAATGCTTACAATTTCTGTACTTCAATTGTACTTTATTAAGAATTGGTGGGGTGAGGGGTTTGACATATATATAATATTATTTATTATACTCACTATAATTAATATAGGTAGGCTTGCTGTGACGTGCGAGTTGTGATGGGCACCAATGCTTTTATTTTGACCATATTTTCTACCGACCCACTTCCTCGCAATAAATGATTTAACTCGTCTGAGAGAATGTTGATAATGGAGCAGGGTTTATTATCGACATGTTAGCAGATTTGATAGGCGATATTACAATAGCGAAGTAAGAACTTACTTGCAAGAATAAATGGTGTTATTGATAGCCAAGTCCTATTTAACACAATCAGCAAAGTATGTCGCCTCATATGTTCGGGTAGAAGTTTTAATTTGCGAATATATTATGTAGCTACCTTTTGATATCTTACTTGTTGCATAGACTTGTACCTACTTGAGTTGGACTGGTTGTTTTGTTCGATATGGGTATTGAAATGGATTTGAATCAAGAACACTATTGCCATATTAGACATAGAATATAATTGGTGTTAGACTGGAAACGCAAATGAAAGTGAGAAAGAGAGAGAGAGAGAGAGAGAAAAATGTAATACGCGAATGTCAAGGAGAGATAACACGATAGACGAGACCATGTTTCTGACACGCTGCGAGCCTAAGTGAAACCACTGACGCTCAATTGAAATAAGTTGTTTCTTTTTCCTTGACACGCGCTAACAACTGTAAAAAAATGTTGTTATGGATCTACTGAATCCAGGACCAACTATACTGTTATTAATAAAACAAAGAAAGGTGATTGACAAAGCTTATAGCACTGCTTACGATAGGTACTGATTGACACAAAACTTATGATACTGATTGCAACAGAGTACTAGTGTGGTATTAGTACATACGTAACAGAAATTTCAATTATAGTGTAAAAAAAAAAGTACTCAGGTGTAAATGTACCTACAAGAAATGTGTATATTGGAAACCTTGTGCAAGTAATTTATGATGCGCGTAAAATGTTTGAAAGTATAATAATTTTGAATTCAATACACCACAACATATCAGTAACGGAAGTATGTAAATTTATATTGGCCACAAATAATTAAAAAAAAAAAACACTAATGTGATGACGATGTTAATACTTTATGAAGTGCTTATTTTGTTCTCTATCGAGTAAAAAGCGATAATTTGGTTGAAATTGATTGCTTATTTGGATGTCATACATGAATGAGGTCATTCATGAGAGTTGGGATGGCCGCAGCAGATATTATGGAAATACGAATTCATTTAATTCGCTGAGCTGTGCAAGCTTATACTTGCTCATATTATAAGTGTTAGAGAAGTGATACTGATATCAAAGTAAGGAATTAGTTTTTTTTTCTGTTTGTGCTGGTGTTTATGATTTTATGTAAATAGAGCAACTTAGAACAGCTTCAATTGAATACTTAAGTAAGTGAAAAAAAATAACATTCTTGTTATTCGTAGAGTGTAATCGAATAGATGTAGAGTTGAGTACAACATACAGTATTGTAATTGATATTTTTCATACCACGATTTGTGAAAGAATAATAACTTGATATGCAGAACTACTTACCGAAAATGATTGTACTTACATTTGAAAAATTTCTCGTTTTGTTGTGTATTATCTTTAATTATTCTATTTTCATTTACCTTTTCTGTCTCGGACACCAGTGGCCTGATTTGTGATACTCAGCATGGTTCTTAGTCGATGAATCCGATAACGCACAACACAAGCAAGTTATTGGATCATAAAAGAGTAAGATCTCGTGCGTACCCAAACAGCATGTGAACGTGCATTGATGCTTTTCTGCTGTACTATTTTAGCCTTTCAGGATCAGTGCTGGGTACCACTAATCTTGTTAAGTGTTGCCTGAGGTCAGGCATAGGTCAGGACGGCCGACTGTTAAGAATTCAAAACTGATCCTTCGTTATGGTAAATGAGAACAGGCTTTATTAAAGAGAACAGTCACAGTGACGTTGACAGCTGACAGATGTCAACGGCACGTTTTTGGCGCGAAGCGCTCTAGAAGAGACGCGGAGATTGTATTGTCATTCAGGACTGAGATCTTGATATGTGTAGTGATACGTTCGAAGTGTAAATCTGTATTAATGGTAATAAAAGATGTAGCGATCAATAAGAAAAGACTATGCCCGTGAGGTTTCTTGCTAGTTCTTCCCGCGGAGGGTCATACCTGAACTAGCTCAATGTACTCTGTGTTGTTGACCAAGTGAATAAAACGATGTGCGCTACTAACCCGACTTTCATTGGATGTAAGAGAGGATTTTAACACATCAAAGCGGTTTTCCCAGGAGCTGGGCATAAATCCTCCCTAAATCTTTGCCTCAAACGCTAAATTTATTATTCTCTAAGCCTCTCCCCTTTTGCGACACTCGTCCCGGTCGAGGGCATGCCCCTGCCACTCTACTAGCTATGCGTCCAAGTCCTCACCATCTCCTCTCGGTCTGTCTATTCTTCGATGGCCATCCTGCGGAACGCAATGGGTATCGATTTAGACCCATTGCTCTGCATTCATGCGGCGGACATGACCAGCCCAGTCCCATTTTTAAGCCTAGCGGTCTTTACCCAAAGTCAAAGTATTCAATTTTGTAGATTCCCTTTTGTCCGCTATATTGACTCTATGCGATCCGATAGAGTTGTCTAAAATATTTTTAGGCTGCTACTTAGTACCTACAGGACTTACGTGCAGATTTCATTACCAGTTTTGAGGCTTTTTTAGCGACAGATTTTCTTGTGGAGTATATAGATATTGAGCAGATTAATATTTTCTTTACTTAATTATTTCTTCAGTCTCGACATTAGGACAGGTCTTTGATCCTAGGTGTCTAGTAATGAGAATTTTGGGATAGGTCCGAAAGAAGCCATCCCTGTCATGCTTAACAGCACACTTCTGGATGTAGACCTGACAGAAAAACGTCACGTTGGCCAATGTAATCATGACTATCGTTTTAAATTATATCAGGTGTTCCGCGTGTTTTACATACTGTATATGTTTTGTTTGCAATCAGATATTAATGTTTCAAAACAACGGAGTGATAAAGGAAGATTAAATGTAGGTATACATATTTATATATCTCTGTCAAATTTCAATAGTTCCAGTGGTTTACATTGTTTGGTTTGCCCTTGTTAGGACATATTTGTCGCATGTGTGTCTGGGAGTGAAGAAAAACATAGAATGTACCAGTGGCTTTTCTTCTCGCGCAGATGGTAAAAGCCCATCGAGGGACTGGGCGAAAATCTTAGGAATCATGTTATAGGCGATGCGCCTGATGATTCCCCTTTCCACTTATACGCCCTCAATCATGCTAAACGTGGCCTTAAGGTTTTGTTACCTTAGGTCCTGTCTACCCCGTAAGGGATAAAGACGTGATATATGTATGTATATATGTATATGTAGGTACGTAACTAAATTATTTTCAGTGCCTAAAATTTTATTCACGTGTTCTGTAAACATCACCTGAAAATTATGCGCGTAAATAAATTTTAGGCACTCAAAAAAGTTGTCTTCACTACATAGTATAAAACAAAGTCTGTCCGTCCCTATGTATGCTTAGATCTTTAAAACTATGCAACGGATTTTGATGCGGTTTTTTTAATGGATAGAGTGACACACAGGAGGAAGGTATAATATATGCATAATATACTCGTAGTAGAGAAACACTGATTGTACGCGTGCGAAAAAACGGGCGGGCCGCTAGTATTTTATAAGCCGCTACACTCTAGCGAGACCTAGTGGGTTGCATATCCATGAAAAATAATGGGCTGGTTTCCCCTTGCCTTACACAGTGCTAGCTGGATTCCGAAGTTCCCAATTATTGCAATAGAGAGCGCTGTTCTCGAACTCTAAACGCTCGTTGTATGTCGTAGCAGTTCAGCCTTCGTTAAGAGATGGCGCTGCACATTAGAACAGAAACCCAATGTTTTCTGAGAGATGAAAGATCGTTTCTTCTCAATGGGGGCTATCGCGTGTGAATTTGCCACTAGAGGCGCTAGTGTCGCGTGAGGTCCAATAACATTCACTTTTCACTGGTTTTGGCAGGCTTCGTGAGATAAATTACAATTTCTTTCATTTACCAGTTGAAAAGTGAACTCCTTCGGGAAATTATCGCAAATATTGATTATTTGGCGATTAATGTGAACGCTTTGAAAGCGGATTTATTTTTTCCGAACAAAACGGAACTGCACTACATCGCAGTATAGTCGATATGATGATAGTTATTTATAATTAATAAACTTAATGAGATTCAAGATTTAAAACTTCGGCGCCGATCTTATATTCGCCTTTGACAGCTATACCTCTGGACCTTAGTCAACAGTGGCGCCAACTGGTGAGCAAAGAAACGATAGTCCCCATTTCAAGATCTCAATACAAACTTTTGCATTTAATAAGTACTTACTAGCTCTGCCTGTCCCGTAAGGGATATATGTAGAATGGATTTGTGTAGGTATGCATGTGCTCGGATGATTATGATATTACAAACATCTTTGGATTCGCCTTTGTAGCTCAAGTGCCATACGCTTTATTCGACTAAGTATGTACGCATCAATATATCACGGTATGGATCGCGATATATATGGATCACGCGATAATATACGTCTATCCAACCCATGCCATTGTGTTGCGGAAAAGGCAGCTAAAGTTACATCACGGGCCTTACCATGACGTCTTAATGCGATTCAATTCCGACTCATTCATCATCATCATCATCAGCCTATGTTAGTCCACTGCTGGACATAGGCCTCCCCTAATGAGCGCCATAGCGCCCTGTCTTTAGCTCGTCGCATCCAGCATCTGCCTGCAGTCTTTCGCAGATCGTCATCCCACCTGGCCGGAGGGCGTCCTACACAATTCCAACAATCCAACTCAGTTCCGTCAATTCCGACTCAGTTCAGGTTTTATCTGTCATTTTTAGTATGGATCTGACAGCGAGCGCTCTTTTTAACCACCAAAGAGGGGTGCCGGGGTGCGAGTCGGGTTACCTCCGCGTGTGGTCAAGAGCTGCGGTTCGTTTTGGGATCCGTCCGAGGGGAAGAGCAGTGCTTGGTCCGGTACACCCTGGGCATCGGTTAATGATTTCCTGGCAGATTCTGAGGGATATCACTATCCGTTGGCTAAGTGCCCGACCGGGTCTTTTAACCGTGTTCTACCGTACCTACAACGTTACCGACATTTTTGTCACAAGACTTTTGAATACTGTGTCATATTACTTTGACATTGGCGAAATCATCGCATCGATCGATGGGGACATATTAGAAAAGAAGAACACCCTTAACACCCCTAAAATTTATTTAACAGTTTGACGTCAATGTCTGTGTATGTATCTCTCTGTGGCATCGTATCTCTCGAGCAAGATGGACCGATTTGGATGCGGCTTAATTCATTCCAAAACCTTGGGGTGGTTCTTGCCATGTTTGTTAAAAATCGGTCTAGTAGTTTGAAGAATATCAGCTTTTTTCCAAAGTGCATACTTAAGGCATTTTTGGCCTAACATATATAACTTACAGTGTATGTACATATGTACGTTTTTCTGGGCAGAATCTTACGACTCAATTTTGAAGCAAATATCTTCGACTGATTGAATTTTAATTTTGCATACTTGTGTAGGTAAGTCGGATGACAATACAATGAATCTGGTAGTAGAATTCTGGTGGTTCAGCCAGGACCGTCTCCGCAGGAGGGAACTTTTCAACGGTTGGTCCGATTGACTTGTAATTTGGTACATAATAATGTAGGACGGAGGGCAATGCAGTCAGCAAAAAAAGCGTGTGTTAAAAATAATTGTTTCGACAGAAAGTTATTGTTTACGTATTCATAGTATTTAGTATTCATACTGCGTGGGGGCTTTTTAATTGTTATTGTATATGCAATAGCGTAGCATTTGTGGCAAATAATAAAAGAGTTCTTGGCGATTTCGGTAGCTAGCGTGGCGTCAAGTACATATATCAGAAGGCAAGCCGAAGGGAATTTAACCAGCCTTTTCCTCTAATTCTGCACAATAAAGTGCCCAACTGCCTTAAAATAGGCAAGCCGGTGGGAATAGAGTTCTATGGCGCCACGCCACTGATACCTACTTAAGTTTACTCTCTTAATTATAGCTGATGAAAATTGTTTTATTATTTATTGCGAATTGAGGTTATCAGCTAGATATGTAATATTCGGTGTGTATCTGTATCAGTCAATAAAGTTTTCTTATTCTTATTCTTATATGTGCTTATCAATCAGATTGTGAATTATTTTTGAAGTCACGATGATATTTTGTGTTAGATTGAGATTTTTTTTAAGATAACGTCTCCGAAAGTCTCGTTAGTCATTACAATACAATAACTCTTTATTAAATACCACATATAACAACCAAAACAGAAAAAAGGTATACAGAATATTACAAGGTAAACAATATCCGCTACAGAGTGATCTCTACCAGGCAACCATAATAAACTGGAGAAAAGAACCCGTCACTATTTTGATTTCCCTTTCCACCTATACGCCCTTAATCATGCTAAACGTGGCCTTAAGGATTTGCTTAGGCTCTGCCTACCCCCGTAAGGGATAAAGACGTGATATATGGATGTAATCATTGCTGTCTATAACAAAATATAACTAAAGACGGAGACTAAACATACTTTAGTACTGTGTATATGTTATCGGTCACATAATACGCCTCGAAAGCGTTTTGCTCAAACTCAAATACTATGAGAACGGTTGGTTTCCGTTGCGATCCGCTAGTGGCGCTGCCAACTTTTCCATTGTACCTTACCTAATCGACACGTTCTCGTGAAAGCGTTCGACACGACAACAGTGAAAACTTTCACTAGAAGCACTGGATATTTGGAAATTTTATCGTAACTTTGTTTGCATAGGGAGCTCACATTGTCTAGGTCAGTGTTTTCAATTCGTGGGAGCCTCCAAAGGTCGTGAAAACAACCAAATTAAAAATGAAAAAGTTGCTTATTATGTTAATGTATAAAAAACCTTAAAAAAGAAGGGTACTGTAGGAATAGGTTCGGCTAGTTTATGGTGGCAGGTTTTGGGTGCTGGCTGCTCTGAAATAGTTCAAGTTCCGAATATCGAACACCCGTTCGATATTTTGAAAGGTTTTTGTTTTTGGAACTTGGGACGGCTCTCAGATCAGCTCGAACCGAAAGCCGCATAGGCGGATTTCTAAATATTTTGTAATGATAATTTAAAGTTGAAATAAAATCAAGAATTAATAAGTTTGTGTTTTAACTTGAGTAACTTGGCCTTCTGCAACAACAGTTTGGTTAGATACCTTATAACCCGATTCCCGTACAGACTGAAGTGCCTCTTCAAGGCAGCTCTATTTTTATAATAGGCAGTCTGCCTCCGTGGCGTCGTTCAAGGAAGGCTTGAGGAAGATATGGCTCACACCATCTCCTTAGATATTGTATATGTGCACTCTTATTGTATTTTGTATGTATGCATGTGTGTAATGATATTTAGTAGTTTATTTCATGTTTTGTTTATTGTACTTAGATATGTACGCTCTATTGTGGCTTTCGCTATCTGGAATTTTAAACTTACACTTTGTCGGTCCCTCGTTTAATGCTCCTCTCATCTACTCAAAGGTTAACTGGTAGAGGATAGGGATAAGTTCGCCTTTGTGCATATATTAATGTTATTTTTATTTTTTTGTGAATTGTCTCTGTTTCTTTATATTTGTACAATAAAGCATTTACTTACTTACTTACTAGGGGGTCTTATCATGAGAAAGTTTGGAAAACACTGATCTCGGCACATAGATATTAGGTCCAGTTAGTTCAATGACGCAACCAAGAGCAACAATGCAAATCCATCTAGAAAGAAGAAAGAAAGAAAGAAAATACATTTATTTGACGCATAGGACAACAACAGCCCCAACTAAAAATAAACAAAACAAAATAAAAAGGAAAAATAACAATTAGTGTGTCGCTGTCCAACGTCAAAAAGGTTGCGGCTCAGCATAATGCTGCGACGGGAGTCGCAACGCTGGTTTTCTGCCGCAACACTTTTGAGTGACGATGACGACGGAAAATCTACTATTATAAAGTAATATAACAATGACGCATACTTACATAAAATCACTAAACCTACACCGTTATTATGGCTTAAACCAAGTTTCAAGTCAATCCGAACACTGAAAGTCGGTTAGATCTCAAATTACAAGATTTGTCCTACATGTATACCAACATACTAACTACATACTAACATACTCATTGCAGTTCCAGCTGCGCTGCCACGAAATGTGCCCTTAATTTCGTCCTGAAGGTTGCCGGGGTTCTAAATGATTCTTCTCGTTCTAAATGATTTAAATGATTTCCTTACAGAAACCGTACAGAATTCTTGCTGTGCCTTATTGGGCCTTTCTCTCATGGAAGATGAGTGGTAGCCCTCCCTTGATGGACTGCGTCACGCGGCTGAGAGGGTCTAGGACCGGCTCCCTCGGAGCCCCCGGCGCGGGCGTCACCGAGAACTGCGCCAGCACCGCCGCCAGCCCCGCCAGCGACTGCATCAGCCCCAGACGCTCGCCTGGAAATAAACATTGATTAAGGATCGACTGGATATGCCACAGAAAGTGAGATGGGAAATCACAAACCACATTCCTTTTCTTCCATGTCCATCGTTAAACCTGTCCTTATTCCTTGATACATCATAAAGGCAATCTCTGTGCAAATTACAAGGATTCTAAATCCAAGGGTGTGGGCGAGTTGAGCGTTGAAGTCAGTTTTTTAATTCTTTTTAGAGTAAGTACTCGTAGACTACCCCGCCTATAAAAGAGCCCACGATCCCCTTCAATTCAATGGCAATTTTTCAAAATCCATCTTTATTCCATACCCACATCATATTACCACATAGAACCTCAATAAACCAAATTTCTCGGTAATAGGATAAAAGCTTGGCGTTGATAAGTCGGCCAGTCGGGAGTTTCTACTTTCTTGTAGGTAGGTACACTAAGGTAATTAATTAAGATACCTAATAACATGGTTAACTCACCAATACAGGCCCGGGGTCCGTCGCCGAACGGCATGTTAGCCATCTTCTGCTGCGCCGTCATCACCAAGGGATCGAACCGCTCTGGTCGGAACTCGTGGGGCTCAGGGAAGTACTTCGGGTCATTCTGGTACGCTGCCACAGGGATTATTACGTTTACGTCGGCATCAATGGTCAAATTTAAGTCTGCAAATGTGTACGGACGCACGGATCGACGCTGCACGACGGTAACTGGCGGGAAGATCCTCAAACTCTCATCTAAACACCACTTCAGGTACGTCATCTCTGACAGGGCGTCGTAACTCAGTTTATTGTCGTGTTTGGCCAGTACGCGGTCAATCTCCTCTTGCGCTTTCCGCTGGACGTCAGGGTTGTACGCCAGCTGGTGCAGAGTGAAACTCGTGGCTGACGACGAGGTCTCGAAGCCAGCCACAAAGAACACCAAGACCTGCGCCGTTATCAACAAGTCGTCCAACTCCATCGACACCTTCTTCGGGGTGCCGTCTGGGTTCACTTCGATTATAGAATCCCCCGTCATAGGCTCCTTCCTACACTCCAGAAGTAAGTCAATGAAGTCCTTCCTCCCGCAAGGCTCGTAGTTCCTCTTTTGCATAATTCCTTGTACCATTTTCACAATATTATCCCCCAAGCCAGCGCTAAGCTTTACAAATCCAGTGTATTTTGGCAGGGTGGCTTTCAAGGCAAATTTTACAAATGACGAGAACTTAAATGAGAGCATCTTGACACCGAGTTGTCGGAAAGGATCGTTGTCATCATTTAGGGAGTCTGAAGGGATACCGAAGCCGACGGAGCCGATAACATCGGTGGTGTAACGGGCCATCAGTTCCCGCGCGTCAATAGCTTGCTCCTTACCAACTGAGTTGCGCAAACGGACTTGGAGACGTTCAGCTCGCTCTACAATAAGAGGGAACATAGCTTTGAGCTTGCCGCTGGAGAAAGCTGGTGTCATGCGCAGCCGGAGCAGCCGCCACATATCATCCTCGACAGCGAATTGGTTCATCTCTATAGGCTCAATGTTGTACCCGGGAGGGTGGAACCCACGGCGATGGAAATAAGCGAAGTCGCTTATGAGAACTCGTTTTGCGATAGCCGGGTCTCTAATGATGAGCTCAGGCGTGGAAGACCTGTAATGGCCTACGACCTTCTCGCCCGGGTATTTCTGGTATGTTTCAGTTACTACTTGCATGCTGCTCGCTTGTAGGAGGTAGTTCTTGGCGTTGGTGCCGAAGAGCGGCCAGGGCGCGTCGTGCCGGACGCCGCGCTTCTGCCAGTAGTGGAATGTACGCGTGAGGTACAGGTAGAGGGCTGCCGCCAGCCCCACTGCTACCGCGAGTGTAATCATTGCTTAATCGTTTGTTTTTGTCTTAAAAATGAGTATGTCTACGCCTGTTTGAGTATTTATATATTTTGTTCAAAATACGATAACATATCAACAGTTTAGTGTTTAGTGAATCACTCGTTCCTGTACCGGAGTATTTATCTATTATGTGTTCAACTGTGTACGTTTGTGTATCCATCGTTTAGTTATGTCTAAGTCCAACGCGACAAATTCGATTCGAAATATCTGATTCGTCAAATTCTTGTTTAAAAGGCTTAGCAGGCTAAGGAAGACGTGTGGCCCCTGTCAGGAATATTCGAATTGGTAAATGTCAATTGTTGGTGGCCTCATAACTAGTAATCACTCCAACTTTCAGCCCTCTATCTTGAACTGTCACAGAGATAATGTCAAAAATGTACTTTCGTTACTTTTAAATCCGAAAAGTAAAGCTATGGCCGGGAATCGAGCCCGGATCCTCGTCATTCCGTGACGCGTGCTATACCCCTACACCACACATAGCAGATGGGTAGTCTCCGAATTTTTCTACCTAATACTAGCTGTCACGTGACCTTTTTGTTACTATGCGAATTTTTGTCGCTAAGCGTCATGTGTTCTAATTTTCACTGACATTTAGAAATTTAATTTCTAACAGTAAAACCGAAAAAGTAAAACATAAAAATCAAGAAATAAAAAAAAATCTTGATTCATTTGATAGTAAATTCTTGTTTTTCAGGAATTTTATATTGTCTAAAACTGTGCAATTATGAATTTATGACGTTAGAGAATAAAATGACTTGAGATAATTGATTTTATAATTTACTATAATAATAATTAATATTTATTTTCAGATTAATATCCATAGACTGTTAGTTATTACATAAACTTAAGAACTAGTGTTAGTAGGACAGATTTTAATACTTAATATTAGAACAGCGGTTCGCAGTGGCATAACTATATCATCTGGGGCCCGTGGCTAATTCTTTTGATGGGGCCCTATCAGTAAAAATCGTCACGTTGTACTCAGTTTAATTTTAATATTTTTGAGCTCGCGGCCTCTTAGGCCGGGGCCCTCTTGGGTCGGGGGCCCCTGGCATTTTGCCAGTCCTGCCAGCCTATTGTTACGCCACTGGCGATTCGCGTACATGTAACTGCGTCCACCTACGCATCAACGCAGTGTCCCAGCGGTCCACAAACACGCTCAGAATACTGTTGGAGCTGGCACGGAGCCGCGCCATCAGGGAGGCGCAGCGCTTGCGTATAACGGAAGCAAAACCATCCGCCCGCGCCTGCGCGAACATCCCCGATGCACTGCAGCGCCATGACAGGCCCAACAGCATCCTGAACGCGTTGTTATATTGCACTATATTTTAGTATACTAGCTTTTGCCCGCGGCTTCGTCGCGGATTAGATTCAAATAAACAAACAATCAAATCTTTCCTCTTTATAATATTTGTATGGATAACCCAGTTAAGTATTGCACGAGTATTTGTTACAACCGCGGCCTTATCATGACGTCTTCATGTGATTCAGTATCGACTCAGTTTTAACTATCATTTTTAGTATGGATCTGACAGCGAGTGAACCCAAACTGAATCGGAATTGAGTCGCATTAAGACGTCATGGTAACCCCCCTGTAAGTATCGAGTTCTTTTCGAGTCATTTTATGTGCGCCAGTGTCTGCTGAATCTGGTATCGTGCCCTCAACGCCAACACAAGCAAACCTCGGTGCTCACATTAGTGTAGGCGATGACTTGAGATAACTGTTATTTAGTCATTTCATTATCGCTCAATATTACGCATTAATAGGCAAATGTATATACCTAGGTACATACAGGATGGATTGTAAAGAATTCTTAATTTGAGTTTACATAATAAAGCTGAAGAGAGTCGAAAGTCTGAGGGTACATGGAATAAAACTTAGGTTAAAAATTAAAATTAAAATAAATTTGGACCCTTAGGTAGGGTCTCCATCACGCAGGCAGCATTCCCGCGTTGTATCGCAATTGGGAATGGATGATTATTTTGAAAGAGCTTGGTGATTTTTCTATTGATAGGAATAACCATCCTTAGCTACGGAAAAAAGTTTCAGATTTTTCCGTCGAGCCATATATTTTATAAAAATAAAAACATTTTACTCAGTCACTCGGCAGGGTCTATACGGCAGTAAGCAGTATGCCAATGACATATCAAATTTAAAAAAAAAATGCTGCTTGAATCTGTGGTACACGATGGCATTTGTAGCTAAAAGAAGCAACGGCTAAGTGGCGCCGTCTGTAGATTGTTCGTGTTACTAACCAAACATGGGGAATTTCAATAAAAATGACCATAATATGTATTTTTTTCTCAGATTTTGGAATTATTGGGTTATTTCTACTCCGAATCAAAAACACTACTGAAAGTAATTATGAGAAATTTATGGTAATTTTAATGAAATCCCAAATAGGTGGTTTAGTACCAACAACAATCTACAGACGGCGCCACTTAGCCGTTGTTTTTGCTTGTTTTAGCTTCCGAGTGCGGTGCTATTAATCAATGTCAGTGACAAAATGTCATTGTGTACCACAGATTCAAGCAGCATTTTTTTTTTAAATTTGATATGTCATTGGCGTACTGCTTACTGCCGTATAGACCCCGCCGAGTGACTGAGTAAAATGTTTTTATTTTTATAAAATATATGGCTCGACGGAAAAATCTGAAACTTTTTTCCGTAGCTAAGAATGGTTATTCCTATCAATAGAAAAATCACCAAGCACTTTTAAAATAATCATCCATTCCCAATTGCGAGTCTGCACGAGAAAGCTGCCGGCGCGAGGGTCGTCTGTTGCCTCCCATGTTCATATATTATGTTGTACATGGAAGATATCAAAAAAATATGTCTGGGGATACTTAGAATCGATAACAGAACACGTTCCAGACAACAGTTTTTAGAAGTTTTGTCTGTCTGACTTGTTTGTCAAAACGGCTGAACGGATTTTGATGCAAACGGCTGCTTTTTATCCCGGAAAATGGCATAGTACCCGCGGGATAGCGATAAACATGACAATTGCTAATTCTACGCGGACGAAGTCGCGGGCAGAAGCTAGTTAAAAATAAAGTTAAAAGTATAATAAAAAGAATTCAATAAATAAAAAGAAAGTGGTAGTCGGTTGAGGGTTTCCGCTGGAAGCAGTTTATGAATATTTAAAAAGATTAAATATTTGTATTTTAGCTGTAGCTGCCAATGTGGACAAATGACCGACAGCTACGGGCACCACGGCCTATCTTGCAGCAGAAGCGCGGGGCGTATACCACGCCATGCCAGTCTCAACGATGTCATCCGTAGGGCCCTCGTCAGCGTTAAAGTGCCAGCCGTTCTGGAACCTAACGGCTTGGCAAGAGATGATGGCAAGAGGCCCGACGGTCTGACACTGGTTCCTTGGCGGATGGGTCGGCCCTTAGTTTGGGATGCAACGTGTGTTGATACTCTTGCTCCGACCCATCTTTCAAGGACCCAAAATGTTGCTGGCTCTGCTGCGGCCTCAGCGGAGGACTTCAAACGCCGAAAGTATAGCTCGCTTGGAGGCAGCTATATTTTTGAGGCGTTTGGAGTCGAAACTCTGGGGCCATGGGGGCCAAGCGCGCGCCGTGTCTAGAAAGATATCTCGGCGCGCCTTACAGAGGCCTCCCGTGACCAGAGGGCTGGCCAGTATTTCACTCAGCGAATAAGCATTGCCATACAACGTGGCAATGCTGCCAGCCTTCTGGGCACCCTCCCCATTGGCGGCGATTTGGGAGATTTTTTTTTATCTTTAATAATAGTTTTAACTAGGTTTAAGTTATTTTTAAGTTTTGACTGTTCTTTATTGTTTTCTTTTTATTTTTCAATAAAATATCCATATGTATTTTATTAAATTGATTAAAATAAATTACAAATAAACTATTCTAAAGATTCAGACAGACGGGCGAATAAGTTCGCCTGTGTGCTACGAATAATAATAAGTCAAGAAGCGTAATTCCCTAACAGTTGCCGCTTCCATTGTCATTCCACTTACGCACACAAAGTACTAACAGCAATGCAAACGTAACACTAAGAACACGAATCTACGAAAACCCCGGCTCTTGTGTCGTTCCCTTCTAAGTCTAAGACAATTAATCAAAATATTCCTACAGTCAATACAAACTGCTGCGCTCCCAGTTCCAACTGTCCCAGCAATTTGACATTTGGTATGAATCTAGTTATTATAGGACAACTAATAAAATGAAACTAAAAATATTTTTTTAATGAACAAAAAATTTACCTTGCTACTCCGCTACTCACGTGCAAGATAACCAAGCCTGTGTGAAATATATATGTTTTTCATGCAACCCTCCCTCCACTACTGCCAATAAAACACATAAATACCACAAACTTAATTATCCCTTAGACCACACAAACACTGACGCATTTCGATCCCACTACGGGATCATTATCAAAGTTTAGTGAGCACAACTGTTACACATCAGCTCGTCGTCCGACGACGGTCGTGTACGACGTGAGTAGCGGAGTAGCAAGGTATATCCATTTTTTGTTCATTGAAATGGACCTCCGCAAAGTAACGCCTGATTCAATAAAATATTTTTATAATAAAAAAAAATTGCAAATTGGCCGCCAAGGACTCTTTTACATGTCTTTTTTGAAACTACCAGCGCATTCGGAAAGACCATGATTGCCAAGAAGAATGCGGCGCAAGAAACTTGGCAAAAAGTCATTTTCTAAATAAAATACATTAGCTACAATACTTAAATTAAATACACTTATAAAAGGGATGTATAAGGTCCCCGAGCCTTAAATTATATTATTCTATAGTAGAGATGTATAATGTCTGCCTGTGTGTATAAATAGCCAATATTAAGATGACCTCGCGCTGCCTACATTTTGCTTAAGAGTTGGGCTCTGCTAACACTGGATTTTATAACCTGACAAATTTGTACGGAACCCTCAGAGCGCGAGTGCGACTCGCACTTGCCCGTTTTTTTATTTTTATTTTGTACAGGCTTGCCACGCAAAGTAACGCCTGATTCAAACAGTTTGTCGCACAGAGCCGTCGTTCCTACTGTTCGTTCTAGAAAAAGCGAGTTAGGTAATAAAAATACACCACCAAAGCTACTAATTATGTAATGTGGATCTGTTTCTACCACCCTGTAGAAATCTTCAGGGTACAGATATATTTGCTTATCGCTTTCACCGATTGTAGCGAGTTCGTCTGGCCTGTAACAATGACTGGCGCGTTTGGAAAACGGTATCTCTGCACAGTTTTAAGTCAAGGTTACGGAAATAGCTACCTTTTTCTGACACGCGGGCGTGGCTCGACGCAGGCGCAGCGTGACGTAGGCTAGAGGATAGAGAGTGCGCCCGTCTTCTTTACAAGCTTTTCGAAGCTCCATTTTAACTAGCAATGTATCTATGTATGTACCTAAGCATTGTCCGGGTGGAGTCTTGCAAATCTATTCTGATTTCTGGGGACCCACACCTGAGGCCAGCTGGGGGAGGCAAGATATATTGTTACATTCACAGATGGCCATTTGTACTAATCAAGAATAAAATTGCGCCGTTTGGCGTTGAGGCCTTGGGACCGTGGGGCCAGGCGCGCGAGATCTCTCCAGGGAAATATCTACGCGCCTGATAGATGCTTCTGGTGGCCAGCGGGCTGGCAGCTACTTTGGGCAAAGAATTAGCCTCGCGATTCAACGCGGCAACGCTATCAGCCTTCTGGGCACAATAAGCAGTGACAGTGACCTGGGAGGGGTGTTTTATTTGTAGTTTAAGTTAGGCTAGGTTAAGTTTAATTTTGTACATAATATTTAGCTAATTTTTTAACTTTTAATACATACAGATTTAATGTTTTTTTTTGTTTACTACAATAAAATAATAATTAGAATAAAACTGAGGTAATGTCCGTTTTATTAATTAAAAAAAATGGTTGACCGAAGGTATCCAGGTGAAAGAGTAGTTGGCTTCTTCAGATCCACCTCACCTGAATTAGTCATCAGAGACCCGGCCATTGCAAAACGAATCTTAAACGAATGAAGACCATTAAAATACACGTGTGGGTTTATAAAACGAACGGATTGAGTTTTATAATAGGTAATACCACACGAGTGTTTTATACCTAATTGTGTAGTCGCACACATTGCTTTATCTACACACATATTACAAGCTCTTTATGATGTGTTCCGGGTATTCAGGCTAAAGCCTTCATCAAGGAGCCCAGCATCATCATCGCCGCGTGTGATTGCCAACAAGTTTTACCAGGCGTTAATGCCTCAAGTGTCAAAATTGTTCGTGCCCTACGACCTCTGTAATCTTTTTACATTAATTATAACTACTTTGCTGTTCTTGGGATTTTATTTGCCACCGACATATCCTCCAAAGATACGACATGGTGGCCCATGAGGGGAACTAATCAGAATCCGCAAGAATCCAAAAACAATAGTAATCGAAGAACAGTGGCGTAGCGTGCCTCGGTGGGGCCCCGTATAAAAAATATTTGGGGCCCTTATGAAGGGTAAAGATTTCTCACAAAAGAAAAAAAAAATTTGCATAAAATTGATAGAAATATTTATTCATCATAATTCTTATACGCATATCGTATTATTGATACGGCAGATACGGCGGTAGCTACGCCCCTACCGAAGAAGCAAGAATCATGGCTTATGTTACGACCGGCATTCCGGGTTCGATCTCTGCGCTCCATTCGCTCATCTGTCGCTGATTTTATACGGGTCTCGGAGTAAAGAAAAAACGTAAAATGTACCGGTTGCTTCTCTTCCCGCGCAGATGGTTAAAGTCCATCGAGGGAATGGGCGAAAATCTTAGGAATCATGTTATAGGCGATGCGGGTAGCAACTCATCACTATTTTGATTCCCTTTTCCACCTATACGTCCACATGCTAAACGTGGCCTTAAGGTCTTGTTACCATAGGCTCTATATACCCCGTGCGCCCCGTAAGGGACGGGATCGCGGAGCGGCGTGGCTTCGGCCAATATCGGTCAACACGTAACCCGGCCCATGGGGTCGGAACGTGGGCCGCTGTCTTTTTCAAGACGGGGGCCACGAGGAGACAACCTCTATAAAAAATCCAAGCAGCACCAGCGGGGGAGGGCGGGATTTCCCAAACCCGCATTGCACAGGTGCCGCGAGGGAACCCCATCCCGGGGTGTACGTGGGGCGTCGCGGTGACACCGAGTGCTCCCGTAACGCCTCACATACGACTGAATAGGGAATCCGTGTGGTTTTTAGTGGGTATGCCTGTCGTTGCGGGAGAGCCCCACATACCCCCGGTAAAGCCGTACCAGGCGGATGCATAAGGCGCATTTTCCACACCATAAAAAAAGACTCTATATACCCCGTAAGGGATAGACGTGATTTATATACGTATGTATCGACACTTAGTTCAGGTCAGCTCAAGTCAGCTCAAGTCAGCTCAAGTCTTGACTTACGTCAAGAGGACGTGTACCTATGGACGGACGCACTGACGCTGCACGAAACCGACGGATAAGAATATTCTCGGACTCTCGTCTAAACACCACCACAGTTAAAGTCTATTCTTCACTTCTTCTTTTTTTAATATGCTCCCATAGACCGATGCGATGATTTCGCCAATTTTAAAGTAATAAATAAAGTAGAACAGTCAAAAGACCCCCTCCCCCCTGGCTCTTAGCCAACGAATAATGATATCCCTCGAACACCGCCAGGAAATTATTAACCGATGCCCAGGATGCACCGGACCAAGCACTGCTCTTCCCCTCGGACGGATCCAAAACCTAACCGCAGCTCTTGGTCACACGCGGAGGTAACCCATCTATTCTTTCATGTCTGAAATGGCATCTTGACTCAATTTACCGTCGTATAAGTATGTACTTGGCCAATACGGTCGACAATCTACATCCTCTTGCACTTTCCTCTGTACATTCAGATTATATTTATCTATTAAGTAATGATAAAGTATGATTATGATGCATGATAAATTGATAAAATAAATTGCGTTCACCAGCTCGGTCACAATGACGCGGCTCATTGTAGTGGGCCGAGAGCCGGCACGAGACGGTAGACAATCATGATGATTCGCATTATGTAGCCAAACTCATACGTCCATTGATTGCTAAAAAAAAATTGACTTACTGTTGTGTATGATTTGTTGTTTTTTAGGATCATTGTCACCATTCATAAATACTACCCAGGCTGACGTGGAATCCACGTTTTCAGCCATTCTCATAAATAATGCTCGACGTGCTAAAGCTAACAGGGGTAAAATAAATTAAATTAGGTACTTACAAACAAAAAACCATATAGTGCATTGGGGTAAATTCAAAAATGGGGGAATTTCGAAACTCGTGGATATCCACTAAACGGGGAACTATTACATGATCTAGCAACGTTTACATAGAAGCTCCAATGTCTTTGCCTTCTAGATAAGCGTTGCCAGATTATGGAATTGTTCCCCGTTTAGTGGATATCCACGATTTTCGAAATTCCCCCAATTACGAATTTACCCCAATGCACCTTACTACTTGCAAAACATTTAACTGCAAAGATGACAAACAAGCCCTTAAACTCCAGCAATCTTTGTATTAGGGTGTCGCCGTCGCCAAGCCATGCATGGCGTTTGTGTGGGCCTATACCAAGGACCGGAACCGGTTACCCATTAAAGGTGCATTGGATAGGGTATTTATAGAATTGTTTTCACAAACCCTGTCAATTTGGCAAGCATATCACCAGAAAGAAAGGACGAAGGAAGAAGGAAGAAGGAAGAAGGGAGAAGGAAGAAGGTTACCAGAAAGAAAGTCTGACCGTAAAAACATAGTTAATTCTGATAAGCGAATACCTAAACTAAAAAAGCGGTAGCTTTTGGTGACGGACGCGATCATGCCTTCGGTACCGCTCTGCTTTCAGAGTGTGAGAGCTGACGTGAGGGTCGGCGGGCATAAGCCGGCCGTCAGAGCGGTGCGCCCCGTAAGGGACGGGATCGCGGAGCGGCGTGGCTTCGGCCACTGTCGGTCAACATGTCAACAGGTCAACAACGTGGGCCGCTGTCTTTTTCAAGACGGGGGCCACGAGGAGAAAATCTCTATAAAAAATCCAAGCGGCACCAGCGGGGGAGAGCGGGATTTCCCAAACCTGCATTGCACAGGTGCCGCGAGGGAACCCCATCCCGGGGTGGTCGTGGGGCGTCGCGGTGACAGCAAGTGCTCCCGTAACGCCTCACATACGACTGAATAGTGAATCCGTGTGGTTTTTAGTGTGTATGCCTGCCGTCGCGGGAGAGCCCCACATAACCTAACCCTAGGTACTGGGCGGATGCATAAGGCGCATTTTCCACATCATAAAAAAAAGGCCTCTATAAGGCGCACCGAGATATCTTTATACATACCTACGGATATTAAGTTAGTTCAGTTTTAGCTAGGTTTAAGTTATTTTTAAGTTTTGACTGTTTTTTGTAATGATTTGTTTTTCTTTTTCAATAAACGAATAAATAGCTTTGGAAATAGAGACTGCCTAGTGTTTATGGGATAACGTTATTATCTCTTGACATTTAGTTAGCTTAATCGATCCCATATCGTCAATCCGAAATAATTCATAACATCCGTTACCACTTCGTCGTTCCACCTATATACGCCCACAGTCTTGCTAAACGTGGCCTGTAGGTCTTGTTATATTAGGCTCTGTCTATACCCCGTAAGGGATAAAGACGTAATTTGTGTGTGTGTATCCCTAACCATATCCGCAACCGACAAAATATTGTTCATTATAAAAAAGTTTAATCGACGTCACAGGGGACCGAAGAGCTGGCAGCTTCCTTGGACAAAGAATTAGTGTTGAATCCAGAGAGGGAACGCTGCCAGCATCTTCGGCGCCATGCCAAGAGTACACATACACATAAATCACGTCTTTATCCCTTACGGAGTAGACAGAGCCTAAGGTAACAAAACCTAAAGGCCACGCTTAGCATGATTGAGGGCGTGTAGGTGGAAAGGGGAATCAAAATAGTGATGGGTTACTAGCCGCATCGACTAAAACATTCTTCCTATGCCCATTCCCTCGATGGGCTTTTACCATCTGCGCGGGAAGAGTAGCAACTGGTACATTTTAAGAAATGATGAAATGAAATGAAATGATTATTTATTCACAATGAACATATGGTTACATAAGGTCTTATAAGGTAGTATTGCTGCCCACAACAGTTCAGCCAGGTTAGGCATGTGAAAATCTGAGGTCAGCGATTTAGTCGCTCGGTCGATATTAGTAACATTATCCTTGATAGACATGTTGTTTCTTTACTCCCAGACCAGCATGGAAGCAATGCCAAGGGTACCTCTTTTAATAGTATATTTTAGTTGTTGTTTATTTATACTTACATTAAGTTTAGGATAATTTTAGGTTTCGATTTAAATTTTATGTGTTGTTTTAGATTAGTTGGTTTAAATAATTATTGTTCTAACATCCGCATCCTTATCTATACATCCATAACATCCTCGTACTGTACTAGAGAAGGATTATATTTGGTCTTATTAATCTTATCGATATTTGCATCATACCTACACTGGGCTCCGTTGCTATATATATAAACGAGCAGCCGCTGATAATTCACTCTATTAAGAACAGAAACAGTCATGATAACACTCGCGGTAGCAGTGGGGCTGGTCGCAGCCCTCTACCTGTACCTCACGCGTACATTCGACTACTGGCAGAAGCGTGGCGTCCAGCACGACGCGCCCTGGCCGCTCTTCGGCACCAACGCCAAGAACTACCTCATGCAAGCGAACATCGCAGACGTAGCAACAGACACTTACAAAAAATATCCAGGTGAAAAAGTGGTCGGGTTTTACCGCTCATCAAACCCAGAGCTGCTCATCAGAGACCCAGCACTTGCGAAAAGAATTTTCGGCACTGACTTCATGTCTTTTCATCGTCGCGGCGTTGTACCTGACAACACTCCGCCTGAACCGATGCATAAGAATCAATTTACTATTGATGATGATTTGTGGCGGTTGATAAGGATTCGCATGACCCCGGCTTTCTCTAGCGGTAAGCTAAAAGCGATGTTTCCCCTTATTGTCGAGCGGGCTGAGCGTTTGCAAGTACGCTTACATAAAGAGGGGGGAAAGAAAGCAATCGAGGCGCGAGAGCTGATGGCGCAGTACACAACCGAAGTCATCGGCACCGTAGGCTTTGGCGTAATTAGCGACTCACTAACCGACGACAACGATGCCTTTCGAGCTCTCGGGCGCAAAATGTTGGACTTCAACGCTTCGAGAGTCTTCAAACTAAGTCTAAAGACCATATTGCCTACGTTCTTTGGACACTTTAAGGTGTTCGGTGAAGTTGAAGCGGATGTCGTTGAAATGGTTAGATCCATAATGCAGCAGAGAAATTACGAGCCATGCGGGAGGAACGACTTTGTAGACTTGCTTTTGGAATGTAAGAAAAAAGGTGCTATGGAAGGGGAATCAATAGTAGAAACGAATGCTGACGGTAGCCCAAAGAAGGTGTCAGTTGATATGGATGATGAAATCATGGCAGCGCAGTGTTTTGTGTTCTTCGCAGCTGGCTTTGAGACGTCTTCGTCGGCTTCTAGCTTTACTTTACACGAGCTGGCGCACAACGAGCGCGCGCAACGCAAAGCGCAGGAAGAAATCGACCGTGTCTTAGCCAGACACAACAATAAACTGTGCTACGATGCGATATCGGAAATGACTTACCTCAGATGGTGTTTAGACGAGGGTTTGAGAATGTACCCACCTCTGGGTGTGTTGCAGCGCAAATGTGTGAGATCCCACACATTTCCTGACATAGATGTAACCATTGATCCTGGTGTAAGAGTGATGATCCCTATACATGCATACCAGAATGACCCAGAGATCTTCCCGGAGCCGCAGGACTTCCGTCCCGAACGGTTCGACCCCGCCGTGCTGACGGCGCAGCAGAAAATGGCTTACTTGCCATTTGGAGAAGGCCTCCGCTCTTGTATTGGTGAGTTGTTTCTTTTATTCTTACCACTAGTTACTCCTAGGTTAGTTTACTACAGGCCCACGTACAAAAAATGTGGGTCATATGAACCACCAGGTGACGTATATAGGACGATATAAGAGCATAAAATAATAAGATTCAGCACTATGCCGTCACTTGTAAGCTGTCCAACTGGGTGCTGGTGAGAATTCAAGAGTGCAACCCTCGATTTTTTCCCCTTGTCGCATGATTTTTGTACGGCGTTGCGGAATAATGGATTAGAAGCTGATCTACATTACTATATAGGCAATTTGTGATCAAGTTACAGTGTAAATTTAGGTCCAGAATTGCGTTTATAAGTGCTTGCGATTGTTAAACTGCCTTTTCATCTAACAACATAGGCTGAACAGCCTCTTGATCGCCCTTTATCCAGCCGTGACAGCCAATAACGAGGCTCACATATATGCCATTGTTATCCGTACATGACCAACATTTAACTCGAACGTAATCCTTCCGTAACGGGATTAAAAATCAAGTTAGTTGGTCGTTTGTTTTCCCGTGGCCAAGAAGTTAAAATACTTTTAAAAAAATTCTGGTCTGGCATTTGAGGTATTCCGTCTTAGCCCTAGTGGTCTGGCTCTTCTGCGCCTATTTTATCGAATCAGGCGTTACTTCGCGGAGGTCCATTTCAATGAACAAAAAATATTTACCTTGCTACTCCGCTACTTTAGTAACGGAGTAAGTGGCGGAGTAGCAAGGTAAAATTTGGTTCGAACGTTCGAATCCTGGGCGCACCTCTGAGTTTTTCGGAATTTATGTGCGAAATTACATTTGAAATTTGCCATGAGCTTTTCGGTGAAGAAAAACATCGTGTAGAAACCTGCGCACATGCGAAGGAAGTCAATGGTGTGTGTGAAGTTCCCAATCCGCACTGGGCTACGTTCAGTAATTAAAGTGTCAGTGTGATTATCGTCGGATGAAAATCGTCCGATCATGAACACACTCACTGAACGAGTTGGGACGTTCTTCTGTCAAAAGTGTCAATTCAAAATAAATATAAAATAAATATTTGCTCCGTGACCTGAATAGAATATTTCTGTCCCTTTTCATCTTGAATCATTGACGTCTTCATTGAATCTCCCATTTTAAATTAAATTCACATTAAATTTAAATGTCGATGGTATGCGATTTCGTATTCGTAATAATAAGTTTATATCCCCAGCGTTCGAATTATAAATTTTGCCGCTTTTCAACTGTCAAAGTGACGTCTGGCCCGACGACGCTCGACGATGTTACTGAACGATTTGGTGTGATCGTCCGATGATCGCACTGACTTACTGAACGGGCCAGTGCGACGTCGGGCGTCGTCGGGTGGTCGAAATGAACGCACCCCTGGGCCCCCGTGGGAACTATAGCCCTAACACTCCAATAAATGGAGGAGGCCTATGCCATGTACATGCTAAGGCACGTCGAATTACGCGATAATTTATATGAAAAAAACAGACTACTCAATGTACTGAAATTGTAGCGAAACCGAATAAAAGGGGCTATATATATAATTCATCTTCGTCTGATGTTACGGATATCCTCGGGTAGTGTTGACTTACTATCTTTGGCAGAGAGTTTGGCTAGTGTTCCCCGACGAATGACAGCCGAACGAAGGAGGTGCGCCGGTATAGTACTGGTATCACTTACTTTAAAAAAATACCCTGCCATAACATGCAATGTTTGTTTCAGGCGAGCGTCTGGGGCTGATGCAGTCGCTAGCGGGGCTGGCGGCGGTGCTGGCGCAGTTCTCGGTGACGCCCGCGCCAGGATACACGAAGGAACTAACATTTAACAAGCTTGGCCCCATAAAGAACCCTATTGGAGGCGTACAACTCATCTTTCAAGAGAGGAAGAGCCTGTGACATTCGGCTGTACAGAATAGTCGAGTTAATGCACCATGGATTAAATGTGTATACTCTACTTTTGATTTAGACTAAAACTTAAGACTTTTGTATCTATTAATAAGGTCTACATAGAATAAGATAGTCACTAGGTGTCTGTGAACACAAATGTTTTATCTTAACTATAACTTACTGAGAGGCACCAACCCTTTGTTTAACCAACACTTAGGTATCGTTTTGGAAATATAACATTTTCAATTTTAATGTTTATTTTTTATTTAATTACTAGTAGGGGAAGGTGGGCAATTAGAAACTTTTGAAAAATAATAATAAAGAAGGTTACAAACAGTAAAAACTTTATTTTGTAAATGAATACAAAAGTATTGATTAAAACATAAACTAAGGGTACCTTAAAAATAACTTAATAAAAATAACACTTAGGCTAAAAATTAAAAATTAAAATAAATTTGGACGAACAAAAAACTGTTTCACCTCACTTGCTCGAAAAGGCGAAAGTGCTTTTTCCCCGCTTGCATGGAAAAGGTTTTTGAAATTCGAATGTGACGATGACCACCATTGCCCACCTACTCTTAAACTCAGAAATTAGAGCTTTGAACTTCGTATGTTGTCGTCTCGCTTATACGAATAGTACTTAATTAGGTGAATGAGAAGAACGGAATAATACGAACTTCAAATGTCGAACTTGTTATCAGACCCCTAACTTTTTCATCCGATAAAAAAAAACATAATGTCACGTTCAGAAACGCGATCCGGTATCCATTATTAATTTATTTTAAAATCCGATACTTCCTAAGTTATTTTCAAGATTTGCTAACTTTCGTTGCTAAAAGAAAAAACGATATTGGTTTTTATTAATTATTTTAATTTGTGGTTAACCACAAAAATAGCAACCAAGCAGGAAAAAACAGATATTATGATGCAAATTCAGAACGCGCCCCATTTTTTTTTAAATTCAGTCTAGTTAGTGCGATTTTTTAACTTTCTTTTTAAAATTAAAAATATATGTATGATTAGAAAAAAAAAAGTTTTTAGAGATTGCTCGTCGGGAAACCGAAAAGTTGACCAAAATTGTTGTTTGGTTTATGATAAAACAGTAATACACAAGAAATATTAATGTCATAGAACAATCAGAAAAAATAGTTTTACTTATTAGATTATTAGACTAGGCTGTATGGGCTTAAATCCTTTTACCTTTCTTATTTAGAAGAAAAAGAATAAAAAAACTGATTTACTATTAGACTGTTTTTCTTTCATCCACTATTTTTCTCGCTGTAGTGAGGTGAAAAATTGTGTGTTTCGCTCGGCAGCAAAGTTGTTTAGTGTCTCGTGCCTTGAAGCCCTCGCGACGCTCAGGATTCTTCTTTTGAATCTTATTTGAATATATGATCCTTCGCTTGCTCGGGTTTCAATTCAACTCGCGCCAAACAAACACTTTGCAGCCTTGCATAACAAATAACTATTACCAGAGATGCGATTTATTTGAAATACTTCTATTTAAAATACAAATACAAAATGCAAAATACGTATTTTGTATTTTGCATTTAAATGCCTTTTAGTAAAAACCATTTTGTATTTTATTTGAAATACCTTTCGAGACGTATTTTGCATTTTTCATATTCATTTCAAAATGCAAAATACTTTGTGATTAAGTTTAGCCAAATTTACCAGTCAAACAAAATGAAATGAACGAATGACGCTTGTATTGCCGCACTAAGATGCACAATCAACCGAAATAAATGGCCACACAATTCACAAAATGGAGCCATGGCTCTCTTTTCATTAGTCTACTTGCTTTACATTATTTTAAGTGAGTATTATTATTATTAATTATTAACGTAACAGAATTTATTGATACGCGTACTGATAAATTTGACCAAAATGTCATGCATAAGGTGCCATGTTATTAGACGTTTTTGTTCGGCTCGCCATTGTGTCTCTACTTCTCATGATAAATACCTAAAATAAATAAAAATGTCTGATATTTGATCAAAAGGTATTTTATTTTGAAAAAGTATTTTGAAAATACCTATTTTGCATTTTGCATTTGAAATACAAAACGCAAAACTATTTGGTATTTTGCATTTGAAATAGTAAATCTGAAAAGTATTTTGCATTTTGTATTTAAATGCTTTTTTAAAACCATTTTGTACATCTCTGACTATTACCTTGCTACTCCGCTACTCTTTTTTTTTTGTTCATTGAAATGGACCTCCGCAAAGTAACGCCTGATTCAATAAAATATATAAATTTGGACCCTTAGGTAGGGCGCAATTGCGCTTTGTGCGAGAAAGCTGCTGGCGCGAGGGTCGCCTGTTTGTTTATACAAACAGCCAACTTCTTGAAATCTCAAGACGTTCCTTTAGAATTAAGAGTGATGAATTTGGAAGCATTATCTGTTTACAAATCAACGGGCAAAAATAGCAGTAGTGAATCATTCGAGCTCATAATAACTAAACAATAACACGCAGTATTTATAATCAGTATCAGACGTAAGGAGTCGCAATGATATGGCTGAAAATATTTGATAAGGTGCTGTAGAAGTATCACGGTGACTCGGTATCGCTACGATGTTACTGTACGTTGCGTTGTTTTGTGGATATACGCTACCTTAATCACCATTCAATAACTATCCAGCCACGCTAAAGTCGGTGATCGAATTCGAGATCAAAAAGATAGACGCTTCTGGTGACCAGAGGGCTGGCAGCTATTTCGGGCAAAGAATGAGACTAGTTTTGCGGGTGGTAGGGCCTTGTGCAAGGTCCGTCCGGATCGCTACCACCATCTTACTCGCAAATCCTGCCGCTAAGTAGCAGTGCTTGCACTGCTGTGTTCCGGTGTGGAGAGTAAGACAGCCGGGGAAATTACGGGCACAAGAGGCATTGCATCTTAGTCCTCTAGGTTGGCAACGCATCTGCAATCCCTCCGGGGTTGCGGGTGTCTATGGGCAGTGGTGATCACTTACCATCAGGTGATCCACTTGCTCGTTCGCCTTCCTATTCATATAAAAAATGTTTTTTTTTTCGAAGTCCTTCAGTCAACGCGGCAATGCTGCCAGCCTTCTGGGCACAATGAGCAGTGACAGTGACCTGGGAGGGGTGTTTTATTTGTAGTTTAAGTTAGCTAGGTTTTGGTTAATTTTGTACATAGTATTTAGTTAATTTTAAAATTTTTAATGTACAGTTTTAATGCAGTTTTTGTTTACTATAATAAATTCTTATGTTACAGATCAAGAATATAATCTAAAATTGTACAATAACATTTATACAATACAATTAAATGACAATAAAATCAACTTTAACGTCGGTGATCGAATTCGAGATCAAAAATATTAAATAAAATGGTTTTTTATTGCTATTTAATTAAATTTCTAAATGGCCCGCCAGTTTTACTTTCAGATTTTTCTGTTCATATTTTCAGTGTCGGTTAGAAATTTAATTTCTAACGGGTAAAACCGTAAAAATAAACGTAAAAAATCGCGAAATAAAATTCTTGATTTATTTGATAGTGCCATTTAATTAATAATAATTGTAATGTTAGGTATTGTCAATTTTTTTTTACATTCTTGATCTCGAATTTGTTCACCGACTTTGCATACATAGAGTGGCGAGATTAGGGTTGCCACCTTTTTTTTTGCAGAAAAATAGTATTTTTCTCAGAACCTTGCCAAAATATAGTACTTTTGGGAAATTTTGGAAAAAAAATAGTACACATTCATTCATTTATCACGTTTAAACATTATATACAAATTACAATCCTATATCACTTTATTGCACACCAGTTTAAGTAGGTACAAAAGAAACACACAAATACAGAATTTCATTTTTTTTTCCAAGTGCAGCAGTGGAGTTAGCAATGAAAATATAGTATTTTTCGTACTATATTATATTTCTATAATATATAGTACAATTGACCGCAATATTGTACGATACTATATAATATAGTACAGGTGGCAACCCTAGGCGAGATAGTCGGTTGAGGTACGTTTCCTTTCGACAACTTCTTTGGATAAAACACCGTTAATAAAAATAACACCGTTGTAATATACACTACTCAGCATTACAATCTGTGAGCGAACAATCAATCATCCCATTTTCCTACCCTTAAGGTTGGTTTTTTTTTCAAATTTATAAAGCACTACCACCCACGGCATTTACACTTTCCAATAAAAAAATAATTATCAAAATCGGACTACTCTGTAAAAAGTTATGCGAGGTCGCGAGGTCATGCATAAAAAAACCTACTAAAATTATAAACGCGAAAGTTTGTACATATGGATGGATGGATGTTTGTTACTCTTACACGCCACAATGGCTGGATAGATCTGGATGAAATTTGTAACATAGATAGATTATAGTCTGGAATAACACATATACTTTTTATCCCGGAAAATTTCGTAATTCCTGCGGGATAGCGATAAAATAATTCTATGCAGACGAAGTTACGGGGAACAGCGTATATACGCGCCGAATTGAGAAAGTCCTCCGTTTTTTTTCGTTAACTAAAAAATAGTGTGATAACTTGATAAGTTTATAAATAAACAAAAACGTTGGAATGATGGCCAAGAATTTGAGTAACCCGCGTATTATGGCTACACGCACCAAAGCGTCTTCCAAATAATGGAACAGTCTCAGCCAAAATTCCGCAATACATTAATGTAGCAATAGATGAGATATCTAACAACATTTACCTATTTTAATCAAGTCAATAAAAGATTAAAGCGTAAAATTAATGCATTTAAACCTAATTGCCAGCTAGAAAATGTGCCTTTTGAAGAACTTGGTGGTGAACGAATAGCGTGAAGGCGCCACACGCAAAAGTTTGAGCAGACGCGACGCGGCGCGACAAAGCGCCGGCCCGCCGCGCCGGCCGCCAGGCGTCAGTTCGCGTAGACTACTGGCTAGACTTTACAATGTGTTTGTTGCGATAATGCCACACACACAGACGTCAGTTAATATTTAATCGTATACAAGGTGTCTCAGAATTTGTATGTATAGGTACGAGTATTTAATTTGATTACAGTAAGTATGATATGACCAATGTTTTCGTAAGTTGATCGAAGTTTAAAGCGTACGTCGTCAAAGGCGAATTAATTTCTAATTAAAAAAAAAACAATAAAAAACCGACAAAGTGCGAGTTGTACTCGCGCACCGAAGGTTCCGTACAAGTTTGCCAAGTTATTATAAAATCCAATGTCAGCAGAGCGTGTGAGGTCATTTTATGTTGCTTACTGACATAGACAGAAATAAAAATTTGCTGTTTAGTATTTTGTTGTTATAGCGGCAACAGAAATACACCATCTGTGTAGGGCGGTTCATGAGATAAAACATCTTGACAGAAGGACAGACAGACAGACAGATGAACGGACAGGTACGGAACACTAAACACTACCTACTCAACTGGAGTGTTACAATCAATCAAACAGGCCAAACACCCTGTTAAAGTAATACAGATTAATTTAGGACACAATTATGAGACTTAAGTATTATTATCATGATGAGTGAAGAAATTTTGGATGGATAAAACACATTGAAGTAATTGGGTACTTTGCTACTCAGCTACTCACACCAGTGCGTAAAAGCCGTCGACGGTGCGTTTACGCAACGAGACGCATGCTACATGTCACTGCGTATACGCAGCGGTGTTATCGCTCCTTTAATCTAGACGTTTAAATTCTCTAGGATATGGACCTCCGCAAAGTAACGCCTGATTCAATAAATTGTTGAAAGTTGTGAATGTGAGGTCCTTTTGGGCTGGCCGTTATGGCAATGTGAAGGGAATTTGAAATTTGAACGAAAATCTAACCAACGTAAAGCAAAAGTAAGGGTGGAACACTTCTCAGAAGAGGGTGTTTTTAATGGCGCTCCCACACTGTGTTTGAAGTCCGAATGATGCTTGTACTTATGCACAAGGGCCAAGGCAAAAACATGTGGGACTCCTGTAGGCTTATATCTAACTCGCTCGCAATCGCCATCGTGTTCATTTTGACAGTTCATGTATGGGCTGACAATTGGCATCGCAATCAGTTAGGTGTCACATTCATACAAGAACTGTCAAAATGAACACGATGGCGATTGCGAGCGAGTTAGACAATAAGCCTAAGATGCGTTGACAGCCTGTAGATGGCTAAGATAGAAAGAAATGAGCCAATTATTTAACTTTTGTCATGGCATTCCAACACTGAAGTGTCAAAAAGGCACGTGGCATGTGTTACTTTGTATGGCATATGTATACACGCACCCACACAAAGAAAGAGAGGGGGGTGGAGAAAGTTTATTAGATCTGGCTTAGGTATGGATGAGTAGACATCGTGCGTGAGGACCTGCATACAAAAGCGAGGCAATTCAATGGTGTGTATAAAGTTCCCAAACCGCACCGGGTAGCGTGGTAACTACAGGCCAAGCCCTCTCCTTCTTCAAGGAGGGCTGTGGCCAGCAGTGGGACGTATGTATAAATGTACATGTATACCTAAGACTAATGAGAGTAGAGTGCTACTTAGGAAGGAGAGTCTCTTACTTGAAATGTTGTTTTTTAACCTCCGACGCAAAAAGATTTCTCTTTCTGTGTGTGTGTGTGTGTGTGTGTGTGTGTGTGTGTGTGGCATCGTAGCTCTCAAACGGATGAACCGATTTCAATATAGTTTTTTCATTCGAAAGCCAGTTTTCTTGCGGTGGTTCTTAGCCATGCTTAATAAAAATCGGTCCAGCAGTTGAAGCGGAGAAATTTTTCAAATTTTGTAATTTATGGTTATTTGGAATTAAAATAATAATAATAATATCTTGGGACAATTGACACCTATTGACCTAGCCCCAAACTAAGCAAAGCTTGTAATATGGGCACTAGACAACGGATAAACATACTTATATAAAACATATAAATACATACTTAAATACATATTAAACATCCAAGACTCGAGAACAAACATTCGTATTTTTCATACAAATATCTGCCCCGACCGAGGATCGAACCCGGGACCTCAAGCTTCATTGTCAGGTTCTCTAACCACTAGGCTATCCGGTCGTCGGTGTAAAATGCCTCGCACACGTGACTTTTCGATACTTCCAACACAGTGTGGGAGCGCGGTAATGTGGTAATAGCTTGATTCACTCACACCTGCACCTGGTATGCCGTATTGATACCAATGTACGTACGCACCGCCGTTTTGGCGACGCATAGCCTGGCGCCGCGGCGCCACACGCAACCCCCATTACCTGGGGAGGGGTCGGTTTGTCATCCACGAGGGTAGCCCTAAACATAGGGATAGGGTGGAAGTGCGGACAAAAGCAAGTTGTACCTTATTTTTAGAAACCACTTCGAATTTTTCTTCGTTGATAAGTTCTTTGAACTTGGCTGCTTTGATTCCACGCAACTTTTTTTTTTTTATAAAAGTCAACACGGAAGTTAAAGGAGGAAGTAGGTTACTAGGATAAGCAATCACCGCTGCCGATGAACGTCTGTAACAACGGCAAGCACTGCTGCTTGGCGGTAGGAATATCGAGTAATCGTTAACTATCGGCGGAATGTGTTGGGTTGGCAGCATTAAATCCTTTCAAAATTCTTTTGTAACTTATACCTACAATTCGGCGTTAGTTTGCGGAAGTTCACATCACACGCTGTAAAGAACTGCTCTTTACCCCAGTAATTAAACGTAAAAAGAACATTTAATTGTACCGAACATTTTATTTCAGCAAAAACATTGACATAAGTAAGAAAACAAAATTCTTCTTCTGAAAATCTGCCATAGACAAATTTCTATTAAAAAACTCTAAAAAAGGCTATCCTAACACACACAGAAATTCTTCCTAAACCAAGATGACCAAAAAAATTTATAAAATGCGCAAAAAATTATGGTTTAACGAGCACAACAAATTAATTACGTTGATTAGGTATATTGTCCAACCTCCTATTATCCATCCTCCATAAACCATAATAGATTGTCACAACAAAGGAAAAAATCCGTTCTGAATTCAAATAAGAATTTCAATCAATCACCTTTCACCTGTCAGTCATTACGAAACAACTCATTTACCCCGTGAGTTACTTTACACAAAAATACAAAATATATTAACAAAGTCGAAGTATATTT
The DNA here is from genome assembly GCA_949127965.1 of Pandemis corylana. Lineage (NCBI taxonomy): Eukaryota > Metazoa > Arthropoda > Insecta > Lepidoptera > Tortricidae > Pandemis > Pandemis corylana. Next base: position 15,002,787 of record OX421858.1, on the reverse strand, counting down.
CCGAAAGTTGTATAATTTGAGGATGCCGGAGAACTTGAAGCAGCCACAAACTCCTGCGCCAGTGAGCCGCTCCGGCGCCGGGGATATATCGGAACGGGAGTTGTCCCGGGAACGGTATACCTTGCAAACGACGCCGCCTGCGTAAGTAATGTCTACTCCTGGTTTTCATTCATATTCATTTTAGACATCATGTTTCATTATAGCCATTTACTGCTTAAGACCTACACAATCGATATAAATAGAAATAGTGTAAGTTTGTTTTTTCAAAACAACCGGGTTCGATTCCCGACCTGAGTAGTTACAGCTTTCCTTTAAATGTATGGATGCAGTTTTTCTTGTTATTAAAATCGATGACATGGTTCCTAAGAACAGATCTTCATTATGTCTTATAGGACTTATAGTTTCAGACTTTCCCATACCTATTTCAATGAGACACCCTGTACCTATAGGTACAGACGTAGTAAATAATCCTTTCCCATCGTGAACCCACGATTACTTCCGAGTGATGGCGACGTGTCTATGAGTCTGACTAAAATAGCATGACAAATACCAAACAAATACGAACATTTCCGAGATAATACGATGGAAAAGGATTTTGCACGACATCTGTAGTTTAGTGATTTGATAACATTCGACAACCCTTTGTTCCCAGTCGCCATCAGCGTTCGCTCCACAAGAGCAGGCTGTTCTCCGTGCCGGTCAACAAGTTCACCGCCCGCTGCCACCAGCAGAGCCCCAATCTGACCCGCATACGCACCTGCCTGGATGAGCTCCGCACCACCCCGGTGAGGCCCGTCAAGATAGGGCCCAAAGCCGTCTCCATGGAGGACCTGACGCCTACTAAGAGGATCAAACGAGAGAGGTATGCCAGAGATATTAAATGTTAATCATCATCATCAGATCTGTAGCCTATAAACATTCCACAGCTGGGCGCAGGCCTCCTCTCAGAATGGGCTATAGTTCCACGCGGGCCCAATTGATTTTAAGGAGTTTATTTATATAAAGGCACTTCTTTTTGATCGGGTTACCATGGGCTGCTAACTTCACGCTGGTATTCGCCATTTGTTCATCTTCTTTAATCCAATTCTGTATATCTATCTCACTTCTAATAAGTCTTACCTATTCGTTTGGCGACACCTCGCAATTTTATGTTTTGTTTTATCAAAACTGTCTGAATACTGCGTACTACGCGCCTATTTAAATTATCCAGAAATATACTATGAACGTTACAATGTGACTCACACAAAGCAACATAATAGTGCCACAAAATAGTATAGTAAGGTCATATTTAGATCGCCTGACCCTTCGTCTAATTTAGGACTCCCATAGGGTTAGGTTGCGTGCAAATTGAAGAGGGTTACATAAACTTAGGGCGCCTATTTGGGGTCGCTGGTACTTTGTTATGCAAGTTCCGTGCGCTGACGTGGCACGGTAACCCTTTTTTCTTTCATATCTCACATATTACGTATCTGATACGTGGCTGTTGCAGACATCATAATTTAAAACGTTCCCTGTCCTGCGTATCCTTTTGCATAGTACCAAAACTGTTACTCTAACGTCCATGTATCCAAAAGTATATGAAACATGACTACCCATTTCTGGATAATCCGATAAATAAAGCAATCTTAATTTCTGCGTAAGCAGGATCTCTCGTGAGGTAAAACACTTTCAACAATGTGGTGTGATGCTTACACGGCTGCACGAGTCTACTAGGTCATCAGTTCCCACGCCTCGGTATCCCTTTTGGATATAATTAAAAAAACAGTCACTAGAACATATCAGAATTCCATGATTAATACGTTGTAAAAAGTCTGTGGCGTAGCTATACTCGTAAAGTCTGGGGCCCGTGGCAAATTTGAGGTCCTTCCTCAATATAAAGAGGCGCATCATCGTCCGTTCTGTGCTTTAGGCCAAGCCAGTTCAGGGCCCCGTAGAGCTAGAGCCCAAGGTATTTTGCGAGTCCTACTACCCTATAGTTACACCACCGGGCTTTGTAAAGTGTGAAACATACTTGCTTTATCGTGCCTGTAGCAGCAGCAAGGAGATAGTGCGGTCTCCTCTCCATGGCGCCGAGCAGCAAGCGGCAGCAAGGGTAGCTCGTTTTATGCTGGTCAGCGTGTGGCGGCGGCGGCGTGACGAAGTCCGCTGCCTGCGGAAAACCTTGGAGTTCCAAGTAATTTGGCTGTTCCTAACTTTTCCACTAGTTTCTAGCTAAGCGGGTCTAGATAGACTATCCATCTCCATCTAGAACGAGCACTAAGAAAAAGACGACAGTAGTCTGTTTCGTGCGTGACACAGCTCTCGCGCGCACTCGTGCTATTCCTGCTGGTCTATTGGTCTTTGGTTGGAGGCATTGGGATCTTGATGACAAGTATTTGATGCAGTCCGTCGGAATGATAGACCACATGGTCTCATGCTCTTTACCCTGCCATACTATAATCTATTGTTATCTCTGTTTATTACAATGAAAGAGGCAGAGACAGCATTATAGCTAGCTGACAGATAAGCTATCAGGAACTTGGACAGTAGTAGAACAGGGTATGAATCATCAAGAACTTTAGAATCCTTTTACTCTGTCAGATATCGTGCTCGGAGCGTTTGCGTATACAAGTACATGCGCTCAAGTCGCTGCTCGATGCAGACAACAGCAAAGTTCGTCTTGCCATGCGTGAGCTGGAACGCCTGAAGCAGCTATTAAGGGATAAGGAGGCGGAGAAGGCTGTTTTGGAGCGGGTGAGATGTTCGACTGGTCATCATTATCATCAACATATCAGCCGGAGGCTTCCAATAGCAGTTCCGAACGTCTTTGCAGCGATATGGTTGAACTGTCACGACTCGATCTTAATAAATTACAAATAGAGAAAGGTTCTTACGAAATAAGTTAAACTGGCATTCATTATTTTTAGGAAAAGAACGCGCTGGAGAAAGACGTGTGCGCAGCGGAAGACCGGGCTTCAGAGATGAGCATCGGTAAGGATTTTTCTAAATAAATAACTAAAGGAATACCATTAAGTAAAGTAAGGTTAGTTTTCCAATGTCCATGCTCATCTCGTCAAAAAGACTACGAGGAGCATCCTTTATCTGACGTGTCTCGTAAATCTCAATCTATTTATTGAATCGGGCGTTAGTTTGTGTGTAAGTTCGTGAGTTCTTACAGTTGATTGAACGTCATTCTAGTTTTAGGTATCATCGGCCGATTTAGGTATTAAACCAATAAGAGTTAGTAAAACAGCAAGACAAATCCGCATGTCCATCTATTTAGGAGCTCACGGACCGTACTTCGCTGCTCCGCTTTCACTTCTGCTTTTTTCTACTCAATCTATGTCTCCCTCTCTCACTCTCTCCCTCCTGTGCCTGGCTGGGAAAGAACATGCTGCCATTTACTGCTATTGTTGGTCAGGCTGGCGCAACTGTCGCAACGAGCTGGAAGGCGTCCGCGCGTCGGCTGCGGTGAGCGAGCATGCGCTGTCGCTGGAGCGCGCCGCCGGCAGCGAGGTGCGCGCGCAGCGGGACATGGCTTACGCTAGAGTAAGTGCAGTTGTGGCGACACTAGCGCCATCTAGTATCGAGTAGATGAACCACCGCAACGAGCTGGAAGGCGTCTGCGCGTCCGCTACTGGAACTCGACGTCCACGCTAGGGCTTTTGGTTACTGTAACTTGCAACAGTTACGGTTATAGCACGCAGATTACCCGTCTCTACAATCGTGTGGCGATTCTAACGCCACCCTAGCATCGTTTAGATGAACTATCACAAGCTCGAGTAAGCTGCTTACATGTATAAGAAACTCACAGGCTGGCGACTGTTAGAAATTTATAGCTTGAATTTTTGTCATATGAAACCCTGTAGATTTTAGACTACTTAGGCCTAAATATTGCTGCTTAAGTTATCAAAGCTTAATATTTCTCGCACCATCTATTGGAAACGAGCAGTATGCTTGTCAAACCGAGACAAGTTTAACGTGACACCTAAATCAATTACGAGTTTCCAAAACTTACAGATTGTGGATTGTACAAAGTTGTAACTATCTACATGTCTCATGACGGCGTACTTTGTTGTTCTTCACGTAAATAGTGTACCTGCGTGTTTGTTAGTTGACGCATCTGGAGGAGGACTTGGCGCAGCACGAGGAGCTGCTGTCAGCCGCTGAGGAGGAGGCGGCGGCGTTGCGGCGGGACACCGACGACAAGCAACGCCGGCTGCAACTGGCTAGCGAACAGCTGCGGTTGGAGACCGAGTGAGTATGGTCGTAAAGAGACAGTCTTCCGAATGGCTGTTCCTAGCGACTTTGTCAGCGCGATCTCTGGCCCTTCATCCCCCCATGTTTTCAAATATTAAGTCTTTATTTCCTATCCCGTCGTTTTGTCCCGTGGGAATTTCAAAAATCCTTTCTTAGAGCACCTACGGGATCCTCATGGAATAATATGTTCGCTAAATACCAAAAATCGAATTAGCAAGTCGGTTACATAGAATAATCCTCTATTTCCTATCCCGCGAGAATTTCGAAAAATCCTGAAATTTTAATGCTAGGGGGATAACTTTCCCTACTTGCATGCCAAATTTCAAAACTCTTACCCCCTTATTCATAAAGGTAAAATAATGTCAAAGTGACAGATAAGGACAAACGATTGCTAAGTTAGCAGAAGCCTATAGAGCGTTTATGAATAAGGGGGTTGGTAATTATAGTTACGAAGATAGGGCCCTTTGGCAGCAAGAATTAAATCACATTTTTTCCCAATCCCGTAGGAATTTCGAAAAGTCCTTTCTTAGCGCAACTCTATGATACTCATGGAATATGTCTGCCAAATTTCAAGTCTGTATCTTTAAGGGTTTTGGCTTCGGTATCTGTCTGTTGGTCAGTCACGTTGCACTTTCATAAAGATGAAAGATGAAGCTTCTATGGTTTTCTCATCCTTTGCAGAGCCCGGGAGCGCTGCTCCCGTGAATGCTCTGCGCTGAGCATCCGCGTGTCCCTCGCTGCTGAGGAGACGCTCTCGCTCAAGAGCGTGGTGGCTGAACTGAGCGGTGAACTCACTCGGCTGGATTCAGAGCTGCGCATGACGCGGGAACAGCTAGCCTGGTGGCCACGTCCGCTCACCAAGTCAGTAATAACATAATCCAGGCTATAAACGGCTCAGGATGACTTCGGGCCACGATTCCATTTCGTCACCTTAAGTCGTTCTTATTTACTCGACTCATTTAGATAAGCGGTCGTTCTATAGCTTTCGATTGGTTGGTTCTGTCTCTAAAATCGGTCCTTTCAGATGCTCAAGACTTTAACATCCTCTGTTAATTGCAGGCTGTTGGGAGCAGCTCGATCGTGGTTGCGGAGTCCAATGTCCTTTCCAGAAGCAGTGGTGTGGTCTCTCGTGCCCGCGCGGCATGGCTGCTAGCTCCTACATCCTCTTATATCCTCTCATCTTCTACAGTCTAATTAAGCAACGGCGTAACAATAGTGTGGAGCCCCTGAACTGACTGGCTGGGCTTAGGGCATAAAAGAGACTTTAATGATGTATTTGCCCCTTCAGACCCACCATACCCCTGGCATTACCCCTGGGGGTAGGGTGGGACTGAACCATACCACCATAGAAGTGCTGGGATTTGAGAAATGAAAAAAAAATCGACGGAGCCCCGCGGGGCTCCTATTCCTGAGTGGTTTACTCTTCGGGCATAATAAGCTACCTAACTAACCTAACCTATCTAATACCCGTAGCATACAGCACTACGGTGGTATGGTTCAATCCCACCCTACCCCCAGGGGTAGTGCACCATCATATTTACTACGGGCACCACGGACGTTACAGTTTTGCCAGTTTCTGTTGATCGTCCAATATTGTATTTTGTAGTTTTGAGGTGAGTAACTGTTTGATATTGTTAATTAGTTTAGTTTCTCGGTTTATGTTTACACGTATTTTGTAAGATTTTTCAAGCGCTGAAGGTTTGTTGGTAAGTTCTCTTGTTGTATTTTGTAAGTGTTTAAATACCTATGTGTAATATTTTGGAATAAAATTGTTTCGAATATTGGCTATTTTTTCCTTTATTTCCTGTGGCACTACTGAGTGGCACTACTGTCTAAAGATTTCTATTTCAAAATCAAGTTTAACATAGTCGCGGAGCTCCGCTGCCGCGGAGCTCCTACTTTCGAGTATTTTTGGCCCTTCGGGCCTGTTGAAGATCTAACATAACCTAAACCTACCTCCCTTTTATGATATTTATTTTGGTCAGTAGTACCACGTAGTAGTGCCATAGGTTAGACACTGACTGAACCATATCTACCACCATAGCAGTACTGGGATTTGAGAAATTGAAAATAATTTGAAGGAGCCCCGCTACGCGTCCCATCGAGTCAGTGGCGGATTTACCATAAGGCTGAGAAGGCTCGAGCCTAGGGCGGCAGATTTTGGGGGCGGCAAATTTGGGGCACGACCTTTTTTTTTTTTTTACCTCTTAATAAAATTTTTAAGAAGTCTGCAACAGATTTTGCAAGGGCGGCAAAAATTCAGCCTATACCTTGAAAATTTGTAAATCCGCCACTGCATCGAGTTGTTTCATAATGGGACAACAGACTATTTCCGTCTACCTCTGGAACTGCAGTCTATCTCTTTTGCACCGTGAAGTACAGTCAGCGGCATATAGTTTGAAGCATCCAAGCAGAGATGGGCATTTCGTAATCGATTCCTGATTACACGATTCTGTATATCTATACAAATGTCGGTTTGAAATAACTGGAATTGTTGACTTGATTACTTCCAGATTGCTTCAGTGTATTAAGTATATAAATAAACTTAATATATATAAGTAGTAGTCTGGTGGTAATCAAGTCAACGATAGAGTTGGGCGGGAGTTGGAAACAACCTCAAACTCGTGTTATGTCCCCTTATTGCGATAGGGTTAGGTTACGTACGTTACGGTATAGGGCACGTGAATACATTTCACACATTTTCCTTACTGTTGTACCACCTTGTCACGTCTTTATCTTGAAACACGCTTTTTAAAAATAAATATTAACAAGTTCTTCTTATTTGTGGCGTATCAAGTCGTTATAATAGCGACGACAACTTCGCCAATGTCAAAGTAACAAAAATATAATTAAAAAATCTTGTGACAAAATGTCGGCAACGTTGTACGGTAATGGTCAAAGACCCCCCTCCCCCACTGTCGGGCTCTTAGCCAACGGTCAATGATATCCCTCAGAAACTGCTAGGAAATCATTAGCCGATGCCCAGGGTGCACCGGACCAAGCACTGCTTTTCCCCCTGGACGGATCCAAAAACGAACCGCAGCTCTTGACCACACGTGGAGGTAACCCGACTCGCACCCCCCCTGAAATGTCATAATTAGTTTGCTACAGGTTTTTTTTAAGTTTGACAATCAGCCTTATTATAACTTTGAAACATTGATAAGGCGCTTAATCGACTATACTATAAATCTAACCTACCTATTTTACTTAATTATTGAATTACGTTAATTGGGATAGTATCTGTGGTAATTAAAGTGCCTGAGATTTTAATTAGCCAAAAACGGCATTAACTTAATGCTGCTACGTAATCTGATCAGGGGCTTCAAAGAGAAAACTTGTGCGGTATCGTGGAATGAAAACCCGAGGGGCACCCGACATTCGAAATTCAAAGTTCGTGACATGCCGTCCTACTCAATCTTTAATTAATGACTTTTAGTGTGAGCGAAACAACGCCAAACGAACTTCGAAAATCGAATTTTTCAGTGAGGCTAGGGTGTTTTGCTCGTTCTGCCACCCCGTTGTAAGCAACTATGCGTCATGCAATCCACGCAGGATGACTCACTGAATCCCGAAACGCACTGAATTACTGAAATATATCGCTACACCCACGCTGAAACGAGCCTGTGGCTGACTCATATCTACTTCATTCACGTCCTTTAAAACGAAGATAATACTGATATTTTCTCGAAAGAAAGTTGCTTTTTTTTTTTAATCTTAATGTCGATTACTTAGGCATATGATAATTGACCCCCAATTTGTTTACGAAATTATAGACCATAGCATATTTACCAGGTAAGGTAATTTTTAATTATCATTTTTAAATATTGTTGTTCTAACCTGATTACCCGAGTTAAAGTTGATATTTTGAAATGTCAAAACTATATTCGCAACTGAAGCCTGGGAAATAGCGCGGGAAATCGTAATTTTGAATGAAAAGTACAACCGCGTACGAGATGCTGTCATCTCTTTCCTATGCTATTAAAAGTTTTGTTGTTTAATGCGCATGCGCGATTACGTCACATTGGCTCAGGCGTTTTTAGGACGTTGCTTGCTTATTACGTGTATGCGAGGTTCCGTAAATCGTATTGTATTTAAAAATAATCTTTATTTCTATATTTTAATTTTATAAAATAAGTACAATGAAGCTCAATGCCTTGCAATAATTGCTTAAAACAAGATTTTTATCGCGAAATGCTGTGTGTGAATTAAAGGTATTATAATTTGTAAACACAAACACATATTGGAAATAAGTAATTGACAAATCATAATTCAAAACATAAATGAATTACTATCAAATGAATCAAGAATTTTTACTTCTTGATTTTTACGGTTTTACCGTTACAAATTTAATTTCTAAATGTCACTGAAAATTAGAACAGAAAAATCCGAAATCCGTGCTATACGCTATAGCACGCGTCACGAAATGACGAGGATCCGAGTTCAATTCCCGGCCATAGCTTTACTTTTCCGATTTTTCTGTTCTAATTTTCAGTGACATTTAGAAATTATGTATAAATTGTTCACGAGGAATTTGGATAGCTTTATTATCTATTTTTGAAATCCCTTTTAAATTCAAGTCTGTTTTTTCTGTCTGTTTGCGATGCAATACTTAATAACAAAGAAAAATAAACGATAAAATTGGCCTTGCTAGCTACTCCGTTATCACTCATTAATTTTATTTAATGTGGACCTCCACCAAGTAATTCGATAAATTACACTAAATGCAGTCAAATACACAAACGAAAATAAATTTTTATCTTTACGGTCCTTATTGTTGTTAAATTGTCTTAAATGGAGCTGAGATTTGGGGGTCTCATGTCATGGAACCCTAAAAATAATTAATTTTGAACTGCGAACTTGTATGTGGTTGTGTAACGAAAAACGCTTGTTGATAACCGCTGAACTACGGCCAATCGCAATCAGTCTGCCGTGGTGTGACGTGTGACGCTGAAGTTCCACTCACACAGATGTGCCAGCATTATTTTTGTCGTGACGTTCTCTTCTTGCTACTTTGAAAAGGTGTTTTAAGTTATAATTCCACGAAATTGGTTACTTTTTCTTATAAAACGCACCTTCTTGTAGTCTGTTGACAAACTTTGTTGTGGTTATAATTATTTTAATCAGTGCAAAGTGCCAGTTGTCGCGACATAACCTCCGATAAATTTCTTAGAACCGTGCGTGCTTCGAGACAAGACCTTGATAACTAGTTCCTTGGACGAGCGGAGAGACAGTTATTATTATAGGATGCTCATGGAGGTACGTTTTTAGTTTACAACGGTATTGTGGAGTCGATCGTGTGTGTTTAGTTCTGATCGGAAACGAGTATAATCAGTGAGGTGGTGTCGATATAGTTTAATATTTCGCTTAAATAGTGCGTAGCGGCCAGTGATTATGCCGAATTTAACTAAATGTGCGATTTGATTGCCGTGTGCGGCTGCCAAGGAGCGTTGTGTGGCGTCGGCGACGCATTTTTATTCGTAACAAAGTGCGATGGACGACATCGGAGGTAAACGATGCATGCCTGTCCTACATTTGCTTTCTTTGGATGCAAACGGACACTGGCACGCTAATAGCACTTGTTTATGGCATGCAGTTGTTTTTTTTAGAGGCTTAGACATCCACATAATGCATTCAGGGTATTTTTTGTGGTAGAATTAGTGCAATTATTGCTTTCTAAAGTGTTGGTAGCAGTATATTGAGCTCTGGTGGAGAGATCTATAAATAGCTGAAAAGCTGGCCGCTCTCTAGAAAGTAGTTTGCTTCCAATAAGTGTGTAACACTGCAACGTTTCCTGGTTTAGTCTGTGGAAGTATTAACTACTGATTTTCCTATGTTTTGAAATGCAACTTATATAAACTGTATTGCCATTACTAATGTCTGAGTAAAATCAAAGGTTGTTTTTTTATTTACATTCTGTTAGGTATTTGAGTTATTTTACTGCTGTTGATTCAATGTTTACTTTTTTAACTTCTATGTATTGCTTGGTCACATTTTGTCATTGTTACATGATTACACTTTTCTAGATGTTTAACAATGATACCTACTTGTTATCTCTCAGTGACTTGTAATTTAACATTCAAGAAAAAACTAAATGAAATAGGTACCAACAGATTCAAAATTTTCCAGCTACAAAAAAGGTCATGTGTCATTAATCATTGGTAATTTAATTTTTAAACAAATAGAACAGCTTACCATCACCTCTCTGCTCAAAATTATAAAAATCACCGAACACAGATAACACACTTTATTACAAATGAAAAAAAAATTGCACTATGCCATGTATTGTGAAAGTATTATTAATTAATACAAACAATTATTTGCTTCACTTGCTTCCTTCACTGAAAATAACTTTTATGTTAGATAAGTTAGTAAAATAATGGATATCACAGTATAATTGAACCCAGCTAAATTTTTAAATGCATTTGCAGTTTGGCAGACACTGAAATTGCATTTAATTATTTTTTATAGTGATCGGGGTTTATTAACCAAAGGGGTCAATGAGGTTATCGCTTACATAATGTTGTTTACAATTAAAGGTAGTAAAATGTTTGATAACAATCATTACCGCTAACCCAAACATCAAACTGTGCTCGCATGTAGCGTGATCAAATTAGAAGTAACATTATAGTATCCCAAACTTAAAATGTGACACGTCCAAATTGTTACTAAGTTAGGACCCAGCCTCTATGACTACTTAAGAGCCTATACATATATGATTTATTATTATTATATAATTTTGATTGTTCATCTTCCTTTTCTAATACGGCCCCATCAATCCGTCCGCTGATTTTGCCAATGTCAAAGCAATAAATACAGTATTAAAAAATCTTGTGACAAAAATGTCGGCAACATTGTACGATAGAGACCCCTCCCCCTTGTACGGGTCTTAGCCTACAGATAATGATATTATTAAATGTTTTTCATGATTTTTGAACCACTGTCGACCTGACCGTGGTCCTACTGCAGTTTGTCCTACTGATTTTCGATGGAGCTCCGTCCAAGGGCAGAGCTCCTTTTTCCGGGTATTTCCTACATTGATTGATGTTCAATGTGAAAATAGTAATGAAAAACCTTTGTAGTTGTTCAGTTGACCTAACCCAACCACTGGCTGAAAAATTATGGGAAAATTCTGAGAGAGGCTGGAGACGACTCCGGTGTTGCGGTCAGATACCCTACTTGCTCATTTGCGTTGTTGCAAAAAAAGTACCTTGGCAGTAGATGGGAAATTAAAAAAATATATAAATTCTTACTTTATGAAAATGTTGGCTTATTTTTCGCTCAGAATCAATAATCTCACACAAGAAAAATGTCCCCAAACTTACTTTTAAATTCAAATGTTTATATACCCACACTATTGACCATAGATAATGACACAACCTCCATACTCCATATGTACAGTAAAGGGCACAAATGTTCTGACCAAGACGTCAAAAATATCTTTACACCTTTATTCCACAAACGATAAGGTCGGTGACACATAGACACGCATAATGACAACACAATACGCAAAATGACACATACGTATACGCATAATGACAACCAAAAGTGTATTTACACATGTTAATTATCCAATACGCTTTAGGACTATTGAGGTTAGGGCGCGGCGGGGGTGGCCCCTGGACCATCCCTAAGCCCCTAAGCCGGGAACATATTTGTTTACCTTAAAAATGTTTGCGATTCTCGTGTGCGTATAGGACAATTTGTGTCGGTGTGTATGCGTCATTATGCGTATTAATGGCGGTGACATATATATTTTATGTAATTTCTGTATCGATATTTATGCCGTAACAACAAAGTAACACAACACAACTGACCTGGAGAAAAAATTATTCTCGTATAAGAATCAGTAGTTTGTTGATTCTAAGTAGAAACAACCAAAAATTTCTAAAATCTGGGAAATAAACAGCTATACTTCTGCTGTAGGTATTTAATAAATTAATTACGTTATAATTTTATTGTAATCGTATTTTTACAAGTTAGATAGATAGATAGATAAATCGTTTATTTACGAGTTAGTTACGAGATGTCGCGACCTTGAATTGTTATCTAGGCATCCTGTAAGTTATTAACATTTTCGCAAGTCATTTGTTGTTTGTTGGCAACAGATGTCGCTATATTGGCAGGCTATACCGTTTCTTTGCTCACCAGTTGGCGCCACTGTTGACTAAGGTCACATTCATCCCCAAATCACCAATTCCTCAAAAAAGAAATGAAGGCAATTGCTAAATTCTACGCGGACGAAGTCGCGGGCAGAAGCTTGTTACTTAATAACTAATTGTGTATTGTAAAGTTTTAATTCTATGTAGTTTTAAAGCATGGAATGCGGTCCTGTTAAGCTTTTTCAACGCTTTTCTTCAATCAATATTGAGTCGTCAACTCCTAGGAGCCGTTTACTTTGGACATCGACGAATGTATGGAAACATTTGTCATCGTCATCTCCAGCCTCTGTACGACCCACTGCTGCTGGGCAGCAGCGGCGTGGCGTCACACACACACACACACACACACACACACACACACACACACACACACACACACACACACACACACACACACACACACACACACACACACACACACACACACACACACACAAATCACGTCTATATCCCTTACGGGGTAGACAGAGCCTGAGGTAACAAGACCTAAAGGCCACGTTTAGCATGATTGTAGGCGTTTAGGTGGAAAGGAGAATCAAAACAGTGATGGGTTGCTAGCCGCATCGCCTATAACATGATTCCTAAGACTCGCCCATTCCCTCGATGGGCTTTTACCATCTGCGGCGTGGCGTCAAGTATATCATAAGGCGAGCCTAAGGGAATTTAACCAGCCTTTTCCTCTAATTCTGCACAATAAAGTGCTTAACTGCTTCAAGTATACCCGAAGGCAAGCCGAAGGGAATTTAACTAGCATTTTCCTCTAATTCTGCACAAGTGCCCAACTGCCTTAAAATTGGCAAGCCGGTGGGAATCGAGTTCTGTGAACGCCGCGCCATTGCTGGAAAAAAGCCTCCTCTCACAATGAGAGGGCTTTCTTTCGCTATAGTTCCCACTCGGATCCAATGCGTGTTGGGAAATTCACACACCATTGAATTGCTTAGTTATATGCAGTTTTTCCTGCACTGAAAGGCTTATGGTAAATCTCGAATGATCGCACGTCAATTCCGAAAAACTACGAGGTACGAGCCCGGGTTAGAACCCACGACCGTCTGCTTGGGAGGGTAGGTCAAACCACTTACTGACAAGGCTTTTTAGGCTCTATCTATCCATTTTTAGCATAATATGGCCCCATCGATAGATGCGATGATTTCGCCAGTGTCAAAGTATGAAAAATTCCAAAAGCTTGTGACAAAATGTCGGCAACGTTGTACGGTAGAACACGGTCAAAATACCCCCTCCCCTGTCGGGCTCTTAGCCTACGGATAATGATATCCCTCGGAGACCGCCAGGAAATCATTAACCGATGTCCAGGGTCACCGGGCCAAGCACTGTTCTTCCCCTGGACGGATCCTAAAACGAACCGCAGTTCTTGGCCACAAGCGAAGGTAACCCGACTCGCGCCCCTTTTTAGGCTCAAAATTTATTATTGTGCAATTAATCCCGCTAAACGATGGTGGAATGTGTTTTGAATACAGTTTTCATATCAAATCAAGTGCCTAGCGAGATATTTATTTGAACAAGGGATCTTAAGTGGTCGTTTAATCAAGCACTCTTACGTGATTGTATCTTGTTAGGGTTCCGTCTTTTCAAAAATGAAAAACTGAACCCTTGCAATTACGCCATGTACTGCCTGTCTGCGGCTAAATTCAAAGGCCATTAGGACCAGAAACATGTAACGTGACATGGGTGTTCACAACAGTCACTCCAACTTCTGACAGAGACATACCTTCCCTATAAATATTCTACCATGCTGGTCTGGGAGTATAGAAAAAACAGAATGTACCAGTTGCTTCTCTTCCCGCGCCGATGTGCGCGAAAATCTTAGGAATCATGTTATAGGCGATGCGGCAGCAACCCATCACTATTTTGATATCCCTTTCCACCTATACGCTCACAATCATGCTAAAGACGGCCTTAAGGTTAGGACCTTAGGCTCCGTTTATCCCGTAAAGGATAAAGACGTGATTTGTGTATGTATGTGTGTTTTTTCATGTGCGCGAAATGTATTCAAAAGTATGACACATACATTTGACACTCAAACTCAGATGAATGCCATTGCATTGAATACATTACGCACACATTACAAAATTTTCAAGGCTGCAGTGATTTACCTATATTTACCTTTACCTACGAAACGAAAGCGTGGCTGAATGTCAGACAGCGCACAGTTAAATCGCTGGCGCGTAGAGATTTGAAATTTGGCAGACATAGCTTAATCAGAGTTGTAAAGGATGTCTAAGAGAGATCGCTCTGCAGCGATAAGGCCGCATGAACACATCCTGTGAAAGTACCACTGTAAACAGATAAAAGTCTGTCTATTGTTACAAAACTACAGCTCTAAAACCTCAACAGTCCCCCCCTTTTTAATAACCTTCCCCTCATATTCCTGTTTTTTTTTTCTTTTTTAAACCGACCTGTAGCACAGTTAAGTATCTAGATACCAGTGGCGTGGCGTTAAGTATATTAGAAGGCAAGCCGAAGGGAATTTAACTAGCCTTTCCCTCTAATTCTACACAATAAGTACCCAACTGCCTTAAAATAGGCAAGCCGGTGGGAATCGAGTTCTATGGACGCCAAGCTACTGAGTACTGAGTTACTGAGTTGTGTGCGTTCCTCTGTGGTGATAGCTGTACTGTGGAGCAGCTCTTGGAGCACTACCTATGCGTCCTAAACAAACTTTAGTTGCTTAAGACCTAAATACTTGACATAGAAATGCAATTGTATTACAAACGTTACAGTATACCAGGGAAATGGTTTAGTTCCTGGTTCAAGCAGATCTCCCGTCTGCCCTCAAGTTCTAAAACAAAACCCGAATAAAATCGAACGAGGTTCGATTTGTAAAACTTGAGCACAAACACGAACCAGCCAGTCCGTAGACCTATAATAGCTATCCTAACAGTACCTAGCTCTAATATTTGTTTTAGATTGATTGTGGCTGGTGTTCCACCGAACACTGTCAACTTTACCGCACAAGATCAAGAGTCGTCTGGTGTCTTATCCAACCACGACATTGGCGGAATCATCGCACTGTTCGATGGGGCCATTATTATCCCAAATTGAATTAAATTTTTCACAGATTTTCACCACTTTAGAGAGTTTTCATATGCGATTTCTAAAATAGGTCTCCAAACATATTAATCCGTGTGCCGTCATCAAAATCATTGTGTACTTTTTGCTTGAAATAGTAACATGCAAAATCCATCTTCACAAAGTTTAGTAGTTTTTTTTTCCTATGCTCGTGAAGACGCGGTCCGTTAGCAAATATGTAATTTCGCAAAATGCCTAGTCATCGTACACGTTCGCGCTCTCGCCTCAACAAACACTGACTCACTGAACACTAAAACTCGACTTTCCTGCTCTGTTATACTCTAAAGCCATAGTTCCTAACCTATCTGACTTACCTGGGAAAGCCTTAGTACGAGAAAGTAAAGGAGACCACACCGCTGCGTGCGTATACGCAGTAATGTGTCGCATGCGTCACGTTCTCTCACCGTTTCTTCATACATTTTGTTGCGTAAACGCACCGTCGACGTCTTTTACGCACTGGTATGGCCGGACCTTTGAAATATCAAAAGTACTATGATCAAAATTTGAAGTTAAGTATTCTATCGCTATGATGAAAAAAAATTGAAGTGAAGTGTTCAAACTCTTAAAGTGAAGTGAACTCGCTTATAACTTTTCGAATGAAGATTTGAATAACCAAATGAAGTATTGGCTTAAAGTACTTGCATCCGGGCCATAATCTTAACAAAAAAAAAAGTTCCAACCTTTTTCTAACCTGTCTAAGCTAAGCTAGTGTCGCGTGAGATCCAATAACATTCACTTTTCACTGGTTTTGGCGGGCTTCGTGAGATTAATTATAAATTTCTAACATTTACCTGTTGAGAAGTCTCCTTCGTGAAATTATCGCATATATGGATTATTTGGCGATGAATGTGAATGTTGAAAGCGGATTTTTTTCCGAACAAAACGGAACTGCACAACATTGCGGCATAGCTCGATATGATGATAGTTATTTAAAATTAATAAACTTAATGAGATTCAAGATTTAAAACTTAGTTTCGGCGCCGATCTTATAGTCGCCTTTGACAGCTATACCTCTGGACCTTGGTCAACAGTGGCGCCAACTGGTGAGCTAAGAAACGATAGTCCCCATTGAATCGCATTAAGACGTGGTTAGGCCTTGTATATCCATTTGACAGCAAACACGGCCCGGCTTTATGTTATTGACAGACCGCATCCTAATTTACATAATAAGCCTAATACGAACGAAAATAAGACAGACACTAACGTAATTTTATAAAAAACTAGCTTCTGCCCGCGACTTCGTCTGCGTAGAACTAGACATAAAAACCTTCCTCTTGAATTAGTCTTTATCTATTAAAAAAACCGCATCAAAATCCGTTGTGTAGTTTTGAAGATATAAGCATACATAGGGACAGAGAAAGCTACTTTGTTTTATAAATACTATGTAGTGAAAACGCTTAACGGCATAATTTGTATTTGTCACCACAAGTCCGACAACCTTGCGTGGTTAATCAAATTGAATCATTTATTTCAGGAATTAAACCAGTATAATTGTAATTCTTCGAATATTAATACGCTCTGTCTACCCCGTAAGGGATAAAGACGTGATTTGTGTATGTATGTATGTGCTAAATACAGTAATTGAGCTATTTTTACCCGACTACGCCAGAAGATAAAAGATGGAATGTACCCAGGGTTGCCACCGTTTTTTTGCAGTTAAGGTACATTGGTTAAGGTGAGAAAAAAAAATAGATTTATCTTTATTATTATGTTTAAAAACATACAGTTTGTATCAAGGAAGTATCGCTACTAAACAAATTAATAAAATCATGTGAAATATAGTGCTTTCGTGTACTTTATTGTTCTCCTAATGTATATAGAACAAAAACCTGAAATAACGTACAATACTTTATAAAGTACGGGTGGCAACCCTAAATGTACCAGTTGCTTCTCTTCCGCGCAGATGGTAAAAGCCCATCGAGAGAATTGGCGAAAATCTTAGGAATCATGTTATAGGCGATGCGGCTAGCAACCCCATCACTATTTTGATTCCCCCTTTCTTCCTTTACGCCCACAATCATGCTAAACGTGGCCTGTAGGTCTTGTTAACTTAGGCTCTGTCTACTCCGTAAGAGATATAGACGTGATTTGTGTATGTGTGTATGAAATGAATCATTTACAGGGGTGCTCGTTTAAACTCGCCCAATTCACAACATTTCAATTGGCTAAGTAAAGTTTTTGGAAGAGGTGCAAATTATATTTTTTTTCGATAGTCGACGTCTTAATAATCCAGGAACTGCAGCTCTTTTATTTTTATTCCCTATTATTAATGAGATATAATTTTTTAAATGCTCGATATGACATTTGTGAGATTTAACGGCCGAAAAGCTCTGTTGCCTAGAACTAGCTTGTAATAAAAAAAAACTACGTCAACTGTCACGTTTGACGTTGTCAAAAAATAATACCGCGGTTCTGTTTATTTGCGTTTGCGTGTAATCAGTGTTAGCAGTGTGTTTTTTAATGATATTTCAACGACCTCAGCACAACCCCTGGACTTTCGATATTGCCGCACTTCTCTTCGACCTTTGCACGATATTTGGACTACGATTTCAGCTACTTTCGACGACTTAGGCACTGCTTCTTGGACTTTTGGACTTCTACACGAGTATAATGGATTTGGTCGATCCCCAAAGCACTGCAGAGGAAATGAAGTATTACAGGGATGTACTCCAATGCTTTGTACCGTCGTGTAAGAAGTATAGACAGGATTTTCCAAATTCCGTGTATTTGAGCTTACCAAAGGCTTTACAAGCGACTTGGTGCCGAACTCTAGATATCAACTGTCCGAAACGGAACTTGTATGTCTGTGAGGAACATATCAATGTGAGTATATTGCAGTTAATGTCGCTGTAAGAAATTAAGAGTATTGAATGTAGTAAAATGCTTTTCTTATATTTACAGATTGAGGAAGATTGCTACAAAAGTAAATCTGGCAAGTTACGCCTAAAAAATACTGCAAACTTGATATTAACCAAAACATACAATGAGATTGTAAGTATCAGCTAGGTGTCTTATTTTATAATTTGTAATTTTTCTCCACTATATTAATTAACAAGTTTATATAAATGTTCAATGTGTTATTATGAACGTAAACACAGGATATTTATCCCTTGCCTATTGTACAGTTACCTACTAAAAATAAATCAATTTTTACACCTTAGTTCATTGCTACACCTATTGTTTTATTTGGTGAATCTTCTCCTGTCTTCTTAAGGCAAAAAAATAAGTGTTAAATGGATGCTCATATGTACTTAATTATGTGCTTATTTTTAGGAAATGTCGAATGATGAAAGCAGCCTAACGGAACAGCCACTGGAAAACACAAAAGATCTGGCTACTATGTCAAAGCAGTTACTGCAACATGGGACCAATCCATATTCAAAGGTAAAATTATGTACCTGTATAAAAAGAAAAATCAAGTGACCGATTGAGCGATAACAATTTTTCTATGGTAGGAACCATAAAACCCTACATAGTAAAAAGTTGTCAAAATTTTGAAAGTGTAAAACAATATAAAAGCTAGTTGTTATTATAAAGGGCTAGTTTGTAAAATTAATTTGATTCTTTTTTTCCAGTGTGATTCTTCAACTCAGACCCAAATCATATACTCAAACAAAGCCGTTATGGTGAAACCATCAGTAAAATGTGTAGCCTGTTCAGCTAATATAAATGTCTCACTTATTGCTGAAAAAATCATGCCAAGCAAGCCATCATCTTCAACTGCAAGTCGTTCATCAACACCAACATTATATGAACCCTCTAGCCCCTCATCGTCAAGCTCAACCAAGGAGACAGTAAAGGAAGGGAATGATATGTCAGGACGTACACATATCTTAAGAATTATTAAGGAAAACCCCAAAATGTATCTTGGTCTTCCTAAGTCATATTTTTGGTTGATAATTTTTTTAGCCAAACAATGCAAATTACGCCCCCTGCATGTCATTATCACCTTATTTAAATTAAAGCAAAATGACACAATACAAAGAATAAGTCATCACTTTCATTTAAGTCAAGTGACATTGCAAGAGCTGTTAAGAATTTGTATACCGCATCTGGCAACTTATTTACAAATGTTTATATACCTGCCAGAATCCATCATGATTAAAAAAACATTGCCCCCTGTTTTTAAAGTGAGGTTTGCTAACGTACAATGCATACTTGACTGTTTCGAGATCCAGATTAAAAAAGCCTCAAATCCTGTTATGCAATCAAGGACATGGTCACAGTATAAATCATGCAACACATTAAAATACTTGATTGCATGTTGCCCAAATGGCTTCATATGTTATATTTCGAAGGGTTATGGAGGAAGGATTTCTGACAAAGCTATTACTGAATGTAGTGGCTTTGTCGATATTCTTCCTCCGGGGGCTGTGGTTTTAGCCGATCGAGGCTTCAAAGGCATAGAAACTCTCCTATCGCAGAGACACGTGAAACTACTTCGGCCCCCAAGTGTTTCCTCACAGGAAACGCCAACCAAAAAGGAGGTGATCCAAACCAAAATTATTGCCAGCTTGAGGATACATGTGGAACGTGTGATAAGGAGATTGAGGGAATTTGCCTTTTTAAAGCCTCACTCGGTTATAAACCATAACCATGTCAGATATGTGGACGAAGCAGTTATTATAGCATGTGCTTTAGTCAATTTGCAAGGCGACATAATAAAAATACAATAATTTTTGCTTTGTTTTATTTTAAAATGTACAAATTAGTTATAAATATAGACTTTTTAACAAAAATCTTTTTGAAAGACCTATCCAACGAAACCTGATGTGGTATATAAGAAAAAAATCACCATACTGTACACACATACACAACACATAAATCACGTCTTTATCCCTTGCGGGGTAGACAGAGCCTAATACTGTACAGTTGAACAAACAGAATTGCATACCTCTGTGGAACATTTTTATCATAAATTACACAATGATTTCTTTGGACGTATGAGTAAGGTTTCGACTGTACCTCTTCTACATAAAGTCATATTTTAGCTGGGGTTCATGATAACACACATCAGAAGTCAGAATGGGGTCCTCATATTATGAAAATGAAACATCCTTCGGAACTTAGTCTATCTTAGTACAGATTTAGCCCATGGTAGTCAGACCTTTGTTATCCTTACTAATATTATAAATGCGAAAGTAACTCTGTCTGTCTGTCTGTTACCTTTTCACGCTTAAACCGCTGGGCCGATTTGGTTGAAATTTGGTATACAGATAGTTTGAGTCCCGGGAAAGAACATAGGATAGTTTTTATCCCGGAAAATTGCATAGTTCCCGCAGGATAGCACAGCCCAAACCACTGGAATTTTTCAAATTTAACGCAGAACAGATTCACCGGGTCAGCTAGTATAGTATAACGGCTAAAGGCATCCATAGAGAAACTCCTTTATACTATGACGAAGGTCTGGCTATCATGGGATTTTTCTCCAATATATTTAGGACAAAGCGTTAAGTAAAATTTTGGGATAAATCGCATTTTTCCAAAACTTTTCTGATCTTTCTAACAAATTGTTGGCATAAGCCACGTCAAACTTAACCCATTTTATTTCGATTTTTTTGTTGTGTTCGAAATCTGGGTCAGCAACACAAAAAGCACACTTTTTATATCCTGTGGCCAGCATTTGGAACTGGCATTGAGCCAAAAAAAATTCTTTTATTTTATTTTTATCTAGATAGTTTTTCACGGTTTTAGCAGTGCTAGGGCATTTTACTTCAACAATGAAGTCATTGGCTACACCATCAGGCGAAGCTCCACTAAAAAAATTAATTAAGTGAAATCCACATTCTTCAATGTGGACCCCCAATAGCCGTTCAACTTCTTTTATTATTGGTTTTTCTAATATTTTTCCTCTCTTCATTGCTTTGGTATCATAAATCTTGTAACCACCAAGAATTTGTTCCACAAGAGAGCCATCAGGTGTGTCACAATGACAAGCTTCATGTACTTTTGATGCTGTTATTCGGCCCTGTCTTATGCTATGCCATAACTTTGACTCTGCCTGCTTTTTAGTGCTTTTTGCTATTTGATTTTGCACAGATTGAGGCACAGATACGTTACTTTTAAAATATTCAAAACTGTGATTATTAGTTTTAGTTGCAAAATCAAGTATCATGTCAAATATACACCATTTTGTCAAACCATTATCATGATCTGGTAAAAATGACAAAATCAGAGAGTCCCCAATTTTTCTTTTCTTACATTCTTCATAAAATGCATTGAGTTTCTCCGGATCTCTTGGTCCTAGTTCTATTCCTCTTTTCTTGGATGGAAAAATATCCTTGGAGGATATTGGCTGTGTTCCCTCACTGGCTAATCGTGGTTTAGCCCAATAACATTCTATGGATGTAGATGATGGTTCTGTAGATTTTTTTTGTAACCAATATAACACCACCAATGTGTGTTTACATCCACCTGAAAGTAAAACAAATCAATGAAAATATTTATAATCCTCATTAACCATAAATATTTACTCTATAGTGTAAGTATTTACCAGCTGATGCAGGACAACCATCACATGTTGCATCAATTATATTACTATTCGCCTCTTCTAAATGAATAGTCACAAGATAATATTTCATCCTTATTTTGTGCTCCGGAACAACTTTGGCCCTGACAACGCATTCAGTGCTCCCTCTTTTAATTTCAACATAACCTACTGCATTATCAACATAACCACCTCTGGATGACCTAAAATGCAATGGAAAACATTATAACACAAGATCTTTCATCATTATCATCTGCCTATTTATGTCCCACTGCCTGTGCCCGGCTTATTTATAACCAAATAAATGATTTTGATTTAATTTGATGCACAACAATACACTATGTATATACATGTTAAATATTTGTAATCATAATTAATTATTATATGCATCAGAATGTATGTGAAATTCGCCAGTACGTACATGAGTGTCTTCACACCTCTTATTTCAGCAACATTGTGCTTATCGTTTGTGTGGAAATATTCCATTATCATGAACATATCCATGTGTGGCAAGTTTCTTGAATCCGCTCGTACAAATTCGCTCATTTTGTGATCAATAGCGAAGCCTCAGTATTATAAAAATCAGTCCAAAAGTCAAGGCGGGGGTCGTCGCAAAGCAGAAAAACGTTGTCCAAGAAGCAGTGCCTAAGTCGTCGAAAGTAGCTGAAATCGTAGTCCAAATATCGTGCAAAGGTCGAAGAGAAGTGCGGCAATATCGAAAGTCCAGGGGTTGTGCTGAGGTCGTTGAAATATCATTAAAAAACACACTGCTAACACTGATTACACGCAAACGCAAATAAACAGAACCGCGGTATTATTTTTTGACAACGTCAAACGTGACAGTTGACGTAGTTTTTTTTTATTACAAGCTAGTTCTAGGCAACAGAGCTTTTCGGCCGTTAAATCTCACAAATGTCATATCGACGCTTAAGAATCAATACCGTCTAACTAACGTTTTGGACGTTTTTCACCTTTTAATGCAGTTCGGTTCAGAAAAAAATAACGAATAGAATGCCATAATCGTCTAAATTTTATTTTATTAAATGGATGAGTAATCCGCTCTGGAAATATCATCTATCTATTTAACGCGTTTACTTTTCTGCCAATACCATCTATGTGCTCTGACGAACGTCTATACTCCACGGTTGCTCGCCCGCAATTGAAGTGAGCGAGTGGTGTGGTGCCGAAACATTGTCGCTGCGGTCGGCAAGTACTCTGCGGGTGTGAAAGAGACCAATAGAGCGCGGCTCAGCTATCCCGTGACGACGCTAGTGTTTTTAGTATTTCAAGTGCGTAACGTTAAGTTCCCAACGAAAAAAAAAATTTGTAAACGGTGATAAATTCATATTTTTTGTGACTAGTTAAGCCGTATAAATTATGTTTCGGTGTATTTTATAATTTACGCATAATTATATTTAATAATTTCATGTATTTCTACGATAAAGTAGCAGTCAGGTATATTTCAAAATTGAGATAGACAATCTTTCCAGAAGAACCGTGATAAACACTTAATGAAATTCTGTCAATATAACATAACATGTAGGCACGTGTCCTCGGTTCACTGAAACTGCGGCACATCTTAGTGCGAGTACTTTTGGGTCGTGATACTATCTAGAGCGACATTGCCTGCCGAAACAAAAACCAAGTTATTTATTCTGATGGTTGCACTTATGAGAATCGCAACGCGATATTGACGAATGAATGAATTTATTTTTAGAATCAAAAACATAGTCACTGTCACCAAAAAAATTCTTGATAAAGGGCAGCACACTAAAATGGAACGTGATTCGGTTCACAGTGCAATCGAGCGCAAACTTACAAATCGAGAGATTTATTTGTCATCTGGGTATGTATCTGCTTGTAAAGAGGCTAGACTTTCAGATCCTTACGAGGACCACAATTTTATTGAAAATAACGCTAATGAATTAATCTGGTTGTACAAATCAATAAGACCTGGACCTAAAGCAGGTGATCCTACTGTGACCGATATACGTGCAATTGAATGCAACCCATATGAGAATATTAAAGTGAAGGTCTATTTCGATCAGGAATGGCTCGCTATACCACAAAGACCAAAGAATTTAATGTTTCCAGCATAGATTACGCTCCCCTACACACTCAGAGATGATCCCAATAACAGCAACCAAACATCGGCTCTTGCAAGATTCGAAGGCAGTCCTGCCCAGAGATTGTCATGACTTCTATGCCTCGCTGCCGCATTCATAAAATTATTGAATTTTTATTTTTGATCTCGTTACTAGTATTTATGAAAATATAGAAGTTATTCGTACCAAGTAAAGCTATGATTTCATAATAAATACATGTTTGATTATTATAGTGATATATCACTCAACTGTTTGATTTAATCCAGGTTTATGTTTATGTTTATGTTTATTTAGTCATTCAATATAAAATTACATCACTTAAAATTAAATGTCAAGGAATTTATATTGAAATCGTCAGCTTAAAATAAAAAATGACAACAATAAAAAAATAAATACAATTCAATAACTTAACTTTACATCAAAATTATCAAAATTAAAATACATATTAAGTAGAAATATTGAAACCAATACTGTCTAACTTACAAAAACTTTGTTTAGGGCAATGCTACAGCTATGTGCCACTAACGGTATTATTTCAAAATATTTTGCAATGACTTGTTATTTGTAAAAATGCATTAATGAGTTAACTTAAACAAAGAATTTGTTTTTTCGCTTCAGCCACTTATCTTACAAACCAAATAAAATTAGTACTATATTTAAACCAATACCACCTTACTTACACAAACTTTTTGTACGGTTATATTATACAGCAGTGATCCTTTCAATTTGGTATAAAAGTATTTTTTTATCAAGGTTTTCGAGTATTGATATGTGTAGCGTTAATAAAAACATTTTTTTGATTTTTTTCAGTTTAACCACTCATCTTACAAATTCAAAAAAATATAAGTTTATTTTGTAGTAATACCACCTAACTTCCAATATATTGGTACAGGGCAATGTTACAGATATGCGTCGTATAACAATAGTTTTAATACATTTTTATCATTTTAATGGTCTTTAAATATTTTCAATAATTTTAAATTCAAAATTTTAAATCGTTTTTTTCGCTTCCTGTAAAATTGTATTTTTGATACTTAGACAGTATTGATTCTTAACCGTCGATATCGAGCATTTAAAAAATTATATCTCATTAATAATAGGGAATAAAAATAAAAGAGCTGCAGTTCCTGGATTATTAAGACGTCGACTATCGAAAAAAAATATAATTTGCACCTCTTCCAAAAACTTTACTTAGCCAATTTTAAATAATTACTAAAGTACCGACTACCATTTCGAGCTTTGTGTTTAAGTATTCCATTCCATATTTTTTTGATTTTTTTTATTACTTATTTAACGTAATATTCACAAAAATCTTCAAAAAATCCGAAGTAAGGCATCATCGTAGTATACCTTTGCCTTCCTAATTCTTTATGAATAAAAATGTCAATGTCAAATATCAGTGTTGTTTGCCGATCGATGTTGTTTGTTCGTTTTGTTTTGAAAAAGCATTGTTATATTTATTAAATTGATTTGATGAAAGTTTCGGACGGTTATGCCATGGCAGACAGCCGAAACCTTCCCAAGGTGGATTATAATGATGTTGTTGCAATACATGCGTGAAAACGACTCGTTTAACGTTGCCGAAATCCGGGGAGCTAAGGTTTTGTTGTCATCAGGGGATGCTTACGTTGAAACTTCTGTAGGCTATGTGGAAGTAAACGAGAGAATGCTGTGTGTTTTATCAAGGGCAGAGTAACTCCTGAGCACCGAGTTCGTACTAAAATGTACTCTGTTGTCGCAAGCATTAACGAGGCAGAAGAAACTATATTGGATGTGAAATGTGAAGACTGTGCTGCAAGTCAGGGTGGATGCAAACATTCAATTTGTTTTATTATCTGGCTTATTTTGTTGTCAATTATTTCCAATTCAGTCCAGAAAATGCGAATAATTAAAATCCAATAAAAACCAATATCAAATCACCAAACGTCAATCAAAAATTCGAAATGACAACCCGTTGTGACAACCAGTAGACAATGTAGACATCAATCTTATATTGTTTTTTTATGACCCAGGCAAAGGTAATGTGTAGATTCAACCTTACAAGCGTTTTTGAAATTTTCGAGATTTCAATATTTTTTTTGACTAACTTAGAATACAAATTTCGTGAAAAGAAAAAATATGGGTCTCCTAGTTTTCAAAGTACTATTTATTGAGCATAAGAAAACACAAGGTAAAAAAATTGAAATGTTGTGAATTATCGGCTGAAGCATTCTCGATTAATTTTAAGACAGTACAATTGCGAGTGATTTACCAGTTAGCTAAATTTTATTTAGCATTATCCTTATCAGCATCAAATGCCTAACTATGAAACTGAACACATTCAAGCAACCACAATCACTGTTCATGACAAAACGGGAGACATCAATGTGGCAGCAGTGTATTGTCCACCTAAACACAAAATGACTGAGACAATGTACTCAGAATTCTTTGACACTCTGGGACACCGCTATATTGTAGGCGGAGACTGGAATGCCAAACATACTTTTTGGGGCTCCAGATTAACAAATACCAGAGGAAAGCAGCTGAAACTGAGTATAGACAGAAACAAACTCAACATCATATCCACAGGAGAACCTACAAATTGGCCGACAGATACCAAAAAGATGCCAGATCTTATAGATTTCTTCATTGCCAAAGGATTAACGAAGTTGTACATGAAACCAGAGTCCTGTTATGACAGTTCCTCAGACCACACTCCGGTGCTCTTGACAATTAGTACCAACCTTATAGAGGTGTCAAGATATGTAAGGCTGTGTAATAAGCTTACAGACTGGAACACATTCCGGGAGCACATTGAGGAATCAATTGATATGAAAATGGCCCTTAAAACACCTGAAGATATAGATGAAGCAGCTACGTATATAACAAAGCTCATACAGGAAGCGTGCTGGTTAAGTACTCCTGAAATCCAAACCCGTAAAAGAAGTGGAGTAAACAACTATCCTCTAGAAATAAAAAAGGCTGTTCTAGAAAAGAGACGACTTCGAAGAGTCTGGCATCTAAGTAGGCTTACTGCAGATAAATTTAATCTTAACAGAGCTGTGGAAGATCTCAAGTCACTATTGCAAAACTGGCATGATAACTCATTCCAAGAAAAGCTAGAAAACCTAACTGCCACAGAATCTACAAACTACTCGCTCTGGAAGATAACCAATGGTTTTGACAAACCGCAAGCTGCTAAACCACCCTTGAAGTACGCTGAAGAATGGGTGAGAAAACCACAGCAAAAAGCGGATCTATTTGCTGAACATCTTGCAAAGGTATTCCACCCAAATGATTCTGTGGATGAAGAGTTCGATGACCAAGTGAATGCAGCTCTAAACCGAGACTTCCAAATGGACCTACCACCCAAACCAGTGTCAGTACGGGAAGTTTGGGGAATAATAAAGGATCTGAAGGATAAAAAAGCGCCGGGTTTTGACCTAATAACCAAAGAAATCATTAGGCAATTGCCGAGAAAAGCTATAACTTACATCACTACAATATTTAATGGGATATTAAGAGTCCAACATTTTCCCGCGATATGGAAAGTATCCCAAATAATCATGATTTATAAGGATGGGAAACCACCGAGTGAGGTCACATCCTATAGACCTATAAGTTTGCTCCCAATACTATCAAAAATTTTTGAAAAACTTCTTCTTCGTCGAATCCTCCCTATTCTATCAGAAAATGGCATAATACCCAGCCACCAATTTGGGTTTAGACAGCGACACTCCACAGTGGAACAGGTTCATAGAGTCTGTGACAAGATAAGAAAAACACTGGAAGAAAAGGAATACTGCTCTGCAGCTTTTTTGGACATACAACAGGCTTTTGATAAAGTCTGGCACAGGGGCTTGCTATGTAAAATTAAAAGTTGTCTTCCACACAGTTATTTCTTAATATTTAACTCTTACCTATCAGGAAGACTGTTCCAGATCAAAGAGGGTGAAGTCACATCAAATTTTTTTGAAATACAAGCTGGAGTGCCCCAGGGGTCGGTGTTGGGCCCTGTTCTCTACACAATTTTTACAGCCGATCTCCCTTGCTCGGCTGCCATAACCACTGCTACATTTGCTGATGATACCGCCATTCTGGCGAGCCATAAGGATCCAGTAGTAGCCTCAAGAATCTTACAGGAAGGCTTGGACAAGACAACTAAATGGCTACGCAGCTGGCGAATCAAAGCTAGTACCTCAAAATCAGTGCAGGTTACTTATACCCTACGGAAAGGCAATTGCCCCCCAGTGAAATTAGAAAACGCCACCCTCCCTCACCAGAACTCTTACAGATACCTTGGCCTCCATCTGGATCGGCGTATGACATGGAAGGAGCACATCAAGAAGAAACGAGATGAAATAAACATTAAATATAAAAGCTTCCTGTGGTTGCTAGGCCGAAACAGCAAACTGTCTGTAGACAATAAATTGCTGGTGTACAAATCGATCCTGAAACCTGTATGGATGTACGGCATTCAGCTGTGGGGTAGTGCTTGTAACTCCTCCGTCACACAAATGCAAAGAATACAGAACAAAATCCTCCGAACAATCAGTAATGTCCCTTGGTATGTGACCAATGCTGAGATCCACGAACACCTAGAAATGCTATCAGTGAGAGAAGAAATTACTAACGTCAAGAATAAATACAGGGAACGGCTAGAAACCCACCCCAATACCCTTGCACAACAGCTCACAATTACCAGCTATGTTAAACGCCTTAAAAGAAAAGACATCTTGTAGTGTGGAGAACTATGAGTAGATGTCCTCACTGGGGGACACGCTCTGAATGAGAGAAGCATGAAGCAGATCTGCTAAAATTGAATGCACTGATTGCAGATTCAATATACAAAAAAAAAAAAAAAAAAAAAAAAAAATCCTTATGAGCAGACAAAGCAATTTCTAGATTTGACAAACAAGGATAATAGATATCGCATAAACCGTAGGTGTGATTATCACAGCTGTATCAATATAGGAAAATTATCAGAACCGGTTTTCATATTTGAAGTAACTACAAGCAAGCAAAGAACAGAATTAGATATACGAGGAAAACGTATTTCTGTATGTTGGTAAACTTGTTTGACTTAACTAGGGCGATCGTTGGGCCACATTACCTTATCGGGAAACCTGGTTTTGGAAAATGCATAGATTTTCGAGTGCTAGAAAGCTTTTTTATGTCGGAAATATGAATTTAATTTCCACGAGTGACTCCAGTGATCGATTTTTGAAATGACATCACTGGTAAATACCATTTGGTAAAAATCTGGGTATTGCTTCAAAATTACCGCTCGAATAAAATTTATGAGACGAATAAACTAGCGTGGTAATCGTACGTCTTTCATACTCAATTCAGTGTTACGTCGGCTAGAGTATACATGCTTGGCGACCGTTTCACTTTTGCGAAGACACACACAACGCTGAGCATCTATTTTTAATGTCTGTGTTTTTTTTTCTTGTTTTTTTCCTGTATATTTTCTTATATTTGTGTGTCTTGCAAAAAAGGAATAAATGTCTTCTTTCTTTCTTTTCTTTCTTGGAAGCTCTTAGGCTTGGAATACACACGCCTGTAGCTTGCACATTTTTGTGGAAGTATCTCGCGCTTATGTCAAATTTCATACACATATGACACAAGCGTGCAAGCTAACTGCTTGTACAAATCGTTGATTAAATACAAAACGGACGCATTCCAAAATCATTTGTCATTGCATCTAAAAACAAAAGTCGGTCGTTATAAGGTTTAAAATGCAACAGCGTCTGATTTTGAAATGTGTCACTTTTGTATTTAAGCAGCGAAATATTTGCAAGCTACAAGCGTGTGCTCCAGGCTTTACTCTGGAGTTTCAAATTCAACTTAATTTTTTACAGTCTCCAAAAGGTATCCTTCGCTGTATGACTTTAAAGGCCGCAGGTTGTTAAATAATTATAGGTTATGGTAAAGAATCATCCAAAACTTGTTATTTATCTCATAATGTTAATGACATCGGTGAAGGACGCTAAAATAAATTACATGTTGTTGATAATAACATAACCGGCATACTTATTTTGGCACGCGAATATCTATTAAGCTTGAATCATAATATATACATGTACATATAATAAATCAGTTGTCTGTACATTTAATAAATTCATCACAACTAACAGTGCTAACGAGTAGGGAAGAGTAATAAAACACAATAAAGGACATTTTATAATTTTTGTCTGTCTGTATGTATGTATGTATTGACGTGTTCATTTACCTATGTCTGTGTTCGCTAATCTCCAAAACTGTTGGACCGATTCAAATTAAATTTTGCTTGGTCGTACCTTATATCGTTATAACCCTGGTCAATATTTTAGATACTTTTAATCCCGAAAAATTAAAGAGTTCCCGTGGGATAGTTAAAAAACTATAACTTCTGCAGCTTATTACGCAACAACTTAAGCATCTAATTAAGTAAAATTGGCGTGCTGACACCTTATATGCCGCGGTTACATTGAACATACATACATTATTAAGTCGAAATACTGACAATTACGTTCCATTATATAAAGGAGCGACCACACCGCTGCGTATACGCAGTGACGTGTCGCATGCGTCACGTTCTCTCACCGTTTCTTCATACATTTTGTTGCGTAAACGCACCGTTAACGTTTTTTACGCACTGGCGTGGCCGGACCTTGAATTAGTTTTTCCGCCGTTTATTTTAAATTCATATTTTAACTAGTTGTAAACAAGTATTTAAATTCATATTTTAACTATTTGTAAACAACTATTGTACATACCTACTTTGTTAAATAAGTGTTCATTTGTTTGTTCCGCGGCTTGCGGCAGAATACCAGTGTTTTGCTCCTACGAGCAATATTGACCACTGATCCATGGCTTTTTTACTCTACTGTAGCGCACACAAACAAAGCAAATATTCTTGCTTTAAGTTTTGGCTTGATATGTTTATCGTACTATCCTACAATCCTACTTCCTACTATCCTGTCCTACTAATATTATAAACGTGAAAGTTTGTCAGTATGGATGGATGGAAGTTTGTTACTCTTTCACGCCAGAACGGCTGGACAGATCTGGATGAAATTTGGAACATAGATAGATTATAGTCTGGAATAATACATAGGCTACTTTTTATCCCAGGACATTGCGTAATTCCAGCGAGATAGGGATAAACGAATTCTATGCAGACGAAGTTGCGGGCGACAAGCTAGTATTTTATGTAATCTTGGTTGTGTGCGTTGGCAGTACCAAATGAACGTTTTATCTATCTGTCTATGAATATTGTCGTATGATCTACTCGTACCGCGATCCGTATCACGAAATATTGACGCGTATCGCAGCGACCCCGGATGGTTTAAAATCAACGATCCCATGTTGACATACCAATACTAGTATCTAATCCATAGCATTTGGATTGCAGATATTTTACGAGTGGTAATATGTATAGTACGGGGTCCGTTCGGATCGCTATCACTACAAGCCAATCCTGCCGCCATGCAAGCTTGCGCAGTTGTGTTCCGGCATTGAGAGTATGGCAGCCAATGAAATTACTGGCACACTAGATTATCTTAGCCTTCTAGGCTGGCAAAAGCATCTACAATGCTCAGGTGTATTAAAAAAAAAGTAAAAATTACACACACGCACACTCGCCCAAGCGCCAAGCGCTGCGTAAACAACCCAGTAACATCTCTCGACAGTCACGTGACTGTCAGGATCTGACGCGTCAGCATCTGACGCGAGTTTATCAATTTTTTACCTCAAAAAACTTATGATGGGTTGTAGCATTTTTTACACATTGATATGTCAATCAGGGTGCAGAAACAGCGATATACTCATGATTGTTTTGTAACGTAACCAAAGGCTGCTATGTAGTTTAATCCGACTTCCGATAATGGCGACAATCTTTAACGTGACCTGTTCGAAAACACACACAACGCTGATGATCTATTTTTCATGTCTGTGTTTTTTTTTCTTGTTTATTTTCTATAAAATTGAATATTCTCTTATATTTTGTGTGTCTTGCAATAAGGAATAAATGTCTTCTTTCTTCTTTCTCTCTTTCTTTCAATGTGTTTTGCAGTGCTGTCCTGTGCTAGTTTCTTTGCTCATGATTTGTTCTCGAAAGAATGTATAAATGAGGATAACTGGCCGAAATACAGCAAAAGTCTAAACTTACCGAGAAATCCAGGCTGTTCCATTGTCAAAAGACTTTTCTACTACATCGTGCCCATTGTTAATTTTTTGCTCAAGTGGATCGTTTTCGTGGCGTTATCGGGTAAGCCCCGAAGTTCTTGTGGACCTAAATACCAGTGTATACCAATTACTACTAGAATAAGGTTACCATACGTTCCGGGACGCTGAGACACTGTTCCGGCTATTAAGAAACAAAGAAAGAAAGGAAGAAAGGAGATAATTATTTCTTTTTGCAAGACACACAAATATAAGAGAATATACACACATTTATAGAAAATAAATAAACAAGAAAAATCAACACAGACATGAAAAATAGGTCATCAGCGTTGTGTGTGTCTTCGCAAAAGTGGAACGGTCGCTGGCTCAGCATTACGCCGAGGTGTTAGACACCTGCAGCACTTAAAAGGAAATTGTCCCAGCCTGAAAAAGTCCAGTCCTATTTTCTTTCAGAGGTACGGAACGGGACCCTAAAGTGTTTGCTAAAATCGCTACTGTCTATCCCGTTATTATAGTCGGCGGTAATAGCACGGTTTTCCCCGCTGCTATGTCGAAAGCTGGCACATTACACACTTTAGTCTTCACTCGCCTAAGCCATCTGGCGGTCAAAGTTACGGGATTTTACTTAGGCGGTCACAAAAAATCCGCGGGAAATCTCAAAAATCCCAGCGTACAGTCTCTTAAATTTCGATTCACTCGATCGAAGTTCCTTTTACGACGTTGGTTTGCATGTGTAACAGTTGTGTTCATTAAACTTTGATAATGATCCCGTAGAGGGATCGAAACGCGTCAGTGTTTGTGTGGTGTAAAAAGGGATAATTAAGTTTGTGGGATTTATATGTGTTTTATTGGCAGCAGTGGAGGGAGGGTTTCCATGAAAAACATATATATTTCACACAGGCTTGGTTATCTTGCACGTGAGTAGCGGAGTAGCAAGGTAAAATTTTTTGTTCATTCCTTGTGTTATACCAGAGATTCACCTTACAAGCAACTTATGACTTCAATATTAGTAGAATACAATAATCTCTTGTTATACACTGCCCGCGAGGTGCAGGGACGCGGGGTGTGACGACCGCGGGGGCCGAGAGAGGTCCCCTTTGTCGATCTATACCTTAGGCTCTGTCTACCTCGAAAGCGATATAGACTTGATTTGCGTATGTGTGTATGTATAATAATATCTGCCCGTGGATTATCCATGGGACTTTAAGTTACAGTCAGATGTTCTCATTCTCACCAATCGAAAAATACCAGCTAATTTGCATTAGATACAGATTACGCTTGGATTTTCTTTGTTTATGTGTCGCCGGCGTCCAACAATCGTTCGGGCGATGACGGCGCGGGCGCCAGCCGCATACGTAATGAGATGTCATCGAATCTGCGCGTCATTAAAGATAGGGCTTGGGAAAATGATGCCGCCTACGTTATTTAATAAAGTGTTTTTTATCGGAGATTATTCGTGGTGTGACCATGACAGAGATATCAGATACCATAGATAAGACAAATGTAGTTCGCGTGTCCGATCCAAACCCTAAGCCCTAACCAAGCGTCGAGGTTTGTTCCAGCATTTTTAAAATACGAAGACATTGAAGGGCGGCAGCTACAGTTGGATGGGGACTATCGTTTCTTTGCTCACCAGTTGGCGCCACTGTTGACTAAGTTTCAGAGCTATAGCTCTCAAAGGGGACTTTATAAAATCGGCGCCAAAACAAGTTTTAAATCTTGAATCTCATTAAGTTTATTAATTATAAATAACTATCCTCATATCGTGTAGCAATGCCGCAATGTTGTGCAGCTCCATTTGGTTCGAAAAAAAATCCGCTTTCAAAGCGTTCACATTAATCGCCAAATAATCCATATTTGCGGTAATTTCACGAAGATCACTTTTCAACAGGTAAATGAAAGAAATTATAATTTATGTCACGAAGCCCGCCAAAACCAGTGAAAAGTGAAAGTTGTTGGACCTCACGCGACACTAGCGCCTTTAGCGGCAAATTCACACGCGATAGCCCCCATTGTTTTAATCGTAAGGGGCAGAGGCAATGGGTATTTTTGAATTGCTTTGGATATCCCGTCACTTAATTTCGGTTGTGGCATCACAGTTGGCATGCTTGGTTTTAATACAAATCGTGATATTTGCGTGATCTGTGGCATATCTAATATCCGCGCTATTCCTTTGTTTCCTATGTTCATGGACTTTAAATTTAAACATTTCTTACAAAGCATTATTAATAGTTTAATACATACTTTGGTCGTCGAACTTTTTTGGCTCTTCGCCAGAGGGCGGTGTTAACTTGCAGTGCCAAGTAGTTCTTTTTTTGACGTTAAAGGCAGCGGCTTTTGTGTCTTTATTTTTCCTAAGAAGCCTAGCGAACAGCTTTAGCGCCTCCATGAAGGGGTCTTTGGGAACCTGGTATAAAACTATCGAAAATATTTTGGTCGGTTGTTTGAGGGAATTCACGTAGTATTAAAGGTTATTTCTTATGTTAAATAGTTACTGTTATTGTGCGTTTGGTTAAGAAACGGTCGTGCTAGGTACAGTGTGGCTTAGAGAAGAAACTAGTGTAATTTGAAACTCGTTAGTGTTGTAAGGTGTTGGTGGTAGTTGATTCTGTCTGACATAATGTTGATTTAGAAGTGGATGAGGGTTGATGCATGCATATGTCGTACAGATTTAACCGTATTGCACGTGTGGTTGCGGAGTATCAAGGTAGTAAAGTAGTTAATTGTTTGATGGGTTTAACTTAATGAAGTGTCACTAGGTTGTCTCAGGCTGGCAACGTGTTTAGGATGTTACCACACCGATCGATCGGCCGTCGATCGATAGTTTCTACTACACCAACGCTACCGCACCAATCGATCGACGTCGAACGATGGTATCGAACAAGGTCAATCGATTGGTTTATCCGTCGACCAGCCAAAGCTGCCACGATCGCTTATGATCGATTAGTGTGGTAGCACAAATTCTGCTGGTTTAAATAAAAATACAAAAAGATAACCTTGAATTTGACACGGTTCTTAAGCCTCCTAGGGGTTAAGAGATCCTGCACACCTGTGGTACATCTACAAACTTAAGAAGAAGAAAACATATATTCGTGACATTACATAGCATAAATTACAAAAAAAAGAAGTAAAAACATAAGAACATATATGCCACGAAATGCTCCCACTTCAGCATAATACTGGCCTTACAGCCAGCGCTGGTCTTCTGTTGGGACCATCAAGCAACCGCAATAGCAAGCAAGTGACCCGGCATTACAACTTTTAATATGGCTGAATGCACGCGCAATAACTGCGGGTGGTAGGGCCTTGTGCAAGGTCCGTCCGGATCGCTACCACCATCTTACTCGCTAATCCTGCCGCTAAGTAGCAGTGCTTGTACTGCTGTGTTCCGGTGCGGAGAGTAAGACAGCCGGGGAAATTACGGGCACAAGAGGCATTTCATCGTAATCCTCTAGGTTGGCAACGCATCTGCAATCCCTCCGGGGTTGCGGGTGTCTATGGGCAGTGGTGATCACTTACCATCAGGTGACCCACTTGCTCGTTTGCCTTCCTATTCACATAAAAAAAAAAAAAAAAAAAAAAAAAAAAAAAAACTGGCACGCGTCAAGTGGATATAGCGGTTGACATCCCTATTCGTCTAGTAAAGATCTGACGCGGCGGGTAAACAGAACTATAAAGGGAAACATCAACGGAAACAATTATCAACGTCATTGTTATTTCACAACCGTGACGTTGACGCGATTTTTAGGGTTTCGTATAATTGAAGGAAATAACTGGCCAAGTGCGAGTACGACTCGGGCTCCGCGGGTCCCGTACCAATTCGGCAAGTGAATAAAATCCATTGTTAGCTGAGCCCTGTTCCTGGGTAAAGTTTAGTCAGTGTGTGTATTTTTCCTGTTCGAAAAACTTGACCTGTGGCTTGTCACGACCAGCCGGGATAGCACGAGAGCGTGCGAGGGCTGTGTCACGCGAGATTGACAACCCGTCTATTTCTGGAACGAACAGTAAGAAAAAGACTGGTGCGACATAGCTCTCGCACGCTTTGATAGTCGTGCAGGGCTTCCGAACTCTGATTTTCGAAGTTCGCATCATACGGTCCTTCTCACTTTCAAATTAATGACTATTGGTGTGAGCGGAACGGCACGAAAAGAACTTCGAAAATCGATGGCCAACCTAACTAGGTTCAAAGGTCGAAGTGTCCAAGGTAATTAAACATGTCTACCGAGACGTTTATTTACCTCTGTTGTTTAGTTAAATTACGCGATTGTTTTCCGTTGTTTTACAGTGTTGAGTAATTAGTGGGCGTTTAGTTCGCACTTTGTTACGCTACGAGTACATGTATGTATTCAGATAGATAGACGGATAACTATAGTAATACTAATAAAATTATACCTACTAGATTCGGTAACGGATGTAAAATTATGTCGGATTATCCGTTAGTTTGGGATAGATAGTATTTCGGACATCTGATAGTTTGGGTTGCGGAGCTCCAAAACATTACTGCTCCGAATCAGAATTTCCTAACATCTCGATTTTTTTAAATATCTGTTTAAAATTCTTTGCTGTGCCATGCAAGACACTTACGTCACTAATGTCCCATGGAATTTTATAAAGATCTGACGGTTCAGGTGAGAGAAGCTTCTGGTCTAAACTAGTCTGACATTTTCAACATGAAACTACCGTGAGACTTAATCATTATTACACATAAACGGATAACTCACGTATAAAAAGTCGAGTGATGCTCGACATGTTTCGGACTATTTCGTAGTCCTTTTTCCAAGAGCGCTCGCCCCGGCGGCAGCGACACGAACACTGACATTATATGTGTCACAAAGACATAGTTGACTTGCACGTGTAATCACGAAGCAGCTTGACTATCATAAAACATTTTTCGCATTGGAATAGACTTCATTAATAAAGCCATTATTAGCACACTTAGTTGCTAGTTTTAAATAACTTCACTGACGTCACCGCCACTGCCTAAATTGACTAGTCTGATCAGTCTTTATCTATGACGTAACCGTGTTTACTTTTTTTCTTGTTTATAATTAGTAAAAGTTCGTTGACACCATATTTATTGCATGAAACGTGGGTTTTGATTGTAGATGCACTTACTTTTTAATATCAGTTTTAGAATGTAGCATATTTACACATGGATACGTAATGATGTGCCGCCTGTGAATGTTAGACCGTGAATTCCTTTCAAGGGATAAGTTCACCTTTGTAAATTAGCTGATACTCTCGCCCGACTTCGTCTTTGTGGAATTTGTTTAAGCTACTTTCGATCCGGGTAATTAATATTCTACTAACTATAACGGCACATCGTTATGTAGTCCATTGCCTGAAAAATACGATTTTTATTTGAATGCTCGCTTAGCCATTTTCACTGGGTTCGTTACTTTAAGGAATAGTAGTTAGCATTTTGACTCAACTTTTCTTTGGTACAGTGGTTTGGTTTGGTCCGTTTTGGCCCAGCTAAACTCCTAAATTAGCGAGAGCGCTGCCGTTTCTACAAAAAGTCTTGTCTAAACGCCTTTGCTCATAATTTACCTTGGGAAAATTGGCAGCGCTAAAATACCAGGGATGTTACTAATAGTGTCTGTTTGTTAACCTATTTCAGTTTGTCGTTACGAAATTATTTCGGATGTCCGATAGTTTTGGTTACGGTTACGGAGCTCTTTGACATCCCTGCAAAGAACTTATCAAAGGAAAGGATCAGTAATAAGCGAGAAAAATGCGTACGGTCGGTTTCTTAACTTAAATATCCAGTTTTGTAATTCAGTAAGTTTCAAAAAATAGATACATAAATATGTTAGGGATCCGACAGTACAAGCTCCCTGTAAACTGTACTAATAAAGAAAGGATATATGTATGTTAATAGATTTACTAATTTGTTCCATAATTGCATTTACCTTAGTACAATCTAGTGAAACTATTATAAATAAATAATTAGGGCAAATGAAATTATGGATTTTAAATATAGTTTGACGAAGTCCTAACGTTGTGTATTTTCTCAACAGACGTACTGGAACTTGGTGTAACGCAGAATGACAGCGAATCTCGGGCCAACCTGAATATAAGTGATGTGTGTAAGTATCCATACGTAGGACCGTTTTAGGCGTACGCACTGTCCGATTAGCCGCACTGCGGATAGCCGCTCGGTCCATTAAGTATGGGCGATAGCCGCTAATACGTACAATTTTGAGCGTCTGATTAGTCGAGCGGCTATCCGCAGTGCGGCTAATCGGACAGTGCGTACATACCCTTATACATACTAGTAAGTGATAATTTGTAAGTATCGTTATGTACATTGCGGCATCCGAATGACTAGTAATACCTTTCCTAATGTTATTCATAAAATGTTTCTGTCAAAAAACACTTTTATTTTGTTTGAATGTGTGTGTCATGATTTGGCTAAGAGTATTGGGCGAATAGCATGCATTTTCATTGAAACAGAGCAGAGCGGAGACTGCAGAATCGACCGAACACGTTAATTGAAATCTACGTCACATTGGCACATTACGAGGGGAGGGGGGTGAGGCATGTATTACTCCATGTCAAACTCCACGCATCTCCGCTCCGCTTCAAGAAACGCAGTACGTTCTAAGATAATCCTGAATTTATCTGTTACTTAAAGTGTAGTAACACTATCTCATGCATTTATTTATTTAGATAATAACATATCTTAAGATACGCCCTGCTTCTACGTAAGCGTTAAGATGCTCAAACCGCTCATTCGTCACGTAATACTGTTGTGTTACGTGTTTTTGTTCAATACAATCACAGTTTTCCCATTCAACTTGTACGGAAAACCCCACGTTTTGGCCCAAGCGATCACTTTATAATTATAGCATCAATGTTTAAATGTCTAGTGTAGTGACGCGTGTGCTGTACGGTTTTGTGACGCTGTCATGTTGACATTTGGCGCGTCGCGTCTCACTCGCGCGCGTGGAGCACCCGCGCGCTAGAGCGGGACGCAATGAAAAATGGCGGCTGATAACACTTCGGAAGGTGTTAACCTGGTAGATGTCAGCACTGTTCGCATTTAGTATGTCCTTAGTGGGTTGGATAGTACGCGTCTGTGTTTTGCTCGGTGCGCAAGCGCAATACGGGGGAAAACCTGCAGTGATAGTGTGAAATAAAACTGATTACCTTACCCAAGGAAGCTTGTTATGTGATTAGAGTATTTCACTATTCGAAATGGTTTATTATTTTCGTGTCGAGCCCAAAAGTGAGTAGTTTTTTTTTAATAAATTTTCAGTGGCTACGCCTAACTGCGTTGGAACGTTTTTCCTGTTGAGTTTCCTTAGAATTGTTAGCTTTTTCAGCATTAAAATACTTGAAGAAACATAATGACCTCGCTTTATTTCACCAACGTGATGACTGTCGGTGACAAGTGACAGTTCTTCCATGCCGGTATGGGAGTAAAGAAAAAACATAGAATGTACCAGTTGCTTCTCTACCCGCGCAGATGGTAAAAGCCCATCGAGGGAATGGGCGAAAGTCATAGGAATCATGTTATAGGCGATGAGGCTAGCAACCCGTCACTAATTTGATTCCATTTTCTACCTATACGCCCACAATCTTGCTAAATGTGGCCTGTAGGTACCTTTTACCTTAGGCTCTGTCTACCCCGTAAGGGATAAAGACGTGATTTTGTGTGTGTGTGTGTGTGTGCGCGCGCGCGTGTGTGTGTAAGTGACAATTCTGTTTACATTTTACAAACTTGTATAGAATCTACGCCGGTAGGCTTCATATTGAACGCATTGCATTTAGTATTGTCGATGACAATTGGCATTGTTCATTTTTTTTAGTATGCTCCAATTCGAAAACCATTTCGAGGAAAACCATCAATTATCCGATTTATCTTGTCCGATTTCAAAAATACTTTATGATTGCAGATATTTTTGTAAAAGTACTTTGAACCTTTGTTTGACCGAACGACCGGGTTTTTAGACAAAATCCAGTATCGAATGTTTGCCACAAAAATTAAAAAAAAAGTTTGGCTACGGCAACTGTCACGTGTCACTGTCAAATCTACAAAACCATAGACAAATCCGTTTTTTTAATAGCCAGCCGAACGAAGGCGATTGGGATTCTGTCTAAATTCACGAATTATCAAACATCGAAAAAATATTTATTATTAATTAACAAAGCTACGTAAAAGCATAATATTCAAATTAGTTGCTTGAAATAGTCCATTTTATCAAATAAAGGTGTTAAAAGCACAGCTTAAAAAAATGAACAATGCCAATTGTCAATTTGAAAAGTTATGCGTGGTCGCTATGAAGCCGACCGGCGTAGATTCTGTGACAAAATGTCGGCAACGTTGTACGGTAATGGTCAACCCCCCCCCCCCCCCCCCCCCCCATTGTCAGGCTCTTAGCCAACGGTCAATGATATCCCTCAGAAACTGCCAGGAAATCACTAGCTGTTGCCCAGGGTGCATCGGACCAAGCACTGCTCTTCCCCCCGGACGAATCCAAAAACGAACCGCAGCTCTTGACCACACGCGGAGGTAACCCGACTCGCACCCTGGCGTAGATTCATGAAGAGTATGTAATTTAAACCAAATTGTCACATGTCGACAATTGTCGCAATGGAGAAATAGGGACCAGTGTCTAATTCACTTGGAATCAATTGCATGGGACGTATAGGATGTAGATGATTTTTTGAGCGAAACTTGTTCTATATCTAATAGGAAATAGAAAAATCCGAAATGTAAAGCTATGGCCGGGAATCGAACCTGGATCCTCATCATTCCGCGATGCGTGCAATACCGCTACACCACCCATAGCAGCATAGCATACCTGCACATACCTGCACGCATCACGGAATGATGAAGTTCCGGGTTCGATTCCCGGCCGCAGCTTTGTTTTCGGATTTTTCTATATGTTCTAATTTTCATTGACAAATTAAATTTGTAACGGGTAAAACCGTAAAAATAAACATGAATAATCAAGAAGTAAAACTTCTATTTAATCTTACGTGAGTTAATAAATGCATGCGAGATAGATTACCTGTCTTTTTCGTACTGTTCGTTCTGGAAAGAGATGGGTATATCTCGCTCGCGAAGCTCTCGCTACGGCTAGCAAGGTCTTATTCCTCCAAGCTAGTAAGCCGTGCTAGTCCTCAACTAGTCGCTAATCCTGCCGCTAAGTAGCAGTGCTTGCACTGCTGTGTTCCGGTGTGGAGAGTAAGACAGCCGGGGAAATTACGGGCACAAGAGGCATTGCATCTTAGTCCTCTAGGTTGGCAACGCATCTGCAATCCCTCCGGGGTTGCGGGTGTCTATGGGCAGTGGTGATCACTTACCATCAGGTGACCCACTTGCTCGTTTGCCTTCCTATTCATAAAAAAAAAAAAAAAAAATAGTCGGCTACGTAATACTGAACCATCATTTTCCTAGTTTGTGGTCAGACAGTACAAACATGCTATTAGCTGTATTAAAGAGCGTTACTCATGTTGGTAAATATGCTTAACATGACCGTTTTACGTGTAACTGAATTATATTTGGTTATTTACTAGCTTCTGCCCGCGACTTTGTCTGCGTAGAATTATACATATAAACCTTCCTCTGAATCACTATCTATTTAAAACCGCATCAAAATCCGTTGCGTAGTTTTAAAGATCTAAGCATACATAGGGACGGACAGCGGAAAGCGACTTTGTTTTATACTATCAATCTATGTATCTATCTAGGCCTCTACATCTATTACAGATAATTTAAGCATTGGAAGAGAGAGATGGAGAGAGAAACATTTATTTAAACACATTCGATATACGTAGATATATAATATGAAGAAGTACAATATACTTAAGAATAGTACCGATATGGCATCAATCACTACATAGTATAAAACAAAGTCGCTTTCTCTGACCTTATGTCCCTATGTATGCTTATATCTTCAAAACTACACAACGGATTTTTATGCAGTTTTTTTAATAGATAGAGTGATTTAAGAGGAAGGTTTATATGTATAATACATGCATAATATACCGTGCGAAGCCGGGGCGGGTCGCTAGTATAATATATAATCTAACTCTTAGTTTGGGTCTAGGTCGATGGGGGCTATCGCGTGTGAATTTGGTTCAAAAAATAAGCCTAGTTTCCATACTGCTCTATTTATTTACTGTGTCTATATCCAGCACACTGCAACAGGACTGACACGGGCTGATGAATCTACGTGTATCGAATGTGTATGTAAATGAATGTTTCTCTCTCACTCACACTCTGTAACGTTGTGTTTTGTTTCACAGTTGAGGCCATCTCGATCGCGGACCCGTCGTTCGGCGTGGGCGTGGTAGAGGAGATGTACCGGCCGCCGGCGGCGCCTGCGCAGCCCTCGGGCGTGCTCGACCGCCCCTACGTGCGCATAGTGGAGCAACCTGCCGGCAAGTCGCTCAGGTCTGTACCTTTACAAGGGTCATTACCCCCACTGTTATGTCCAACTGTTATAAAAAATTACGAATTACACTCCACCATTGGGTCGACGGAAATCCGATTTCGCGGGGCTCCTATTTCTATTCGGTTTGCCTTTCGGCCATTTGAAGATGATGTGTTCGCAAGCAGATGGTTGGATGTGTGTGTTGAGTGTTTGAAGTTCTGCGAGATGACGGATGAGCGGCCTTCTTCTGTAAAATTCTAGTTTAAGTTTCTCTTATTTTTGTATGCATTTTTGTATTTTGTAAGATTTAGTTTCACAGTGCCTTGGTGTTACTGTCATACTGTGAAATTTAATGAAATAAATAAAATAAATTCAAATAAATAAGATACCTGACGAACCTAACCTAATTTTACTATCTCTGGTGAGGATTATTATAACAGTTTGACATAACCATCCATACGACCACGGGTAATATCGTAATTACATACAATACGATCCTATCTCAGTAGCGTGCAGTGAGGTAGGCAGCGGTTAGGTGGCGCAACACAAATGCGTCCACTACGCGCCCTAGCCTACTAATGTTATAAACTAGCTGTTGCCCGCGACTGTCTGCAAAGAATTCGTTTTTAGCTATCCGCGGGATCTACGCAATTTTCCGGGATAAAAAGTAGCCTATGTGTTATTTCAGGCTATAGTCTATCCTTGTGCTAAATTTGAGCCGGATCTGTCCCGTAGTTCTGACGTGAAAGAGTAACAAATATGTATACATCCATACACACGAATCACATTTATAATATTAGCAGGAAGTAGGATGCGAAAGTTTGTGAAGATGTATGTTTGGATGTTTGTTACTCTTTATTTTTTGTTTATTGTAAACTATTTAATTACACATATTCTTTAGTTACACATAAGTCGGGTTCTATCTATTTATTGCTTTATTTACGTAAAAGTTAACGGATTATGTAGTATATTTTATCTGTGTATCATTTCGTGAGTCACAGACGGTTCTGGCTGAACATCAGCGCTGCAGGTGTCTAACACCTCAGCGTCAGGCTGAGCCAGCGACCATTTCACTTTTGCGAATACACACAACGCTGATTTTTTAATGTCTGTGTTGTTTTTCTTGTTTCTTTTCTATAAAATTGTGTAGGTATATTCTCATATATTTGCGTGTCTTGCTAAAAGGTATAAATGTCTTGTTTTTTTTCTTTCTAAACGGATCTGAATGGAATTTGGCATAGGGATAGATTATAGGTAGTCCAAAATAGCACAGGCTTTTTTGTCCCGAAATATTGCGTAGTTCCCGCGGGATAGCTATAAAGATATATAGCTCACCGATTGTGGTTCATTAAAACAATAAGACCTTTGACCAAAAACCTGTGTAAGCCAGTCAATAGTTACATCATGTCTATCGACGTCCCTACCCACGTC
Source organism: Pandemis corylana (assembly GCA_949127965.1). Classification (NCBI taxonomy): domain Eukaryota; kingdom Metazoa; phylum Arthropoda; class Insecta; order Lepidoptera; family Tortricidae; genus Pandemis; species Pandemis corylana. The sequence continues at coordinate 14,958,743 of OX421858.1, read as the reverse complement.
CGTCTGCTAATGTCAGTTCCGATAGAAAACAGTTGGTCGAATAAATCTGGGAAATACGCTTGTAACAAGTGAAACCGGAACGGTGGACGGCACCGCCTTTGGGTGATTCTGTGTGCTTTCCCCAAGCAGCTAATTAATGCTAATTTATCAGCATTGATCTTGGGATTTCGCACCGTACCGAATGGGGCCCGATTTTTGGAAGCACACCATTCGAAAGCAGTTGTTGCTGTTGTTGTTGCTCTCCTGTGGTACCCCAATGGTACAGAGGGCCTTCGTGAGACGTCTCCATCCGCTCCTATCTTGTGCCTCTCGCTCCGCGTCCCTCCAACTCAGCCCGGCTGCCCGCAGCTCGGCGTCGGTGGTGCGCTGCCAACTTGAAAGCGGTGATAACTATTAAAAACTAAAAAGTTCCCACGCAATGAACAATTAAATTTTATGCCAAATGTGGAAATAATTTTGGAAAAACGTAGAAGGCTTATTATCTTCTTATTATTATTGTTTGTGGCGTATCAAGTCGTTATATCGACGACAACTTCGCCAATGTTAAAGTAACAAAAAAATTGTGCCAAAATGTCGGCAACGTTGTACGGTGGAACACGGTCAAAAAACCCCTCCCCCTGTCGGCCTCAGAATCTGCCAGGAAATCATTAACCGATGCCCAGGCTGCACCGGACCAAGCACTGCTCTTCCCCTCGGATGGATCCAAAAACGAACCGCAGCTCTTGACCACACCGGTAACCCGACTCGCACCCCGACAGTTCATGTATGGGCTGGCAATTGGCATCGGAATCAGCTAGCTGTCACATTCATACAAGAACTGTCAAAACACGATGGCGATTGCGAGCGAGTTAGATAATAGGGCTACTGATATCATCAAACTGGATCGATTTTTACCGAACATAGCCAAGAAGCACCGCAAGTAAACTGGCTTCCGAACGAAAAAACCGTGCATCCGAATCGTTAATCCGTTTTTTATGCAAAACCTTGACAAATTATATATATTTAAACCTTCCTCGTGAATCACGCTGTTCATTAGTGAAAACCGCATGAAATTCTGTTCAGTGATGAGGCAGACGCGGCAGAGGATTTTTATAATACAGATTACAATTGAGAAATTGAAATCGAGTTTGCAAAATTTCACCCAGTGGAATTTTTGAAGCAGATCTTCAACCGATTGGGCTGAAATTTTGCATACTTGTGTAAGTAGCATAGCAATACAAGCTGGTAGTAGAACTCTGGACCGTCTCCGCAGGAGGGAACTCTTCAACGGTTCCGATCGACTTGAAATTTGATTCACATATGTAGGACGTAACGCAAGCACAGTCAGCAAAAAAAAGTTTGTTTTCAAAATGAAATTTTGTAGTGCTACTGCCACCGCAGAATTACCCGTCGATACATTGGTACTGTCCGTGGACATGACGCGAATATCGCAAGATTAACATTTTATCTGCAGACGTGACGTCCAGTGTGACGTCATCTCTAATAATAACTGCGTCTGTCTCTCCAACTGAAACGGTTAATTCTTACGTATTAATAGAAAAGAATTTCTTTAACGTCCTTCGTTGGTGCTTGTGGCAAGGTTGTGTTTAAAATAACCTAACCTAAAAATTTCGTTTTTGATGCAAGCTTTTTTTGCTGACTGTATTTGCATTGTCATCCGTCCTACATGTCTACCAAATTTCAAGTCAATCTGACCAACCGTTGAAGAGTTCCGTCCTGCGGAGACGGTCCAGATTATTGAATTGTCAACCGACAGGGGCACCGACCTGATGGTCGCTGATGGCAGCTGATGCTGTCACAGTTAAAATTTGGACCGACTTATTTCAATGGCTTCGCAGTTTGTGTATTATGTTTTCCTTGTTCTTTATCCTCTCAGCTATATGTCGAATTAATGAAAGTGACGATGAATTAAAGTGTCAATTTGCCATAAGTGAGGTCGAAACGCTATGCTGTCACGAAAGGAAATGTGAAAGTTACGGAGGTATAAGTCTTATGTAACACTAGCTGTTGCCCGCAACTTCGTCTGCATAGAATTCGCTCATCGCTATCCCGCAGGAATTAAGCAATTTTTCGGGATAAAAAGTAGCCTAAGTGTTAAATCTATCTATGTTCCAAATTTCATCCAGGCCTGTCCAGCCGTTCTGGCGTAAAAGAGTAACAAACATCCATCCATCCATACTTCGTTTATAATATTAGTAGGATATAGGTGTGTATGCTGAATGCGTAGGCCTGCATGATATATTATAAAAAGGTAGCTAACCTTATCGCCTATAACATGATTCCTATTATTTTCGCCCATTCCCTCGATGGGCTTTTACCAATTGCGCGGGTAGAGAAGCAACTGGTACATTCCATGTTTTTTCTTTGCTCCCAGACCAGCATGGAAGACCTAACTGTAGATGAAACTTATTATAGTTCAACCACAGTATTTAGCCATTGACTCATAAAAATCAACACAATAATTACATAACTATTGTTAGACGCGTGCAGAGTACACGAGCAGGAAAAAAAATACAGGAAGTATCGGAAGGCGATTAAAAAAAACGATAATATGCGAGTTGTGGTAATAAAAGGTGCTATGTCATCGTAATTGTGCTACGTCGACGATTGTATTGTTTACCAGTGCTTTGACTGGCTCGTATCACGATTTGTGTCTGGCCTGGGCTATACATATCTATCAAAGCTTAGGGCTAAATTGGTTGTATGCACGAGTACACGCTGCTTTTCAGTTGTACGGCGAGTAAAATAAATGTACGAAAGACATGAAACAAGGGTTATTTTTGTACATTAATGTGATACATATATCCTACTTCACTACATAGTATAAAACAAAGTCGCTTTCTCTGTCCCTATGTCCCTATGTATGCTTAAATCTTTAAAACTACGCAACGGATTTTGATGCGGTTTTTTTTAATAGATAGAGTGATTCAAGAGAAAGGTTTATATGTATAATACATGCATAATATACCGTGCGAAGCCGGGGCGGGTCGCTAGTAAATTATAAACGCGAAAGTTTGTAAGTATGGATGGATGGATGGATGTTTGTTACTCTGTCACGCCAGAACGGCTGGCCAGGTCTGGATGAAATTTGGAACATAGATAGATTATAGTCTGGAATAACACATAGGCTACTTTTTATCCCGGAAAATTGCGTAATTCCTGCGGGATAGCGATAAACGAATTCTATGCAGACGAAGTTGCGGGCAACAGCTAGTACATACATACATACCGTCACGCCTCTTTCCCATAGGTGTAGGCAGAGACTACTTTGCTCCACCTGCTACGATCCTGACATACTTCTTTCGCTTCATCAACATTCATCAATCTCTTCATACATGCTCCTCGGTTTCGGGTACCCCTGACCCCTGACCTGACCTTTTTTGACCGCTTTAAATTAAATGGAGTGCTAGCCGCATCGCCTATAATTCCTTCAATGTGCTTTTAAGATCTGCGGGAAGCGCACATTCTACGATGTTCTTTGCTCCCACACCAGCATGGAAGATTAATGTGATTTATAAACGTTTAATTATACCTGTCAGGTTTGTGTGGCGTGTTTTATGTTCAAAACAATGTTAGACCACAACAGAATACTTGTAGAACTGGTTAAGTAGTACCTAACGAACTTGAACTTGCTCGGATAATTGGTCAATTATATTGAGTTCAACTTTTTACAACAGTTCGGCGCAATGACCAGTAGGCTTATTGTCTAACTCGCTCGCAATCGCCATCGTGTTCTTTTTGACAGTTCTTGTGTGAAAGTGACAGCTAGCTGATTCCGATGCCAATTGTCAGCCCATACATGAACTGTCATAAACACGATGGTGATTGCGAGCGAGTTAGGCAATAAGCCTACAGGATAACAACACTGCTGTTATTACTGATTACTTTAAAGGTTGGCTGTAGGAGATCCCTTATTGGGACAAGTCCGCCTTTGTGCATGTCTTTGTGTAACGCACACAACAAAATACTTATAAGTTAAGTCTAATGTGTAATTTCTTGTTTTTCTTTTTTTTATTGTTATTTTTAACTTGATTGTGTCTATTGCTGTATCAAATAAGCGATTTATCTATCTATCTATCTCTAGTGTTTGTCAATTGTATTTTTTTATGTTTATTTTGCACAATATAGAGTTTTCGTACATTTACATGCAATTTTTTTGTGCAAGGAAGGCTAGCTGGGTCACCTAATGGTACTCAGTTTTGACCATTGCAGACCGACGGATTAAATGAGTCTTCGCCCGCGTGGTGCAGGGAAGCGGGGTGGGACGACAAATCCCGTCCGCACTTCTCGGCCTCCTTTGTCGTCCCACGCCGCGTCCCTGCACCGCGCGGGCGAGGACTTAGGGGGCGTGCATTAATTACGTGAGGTATTTAGGGGGGGAGGGGGTCGAGCCGAATCTTACTAAATCTCACTTGGGGGAGTGGGGGGTCTTGGCAAATATCACGTAATTTTTTTTTATCAGAAAATTGTGTAAAACTGCACGAAAATTGAGTTAAATTAAAGTTGAACGAAAAAAAACGTATCTTGAATAAAATATGACAAAATCTGACACAATTACCCAAAGTACAAGTTTTGAAAAATCTCACGTGAGATTGGGGTAGGGGGGAGGGGGTCGAGAACAATCTTACGACATCTCACCAAGGGGGGAGGGGGGATCAAAAAATCCTTATAAATGCATCACGTAATTAATGGACGCCCCCTTATTTGAGCGGTTGATCTTTAGGGTATTATAGATACGGGACGCTCGCGACGCCAGGACATTGTAAATGCGTAGCCAGCAGTGGCGTGGCGTCAAGTTTAAAGTAGGCAAGCCGAAGGGCAATTGATTAGCCTTTTCCTCTAACTCTGCATAATAATTTTTTTAAGGCAGTTGCCATAAAATAGGCATGCTGGTGGGAATCGAGTTCTATGGACGCCACGCTACTGATAGCCAGCCTAGAGGGAAAAGACCATAGTTAGGTAATATTTCACGTGGCAGCAGTGGCGTGCAAGTGGATTGGCAGGGTAGGTAGCGGGAAGGTGACGCAACATAATTTGTACGCGCTGCGCCGCAGGTTACCCACCACTGCACGCCCTAGCATGTTATTAATTTCATCGGTTGCCTCAATCTCCACGCTGGAACGCGACAGCGCAGGCACTGCTGCTTGGCGGCAGGATTAGACTCATACATCCGCCGCGCTGTCGCAGCGTGACCTTTGCTACGAAATCCACCTTATTAATAAAGCTTTTTGTTCTCAGATTTCGATATGAGTGCGAGGGGCGGTCGGCGGGTTCGATTCCCGGCGCAAGCAGCACGCCTGAGAGGAAGACTTACCCCACCATCGAGGTGTGCGGGTACAAGGGAAGGTTCGTGGTGCTCGTCTCATGCGTCACCAAGGATAAGCCTTACAGGTATGGTTTTTTTTCTACAACCGGGTTTTCTATAACCTAGTGGTTAGAGAATCTAACTATGAAGCTTGTGGTCCCGGGTTCGATCCCCGGTCGGGGCAGATATTTGTATGAAAGATACGGATGTTTGTTCTCGAGTCTTGGATGTTTAATTTTTAATACAAGCTGTTTTGTTCACTGTACCTTTTGTTGACTACTTGTTCATCTGTCCTACATATGTATACCAAATTTCAAGTCAATCGGGCAAACCTTTGAAGAGCTCCCTTTTCCGGAGACGGTCTTAGTTCGGTCGCCATAATTTTAGTCCAAGATTATTGTATTAAATTGTCACCGGACTTGAGTATGCTAAATTTCACGTCAACCCGACTTGGAAGTGGGTAAAAGGCACATGCAAGTATTAATTACAAACAAACAAACATCAGGAATTCAGGGCAGATGAAAGCTTGTAAATAAATGTCGGTCAAAAATTTAATTTTTAATAAGCTTTCTTTGCTGAATGTACTTGTATTGTCTTCCGTCTTACACATGTGTACCAAATTTCAAGTCAATCGGACCAACCGTTGAAGAGTTCCCTCCTGCGGAAATGATCCTGGCTAGGTCACCAGAACTCCACTACCAGATTATTGTATTGTTATCCGACTTACATAAAGTATGCAAAATTTCAGCTCAATCAGTTGAAGGTATCTGCTTCAAAATTGTGTCGTAAGAATCCACCCAGTCTAACATACATAAATACATACATGCATACATACATACCTACGTACATACAAGCATACCTACTTGCATACAAACATACATAAATATATAACATGTATACATACATACCTACATACATAAATACATACATGCATACATACATATAGTTGAATTATCGAGAAGATGGAATTGCATTTGTAGTGGTTGTACCGTTTGCAACAAAAGGAGAATAATTTTCTCTTAACTTAATAAAATGACATACCCAAGAAGTGGAATAAGTAGTAGTCCTCAGTTTTTTTCTTTTATTCGCTATCATGTTCTAACTAACTGGGCAGCGGTGTAAGGCAAGTTTAAATTTTTCGTCAGTTCAAGTTCAAAATATTTATAACAGTTGGAAATTATTTGCTTACTTTGACTCAATAGGACCAAAATTACTTACAACCATATTTTTTTTAAATATAGAAATTATTCGTAGTCGTACGGGCGGACACCATAATTAATTGAGAATACAATCAAATCAGATGTAAAAATATACACACAACGTAAATAATATTGTCAATTTCACACTGACATTATTTTTGTTTTTAGTTCTTCGATATATATATAACAACCTCTTTGTATGCTGATAGTACAAGAAAATAGAAAATTCAAATATAGAATGCCTGTAAACAAACAATACTACTACATATGCAATTCCACGCTCTCGATGATTCAACTTATACCTAAATACATACATACATACAAACATGCATACATACGTGGCAAGTTAAATGAAAGCTTGTAAAAATGTGTCTTTGATAATGACTTCGCCCTCCAGGCCGCATCCCCACAACCTGGTGGGCCGCGAGCCGGCCTGCAGTCGCGGCGTGTGCACCGTCGAGATGAACGGCGACTCCTCCCTGGTGCAGTTCAGCAATCTGGGCATACAGTGCGTCAAGAGGAAGGACATCGCCGAAGCCCTGCGGGCGAGAGAGGAGATGAAAGTCGACCCTTTCAAAAGTAAGTGCCGTAACTAGCTAAGCCCGGAATTCTCGCATCGCTATCGCAATCTTCATTCGCTCGCAATTCTCGATTCAAGTTGCGGGTGGTAGGGCCTTGTGCAAGGTCCGTCCGGATCGCTACCACCATCTTACTCGCTAATCCTGCCGCTAAGTGCTTGCACTGCTGTGTTCCAGTGTGGAGAGTAAGACAGCCGGGGAAATTACGGGCACAAGAGGCGTTTCATCTTAGTCCTCTAGGTTGGCAACGCATCTGCAATCCCTCCGGGGTTGCAGGTGTCTATGGGCAGTGGTGATCACTTACCACCAGGTGACCCACCTGCTCGTTTGCCTTCCTATTCATATAAAAAAAAAAAAAAAAAAAACTAGCTAGTGTTTGTCAATATTGAGTATAGGTACCGAAGTCTTCGATTTTTTTCCATCTGTACAAGCTGTCATATCATTTACTAAGCGAATTTTGTCGCCAAGCGCTATCTGTTTGAATAAACTCCCGTGGCACAACTGCTCACCAGCGCGTCTAGCACGAGAGCGCACAAGTCGCGTCGCGCGCGAGATAAATTGCCCGTCCTTTTCTTACTGTACCAACAAGAAAGAGACGGGTAGTCCAACTCGCGCGCGACGCGACTTTCGTGCGCTCTCGTGCTAGCGGGGCAGGGACGAGACCTGGGTCCCGCCTTTTGAAAGCATATCACTCGAAAGTGGTACAAATCTGTTTATATCATCAAAACTACAGCTCTAATCAAACTTTTGACTAGTTCACAAGATCAATGAGAGCCGTACGTATCTTCTAAGCTACTCGTATTTGAACAGCACAATTTTTCACCAACTTCGAGTGGTATTTTCACACATCGACGGGTAAGAACAAAGACCTCCTATCTTGTAATTTCAGATTAATATAAAATAGGAGCTATTGGTTCTCTCGATAGAATGCTCTTGTATTTCTGTGTCTTGCAAAAAGGAATAAATGTCTTACATACATACATAATTTCACGTCTTTATCCCTTACGGGGTAGACAGAGCCTATAAGGTAAGAAAACCTTAAGGCCATGCATGGCCTGGCCATGTTTAGCATGTTTAGGGGCGTATAGCTGGAAAGGGAAATGAAAATAGTGATGGGTTGCTAGCCGCATCGCCTATAACATGATTCCTAAGACTTTCGCCTATTCCCTCGATGGGCTTTTACCATCTGCGCGGGAAGAGAAGCAACTGGTAAATTCTATGTTTTTTCTTGACTCCCAGACCAGCATGGAAGAAAATAAATGTCTTCATTATTTCTTTTTATGTTTACAAGCAAAGCTAACCAGATTCGATTCATTACAGTTCGTGTCATGAAACATGAAACAGCGCGTACGCGTCTATAACTGCTTTATGACCCATTTAGCTGCGCCCGCGCTACTTGGCAGCGCACTAGAATGCGTACGGACGGGATCTTAAAATGCAATAAGGATGTTTGAAATAAAAAAACTACCTTGATACACGTCCCTACTAATATTGTTAATGCGAAAGTAACTCTGTCTGTCTGTTACCTTTTCTCGCTTAAACCGCTGGACCGATTTAGTTGAAATTCGGTATACAGATACTTTGATTCCCGGGGAAGGACATAGGATAGTTTTTACCCCGAAAAATTGCATAGTGCCCGCGGGATAGCGATTCTGCGCAGACGCAGTTGCGGGGAACAGCTATATAATATAATCCTTCTTTTGCCCCTATTTCACAAATGCGACAATAGTCGCTGACAAGTGACAATTCATGCTGGTCTGGGAGCACAGAAAAAACATAGGATGTATCAGTTGCTTCTCGTCCCGCGCAGGTAAAAGCCCATCGAGGGATTGGGCGAAAATCTTAGGGATCATGATATAGGCGATGTGGCTAGCAACCCATCACTGTTTTGATTCCCCTTTTCATCCATACGCCGACAATCATGCTACATGTATGCATGTAACATTTCCTAAGATTTTCGCCCGTTCTTGTTTTTACCATCTGCGCGGGAAGAGAAGCAGCTGGTACATTCTATGTTTTTCTTTGCTCTCAGACCAGCATGGAAATATAATATTGTAGTAGGGATTATTTCTCACATCCACAAATTTCCTTCAAATCAAATTCAAAATTTGATTCCCCTTTCAAGAAAGAAAGAAAGACATTTTTCCATTTTGCAAGACACCCAAATATTATACACAATTTTATCTATACTAATCTATACTAATATTATAAAGAGGAAAAATTTGATTATTTATTTGTTTGTTTGTTTGTTTGCATTGAATAGGCTCCGAAACTACTGGAAAGATTTCAAAAATTATTTTGCCGTTAGAAAGCTACATTATCACAGAGTGACATAGGCTACTTTTTACCGCGGGAAAATACCTATTCCTACGGGAAAATTAATTTACCGCGGGCGAAGCTGCGGACGGAAGGCTAGTAGAAAATAAACAAGAAAAAAAACAGACATGAAAAATAGGTCATCAGCGTTGTGTGTCTTCGCAAAAGTGAAACGGTCACTGGCTCAGCATTACGCTGAGGTGTTAGATACCTGCAGCACTGATTTTCAGCCAGAACCGTCATTCCACCTATACGCCCACAATCATGCTAAACGTGGCCATTAGGTCTTGTTACCTCAGGCTCTACCCCGAAAGGGATAAAGACGTGATTTGTGCGTGGGTACAAATTTTATCTGACTATCAATCCAGTAGGCTTATTACCTACTAGCCTTCCGTCCGCAGCTTCGCCCGCGATAAATTAATTTTCCCGTAGGAATAGGTATTTTCCCGCGGTAAAAAGTAGCCTATGTCACTCAGTGATAATGTAGCTTTCTAACGGCAAAAAAAATTTAAAATCGGTCCAGTAGTTTCGGAGCCTATTCAATGCAAACAAACAATCAAATTTTTCCTCTTTATAATATTAGTATAGATATAGATTACCAACCACCAAAGGTTTATTACCAACCATCCTAAAACATACCAACGTGTTCATAACGAGCTAGAAACGCTCGCCAAAAAATCATCTCATTTTCCCAATTATCTCGAACGGGTCATAGTTGAATATACAGCGATTGAGCGCGCCGCGTGACGTCGCAGACGGGAATAGATCGACGGAAATAAATCTTTTGTAAGCTCCAGCCGTAGCCAGCCGAATGCCATTACCAGTCTGTTGTTGGTATAGTTCATTCTATACTTGTGCATGGCTGGCACACAATTTTATAGCTCAACTCGGGTCTAAAATCAGTTGGCTTATTACCTTGCTCGCAATCGCCATCGTGTTCATTTTGACAGTTCATGTATGGGCTGACAATTGGCATCGGAATCGGCTAGCTGTCACATTCATACAAGAACTGTCAAAATGAACACGATGGCGATTGCGAGCTTTGTGAACTAAACAAAAGCTCTTGAAATGGTTAAACTAAATAGCCGTGTAATTTTTTTCAAGATTTTTGAATTATAGTTTACAAATGTTTCCATGCATGAACCGGTTCAAGAGCGTGACTAAATTTAGAGTCAAAAATTTATATGAAAAATCTGTGAGGGTTTTTAATCTAACTAACTTAAAAAACTTAACTTAAATTATCTTGAAAAGAAAAGAACTGTAGGCTTAACTAACTCGCTCGCAATCGCCTTCGTGTTCATTTTGACAGTTCTTGTATGAATGTGACAGCTAGCTGATTCCGATGCCAATTGTCAGCCCATACACGAACTGTCAAAATGAACACGATGGCGAGTTAGGTAATAAGCCTACTGATCTACACGCGTCATACAAATGTACTCGGGAGCAAGCAAACGGGGTCACTTCCCGTAGAAAGTCGTATGAACAGTGACCAGGTTTCTTTGCTACCAAGTATAGTTTACTATCGTGACATGCAAATTTGTTAGAATAACTTATCATATTGCTATCGGTTTGTTCACTAATCCGGTAACACTCTTAAAATGACACAAAGTGACGATTTGGAAAACCCACATACATACATAACATATCGTCACGCCTATTTCCTACAGGGGTAGGCAGAGACTACTTTGTTCCACTTGCTACATTCATCAATCTCTTCATACATGCTCGTCGGTTTCGGGTACTCCTGACCTTTTTCCAAAACGTCTCCTATTAGGTCTCGGAACGTCCGTTTAGGCCTTCCCCTCCCAACGCAACCATTCCCGCTCCCCATATAGATCTGTTTAGTTAGTCTACTTTCATCCATCCTCTACGTGACCAAACCAACTAAGCATACTTTTTTCTATCCTAGTCACTACCTCTTTCACACCCGCACGTTCCCTTATCACACTATTCCTTATTCTATCCTTCAGTGATACACCTTCCATACTTCTTTATGTTCTCATTTCAACTGCATTTATTCTACTTTCATGCTTCTTTTGCCATACCCAATTTTCGCTATGTTGGAACAAGCACCCCTCTGTGGACAGCCAGACGCGCCTTCTTCGACATCTCACTGCTCACAAAGGCGCGCAGCGCCCCATTGACCATGTTTCCTGCATTCACTCTTCTTACAATATCACTTTCACACTTCCCATCTATCGTAAACGCCGAGCCCAGATATACGGATATGGAAAACCCAATGTGTGAGATAAAGGGTTTTTTATTGGAAAGTAATGTAGATTACATAGACGAGCGATATCTCTAAGTCTGTCGCAGCGCATACAGTCGAGGGCATAAAATATCGAGACAGTCTGAGAAGAAAGAGAAGTAAAAACGCGATAAGTCACATTCGCTAGGGAAACTGGTGTCGCCAAACTCTCATATCGACAGTTTACTCCTACCTTAAAATATTGGCAACTAGCTGTTGCCCGCGGCTTCGCTCCTTTTTTTTTTTCTTCTAAATTTAAATATTTTCTCACCGTTCAAACCTTCCCTGGGCTTCCACGAATATTTTAAGACTAAAATTAGACAAATCGATTCCGCCGTTCTCGAGTTTTAGCGAGACTAACGAACAGCAATTCATTTTTATTTGTATAGAAGATTATTGGTCGTAGCTTTTCTATTATAAAAATGTAATAAGGTCTGAATCGGTATTATGATTTGAACTTTCCACCCACAGAATATGGCTTAAAGTCTATTGTACAGGTTATAAACACCATCTAGCGGAAAATAGCCAAAAGATAACAGTCTGAAATGTCAGTTGCCTAAATAATAGTTTTGCCATTACACAACAGAGGTCGTTAAAATACATGCGTTACAAAATAAACTCTTGACGTTTGTGTGTGACATTCGGGCGTTTTTCAAAAAAAAGTACACGTGTAAATTTTTTTCAGAATTTAAATATTTTGTGATTTTCTCAATCAGAATCGTTTACCATATCGATTCTCATACAGGAAAAAATGTGTGGCAGATTTTACTATTGTTTTTTTTTCCTGTTCGTCACGTTCCATACATACCTGTATGAAAAGAAGTGACGAACTGGAATGGACGTTTTGGGACACTTTTTTTATAAGGATCAATAGGACAAATGATTCTGAGTAAGAAAAATCCAAAATAGTTAAATTCTAGAAAATAGATCATGTGGACGTTTTTTTTTGAAAACGCTCATTCGGCCATCTTTAACTTTGGAATACAATTATGACCAGGGATGTTACGGAGCTTCGACTCCGGTTCCGTTAAGTCGGAACTTCCGTTACTATACACCTTCGGTTCCGACTTCGGCTCCGACACTTTTAAATCGAAGGTTTTAATCGGAGGTCGAAGCATAACATAGCGGTGGCGGCGGCCTGTGTCGACTGTTATGAACAGGTTCATACATGTCGCGCGGGGAATCCCCCCGACTCCCACTACGTGCACTCTATCGTCAAGTATCCGACCCTGCCTCCGACTCCGATTCCGACTCCGATAAAGCAAATTTAAAAACTCCGACTCCGCCTTCGGTTCCGATAAAACTACCTCCGTTACATCCCTGATTATGACACAGAGCTTAATCAAACTTTATCCTTCTTCAGCCGGCTTCGGCCACAAGACCCAACCGCAGCAGATCGACTTAAACGCCGTCCGGCTCTGCTTCCAAGTCTACATACCGGGAGAGAAGACCTCCAAGATAAAGCAGGCGCTACACCCCGTCGTGTCCGATGTCATCTTCGACAAGAAGGCGATGTGCGAGCTGCAGATCAACAGGATCAGCACGTGTGCCGGCAGCGTTAAGGGCGGCACGGAACTCATATTGCTCTGTGAAAAGGTCGGTTGATGATGGTTTAGTTTGAGTGCGAAACGTGGTCGGACAGTGTTGCAGGTATATGTCAAGCCTTCATGCGTTTCTCTTTCTATGATGTTTGATGACTTATTCATTTATTAGCTGTTGCCCGCGACTCCGTCCGCGCAGTATTCGCTTATCGCTATCCCGCGGGAACTATGCTGTTTTCTGGGATAAAAACTATTCTATGTCCGTCTTTAGGACTGAAACTAACTGTATACCAAATTTCAACTAATTTTGTAAGTAGTGTCATAAGTTATAGTTTTTTAACTATCCCACGGGAACTTTAATTTTCCGGGATTAAAAGTATCTAAAATATTGACCAGGGATATAAGGTACCGGCACGCAAAATTTCATCTAAATCGATCCAACAGTTTTGGAGATTAGCGAACACAGACATAGATGAACACATCCATACATACGACAGACAAAAATTATAAAACGCCCTCTTTTGTATTTTATTACTCTTCCCTAATCGTTAGCACTCTATTTTTGATGAATTCATTTAATGTACAGACACGAACTTTCTACTGATTTATTATATGTATTATTATGTGTAAACATATTATACTTGTCTAGTTTTATTATTTGGATAAATCAACTTTCTTTTGTCACTATGTTTGTTCTCCTCGGCGACTCTTTAAATCTTTAGTATATTGGTTAGTACACACACACACACACACACACACACACACACACACACACACACACACAAAAATCACGTCTTCATCCCTTACGGGGTAGACAGAGCCTAAGGTAACAGGTACCTACAGGCCACATTTAGCAAGACTGGGCGTATAGGTGAAAAGTGGAATCAAAATAGTGATGGGTTGCTAGCCTCATCGCCTATAACATGATTCGTATTATAATCGCCCATTCCCTCGATGGGCTTTTACCATCTGCGCGGGTAGAGAAGCAACTGGTACATTCTATGTTTTTTCTTTGCTCCCAGACCAGCATGGAATAATTTTTAGGTTAGTATACTGGTTAACAACTTGCCAAATATGTGATACAACTCGCCTACTATTGTGTGTACGATCGCCTCCAGGTGACCCGCGAGGACATCGAGGTGGTGTTCAGCCAGAAGTTCGAGGACGGCTACCTGTGGGAGAGCGCCGCCAACATCGTGCTGGTGCACAAGCAGGTCGCCATCGCGTTCCAGGCGCCGCCGTACCGCGACCCCAACTGCTCCGAGCATGTCAAGGTAGGCCTCAGCCACTCATTACCTACCTGCATTGCACGGTCTCACTGTCTAAGGGTAGACGGGCCCAGCGTGCGGGTCCTCCCCTTCTTGGCGCGGTCCTGGCGGGCGCCGGGGCCACCGGGGGGGCGCTTGTGGTGAAACCCTAGTGGCATCCCACTGCGTCCCCATCACACCGGATTGAGGCAACGCCGGAGAGTTTTTAGTTCGGGTATAGCCCTCCGGGGGGGAGTCCCACATAACCCTAGGCATCCCCGTGCCTAGGGCATCCATAAAGATCAGCCACTGGCGTAACTATAGGGTGGCAGGGGTGGAAAAATGCCACGGGCCCCAGACGTTATGGTTACGCCACTGGCATCAGCTCCATTACCTTGGAGGGGGGGGGGGGGGGGGGCGGTCCTAATAAATACACTTAATATCACAAGCGGGGACGGGGGTTAATTCGATTAAATTGTTTCTTAAGTTTAGGTTTTATGTGGGTAGTACAAAAACTCACCTCGTATCACCAGGGGGAGGCCTAAAAAATGGCTAAAAACGTCACGTGATTAAAGGACGACCTGCATTGCATGGTCCCCCCCTGGCGCGGTCCTGGCGAAAGCTGGTGCCACTGGGGGGAGGGGGGGGTCTGTGGTGGAACCCTCGTGGCATTAAGCCAGAGGTTTCGGTTTGGGTATACATGTGATCTAGGGCGGAGCACGCTTGCCTAGTAAATGGCCGTTCACCCTTCATTTGATGACGGGCACATTGTAGCGTTCAGTGAACAGACGCTGGCGGAGAATCGAAGAATTGTATGCCTAATCCAGTTTCGTCCGCAGGTCCAGATCTCACTCCGGCGCGTGTCCGACCAGGCCCGCAGCGCGCCCGTGGACTTCGAGTACACGCCCGACTTCTCAGGTACACAGCACAAGCCGCTGCCCGACGCGACAGTGCTGGCGCTGCTGCTGGCCGGCAAACACGACACCAACAACAACGACAGAGACAAAGACACCACGGTCAGCTCGTCCAGCGACACCGTCTCCGTCTCCAACGAGAGCGGCTCCGCCACCATAGCGGACCTGAACGGCAACATCATACCCCCTGACAACGAAAAGAGCCTCAACGAACTCTTAGACCAAGTCGCCGAGCTGGACGAGATATACACAGAGAACCGCACGCGTTTACAGAACGTGACGTCAGCGGAAACAGACGACGTAGAAGACTTTAACGACGCCGGCACTTACACCTCCCTCCAGCTCGCCTTCCGCAACCCAGTCCTCATATCCGAGCCGGAAACTTACGAGGATGTCCAAGTGCAAACGTACCGCGGTCCCATTATAGAATTCGCGCCTTTGAAACGCGACACGGACGAAGAGAGAGCCCCGCCCCTTCCGCCTAAACGCGTACGCAAAGCGCCCTCTGTCGAACGCTTCAAGACTTCCCAAACATCCGTGAACAGTTTCCTGAAACCGGGCAAACAGTTGCCTATCACGCGTAACTTGGATACGAGTCGTACAGAGTTGTCCGTAGCGCGAAGCGAGCCTGCTCTCCCGCCTGCTCCTAAAAAGCGTTCGTTTCTCTCCCGCCTGTTCCGGCGGAGGGATAAATCGCCAGCGCCGAGCGTTAAGTCCGAAGGGCCAGTCAAAAAGTCTAAACCAGTCGGCCGCTCAGTCAGCTCTGTCTCAGGACATCGCCCGTCCAAATTCAAAACTTCTGTGTCCCACGCGTCCCTTAAGGACAACGCTTCAGGGACAGGCTTGAGCTACGCGGACAGCGTGACGCACATATCACTCCACGGCGATGAGAATGAGAAAAGCAACTCCCAAACCCGTCTGTCCCGGCCTGCTAGTTTAGCCCCCCTTCCACCGACAGATGGCGACACTATCCTAGTAGCCGAAAGCGTGTTGGCTCTCGACGCGTCCCAATTTAAAAAGTTACAAGACGACTTGGATCTAACGGACGCGGAACACTACGCTCTGTACATGGCGGTGGCGCCGCACGCGACCGTGTCGGAGTTTGATGAAACAAGCTGCTATTATTCGCCGGTAGATGGCAGCAAGTTTCAGAATTGATCGCGCTATCTGATAAAGTTGAGTTTTTATTCGACTATGGCTAAAAGAGACAAATGAAAAGCCCTATTCGCGGTGATTTGTCCTAGAGTCATTTGGTTGTCATTTATTGTTGGCATAGAAGCAAAATTTCGGTTAGTTCTTGTTGAATTTACCGTGGATTTTCTTATGACATCATGCAAACAAAAGTGACTTAGTGGGTATTTACAAAAGAAAAATAACTTTAAATACTTAAATTAATGATTCATTGTGACTTTAATAAAATGAATTTTGAGCAATGAATAAGTTGTAATTTGGAAAATAAATTAGCCATAGTCGGATTTGAAGCTGGCTTTCTTTTTATAACGTTTTACATAACGTATGTGTAACAAATACTAGTCCGCCCCGTACTTAGCCAAATTTTTTCTAGTATTTTTTTAACTTAAAGTCGACAAGCTCTACTAGCTTCGTAGAAATGCTCCGTAGGTTTTAAGAAATGGTTGCTATCAGCAAAACGATAGTAATTCGTTTTGCATCTAAGGCAGCTTATAAATATAAATGACCTACTATAATAATAAAGTATATGCAACGACGTATCTAAAAAGTATAATATCCGCAAAACTTGTTATAGTTCCATCTTTTTCCCTCGCTATTGGCAGGAACGAGAACGCTGTAATTTGCGTGTATATTACAATCTTTTTGCGAACGTGCTCCGGAACGTCAATTAAATATTTCATACTATCAAATCACATCTTGAATTGACAGATGACGCTTAGCGACAAAAAATTTGCATAGTAACAAAGGTCACGTGACATCTAAGTAACAGGTAGAAAAATTCGAAGACTACCCACCTGCTATGGGTGGTGTAGGGGTATAGCACGCGTCACGGAATGACGAGGATCCGGGCTCGATTCCCGGCCATAGCTTTAGTTTTCGGATTTTTCTATGTGTTCTAATTTTCACTGACATTTAGAAATTTAAATATTTCATACGTAAGTTTGTATATCAAACGAGTTAAGTATTCATTAAATTTAATTGACGTCTCGAGTACGGCCGGGTAATTTAAACGCAGAAAGCAGAGTTATTATTGTTTTAGAAACCGCTTTTATTTTTATGCGTGTACAAAACTTTATGTCAAACACAATACATGTATAGTTTTTTTGAATAAATACTATGGCAGTCTGTCTTGCAAGTTTAATAGCTCTCCTTTCTGTGCGGATACTATGTTTAATTAATTCATTGTAGTTTTAATGTGTGCTATTTATTAATGTTCTAATTACTGTGTTCTAGATACGGATTATTTAGGTAAAAAAAAGCGGAAGACTGCCCATATTGAGCTATTTCAATCGGCATACAAACAAGGTAAGTTTTGCTATATCCATTACTGTGTTATTTTATACGGGATTATTGGTATATTTAAATATGTGTGAAATTTCAAACATTTTTACATCCTACTTCCTACTAATATTAGAAATGTGAAAGTTTGTGAGTATGGATGTTTGGATGTTTGTTACACTTTCACGCCAGCACGGCTGGACAGATCTGGATGAAATTTGGAACATAGATAGATAGTCTGGAATAACACATAGGCTACTTTTTATCCCGGAAAATTGCGTAATTCCTGCGGGATAGCGATAAACGAATTCTATGCAGACGAAGTAGCGGGCAACAGCTAGTGTCTTCATTATGTCGCTTAAAAGTGTCCAGTGACCACTATGTGTACAGTAAAGCCATTAGTATTGCACATCGGTCTCGGCTAATTCCAGCTTCGGAGAACCCTGTCTCTGTCTAGCTTACGAAAAGACCGAAGTGCAATCTTTATGGTCGACTGTATGATAAATTATGATTTCTGGTTTCGATCGGTTCTTTTCACTTTTTCTGTGTGTCCACTCTTATGTCCTGTCAATCGTTCAAAGGTTAACTGGAAGAGGTCCCTTTTGTGTTGTCCTGTATTCATCTTTTTCGTGTGTTTTATGTACAATAAAGAGTTATACATACATACAAAACTGTGGTTCCCTAGACACTTTTGACACAGTATATATATAAGCTAAAGCATTAAGGAACCTATGAACAAATCGGTTGAAACGAAACACGCACACAGGCGCGCGCTTTACACGGCCCCTAAGCGGACCTCGTCCACTCCGCTCAGGCTCAGCTCCGCTTAGGGGCCGTGTAAAGCGCGCGCCTGTGTGCGTGTTTCGTTTCAACCGATTTGTTCGTAGGTTCCTCACTGCTTTAGCTTATATATATACTGTGCTTTTGATCTGTGTAGCTATGAATGCACGCGCCTTTGACTAACATATTGTTATGGTCGGGTTTTAACGTGATTTCGTTAATAAACACACATAATGTTTAGGGCCTATTTCATCATTGTTAGTTCCAGTTATCTTAAGTGTCAGTTATCTATGACTGTCTATTTACTACTACGAAACGGACAGACGGCGGATTCGCGGGTGGTAGAGCCTTGTGCAGGGTCCGTCCGGATCGCTACCACCATCTTACTCGCTAATCCTGCCGCTAAGTAGCAGTGCTTGCACTGCTGTGTTCCGGTGTGGAGAGTAAGACAGCCGGGGAAATTACGGGCACAAGAGGCATTTCATCTTAGTCCTCTAGGTTGGCAACGCATCTGCAATCCCTCCGGGGTTGCGGGTGTCTATGGGCAGTGGTGATCACTTACCATCAGGTGACCCACTTGCTCGTTTGCCTTCCTATTCATATAAAAAAAAAAGACGTCATCATAGATAGCTGGATCTTAACAGTGTGATGAAACAGATGCATACTGTAATAAATAATTTACCTTTATATATAGTATTTAGATTAAAAAATCACATCTTATGAAAAATTAACTATTTGGTATCAAAAATATCTGCGGCATTGGAGCCTATTTATGGGTGTAAATGTTACCAGCTGTTTAAATCCAAATTGTGGATAGTTTTTCGTGTATTTGAACGTACGTAAATGTGCTTCATATGAAGGTAATACGAAATAAAACACGTTTAGATTATAATAAATATGTTTGTTGTCGGGGGAAATGTATTATAAAAACGTGCTTTTGGATCTGTGTTTTATAAATCAAGTTTCTAGTACATTTTTATTAGATATTATTTTAGGATATCATACATATATAGATTTACATTGAATGTAGGATAATTATATTTTATATTATAAATAACAATGGTGGTGGTGTTACTAACGTAATAAATATAAGTTTTATTATTTATTTCATTATATTTATATATTTTTTTTATAATTATGTTTAGCAATGTTCGTTTTTAATTTGTTACTTGTGGTTTATTGAATGTTGATTGTTTATTTGTAGAAAAATACATGGGTTTGAATCTCGGGTGGCTTATTAAATTATTATGTTGGATCTTATAGTATGTTGGTCTGTGCATTTGGAATATATGCACATATTTATGTCTTTTTTTAAACGTTGAACTTCTTGATGTTGATTTTAATTTTGTTACTTTATTGATTGTGGTGTTTTCAAGTTACAATTAATTTTTATTGCAATGATCTTGTAAATGTTAGCTAGGTCTTGTACAGAAAGTTTTTTATTTGTTTTGTAAATGATATCCTTATTCACGTCTTTATACCGTGCGGGGTATACAGTGCCTAAGGTAATAAGACCTAGACCCAGTTCAGCATGATTGTGGGCGTACAGATGGAAATGGGAATGGGAATTGTATTGTATTGTAAGAGAAGCAGCTGGTACAATCTATGTTTTTTCTTTATAGATAAAGGATTAAATTTGGTTCTTTCTGTACGAGACCCTGTTTTCAAAAGGTTCTGTACCAATACGGAACCCTAGTCTCTAGAGCTAAGAGCAGCTATGACCGCATAGTGTTGCACTCTTCAGTTCAATGTTGCCAGTACAAAAAAATAAATACACTATTTTTAAGCTGATGTGAATATGTGTGCTGCTAAATATAAAGAACTTGGTGCAAATATGTTTAGTATTATAATTGCATTAAAAACTCGATGGCGGAAGGTCATATTAAAGCTTCTCAGTTGTGCATCGTTAGGAAACCTGCACACATCTGCGAAGCAATTCGATGGTGTGTGTGAAGTTCCCGATCCGCACTGCGCCCGCGTGGGAACTATAGCCCACGCCCTCTCGTTCTCAGATGACGAAGTTAGGTGTTACAAATGGTGTTAGAGTATGTTTTTCAAAGTTACGTGTGTGTAACTGTAACATACTAGTAATTAGAGATGCGCCGAGTAACACTTTTGCCGAGTAACGAGTACCGAGTTTTACTCGGCTCAATTTTTTTTCAACCGAGTACTCGGCCGAGTAACTCGGTTCAATCAAATTCGCATTTCGTGCGCGTAAACAAGTATAAACAGGTTTGCGCCGGTCAAGACGTCGGCTCGCGTTGATACACCCCTCACCCCGCCCACGCCTTTCAACTACTAGTCACTTGATTGTTTGCAAACAAACACGTCACGTTGCGCGTCATAGTAAATAAATATAAATATATTGCTTTTCTTGAACAAAGTATGTATACTCGTTATCTAATAACCGAGTTATTCGGCCGAGTACGAGTATCAAAAAACCCGCCGAGTACGCAGAGTACCGAGTATCAAACGAGTACTCGGCCCATCTCTACTGGTAATTTACATTATTATAACTACTTGACTTACTATCGGGTTTTTACTGTGTTTTAAATTGGTATGAAATGTGTTTTTGTCACACTTTGACATGATACGATTCTTTAAAAGTAAAAAAAGTAACACCATAACAGACCAAAAACCGAATTAGTATTCTTTTACTGAATCGTATCAAATGTGAGATAATGTGGTCGGTATATCCATTAAATTATATTAAAAGGTTAACAGCTGTCTTAAAGCAAACATGTGCTTCACGATTCCAAAATTAATATTTGATGAATGTGCAATTTATATGTATAATATATTTGTTTAAAGCACATTTTTAAATGTTTATTTTCAATGTTATTCAAAAACTAAACGTTGCACGCTGTGTAAAATATATTTTAACCTTTTCGACGCCTACGACTCATAAGCGTCGCAGGTTCAACGCCAGCGACCTATACGTCTATTACTTCAATGCAAAAGCAACCTTCGTTCAATTGGCATTGTTCATTTTTTTAGTATGCTCCAATTCGAAAACCATTTCGAGGAAAACCATCAATTATCCGATTTATCTTGTCCGATTTCAAAAATACTTTATGATTGCAGATATTTTTGTAAAAGTACTTTGAACCTTTGTTTGACCGAACGACCGGGTTTTTAGACAGAATCCAGCATCGAATGTTTGCCACAAAAATGAAAAAAAAAAGTTTGGCTATGGCAACTGTCACGTGCCACTGTCAAATCTACAAAACCATAGACAAAGCCGTTTTTTTATAGCCAGCCGAACGAAGGCGATTGGGATTCTGTCTAAATTCACGAATTATCAAACAGCGAAAAATATTTACGATTAATTAACAAAGCTACGTAAAAGCATAAAATTCAAATTAGTTGCTTGAAATAGTCCATTTTATCAAATAAAGGTGTTAAAAGCACAGCTTAAAAAAAATGAACAATGCCAATTGGGTTTAGGTGCAACTTAAGGCATCGCAATAAAGACGTCTGGCGTACGTGACGTCTCTTGTATTTAACATGGCGGCGAAAAGGTTAACCCCCAATCAAATGGGTCGAAATAACCTATAAGGTTATATATCTTTGTTATATATGTCTTTTGAATTAACACATATCTATTATTAAAATTTAAATCGCATTATTGAACGTTTTAGATGAATTTACAATTTAATAAATACATTATGACAGTAAACGCGACTGCAAAGCGGTATAAGTATGATATGTATCATTTTGCCGGCGTATAGTTTTTACATTTTTATAATCGTAACTGTATT
Organism: Pandemis corylana; assembly: GCA_949127965.1. NCBI lineage: Eukaryota > Metazoa > Arthropoda > Insecta > Lepidoptera > Tortricidae > Pandemis > Pandemis corylana. The sequence continues at coordinate 14,936,385 of OX421858.1, read as the reverse complement.
TTGGTACACAAGCTTGAGTGACATGGAAATTAATAATGCTAATAAAATGAAAGTGTTTTTTTTTCGTCACAGACAAATTTTCCTAAATTTTCAAAAGGTACGACGTTGTTTTGTGGCATGGTTGTGATTTTATGTAGTTTCGAATAAACGTTACACATTATTTTATATAATTAAACAAGAAAAATCAGGACCTCTATTAGGCTTAACCACAACAAAATGCTGTATCTACTAAACCATGGAGAATCTTTCGCGATACTTTAACCTTGTCGCCGCTTTTGAATTAGTATGGAGTCAGTATATGCAGTGTAAAATTTACCTATCTTCGTGAGGCCATGGACTCAAAACTGATTTTGTAACTGTTTCTTGCGTTTTAGTAATGTTTATTTAATGTGTAACGTTTTTCGAAATTGGCTGTTTAAGTTTTATTTCTGTTCACACATATTTATATTAGCTTGTAGAGCATCAGTGAGTTCGACGTTTAAAACGCATGTTTTTTTTTTTATATTGTAAATATTTTTAAAGTTTTTTTCTTTATCACTAACTGGATTTCATCGGCTGTGCTGCGAACGAAAAAAAAGTTTCATCGGTTATTCTGTTAGATGATATTATTTTATTTTAAATTGGCATTTGCTTTACGTTTGCGTTGTAAAAAAATAATTTAACCTTTTTAACTCCAAGCATGGCGAAATAGTTGAGCTAATTGAAAAGTCATTGCGTTGAGGTTACTCTTACGTGTTCTCTGACGAATATCGGTCGGTGGTGTTAAAAAGGTTAATTGAAAAAAATATCCGAATTATAAGTGAAATTAGAGCTAATGAGCACAGGTGGCGGGCTGTGTAGCATTTTACTTTTTAATTTTATTTTAACTATTGCTGCATGATTGTGTATTTTTTTAATGCTTTCGTATTATTATTGTTAGTAATTTCAGAATGGACAACACTACTTTTTTTTTAAATCTAATCGGTACTTGTTAACTTCAACGTATTTTACAGTGTCATGTTGGCCATTCTGAATTTCATGGCAGAATCCTTTAATTTGGAAAATAGTGTTTTTTTTTTAATTAGAAATATATTGATAATGGCCGCTGTATATAATGTGCGATAGAATTTATTTATCTTCGGGTCCTTTTGGCTGTCTCACTCACTCCTAGGTTTGATACTTGAACCGGCCGATGGTACCCGAAGCCAGAATGTTACTCTAGAAGCTCACGGGCACCATATAATATTAAATATAAACTCAGTCTGAAATAAATGATTTGAATTGAATATGAACTATTTTCTATTTGAAAGGAATCTCTATAACACTGCACGAAATTATTTAGGATTTAGAAACTTAGGGTGTGTGAAGTATTCGTTGTTGGATGCGTTTGTAAACTGATATATTTGACTTATGGTGGTTTTGCCTTGCAGGGTACGGCCACGATTCGCCTATCAAGACGGAACCCAGAGGTGAGTGAAAACTACAAGTTTCTGTCAAAAATACAAGCTTTTTTTTGCTGACTGTACTCGCATTGTCATCCGTTCTAGAGGTGGTATTAGCTTTTTAGTATGTCTACTCTCTATATTCTGGTTTCTGTAGTCCTGTCAATCGTTCGAAGGTTAGCTGGAAGAGACCCCTTTAATGGATAAGCTCCTTGTACTTCTGTTTTTCTCATTACCTGTAAAATTGAATGTGTTTATGTACAATTTTTTTTAATTTATTTACTTAAATTAGAGGGTCCCATATAAATCCGAATGGATTAGAAATTATTATTGACTTGATGAACATTTGATAACGTGTTTGTGTAGACGCGAGCCCGGCGCTGCAGATCCACAGTCCGTCCATGATGGGCAGCCCGCACTACGCGCCGGCGCAGTTCCCCGACCCCGCGGACCCCCGCTATCAGGTGCGTGGCGTTCCACAGTGCCTACACTGCTGCCCGAGAGACCCGAGTCGTTAAGCTAAGCTAATGTTCATAAGTCGCTGAATTGGGAACTAGTTCCAGAAACGCACCATCGGGGGTAAAAATGCACCATTCATAAAGTAAGTCACACGTTTAGGAGGGGAGATCTGGAAATTTGTGGCACGAACAAAATAATTGTAGTCCTCATAGTAAACCCAGCTCTAAACATTATAAAAATTGGTGTGACGTACTTTATAGATGGCCCCTTGCTAGGGGGGAGGCCAGAATTGTAATAGAAGGCCCCAATTTTGTTTTTACTACACTAATTCACTTCGCGTTATTCTGCAATTAAAGGTTGTTTTTTTTTTTATTAGTACAGTCGAGGGCGTAAATATCGACACAGCCATTGTGTCGTATTTTGTGTTGCCGATGTTATTGTTTGTAGAACAAAGGTGTACAGATGTTTTTGACGTCTTGGTAATGGACATATATTTTTGCCATAGTAAAAAAAAATCGAAACTGAAGTGACTTCGAAAGTCGCTAGATTAATTGGTATATTCTATGTTTTAGCGTTGCTCCCAGAGCTTGGAAAGTAGTTTTAGACAAATGTATTAAAACAAAATGAACTTTGAAAAGCTTTTTATTGGAATAGAATTACCAAGTTAAGTGATACTCAAGTTTCAGAGATAGAAATATTTTGAAACTGGTAATTGGTCAGCGATTAGAGAGCGAGAGATCCGATACGACATGTGTCGTCATTTGTCACAACGACCGTATAAACTCCATATTAAAATACCGTTTTTCCAGAAAGAGATAGAAACAAATCTTTGATAGCTTACATCTCGGTTGTTGCTAGTTATTTGAAAAAAAATATATATTGTTTATTACTTAAAATTAGAGATGGGCCGAGTACTCGTTTGATACTCGGTACTCTGCGTACTCGGCGGGTTTTTTGATACTCGTACTCGGCCGAATAACTCGGTTATTAGATAACGAGTAACGAGTATACATATTTTGTTTAAGAAAAGCAATATATTTATATTTATTTACTATGACGCGCAACGTGACGTGTTTGTTTGCAAACAATCAAGTGACTAGTAGTTGAAAGGCGTGGGCGGGGTGAGGGGTGTATCAATGCGAGCCGACGTCTTGACCGGCGCAAACCTGTTTGTACTTGTTTACGCGCACGAAATGCGAATTTGATTGAACCGAGTTACTCGGCCGAGTACTCGGTTGAAAAAAAATTGAGCCGAGTAAAACTCGGTACTCGTTACTCGGCAAAAGTGTTACTCGGCGCATCTCTACTTAAAATAAAGATAATTTAAGCTTCTGTAAAATTCGCGTGGTATTTTTGAGTAAGGTTATTTTGCTTTGGCTTTTGGGTACCATGTTGCTGCCTGTTTCTGATCCTTTGCCACATCTACCACAAACTAGCGGGAATCGCAGTGCCGGCGTTACGACCACGTACACCCCGGGCAAGAATATTGTGGCGCCCGCATGAAACCAATCGAATACCAGTTTGCCGGAGGAAGCATCGCCCCCTGAAATTTGCCCCCCCCCCCCCCCCCTAACACCGGCACTGGGGAATCGGTTTAGGGTACAGCCTATGTTTACTGCACTACGTTCCTAATGGTTTTTTTTATTGTCTGTGTCTTTTCCCCGTTGTTGAAAGCCGTGATAACAATAATGTATGTTCGGTATCGTGTCTTGGCAGTGGGGCGGCGAGGCGGCGCAGGCGCAGGCGTTCGCGGACGCGCGCGGCTTCTGGGGGCCGCACGACTACGCCGGCGCCGACCCGCGCGCGCCCGTGCAGGTACCCGCCCGCACACTACACGAGTGCACAGAGTAACAAGACAACGGCGTCACTCAGTTCAATAAATACATACACATACACAAACCACGTCTTATCCATTACGGGGTAGACAGAGCCTAAGGTAACAAGACTTAAAAACAGGTTTAGCAGGGAAATCAAAACTGTGATGGGTTGCTAGCCATATCGCCTATAACATGATTCCTATGATTTTCGCTCATTCTCTCGATGGGCTTTTACCATCTGCGCGGGAAGAGAAGCAACTGGTACATTCTATGTTTTTTTTACTCCCAGACCAGCATGGACGTAATCTAATTTAAAATGGACAAATGGAAAATTACATTTTGACAAAATTTACTTTGGATGCTATTCATTTTGGTCATAATTCAAAAAGGGACAATTTATGTGGACGATTCTCCATTTGCACCGTATGACAGTAAATCCAAAAAAAATTTAATACATTTTTTTTACCGATTTCCAATCTACCTAAGCCAATCATCCGCTAAAATATTCTGATAACACTCGGAGAGACACTGTCGTATAGCCAACGGTGGCGTTCAAAATGTGTAAAGTTGTCATCACTTCCAGGGCATGGTGGCGTCCCCTATGCACGGCATGGTGTCCCCCGTGCACCAGATGTCGCCGCTGCAGCAGCACTCGCCGATGCAGCACCCGTCTCCGATGCAGCAGCACTCCCCTATGCAGCCGTCCCCCATGCTGCAGCCGTCGCCCACGCCCCTGATGCAGCCCATGCCTGTAAACGTGCCCATGGTAACTATTAACTGTACCTGTGCATTCTATCCTACGACGACCGGACCGCCTTTTTTTTTTTTTTTTTTTTTTATTCGATGAGAAAATGCAAGTTACGCACGGTCCGCGCCTTGGGGAATGTCCCCCCCGAGCACCTAGGGGGGGGACGCGGGGGGTGTAGGGGACTCTCCCCCCTAGTCAGGGCTCTAGGGGGGCCTACCCCTTAAAAACTCACCGGTATTCCCTCTCGGCCATTTGGGGGGGCGCCGTGAGAGCATAAAAGTGTCACCACGCACGCCCCTCCGGCCGCCCCAGCGCAAGCGCCAGGGTTCCTGCACCAAGGGAGGGGGGCCGGGGATACTTGCCCCCCCCCCCCCCCCAGACTCGTGGGCCTTTACAGGCTGGCAGGGGATCCCCATCCCCCGCCAGCGGGCACCACCGCCTAGCCCGACCAGATAGCCTAGTGTTTGGTGACCCTGACTATGAAGCTAGAGGTCCCGGGTTCGAATCCCGGTAGGGGCAGACAGTTGTATGATGAATACGAATGTTTGTGCCCGAATTATGGATATTGTATGTATTTAATTATGTATTTATCTACATTATATAAGTATGTTTATCCGTTGCCTGGTACCCATAGTGCAAGCTTTGCTTAGTTAAATCAATAATAATAAATGGTCAATTGGTGTAATTTGTCCCAAGATATTTATTTATTTATTTATTTATTTTATCTATCTAATCACCCCACATCCGCCTACTGCTGAGTATAGGCCTCTTCATTTTCCCGCCACTTTGTCCGGTCCCGTGCCAGTCTGATCCAGTTTTCCAGCCGAATGACATATGTCATCTGCCCAACGGGCTGATGGTCTGCCCACTGACCTTCGACCCAGTCTTGGCCGCCACTCTGTGGCCACCTTCGACCATCTGTCGTGGGTTTCGGAATTGGGAACGTGGCCAAGATGTGCATTCAAACAGAATTCAAATTTCGCGATTTTTTATAAATAAATAAACATTATTTTCTCAAACATGCTCGGAAATGTATGCGTTAATGTCCCGATATGAGGACATGAAGTTTCTCGTTTATGGCTCCCTACATTACTTCTTGGCTTAGGCCACAAATGTTAGTATGAAAATCCATTTTTGTCCGCTGCTCTAATTTTTTAAATTTCTATACTAAAATTAAATTGGCAAAGGAAAAAATTACATACAGCCAACCACCACCACAATCTGTACCTAAGCATAATTGCGACATAAAAAAGAAAAATCTATGGTACTATATTTATGTGCGGTTAAACATGGTGCTCAAATAGCTGGATCAAATTAGTACATTTAAAAAATAAAAAAGGTGGCAAATCGAAAATCTTTTTTTCTGCTTATGCGTATTTCGTAGTGATTGTTATTATAATTTAACAGAAATAAAAATGACTTCTAGTGATGAAAGTGACGGGGAACTTATGAACTGTACTCCGCCTCATTTAAAAGAGGAGGCAAATTTAGCTATGCAAAATATGCTACCGGAAAAAAGTAAAGAGATTTTACTTGATTGTCTAGTAGTTATTTTAATTTTAATATTTCCTCACATTGTTTGAGAAAAACACTATACAAGCTTTGGCCGGAACAGGGATTGCAGGACTCGTTCTATCTGGCCTCGTCTTCGACTCGGCCACCTACCCCAAACTCGTCCAGCAATCCCTTACTTCACGGCCTCTGCAGTAATGTACTATTTAAACGTGAAACTACCGTGAGGCTTAATAATAATTACGCAAACGGATAACTTGCCTACTTATAAAGGTCGAGTGATGCTCGACATGTTTCATACTAGTTCGTAGACCTTCCTCTTGGAGCAGAGTCGGGCGAGCGCTCCAAGAAGAAGGACTACGAACTAGACCGAAACATGTCGAACATCACTCGACTTATAAGTGAGTTTAAAATAAATATTATAGGACAATTGACTTCGATTTTAATCTAGTTCTACGGATAAAAATACAGTTAAATATTATATCTGAATCCATATTAAACATTCAAGACTCGAGAACAAACATTCGTATTTTGATGCGTAGTATTAGTATGATGTATGATAAATGCTAAGGAATCGAATGCTCATAGTCAGGTTCACTTACCACGGTTGACGTCTAAAATTACATACATACATACCGTCACGCCTCTCTCCCACAGGGGTAGGCAGAGACTACTTTGTTCCACTTGCTACGATCCTGACATACTTTCGCTTCATCCACATTCATCAATCTCTTCATACATGCTCGTTAGTTTTTTTACTTATTTAACCAACTGCAAGTTTGAAGCAATTTTCAGAAACCTCACTGATGATTGTTCGGTGTACAGCAGGTAATGGACGCGGGCGACAGTCTGAGCAACGAGGCGTTCGACTCTGCAGACCTCTCCGGCATCATCAAGATGCTCAACCGCGCGCCTGAGCTCACTGACAGCCTGCGCCAGCTCTCCACCTCAGACCTCATACAGTGATGCTAGTGAACACTCAATCGTTATATGTGAACACTCAGTCTTAATAGTGTACACTCAATCGTTATTTGTGAACACTCAGTCTTAATAGTGTACACTCAATCGTTATTTGTGAACACTGCATACTGGCGACTCAAATCATATAGTGAACACGACCTGATGGACGATCAACTTGTGTAGTGGACACCGTTGTAGCTGACATTTCAACTGTATAGTGGCGGCTCAACTCTAATAGTGAACACTCAAGCTTTCGCTACTCGCGCTCAGTTAAGTAGCGCTAAGACAGTCAAGTGTGACTCAACCTATAAACAGTTTCAGTCCACATCGCATAATTGAGTGTGATCATTGTAAAAAATCTCCTTTGAACATAGGTACTAATGAAGTTCGATTTCCAAAACGATTCGAGATGGTAAAATGTTTATATTTTCTTACGTTTTTTTTTATATCGATGTTGAATATTCTGTGTCCATGAAATAGTTCAGAATTTCACATTTGCACGTAAATATAAGGAATGAACTGTTGGTGCTTTTTTAAACGAACAAATATTTGATATGTGTTTTGTTTATATGTTATGTGTATATTTGTGCGGAAGTGCGTACGAGCTCAGTGCTTGACTTGTGGCTTGCGAAACGTACTGTATTTGTGTTGTATTTTAACTATTTTCCCGCGAATGTGCCTTAGATGCGTTACCATTAAAGTTTTAAACAGTGGGTTCTAGTAATAATAGATGGCATAATAATACTTTTAAGTTATACAAAGAACTGTCCATTTGTCATCCGCTCACGTATAGTGTAATTAATGAACTGTGGTCTGACAGCAAATTATAGAAACTATTTTTATACCTACCATTTCACCAACTTGACATTTGTCGGCGACATGACACGAGATGCAAGGCGTAGTGAATATGAAGCCAACCGGCGTGGATACTGGTCGAGTTTGTAATTTAAACAGAATTGTCGCTTGTCACTAGAGATGCGCCGAGTAACACTTTTGCCGAGTAACGAGTACCGAGTTTTACTCGGCTCAATTTTTTTTCAACCGAGTACTCGGCCGAGTAACTCGGTTCAATCAAATTCGCATTTCGTGCGCGTAAACAAGTACAAACAGGTTTGCGCCGGTCAAGACGTCGGCTCGCGTTGATACACCCCTCACCCCGCCCACGCCTTTCAACTACTAGTCACTTGATTGTTTGCAAACAAACACGTCACGTTGCGCGTCATAGTAAATAAATATAAATATATTGCTTTTCTTAAACAAAGTATGTATACTCGTTACTCGTTATCTAATAACCGAGTTATTCGGCCGAGTACGAGTATCAAAAAACCCGCCGAGTACGCAGAGTACCGAGTATCAAACGAGTACTCGGCCCATCTCTACTTGTCACCGACCATTGTCATGTTGATGAAATTGTTATTTATGTTAACTACTGTTTTTGTCGGTCTCTGCTAGATTTGTTCAACATGCTGTGAGAATTGGGAATGGATGATTATTTTAAAAATGCTTGATAATTTTTCTATTGATAGGAATAACCATCCTTAGCTACAGAAAAAAGTTACAGATTTTTCCATCGAGCCATATCTATACTAATATTATAAAGAGGAAAAATTTGATTGTTTGTTTGTTTGCATTGAATAGACTCCGAAACTACTGGACCGATTTCAAAAATTCTTTTGCCGTTAGAAAGTTACATTATCACTGAGTGACATAGGCTACTTTTTACCGCGGGAATAGTTATTTGTTATGCAAGGCTGCAAAGTGTTTGTTTGGCGGGAGTGCCCGAATTGAAACCCGAGCAAGCGAAGGATTCTATGATTGAACCACAAGCGAAGCGAGTGGTTCAAAAGAAGAATCCTGAGCGTCGCGAGGGTTTCAAGGCACGAGATACTAAACAACTTTGCTGCCGAGCGAAACACACAATTTTTCACCTCACTACAGCGAGAAAAATGGTGGATGAAAGAAAAACAGTCTAATAGTAAATCAGTTTTTTTATTCTTTTTCGTCTAAATAAGAAAGGTAAAAGGATCTAAGCCCATACAGCCTAGTCTAATAATAGGTTATTCCTATCAATAGAAAAATCATCAAGCACTTTTTAAATAATCATCCATTCCCAATTATTAATTTGAATTCGCTTGCAATATTACGTATTTACATTTTGCATTTAAATGAAGTTTGTAGGCATGAAATGTGCTCTGAATAGCTTATAATACAGTCATCTCTAGCCCATATACATGCCACTGCTGGGCACTGGACTCAGAATACTGTAAAAATAAAAATTGCCTGAGTCTTGACTTAGTTTGGCTGAAAACAGCACACCTCAGTCTACCAAGCCTTCAATGGGTGGGTCAACGTTATCTTGCCACTCGTTGATATGGTTACGTAATCGCTAACACTTTAAAACATAAGTTTTCAAGTAAGTAAGTGTTCCGTTTATGTGTAATAATGATTAAGTCTCACGGTAGTTTCATGTTGAAATAAGTTTTCAGGTTTGAAATTTGCTAAACATGTATTTTTGCGGTGCATTTAAGACTCTTCCATAATTGGTCATCTATTAAGCATGATAGTATAATGAGATACAACATTTCTTCTAACAAACTGTACTACCTTTGTCCCCTCGCTGATGGGACAGTAACAGCAAGAAATGGTTGATCCATCAAAATACACAAAAAACTTCATCATATTTTTTGTGAAAATTACTTTCGCTTTATGGAATATGCAATTTCCACATTTGTGGCTGTAGAGCCCTGAAAAGAGCGTCCAACGTTCTTGAGACACGATCTCGGTGCATTTTTTTTATTAATTTACATTTTGTGGTAACTAAACGCAGCCCCCCCCCCCCCCCCCCCTATTGTCGTCCCCAAGTACAAGAAAGGGGGAGGGGGCTGCGTTTAGTTGCTACACATTTCGTTATTCGCATTTCGTTAACGCCAGTACCGTTTCTATTCAATTAGAAACGACTATTAGGTAGCATTTTATGTTGCGCTAGGGGTATAAAGTAGTTTTCCTCAAACATTTAACAATTTTTTTAATTTTATGTGAATAATAAAATTATTGCATGTATTTTTGATATGATTTTAAAGAGTCGTCAATGTGGGAAGTTTATATGCAAATTTTACGCTGAAAGTTGTGCAGGAAATTGTTTTTGGATGCAGTTAGAGGGTCCATATTGGCTCACATAAGTTTAATAAATGAAACTTTTACCTTGCTATTCCGCTACTACAGGATATTTCAGTTTTATACCACACGTGCGTCATTAATATGGACCTCAAGAAGTAACGGCTGGTTCAATTAATTATTCACATAAAGTTGTTTTTTTTAATTATTTGTCTAAAACTATTGATGAAAAATCATGTTTATGCTGTTTTAGATTTTGTAAAAAAGGCAAAGAAGGGTCATAGTAGAATAGGTTAGTCGAATTCAGAAGTGAATAAATCTGTGGACAAGTGTATACTTATGGTTTAAAAGTTACAGCCCTGTCAGAGACACACCCATGTACAGGACTCGGCCATAAACATTGAGCTTCGGCGGAAAGATACAATGCCCTGTGAAACCCAAATTAGCCCAGAAGACATGTGCAATCTTTGGTTTTACTGTAACAGGTTCTTTTTAGCGTAGGGATGCCAGACGTATGATACTTTCAACTTCGGTACAACGTATGATACAATTTCGACACTACATTCAAATATAGACATTATTCAACAAAAATAAGCTCAGGGTGGCTTCGAATTTCGATTTTTAAAAGTTCGTATCATACCGTCCTACTCTAGTAATGAGTGTGAGCCGAACGGCACGAAACTACCTGTTGATAGATGTCATCGATCAACATCGATTACGATCGATTAGCGTGGTAGCTTTGGCTGATCGACGGATAAACTAATCGATCGACCGGTCGGATTGGTCTAGTAGAAACTATCTATCGATTGGTGTGGTAACTCGCGTAGGCCACAAAAAACTGAGGTTATTCTCTGGCTAGCCCCTCGTGACAATTTTACGATATTTTCATCTCGTTCGATAGTTTAAGGACTTGATTAATTCACTCTCTTCTGGCATCTTTTCGCTCTTGTAGGGAACTCTAAAAATGAGATTGGAACAAATATAGTGAAGAAATTGGTATTATTTTTTTATTAAGTATTACGGTTGTCATTTAGTTTTGAATTCGACAAGGTGTGATAGACGGACGGGAGACGGTTGTGCTTAGAAAGTATTGTTCTGAAATTAATTCTACTTTTATATGTTTTAGTGGTATCTTTGCAGTTTGTAAAAGTAATTTTGTACAAAAAACAAAATTGTTATCCAAAATTGTTGCGCTCGCTTCTTTTGTCCGATTAAAGAACAGTTTGTAAAATTTTGAGTGTAAAAAGTTCAACCTAATTGAGAACCTTCTTAAGTCGGTCCTTCGATAGCTGCTTACCGTCAGACGGTTCGTTCGCTTGTCTGCCGACGTGGTATATATTTTTTCTCAAACATTGTCGTAAATGTCGTCATTGTATTCTAAGTAACAGAACACGAAGGGCCTTGTTGACGGCCGAATTACATTGCGGGCGCGATTTTCTGACCATAAATCGGGTTGCTGGACTGTTTTTCATTTGTTTTTAAATTTTTAAAAATCAAAGATACCTACTATGGAATAATAAACAACAATGCCATACAGCCAAGTCGATGGCCGATTTTATCAATGCCTCAAATACAAATAGCTTGCGGTGACAGATGACATAAAAAAAATAAGAAAAAAGGCGGGAACGTTAGAAACACCTAAGTTGCAAGAAAGTTTAGTGCAAAATTTATTTTCATTTCGTCTCAATGTTTGAGAAAAACATATCTGCCTCAGCTGGAAGAGCAATTGCTGGATTCGTAACTTTAAAAAACACTCACCTGTGGTTCGTGTTATTAAACGAGTTACTCATCCAGCAATTGGCTACTTCCCAGGTCTCGGCGTTAATCTACTATTAAGAGTGAAGCGCCGCTTGCCTTCTCTCTCGCTCGCACAGATCGATCTCGCATTGAGTGGATCCGCAAAAAGATAATCATGAATGGCAAATAAAACGGCCCATTATCAATGTTGATTCCGGGAAAACACGCGCCGCTTTTTAATTTGCCGTGTATTGTAATTTAGCATGCAAAAGTTGAACTATAAAATGTAACTGAGTCATCGTTAAGTATTTATGTGTAATAATCGCGCGACCGTATTAAGGTATTAAAATCTCTATTTAAAAAGGGGGCCGTCCATTAATCACGTGAGGCTCCGAAAGGGGGGGAGGGGTTCGGCAAAAATCACGAAATATCACAAGGGGGGCGGGGTGTAGTAAGATATCACGTGTATTTATTTATTGGTGAAACGCGCGATTTTTAAACCTTGACCTTGACTCGCCGTTGCCAGGCAACTTTTATAACTGCATTTAAAATGATAATATTCTAAAATTTTAAAAATTTTTTGTAGGTGCTAGAAATTCACGTGATTTTGGATGGGGAAGGGGGGGGGGTAGCTTTAAACCTCACGACGTATCACCAAGAGGGGAGGGGGGGGGGGTAAGGTGCTAAAAAACATCACATGATTAATGGACGGCCCCAAATCCCGACCATTTTTTTGTGTTCGGAATAGTTGGTAGCAATTAAACTTGGTTTGTGTTCGGATGTTTGCCAAATTTAAAGTATAACAAAAACCCAGTTTACATACTGCGAGATCATTTTCTCGCGCAGAACGCAAAAGCTTCAAATGAATGCACGAATGGGTGAAAATCTTGGGAATCATGTTATAGGCGATGCGGCACTATTATGATTCCCAGTGGCGTAACTATAACGTCTGGGGACCGTGGCGAATTCGTCAGACGCTCCTTCCTCAATATAAAGAACTGCATCAGCGTCCCTTCTGTGCTACTAAACCAAGCCAGTTCGGGGCCTAGCATTTTGCCACCCCTGCCACCCTATAGTTACGCCACTGATGATTCCCTTACCAGCTATACGCCGCTAATCATAACGCTTGGTCTTTTTAGGTCTTGATGACCTACGCTGTCTACCCCGATAATGGATATATATAGTGCCGGGGCGTCAAAAGTATCTATAAAGAAGGCCAGCACAAAGGAATTTAACTAGGTTTTTCCTCTAATTCTGCACAAAGTGCCCAACTGCCTTAAAATAGGCAAGCCAAGGAATCGAGTTCTATGGACGGCACGGCACTGGTGTGTTTGTAAGAAGTATAGCTGCATATAATGCAACTTGCGATATTTTTCTTGCTTTGTGTGAACTGGGCTTAATGGTCTATCATTTATACTCAAGAGATCAAAACATCCATGGCTTTGAAACCTGACACAGGCCTCTTTGTGGAATAAGAGTTCCCACGCGCGCCATTGCTGTCAATTTTGTATCAACAGTACAAATGATCATGTTTGTCACATCAGCTTTACAGCGAACATCGAACACGAACATAACCAAGTGTAAAGCCAGCGTTATATGTTAATTAAGCATTCGATTTGCAATTTGTTAGCTTTTCACATTAAATGTGGGATTCTTAGTCACTGTACATAAACATCACATTAGATTTGTATTAATATGTTACGAGAAATAAAGTTTATTATTTTAAGCTTGAACTGTTTTGTTTAATTCTACGTTGTCCCTTTCTCGCTGGTATGGAATAGAGTTGCCACGAATAGTGATTTGGCCGAATACCGAATACCGAATATTCGGCAACGCTGTCGGCCGAAGCGCCGAATATTCGGCACAAAATACGTGCTTGTCTATAGGCTGATCCTTACAAGTGGTGGTCAGCAAACGAAAAACAATACCCAATTCTCTCGAAATTTGCTAAAGTTTATCTTTCTTCTCCTGGGAGTAGCGTGTATGCGACGAAAAGCATAATCGTTTGCTACCAACAAATGCTAAAAAGCTTGTTTTTATCCATCACAACTTAACACTGATCAATTTTACTTACTAAAGTATTGTAATTTGGTAATGCACACATATAATCTTGAGTAATATGACGTGTCTTTTTTTCATAATTCGGTATTCGGCCGAATAGTACGTATTATTCGGCCGAATACCGAATACCAAAAAATGGGCCGAATAGGCCGAATACCGAATAGTTGCCGAATATTCGTGACATCTCTAGTATGGAAGCAAAGAGAAAACAAGAGTACACCCAGACGTAGACCTTGGGCTCTTCAAGGCTAGAGTGAATAGGCTATTAATGAACCAGTGAGTTACACCTTTGGCCTCATCTGCACCTTCCACCAAGTGAGATAGAGGTCATCACTGGTCAGTTCGTAGTAAAAAAAAAGACGTACCTATAGGTACATAGAGTCCTCGCGGGCGCGACTGCGGGGCGCGGGTTGGGACGGCGGGGAGCTCTCGGTGCGGGCGGGTGCGCCTGCCCCCGCACCTCTCTCGGCCCCCGCGGTCGTCCCTCCCCGCGCGTCTGCACCACAAGAGCGAGGATTCATTTAAGCGGTCGATCTAAAGACGCACCTACTAAAACAGCCTTTCCCAAAGTGGGCGATAACGCCCCCTTGTGGTCGCTGCAGGCAGTGGCGTAACAATAGGGTGGCAGGACTGGCAAAATGCCAGGGGCCCCCGACCCAAGAGGGCCCCGGCCCAAGAGGCCGCGAGCTCAAAAATATTAAAATTAAACTGAGTACAACGTGACGATTTTTACTGATAGGGCCCCATCAAAAGAATTGCCACGGGCCCCAGATGGTATAGTTACGCCACTGGCTGCAGGCCTAAAAGGGGGCGGTAAGAGACTAATTTAATTTGAAGTTATAGTGGTTTTTAAGTAGGTGAAAAAATGGGGGCGCTAAAAAATAATTTATTCTCATTTATTTAATTATTTAGTGGGCAGTAGACAAAATAAGTTTGGGAACCCCTGTACTAAAACGTCAAAAACATACACGTTGATGCCACAAACAATAAGGTCGGCTGTACCGATATTTATGCTCTCGACTGTACCAGCTGCTCTTCCCGTGCAGATGGTAAAAGCCTATCGAGGGAATGGGTACCTAACAATTTTAGGAGTCATGTTGTATTCGATTCAACTCTATAAGGCGCAGGTTAGGCCGCATATGGAGTACTGTTCTCATCTCTGGGCTGGGGCACCCAAGTACCAAATCCTTCCATTTGACCGCAACCAACGCAGAGCTGCTCGATTTGTCGATAACCAGGCACTCTCTGGTAGGCTCGATTCTCTGGCTGTGCGGAGGGATGTAGCATCCCTCTGCATATTGTACCGAATTTATCATGGGGAGTGCTCCGATGAACTCTTCGGATTGCGCCTGCAGCTAAATTCCACTACCGTACTTCGCGGAACCGTCTGTCCTTCCATCCTCAACATCTTGATGGTTGGCAGTCAAGTACCGTGCGTTTTAAACGCAATCTCTTTCCTCGTACGGTAAAGATCTGGAACCAACTTCCTGCTGCAACATTCCCTGAGCGGTATAATTTAGGGATCTTTAAAAAGCGAGCCTTCCTGTTCCTGAAAGGGCCGGCAACGCACCTGTGATTCCCCAAGTCTTGCAGGTGTCCCTGGGCGATGGTGATTGCTTTCCATCAGGTGACCCGTTTGCTCATTTGCCCCCTCTTATATATAAAAAAAAAAAAAAAAAAAATGCAGCTAGCAACTCATCGCGATTTTGATTCCCCTTTCCGCCTATGCGTCCACAATCATGCTAAACGTGGCCTTTAGGTCATGTTGCCTTAGGCTCTGTCTACCGCGTAAGGGATAAAGACGTGATTTATGTATAGGGATAAAGACGTGTCAATGTTATACCTACCTACCTATTAATATATTAAGCGATACATAGAAACAGATAGTTTTATACGTTTTCCTTATAACTATTCTCATCTGAAGAATAAATACTCTAAAATATTGATTAAATACATGTCAAATTTAAACAAATTTATGTAATCGGTTATCGGTTGCCTCTGCGCATCACAGCGTATCCACTGCCAGTGTCACCACTTCCATACAAATTGAAGACTGGATTTGCGTTTATGTTTACACGTCGTACTACTGTCATTCATACGCTGTAACGGGCAACAACTTAAACTGTGGACTGCGAACAAAAAAATTAAACCAAAATTTAATTAGCTGTCACAATTTATCAAACAATCAAATTCAAATGAATAGTTGCGATAGCTTGAAAGAATGCTTGCTTTCCGAAAACCACTTTCTTGGGTTAACGTACTTTTAATTCTCGTGTCCATTGCGATATTGTTTAAAATGAACCTTCGGGTCTGACTTGATGACACACACTCCTATGGGTTTGATAACTGGGGTGAATATGTAGTATGATGAATTATGTGAGTGCAATAGAGGCAGCAGCGACTGTAATGCCGGCTGTACACACTCGCCGAGAGGCTCTTCGCGAGAGTCTCGGGCGAGAAGCTCTCGACGAGAGGGCACCGTGTACACACTCGGGGCGTCATTTAAACAGCGGATATCGACCACGATGGACCTAGAAACTGCTGCGGCCGTTTGCCTTTGTGCTGTTAGTTACTACAATTATTTACACATATATCATAAAAAAAAATTACTAAACCATGGCGAAAACGAAGGTGGTGGATGATTACTATGCCCCGCAAAAGAACCCAGTAATTATTCCCTTATCAAGTTTTTTTTTGGTTCCTGTTGCGACGAGTATGTACATGTTCAGTCTCGTTTTCCTCGCGAGAGCGGACGAGACCCTTTGACTCGGCCGCAAAAAACCGACACGCAGCCGAGACGTACCGAGGCGAGACATGAGCGGGCGAGACAAGGCGAGAGCATCATGTACACACTCGTTCTCGGTCAGTTTCGGGGTGTCTCGGCGAGTGTGTACAGCCGGCATAATAACTGCATCAAAGTAAAATTCGTCGTTCGAAGCTGTTATGACCATTAGTGTTAGCGGAACGGCACGAAACGATTTCGAATTTCATAATATCAGTATAGACCCAGAGGCCCGATTTTTGGAAGCACATCACTCGAAATTGGAATAAATCAGCTTATATCTCCAAAACTACATCTCTAATTAAAGTTTTGACTAGTTCACAAGATTACCTATTGAGATCTGTGATTGTCTTCTATGCAACTCGTATTTTAAATTCAGCGCAATTTTTCACTACTTCCGAGTGGTATTTTCAAATATGTGCTTTCAAAATTCGGGCCCCAGATGGTTCATATTTTTGACAACACGGCAACCCATTTTTCTGTAAACATTAGTTTTGTGCCTGCGTTAACCAGTGGCGTAACAATAGGGTGGCAGGGCTGGCAAAATACCAGGGGCCCCCGACCCAAGAGGGCCCCGGCCCAAGAGCCCGCGAGCTCAAAAATATTAAAATTAAACTGAGTACAACGTGACGATTTTTACTGATAGGGCCCCATCAAAAGAATTTGCCACGGGCCCCAGATGGTAAGTTACGCCACTGGCGTTAACTACAAATTCTTATTAAACCGGAAAATAGTAAAGGTCCATAGTTTCTGCGTTTTTTTGGGTTTTACCCACGGAAATCCCCGTGACGACATATAATAGATATGGCGCTCGGGCGGATAACAGGTCAACTATGTTTTACGCACTGAGGGTGGACTTAGGGGATAGCGAGCAAGCGGGTCACGTGATGGAAAGCAAAACAACGGTTCACGGTGGGTTATGTGAGCGTTGCCGAAAGAAAAAGCGCAGTTTCTTAAGATCCAAGTTGCACTTTCAATTTTAAAACAGATAAGTATCTTCAAACGATTGAGCTCAAATTTTGCATAGGTACTAATAGGTACATAGGTACAGTCAGCAAAAAAAATAAGTTTTTGACAGAAACATATATATATTAAAATGTCAGCATCAAACCAAAGCATCGGCTGCCAAATCATCGTGCGAAATTGTTTTTCCTTCCCAGTTATCTACCTACTATCCTCAAAGCAATAAAATTTAATGTACAATAATTAATCATCTAAAAGTTATTTAAAAATAAGCTTTAATGTGTGACTTAAGCTACACTAACCACACATCGCCATTTACAATCGACGTAACTGCCTACTGTTTCATTGCAATTTCAACGCTATATCAAGTAGTGTTAAGTTTTTATTCATTTTTAAATTACAAGCGGAAAACTTAACTCTGACACGGCCACAATCATGCGAACCGCGGCTAAATTCTAATACATTACGCGTAATATTATTTACTTTTAGTAAAGTGACTATATTAACTGCGCAATGGACTATGAAATTATATGTTGGCTCGCCTGCCGCGCGTATTCGTGGTACAGGGTCAATGGTGCCTCATAAGGGGACGAAGGACATAGCGGTATCAGCCAGCTTCTTCTCACATTCGCAGTGTGGCATACACCACGCGACGCGTTGGTTACATGTGTCAAAAAATTAAAAAAAACTGTAAACAAGTGAATTACATTGTTATTTAGTTTAATTCTATAGCGATAAAATTAGGAGTTAAACGAAACGTTATTGTGTGTGTGTGAGTAATGTGTCGTTTAGGTTTGTGCGAAAATATGTGATAATTTTAGTTTTAATTTATTTATTGATCGACCATGGCTCGCAATCTTAATTTCCGGTAAGTTTTGGCTCAAATGCAATGTTATAAACTTAATACTACTACTGGCACTAATTATTAATACAATTAATTGTTCAGGTTTTGAGTGGAAACTAATTGGATATATATTCGACATTCCATAATGCCGACATCATCTTTCTACACCGACGTCTATTAAAATGAGTACATAAATATAGCTTCCCATTACTCAGTATTAGCTAGTACATATTTATGTGTATTAAAAAGAAAAGTAGTTACGGTTGGTACAGTCAGCATCAGAAGTTGATAAACAATCGAAAATGATCCACACGCCGAATTAGGCAAGATAAATGAATATAGGGCTCAGCGCCGAATATAATTTTGTCCCTTTCGGTGTTGGTCCGTGGGGTCCTAGCGCTATTGGCCTCTTCAAAGATATTTCGAAGAGGCTAATAGACGCTACGGGTGACCGCAGAGCTGGCAGCTTCCTTGGACAGCGTATTAGTATCGCTGTCCAAAGGGGGAATTGCTGCCAGCGTCTGTGGAACTATGCCACGGGGGCCGCTCGATCCTTGTTTAATTATTTTAAAATTAGTTTTAGTTTAGTTTTAATTTATTTAATTTGTTTTTCATTCCCCTTTTGTATTTTTTCATTAATAAAGTCCACACACTTATTACCTTGACAATATAATTGTGTGTAGATCATGTTGAGTTGTTCGACCGTTTCATTCTGATGCTGACTGTACGATCAGCATCCTAATTTTGGACACGATTTTAAACCTTATTCCTCAGACATCAGTTCCATACTGTAATCATATCTGTGTTGACAGTGTTGGAATGACGGCATAAACAAACGACTGTAAATTTAAAGTAAATATAAATTATAAAACAATAATAAAACTAGCTTCTGCCCGCGACTTCTTCAGCATAGAATTAAGAACTGACGTTGACAGTATAGGTGTCTATCTACCTATTCTGCAATAATATTAACGTCGCGATTCTAGACAGAGACCTTTGACATGTTTATCGCTATCCCGCGGAAACTATGCAATTTTCCGGGATAAAAAGTAACCTATGTGTTAATCTAAGGTACCAGCTATCTCCGTTCCAAATTTTATCCAAATCCATCCAGTAGTTTCAGCGTGAAGAAGGAACAAACATACACCACATCATCACATCCATCCATCCATCCATCCAAAACTATCTCATTTATGCCAAGTGCCAAGATGCTGTGCCACATAAATGTGTTGAAAGGAAATTAAAAATGTCATTAAAATTGTTTTCATCTAGTCCTTCCTCTCATCTAGTCCTTCTTCTCATCTAGTCGCACCTGAAATTTCATAGCAAACTAAATACAACACAAGACGTTTTGCTCGATGTGGAAAATTGAAATAAAAACGACGTCCTCTTTGAAGTATCTTGTTTTAATTTTCTCACAATTCACAATGATATACATCTTAATTGCGACAGCAATTTTTGGTTTAATAAAATTCGCCATGTTTCATTTTTTCAAGTGCGCGAGCCCCAGTGTAGCCAGAACTAATATTTTTACCATTTTTGAGTTTCGTTACACTCAGTACGACCTGCTCAGAATTGTTCGCGGCTTATAATAAGGAAAGGAACACAACATAAAATATTGAATTGCGTGTTTGAGAAAATATTATTATTTAAGACAAACGAGACCAGTAGGTTGTACGCTTAGTGTAAACACTGTTTTGTCAAATCTTACTCTAGAAACTGTGTCTTACAGTTAGTCACCAAGACCTTAGTTGACTAAGGCTTTGGCAAAAGGAAAATGACACATTTTGTAGCTTATAGCGAGCGGCACGGGAGTTGCTTTCGGTTCGTTCCTTTTGCACATCTCGTGAAGGCCGTCAAGGTTCATGAATGATCGTTTTATAATATAATTCAAAATTCCGATCGTTCCTTCTCACTCGTAAACTTAATGTGTAATATGAGAGTGAGGGGGATAGTACGATTACGAACTTCGTACTATATTATATAGTATAAAAATAGATTTTAAAAAAATCTTAACGACACGGGAAATTAGAACACATTGAAAAATCCGAAAAGTAGAGCTATGACTTGCTATGGGTGCTATGGGTGTAGCAGTATAGCACGCATCACGGATAATATAAGGATCCGAGTTCGATTCCCGGTCATAGCTTTACTTTTCGGATGTATCTATGTGTTCTAATTTTTAATGTTGTTAAGGAATTTAATTTATAACGGGTACAACCGTAAAAATAAACATAAAAAATCAAGAAGTAAAATTCTTGATTCGTTTGATAGTACCTAAATAAATAATTCCTAAAAGTAAAATGTCTACAATTTTTTTTTGTTAAAAAAAAATACTATATTACCTTCAAAAAAAGGTGGCAACCCTAAGTAGACCCCCATTGAAGAGTACTCGCGACTGGAAAAAACCAAAACACCAATGTTTGTGGTCCATGGAGTAAAACTACAACCAGTCCGGTACCAGCAGTAGCACCTACAGATACCGGCAAACATCTCCAGTAATGACCTTGAACGTGTATAAGCAAGCAGAATTTTACGACTGGTAGTTATCTAACATACTTAGTAAAATTCATGCCTACCAACACTCAAAAAGTTTGCCTTCATCCGTAGCAAGTTTTTTTTTATGGTTGCACGGTTGACTAAGCCAGTGTCATGCCGATTTGATTTAAAAAAAAACGGGATTTGTAGCGCGAAAAAAACTTACCCAAAATTAATAGTTCCTACTCCTTCAAGGAAAATATTATATTATTAGGATCTTATTCATTAAATTAAATATTACCGGCTGAAGGGATTGTACTCTACCCTTGGCCAGAAAGAAATTTAAAAAATTACGATAGTGGCGGTAGGCGGTAAATTACACCCAACAAGTTTTAATTGAATTGTCAAGACAAGATTGAATTCGAATATTTAATTTAATTATAAATCATTTGCAGTACCTCTTACACTACTCATTACTCTTAAATTGATATGAATAGGTATGTACAAGTTCTATTGTTTGTTTTACTTAAGTATTTGAAAACAGCGAGTTTTACCGTTCGTTTTAACGAAGCGCTTTCAACGATTACAATAATAACTTTTTAAAGAGATAACCAAGCATTTTACGAAGAATACAGTTACGGAAAGTGTTAGTCTTGTAAGTAAATAGATGATTGACAATCAATTATCTTAATAGCCTAAGATCCCACGATCCCAAAGATCCCGCATAAGAACGACCTCGACCTAACCTCGCTGATAACCGGATATACCTACCTAAATATAAGTAAACGTGTTTACTAACCAATGCAAATAAAAAATATGACAATAGGTATAATGTTGCTTAAAAAAGTAGTGGTCCAATTTTTTATTTTGCTGTCGAAAACGTTTTTTCTTGAATTTTGATCTTTTAAGCTGAAACTGCTAAGAGTAGGTAAGATCGATAGTGCTCCTGAGTACTATTTATATGTATCTCTATCTTAATGGTGAAAAAAATTGTGATTTTTTTTTCATACTTACATTTTTTGCAGTCCCATTTAATTACGTTCATAAAATAAGTGTGTATGGAAAAGGTAACAAACTGGAATGCATTATTATGGGACACCTTTTTTTCTATAAATTAAAATCTTACATGCTGGTCTGGGAGTAAAGAAAAACCATAGAATGTACCAGTTGCTTCTCATCCCGGGCAGATGGTAAAAGCCCATCGAGGGAATGGGCGAATCTTAGGAATCATGTTATAGGCGATGCGGCTAGCAACCCATCGCTATTTGACATCCCTTTCCACCTCTACGCCCTTAATCATGCTAAACGTGGCCTTAAGGTTTTGTTACCTTAGGCTCTGTCTACCCCGTAAGGGATAAAGACGTGATATATTTATGTATCTATGTAAAAATTAAAAATTGCGATAAAAAATTGGCCAAGGTAACGTAGTCGTAAATTAAATACAATTTTTTTTAAATGTTTCTCTTACTTGATTTCAAGACGAATTAGATTTCAATTGATAGTTATAGACGCATAGAACATGAAACAGCGTGGTTGCGTACTTTTTTTGATTAAAAAAACGAAAAACATATTTAATTCATTTGGAGATTTAAAACGAATGAGTCGCTTAACTTTAAACTTTGGTTTTTTAAAGATTTAGATGTACAAAGAAAATGTACCTAACAAAAATGTACAAAGGAAAAAACATACTTTTATAAGTATCGTATGTAAAAAAACTGACTATCTGAATTTGAAGCTAAGCGACTCAAATTAAAACGTACTTAAGGCTTTATAGGTATATATATGGACATTATATAAGCATTTTTATTTGGATTGATATATGTTAATTGTTACAGAAAAAAGCCGTGGTAGCCTAGTGGTTTGACCTGTGGCCTCTCAAGCAGAGCGTCGTGGGTTCAAATCCCGGGCGCGCACCTCTGAGTTTTTCGGAATTTATGTGCGAAAATTACATTTGAAATTTGCCATGAGCTTTTCGGTGAAGGAAAACATCGTGAGGAAACCTTGCACACATCTGCGAAGAAATTCAATGGTGTGTGTTAAGTTCCCAATCCGCACTGGGCGCGCGTGGGAACTATCGCCCAAACCCTCCAATACACGGAGGAGGCCTATGCCATGAGGCACTCCGAATTACGCGACAATTTAATAATAAAAAAAAACAACAAAAATGAAATTGTAGCGAATTCAGAATAAAAAAGGCTATAATATAATAATAATAAAATTGTTACAGATCGAGCTCGGCAATGCGACGAGTGTGCTCCGTCGAAATCACGGAACAACCCGCGCCCAAGCAGCAAAGGTTTTATTTTGTAACTATTAGCGGCTAGTTACGAGAAGTCTCGCCGAGAAGTCTTGCCGAGGAATTACGCGAGAACCGAGAAGGCATCTATACTCATGCGACCTTCTCATAGCGGCTACAAACTCACGCCGAGAGCCCCCGAGAACACCCGAAAGCGTGAATGTGATCGCTTTCTCGCCGTCTCGTTCTCGCGCTCGCCTGTTCTCCGATCGGTGTCGGTATTTTTGCCCGCTTCAAAGGGTTTCTCGGGCGAGAAAAGAGAACGGTATAACATTCTTGTTTGGTCTCAGTGCGACCGTGGCATTGATACGGTACTGTCGTCCATTCCTTATAACGATCGAGAATGGGAATGAGAAGGTCGCATGAATATAGATGCCTTCTTAATTACATCTTAATTTCTCGGCAAGACTTCTCGGCGAGACTTCTCCCGTGAGTCTGTCTCTGTAGCCGCTATCATAGAAACCCCGAGAAATACCGACACCGATCAGAGAACAGGCGAGCGCGAGAACGAGACTGCGAGAAAGCGATCACATTCACGCTTCTCGGGTGATCTCGGTGTGAGTTTGGAGGCGCTATAACACTACTGGGCAAAGGCGTCTCTTTTCTCCTTCCACTCGTCTCTTTTGCGAGGCTTCCTCAGCCCGGTTCAAAAAGCCCAAACCGGTCCGCCATTCCCTTTTTTGTCGGCCTCTACTCCGGCCTCTGGCATAGTATATTACGTTAGTATAAGAAGTTATGTGGGTACAGATTTTTGGAAGCACTACACCCGTGTGTATCTAAAAATCTGTGTGTTACTAGCTGACAAAACTAGAAAATGGTAATAAAAAAATTATTTTTAAATCAAAATCTTTTTACGACTCGTAGTTCTGAGTTCTGAATGAAATATTAATGGACTGATGAGAGAATATGGCGAGACAAATAGGTACCTACGTTGCTTTTATTATTTACTTGCGGTCGCCCGCGACTTCGTCTGCGCAGAATTCGCATCGCTGTTCCGCGGGAACTATGCAATTTTCCGGCGTAAACATTAACCTATGTCCTTCCTCGGGACTGAAATTATCTCTGTAACAAATTTCATTAAAATCAGTTTAGTGGTTTAAGCGTGAAAGCGTAACAGACTGACTGACAGAGTTGCTTTCACATTTATAATATTAGTAGGGCTCGCATAAAAAGTTTAACAAAATTTCGGATGATTATTTCCGAACGTATCCTGAGGTTATAAGGAGTAAAAAATGAACATAGATCGAATTATGCGTTTTAAATTTCATTTTGTACCTATGTGAACGGGCGCCGTTATAGTGAAGCGTGCCCATACAAAATGTGTTTTAAAAACGCATCGACCTAGATTTATCGGTACCTACCTAACATTTTTCTTAATTCGAATGAAGAAGAAGAAGGCGAATGCATTCATATACAGAGATCTTATGCGTATATTTAGGGCCACTATGTTGCGCCATGAGGCGTACAAATAGCCATATAATGGATGGCATGCATTTATCGATTTTTAATCTACATTACATATTACATTCTACATGCAAATTTACAGCCTTTCCGCTAAATAATCTTGGATAGATTAAATATGCTTTTTCGACTAAAATGTTAGATATTTTTTTTTAATTTAGGCTGATCAGAAAATCTTATCATTTTAGGCAATTTGTTATATACCATTCCAAAAGCACTATTTCGAAGTAAAGCTGTTCTAAAACTGCTTATATACACTGTTTAACTCTTCCAATGCTCACGCCCACGTATTCCAGGTTTCGCTATGCGAGCGAGGTGGACGGCTCCCGGTCCGTGGGTTCGATCCCCGGCCAGCACAGCGCACCGCCGGAGAGGAAGACCTACCCCACTATACGGGTGGTCGGCTACAAGGGTCCCATGGTGGTCATGCTGTCTCTAGTCAACCCTGAAGACAATCTGTGAGTATTCATGTACTGGGTTTTTAAATTGTTCTCTAATATTTCAAGATATGGTTGGCTTAGCTTGACATAATCTAGCCCTGTGTGCTGCCATATATAACTACAGATTTATCTGTAACCGTAACCGTTAAAGATAAAAAAAAAAATAGTTTTATACAGTTTTTTAGCGTTATTCAAAGAACAAAAAATATTTACCTTGCTACTCCGCTACTCACGTGCAACCGAGCCTGTGTGAAATATACATGTTTTCATGCAACCCTCCCTCCACTACTGCCAATAAAACACATATAAATCCCGCAAACTTAATTATCCATGAAAAACATATATATTTCACACAGGCTTGGTTATCTTGCACGTGAGTAGCGGAGTAAATATTTTTTGTTCATTGAAATTGACCTCCGCAAAGTAACGCCTGATTTAATAAAACATTATTCAAAGGTTCAGATTTTTCACAAGTTGATGTGATAATTCCATGTAATTCTTGTAATTCAGGAACGTGATTAAAACCCTTATTGCTATGCTATAAACGTCTAAATTTATCATAGTTACCCATTTGATTTCGCAAAACGCGTAAAAATATTTAGTGAATATTGATAGATTTTGTCAAGCGTTCAGTGGGATACTTTTTTCCAATCTGATCAGATTGTCAAATGTTTCTGAACGTCTAGAAGCCGCCTAAAAAGTCTATATAGACAGACGTTTGTAGTACTATATATCTACACAGAATATAATACACAACAATAAACATCTCTACGTCGATACAGGGGACCGATTTTTGAAAGCACCATGTGTGAAAATACGAATTCGAAATACAAGTAGCATAGAAGACAATTAGAGCTCTCATTAATCTAGTGAACAAATCAAAACTTTGGTTAGGGCTGTAGTTTTGGACATTTAGGCAAGCTGATTTATACTACTTTCGAGTGATGTGCTTTCAAAAATCGGTCCCCAGCTCAATAAAAGTACAATTCCGTTAATTTTATGATTTTTCCTGCTTCGCAGATTTTATACATTTTTTCGCCTTGTATGTAACACAATTTTTCTACTTTGCCACCTGGCAACACTGTAAATGTTTTTCATATGTCAACTCCGCCAACTACGCTACGGTCAACAAAATTAGGCTACCAAGGCGTTACAAAAACTTGTGTACTTAACGGCTGTTGTTTTACTCTTTTCGGTGGGATGAATGAAACATAAATATACCTAAATGGTGTATCGTGACTATTCTATTCGTGACGTTCCCAAAGAGTCCATTAAAAATCATTTTCCTGCATACTTTACGTCACTAATTTATAACGCAATGAATCATTACTACGAGGGAAATCTAGCTGCCGCAAATTGACACAGTTGCATGCTGCACAACACTGTAATATGTAAACAAAATTACATATTTAATCTATTTACAAAACAAAACACCCGAGTGCAAAATATATGTATTTTGATAGACAAATGAAAATGTAGGTACTTAATATAAACGGCAATTCCTTTTTTGTTTTTCGTAATTTTGATTTATTTCTCTTTCACAAGGTTATTTCTGTGGACAGCAAGACTGATATACCTATTATTATTGTCATTACAAATAGAAATAAATGATCCGTCGGAGTTTTTGAACATTTTCCTCTAACTACTTATATGTAAGTGTGCTAGGGCGTCGTCAAGGGGGCAGGGGGGGGGGGGGACAGGCACAAATCGAAAGATGTAACCTTTTTTAGACAATGTTATCATTTAAGAGCCGCCATACTGTTGGACCTAGGATCGGACTGAAATGACGGACAGTGGACAGAAGTGATCCTTAAAAAATATTTTTTCCTTACGAGCTATGAAACCCAAATAAGGAAAAGTTAACTCTTTTACCGCCTACAATTATAAAAATAATAAACGCTCGATTTCAAATATAATGGCTTGTATACCTACATTGTACGGTAATCGCCACAGAGTAGGTACTATTTTTTTTTCTTCTGGCGCTATTTGCCACAGATGTAGAGTACTCTTTATATACTAGAACGGAACAAAATGTAATCGCACGGTAATCGCTAATCGCATATCCTTACGTCAAATGTTTTTTTTTTCAGAGTTCATCCTCACGCCATAACAGGCAACGATTCGCGCTACCATTGCACCAACGGCGTTATATACACGTTCGTCGATGGCCCAGAAGTAATATTCAACAATGTGGGCGTACTCTGTGTCAAGAGCAAAACCGAGGAGGATGTGACAACTGCCTTGAGGGACCGGCAGAATCTCAACATAGATCCTTTCAAAGGTGAGGCTTAAGGG
This sequence comes from Pandemis corylana, assembly GCA_949127965.1. Classification (NCBI taxonomy): domain Eukaryota; kingdom Metazoa; phylum Arthropoda; class Insecta; order Lepidoptera; family Tortricidae; genus Pandemis; species Pandemis corylana. The sequence continues at coordinate 14,908,997 of OX421858.1, read as the reverse complement.
TGTGTAAAGGCAAGCTCACACGTGTGAGCATGGGTTACAGTGGATCACTTTTAATAAGATTCGGTACTCGGAATTTTTCAACGTGGTTTATTCATGTTTCTAATAAATTTTAAAGTTATATTACGTTTAAGATCAGTTTATGCGGTACAAATCGTTTTATATAATAATTTCATTTTTCATTTCATTTCATCATTGTAAAGTCGCGTAACATGGCAATGAAGGTGTTACAAATAAATACGCATAAGTCAGAACATGACGCCCTGCAAGGGCACACAATATAAACTCAATAGTTAATTCATATACATTTTCAAAGATAGATAGACTAATTTTATTAAAAATTAATTACGTCAATTTAAACTATCATCATTATGAGTCGTTAACCGAATAAATAACATTTTTCAACCAATAAATTTTCCAATTTATTTTTAAACAGCGTGTTTTTTTTATTCTAATTTTATAACATTAGGAATTTTATTATAAATTACAATGGGAGCTTATTTTATACATTTTAATTTATCAATAAATCCATTGGTGATCCACTGTGCCCCAGACATATGCCTCAGCTTGAGGACACAGTCATGAAATTAAAAAAAATACCTATGGTGCGGTGTTGCCATTTGCTACTTTATAATTAGTTCAAGCCACAGATTAGAGAGATATAGTAGGTTCAAGCAAACCTTGGAGCACTACGGTATGCAATCACGGCTATCCTCTGAAAGCCTGCGTTAAAATCTCGTCTATCAGCGCTTTCAACAAACAGCCCCGGCCAAGAACGCACCGCAAAAAACATGTTTTTTTTTTCAATTGAACTACACAAAACGTACAGTGCAATTTCAAAAAGAGCTAGTCGGTCCTGCTGTCTTACTCATCCTTATTACTCAGATATTTAAATTTCTCGATGGTACCCGAAACCAGAATGTTCACTCGTTCCTTGAAAGCAACGCAGGACACTTGTCTGGGAGACACTTGTCTGCAAACTTCGCAAATATGCAGCTCTTGGGGAGGGCTACATTTTTGCGCCGTTAGGCGTTGAAACCTTGGGACCGTGGGTCCCAGGCGCGCGAGATCTCTCCAGGGAAATATCTACGCGCCTGATAGATGCTTCTGGTGACCAGCGGGCTGGCAGCTATTTTGGGCAAAGAATTAGCCTCGCAATTCAACGCGGCAATGCTGCCAGCCTTGGGTGACAGTGAACTGGGAGGGGTGTTTTATTTGTAGTTTAAGCTAGGCTAGGGTTAGCTAGGTTAATTTTGTACATATAGTTGGTTTTTTAATTTACTAACTACAATAAAAGTAATGTTCTAGAAGCTCACAGGCTGTGTGTAATATCTGTGTAACCAAAACAGTATTTTCTTTCAGCCGGCTTCCCTCACATAGACGACCACCGCCTCATCGACTTCAATGCAGTGCGCCTCTGCTTCACCGTCTACATTCCTTCAGGCGAGATCCAGCCGCATGACCGGAAAAATCTAAGCAAATACAACATTGACTTGGAACCTGTAGCCTCAACTATAGTTTATGACGCGAAAAAACTCAGCGAACTGAAAATTCAGTACATTAACAAGACCGCTGGGTCGATGGCTGGAGGCACGGAAATGGTCATATTATGTGAAAAGGTATGTTTAAATTGTATTTAGTAGCGTAAATTGCCCATTTATAAGTTTACTTCTATGCTGATCTGGGAGCAAAGGAAAAACAAAGAATGTACCGGTTGCTTCTCGTCCCGCACAGATGGTAAAAGCCCATCGAGGGAATAGGCCAAATTCTTAGGAATCATGTTATAGGCGATGCGGCTAGCAACCCATCACTATAATGACTCCACTTGTACGCCTACCAATCATGCTAAACGTGGCTTGTAGGTCTTGCTACCTCAGGCTCTGTCTACCGCGTAAGGGATGTAGACGTGATTTGTGTATGTGTATGTACGTATGTATGGCAGTATACTAACATGTCTGTAACGCGCCTATTTGAAGATATAAACAGCTACAACAAGGGCTGCTTCCATGCTGGTCTGGGAGCAAAGAAAAAACATAGAATGTACCAGTTGCTTCTCTAGCCGTGCAGATGGTAAAAGCCCATCGAGGGAATGGGCGATTATAATAGGAATCATGTTATAGGCAATGAGGCTAGCAACCCATCACTATTTTGATTCCTTTTTCCACCTTTACACCCGCAATCTTGCTAAATGTGGCCTGTAAGTACCTGTTACCTTAGGCTCTGTCTACCCCGTAAGGGACGAAGACGTGATTTGTGTGTGTGTGTGTGTGTGTGTGTGTGTGTGTGTGTGTACAACAAGGGCGTCGCGAGCCGGTGATCAATGGATGGGGGGAGGGGCTAGTAGAAATATAGCGTCTATCGGTAGCCCTTCTCTGCCTCTACAATCGCGCATATTGTTTGTTTGTTTGCTCCCAAGGAAGACCAGCGCAGGCTGTAAGGCCTAATGCGGAGTTGAGATCATTTCTAAAGAAAAAATACGGGCACATGAATGCAATGGTGAAGATGAAACAGTCTCCATATGTAGCCAAAATAGGTCAGAATTTCATTATTGACATAAGTTTTGTATAAGTTTTACTGTGCAGTACACAGGTACGAACCCGGAAGTAGTGTTTGTGGACGGCGATTGGGAAGCAAAGGCTGAAGTAACGATGAACCACAAGCAAACGGCGTTGGTGGTCATAACGCCGCCTTACCGGGACACGTCCTGCACTCGAAGCGTGACGGTAAGCACATGATTATATAAATTTACATCTTTGACCTGTAATGTGATATCGACGGGGAAGATCTCCCATCTTACAAATTTTAATTATTGTAGTTTGAATTCTATTGAGAGAACCAATAGCGCATATCTTACATTAATCCGAAATTACAAGATAGGAGATCTTGGTTCTTCACCGTCGATATGTAGTAAACTATCCGCTCACAATCATGCTAAACGTGGCCTTTAGGTCTCGTTATTTTAAGCTCTGTCTACCCCATAAGGGATAAAGACGTGGTTTATGTATGAATGTAATAAACTGTTTATAACATGTACTAGCTGTTGCCCGCGGATTCGCCCCGTCCAATTTTTTTTACACCGTTTGAACCTTAATATACTTCCACAAATATTTCAAAATCAAAATTAGCCGAATCAGTCGAATCATTCTTCAGTTTTTGTGAGACAAACTAATAGTAATACATTTTTGAGCATAAGATTTTATGCTAGATTACTCACGTATTAATGTCGGATGTTCGCATGACAGTGTTGAATCTGTCGGAGATTCCGACGAATTATCCGACATTGTAAATATCTCCGTTCACTTAATAACCTGACTTATCCGTTGTATCGCATTAAACAAGTTTAAGAGTAGTTTTCTTTTTAAGTTTATCCTGTTTTTTATGCATCTCCAGGGTATTACGAGCATTGAAATGTCAATATGTTGTTTGGTGTAGTGTCAAATGTAATTGTGTCTGTTGGCAGGTGGAGGTGTACCTCCAGCGAGTGAGTCCGCGCGGCGTGCTCGAGCGCAGCGCCCCGGCCAGCTCGGAGTACATCCCGGTGCCTCCGAAGTCACACCCCAGCGAAGTCGGCACCAAACGTCCACGTAAGTGTAAAGCTATCACGAGAGCGCGCGAGAGCTGTATTAGACTACCCGTCTCATTCTGGAACTAACAGTAAGAGAAAGACGGGTTTATCTCGCGCACTCTGGTGCCGTGTTGCTTCGAATTCTAAATAGTTACCTAGCTGGTTAAGATCGTTTTGAAGCGGTATGACCTTGTCTGCCATTTCACTGCACTCATTTGTTGTGTTACATAAATAAAGTAATATTTGTATTGTATTGTAAGTCAAATTTGTTTATATCAGTTTTGTAGATAACTCTCGCGACTGATACTTGCTTAATTCACGTTACTTTAAATTGATTTCTTCCATGCTGGTCTGGGAGTAAAGAAAAAACATACTATTTACCAGTTGCTTCTCTTCCCGCGCAGATGGTAAAAGCCCATCGAGAGAATGGGCGAAAGTCTTTGGAATCATGTGATAGGTGATGCGACTACCAACCCATCGCTATTTTCCCTTTCCATCTATCACCCTTAATCACCCTTCATCATGCTAAACGCTCAAAATCATGCTAAACGTGGCCTTAGGGTTTTGTTACCTTAGGCTCTCTCACCTTTAAGGGATGGAGACGTGATATATGTATGTAACTATGTTTGTATGTTTAAATTGATATTGTTATGAATTAACTCAATTTTTGTGCCAACGATTTGACCAGGCGAGATCGCGGACATAATATTTCTCTTTCGTTTAAACCATTTCAAAGTAAAATTCAAAAAGTCTTAAAAAGTCTTTAGACAGTTTTGTTATATGTCGTGAAATCTTGTGTCTCTGTTATTAGCACCGGACTACTTAGAAATCAAGGGAAGAAAGAAGCCCTTCAAGGAACATTTAAATCAGTTCATGCAAAATGAAGCAATGCAGCGCGCCTTAGAACAGTTGATGCAAGCCTGTGAAACCGCGCCTGCCGTTAGTTCCAACTACCAGGTATGAAAAAAAAAACGCTTAAAAAATTGCCGGAGCCCGATTTTTTAAAGCGACTAATACATATTGTAAATGTACCACTCGAAAGTGATGAAAAATTGTGCTCAAGGTGAAATATGAGTAGCTTAGATAAAACAAAGTAGCTTTCCACTGTTTGTCTGCCTGTCCCTATGTTTGCTTAGATCTTTAAAACTTCGCAACGGATTTTGATGCATTTTTTTGATAGATAGAGTTATTCAAGAGGAAGGTTTATATGTATAATTCTACGCAGTGGAAGTCGCGGGCAGAAGCTAGTTAATCTATAAACAAAACTTAAATCTAGTCAAATACTCGACAATTCAGTTTGAGCTGTAGTTTTGTATGTACACAGATTTTTCCACTTTCGAGTGATATGCTTTCGAAAATCGGGCTCCAGGATTATTTAACAATATTGCATCTCTGTCGACCCTATCCAGGGGTTACTATGGAATTTGATACCAACGGGTAGAATTTGGCAAAGAAAGATAGACAGAGATATTTATTTGAAGCCGTCAGCACATTAATACTTTTTCCTTGTTAAAAACTGGGAGGCCGGGACTGGGAATAACATCAGTGTCTGTAATCGTGTTTATTTTAAAAATGTTTTTTTTTGTCAGGAATTAGCTGGTATGCCTGGAACAAGTAGCAACGTGCCGGTTCAACAGGAAAATATGTACTGGCCGCAAAATTCTAACCCCTTCCATCAACAAATGAGCTCAAACGTAGGCGCAGCTGTTCCCAACCTTTACGGAGTCAATAACGCTGTGACTCCAGATTACCATCAAAATATAGACAGTGACTCTCCGAATGCCACACATGTTAATGGATTTGACCCTATCATGCCAAACGTGCTATCTTATAACCCGTCGGTCAACAATGGACCAACCTTTTTCAACACAAATAACAATAGCATGCTTACAAATAATTTTACAATTCCACCAGACTTTACCACATTCTTAACCCAAGGAGAGATAAATATGATGCCAAATATAATTCCCACTGCCTCGACATCGTGTTACAACCAAATGCCTGATGTATTGTCCCCCATGTCTCAAGATTGCGGGAGTTTGGACACGGACACTAAATTCAACACTGCAGTGAGAGAGGATCACTTTAACATTTTCAGTGAAAATGCTGTCTCCAATCCCGAATCCGATCACAATGGAAACCGGGAAACGTTGGTAAATGCCGTTCCTGGTATGGATGTATATACTACTAACTTTTCTAGTGCTGTCGGATTTGATGACATGGAAAGTTTATCGGACGAATTGAAAAAAATAAATATCAAGCTCAAGTCATCAAAATATAACGATTTTGATTTTAGTTGAGCCTTGATATCTGCCGTTATTTGTTTCAACTTAACTTGAAAAATCAAATCATGAATCTTTGTTAGGTCATTTGCTTTTTTGTCTTGTTTTTTGGGTCGTCTGGTTGAAGTTTGGGTCATTCGTTATTTGAGGCTGTTTGATATTTTAGGATTGGTTTATGACATCTAAACAGTAAACACAGACCTGGCTGCAGGATACCGATACTTGATGGACCCTTTGCTTATGCTATCCTCGAACTCCTGCCAGGTACCTATTACTTATTTACTTTCGGTTACCAACAACTTATTCTGTGAACATTTCAACGTACTTTCACATGATTTAATTCTTTTTAATGTCCTATACTTAACACTCGTCTAAATTGTCTGGTTTATTTTTTCTTTCTTCAGAAAAAACAACCCGCCTCAAAACCATTTTCGGTTGAAATAAATGATAATTATTTTATAACAAAAAATAAATAAACGGTTCATCTCTAATAACCCTCAGCCAGGTCTGTGTTTTAGTACATATTTAAATATTGTAAAGGAAGTATTGTACAAAATTTTAAGTTGTCCTAAATACATACTCAGAAACGTCTCGTCTGCCAGCTTTCAAACTAGACTTCACATGAAACGACTTATTATGTGTGGCGACTGTTTTTGCTGTCCTATATCATTCATCTCACAGTATATTATACTGATGAATTATATTATTAGGTGAATGATATAGGACTGCAAAAACAGTTGCCGCTCATAAGAAGCAGGTACATTAAGGATTTGTAATGTGATCTGTGATCTGACGGAAAAATGACAGCTGAATTAATAATTTACAAACCGACGAGCATGTATGAAGAGATTGATGAATATAGAAAAAGCAAAAGGAGTGCCAGGATCTTAGCAAATGTATGTATGTATTGCACAACAGAAGTTTGAATCACTGTACCCCTTGGTTCACTGTTGCCCAAGCTCTCATAATATGATTAGTACTAAATAAATGTGCTCAATAGATTTATTTATTGTTAATAAATAAATAGGTAAATAAGTGTATTTTTTTGTGTAATTTTAGACGTTGATTTTTTCTACAAGATCTACAAGCTGTTGTTACTAATCTATATTTTACTCTTATAAGCATTTAAAACTTAATCTAAGTGCCTACTCATCAAAGAACTAATTGTGCCTTAAATAATAGTAAATAGTCTACTCATTTTATTGTAAAAATGTTTAATAATCAAACCAAGTTTAGCTGTATTATTTTTAAGTTACGTTGTTACCTAAGTATTTTTGGATATCGTGTGCAATTTATTATGTTAAGACAGTCGTATGAAATGTGAATATACCTAAATGCTATTTTCAAAAGTCTTATTATTTTTTATTAACACTGCACTAGCACGTAACGGCAACTAATTTTCTAGAGTCACAAGAGTAAGAAGAAGAATAAATACTTCGAATTTAAAAATTCAAATAAATTAGGTAAGTGTTGAGTGAATTTTGCGGCCCGCCCCGGTTTTACAGAGAATATTAAACTAGTTCCTATCCTTAACAATAAATGCGAAAGTAAATCATCTGTCCGTCTGTTCGTTTTCACGTCTAAACCACTGAACTGGTTGAGTTGGAAGGACATTTTTTGTAAATAATTCACAAAAAAGGACATAGGATAGTTATTATCTCGGAAAATCGCAAAATATTCAGACAGCGTGATAAGAGCGATTATCTTATTGTATGCAAAGATGTGTTTTAAAGGTAAATCATGTTAATCAGATTTGCGGCTGTACGGGCTAAAATCCCGTTGGCTTTCTTATATTGATGTAGAAAAAAGAACTTTAGACATATTGACAAATTTGACAATTTGATGACAACAAATGAAACGAAACGAGTGCGGTGCGAGTCGGGTTACCTCCGCGTGTGATCAAGAGCTGCGGTTCGTTTTTGGATCCGTCCGAGGGGAAGTGCAGTGCTTGTTCCGGTGCACCCTGGGCACCGGCTAATGATTTCCTGGCGGTCTCCGAGGGATATCATTATCCGTTGGCTAAGAGCCCGACAGGGGGGGGGGGGGTCTTATGACCATGTTCTACCGTACAACGTTGCCGACATCTTTGTCACAAGATTTTTGAATACTATATTTATTACCTTGACATTGGCGAAATCATCGCATGGTTCGATGGGGCCATATTAGAAAAGAAGAAAGAAGAAGAAGAAACGAAACAAATCACAATACAACATAACAGACTTACTTGTTGTGTAAATAAAATAATGAAATATTGATTTTATTGAAGACAACGACATTGATATCTCTTCAAAATGAACGAGCCTTTCAGCTCGGATATGCCGGAGCCCAAAAAAGTGGGAGTTTGGACGGAAGGCGCCCGTATTGAACCGAAGTAAGTCATTTTCGATTTATTACACAAGCTGTATTAAATTTATATGAATAAGGCGTAATCTTTGCCTACCTGAATGAGCAAGGGTTGGTTTAATTTCATTATTATGATCTCAAGGTGCGTTGTATCGAAAACTCCGACAGTAAAGCTCATAAACAAATTTAAATAGTCGTAATTGCAATTTCACATAATTTTTACAGAGAATTTATAATCCCGAAGAATTCACCCGCATCTAGTGATGACATACCAACTATTCCAGATTTGGATGATCTGCAGGATATATTGGAGAAAGAGATTTCAAAACCTCCACCGTAAGTCAAAGCAAGAAGAATTCCTTAATTCAAAAGTAAAATTGATTGCCCTTTGTCAGATGACGCAGTACTATTGTATAAATTTGTAAGACACGTTTTTGGCTCCAGAGCCTCGGACTCTGGGCAAGGCAGAGTTTGAATTAGGTACCTGTGGTTTCCCATGAGGCTGACATAGTCACCATTGGTGCACTTAAGCCTCGTTAAAATATTATTATTATTATTATTATTATTATTGAATTATAGGCGAGCAGCAGAGTTGCTGATGTGCCTATCTCATAGTCCAAGTTTAAGTTTAAATCAGTCCAGTATAAATATCTAAAAGTTCGCTAACACTTCACTCATTAAAAAGTCCTTGATTTTGTGTAACAAGCCAAGCGTCAAGCCTATTTTTGAAGGTATTTAATGACGGAGCAGTAACAACACTTTCGGGTAGAGCGTTCCAAGTCCCAACAACGCGATTGCTTAGGAGGTGGTAAGCTACGTTGGAGTTTGATGGGGTGCGTACAATCTTGAGGCTGTGACCTCGGCCGCTACGGCTGGCAAGGTTCCTTCTAAACAAGTCGTGGATGTCTGGGAGGTTGTACTTGTATGTTAGTATTTTAAAACATTCAATAAGATCTCCTCTTGCTCTTCGTTCCTTAAGTGTCGGCAACTTCAGCGCCATCAGTCTGTCTTCATAGGAGAGCCGTCTCAAATTATAAGGAATCTTTGTAGCCCTTCTCTGTACACTCTCAAGAAGATCAATGTCCTTAACAAAATAAGGATTCCACACTTGAAAAGCATACTCTAGCAATGGTCGTACATAGGTTTTGTATATCTTGACAAATACCTCGACTGAAATACATTGAAAAGATCTTCTAATAACGTACAGAAAAGAATTAGCCTTCTTCACAATATTATTTATATGTTCGCCCTACTTTAATTTTGCTGTCATCGTTACACCAAGATCCTTTTGTGAGCTCACAGTGGCAATAGGAGTGTTTCCAATGAGGTATTGAGTAGCAGGGTTCTTGCTACCAAGGTGGAGAACGCTACACTTCTTAACATTAATCTTCACAATCCAATCCGACGTCCACTCCAGTAACTTATCCAGATCGGCTTGAAGCTGGCCCGAAGAAATCAGGGGATTACCAAAAAATTTGCCATCATCCGCGAAGAAACAGGACTCGGAGTCAATGAGTGCAATTAAATCTGTCACAAATACTCCAAACAAAGCCGGGGCCAGGACAGAACCTTGAGGGACGCCGCTTAAAACGCATCTTTGCTGCGACAGCGAGTTACCAACTCTTACACAGAAGGTCCTGCCCGACAAGTATCCCTCTATCCACTTCAGAAGTTTACCACGAATTCCAAAGTGATCCAGCTTTAAAAGAAGCCTCTGGTGCGGAACCTTATCAAATGCGCGCTCAAAGTCTAGATATATAATATCAACAGGGTTATTCAAATCTAATATTAGATTTAAAAAAAATTGATTGTTTGTGATTTAAGTTTCTGAGTAGTGAAATTATACAAGATATTTTATAACTCAGCCTTCTAAGCAGACAACGAATGTGCATGCCTCATTGCCTTCCTTGTGTAAAAACCCGTTATTTTACCTGCTGGGGGCTGCGAGAAGTCTCCCACTTCTGCTATAATTCATAATACTTATTCAGCGTACGTACAAGATAATTCTTGTTCTGGAGTATTTCATTAAAATTGTTGATTCACGACTTAGTCCCCTCCCTGATGCGGTTCACTTTGTTCAATCAATGTATGGAAACATTAGGCAACAATAACAAAAATCTTAAAAATCATGTGATGCGGCTAGCAACCCATCACTATTATGATTCCACTTTCCACCTCTACGCCCTCAGTGTCTTGCTAAACATGGCCTGTAGGTCTTGTTACCTTAGGCTCTGTCTACCCTGTAAGGGATAAAGACGTAATTTGTGTATGTGTATGTATGTTAAAAATCATTTACAGGGCTACTTACTTATATGTATAATAACTAGCTGCTGCCCTCAACTTCGTCTGCAAAAAATTAGTTTTTCACTATCCCGCAGGAACTATGCAATTTTACGGGATAAAAAATAGCATATGTGTTAACCTAGGGTATTGGCTGTCTCCGTTCCAAATTTTATCCAAATCTATTCAGTAGTTTTTATGTGAAAGAGTAACAAACGTCCATCCATCCATATTGATGGATGCTACTTATTATAACTTACTATTTTGGGAGCTGAGCACATAAGCTAAGTAGGAATCTCGTTGGCAGACTGATCTTCTCATCTACCCACATTTATACACTAACCACAGTTTACCCACATTGTACATATATAACATGCCTCCCCCACAAGCACAATCAATAATCCAATTAAACACTATTTATTTTCACGATAGTCACTAACACTTAAAGTTCACATCCTAATCCTAACATTCACTTAACATACTAGGCAAGCATGAGGTTACTCGCTTTCTACCTCGGTATCTATCAGTTCCGATAGCTCCATATCACTACTGCTGTCTGCCAAATCCAACCTCTTTGAACTTGGCGATTCTGGTGACAAAACCGATCGAGGTCGTTTGTTATTCAAAGCAGGTGGGCTCTCTTGGCTGTTCTGGTGAATAATTATGTCCTGTGGTCCCGACACTCCGATTGTGTCAGCCCATTTCCGAGGGGATGGTATTGTGACTCCAACCTTCTCCAGGTTTCCGTTCTCTGCTGTAGGTTCGGTGTCGTTTGGCTCACCACCCTCCCCACAACTAAGCATTTGATTTATGTGTCTCATTAGAAACTTGTCATTCCACTTGACCAGGTATCTACAAGTGCCGAGTCTTTTTTCTACAATTCCTTTCAACCAGCGAGTTCCTTTACAATAGTTTCTGATATAAACCGTCTGTCCTACATTAAATTCTCTCATTTTCTTGTTATTATTCCTGTCTATTACTTTGTCTCGATCCTCATATTGAAAAGAAAGTGGGTTTAAACCATCAAACTTTGTCCGGAAACGCCTGTTGTTAAGAAGCTCTGCCGGTGTTTTTTCATTGACACTGTTTGGTGAAGTACGCAACCCGTATAATATCGTCGCTAATCGTACCTCCCACGACCCTACCGTAAACTTCTTTAACTTGGATTTAATAGTCTGAACAGTTCGTTCTGCTTGGCCATTCGTTGCTGGGTGATATGGCGGTGCTAACACTTGTCTAATGCCCACCGACTCCAAATATATCCGAAATTCGTCTGATACAAAGCTTCTACCATTATCGCTTACTATAGTATCCGGAAGGCCTTGCTCTGCAAATATTTCTCTGAGTACCCTAATTAATGTGTTACTACTCATATCTGAAACGATTTTGACTTCTGGCCATTTCGAGAAAGCATCAATCAGTATGAGAAAAGTTTTTCCTTGAAACGGCCCAGCATAATCAATATGTAACCTAGACCATGCTTTAACAGGTTTTATCCATTCATGAGAGACTTTGGGTGGCATATTCCGATTCTCTGCACAAATGTTGCAATTTTTTATTGCATCTTCAATCTGCTTATCTATGCCAGGCCACCAGAAATAACTTCTTGCCATCGCCTTGGTAATTACTATGCCATCGTGATTTTTATGTAGCTCTTCAATTACCTTAGGTCTCATAACTTCTGGTAGGACCACTCTATTTCCCCATAATATGCAGTCTCTGTATACGGATAACTCTTCTCTCTTTTGCCAGTAATTTTTATAATCATTTTCAGATTTAGATGGCCAGCCATTCCGTACCCAGTATAAAATTTTACTAAGACATTTATCCTTTTTTGTTAATTTGGCTACCTCTACTGCTGAAAATTCCAATTCGATCGGTGTTTCTTCAATTAACAATACTCCTGAAAACTCTTCTTCCTTAGTTTCTTCCTGTGTTGGCCACCGGCTTAGCGCGTCCGCATTTCCAATATTTTTACCTTCTACGTATTGTATCGTATAGTCATAAGAATTCAACAAAAGCGCCCACCGTAACATTCTGGGCGAAATAATATTCGGAATAGGCTTTTTTGGGTCAAAAATCCCTAGCAGTGGCTTATGATCTGTCTTAATAGTCACTCTTCTACCACTAATGAACTGGTGAAACTTCTTCATACCAAACATGACCGCTGCTGCTTCTTTGTCAATTTGTGCATAATTACGTTCATGTGTATTCATTGTCCTTGAACCAAACATAACGGGTCTGATGGTGCCGTCATCCATTTCATGTTCCAGAACGGCGCCAAGGCCATATTGTGACGCATCACATGACAAGATGAGTTTCTTTTTAACATCATAGTGTACTAAAGTGTCGTTACTAGAAACCATCTTCCTTAAAATCTCGAAAGCTTCCTGGTGAACTTTTTCCCATCTCCATTTTGTTTCTTTATCCAGCAGCCTATATAACGGCTCTGCTATTGAAGCCTTGTGTGGTAGAAAACGATCATAAAAATTTAGTAGGCCTAAAAATGCTTGGAGCTCTTTCACGTTTCGAGGCGCGGAGGTTCTCTCAATCGCACGAATTTTCTCTTCACACGGGTGAATACCAAATTTGTCGATGATAAAACCCAAAAATTGAACACTTTCAACGGCAAAACTACACTTTTTCCTATTTAAACGTAATCCCGCTTCCTTTAGCTTCCGAAGTACCTCCTCGAGTCTCTTATTGTGTTCTACTGTTCCTCTACCTGTGACTACAATATCGTCTAGTAATACTGCCACACCCGGAATACCTGCCAGAAGTGATGACATTAACCTTTGAAATATTCCCGGGCAGGCCTTCACCCCAAATGGAAGCCTCTTCATTTTATACAGACCCTTTGGTGTATTAATTGTCAGCAATGCGGCTGTTTGTTCATCCACCGCGACCTGAGTATAAGCTCGCTCTAAATCAATTTTCGTAAACAGCATTCCGCCTTGCAATTCTGCAAACGCTTCATTGAGAGTAGGTAGAGGGTAGGTATCAGTCTCTGTCACTGCATTCACCGTTGACCTGTAGTCACCACATAATCGCACACTGCCATCTTGTTTCAGTACGGGGACTATTGGCGTTGCCCATTCCGAATGTGAAGTTGCTTCCAGAACTCCTTCTGATTCTAATCTATCAATTTCTTGATGTATACGATCTTTCAGCGCAAACGGTACAGGTCTACTTTTTAAAAACTTCGGTTTTGAACCTTCTTTAGGTGAAATACTCACCACAGGACCTGTATATTTACCTAATCCTTCTTTGAATATTTCTGCGTATTTCTGCACCATGTCCTTAAGCTCGCTTTCTAGGTTAGATTTATCCAATTGTACCATATAAACGCCTTCTAGCTGGATACCTAACTCCGTGAACCAATTTCGACCAATTAAATTAGGGCCATCACCCTTAGCCACAAACACTGGTAATTTTTTTTCCATACCCTTATATTGCACCATTACCATGGCTTTTCCTAATAAGGACAACTTATTGTCAGTCCAAGTCTTTAATGCAACATTGACACCTTCCAATTCAGGTATCAGGCTATCCCAAATGATCCTAGCAGTCCGTTCACCTATCAAGGTAAAAGCACAACCAGAGTCCACCTCCATATCTATTGCCACCCTGTTTAGCTTAACTTTAACTAAATAGGCTGGGGCGGTCGTGTCCTGTCTCATATTGTTGATCCTTGTATCCTCATACAATTCATTTACCTGCGCCTTCGGTGTGAACTCTCCTTTATTCTTTAACAAACACACCGCTTCAATGTGCCCTATTTTACCACAGTAGTTGCATTTTGACCATCTGAATCTGCATCCCCCACGGTGTGCCCTACCACACCGAAAACAATTTAGTCTTTCAGTCTGCTTGTCTATTTTTTTATTAATAAATTTATTTACCTCCATTGGTACTTCTTCATCTAACCCAGACCTACTTGAAGAAGGAATCCCAATGATACTCGCATCAAACCCTGCAGCTTCATGAGCCAGTGCAATTTCACAAGCTTGATCGAATGTCAAAGAGCTATGTTGTAATAATCGTTTTTGCACCTCCTTGTCCCTTATGCCACATACCAAACGGTCTCTCAAAGTTCGGTCTAATAATTCCTTGAAGTTACAGTCTATGCTTAATTTCCTTAATTGAGCCACATAATCTCTAACTTTTTCCCCTTCCCCTTGATGTCTGCTATGAAATTTATATGACTGCACAATTTCATTTGGTTTCGGATGAAAATGATTACTCAACTTAGTCGTTATCGTTGAAAAAGTAACCTCACTTATCGAAACTGGGGCAATCAAAGAACTCACTAAATCAAATAAGTCAGGACCACATACAGCAAGCAAATTTGCTTTTTTTTTACTATCTTCTGTAATTTCACTCGCTTGCAGACAGAAAGAAAACCTTTCCAAGTAATTCTTCCAACAGCCATGTGCTATATCAAACTCGACAAATTTAATACCCATTTTCACTTAGTATGTTTTTCTATATTCCGCACTTTTATCACTTTAAACCACTTTAGCACTATAATTGCACGCTTTAGTCCAGTCTACGTCGTCGCCACTATTATAACTTACTGTTTTGGGAGCTGAGCACATAAGCTAAGTAGGAATCTCGTTGGCAGACTGATCTTCTCATCTACCCACATTTATACACTAACCACAGTTTACCCACATTGTACATATATAACACTACTAATATTATAAACAAAAAGTTCGTAAGTATGGACTTACAAACTTTTGCGTTTATAATATTAGTAGGATAGGATAAAAATATGTTGCCATCGCTTTTGTGTTTATAAAATATCGCGCAATTCGGCGTGCCTCTTGGCATAGCCTTCCTCCAGCTCTCTTCATTGAGCTCTGTCCTCTGCTACACTGATCCAGTAAGATCTCAAGGTGGTGGATGTCATCCTGCCATCTTGTTTTCGGACGCCCCATTTTTCTACCATTCTCTTCGGTACCATAGAGTTACTAATTGGCTGTTTGTTTTGCAACGCAGCATATAATAAAATAAATAAATATCTTGGGACAAATGACACCAATTGACCCAGCCCCAAACTAAGTAAAGTTTGTGCTATGGGTACCAGGCAACAGATACTTATATAATGTAGATAAATACATACTTAAATGCATACAACATCCATGACTCGGGCACAAACATTCGTATTCATCATACAACTGTCTGCCCCTACCGGGATTCGAACCCAGGACCTCTAGCTTCATAGTCAGGGTCACTAACCACTAGGCTATCTGGTCGTCAAGTCATGTCTTGTCTACCTCCATTTCGAATGTTCTATGCGAGTTATAATACCCGCCTAGGGCTACTCGGTCGAACTAAACCGATCACTCGTTATAATTTTAAGAAACATATGTGATTACAGCGCGTCACGTAAAGACACGGAGACGGCTAACACGCTAGCGGAGGTGGGTGGCGGGCTCCCGGGCTCCCGCGGCGGCGTGGAGGCGGCGCGCGCGGCGCTGCGGGCGCGCGTGCCGCGGGCTGCGCGCGCGCCGGACGCCGTGTGGGCCGTGCCCGCGCTGCTCCAGCAGCTCGCCGACACGGCGGACGCGTAGGGCTCCGAGACTCGAGCGACAGTGGATATAGGACGAGAAGGCATCTTTTCTGTAACCTTTGTATATCTTATGTACCTATAATGGTTAATATAGTTATTACATTCCGAGGGTGAATGAAATAAAGAATGCCTCAGTATGCTTAGTGTAGGTTTTCGGTCACAAAAACGTCAACGCGTTTGTGTTAAAATGTCAAATACTATGAGAACAGTTTGTTGCCGTTTCGATCCGCAAGTGGCGCTGCCAATTATTCCATAGTAATTGAGACGTTTAAGTGAACGAGTTCGAGACTTTTTATATGCGAAAACTTACACTAGAGGCTCAGATCGCAGGAACGAAACAGCGCAGCGAAAGCGATAAACATGCGAGCTGAGGCTTTCTTTGTCTCCGCCCGAGGTGTGTACAGAATGTTCCGTCTTCCCCTGGCCAGGAAGAGGAAATTTCCGCTCGCATAGCGGGCGGAAAATCTCTACTTACGGCCCAGCGTTACGTAAAAATTTATTAAGAACCTGTTTCACCACTGTTAAGTTCCAGTTCTCTGTTAAGAAACAGGCCCTTTATGTTCTATATTTAAGACCACAGCGGTTAAACTCGGTTAAAGGGTTAAAGGGGCGCGCTGTTTACACAATAGTCTCACTCGACAACAGCGCCATCTATCGGGTCAAGAACGCAATAAATTAAAGGTTAATTTTATTTATCAGAAACTGAAACAAATCCACTTTGTACTCGAGCTTCAAATAAACATTAAATTTCTAAATGTCAGTGAAAATTAGACCACATAGAAAAATCCGAAAAGTAAAGCTATGGCCGGGAATCGAACCCGGATCCTCGTCATTCCGTGACGCGTGCTATACCCCTACACCACCCATAGCAGGTGGGCAGTCTTCGAATTTTTCTACCTGTTACTTAGCTGTCACGTGACCTTTGTTACTATGCGATTTTTTGTCGCTAGGCGTCATCTGTTTGAATGATGTGTCTGTACGACACAATTACAAACTCCCGTGGAACATCTACTACCCACCAGGGACAAGAGAAGGCGCTGTTTTTCAAATGATAGGTACTGTCAAATGAATCAAGAATTTTTATTTCTTGATTTTTATGTTTTACCGTTAGAAATTCTAAATGAAATTCTAAATAATTCTAAATTTCTAAATATCAGTGAAAATTAATAAACATTATTAATTTTAGCATTTATTAAAAAAAGTATTCTTAAACTGTGTGATAGTTATTTTCCGTCCAATCTTAGGATTACTCTAAACATAAGGAATGATAATAAATTAATGAAACTAAGAATTCTTTTATTTCCTACGTGCCTTATTGTCCCCAAGACATTGGTTGTACACATAAATTCAACTTTAACTGAGTATATAACCATACCGCTAGCAACAGATAAAAGCAGACATACATAAGCGGTACAATTTAGGGATCTTTAAAAAGCGAGCCTTCCTGTTCTTGAAAGGGCCGGCAACGGCTGTGATTCCCCAAGTCTTGCAGGTGTCCCTGGGCGATGGTGATTACTTTCCATCAGGTGATCCGTCTGCTCGTTTGCCCCCTCTTATATATAAAAAAAAATACATAAATCACGTCTATCTCCCGGGGAGACAGAACCTTTTTTTTTAACGGAGAGGAAATCTTTATGGATGCCCTAGGCACGGGGATGCCTAGGGTTATGTGGGACTCCGCCGAAGGGGTATACCCGAACTAAAAACACTCCGGCGTTGCCTCAATCCGGTGTGATGGGGACGCAGTGGGATGCCGCTAGGGTTTCACCACAAACGCCCCCCCGGTGGCCCCGGCGCCCGCCAGGACCGCGCCAAGAAGGGGAGGGCCCGTACGCTGGGCCTGTCTTCCCTGAGACAATGAGACCGTGCAATGCAGGTAGGTAATGGGGGCAGACAGAGCCTAAGGTAACAAAACCTAAAGACCATGTTTAGCATGATTGTGGGCGTATAATTGGAAAGGGTGACGCGAACTCCACACTTGTGATACTTTTTTATATTTTTTCTAATTGATTTTGAGAATTGACAAATTAAGTTTAGTTTTAGTCAAGTCGGTTGTAGATTTGTAGTAATGTTGAAGAATCTGTTCAGTTCGTATTTGCTTGGTAACAATATCAACGTATGAAATGTAAACAATGATTTAAAAATCCTGAAAACATCCATACTGCATTTCTTCCGTGCCCATCGAGGGAATGGGCGAAAGTCTTAGGAATCATGCTATAGGCGTTGCGGCTAGCAACCCATCACTATTTTGATTTCCCTGTCCGTATGCGCCCTTAATCATGCTAAACGTGGCCTTAAGATTTTGTCACCTTAGG
The DNA here is from genome assembly GCA_949127965.1 of Pandemis corylana. Lineage (NCBI taxonomy): Eukaryota > Metazoa > Arthropoda > Insecta > Lepidoptera > Tortricidae > Pandemis > Pandemis corylana. Next base: position 14,890,640 of record OX421858.1, on the reverse strand, counting down.
CTCTGTCTACCACGTAAGAGATAAAAACGTGATATATGTATGTATGAAAAACATTTACAGGACTATTAATTTAAAGTAACCCAACATTATAATATTAAGAGACCTTTAATACTATATATCTTTGAATTCAATTTAAGGCGGATGCCCATCGTTAGCTTAAAAAAAACTAAAGATACAATACAAATAATTGCATAGCTATATCTGTGAAAATAAAGAACCCTGTCTAGTCGGTATGAGCTACACGATACATGTCATTATGCCTTGGCCAAAGGGCTGATCTTACTGATATAATAAAAATCTCTCAAACATTTGCTTTACAATAAGCCTGCTATCAAGACGTTCAAATAAACCTAAATATTCTTAAACTATTGAGTAATTAGCTAAAGTTACAATGAAATTATAACATCTGTGGGCTATTATCTAACTCGCTCGCAATCGCCATCGTGTTCATTTTGACAGTTCACGTATGGGCTGACAATTGGCATCGGAATCAGCTAGCTGTCACATTTATACAAGAACTGTCAAAATGAACACGATGGCGATTACGAGCGAATTAGACAATAAGCTTATACATTCTTAGTCGTCTTAAACAATAAACACAATTAAAGAAAACACATTTTTACACGGGGCTGCGAATCGAATCCAGTAGGCTTATTACCTACACGCTCGCAATCGCCATCGTGTTCATTTGACAATTCTTGTACGAATGTGACAGCTAGCTTATTCCGATGTCAATTGTCAGCCCATACATAAACTGTCAAAATGAAACGATAGCGATTGCGAGCCAGTTAGATAATAAGTCTATACTGGTTCTATTTACCTAACATGAGTGATAACACGGTACACAATACGCCAAAAAACTTTTATCTGATGAAGTATGAAGTAATTGGTAACCAAAAAAACTATTAGCTACTAAGAAACCTCAAGTATCACTACATAGTATAAAACAAAGTCGCTTTCCCTGTCCCTATGCCCTATGTATGCTTATATCTTCAAAACTACACAACGGATTTTGATGCGGTTTTTTTTAATAGATAGAGTGATTCAAGAGGAAGGTTTATATGTAGTAATTCTACGCAGACGAAGTCGCGGGCAGAAGCTAGTAATATATATAAGTACTAGCTGCCCGCAACATCGTCCACGTAGAATCAACTACAGCCTATGTTCATCAGGGATAATGTACGATTCTATAGTCCCACCTCTTAAATGAGTCCTCGCGGGCGCGGGGTGGGACGACCGGGGGGAGCTCTCGGTGCGGGAGGGTAGTCCGCCTGCCCCCGCACAGAGAGACCCCCGCGGTCGTCCCACCCCGCGCGTCTGCACCACAAGGGCGAGGACTCATTAAACCGGTCAGTTTATAACGGTGAAAGAATTTTCCAAATCGCTCCAGTAGTTTCAGAGCATATTCAATGCAAGCAAACAAACAATCAAATCTATCCTCTTTATAATATTAGTACAGTAGGTATAGATTATATTATTATTGTAGGACAACTAAGGCTTTGTTACACAGCCGTATAATACATAATTTACAGGGTACTATTGTCAGCTGTTAGCTTAGCGGTGATCGGGAATTCGGTGCCATACTGCGGGATGTCAAGTAGAAAGAATAATTTGGATACACCTTTTATCCCGAGATACCAATGAAACTTAAAAAATAAATGCAATTTTCATGTAGGTATTATGTTTTTAAAATCGTCATGAAATAATCAGTATTGGTTATGATGTATATAGGAATACCAGTAAGCAAGTGGAACAAAGTAGTCTGCTGCCTACTCCTATGGGAAAGAGGCGTGACTGTATGTATGTATGTATAAATAGGAATAATACTACAAAAAATTTATTAAGTATTTAGGTGTAACATAAAAAAAGCCGAACTTTAATTTTAACATTTATGTTGGGGTGTTGTTTGTCACTAATATATGTTATTTTTCACTCAATAATCAGTGCAGTTACACTTTCGAATGATACACTCAAGCAAGACTAAAGGAAGGAGGGAGAAGAAAAGAGGGTAATAGCAATTGATCAATAGTCAAAACGTAATCCAATAATATGTCAAAGAATCCTTTATCCACACCAATCCCGCAATCCCGTGGCATATCCATACTAGCATAATGATTGAGGTCATTCGCCCCGAGCGGCAACCAAATCCCCAAACACTGGCTATTAGATGCACATTAATAGCATTGTCATGTATTAACGCTTATTCTAATTAACAATTTATTTCGTCAATGTAAAAATATCGTCTTATTTATAATCAAACGCTCTTCAATTGTATCAGTTCTGTTATATCATATCAGTTGTGTTGTTTGTCTCTCCCTTTGTAATGTTTAGACCAGGGGTTCCCAATCTTTTTCAACCTGCGGCGCATTTACGAGTTTAGTATTTTGTAACGGCGCCCTGCCTTAGCTAAATTGTATTGTTGCTATATTATTTACCGATGCGAGCGCTCAAATTTCCCGCGAATATTTGTGGTTTCGGATAATGATAGAACTCACGGCGCCCCTCTTTACTTTCTACGGCGCACCAGGGCGCCGCGGCGCACACTTTGGGAACCCCTGGTTTAGACACTTGTAGATAGGACGCTCAATGGGACAGCAATGAGAGGCGCGCATTCATTTTTAAATAAGTCAATCATTACATTTTAATTAAGACAATCCTACGCTCTAACTGTAAAACTCTGTATAAAGCTTCTGCCCGTACCCCCAGCCGATCTGTACGCTAGATACGCAGTTACAAACAGAACAACGTAAGACGGAATGATAGTAGCGGCATACAATTCGTTACGGTTTAGTAAACTTAGACCGGACACGAAGAAATGGGACGCCACTACCCAGACTATCTTAGGGTAGTACTTGTCGTCGAGACCGCTGAAGAATATGACACTCCAGAAGGTGTTGAGCAGGATCATGCAGAGGGTCATGGCGGCGCTTGTCACGAAGAAGTATTCGGTGCCCGTGTTGAGGCCCAAAGTACCTGGGCCAACCTGAAATATCATCATCCAACCTGAATTTACATCCATTACTATGTTGTTGGGGTGCGAGTCGGGTTAGATTGTATGGGATAGATTAAGATTCAAATCATAAATATTTCAGAACGGGGTCTATCTATTTATAAAGAGATTGCTTTTTAGAACATAGTATTTTTAAGCTGGTTTACCGAATCCGCAAGAACGTTGACAAGTGCGAAGGCTCCACTCATGGCCCCGAACCCAAGCCCCGAGACATAAGCCATCTCAAGCTTGTGGCTGCCAATGTCTTGGTTTTCCGAAATTTCCTTCAGCCCTGCTTCAGTTTTCCGGAGCAGCAAGTACATGCCATACCGAAAGAGTTCCTGAAATAAAATAAAATTACACCATACCATTACACATTTGTTTTTTTTTTTTTTGGGTACTGCACTTGAAAGTCCAGTGTGATAGAAAAGGTCTTGTACTACTTTCACAAAGTTTTTCAGCCTTTGCCTTAAGAGATTTTTTTTTCTATTTGAATCAAGTGATCTGTGCAGTGAGTTTCTCAAGCAACAATTATTATTAAATGAAGATATTTTGATAATGTAATGATGTTACATTTTAAGAGGTCCCTACATTAAAATTCCTCCCGCCCCCGCCCCCCCACACATTAGTTTTTCGTATCACGTGGTGATTTTATGCACAATTAAGTTTCAACACTATCCGTTTAGACAGTCAAACTACCCAATCAAAAACAAAATAAGCATATACTAACCTGGAAAATGATCGCAAACACCATTCCAAACACTAAATAAGTCCGTAAAGGCACCACTGCAAACCACACTAACGATGCCAGCAAGAAGGACAGTAGCCACCCAAACGCCGCAGCAATCATGATGATGATCCGCACAGGGTCGTTGGCGATCGTCATGGCGAACATCACCAGCGGCGGCCCGAAGGCAAGCAAGGAACAGCTGAAGAACTCTGCGAGAGTCATCTTTCACTTTTTTAAGTTTCACGTTAATTAAACGACTCTATTTACATTTATAACTGTCGCTTGGTGGGGCTTTTGTTAGATCTAGTTCATAACAATAGGATAAACAGTTAATTATACTGTTAGTACGTTAATGTAGATAAAAATTAGTCATGAAAAATCCGCAACAAGCCAACTCTAAACGTCAAGTTGACACTTTTTGTTGACATATCGTGTATTTTATAAAAGATAAACAAAAAAGACAGTGAGGTTAAAGCCATACAACTAAGCAATGGGGTCCATTCCGTTCCGAACATGATGAAAATCTTCCTAAAACCGAAAAGTTCGAAACCAGACAGACAATCGCGAGCATAGAATTCTAGCTGAAAAGATAATAGTTTTTTAGCCGTTTATTTTTAGTTAATTCTTAAACTAAACGTAACATAGTGTCAAACTCAATCAAACTTCATTATTTTTTTTATAAATTATTAACAAAACGCATTGTTTTGACACTAGCGATCTATTTTCGTAAACTATTTAGGCTTTAAAATTAAAAATATCACTTGGCCGCATGCACTAATTAGCACAATACAAGAAAAAACATGCCCCCGAAACAAGCTAAGAAATCTTTATGGGTGGAGTGTGAGAATTGCGGTCGAAATATAACCTCCAACGACAAGATAACTCACGTGGAGTCCCAATGCGAGAAAAATCAGGTGAAATGTCCATATGTGGAGGACGGAAGGCTGTTTACCTGGTTGGAGCGGGCTGGGACGCCGCCGGAGGGTGTCCCAAGGGACGCAGTCCTCGTTCATCCCTCAGCAGGGGCGCTAATAGGAGCTGTTATAGGTGGACCTTTAGAACTGAGTAGAGAAGGCGCTCCAAAGCTGGTGAAGCGAATGTGGCCGTCTAAAACCTCCGCGCCGGCTGCAGTCATACTTCCGGCTGCTGGTAAGCGGAAAAACAGAGGACTCACGATTTTTTATCTTTAAATAACAAACTGACCAGTGCTTGACCCGTATCTCACCTGAGTGAATGCCGATTTTGTTTTCACTTACCGATATCGTTACTATCTTTTAAAAAGCTCAAAGGTATGTCAAAGGCAGTAATCTTACTGATAGTACATACCTAACTGTAGAACTTCTATGCTGGTCTGGGAGCAAAGGAAAAACATAGAATGTACCAGTTGCTTCTCGTCCCGCGCAGATGGTAAAAGCCCATCGAGGGAATGGGCGTAATTCTTAGGAATTATGTTATAGGCGATGCGGTTAGCAACCCATCACTATTTTGATTCCTTTTTCCACCTATAGATATGCCCGCAATCTTGCTAAATGTGGCCTGTAGGTCTTGTTACCTTAGGCTCTGTCTACCCCGTAAGGGATAAAGACATGATTTGTGTATGTATGTATGTATGTAACTGTAGAACAGTGAAATAAGGGATTACCGGATGAGTTTATAATTAAGTTATTAAAATATGAAATTGTTGTTTTCAATAAGGAGTAATACAGAAACAAATGATAAACAGTCTATTTTCAACTTATTATTTATATTTTCAGATTTATCCGGAGCTTGGTGTAAAGACAGTGTAAAAGACATAACTGTCTCGGTTCTTGAAGGACAGATCCCTAATGCCACATATGTCACAGTTAGAATAAAGAACCATAAATCAGACACGGACATTTGCGACATATTAAAACACCATTTCTACAATAATTTTGTCAGCGTGGGCAGCATCCTAGTTTACTATTATTTTGGTAAAAAATTACTAGTTGAAATATTAAGTATAAAATGCAAAGAACAAGAGAACAGCAATACAAATTGGTTTGTATTAAAAGATACTACTGTATGGAATATGGATAAAGATGTTGTACAGAAAGTTAAACGAAAAACAAATGCTTTAGGAGGTGTCCATGACATTTTAGAGGAAATACAAACATTTATCAGCATATCTTTCAATACGGATGCTTTTGCATCTAATTTCCAGCCAACAAGAGGTCTGCTAATCTACGGACATTCAGGAATAGGAAAAACTGCCATGTGTAAATATTTGATACAAACAATGAATTGTTTTCATGTAGAATTAAATGGTCCAGCCATATTTAGCAAGTATTTTGGTGAAACTGAGAGCACAATGAGATCTCTCTTTGATAAAGCGATACAGAATGAACCAAGTATAATTTTTGTTGATGAAATAGAAACTATTTGTCCGAGAAGGACATCAAGTAGCACTGAACAGGAAAGAAGGGTTACGTCAGCTTTTGTAGCACTTTTAGACAGTCTACATGAGGAGAGTAGCAGCGTCTTTATATTAGCATGTACAAGAAAACCAGAGGCAATAGACCCCATGTTACGAAGGTTTGGTCGCTTAGACAAAGAAATAGAGATACCTGTTCCCGATAGAGTCCGCAGAAAAGACATGTTAAGAAGCATGCTCGTGAATCTCCCTAATAAAGTATCCTCAAGTGATATTGAGTCAATTTCAGACCTAGCTCATGGTTACGTAGCAGCAGACCTGGTTAACCTTTGTACGCAAGCATCAATGAAGTGTGTAAAAAGGTCAGGTGAAGCTATAGAGAAGGTAGATTTGGTGGCAGCTCTCACTATTGTTAGGCCTAGTGCCATGAGAGAGTTGCTAATAGAAGTTCCCAATGTGAGATGGTCAGATATAGGTGGCCAGGATGATCTGAAGCTGAAACTGCGTCAAGCCGTCGAATGGCCTCTGAAACATGCGGAAAGCTTCCGCCGTCTCGGCATCAGGCCGCCTGGCGGGGTGCTCCTCTACGGCCCCCCGGGTTGCTCAAAAACGATGATTGCCAAAGCGCTCGCAACCGAGAGCGGCCTCAATTTCTTATCAATAAAAGGTCCGGAATTGTTTTCAAAATGGGTCGGAGAATCTGAACGAGCGGTGAGGGATTTATTTACGAAAGCACGACAGGTTGCTCCCTCCGTTATATTCTTTGATGAAATGGACGCTATAGGGGGCGAGAGAGGGGCTGGGGAGGGGGTACATGAGCGAGTACTGGCCCAATTACTTACTGAGTTAGACGGGGTTGTACCTTTGAATTCTGTGACTATCTTGGCAGCTACAAATCGGCCCGATAGAATGGATAGAGCTTTGCTTCGACCAGGCCGACTGGACAGGCTCATATATGTGCCATTGCCTGATTTTGAAACTCGATTGCAAATAATAGAGCTAAAGATTGCCAAGATGAGTACGAGTGAAGTCAATACACATAGCTTGGCTGTAAGAACGGAGGGATTTTCGGGGGCTGAGCTTCAAGCTTTATGCCATGAAGCAGCCTTGAAGGCTTTGGAGAAAGACTTGGACTGTCCAGCGGTCACTATGGAGTATTTCGAGACTGTTCTGAAGGACTTCAGACCTCGTACTCCGGAGTCTCTTTTGAGAGTGTACGAAGAATTTTCTCTGGGGCAGAAGTCTGGGTAATTTAACTTATAATACTTATAGCTAAAATAGCATCTGAAAAATATGTAAACAAGGTTAAACAATCTAATTATGACTTTATCTGGGTCTTGAACAGAATTTTAAGAAGATTTAAGAATTTTTTACAGAATTAAGATTAACACACAGCAATAAAGAATGTTATGAATTCTTGGGAAATAAATATGGAATGCTAATAATTTTTACACAATACATTGTAAATAAAATCCGTTTTAGATAATGTTTTAAAATAAAAAAGCTATTTACTATCAAATAATTTATTTTAACATGTACGAAATCTTATCAACTATTCCAATATAAATAATACAGTCTTGAATATTATTAACGCGTTCACACGGAGTGAAAATTTTAATAATTTTCAGGTACTTAAAAAAAAGGAATCACAATATTTTTAACCTTTTTATGGGGTCAAGTCAGACCCCAACCACAAAGCTACAATGCAACGAGACTAAAACCTCAGCAATCATTCGTTATAACCAATCGGAAGCAGCGATTTGAACTCCATTTGTCGTTAAAACCGCCGGGATTTCAGACAAGTAAATTTACCCAAGACAGGACCAAATCACAATAGAATAAAGAGGAAGGGTCCTCACACCTGATTTGTTTTAAGACTTACTACGAAATTCAATTTTCAAAGTTATTTCCGAGCTTTTCACGTTACATGCATAAATCACGTCTTTATCCCTTACGGGGTGACAGAGCCTAAGGTAACAAGACCTAAAGGCCTTTTTAAAGGGTCAAGTCAAACCCCAACCACACACAAACCGTTCACATTAGGTAGTCATAATTGAAAAGTGAAAGAGACGGTACATTACGAGTCGAAAATGAAATTTCGGAGTAGCCCCCCGGAACAGGTGTTGCCGCGTTTTAACACAACGGTGTCGCCAAATTGTCTAATATAGTCATATGTCATAATAGAAAATGGCCATACAATTCTCCGACTGCCATACCATTTGGATTAAAATTTCATTGGAAACATATGGAAGTCTAATGATGCCGAGAGACATCAAGAAAAAAGATGCACTGTATATGATAGCAAAAACTTGTTGTGAAAATAGTTTTAGACGTTTCAAGGTTTACAAAACGTCATTGAACCATTGACGTAATTTAATTACTTGGTACATACATTCACATTGACAACAATGCTAAAAGGGGTGCGAGTCGGGTTACCTCCGCGTGTGATCAAGAGCTGCGGTTCGTTTTTGGAGTCCGGGGGGAAGAGCCGTGCTTGGTCCTGTGTACCCCGGGCATCGGTTAATGATTTCATACAGGGGGTGGGGTCTTTTGACCGTGTTCTACCGTACAACGTTGCCGACATTTTGGTCACAAGATTTTTGAATACTGTATTTATTACTTTGACATTGGCGAAATCATAGCACCATACGATGGGGTCATATTATTAAAAAAAAAGAACAATCCTAAAAGTTGGGATATATTTGGTTCAGGAACTTATAATAAAAATAATTTAAATGCATACGTCATTTATAATTTTGAGACACCATTTTTTTTTCTCAAATCAGCAGAATGTGTTCACCTATAGTAGGAGACCGACATTATTTCATAGGTCGTTACGACACAGATTTTTGTGTTGACACCTGTCAACTAAATCAAGCTTAAAAATAAACGATCACAATCAATGTCCAAATCGAAATTCCAATCAATTAGTCACATTTTTGCCGTAAAGCAATTTTTTCATTTCACCATCCATTTTCCGCCATACGCTAGTACAGTCAGCTAGTAGCATGAAACATGACCAAAAAGTTCGAACTATTTGGCCAACTTGGACGCTTCAAACTATATGACGCTGACTGTACGTTAGATCTATAGGCCTAGGCATTGCAATATAAATTTTCCCAACAAATTCTGGGCCATCTTTCGTATAAATATAACCATTCTTGCCAATCACGCCTATCATAATGTCATATTTAGCCTATACAGCGCACTGTTGGACAAACCTACATAATCACGTCAATCACTTACCAAGGGCGCCGCCAATGGGGGACAGCTGCCCCCCTCTAGAGAATTGAAAAACGTAGCCTTTATCTTTTGTCAATGTCAACATTCAAGTGCCGCTTTACTGTTTTTCCTACCGATAGGTGGTATACGCTTAATTATCGGCTGCCAACGCCCTTCCCACTTACCCTAAAACGGGGTAAAAATTTGCAACGCTCGTAATGTTGCCAGACCTAAATTGATTGTCACCATTGTCACGCCATTGCTTTTCAAAAATCTACATGGATGACAGAATAAGTGTATGTGGAAATAGAGATAAGGCTCTGTTCGCCAGCTGGGGGTCCTAAACCCCCAAGATCTCAATGTGACAGTAGACAAATAGCAGTCCATAATTTTGAATTTGAAGAGAGCGGGGGCTTTTTCCCACACTATAATAAAACTTTCGTAAAGTGACAATTATTAGGTTTGACTAAATTGAAGATATTGAGCGAGCGATTATAACCTGGGGGGTCGAGCCCCCCGTGACCCCCCGTGCTTACTTAGGTGGCACTAGTGCCAGCGGCAATACAAAGAGTAGTCTCTTGGCACTGGGCCGAGCTTAAACCATTGGCATGGCTTAGACGGTAATTATCGTATGATCCACGCTTATCGGGATCAATATCACGAAATATTGTACCAGCGTGTCTCCACTATCCAATATTGACATACCACACGATAATATTGAACGTCTAACACATGCCAGATATCGAGGATGATTCAACAGCTTGTGAAACGTTGACTTTGAAAGGGGGACGGGGGACCCCCATAGACATTTGGTCAAATTTTCGTAAATTGAGCGAGTACGATTTAAAACAGGGTTTCTTAAAGTGGATTTTTAGGGTTCCCCAGCAACACAGTTAACCTTTAACATATTTACTTGTTTATATTAACGATAGCCTTTGTTTTCTTGTGCTATATTTTAGACAGGGGTCCATGGACTATTTGAAATTCTATAAACACTGGTTTAGAGTCTGGGGGCGGTCGGCCCCCCGTGCCCCCTGTGTTACGGTGTTATTGCCAGTGGAAGTGCTGGTCTCTGGTCGCCGGCGCGGCGTCCTAAACCCTCAGGATCTCGGCGTGGCGGTTGTAGCATATCGCGATCCAGTCGGGCTGCGTGGCGCCCCACTGGATCTGGTTGACCTCGCCCTCGGCGGCGGTGTAGGCCAGGATCGGGTCCTCGATGGCGCGCGGCATCTGCTGGATGTCCCAGATCAGGGCCTGGTGGTCGTCGCCCGCCGTGCAGATGTGGCACGAGCTACGGAGATACCGTTACAGTTAATAAAAAAACCGGCCAAGGGGGCGTTCAAGTATTACGTAACGCAATTTGAGGGGTAGGGGGGTATCGTAAAACGTTACGATGCGTTACAGGGGGGGAGGGGTCTTTCTTACAACACGTTACGTAACGTTTTCTTTTTTTTTAATAAAAAAATATGGAAATAAAACTGCCAAGTTAACAAACTACGCATGTATTGCGGGTTAAACATCTCGTTTTATTTAGTATTATTACTGTAAAGGCGATTAAAACTATAACAAGGATAATATAGCGACTTTTTTGTACTTTGCGCAACATAAATTTTGACACTTTTGGGTAAAAATGGTCACTTGAGTGTTACGTAACGTCTTAACGTCTTGAGGGGTAGGGGGGGGGGGGGTTACAGAAAAACGTTACGGCGCGTTACTTCTTTAATTATCTTCAATAATTGCGTTACGTAATACTTGAACGCTCCCCAAGTACGAGTCTGACACGGACACATTTGGCAAGTAAATACAGATATTTTATTGAATCAGGCGTTACTTTGCGGTCTATTTCAATGGACAAATAGTATATTGTGTATTAAGGGCGTTAAGTAAGGGGCCGTCCATTAATCACGTGAGGCTCCGAAAGGGAGGGGTTCGGCAAAAATCACGAAATATCACAAGAGGGGCGGGGGGTGTAGGTGACCTTGACTCGCCGTTGCCAGGCAACGAACGAAGCGTATTTAAAGATAATATTCTAAAAATTTTAAAATTCTTTGTAGGTACTAAAAATACACGTGATTTCGGATGGGAAAGGGGGGGTAGTTTTAAACCTCACCATGCATCACCAAGGGGGGGGGGGGGGTTAAAAGTGCTACAAAAACATCACATGATTAATGGACGGCCCCTAAGGAGTTACGACCGAGGCTCTAGTAGAAGCCGGAAGTCGAAGGCTTTTTGAGTAAAGGTTCGTAATTCCCGTACCGCCCGTGAACCATACAATGTTTCTCATCACATTTGCGAGTAAATAAATAAAGTTACAGGGCAGAAAAACTGACAAATGCCAGAGACGAGGCGTTTGGCCAGGTTTACGAGCTAGTGTGATGAAATAGTACATTTTTAATTTTCGATGCTAGTGCGGAAAGTATGTCATTACTTCACGAGACTTGGGACGAGTGAACAATGACATTTCCGAGCGTGTATCGAACGATGTTTTTTAATACAGTTGCTCAAAATGTGCCTCGTGAAGTAATGACATACTTTCCGCACTAGTATCGAAATGTAGTATTACCATTCGACCTAAAACTACAGCAGAGGGTAACGCACCTGTGCGGCGCCCAGGCGATGCCGTTGACGCAGGCGCGGTGGTTGTTGAGGCGCGCCACGGGCGTGCAGGGCACGCGCACGTCCAGGATGATGACCTCGCACGCGTCCATCGCCACGGTCGCCAGGTAGTTCGGGTCCTGCTTGTTCCACGCCAGCCGGAGCAGCGGCGTGTGCTGCGGGTCCTGCCAAACATGTGCGGTTTCATAAAATCACAAAACGAATGGATTTGGGGCATTTAACCGAAAAAATACATACATACACAAATCACGTTTTTATCCCTTACGGGGTAGACAGGGCCTAAGGTAACAAGGCCTAAAGGCCAAGTTTAGCAAGATTATGGGCATATACTACAGGTGAACAGTAGAATAGTGATGGGTTGCTAGCCGCATCGCCTGTAACATGATTCCTAAGATTTTTGCCCGTTCCCTCGAAGAGAAAATTAATTAATTAATTAGAAAATGGGAATGATAATAGGTAATAGGAAATCATTAGTAGACAATATATCAAACTATAAATTTTAATTTCATTCTACGTATAGATTACGAAATTCATAATAAACACAATCGCTACACATGGCGCCGCCATATTGGCCTTGGCTGCTCTGCCGAGCGCCTGTCACTTTATCCCCACGTTGTAAGAAGATAGAGGAAATAAATAAATAGAGTGGTACTAAGAGCTATCCGAGTGTGGCAACCAACATATCAGTCTTTATAAACTTACACCATATTAGCACAAATTTTTCCAGATAGATTTTCCTTTATCTTCTACTAGCTTCTGCCCGCTACTTGAATCATTCTATCTATTAAAAAAACCGCATCATAATCCGATGCGCAGTTTTAAAGCATACATTAGGGACAGACAGTGTAATGAATTGTATTACATTTTCAATCTATTAGGTTGTTTGCTCTATACCTCGTAGCCTCAACGCATATCATGTACTAACCTCGTATATGATGGTGGAGTGCTCCAAGTGCCTCAGGTCGAACATTCGCACCGAGCCGTCGGCGCCGACCGAGGCGAACATGTCGCGGCCGCCGCCCGCGCGGCTGAACGCTATGTCGTACACCTCCTGCAACGTGGTGCCGTCAGACAAATGTGATATGCCGCCGTAACGTTGACAAATACTCAGCGGCAAGAAACATGACCCTTTACGTGAGCGAGCGAGTGAGAGCGAGAGAGAGAGAGAGAGAGAGAGAGAGAGAGAGAGAGAGAGAGAGAGAGAGAGAGAGAGAGAGAGAGAGAAATCGTTTTTTCCTAGTAGCAAAATTTGCATTCGCATTTTTTTTCCACAGTAGAAATTATTCTGTGTCGCATTTTTCCACAGTCGCGTTTTTACCCAATCCCAATAGACACAGAAACTGTGTCGATGGAACCTTTAAACTTTGATAATGATCCCGTAGAGGTATCGAAACGCGTCCGTGTTTGTGTGGTGTAAGGGATAATTAAGTTTGTGGGATTTATATGTGTTTTATGTGGCCGTAGTGGAGGGAGGGATTGGATGAAAACATATATTTCACAGTTGGCTTGGTAAATATTTATTACATCACCCTAGGCCGTAATAGGAAAATCTCACTTCCTGGCCAAGGCAAGACGTAAAACTTTATACAAACCACGAGCGGTAATTCGTAAAGCCCCAGATCGCATATTTATGGCCCTCACCTTCGGTTCGGGCCACCAACACCTGCAATCTGGGACAATTACGAGTTCACCGCCCTAGGTCTGTAATGTACTATTATTCATATATCTAGAAAGGACATTGTTCAGTGATTTAATCACATTTGTAAAAGATTCAGTTCCGGCAAAAAGCATGTTTCATTCGGACAATAGTCATACCTTGTCATGAGCTATCAGCTGGGTTTTGACGTGTCCGGAGACCTCGTTGACTCTGCCCAGCACCTGGCCGGTCTCGAGCCCCCAGATGGTGCACGTGGTGTCAATGCTGCTCGTCCCGATGAGGTTTGGGTCCACCTCATTCCAGTCGAAGGAGGTGAGTGGAGCGCAGAAGTCTGAATTCTTGTTGTTGTTCAGAACGCATTCGAACAGTGTGTACGGTTCCCCCGCGCGCCATATCCTGAGGTAGTCGCCTGGGGAACAGTCAGTGGCGTAACTATAGGTATAACAGGTGACCCCACCTGCCCACACTGCGGGAAAGACGAGACGAGTAAACACGTCCTCACCGAGTGCCTCATGTACGCGGCAGCGCGGCGCGAAGCATTCGGGAGCGACGAACTGGAGGAGGACGAGCTTAGAGACATCAAACTAAAAGATGTCCTTATGTTCGGCAGGAAGACACAAAGATTTGAGGAGAGTTGGTGTGTGGGAGCGCTGCTGGGATAGTAACCGGCGGCTCCTGCCAAGGGGAACTGGCCTGAATGATCGCCACAGCGGATCGACAGCCCCTACTAGCATCCCCACAACAACATCAACATCAACTATAGGGTGGCAGGGGTGGCCAAATGCCAGGGGCCCCTAGCACTACGGGGCCCCGAACTAGCTTGGTTTAGAGCACAGAAGGGACGCTGATGCACTTCTTTATATTGAGGAAGGAGCCCCATCTGACCAATTTGCCATGGGCCCCAGACATTATAGTTATGCCTCTGGAAACAGTTATGGGTTGGGCTCATTTTGTCTCGATTCCCTCGGTACTGCTCTGCTTTCAGAGCTAGGCTTATTGTCTGACTCGCTCGCAATCGCCATCGTGTTCATTTTGACAGTTCTTGTATGAATGTGACAGCTAGCTGATTCCGATGCCAAATGTCAGCCCATAGGTCTGTCAAAATGAACACGATGGCGATTGCGAGCGAGTTAGGTAATAAGCCTACAGCCCCTACAGGACATGAGTGAGTGAGTTTATTTCTTCTTTCCTTTCATATATTTTGTTTTACTTTGACCAGTAGACTTAATAGGTAATGTAAGGTAGTTGATAGGTAATTTAAAACTGGTTGTTATTTTTAATTTTAATTTGTCTGTTTATAATTTTATTTAATTAAATTTACATACATACATACATACCATCACGCCTCTTTGCCACAGGGGTAGGCAGACTACTTTGTTCCACTTGCTACAATCCAGACATACATTCATCAATCTCTTCATACATGCACATCGGTTCAAAAAAAGGCAGTCTATATATTTCGGCCAGCAACACCTTACTTTCCGGCCTCTGTAATAATACACTATTACAGCCGTATTCATAAAAAGTTAGAGGCTCGCTATAGGCTCGCTATAGGACCGATGCAAAAAAACGTGATTCATAAACGTCTGTTAGCGCTAATCAGTCCTTCAAGGCTCTGTTAAGTAGTCCCTAAGTTAGAGGACCGTGGACCCTCCTTTATCTCTCTGCTAACTCACAAAATGGCCGCCAAAAATGTGAACAGCTGATTTTGACAAGAGTAAAACCATACCCAAGAGAAGATTTTTAACGAAGGGATTATAAAGTGGGTTTTGTTCTTCCTTATAATTGGGTATTTAGTATGGATACGTGTATAATAATAAATGTACCTATAAGAAATAAAATTAAGATGATTAACATAGTTACGGATTTTTGCACTTACAACATTACATGTACCTAGTTATAATTATTCTTCCATGCTGGTCTGGGAGCAAAGAAAAAACATAGAATTATAGCTTCTCTACCCGCGCAGATGGTAAAAGCCCATCGAGGGAATGGGCGAAAATCATAGGAATCATGTTATAGGCGATGAGGCTAGCAACCCATCACTATTTTGGTTTCATTTTTCACCTATACGCCCGCAATCTTGCTAAATGTGGCATATAGGATATAGGTATCTGTTCTGTTAAAAATAAATAGAATTTAGTAAGAAGCTTTATTAAAGTATAAAACACAATAAGGTACCTACCTATACAAAAGTATGCTGATGGATGTATGTCTAAAGTTAACTTTAAAGATGTCTACACTTTTACTTTTGAAGAAAAATTTGTGTTCATACCTGTAACCTTTTATTTATAATATTTTCTAGCATAACATGTATCACTTAATTATTTTTATTTGCAATTTTGCTTACTTATTAAAGTTGACAGAGAAAATAACATAAAAAAAATTATAAGTAGGTAAAAGAAACTTCATGTCATGACATATAAAAATACATTTATTTTAGAAATTTACAAAATACATACAGCTAGAAAACAAAGAGAGAGAAAAGAAAAAACAATGGAGTCAGAATAATTACTTTTAACAAAATTGAACTAATTATTCATTTTACTTTTAAAATATTCAATTCTTTTAAATCCAGGATTATTTTTTTCTTTACTTCATTATCCTTTCTCCTCTCTTCATTTTCTAGCTGTATTTTGTGCAGCTCATTGCGACACTTGATTTCATTGGCAGCAATATCTGATGCCACCTGTCCAGAAGGTTGAGAGATCTGAAAGAAAAAAAACTTATTAAATATAAACAAGGCGCTCCCGACAATCAACTCCGGATTGTACCGCAAACTTCGCGGGTATGGAAGACCCCCAGCTCCGACTACTAATCGGAGCCCTGATTGGACATGCCTTGCTTAACAAGCACTTATAACTTAGGTGTCACAGCAGCCTCCTATTCAGAGCGTGCATGGAGGCAGAAGAAACGGTCACACATATTCTGCTCGTGTGTTCCGGAGTGGCGAGCTACAGGGCACAACACCTCGGGTCACCGAGGATGTTCCAGGAAGTCTTCGGCAATGTAAAGGATTTCAAAATAGACACAGTTTATAGTCATAGAGATGTGGAAAACAGCCTGTTACAACATAACATAACAATATAACATATCTATACTTAGGCCTAACATAATATTATAATTAGAACTGAAGTAATTTACTTTTCTTTTCTTAGTTTTAAAGCGTGATGACATAACTTCCTGAGCAGGCCGAGCATGTGGGGCTAGGGAAGGTTCCACGGCAGGTGGTGTGGCTTCTTTGATTTGCACTACTGGAACACTGGTACTGACCACTACTGGAGCCGTCAGAATCTGAAGAAAAAAAAGTTGTTTAATTAAAATATATTTTGAGCTGACATACTTTTGTTTTTAACTTAATCTACCATGGGCATACCCTGCATTTTTAAGGCGTGGGGCAACATAAATAAGAAATAATATTTGTTTTCATTATGTTAATTATGCCTAAATATTTTTAGCTTCAGGTCAGTGAGCCGGGTGCAACAAATGTCCCACCCTGCCTTACCAAGGGTATTCTCTATAAGTAAGCTTATCTAAACTTCCTTAGAACACATCTTATTTTTTAGAACTGTGTGAGCTAGCAGGTACTAAATTTCTCATTGGGTGCATTCACCTGATTGAAGCCTTTTATTGTTAAGATAACTTGACTGATTGACTAACATTGATTTTACAGATATCAAAGGGATACAAAGTGGGATAGATATTCTTTTGGGGCATAATCTCATCAACAGGTCAAATTAAATTATATATTTGTTTTGTTCACTGTTAAAACTTGTTAAAGTTTTCCTGCATGAAATTTTAGGCACTTTAAAGAAGAAAACATAAGTATGAAAATAACGATTAGTATACTATTTAGACAGGTAAGCAACCTCGGACGGATACCTATGTTTAAAGCACGATTATCTAAATTATATTGACTTATTCACATGATTTAAAATACTAACCTACCAATACTGTCTTCATGTACAGACCTTCCTCATTGAAATTTAGGTTGCTACCTACGCTTGCAGAGCGGCTGTTTATCAGGATAATGATAAGTAGCATTAACAATGGATAAAACGATTCACAGCAACATTTTTTTTATTGACAACAGTACTTAAAACTTGAACTCGCTCGCTACCCACACACACACACACCCAGCTAACTCCTTAATACGTTAGAAAGCAGTTTTATTATGTAGTTTATATAAATGATATTGTTTGTTGATAATTTATCAGTCAACAGAACTTCATAGGCCTTATAGAACTAATATTATTATTTTACTGTATATAGTTACGTCAAATTTAAAACGTCAAGGTGTGAACATTTACCACTTCAAAACGTAGATACGTTCAGATACTACAACTTCTCACGTCGGTCAATACAAATCACTTAATGCAATACAATTTTAGTTTAATACGATCCTGAAATATATCATGATATTGATGATGGGATGGCCCAAGCTTTATATCTAGGTATTTCAAACTGAAACTTGTGGACATTTTCAGCATTAAAACAAAAGTGAAATATAAAAAATATATGACCAAATCATACCAACCTGATTTATAAAGTCCGAATCAAACTCGTTGTTGTCAGTTTCGAACTCTTGCGGCAACCAGGCTCTTATAGAGTTCGAAGAAATGGGTTCTTCTCGCGGAGGCAGGCTACCTCCGGTCTCAAATCGCGCTTTTCTCTCGGTGCTAATTAGCCGTTTCTCAGCGGATTTGAGAGTTCCCCGCTGATTTTTTATTTGCGCGACAGATCTTTCGACGCCGTTCCGCATTATATTGAAACTAAAAGCGAAAAGCAATAGGGATATATATTAACAACATTGTGTTTGCAATGATATTTAGTAATTTCAATTCAGCCCACGCAGCGATCTTGCGGTTATTCATATTAGTATCAGTTTGCTTATTCTCTAAGATCGCCACTCTCTCTTTTACAAGCTCTTGAAGCAAAATCTGAAAAGGACGTTCAGTGTTTAGATTCAGTAGGAACATTAAAGGTAGGTAAGCAATGATCCACAACACAATATATCACCAAACAAAGGTAGGTAAATGATTTGCTTTTCTTACTTTATCCTCCGCTGTCCAATTATCATTCCTTTTTTTGTAGTATTCATTTTATAATGTAGTTCACTTGTGTAGTGTACCTAACTTTGCAAAAGTGGTTTGCAGTTTCCCGCATTAATTCGCTGTCATTTTTTTTTTTAATTCACGAGTTTGCCATTTTTTGTCTATGATTTGTCAATATCGGCAACATAACGCGTCTAATCAACCTATTAGCAGCTCATTAGTTAGCAGACTGCTAGCAAGCGTTTATGAATCACACTTCTTAACAATCGTCCAATAAGCTTAATCAGTCTGTTAACTAACAGACTGATCAAGCCTCCATTAAGGAATTTTTATGAATACGGCTGTTAGTGTGTATAAGATGTTAGTCTCACCGCTGGTGGCCAGCAGGTCAGGGTACTGGCCCTTGCTGTCGGGGATCCACATGATCTTGGTGGTGGGGTACGGGTGGTCGAATGTGGACTTGGCGCTGAACTCGCTCGTCTCCTCGTCCAGAGATATTATTTGCACCTACAAAAGTCAAAGTATAAAGATGAGTTGCAAGAAGAAATATTTCGAATACAATAAATATTTAAAATTAACAAAAGGACAAAGGATTACAGTAACATTCATGTATACAATGCTTTAAAATACAAATGACATTTCTAAACAACACAGAAAATCCGAAAAGTAAAGCTATAGATGGAAATCGAACCCGGATCCTAATCATTTCGTGAAGCATGATATACCGCTACAAAACCTTTGAATTTTTCTATCTGTACCAGCTGTCACATGACCTTGTTACTTTTTTTTTTTGTGTTTTTCTCTTGATCTTGCAATCAGTCCTTAGACTATAAGCAGATGAGTTGAAGTAAGGTTGACTTGTCATAGAGGATACCCATTGGAATCCTCAGCTCCATTAGCATTCACGCTTTAGCTGTCATTACGAATTGCTAAATCCATTATAGCTGGTCTCTTCAGGCGCTTTTTATGCGCTGTGTGAGCTAGACTGGTGGCCAGACGATTTGGGTGCCTTTTGCAGTCTGTGCTTGTAGCGAATGGCAAATGAGGCCACTTCCTCTTGTACTGTTTCAATTTTGAGTTGCTCATGTACCTCCGAGTTTTTGATGAACCACGGTGCATTCGAAATTGTTTTTAGAATTGAAGAAGACCTTGTTACTATGCGAATTTTTGTTACTAAGCATCATCTGTTTGAATGAAGTGTCTGTACAACACAATTACAAACTCCCACGGAACATCTACTACTGCTCACCAGGGGCGAGAGAAGGTGCTGTTTTTCAAATGATACCTATCATTTGAAAAACAGATCATCAAATGAGTCATGACGTAAAATTCTTGATTCATTTGATAATAAAAATCACATTTACTTACACTTCTTCCATGCTGGTCTGGGAGCAAAGAAAAAACATAGAATGTACCAGTTGCTTCTCTACCCACGCAGATGGTAAAAGACCATCGAGGGAATGGGCGAAACTTATAGGAATCATGTTCTAGGCGATGAGGCTAGCAACCCACCACTATTTTGATTCCATTTTCCACCTATACACCCTCAATCTTGTTAATTGTGGTCTGTAGGTACCTGTTACCTTAGGCTCTGTCTACCCGTAAGGGATAAAGACGTGATTTGTGTATGTGTATGTATGTATTTAAAAAAAATAGGATTAAAAAAGATTAGAGAGGATTGGGATTGAGCAACAAGAGCACACAACCCATCTTTCTAGAATGAAGAGTAAGAAAAAGACAGGCAGTCTATCTTGCACCTGAGTAGCAACACCATCCCATCGCCAAATAGCAAGGTTATACAAAAAAAGAAAATCCATTACCTTATTATTATATTCCTCCACAAAACTGCCAAGAGCCAGCCGGAACCGCTTGTCAGGTCTCACAGACCAGTTCATGGAATATAGTGGCCATGGTGCCTGATACCTGGAAATCATACATACCACATATAAGATATAAACAAAAACATGCCTGAGAACCAAAATTACGAACGCCTAAGTAGGTCAACAAAAATAAACATGCTAGGTTATGTGGAGGTGCTTACTTGTATATTTCTTTTCTTTTTGTACTCGAACTCGTAGTACTAGAACTGCTGTGAGGCATCGACATCATTGGAGAGCCGGTGGCTGCTAAACACCATGAAACGAACAAACAAACAATTTTGTAAAATCAAAAACATATTAACTTAGTCACATTTCGAGAAAAATCAGTTTAAATATGTACCTCCACTGACTACAAACGACATTTCCACGGAAATTTCACTTACTGCTCAATAAAAACACGATTATCGTACAAAATTTTGCGAAACTTTAATACTCTTCAATTATGATGCTTTTTAACAGTTTTGCTTTTGATGGACATGGGTGATAAGCTTACCGGGTTTAATAGTGACGTTTGGAAAAATCACAGAGAGGTCACTGTTTAAATCCGCTAGTTATTTTACTGGGAAAATAAACAAGTATGCAATTAAAATTTGTCGATAATGCAACGCGATTGTAAGGAATACATTCTGTTTGATGATTGTTTGGGACCTGTCAAACTGTATCGTAAAAATCTACTAACTAATTTTAACCTTACGTTATTGCAATACAGTTTAATTTGATCAATCGATGCGACTTCAATAAACATAAAAAGGACGAAATTAGCAGCAAGCGTAATTAGAAAACGCTTTTGACGTATATGACATTTAGTAATGTTTCCATTTTAAAAAATTAACTCGTCTACCCATAGACCACACCAAAGAGGTGTCATAGCGCGATATTTAATATTTAAAAGGCTTTTGAATCAGACTGTTAAATGTCTTTCTTTTTTGTTTATTTTTTGATGCAAAATAAAAGAGAAAGTTAAAAACTCTTGTTTCTAATTTCTTAATAGATCCATTAACCAATTTTAACAACGTAATCTGATTAATCATTGTAAGACAATTACTACATGAGTCATACTACTGGAACTCACGAAACAATTTAGACGCAATGCGACCCGGTTTAGGACACTGCATTCCATCAGCTTACTTACACGATCATTACATTACACATAATAGTTCCGGTAGCGAGAGTGGTTCTAACTGTGCCTTTAGTACCGATAATTAACTAGGGTCGTTTTATAGATATTACCCAGTCTCGTTCGATTTACATGTACGATGATAATGAATTTCAAGCAACGTTTTTTTTAAGACTATAGCCTTGTTATTTTTCTGGCTCACGCGGTTGCAGAGACCTTTCATCCAAACAAAAGCTCTTTTAAACAACGGGACTTTAACTTTACGTAGGGGTGCGAGTCGGGTTACCTCCGCTTATGGTGTGGTCAAGAGCTGCGGTTCGTTTTCGGATCCGTCCGGGGGGAAACGCAGTGCGTGGTCCGGTACACCCTAGGCATCGGCTAATTTCCTGGCAGTTTCTGAGGGATATCATTGACCGTTGGCTAAGACCCCGGCAGGGGGGGAGGGGGGGTAACGTGTTTTGACCGTATTACCGTACAACGTTGCCGACATTTTGTCACAAGATTTTTGTATTATATTTTATTACATTGACATTGGCGAAGTTGTCGTCGCTATAACGACGTGATAGGCCACAAATAAGAAGAAGAAGACTTTACGTAGGGTTGCCAGATTTACTGGCCATACCAACAATAAGTATGAAAATTTCATAATAATCCACCTTGTATAAGATATTAGCCCTATGATAGACAAACGGTGGGACAGCGGAGGCTTAAACTTAAGGAAATTGGGGTTTTGTGTTGACACTTTTAGGGCAACGAATCATAAAGCGGCGCTCATCACTTCTCAAACCGGATAGCCGGGGTTGATGCAAGTGCTTGCTAACTTGCAAGTAGAGTAGGCAGTTCTTGCTTAGCCCGACCTTATCAAGTCGAAGCATGCGCACTTAGCCCGGTTAAGGACATCGCTTTCTTTCTTACGTCAGCTAACGTGATATAATTATTTGCGCAACTCCGCCTCTAAGTGTACCTACTTTAAATGCTGGGTTTATCCGTGCAACTTCCAATTTTATCTATGATTCAATTTAACTTTTTTCGGACGATGTAGTCAAAGGTTCATAGACGGTTCTGGCTGAAAATCAGTGCTGCAGGTGTCTAACACCTCAGCGTAATGCTGAGCCAGCGACCGTTTCACTTTTGCGAAGACATACAACGCTGATGATCTATTTTTCATGTCTATGTTTTTTTGTTTTACCTTATTTATTTTCTATAAATATGTGTATATTATCTTATGTTTGTATGTCTTGCAAAAAGGAATAAATGTATTCTTTCTTTTCTTTCTTAACTTCCTGGCCAAGGGAAGACGTAAAACTATGTACAAATCTCGGGCGGTGATAAATAAAGTAAGAAAAAGACGGGCAATCTATTTCTCGGCGACGCGACTCTCGCGAGCTCTCGAGTCTTGTCCTAGACGTGGGGCCCGATTTTTTAAAGCACATGTGTGAAAATACCACTGGAAAGTGGTATAAATCTGTTTATATCTTCAAAACTACAACTCTAATCAAATTTTTGACTATTTCACAAGATTAATGAGAGCCGTAAGTATCTTCTACGCTACTCGTATTTCAAATCCAGCACAGTTTTTTACCACTTTCGAGTGGTATTTTCACACGTGCTTTCAAAAATCGGGTCCCACGTCATTTACACATTTATGGATTTCCGCAAAGTAACGGTTGATTAAATGAATGAATTAGATAATTCCATACAATAAAGAGCAGTCACAACTTGTCAGGGGGTTGACCCGTGACCTCTGTCCGATCAGATTAGGTCACAATGTATAGAACCTTGAACCAAGGTCGAACAATTAGTTGAAAGGTTGACTACGGTTTGGACCGACCGATAAATGTATGAGTTATGCGCGTGGAAACTAATCATTCAGCAGCTGCATTGTCTTAAGCGAGCACATTGTTGCCCCGACGCGCTGACAGAGGTCACCTTTATCTTTATCCCTAACGTGGTAGACAGGGCCTAAGGCAACAATCATCACAGGCCACAACACGCTAAACAGGCACTTAAGCGTAAAGCGTAGGTATAAAAAACGATCCCTCCTGCCCACACTGTGGGAAAGAGGATTCAAGCAAACATGGTCTTCACCGAGTGCGTCATGTACCTACGCGGTAGCGCGGCGCGAAGCATTCGGGAGTGACGAACTAGAGGACGACGAGCTAAGAGATATTGAATTAAAAGATGTCCTTATGTTCGGCAGAAGAATAAAAAGATTCGAGGAGAGTTGCTGTGTGGGAGCGCTGCTGGGACAGTAACCGGCGGCTCCACCAAGGGGAACCGGGCTGAATGATCGCCACGGCGGATCGACAGCCCCCCTGACCCAGCTAGGCGTCCCCATCCAACATCATCAAGGTAACAAGACCTACAAGCCACGTCAAGCATGATTGTGGGTGTATAGGTGGAAAGGGGACCGAAATAGCGATGGGTAGCTAGCCGCATCGCCTATGATATGATGCCTAGCATTTCTGCCCATTCTCTCGATCGCCTTTTACCATCTGCGCGGGAAGAGAAGCAACTGCCGTAGCCTAGTGGTTTGACCTGTGGCCTCTTTAGCAGAGGGTCGTCGGTTCGAATACCGCGCTCGCATCTCTGAGTTTTTCGGAATTTATGTGCAAAATTGAGAACCTGCACACAATACATCTGCGAAGCGATTCAATGGTGTGTCAAGTTCCTAATCCACACTGGGCCCGCGTGGGAACTATAGCCCAAGCCCTCTCGATCTGAGAGGAGACCTGTGCACAGTAGTGGGACGAATATAGGCTGGAGATGATGTATATATCTCTCTCCACTCTCCGCATACAAATAATAGCAGTTTGCAAAGATTATGTGCTAAATAGAACTGTTTACTCCAGTTCGAGAGACAGTTAATTTTTACATAGATTTGACCTTACAAGCCTTCTTAGAACAAAAGCCTACTCTAGTGCGTCGTAGACTTAAGGAACACAAATTTTTGTCCAATGACTATAACATAACATTACTTGTCTGTCTAGCTGACTATAGGTCAAGGGTGTCTATTATGCTACATTATCTTTTGTCCGTCTGTCTGATCTACCATTCGTCATGTTTTGACAACCGGGCAGCTTTTGTTACCGAAAGGTTAATGCTTTATTAGACCGTTATCAGTTGATTTAATTGTTTTTACTAAATATGACTTCGAACGATCGAAGGAAATATAACTTCCTCATAATTGTGACGCTGGCTACATGAACATTTTTTCCAGTATTTAACTACTTTGGTTTTTTCTTGTTGAACGCTGATGATCTATTTTTCATGTCTGTGTTTTTTTTCTTGTTTTTTTTTTCCATAAAATTGTCTATATTCTCTTATATTTGTGTGTTTTGCAAAAAGGAAAAAATGTCTTCTTTCTTTCTTATTCAGAATCGTTTATCCATTCCAGTTTGACACTTTTTTATTCGTCGTTTTTTTATATGCATGTAACGTGACGAACAGGAAAAGAAAACCATAGTAAAATTTGGGACTGGAAAGTGTAACAATCAGACAGGCAGACAAAGTAACTTTCGCATTTATAATATTACTAGCTTCTGCCCGCGACTTCGTCTGCGTAGAATCATACATAAAAACCTTCCTCTTGAATATCTATTAAAAAAAACCGCATCAAAATCCGTTGTGTACTTTTGAAGATATAAGCATACAAAGGGACATAGGGCCATAGGGACATGGGGACAGAGAAAGCGACTTTGTTTTATACTATGTAGTGGTAGTGATATTATAATATTTAATAAAACCCTGACACAACATCCATTATACGGCTATATCTACATCCATGTCATTGACATACAATAGTTGTGTGGGGTACATGTGCCTGGAAGAGCAGTGGCGTGGCGTCAAGTATATTAGAAGGCAAGCCGAAGGGAATTTAACTAGCCTTTCCCTCTAATTCTGCACAATAAAGTGCCCAACTGCCTTGCACGCCGGTGGGAATCGAGTTCTATAGACACCACGCCACTGCTGGAGAAAGATCTCTCTATTGTGCCCTCTTCCCACAGTTTATTCTTCTTATTTGTGGCGTATCAAGTCGTTATAGCGACGACAACTTCGCCAATGTCAATGTAAAAAAATATAATTAAAAAATCTTGTGACAAAATGTCGGCAACGTTGTACGGTAATGGTCAAAGACCCCCTCCCCCTGTCGGGCTCTTAGCCAACGGTCAATGATATCCCTCAGAAACTGCAAGGAGATCATTAGCCGATGCCCAGGCTGCACCGGACCAAGCACTGCTCTTCCCCCCGGACGGATCCAAAAACGAACCACAGGTCTTGACCACACGCGGAGGTAACCCGACTCGCACCCCAGTTGTTTATTGTACGTCAAATATGGATCCATATATGGATCCCGTCAAACCATAGAGCATCAATCAAACATTTATAAAACTCTATGAAGACACTTTTCACACTGTCCACTGATCACGTCATTTTAACTGTGTCATCAAAAAACCCAACAACAACGTCAGCAACAACGTCAACACCGTCCAAAATGTAGCTCCAAATCAGTTACCAAAATAAAATAAACTACAAAAATGAAAATGTGAATCATGAGGAAGAAAATAACACCTCACAGGCTTAAATCTCTAGTTTTGCGCAGGACCAAAAAGACATTATTGGCGACAAAGACGTTCATGTACGATAATATACTGAGAGGTAACAATTAGCAACTATTTTGCAGCAAGTATTTTGTTGAACCGCGACTTCAACTGTGGTTATATGATTTTTATAGAAGCAACAATGATCCTATTTTACAAGAAACTTCAGTCTAGTGTGAAACTTGTTCACGGTGAATGAACATCGAATGTACGAAACGCATAACGCGTTTTTGGATATCACTTTTAAAATTACCGTTATTTCCTTAATGTTTTTTTGTATCACCGGATTTCCAAATCGATGGTCTAGTTCACAACCGTACAATTTTTTTACTAGCTTTGTTTAGTCAGCGGGTCCCTGGGGCTCGGAGGCAAAGGAGCTATTCAGGGAGCTGGGCCGCAGACTGACAGACAGGGGCTGCGATCCCCGCTCTGGTTCGTGGCTGGTTCAAAGGGTTGCCATTGCAGTTCAAAGAGGCAACGCGGCCAGCATAATGGAAACCTTTGAACCAGGCATGAAACATGGGGGGATTTTTTAGGTTAATTTTTAATCATTTTTAACTTTACTTCAAATCAACTTTCCTAGTTTAAGTGTTCTTTATTGTGTTTAGTTCTTAATATTCGGTTTTGTGGTTTAGGCGTGAAATAGTAACAGACAGGTAAACAGATAGAGTTACTTTCGCATTTATATTATTGTAGGGATAGTGCGATCTTATGAATCATTTTATAGGCGATGCGGGTAGCAACCCATCAATATTTTAATTCCTCCACCTTTACGCCCACAATCATGCTAAACGTGGCCTTTAACGGGTATCGTAAGGGTTTAAGGCATGATTTTGATTTGTATATGTATGTATGTATGTATGTGCTTCGTAACAAGCAGGTGCAGCTTTCTGTGGCATGCTGTGTTTGAATAGGCTCTTGGTATTCCTAGGAGGCAAGAACAGCTGGCAGGGTTCCGTGCTGGTTGGCAGGTTTGCGGTCGCGACCGGCGTGCTGGTGGTCGCCCTCGTCGTCGTCAGGACGCTGTACGCCGGGGTCATCAATCGGTGCTGGTGCTGGTGAGGTAAGCTCATTAAGAGAAGACCACGTAGACCTGGAGATGTTCTAGCACGAACTAGGATACTTTACACCTTTAGTGACTTCCTTCCAAGGGTGTCACCCCTCTAAAGAAAGTTTATTTTTATTTGTTAAATTTTACCTTTGTCCCTGGGGTGTTTACAGGTAAAACGGAATAAAACACCGTAAGACCAAGTGCAACGTGTATAATGGCTGGTTACAAACTACCCGCTTTATACAAACACTACATTCCCTCCACCAATAGTTAAAGTAATCCTAACATAACATACACAATACAACAACTCTCGGGAACATTAATAATCAGGGTTTGGATTTCGTGTGTCTCTTAAAGGGAATCGACGGGGCCGCTCAATTAGCTGTGATGGTGTTTCATCATTCTCAACAGGCGCGTCACGCACTGTATTGTTCACCGGCGAAGGCGGCGTCGCCGCTGCTGCCGCGGCTGTTGAAACGGAGGTCTGAGGAGAAGCTGTCGGAGAATCAAAACTCGCGAAAGAATTGTCGGACAAATCTTCCTCGTTCTGGTCGATCCTCGGCGATTCATTATTTATTGGTGATCCTTCCTCCCCCATATCTCTCTCTCGTAAAATAGGCACATCGCCATCATAGCCGGTGTCCTGCGAACTTTGCCCGCCCTTGTACAACAGCAACTGGTCGATGTGCTTTCTTACAGTCACACGTAAATGCGGGATGAGAACGTTGAACATTGATGCTCCTATTGCGCTTTGTATTGTCCCTTTTATCCATGAGTGTTTATTCCCGTTGTTATAAAACGATTTAACTAGCACTATGTCGCCGATCTTAAATTTAATTTGTCTCTTGCCACCGTAATGTTTACATTGTGAGATCTGTTTTAAACGAACATTATCATTAGCTGTAGACACTGACGGACCTTCAGGGATTTTAACCGTACTTGGTTTTAAAAGATCAAAACGGCAGCGCAAAGAACGACCTAGCATCATGTGCGCGGGAGAAAAACCTGTTGTGCAGTGAACCGTGTTGCGGTAATTGAATAAAAATATATTAATCTGATTCAAAATTTCTGCTTGTGATAATTTTTGTATTAAAATAGTTTTTAAACCTTTTTTAACTGTGCGGACACTATTTTCCGCTTGTCCATTTGAAGCTGGATGGTAAGGCGCAATCGTTACATGGTCTATACCGTTTGTTATACAAAAATCTTTAAACAAAGTCGAAGTAAAATTTGTTGCGTTATCGGTCACAATAGTTCGGACTAGGCCAAACCTGGCGAACATATCACACAACTTGGCTATTATACTAGCAGAGTCAGTGGTCGTCATGAGATAGCACTCGACCCACTTGGAGTGCGCGTCCACGGCCACGAGCAGCCGACGGCCGGCCAGCTCCGCCATGTCCAGGTGCAGGCGCTGCCAGGCGGCGCGCGGCCGCGGCCACGGCGTCAGGGCCGCGCGCGCCGGCGCACACCGGATCGCCGTACATATACTACATGAGCCTATTTTTTTGTTCGATGTGTAGGTCCATATCGGGCCACCACATATACTTTCGAGCGACACTTTTTGTCTTAACCACCCCGAAATGTGAATCATGTAATTCATTTAATAAGCGCTCTTGAAATACTCGCGGAATAATGATTTTATGACCTCGCATGATGCAACCTTTTTCAATCGATAATTGTAAACGACAGCTAAAATATCGCTTAAGATCCGGGTCTAATACTTTTCGAGGCCAGCCCTGTAATATGCACTCTGACACTATTTTTAATATTGGATCGTTAATGGTTTCACGTTTTATATCATCGACAGTAATAGGACTTATATCCTTATATATAAAATTAATGAATAATGCTTCATCTCCAAGAGCATTATCGCATTCTGATGAAACTCGCGAAACCTCGATAGCACGGGAAAGAAAATCGGCTACGTTATCCCCACTCTTGACGTATTCAATTTTGAAATTATACGCCGACAAAAACAATGCGTACCGCTGTAATCTATTCGCTGCTAATTCAGGCACTCCTTTTTTACTTCCAAATATGGAAATTAGTGGCTTATGATCTGTCCTCAGTATAAAAGGTTCCGATCGGCCGTACAAATAGTGGTGGAATTTTTTAATACCGAATACAATAGCGGTCGCCTCCTTCTGAATTTGGGCGTAATTGATTTCGCTTGAAGACAACGATCGGGAGGCATAAGCGACAGCGCGCTCGCCGCCGTCCGGCTGCGCCTGCGCCAGCACGGCGCCGAGCCCGCTGGGGCCCGCGTCAACTGTGAGGATGGTGGGCAAGTCAGGGTGGTAATGGGCCAACACTCTGTCGGACGTTAATTCTTTTTTAATTAATTCGAACGCATCGTTTTCTGCGCTTCCCCATCTCCACTTGCACTCTTTTTTTAATAAAAGGTGTAATGGACTTAAAATACTCGATGCGCCTGGTATGAATGCTCTGTAATAATTCAACATACCTAAAAATGATTTTAGCTCGGAAACATTCTTTGGCGGAGAACATTTCAAAATGGAATCGACCTTCTTTATTGACTTGTGTAAGCCGGTTTTGTCAATAATAAAGCCTAAATATTCCACGGATTGTTTAAAAAACTCGCATTTCTCTTGCTTTACACGTAACCCTGCCTCTTGTAATCTACTTAAGACTTGCTCTAGGCGCTCCAAATGAGTCTTCCGATCCGGCGCAGTAATCAACAAATCGTCCAAAAATATACAAGTACCTTCGATTCCGACTAATAATTTATCCATACTTTGTTGGAAAATACACGGAGCGTTTGATAAACCAAAAACTAGTCTTGTATAACGAAACAAGCCTTTATGGGTATTTATGCACGTTAAATTTCGTGAAGGTTCATCGAGCAGAAATTGATTGTAGGCTCTTGACAAATCTAATTTCGAAAATTCAACCCCTCCATGTAATTTTGAAAATAGATCCTCTATTCGAGGCAAAGGATAGTTATCGATGAAAAGAATTTTATTTAATGTAACGGAGTAATCGCCGCAAATTCTTACATTGCCGTCTGAACGAAGGACAGGAACAATAGGCGTTGCAATATCCGAATATTCGATTTTTTCTAAAATACCTAAACTTAACAACCTATCCAGTTCCTCTTCTACTTTTGGCTTCAGTGCTAACGGAACTGTGCGAGGCTTGAAAAATTTTAAATCGGCGTCCTGTTTAATTTTTAAATGTATTTTATAATGCTTAAAAGTACCAAGCTCATTTAAAAACACTTCGGAATATTTATTATGCAACATTTGCAACATCTCAGTATCTTTGCTAATGTTATGACAATTGTAACGACATAAATGTAGATTAAATTTACTGATAAAATCCCTTCCTAGCAGAGGTAACTGGCTTCCGACGGTCGAAATAACAAACAATCTTAATAGCTCAGTGCAATTTTCGAAATGAACCGGTAACGCTACAAAACCCAGCGGGATGATTTTACTGCCATCGTAACAATTGAGCCTTACATCACACTTGCGCAGCGCATGCGTTTGCTTGAACAATTTATTGTAAACATCAGCTGGCAGCACCGACACAGCGCTGCCGCTATCGAGCTCACACAAAACCGGTTCGTTATCAATGCGCACCGTCTGCTGCATCGCCTTGCCATTGATAGATCGAATTGAGAAAAAATCATAAATACCTTCGCAAATGTCGTCAGTGTCTCCAGCTAAAAAATTAGTAGATTTAGATTTAGATCTGCATACGCGGTTTAAGTGTCCCTTTTTACCGCATTTTTTGCATGAATAATCGACGAACTTGCACTGTTGCTTAGAATGATTAAAATAGCCGCAAACACTGCACTTCACTTTTTTGTTTCCGGGGGCGGCCGGGCTTAACGCGAACACCTCCGAGGCGGCGCGGGCGTCGGCGCCGCTGCCGCCGCTGCTCTGGACTGCAAGGCGTGCACAGCGCACGCTTTGTGCTATCTTCAACGCCTCACTAAAAGTTAATGTGCTTATGTTTTCCGCAAATAGCTTTTCCTTTTCTCTCGGATTTTCAAGACCAAGCACGAAACGATCCCTTAGTGCAGTTTCGAGTTCGCTTGTGAAACTGCAAAACTGCGCAAGTCTACGCACTCGCGCTGCCCACTCACTCAGCTCTTCGCCGGGACGCTGCTCAGCTTTATAAAAATGATAACGCTCCACAAAACCACTTCTCTTGGACTCGAAATGTTCATCCAATTTTCTTAAGAGGCTCGTATAAGGGGTCGCTTCTAAAGCGGCTGGTAACGCCAGATCGCGCGCGACCCGGTAGGTGTCCTCCACCAGTGCAGAAAGTAGAATTCCTCGTCGTTTAGCCCCTGCTTTGTCGGTCTCTTCTGTGATGTCGTTCACCAAACAAAACTGGCCAAAACGACTTTTAAATATCGCCCACTCCTGCGAGCGGTGGTCGAACACCAAACTGTTCATGTTACCTAACACCATATTCATGTTGCACACTTTTATTATTTTCGGTGATGTAACTAATCACTAAATTAACGCGTATTAGGTATTATCTCGTCGCCACTGGGGTGTTTACAGGTAAAACGGAATAAAACACCGTAAGACCAAGTGCAACGTGTATAATGGCTGGTTACAAACTACCCGCTTTATACAAACACTACAGTCCCTTTCGGGGTAAACCGGGTAGACCGAGCTTACTGTAAGAAGACCACGTTTAGCGTGATCTTGGGCGTAGGTGGAAGCGAATCAAAATAGTGATGGGTTGCTTAGCCGCATTGTCTACGTTTTGAAAACGGTCAGGTCAGGAGTACTCGAAACCGACGTGCATGTATGAAGAGATTGATGAATGTACCGTGGATGAAACGAAAGGTATGTCAGGATCGTAGCAAGTGGAACAAAGTAGTCTCTGCCTAGCCCTGTGAGAAAGAGGCGTGACGGTATGTATGTATGTATTCTTCTGGTGTTGCAGTAGTGTAGTCTTATTTGTGTGGTGGTGAACTCTTATCATCAGGGCTCGCTCGCCACCCCGTCTCTTAAGTAAACCATATTTGTTTGATGGTTCCAGATGAAACTGCGAACGACCAAATGTTTTATTTCCGGCCAAAAGGCAGGCTGTACAGAATAAAGAGGAAAATATACTTCAAGACGGCTGGCCGCAACACCTGGGATCCTTACAGCGTGCAATTGAGCCATGTCGCCATTTGGACCGGCGTGCTCTTCGGCATCATGATCCTCCTGCGGTCTTTGTATCTCAAATACGTTAAGCATAACACAGGAGATTCCTCCGACATGATATGCCATGCTTGTCACCATTGTTTCGTGTTTCTTTTTGTAGTTTAGCACCATTTGCCGTATTCCATTGCCATGCTGGTCTGGGAGCAAAGAAAAAACAGAATGTACTAGTTGCTTCTCTTCCCGCGCAGATAGTAAACCCATCGAGGGAATGGGCGGAAATCATAGCGATCATGTCATAGGCGATGCGGCTAGCATCCCATTACTATTTTGAATCCCCTTTCCACCTATACGTCCATAATCATGCTAAACGTGGCCTTTAGGTCTTGTTACCTTAGGAATATAGACGTGATGTATGTATGTATGTATGTATGTATGTATGTATGTATGTATGCCATATTATAAACGTTGTTATCCCAAAGGATAACTTCGGAAAAATGGATTAGGTTTTAGCCGTAGCCAATGCAACTGCCGCCAAAAGGTTATTTCTAAAGGGGACTCTTCCCGATGCAAAAATATTCAAGCAGTCGAATGAGATACTTACGCAGAACCAGATGATAGTTACTTCGGTATTGAAAGATACACAAAGTTGAAGAAGCGGGTCTATGAAAATTTTGAGTATTTTAGTAAGTACTAGCTCTTGCCTGCAAATTCGTCTGCATAGAATTCGTTTATACCGCAGGAATTACGCAATTTTCCGGTATAAAAAGTAGCCTATGTGTTCCAGACTATAATCTATCTATGTTCCGAATTTCATCCAGATCTGTCTAGCCGTTTGGCGTGAAAGAGTAACAAGCATCCATACGTACAAGCTTTCGTGTTTATAATATTAGTAGGAGTAGGATACTGGGTCGCAACATCGGAGCTATATTACAATCGACACCAGCATCCTGTAGGCTTATTACCTAACTCGCTCGTAATCGCCATCGTGTTCATTTTGACAGTTCTTGTATGAATGTGACAGCTAGCTGATTCCGAAGCCAATTGCCAGCCCATACATGAACTGTCAAAATGAACACGATGGCGATTGCGAGCGAGTTAGGTAATGAGCCTACTGGTAATTAAAGTTACCAAGTATTCTTATATTCTTAACACAATTGCTATTACTAAATAACAAAGACAAATCACTGTAATTTTACATTACACGCCAATTTACATTCTCATATATGGTTTTGTATTGAAAGAGAGTATTTTTACAAAACGGTCCTTGACACATCTGGAACGGCCAAAACATTGTGGCAACACTGCTTTTGACACACAAATTACAATGTTACCAACACACTTAACTACATCTTTATTACATACTTTTTAAGGTGGAGAATATGTGTTGCTGGCTGGAAATAAATATAAGGTGTATTTTTCAATTGAGATGCAGCCCGCGAAGCAAGCGTCTCGGTTTTTGAACGCGTAACAATGTGTTGGCTGAATAATCAATACCATTGCCTCGATTATATTGTAAAAGTATTCTAAGGTGGCAGGAGATTTGGCGGGAAAATTAGAATAGAGTTTCACTGCGAAAACTTTGATGTGATTTGGGATAGTAGACAGGAGAATAGGAAATGGAAAAGTAACGCATTGGTAGCTTGGTTTATTTAGTTAAGGCTCTTTGCAATATTAATTTTACGGAGTTCTTCCGTTGAGAAAAATTAAAAAAAATACACAATTACATACAACCCGTGGAACATCTACTGCTCACCAGGGACGAGAACACGCGCTATTTTTCAAATGATAGGAACTTTCAAATGAATCAACAATTTTACTTCTTGATTTTTTTATGTTTACTTATACGATTTTATCCGTTAAAAACTAAATTTCTGAACGATACTGAACATTGGAACACAGAAAAATCCGAAAAGTAAAGCTATGGCCGGGAATCGAATCCGGATTCTCCTCATTCCGTGATGCGTGCTATACCGCTACACCACCCATAGCGTCACCTACTATGCTATAGACCGACCGCCTAAATTAGTCGTCACCCGGTACAGGGGCGCGGGGAGGACGATAAAGGGGACCGAGAGAGGTGCGGGGGGCGGCGGAGTGCCTGCCTGCCGCTGGCGCCTGCCGGTGAGGACGCATTTAAAGCGCCCCGTAAATGATCAAACTTGTTTGACAAACTTGCTTGTCAAACTTCACGTTTTCATCAAACATAAGCGTACACGATCAAACCAAATATCAAATAAATTTGTTACAGCGCCCCGCGCAAACGGTCAAACTTGCTTGACAAACTTGTTTGTCAAACTTCTTCTACCGAGATCTTGTTTGATAAACGCCGTCGTACACGTTCAAACCTATTTGTCGAACTCGACATCAATCCATATTTTCATCAAACGCATCAAACACGTAGATTGTTTGACAAACGCCTCAAACACAGCCGTACACGATCAAATTGTTTGACAAACACGTAAAGTTTACCTGCTACCTTGTACCTGCTATGGTGGTACCCGGTGGTGGTGCTGGTATGGTTTTTTACTGTGTTCTAATTTTCAGTGTACTTTAGAAATTTACCTGAGTTAGCAGTTAAGCTGAAGTTACAAGCTGTCTCAAAACTATTCTATAATCTTCCATGCTGGTCTGGGAGCAAAGAAAAAACATAGAATGTACCAGTTGCTTCTCTACCCGCGCAGACGGTAAAAGCCCATCGAGGGAATGGGCGAAAATAATAGGAATCATGTTACAGGCGATGAGGCTAGCAACCCATCACTATTTTGATTCCATTTTCCACCTCGCTCACAATCTTGCTAAATGTGGCCTACGTACCTGTTACCATAGGCTCTGTCTACCCCGAAAGGGATAAAGACGTGATTTGTGCATGTGCATGTGCATCGAAACTATTCTGGAACTTTTGAGAACGTTGGAGAGTATTTAATAACGCTCCAATTGCGTTCGCCAAAGTCTTTATGATTTTGTTACTTACCCAACGGTTGCGACAAAGTCTATACGCAGAGTATTGTCATTACACAAAAGATAGCGAAGTGAAAGAATTTGTGAAGGTTCAAGGCAATATCCGAGTAACGAAGCAAAACGTTGCTTAGATATAGCTAGAGCCGGGTGTCTTGCGTGACCACGACTGCTCTGTCAAGAGTATCCGACTGAGAAGAGAGATAAGTACCTATAACAATCCTTCCTTATAATACGGAAGTATACTGTGTAAGTATCTACTATATAAAAATAAGTCGGGTTTTCCTTCCTGACGCTATAACTCCAGAACGCACGAACCGATTTCCACGGTTTTGCATTCGTTGGAAAGGTCTCGGGCTCCGTGAGGTTTATAGCAAAGAAAATTTAGGAAAATTTTCAACAGAAAAGCGGGAAAATCTTTTTTCAATCTGGCGGCGAAACGGAGTTCGCCGGGTTTGCTAGTACTGTATAAAAGTCGAGTGATGCTCGTCATGTTTCGACTAGTTCGTAGTCCTTCTTGGAGCGCTCGCTCCGGCGGCAGCGAAACGAACCTGCCTGCACGTCTAGCACGAGAGCGCACAAGAGTCGCGTCGCGCGCGAGATAGATTGCCCGTCCTTTTTTTACTGTACCAACAAGAAAGAGACGGGTAGTCCAACTCGCACGCGACGCGACTTTCGTGCGCTCTCGTGCTAGCGGGGCTGGAGAGAGATGGATATTGTAGACATTCATACATCCATCGAGGGAATGGGAGTAAATCATAGGAATCAAGTTATAGGCGATGCGGCTGGTCTATTTTGATTCCCCCTTCCAACGCCCACAATCAAGCTAAACGTGGCCTTTACGTCTCGTTACTTTAGGCTCTGTCTACCCCGTAAGGGATAAAGACGTGATTTGTGTATGTATGCACCTATACATCCATCGAATGATTAAAAAAATGATCTTACTAAAGACCATTACTAAGTAAGATCATTTTTTTTAAATAAATTGATGGATGTACCTATAGGAGTTGCCGCAATAGTCATTTATCTGAGCCGGGGCCAGCGCTCCAAGAGGAAGGACTGCGAACTGGTCCGAAACATGTCGAGCATCACTCGACTTTCATAAGTGAGTTAAATCCGTTTGTTTAACTATGATCGAGTCTCACGGTAGTTTTATGTTGAAAACTCCTTCCTTAACTGTTAAATTGAACTCAATACCTTATGACAAGGTAGTTTGGCTCCACAGATATTAGGGTTCCTTCTTAGAGTCACACAGTCCGCTTAGTGTAAGTCTTCGATCACAAAATATGAAAATCAGTCTCGGAGCCACGGCACAATAGACTACAAGCCCATGGAAAAAAAACATGTGAAATGAACCAGCGTGAAACACGCTTAGAAGGCTGTTACTATATCATAAAATAACTCTGAGCGCTATGCTGTCTTTTCTGAGCGGTACATTTATGGAATTTCTCAGGTACAAGTGAGGAATTACGACTAATTATTAATTTACGGCGTTTTTATAGCTTATAGATGATTAAAAATAAATGTCGAAAGACCTAGTGCCGCTTTAAAGTGGTGGTGCCGGAAGTTAGTGCATTTTTTTTTCAATGTGTGGGAAAAAAATTGTACTGCTCAGAAAAGACGGCATAGCGCTCAGAGTTATTTTATGTACCTAACAGCCTTTCTAAGCGTGTTTCACGCTGGTTCATTTCACATGTTTTTTTTGTCCATTGGCTTGTAGTCTACAACTAAGCTGCTCAACTGGTAGAGCCGTTGGGAATTTAAATTCCTCATCACACACCTAGTTGTTCCGTGGGGAAAATCTACGTACCCATGGCACAAAGGCTTTTTACTCAGGAGATTTGAAATGGCTGGCCTGTAGAACTGTATCCAGACCCACCATACCCCTGGCACTACCTGGGGGTAGGGTGGGATTGAACCATACAACCATAGTAGTACTGGGATTTGAGAAATTGGCGGGGCTCCTGTTCCTGGGTGGTTTGCTTTTTGGGCATAAGGAGCTACCTAACTAACCTAACCTACCTAATACCTACCCGTAGTTTGCAGCACTACGAGGGTATGGTTCAGTCCCACCCTACCAACCAAGGATAATGATATCCTTCAGAATCTGCCAGGAAATCATTAACCGATGCCCAGGGTGCACCATGAGTATGGACTATTTGACATGACAATGCACGGAGAGCCAACAATATATACACACAAATCACGGATATCCCTTACGGGGTAGACAGAGCCTGAGGTAACAAAACCATGCCATGTTTAGCATGATTGTAGGCGTAAAGGTGGAAAGGGGAATCGAAACAGTGATGGATTGCTAGCCGCACCGCCTATAACATGATTCCTAAGAATTTCGCCCATTAACTCGGGCTTTTAAGTATGTATTTATCTACATTTTATAAGTATGTTTATCCGTTGCCTGGTACCCATAGCACAAGCTTTGCTTAGTTTGGGGCTGGGTCAATTGGTGTAATTTGTCCCAAGATATTTATTTATTTATTTATTTATTTTACCATCTGCGCGGGACGAGAAGCAAAATACATAATTATGTTTTACACACAAACAATTGGTACATACTGTGTTTTTTTTATGTTGTGTTGTGTAACCATAAATACAACCAGCAATAAAGTTGTACTTGTAAAAAATGTTTCCTTACTTTTTAAACTAATTTTCTTTTGAGGTTTAGACACATGAATAATGTGCGAGTCGCGCTTGACCGATTTTTTACTGTCATGTAAAAAACTTCGGCCAATCCATACCCGTGTGGCCTTGTGCAGTTACTATCGTTTTACGTAATACTAATCCGAACATATCACTCGTATCACATGTCGCATGGATTTAAAAATATGGCTTTTTGGGTCGTTAATAAGTTGATTATTAGTATTTAAAAAAAATTTAAGGTTATGTTTAAAGGTTATTTAAAAGTAGATCAATGTTTCGTAGATAAGAAGTCGTTAAACGACACTCGTGTAGAATTTACGTGTTCTGTGTGAATTTAGTCTCAATCCTTACTAATATTATAAATGCGAAAGTCTGACTGTCTGTTACCTTTCCACGCTTAAACCGCTGAACAGAATTAGCTGAAACTTGGTATAAAGATAGTTTCCGTTCCGGGAAGGACATAGGATGGTTCTTATTCCGGAAACCAACATAGTTCCCGCGGAATTCTGCGCAGACGAAGTCGCGGGCAACTGCTAGTCATGAATAGTTACGAAAAGGAGTTGTCAGAAAACGGTATTTATACTTCAGTAGGTATTTTATACACGGTATTTTTAATTGATATTTTCGTAGCTCTTACTTGCCCTATGTTTACGCGTACGCGTTTGTTTTTTGATATCAGGCAATCGCAGACTTGCTACCCTGCGCAGTCGCTTGAAGGCGTAGGTATTAGCTCGATGGATCCTCATAAATTACAGTGATGTGTTTTGTAACTTGTGTGTGTATGCATATATTAATTCCCTTTTAGGGATAAGTTCATCTTTGTGCATGTGTGTTGTCCTGTATTCATTTTTTTCTTGTGTTTTATGTACAATACAATTACAATACATTACATACATACATATAACTCGCCACCTGCGTCCACCGGTCTCCCGCAAATTTCACGATATCGGTCCTAGTGGGAGGCCTGCCAACACTGCGTCTTCCGGTTCGTGGTGGCCACAAGAGAACTATGAGAGGTTCTAATGTAAATTAATTTAATAGTCATCAGTCACGTTACCAGTTTTATGTAGGAAATCATTTGAAAGCTTTGCATTCAAATAATTTAATTATATTAACGCAGTGCGTACGTTCCGGGTTCTTAATCGATTTATTGCTTAAACCAAAGTTTGCATTAATGTTGATTTTTTGTCCGAATTCAATCAATCGCCGTAATGACTCGATCTTATTTACGGTCCGGTGCTCTTCCCACGCTAACTTTGACAATCGAGTGATTTATCGAATAATCGTGACGATTATTAGACACTTAGAGGTTAAAAAGCTGTAGAAGCAAAGGTTCGAATCCCGGGCAAAGGTAAAGGCATACGCTAGTTTGAGAACGACGAAATGTTCCTCCACAGTTTTAAAAATAGGAAGGCTGTGGAAATTGAGTTCTTTGGACATCTCCCGGTACTGATCGAATTACCCGACTTGGTCTAACATTACGCCTTGAAAAAAAGTAGTATAAGAACTGCGGGCGAAAATCTTAGGAATAATGTTATTATCCATTATTATTTTTATTAATTCGTTTATAGAAATCAGCAGTAAATTAAAGCAGGAGCTTAGTACTCAGTGGGTTTTATTTTCAGAGTGACAAAGTCAATCAGACAGAGGAACAATGTAATTTGAATGTATCGCTTTTAGCCAGGATGATCTATGATATACGTATTCGTTAAAAAGGTTCAACAATTTTGGTTCCCATTTCTATCTAAGTTATACCCCACAACACAATCATACTAAACGTGGACTTTTAGGTCTTGTTACTTGGCTCTGTCTACCCCGTAAGATAGACGTGATTTATGTAGCGTTGCTAGACTTGCTGCTTTTTACTTGTAATGTTTTCCATGGGATAATTTATACCATAAAGCGGAACAAACACGCGTAACTGAACTTAATATAAATCCCGACACTTCGTATTCATATCCTATTGCAGTTCAAACAATTATGCTATCGGATATCGTGGATAGTGACGCACGAACAGACGGACAGCCGGATTCGGACGGCCTTGCCGAGCCGTTGGTAAGTTCGCTCAACTTGCCGGCAATATTACTTTGAGCGAAAAGGTTGTCTCGGGGAGTAGGTTCTGGGTATGTCGATCCTAAAATTCAGAGTATTTATGGCGAGATATACACAATTATAAGTAGACAGAAAGAATTATATGAACCACTAACTGCACTGAAATGTCGTATTCGCTTCATCCACATTCATCAATCTCTTCATACATGCTCGCCGGTTTCGGGTGCTCATGACGTCCTTTTTTCAAAACGTCTTCTATTTGGTCCCGGAACGTCCGTCTAGGCCTTCGCCTCCCAACGCAACCATTCACACTCCCCATAGAGATCTGTTTAGTTAGTCTACTTTCATCCATCTGCTTTATGTAACCAAACCAACTAGGCATACGTTTTTCTATCCTAGTCACTATTATCTTCTTTCAAACCAGTACGTTCCCGTATCACTCTATTCCTTATTCTGTATTTTCTTCCATGCTGGTCTGGGAGTAAAGAAAAAACATAGAATGTACCAGTTGCTTCTCTTCCCGCGCAGACGGTAAAAGCCCATCAAGGGAATGGGCGAAAGTCTTAGGAATCATGTTATAGGCGATGCGGCTAGCAACCCATTACTATTTTGATCCGATGTACAAACGTTACACTTTTGCGATCTTCAATTTCATTTAAAAAACACCTGTACAGTTACTATGTACACGTCACTTCGTACCAAACGTCCTTGTGTCGAAAGGCTAGAATTCCAGGATTAAAAACAAAAGCAGAGCGGCCGCGCTCGCCTCTGATTGGCCGAGACGCGCGACCTTGACACGGCGCGGGCGCAGCGAAAGTGAAATGAAAAGGCTGACAAAAGATCTACATTCTATGCGCTGTTACATATTCATGGAGTGTGATGGAGCTTAGGTAACGGGCGTTCGGTTGTTGTGTCTCCTTACCTGACCTAACTATTGTAAATTGGCATACGTACGTATCAAAACACAGTCATAAAGTTTGAAATGTATAATAGGTCAAATTACATAGGGTGACGGTGACGGCACCAGTGTTAGACATTTTAAGCTAACAAGTACCAGTAATGGACACTTCAATGTTAATTTAAAAATAATACATAAAATCACGACTTTATCCTTAACAGGGTAGACAGAGCCTAGGCTCTAGGGTAACAAAGGCCAGCACGTTTAAAGATAATCCCTACTAATATTATAAATGCGAAAGTAACTCTGTCTGTCTGTAACGTTTTCACGTTTAAACCGCTGGACTCTAAGTCCTACCTGCTTGATAGATCTTTAAGTACATGGATTATATTATAGATTACTAGCTCCTGCCCGCGACTTCGTCAACGTAGAATTATACATATAAACCTTCCACTTGAATCACACACACACACACACACACAAATCACGTCCTTATCCCTTACGGGGTAGACAGAGCCTAAGGTAACAGGTACCTACAGGCCACATTTAGCAAGATTGCGGGCGTATAGGTTGAAAATGGAATCAAAATAGTGATGGGTTGCTAGCCTCATCGCCTATAACATGACTCCTATTATTTTCGCCCCATCCCTCGATGGGCTTTTACCATCTGCGCGGGTAGAGAAGCAGCTGGTACATTCTATGTTTTTTCTTTGCTCCCAGACCAGCATGGAAGAATCACTCTTATCTATAAAAAACGCATCTAAATCCGTTGCGTAGTTTTAAAGATCTAACCATACAGACAGACAGCAGAAAGCGACATTGTTTAATACTATGCAATGCTAGTGATTATACATTAAATAAATACTAAACTTGACAATACATAGAACATTAAAATTTACAGTTTCAGTCTATAAGTTAATTAAGCCATAGTGTTAAAGCACTACATTTAAAATTCGATATCGGTGTGTCGGTTACTTGTGCAAGTAGTAAGTAATACGCTGTAATTGCAATTTAGTGTCGTGTTACCCGTGGAGCAATTCGTATTATGTTTTGAAGTAGGTCGCTTAGTTTAATCGATGGCCAGTTTGTGATGAAAAAAAGGTATGGTATTGCCAGTATTTTTTTGCCAAGTCGGTATTTTACTCGGGGATTTTGTAAGTTTTTGAATGAAAAATACGGGATTCTTTCGTCGAAAGCGTGACATAAAAGAACGCATAGTATATAAGTAAATGCTTTATTGTACAAATATAAATAAACAAATCACGAGAAAGACATAAAATATATGCACAAAGGTGATCTTAATCCTATAAGGGATCTCTACCAGTCAACCTTTGAGTAAATGAGAGGAGCATTAAGCGAGGGACCGACAAAGAGCGAGTTTAAAATATCCATATAGTG
This sequence comes from Pandemis corylana, assembly GCA_949127965.1. Lineage (NCBI taxonomy): Eukaryota > Metazoa > Arthropoda > Insecta > Lepidoptera > Tortricidae > Pandemis > Pandemis corylana. Next base: position 14,848,232 of record OX421858.1, on the reverse strand, counting down.
AAAGCCACAATAGAGCGTACATCTCAAAATACAACACACAATTCATAAACATCCATATAGTGAAAGCCACAATAGAGTGTACATCTCAAAATACAACACACAATTCATAAACATCCATATAGTGAAAGCCACAATAGAGCGTACATCTCAAAATACAACCAACAATTCATAAATATCCATATAGTGAAAGCCACAATAGAGCGTACATCTCAAAATACAACACACAATTCATAAATATCCATATAGTGAAAGCCACAATAGAGCGTACATCTCAAAATACAACACACAATTCATAAATATCCATATAGTGAAAGCCACAATAGAGTGTACATCTCAAAATACAACACACAATTCATAAACATCCATATAGTGAAAGCCACAATAGAGCGTACATCTCAAAATACAACACACAATTCATAAATATCCATATAGTGAAAGCCACAATAGAGCGTACATCTCAAAATACAACACACAATTCATAAATATCCATATAGTGAAAGCCACAATAGAGCGTACATCTCAAAATACAACACACAATTCATAAATAAGCTACCAAATGTCATTTACACACATGCATACATACACACTACATATAATATGAGTACACTCATACAATATTTAAGGAGATGGTGTGTGTGTGCCACACCTTCCTCAAGCCCTCCTTTAACGACGCCACGGAGGCAGACTCCCTGATGGAAAATGAAAATGAAAATGAAAATTTATTTTTGCAAATTGGCCGCCAAGGGCTCTTATTACACGTCTTTTTGAAACTACCAGCACATTCGGAAAGACCATCATTGCCAAGAAGAATGCGCTGCAAGAAACTTGGCAGAAAGTCATTTTTCAAAATAAAATACAGTAAGAATACTTAAATTCTACTTAAATTAAATACATTTATAAAAGGGATGTATAAGGTCCCCGAGCCTTCAATTATATTAATCTATAGTAGAGATTGTAAAGTCTCTACTGGTAGATGGAGGCTTACCCACCTGATATGGGTGGTGTAGGGGTATTGCTAACGTGACCATTTATTTATTTTGTCAGACCGGGACACACATCTGCGGAAATATATAGTAAAAAAAGTGTTTAGTGTTTTAAAAGTATTTTATTATAAATGATAGAATAACGCAAAATAATTAAAGCTCTAAACACAACATAGTTAAGTTGGCTCGACTAAGTGGCGTGACTTCTAAGTCGTATTTTTGTATTTGTCGACTGAACTATTTTTTTTTTTAAATTTCGGGTCTTGTTTTTAAATACGTGTACGTATAATTTTAAACTATCGTTGGGTCTGCTTGCAAAACCGGGACGAAATTGGCTTCGCTGGGGACACCGGGACAGACTGCCTGAAACCGGGACTGTCCCGCCCAAACCGGGACGTATGGTCACGTTAGGTATAGCACGCGTCACGGAATGACGAGGATCCGGGTTCGATTCCCGGCCATAGTTTTACTTTTCGGATTTTTATGTGTTCTAATTTTCACCGTCGTTTAGAAATTTAGTGTAATTTTTGTTGTTGTGTATGTATGGTTTCAGTATCGTTTAGAATTATAACCAGTAGTTATCCTAAAACGGGTCGTTATGTGGCCTAAACGCGATGCAACCTGTCAGCCTACTTCGCTTGCCAGCGTAATAAATAATTTATGTGCTGACAACATGTTGCCAATGTGTCGTAATTGATTTAAGTAATGAGTAATTAATTAAGTGGTGCATTAAAAAGGTCCTCCGATTGGAGGAATGATCTTGGGTTTGCTCATTATACTCTAGCAGAGGGTCCTGGGTTCGAGCTCAGGCTCGCACCTCTGAGTTTTTAGGAATTTATGTGCGATACATTTGAAATTTTATTATGAGCTTATCAGTGAAGGGAAACATCGTTAGGAAACCTGCACACATACATACATACACATACATACGTCTTTATCCTTTACGGGGTAGACAGAGCCTAAGTTAACAGGTACCTACAGTCCACATTTAGCAAGATTGAGGGCGTAGAAAATGGAATCAAAATAGTGATGGGTTGCTAGCCTTTCCTTAGATATAGTACATACTCTATCGTTATTGTGCCTATGTTTTATGTCTATGGTTATAACCGTAATTTTTAATCTTAGTTCTAAGGATGTTATTACATAATGATGCTACGAAGTTTGCTACGAATGCTACGTGGCTACGTCGTAGACATTAAAGAATATTCTCAGACAATTAAAAATATAATAATATTAGAATTTAAACAGAGAAGGTAGGTTCATTATTTTTGAAGTTTACAAAAAAAACTAGATTTTAACTCTACTCAATGCGTTTCAAAACTTTATTTGCGATTACCTAATAAGTAAAGCTGTCTAAAATGTAGACTATTATTGTAAAAGAATATAATGATTATTCTTAGCAAAAAAACGACATATCCGTAAATTTATATTTTATTTTAAGTATTAGGTATTCGTTTTCTCAAAAATGTTGACTTAACACAAAGTTTCCGCAATCTTATCGTAGGTATTTAAGTATTCAACAATTCGTGAAATACTTCAGTGTATGTAATTATTAATTTCATAATCTTAATTAACCGGTTACTGCGGCAGAGTACAACGTCAGCTCATTAAATTGAACGTATGTGATTTAATGAACACGCAATCATGTTATTAAAATCCACTGTTTACCGACTACGAGTATTACGCGAGATGAGTTGGACTGGCCACTTGTTAAGTTACTGGCGGCAGAGAAAGAATTAGGGGTTTGTCTATGCTCAGCTTTAATTTAATTTTAATTCTTTCGAGAAAGTTAAAGGAGCTGGTCCATGCAGTCAACTTACCATAGAACGAGACCAAGGCATTTTTTTTCTTTCTGCAGTTATTCACAATAGGCTTAGGACGACTGTATCTAATATGTAGTATAGATAGATTAGAGTGCGAAAGCTGAAATGTTACTTTAATATTACTTCAATTTTGAATGTAATTTAATAGCTGAATTAATAACACCTCGGCAGTCTCTGACCTACTTAAGTAATTGTTAAAAAAAACTCCAAATTGAGCTACAATTATTAAAGTTAACGGCCAACATCCTTATCGAACGTAAATAAAATAAGTCGGACGGAAATAGAAAAGTATCCTTTTTCAATTAAGTTCAACAATCAAGAGAAACAGCCAGACCTATAGCTAAAGCTATTTTAAGGCTTTAAATTATTATGGCCGTTAGGTTTTTGCATACTTTTTCACGTGACCATGAGATCCGCAATCAAACTTTCTTTAAGTTACAAGACGTGATCTTTCTATCGCCTCCAGATCAGTCTTCCGCAGATTCTGGACTAGGAAGCCAATCCAGATCGATCGGTGAAAACGTAATTAATATAATAATAGTTTGGAGGGGAGTTTATAAAGTAAAGTCGGGCTGCCGACCGCCATTCGCCGCGCGTTACCTCCGCGCATGTGCCCGCCTCGCGAGTGAACAAAGTGACAGTTAAACAAACATGGCGGCGAAAATTTACGTAAGTGTCAAAAGTGTTTAAAATTCAAATAGGTTTGTGGTTTGGAACCTACCCGGGTTTGTAAAGTGATTACTTAGTGCTATTTGTGGTGGTTCGAAACCACAATTCTATGGTCATTGTTCCGTGTGATTGTGCTTGTGTAGGGCATTGTGTTACAGGAAAAAAGTAGATTTTAGCGATACTTGTATTACTTGTGCAATGGGTTAATAGAACATTTGTCAATAAACTTTGCTTTTCAATTGGCCGCTGAAAAAGATTGACAAGTGTTTTGAATGTAGAACTACATTTTGTTTTTTTTTCTGATAGAGTCACTGACCACTTTTAAGTAAAAAAGTTGTAATGAGTTAAGTTTTTAAAAACGTTTAACATCACGTTTGATTGTCATTTCATAAATTTCGATTTGCACATTTAATTTTAAGATAATTAAACAATTATTTTTTCACAATTCACCAAAAAAAAATCATAAGTGTCATTGTTGACTTTTTCTGGCGTCCGTTTACTTTTGTATTTAGACAAGTTAGCTTTAGGCAATGAAATAATGTCTTGGCTGAATAAATTGGCACACATTGAACACGGCAAGTGTTAGGCAACGCGTATAATGCCTATGCCTGTTGCTTAGAAAGGACAATAGTTGCTCCGGGTCATTCACCCCGCAGCCCTTTGGAAATATATCGGTTGGGGTGTCAGCTACAATCTTAGAAGGGATATTCGAGCTACAAAGTTTACTATCGCAAAAATGAAGGTCAAATAAATATAAAAAGCTGTATGTGGTATTATTTTAATGCTTACAAGAAGTAGCTGAGATTGTAGAATAAGGATATGAAGGTTGTTATAGGTACTGGGAAGAATTTATATTAATTAATACATATATTTTGGTATGAGTATGATTCAGTCGTTAAAAGAGCGATACTAAAATATTTTTACCTGAATTTATGGGGTATTTCAGTAGTTTTAAAATAAAAAAAAATTTAATGAAAAAGATTTTTAAATGTCCTAAGCTACTAACAACGTAACACAAATTTTAAACATGACCCATTTGGCATTAGAATAAACAAAACATCAAGAATTTACGTATTTCTACTTTAAAATCAAAGCTCACAAAAACAAAAACAAAATTATTAACCGACTTCATAAAAAGTAGATATATTATTTCACTAATCTGACAAGGTATATCTTATCACGAGTTTTCCATTTAATGCGCAACATCCTGTATTATAAATACTAGCTTATAATGTTATAATAATGTATATGTAACAGGAAGCTCTATGTCCGTGCTGGTTCGTGGGAATAAAAACATAAAATGACAGAGTAGAAAAGAAACTTAAAAAACATGTTTTTAATAATTAGTTTCTAGAAAGTCAAAAACATTGATATAAACCTCTAAAACTTTTACCTTTTTAGTTGCCAAATGCAAACAAAAAAAACACAGGTTTTATTGAAACAATTCAATTCATATATATCGTGTTCAATTCGGACCCAAAATATGCGTGAGAAGAAAAAACAAAAGTCATCGCAAATAGCCAATTGTCCGAGTTGTGCTAACGAGATGGGTTCTCCGCATCGAAAGTGAAAACACGAGTGAAACGGAGGAAGTCGAGAAATAATATGTATAACCGGCCAGTCACCCCGTGGAGCTTGAAATCGAGAGTTAGTCTATGAAATCTGGTTTAGAAAAAAAATAAAGCTATTTCCTTTGACAGGCAGATCGATTGCCAGGATGTTTGACACTTTATTAGATAAATAAAAGTTTTAGAGGTAACATTTCGAAGTTACGTAGCGAAAGTTATGTTGTAAAATGGCCCGGATTTGAAGTGAATATAATGGTAATTACGTCAATAAAACTAAGCCAATACTAAAATTATGCGTAAAAACCTTTTTTTTGTTAGTCCATCATATTCGAAGTACCAACATACAAAACTAAAATACGCGAAAAGTTTAAACTCAAACCGAGTCTGAGCTCTAAAATAATTAGTAGCACTAAATACATAACGGTTAGGTAGCCAGACTCAGACTTGTCTAGTATAACATGGCGTGGTTACTTTTTATGAGCAATTGAGTTCGCCTTGAGCTTTTTGCCAGCTACCGATTTATCATAAGATAATGCGTTATATTTCTACTAACTAACCTTCTGACGGACATTGTTTGCCACGATCTCACGGATTAACGCGTTTAATTGCGTTAACACTTGTAACGCATATTGTTACGTTTTTTATGTTAATGGTTGATTATTAATATCATACACGCGAAGGTGACATTTTATGGTTAATTTTAAAATAATTTATTATTCATTTTCAAAATTGCCGTATCCATTAAAGTTTATGAACGCACCGCTGAGTTCGATACTCGATTGTTTTTAATTTTTATTTTTATAAACTGTGTCAAAATCGGCCAAACACTTTTAATTGGACGCACATTCGAATTACGTTATTTTTTTGCAACTCTTTGGTCAATTTTTTTTTCTGAAGTAGGAACTGTCACCTAAAATTGAAGTATTTGGTCGATTGTGTACCAACTTGGCCGTAATAGGCGAGGGTAAGGTTGGTTAACCCACGCGTGACTCACAAGTTTACCGGCGTAGGTTTAACTGCTGACCGCGTTAGTTATGTATGAACCATTACTGGATTAATTTTGATAAGTTGCCGACATTGGGTGGGAATGAGAACAAAATTATCGTTGTGTTGGGTTTGTAGTTTGAGGCAAAGATTTTTGGTAAATAAAGAGGTATCTACATGTGCCTAACTGATATCATGTCAATTAGGTCACCGCAAGTGCGTAAAATTTTAAAAATGAAATGAAATGTAGATTTTTTTTCTTAGGAAATGAAAAATGGGAAAATATACATATACGATGTACGAAATATCAATAACTAACGAACGAGCATTTCAAGATAAACAAAATTTTGCAAAATCTTGACAACAGCAAAAAATTAAAAAAAAAATTGATTACAATTTTCGATGATTTAGGTCTCGCGTTCATCTTAAGTGAACTCTGCGCTAGCGCATATGATCCAGCCTCTCGCGGAACGCATGCGTCCGCGTGGGAACTGGGTCGCTTGCGCCACCCAGCGCTGGGCACGACCCGACTTCATGCCTAATGAAGGGAAATGGGTCTAGAGTTCACGATGACTTGCGACTGAAGAAGACCCTGATGAATACATACACAAATCACGTCTATATCCCTTACAGGGTAGACAGAGCCTACGGTAACAAGCCCTAAAGGCAACGTTTAGCATGATTGTGGGCGTATAGGTGGAAAGGGGAATCAAAATAGTGATGGGTTGCTAGCCGCATCGCCTATAACATGATTCCTCAGACTCGCTCATTCCCACGATGGGCTTTTACCATCTGCGCGGGACGAGAAGCAACTGGTACATTCTATGTTTTTCCTTTGCTCCCAGACCAGCATGGAAGTAATGCAATAAAATACATACAATCACGTCTTTATCCCTTACGGGGTAGACAGGACCTAAAGTAACAAGACCTAAAGGCCACGTCTATCATGTATATAGGTGGAAAATACATTTATACACAAATCACGTCTATATCCCTTACGGTGTAGACAGAGCCTACGGTAAGAAGCCCTAAAGGCCACGTTTAGCATGATTGGAGGCGTTTGTGGAAAAGGGAATCAAAATAGTGATGGGTGGCAGCCGCATCGCCAATAACGTGATTCCTAAGAATTTCGCCCATTCCCTCGACGGGCTTTTACCATGTGCGCGGGATGAGAAGCAACTGGTACATTCTATGTTAGGCTAGGTACATACATAGATTTAGAGTTTGTTTGCTTCATGCCTATCGGAAAGCTCGCAAGTTGAAAGCTCACTCGATAAACAAAATATTGTGCAACGACCACTGCGTTAGAAATAGAAAATGAAGCGAAGTTTCTACAAAACAAACAGTTTTTTAAGTGTCGAGTCGATGTTAATGAGAGGACAATGCTGCGCCGGAGTGCTTCCCACGCGGTCGCAAAAAATGTACTCAATACACTAGACATAAAACACAGAACTTACAACGAGAGTTCCCTTTAGCTTATCTGTGCATAATTCATTCTCTTGGCCGTAAAAAATTATACTCGACACACGATAAAAAACACTTCGAAAGTTCCCTTTAACTTATCTGTGCACAATTTATTCTATTTTTAAATTTCCAAATTCGAATGGTAGGGTAGCGTTCTGGGGCCCGATTTTTGACAGCACTTTTGAGAAAATATCACTGGAAAGTGGTTAAAAATCGAGATTAATTTTAAAACGAGTAGAGTGGAAGCAAATTATGTACATAAATCACGCCTTTATCCCTTACGGGGTAGACAGAGCCTAAGGCAACATGACCTAAAGGCCGCGTTTAGCATGATTCTGGGCGTATAGGTGGAAAGGGGAAGCAAAATAGTGATGGGTAGCCCGCATCGCCTATCTATGACATGTTTCCTAAGATTTTTACCATCTCCTGTAATAACTGTCATTATATATCTACGTATGCGTGTTTTCTTTGTGATAGTACACAATGAATGAATATGTTCATTATTTAATTATGCCTTTGATTAATCAGTGTGTTTGTGTTTTCGAGCTCGTTACATGAAGTCTCTGTTTCGTAGTTTCAAATAGAGATGGCGCTATAGCTATCTGAAACTTAGAATATCAGAAAATTAATTTTCATTGCACTTTGAGTGGATTGATTTCAAAATTGACACATTTATACGAATTAGATGAAAATAAAACAATAAAGTACCAACAGTCATAAAAAGTAATGGTTTATTGCAGCTACAACTGGCAACATTGGCCAAAAACTCAACCTATGATTGGCTGATAGGACTAGTGTTGCTGTAATTGGTAGTTTTAAGAGACCTTTTCGAGATACGGACTTCTGAAATATTTAAGCGAGAATTAAGTAATGTGAAACTTTAGTACGGCATTGAAATAAATAAAAACTTAGCTACACATTATTTTACAATTTTAAGAGCTATTTTGCCTAAATTATGGTAATTAAAAGACTGGCTCAGTAAAAAAACGATTTAATACTATTAGGGCAGTTAAATCGGCAATTAAAATTATGTTAATGTTTTGCATTAAATTATTTAAATAGGTTTATTTTATGGATTGCGATCGAATGCGGATCGTTCACCCGTTGACCTAGAGACAGGGTCATGACAACTTAAAAGCGAAAAACCGTTATTTTACTCATAATAGTAATTATTGAGTGTATTTTCTTACAAATACTTAATTTTTTTTTTAAAACCGGCCAAGTGCGAGTTGGACTCGCGCGCTGAGGGTTTCGTACAAATGAAAATGAATATAAGAATCCAGTGTTACCAGAGCTCTAATGCTAAAATTTGAGGGCATTTTGTGTTGGTCACTTACATAGATTCAGTGTACAAATTCGCACATAAGTACATACATAGTATTCAATGCTTTTTAATCACACCGTAATGAAATACAGTGAATTTGCAAATTATCTTAACAGGGTAATCAATAATCTTATCATTTAAAAGCGATGACTTTCAGATAACCAGTTTAAATAGAAACAAAAAATAAATATTCCCTTCTGAAAACAAACTAAACATACGTCCGAAAGGACAAAATGTATATATAGTACTTAGCGTAGGTATCCAAAAGGTAGGGTTGCCAGTATGATTTTTTAAATAATACCTACATGTTTTTGAAACTATACGAAAATTATTTATCAATTAAACATAACTACGATGATTTCTTTTTTTATTACCAACGCGTAGGTTTACCGCACATCTATATGGCAGCTTAATAAATAAGATTGTAACAGATAAATCCATAGAGTAATCATATCAGTAGAGTAAACGCCACTGCACAACGCTATTGCTGTCACACAGCACTAGTGTTACGTTTAGATAGCCATAATTTATTTTTTCCGTGTCCAATTATACATGAGGGGTCAAGATAAAAAGTGGATACAGTTAGTTCTCTAATTATAATTTTTTGTATCCAAATATTCAACCTGGCAGCCCTGTAAGGCATAGACCCTAAACCACAGAGCCATCTCCTTTATCGCCCCCATTAGCGCAACCGTAGACAAGAACAATATTGGTTGCGAAAGATCAACGCAACCTTCTTCTTATCTGTGGTAATATAACACTAGATCCGAGTAAAAAGGTCTTATGACTCTTCGTGAGAACAAGGCATCCTTGGTGTACTTATTTAGGTTAATTTCGCTCATTTCCGGTTGTGAAATTGATATTCCGAGGTTATTAGATGTTTTAATTAGTGATGTTTTGAGTTTGAAGGTGGGTCGGTTTAGTAAGATTTGTTTAAGAAGGAGATACAATCGTGAAGGTGGCTCTACTTGGTCGCATGAATATGTAGAGTTATTTATCCATATAACATCCATGACTCGGGTGCAAACATTAATATTTATCATATAAAATGCATTCGAACCCGTCAGCTCTAGCTTCATAGTCAGGGTCTATAACCACTAGGCCATCCGGCCGTCAAATCATATACTCGCATATAAAACTTTCTATCTATCCAAACGGGAAGATTATCTACGATTGGGTAAAATTCTACATACGTACATACATATATCACGTTTTCATCCCTTACGGGGTAGACAGAGCCTAAGGTAACAAAACCTTAAAGCCACGTTTATCATGGCGTATAGGTGGAAAGGGAAATCAAAATAGTGATGGGTTGCTAGCCGCATCGCCTATAATATGATTCCTAAGACTTTCGCCGGTTCCCTCGATGGGCTTTTACCATCTGGGACGAGAAGCAACTGGTAAATTCTATGTATTATCTTTACTCCCAGACCAGCATGGAAGAAGGGTAAAAATCTACTGGCAAAATTTACCTCAACGAAGGAACAAAATATTGAAATGTCAAAAAGAAGCTCATAAAAACTAATTTAACGAACGCACACAGTACAAAAAAACTTACTAAAACCTTTACCCAAAACCCAACACCTTGGCGCAACCGCAAATGTCCAAATTTACATAATACTTTTTACTTTCATGTACCCGACATTTTGTTATCTGTGGCAATTCTCATTTTACTTGCACAACCGATGGACCGATTATTATTATACAACTCGATAATTGTGCTCGAATTACTCCACAATCGATTGGAACTCGTATGCGTTTAATGGGTTCGAAAGGTTTTTAAAAAAATATATATAACCGGCCAGTATTCACAATACGAGCAGCACAGAAGCAAGAAGTTTGCTCATATTGTCGCGTTATGTTGGTACTGCCGAATTCATGGTAAAGACAAAACCATGATAACCTTGGATGTTGTGCCTACTCTGTATTGTGAAAAATACTCTCTGTTTTTTTTCTCGGATGTAGCGTGGCTATTTCTGTAAGCTTAACATTAAATAAAGCTAAATGGAAGTTATTTATATGGAAAAATAATACAAAAAAGGTTCAAACGAACTGAACCGCTCATATTTTGGGAGTCTGTTAAAAATACTTACATACATACACATACATAGATATATCACGTCTTTATACCTTACGGGGTAGACAGAGCCTAAGGTAACAAAACCTTAAGGGCTGTAAAGGGTAATCAAAATAGTGATGGGTTGCTAGCCACATCGCCTATAACGTGATTCCTAAGACTCGCCCATTCCCTCGATAGGCTTTTACCATCTGCGCGGGATGAGAAGCAACTGGTAAATTCTATGTATGTTTTTTCTTTACTCCCAGACCAGCATGGAAGAAAAAAAAACACTTCTTCATTTTATAACTTGAGTAGTAGCAAGCAATAAAATGCATTTTTTTTACCGTTTACTGGAATAGCCACCAAAAATTTAACTATAATATTAAATACGGATAATTGTCTGTAAAAACAGCGTCTCCAAAGGTTTAATGCTGCGAGGAGTCATTAAACTGCACCGACGTGCCTTGTACGCCGTAACCCGCAACCGAGAGAGGTCACGAGCGTAAAGGTTCTTCCTGGTGTGGCGACCCCTGGCGGACGGTTGCTCACCTAGATGCGGCGCACAAGTTGCCAGTTGTAAAAAGCATTGTCGATGAGACAAAAAAGTAGTTTATGTGACTGTATTCTAATGCCTATTATGTACAGTAGCATACATAACTTTATATGTATTAATATCATAAATTTTCTACAATAAACATTTTCACATCAAAATACAGGTAACATTAATTTCTGTTTTTCGAAAATGCGAAACAGATGTCGACTGACATTTATATATTTTCTTAAATTCATAGACAATTTAGGCTTGAGTCGATTTCGATTTTGCGAATAAAATTATGGAACAAGAATTTCACATCGAACGAAATTACAAATTGACTAATTCGATTATCACAACCAGTTACGATTATTTTGTTTTTAAGCTGTTCGAAGTTTTAATGTAATTAGTTAAGAGTATCGATATTGATGCTCTAATGTCAACATTACAATACAACCACAGATACAGGTTTCTTAATGTAGGCCATTTGGTAGTCATTCCTGAACATATTGTAGGGAATTTGTGATATGGATGTAGATAAACAGTTTAAAAGTAGATAACTTTTTTTTTAATGACTGACATTTGGTGTAGTGTTTCTATGGCATGCATTAGACGATAGATATTATCGTGATTGTATGTTATTGGTATGCCATATAGACACGTGTTTTTATAACGGGTATAACCGTAAAAAAAAAATTAAGAAGTAAAATTCTGATTCTTGATTCATTTGACAACCATTAGAAATATGTAAAATTATGGGAAAGATTTGATACTCATCAAATTACTAGACCGATTTTTACCAAACTCGGCTAAGAACCACCGCATCCAAATCGCTTCATTCGCTTGAAAGCCATACCATAGACACACATAGACATTGACGACAAACTCATATCACTCATTTGGCGTCGGGGGCTAGAAAAAAACTGACTTGTTAGATAAAATGTGAAATCTTGTTTTACAAGGTTAGTTAAACAAAGAACTCGGAAACTCGATTTGATCGGCAACCGAATTAGTTACGCGTTAAACGCATTAGGACTATTGTTTTATGACGGGCTTCCTTTGCTTTCTGGTATCTATTTGGCGATGGATCTTCCGTCTGCTAAATTGTTTGTTTATCTTTAAAGGACAGTCACAAGGCTAAACTTAAATTCTACATACATATATCACGTCTTTTCCCCTTACGGGGTAGACAGAGCCTAAGGTAACAAAAGCTAAAGGCCACGTTTGGCATGATTAAGGTACAGGTGGAAAGGAAAATCAAAATAGTGATGGGATGCTAGCCGCATCGCCTATAACATGATTCCTAATACTTTCGCCCATTCCCTCGATGGGCTTTTACCATCTGCGCGAGGAGAGAAGCAACTAGAAAATTCTATGTTTTTCTTTAATTCTGTGTTTTTGTTTTAACTTGAATTCTGCGTAAGTTTTATAACAAACAGCTGTCTTCTTTTATTCTGCCTAGATTAATATTCGACAACTTAAATTTCTAGACGATACTGAAAAATCCGAAAAGCAAAGCTATGGCCGGCAATCGAACCCGGATCCTCATTATTGCGTGATGCGTGCGTTACCACTACACCACTCATAGCAGGTATAGAGGTATGAGTCCTCGCCCGGGCGGCACAGGAGCGCGGGGTAGGACGACAAAGGGGACCGAGGTGCGGGCGGCTGCCGCACTACCCCGCACCTCTCTCGGTCCCCTTTGTCGTCCCACCCCGCGCCCCTGTGCCGCGCGGGCGAGGACTCGTTTAAGCGGTCGGTCTATAATTTAATTTTTAACCGGTAAAACTGTAAAAGTAAACAAAAAATAAAGAAGTAAAATTCTTGATTCATTTGATACACTGACTTACAATAAACAACTAGACTCTCAGTCGCTAACAAAAGTTCCTCAAGAAACGTCCGAGTTGCTTTGTCTATGTGTTGTGTGTGTCAACACATCGACTTAGACAGATAACATTAACATATTCGTTCAAATTGACACCTTATTTCGTGGCAGTAATGTATAATATCAATGGCGTAGGATCGTGAGAAGTAATGACACGACGCCACGTGCTGGAAACCTGTCTGTCTCTTTTGTTCTCAATAGTAAGATTACGGTGCGAAAGAGACATATACATTGTTATCAAAGCGCGGTCGAAATACAACTGAACCAAAACTCTGAACAATAGACGCGTCGTTCAGACTTTTGCTTCGAACAGTTTTGAGCGTGATTGGGAGTCTAGTTGTTTATTGTACGTCAATGATTTGATAGTATTTATTCGAGAACTTGTTCACCATTTTGAAATAATTCATTACTTTCACACGCCCGAGATTTCGCCTTATTAATTATAAGTATAACAAAAGAGCAATTATCAACAATATAGAATATAAATTTTGCACATAATAATTACATTCATGATCTTCATTTATGTCAGACGCCCTAACAGTCTAGATTTGTATCACGTGACATCTGTCACTTTCTAATCACCGTGAGAATCGTTTAGTTTCTCTTTTTTTCACATTCGCACAATATTATGTGAGATATTATAGGAGATAAGTAACTAGTTATATCGTACTTAGTTTTACTGGTCATTTATTTAAGTTTTTCAACTATACAGCTCTAGATTACGAGCTCTCCTTGACAAGTTTAGCTCACAGTTGACGCGCGCGTTGATGTCTCCACTCCTGCGCACGTTGCCGGTGAAGATGGCTCGTTCGCTACTAAGTGAAAACAATAAAATACTAGCACAAACTCTTCTATGCTGGTCTAGGAGTAAAGAAAAACCATAGAACTTACCAGTTGCTTCTCTTCCCGCCCAGATGGTAAAAGCCCATCGAGAGAATGGACGAAAGTCTTAGGAATCATGTTATAGGCGATGCGGCTAGCAACCTATCGCTATTTTGATTTCCCTTTCCAGCTATACGCCCTTAGTCATGCTAAACGTGGCCTTAAAGTTTACCTTAGGCTCTGTTCACCCCGTAAGGGATAACTTGGCCCTATATTGTATCAACATCATCATCATCATCATCAGTCTGAAGACGTCCATTGTTGAACAAAGTCCTACATGTATGCAATGTTGGTAATTTTGTATGAAGACTGGGATTTTATGCCACTGAGTACATACATACATAAATTACGTCCATCTCTCCCGGGGTAGACACAGCCTAGGGTAACAAGACCCAAAGGCCGCGTTTAGCATGGTTTTGCGTGCGTAGGTGGAATTGGAAAGTGAAATGGGTTGCTAGCCGCGTCGCCTATAGCATGATTCTTAAGATTTTCGCCTATTCCAAGCTATTTCTTTACTCCTAAACCCGCATAGAAGAACATACATACATAAATCACGTCTTTATCCTTTACAGGGTAGACAGAGCCTAGGGTAACGAGCCAAAGGCCACGCTTGGCATGATTGTGGGCGCACGAGGAGGCATGACAATAATGTATAGTGATTGCAAATTAGCTTGTAGTTTACATACTGGTTTGCTGTCTTCGGCACAATGCCGCCAACACAGAGACAAAAGAAATTAGCATCTCCCCGACCTCGACCTCTTTGTGGCATTCGGAGCGACGCCCGCGCCTTTTGTTGCACTTTAAAAAAAAACTGTCGCGCTCTTAATGTCATCGCTCGACGCTCTCTTGGTAACTAAGTTAAAAGTAAAACAAAGTATTTATTTGTAACTAGCTTTTGCCCGCGACTTCGTCCGCGCAGATAACGTCAGAGTGACGACATACCCCATACTACCACTAATGTCTCCAAATATAAGGTTTTTATTTCCTGTCCCGTGGGAAATTCAGAGAATCCCTTCTTAGAGCACCTACGTGATCCTCTAGGTATATTATCTACTAATTATAGTCTTAGTTACTTACCTCGTGTTTTTATCCCGTGGGAAATTTTAAAATTCCTTTGCAGTGCTCCTTTATACTAATCAAGGAATAATATGTAGGTATGCCAAATTTAATGTAGCTTTATTGGTACAACATCTCGGGATAAAAAAATCCGCGGAATAAAAAGTACCTATCCGTCTCCTGGTTCTAAGCTACCTCTCCGCCAATTTTCAGCCAAATATAGATTATGCAAAAGGTTTGTTCAGCAGCCTCCGCAGTGGACTCGGGGCCTGTCGCGGAGACAGCTATAATTACATATTTATAACAAGGGACAAATATAAACAATTCTACCCGCGACTTCGTTTGCCTAGAATTCGACTTAAACACTGATGTTGACAGTATATTCTGCGACTCTAGGCAGTTACGACCTTTATAGTCTTTCCAATCATTTATTTTCTCGATGACAGCTCCCGTAGAATGTAACTGCGCTTTTTACGCAAAAAATAACTTTTAAATGCGAGGTATAAAAAATATGACGACTGCCTAATTTTGTTCCTTGATCCCATATAATATGCATCTAAGACAAATTGAGTCCATATATGCAGTAATATCTTTTTAAAGTACGATAAACAATAAACGTTTTAATAAAGTTACATTCTATGGGAATGCAAATAGTGATGTTATGATTGAAATATCGATATTGTATCGGTATTGTATATATTGAACTAGATGTGTTCCTGCGACTTTGTACACGTTGTAATTTTTTACAGGGATAAAAAATAGCCTATGTTACTCAGGAATACTGTAGCATTTTAATGGTGAAATATTTTTTGTTTGTCCAGTAGTTTTTAGTTTATTCATTACAAACATACTGTCATTCGGCCATTTCGCACGCTTAGTAATAAATTAGCATTCAAGTCGGTTGTTTTATTGGCTCCATAGCTGAATACTTCTCAACTACTCGTATTTATATAAAATAGGATCGATATCGTATCTACACTGATCATTTATTAGGTCACAACACTATAACTATCAAACTACATCTGTCATCGAGAAAATAAATGATTGGAAAGACTATAACATGTTTATCGCTATCCCGCGGAAACGATGCAAATTTCCGGGATAAAAGGTAGCCCATGTTTTAATCTACGGTACCAGGTATCTTCATTCCAAATTTTATCCAAATCCGTCTTGTCGTTTCACCGTGAATAATGGTCGTTTCACCGTGAAAAAGGAACAAACATACATCGTCTCCATCCTCTCAAACTTTCGCATTTATAACTATTTATAATATTGGATTCGTTTTCATTTCAAAACAACTCAATCACGATTGTTTACTGCATTCCTTCCGTTCCGAAAATAAATCCACCATTAAATATTCCGGTGAAGGCAACACGTGAACCAAACTTTCTAATACGATTAATTTATCAGACCACCAACCGATTTACGATTAATCGTGACGATACCGGACAATCGAATATGTAACGTTAAATCGAAACACTATAATGCGATTAAAGAGTCATGACTGTGTTAATTGAATTACGGTCATATTTTATATTTCCGGTTCGATCAGGATTAGGGTTTCAACATGAAACTTTTTTTTTTTTTTATATATGAATAGGAAGGCAAACGAGCAGGTGGGTCACCTGATGGTAAGTGATCACCACTGCCCATAGACACCCGTAACCCCGGAGGGATTGCAGATGCGTTGCCAACCTAGAGGACTAAGATGAATGGCCTCTTGTGCCCGTAATTTCCCCGGCTGTCTTACTCTCCACACCGGAACACAGCAGTGCAAGCACTGCTACTTAGCGGCAGGATTAGCGAGTAAGATGGTGGTAGCGATTCGCACGGACCTTGCACAAGGCCCTACCACCCGCCGTGGCACCTATCGTGAGACTCAATCATAATTACACATAAACGGATAACTCACGTATAAAAAGTCGAGTGATGCTCACATGTTTCGGACTATTTCGTAGTCCTTCTTCCTGGAGCGCTCCCCGGCGGCAGCGAAACGAACACTGCGCGCCAGCGCTCTGTTCGCGCGGCTGCTCGACGCAACTGACAGCGGCGCACAACTACCCTCGTTTTCATCGTCATTTTTATTACTGTCAAATGTCGGGCAGCACAACACTGATCACGTCACTCCGTAAAGGTTCGCTCACACTCACCGTTTGGTCAATATTTAAAACAGTTTTCCAACTCTCGTTTATGTATAACTAGCTTCTGCCCGCGACTTCGTCTGCGTAAAATTATACATAAAAGCCTTCCTTTTGAATCACTCTATCTATTAAAAAAACCGCGTCAAAATCCGTTGTGTAGTTTTGAAGATATAAGCATACATAGGGACATAGGGACAGAGAAAGCGACTTTGTTTTATACTATGTAGTGATTAGGATTAGGGTTCCGGTTTTGTGAGTTGCTTAGTTACTTTGACACTAACATTGACAGCCACCGATTATGGTTAAAGTTTTTAGTAACATGGTGAAACTCCCGCTTAAAGCGCTTCTTGTGTGTACGTACATACATGCATACATACATACACAAAACACGTCTTTATCCCTTACGGGGTAGACAGTACCTAAGGTAACAGGTACCTACAGGCCACAATTAGCAAGATTGAGGGCGTATAGGTGGAAAATGGAATCAAAATAGTGATGGGTTGCTAGCCTCATCGCCTATAACATGATTCCTATAAGTTTCACCCATTCCCTCGATGGTCTCTTACCATCAGCGCGGGTAGAGAAGCAACTGGTACATTCTATGTTTTTTCTTTGCTCCCAGACCAGCATACGTGCGTACACGTACGTATGTGTACGTATTATACATATTTGTAAGCACTTGAAACCCCGTACAGGGATAGAAACGCGTCAGTGTTTGTGTGGTGTAAGAGATAATAAACATACATACCGTTACGCCTCTTTCCCACAGGTGTAGGCAGAGACTTCTTTGTTCCACTTGCTACGATCCTGGCATACCTCTTTCGCTTCATCCACATTCATCAATCTCTTCATACGTGCTCGTCGATTTCGGGTATTCCTGACCTGATCTTTTTCCAAAACGTCCCGAATTTGGTAACAGAACGTCCGTCAGTGTGAGGTGTACATAAATAAAAATATTCCGTTTTTAGTATATGTTATTATAGCGGCAACAGAAATACATATCCTGTAAAAATTATAACTGTTCATGAGGTACAGCTTGGTGACAGAGGCAGACAGACGGACAGTGGAGTCCTAAAACTAATAACAGGGTCCCGTTTATACTGTTTGGGCGCGGAACCCTAAATATGACGTCTAACAGTAAAAAATCACAGTAATAAGACATCAGATAATTTTATTGCCAAAACGACCCCGAATTTTCACACACAACAATAATTTATTACATAAACTTAATAATTCGTGTGCCCTTGAAAATAAATATTATAAAACGCATTGTTTGTCTGTCTGTGACCCAACAGGACGTAACAGATAATGTCAGTTGCATAAATCATTTTGCAAAATTGTTTGCAGTTCCCGCGGTCGCGAGATCGTGCCCGATACTGCGAGACAAGTAACTTAAAACTGTATAGACTCCGGCGTTACTTTGCGGAGGTCCAAATTAATATAAATGGACAACTTTGCTTCGCTACTCCGCGATATAAGGTCAAGTCATGTTAATCAGCCAATCTCGTTGAATCTATTCTATTCACGCAGATATTGTTTAAGAAATAACAAAAATCAAAGAAAAAGTAACCGATATGACAAAACCGTAACCAGCATATTTACACATCCGAGACATTTACGTATATCGTAGATTAATGCCGAGGCCTAGGAAGTAGCACGAACCGCAGGTGAGTGTTTTATAAAGGTATGAATCCAGCAATTGCTCTTCTAGCTGAAGCAGATATAATGTTTTTCTCAAACATTGAGAGGAAATGAAAATAAATTTTGCACTAAACTTCCTCGCAACTTAGGTGGTTTTCACGTTCCCGCCTTTGTTCTTAAGTTTTTTTTAATGTCATCTGTCACCGTAAACTATTTGAGACATTGATAAAAACGTTAGACTCGAACAAAACGCGCACTCCTCGGCCATCGACTTGGCTGTATGACATTAGTCTCATTGACTTTTACAAAAGTTAAAAACAAATGAAAACCCGTCCAGTAATCCGATTTGTGGTCACAAAATCGCGCCTGCAATGTAATTTGGCCATCAACAAGGCCCTTCATGTTCTGTTACTTAGAATACAATGACGACATTTACGACAATGTTTGAGAAAAAAATGCCGTTCGAGTCTTAGATCTGTGTCCTTGACGCGCGACTCAGGGGCGTGGGTAGGCGACAAAGGGGGTCGAGAGAGGTGCGAGCGGCAATCGCACTACCCACCCGCACCGCACTCGATCCCCTTTGTCGTCCTACTCTGCGCTGTACCCGCACGGGCGAGGACTCAGTTTAGCGGTCGGTCTATAGATCTTCATTCGGCCCAATTGCTATATAAACCATCTTTATTGCTTAATATTTAGTTCGTCTGCATTTATTCATTGTCGAATAACTCAGGACCTGTACCAAAACCGGTGTACATTCTTCATAGTGGGATTACAGAGCCAGTTACGCATAGCATGCTCCACATTACGCCCTTCAACCGGTCGCGTTGCGTAAGCGCTGGTGGTGTGCTAGGGAGGTCCACGAGTCTTATTATTCGAAATTCGATTTTTGTTTTTTTGTGGCGTTCCGTTCACACATTGTCAATAATTTGAAAGTGTGAGGGATGGTCTGAAATGAACTTTGAATTTTGGATTAGACCCCTGCACGACCAAAAAGTATTTATACTCTTTTTATAGACAGCTCTATAAAGCCACGGTAGCATTGTGGTTTACGTATTAAGCTCACAAATTTAAAAGTTTATTCAAGCCATTGGAGATTATGCGACCTTTCTATGGTAAATAGCACTCAATGTGAAATATAAGTAGATTACAAGAAAACTAGCGACCGTCCCCGGCTTCGGACGGGTGCAATCAGCGTTTCTCTACTATATTATGCATGTTTTATACATAATAAACTTTCTTCTTGAAACACTTTATGTATTAAAAAAACGTATTAAAATCCTTTGCGTAGTTTTAAAGATTTAAGCATACATAGGGACAGAGAGACAGCGGAAAGCGACTTTGTTTTATACTATGTACTAGCGGTAACGAGACCCAAAGGCCACACTTAGCACGATTGTGGGCGTATAAGTGGCTAGATGAAAAAAATATTTTAAAAAAAGCTGGCCACACACGTTGGTCGTTTTAAGAATAAGAATCTTGGTTTGCTCCGAAGTTCTAAATTCGAATTTTTATATGGCAGTGAGTGTGAATACGATTCGAGTATCGAATTTCAAATTTGAGAGCATGGACTGATCGATTGAGTGCAAGTTTTATTTTTTATCAAAATTTGTTGTTGGCAGCCCTGTTTCTGTGGTTGTCTCGTTGGTCATTCCCCGCATACCTGGCTATCGAATTGAACTGCTTGCATAATTAGGCGTTATTAACGTAGTCTTTCTAGTGGTTAGGAATGAATGACACTAAAAATCCATTTCGCTGTCACAACTTTTTTTTATGAAACGAGAGGTTAACGCCATAGATCTATACGTTTTCTTTGCTACTCGTGCAGGTAATCATGCAAAAATTAGAGTTTAGGCAGTTAACTTCGAAGTCGATGATAGGACGTGAACAACTGCTGAAAATGCCTCTACAGAGGTGAAACTCGTATCTGTAAAATAGGAAAAGAAAGAAAGTGTGAGAAATGGGGAAAGGCACATTCTCAAGTAATTTATTGGCTAAAAGTACAGATCTCAGTCATATGAGCAGTGGTCAATAAGATTATGAGGCTCAAGGAGGCACATTAAAGCCCTTGGCTGCGAGGACGGAGCTGGGATTCTGTAAAGAATACGTTGGGCAGCTACGGGGAACACTTTGGTGCGGTCACCGCCCTTCTTCATCGGCATGTTATTCCTCAGTTCAGATTTTAGCTGTCATTTTTAGCATGGAACTGACAGCGACTTAAACTGACTCGGAATTGAAATCGCATTAAGACGTCATGGTAACCTACCCCCATGCACTAGATACTCTGTCGGTCAGCTGATTTTGTATACGGCTCACGGGGCGTCCGCTAACACATAACCTCTCTATATGGCGCTGTTGAGTAACTAACGGGACAATGAGTGCTAACAAGTTACGGTGTTGAAAGTGCTTACGAAACGGCGCAGGAGTTTCAACTGAACTCTAGTGATCAATTGATTTATTTGATTTAGTTTTACGGTGGTCTGGGACCAAAGAAAAACATAGAACCAGTTGCTATTCTTCCCGCGCAGATGGTAAATGCTCCTCGAGGGAAAGTGCGAAAATGAATCGCGCTATAGGCGATGCGGCTAGTCCTATCACTATTTTGATTCCCCTTTCCACCTATACGCCCTTAATCATGCTAAACGTGGGCCTTAAGGTTTTGTTACCTTAAGCTCCGTCTACCCTGTAAGGGATAAAGACGTAATATATGTATGTAAGTACAAAATCAACTTCGCACTTGACTTCAAATTAAAATAGGCAATTTGTTCCCAGCAAATTCAAGATCAAATCTGTGCACGCCTCAAATCGCCACTGAACTTAACTTCCGACCTTACAGCTAATATGAATAAGGACCGTTATTAGCTTATCTGCTATTGCAACATAATAACCTACCGACAGATTTGTTTGACCTTTAGTTATTGTATTGGAGAGTATATTTGCTTGTATTTGAATGGTTTAAAGACATTTCGGACGCGTTTGGACAACCGGTTGGCTTAGAGCATTGTTGAGTTTAAGCTAGTGGTCATACAAGTATGTATACCATCAATCAAACTAACTATATGTCTCAGCAAAGTCTTGTATTGTTTAAATAAACACCGCCCCCTCTAGATGGTGCTATCAAAATGATAATTTATAGGCTAATATATTATTCTTCCATGCTGGTCTGGGAGTAAAGAAAAAACATAGAATATACCAGTTGCTTCTCTTCCCGAGGGTAAAAGCCCATCGAGGGAATGGGCGAAAGTCTTAGGAATCATGTTACGATAGGCGATACGATAGACGTTAGGCGATGCGGCTAGCAACCCACCTTTCCACCTATACGCCCTTAATCGTGCTAAGCGTAGCCTTAAGGTTTTGTTACCTTAGGCTTTGTCTACCCCGTAAGGGATAAAGACGTGATATAATGTATGTATCAATAATAAATTAGGTTAAGAATTTGCATGTCAAATTTTGGCAGAGCATACATGACATTTACCTTTCTCTGACATGTTAAAACAATTTGTAAAATAACACCTGTATGTTCTTGCGAATTAAATAATTTCATTTCAATAATTTCGATTTCATTTAATTTAATTAAACATTTAACCAGCGAAGAGATAGAAACGGAATACAAAATAAAATTTTCAGGCTTATTATAGGATTCCGTGAAATACATCTAATATGACTAATAAAACAAAACTATCTGAAGCTAGTTTTCCTTTAACCTGTGGCACTGTTATTATAACTTCGTTACTTTTTAATTAGGCTTAATCGCTCTACGCGTAAGAGTCCTCATTTTGGTGGCCTCTGGGAAACTATAGTCAAAACTTCAAAGCGTTGTCTCATACGTAATTTCAGAAGGCATAAAATAAGGTTGTGTCTTCTAACTTATTATTAATATATCTTCTATTAAGTATATATTAGATTCCATTAATTTCTACAAGCTCTATTTGGTTAATGATAAGGTGGTTTGGTTTTTAGTTACAGTAAAATAAATAAAGTAGGCTTCATTTGCGTTACAAATAGTATCTATAAGTAAACAGATTACAAAACAATATTGCATTGAATTAATAAAAAATCATATTTGAAAATACAAGTGGCATCAAGTTGATCGATTAAACTAACTGATATAAACTCAACTGTTTACGCGTAGGCTCTATTATGTTTTTACGGACAAAAGCGTGAACAGAAGTTACTTCACTGTGAAGACGGACAAAACAATTATTTCCATATATAATCAAATATTTCCATTGAGCTTTGAGAAGGTCGCAGTTGTGAAATGCTTAGTATTCCGAACACCATCGCTTTTGGACCATCCATTGTTAAACAGAATGTGAATAAAGCTTTGTTCTTCGTGTTTCACACTAAAAAAGTCTTGAAGTCATACATGCTTTTGATTTAAATAACGGTTTTAGCAGCAAAATCCTAATCATTATCATTATTTTATTCATTTGTCCAACATAAGTAAATAGGTATTAGTCAATGCAGGTCGTGAGTTACAAAAGACTTCTTCTGGTTACAATGAGCAGTGACAGTGACTTGGGAGGGGTGTTTTATTTGTAGTTTAAGTTAGGCTAGGTTTAGTCACTGCGTCCCCGTCACACCGGATTGAGGCAACGCCGGAGAGTTTTTAGTTCGGGTATACCCCTTCGGGGGGAGTCCCACATAACCCTAGGCATGCCCGTGCCTAGGGCATCCATAAAGATTTCCTCTCCGTTAAAAAAAAGGCTAGGTTTAGGTTAATTTTGTACATAGTATTTAGTTATTTTTTAATTTTTAAAGTGACATAAGAAATGACAAACAACGTCCGAATGTGTGACTGGGTATTTTTAATTTTGTGGAAATATCCAGGGAATAAATAAATAAATAAATATCTTGGGACAAATTACACCAATTGACCCAGCCCCAAACTAAGCAAAGCTTGTATTATGGGTACCAGGCAACGGATAAACATACTTATATAATGTAGATAAATACATACAACATCCATGACTCGGGCACAAACATTCGTATTCGTCGTACAAATGTCTGCCCCTACTGGGATTCGAACCCGGGACCTCTAGCTTCATACTCAGGGTCACTAACCATTAGGCTATCCGGTCGTCGAATGTACCTAACATTTAACAAATTATATCTAGAGCAATGTTAATTGTGTAGGTATGTGAATAAGTAAGTGAAAACAGCTGAGTGATTTCGATGAAATTTGCATTTGGGGTGAAAAATCTGGTTGACTAATGTTTGACCAAAAAATCATTGACAAATGCATCGTTTGACAAACACTTCATTTGACAACCTTTTAATTTCTTCTATAATATTGACTTTTTGGAAAACTTATAATAAAACAAACGTAACCTAATGTGAGCTACGCAAGATTTTTCGATTTAAAAAAAAGTTAGCTGCTTATCACATATTAAAGGGTTCTCGAATGAAATGTTTGTCAAACGATACATTTGTCAAATGTTTGTCAGTCACAGTATTAAGTACAATTGTGATAAAGTATTTGTTAATTTTATGTTAATTCCATGGATATCTGATACATTTGTATTGTGATTATATTCGGATGTAGTTTATATTCCAGTTTCTCTTTGCTACAGTGAATAACTGTGTAATGAAAAGTTAAAAACTAATATTAACAAAATATGTTTTTTTTTTTCAGGTAAGTACATTCAGTCTACACGCAGGAAGCTGTTAAATAGACCGACATTATCGATAAATGGTTTAGAAACGAAGGAAGTACATGTCTAACGTAATATATTAAATAATCACACATAAATTGGCAATTACATGTTAAGACAATTATTCGCCGATAATCAGTTGGCCTAATCAAAGGTCAAAATCTCGAAACTTAAACAAGAAACTTAAATGCAAATTATCAGACCATCTAGAAACATTCGATGCCGGAAACTATTAGGTAAGCAGACAACATAGTATTAGATAAGATAATGCGAAAACAATAGCTAAATTAAAAGCAGAATAATTTATTAATTTGAATTACAACTCTTTTTACATAAAATAGAGGTTCATTTAAGCATTTGACCACATTCACGCTTCATGGTGAGCGAAGATGAGGTCTAAAATGGACGCTTGTTTAGTAGATGCATATCCAACCTAGGTTTATAGGCGGCCAGAGATAGAAGCGTTCGGGAACTCAGGCGAAGGCATGGACAAATCTTCAGCATTCATGTAAACCACTAGTACAGTAGGCTTATTGTCTATCTCATTGTTCATTTTGACAGTTCATGTATGGGCTGACAATTAGCATCGGAATCAGCTAGCTGTCACATTCATACAAGAACTGTCAAAATGAACACGATGGCGATTGCGAGCGAGTTAGACAATAAGCCTACAGAAACCGCAGTAATCATTTTTTACCACTACCTTTAAAAACATTTTTGTTGGCTATGTACTTGCATTGTTATAATATTCTACATACTCGTATTGAACATTGTAAATGCAAGAATTTATGCCGAAACTACCTGTCTTAAATGCATGGTCCTCCAAATTTCGTAACAAGTAAATCCTGCACGCAAGATCGGAACAAAACACAGCATGGATACAAAAATGCTAGCCAGAACATTTACTTACTCGTAGTAGTATAAGTTCAGCGATCATAAACCTTTTTTACCTCAGCCCGACGTAGGTGATCAACCTTTGGAACAGGTTTTAAATATCGCCGGAAACTGTTAAAGGTCTCGTCTGTGAACTTATGACTCAGGCGACGATGGCTATTCTGTGTACAGTATAAGCCCTATGTTGAATGCCGTTCGAGATATCTCGAAGGAACTAGTCGTGTAGGAATCAAAAGGTGCAGGCCCGTCATTTTTAGTATGGATCTGACAGGGAGCGAACCTAAACTGAGTCGGAATTGATTCGCATTAAGACGTCATGGTAGCCCCCCAGTCCATCTTAGAACGACATTCGAGTTTTAAGTACCATCGGCCGAAATATCAAACCCTAAGAGTGTGTGAGACAGCAAGACAGCTTATATGGACTGTATTTATCGACAAGAACCAACAGCGGAGTCATACAGTGTGTAAATTTCATACCGGCATATATTTATCCAGATGTTTTATTTCTTACATTTAGTCACACATCACTGCACCTCCTTCACCTGCAGACCTGGCGACAGTCTCTTGTGTTTCTCGGTCTTCTCCTTGTCGGTGATGACCAGTGTGTACAGGAAGCGTGCATCCTTGAACTTCACATTGTCCGCATTCTTTGTCTTTACTAATCGGCGTCTTACCTTCTCGCCTTCAGGAGGAAGTCCTTGATGTCTTAAATTTCACGCAGCATATTGAAGTTGATGCGACGGTTGATAAGTACTTGTCAAACTTTCTGAAAAACCTTGACTTAGTTAACGATCATGCAAATCATGTGAGAATGATATTTTGTTAGTAACTTTTATTCTTCTCTTCTTCTTCAGCGTGTAAACGCCCACCGTTGGGCATACGCCTCTCCAATCCGTCTCCATCCCGAACATTTGCCCGTTTCCAGACTGGTCCTTCTGTCTCCCTTACGTCATCGGACCATCGGGCAGGTGGTCTCCAGTCCAGAACGTGCATGCTCCACCGTTCGTCGTGTCGTCGGCAGACATCGGCCATGTGTGATACATTGTTTGCTAAATTAGTTATTATTATGAGCCTATTATGTCCTACTGCTGAGCAAAGGCCTCCCCCCAACGCTTCCACTGCTCTCGGTCTGCTGCGGTACGTGTCCAGTCCCTTAAGAAAGTGTCCAACTCGTCCCGCCATCGCCGTCTAGGTCTGCCGGGCCGCTTTGAGTTAGTGGGACTCCGATTAGTCGTTGTCTTGACCGATAACTCATCCGGCATACGGTAAACATGACCAGCCCAGTCCCATTTCAGCTTTGCCGCCTTTTTACCAACGTCTGTGACTTGAGTCATGGAGCGCAGGTCAGTGTTCCGGATTCGATCCACTAGTTTTACACCTAGCGTGCTGCGTTCCATGGCTCGCTGGCAAACTCCGATCTTCGGATCTTCGATTGGGGTTTGCTAAAGTATAATTACTTCGAAGTGAGAAAAAATCAAATTCAACTAATGTTGCTTTATTAGTGTGTATATTACATACATACATACATACCGCCACGCCTCTTTCCCACAGGGATAGGCAGAGACTACTTTCTTCCACTTGCTACGATCCTGACATACTTCTTTCGCATCATCCGCACTCATCAATCTCTTCATACATGCTCGTCGGTTTCGGGTACTCCTGATCTGACCTTTTTCCGAAACGTCTCCTATTTGGTCTCGGAACGTCCGTCTAGGTCTTCCCCTTCCAATGTAACCATTCACACTCCCCCTATAGATCTGTTTAGTTAGTCTACTTTCATCCATCCGCTCTACGTGACCAAACCAACTAAGCATATTTAGTGTATATTAGCAGTTGTTAAAATATATACCAGTATGAAATTTACGCACTGTATACATACCTATACTATGCGTTAAGGGATCCAAAGGCCTGCAACGATGCATGCTATGTTTGCCGTTGAATAATGAATGAATCAAGGATCGGAGTGCACCGCGGAATGACGTTAGAAAGGCGCGTGCGCAAGGTTGCAGTGTAGCCCGCGCGGACGGACTGTTAATATGGTATTAATCACACTTTGAGGACCATTTTTTATCAATCACTAATCAGGAAGTGATAAATAAGCTAATCTAAAAAAAAATGGAACTATTGAAAGACTTATTAATGAAAAAAGTACAAAGGGGAATTAAAAACAAATTAAAAACGAATCTTAAAATAAAATAATTAAAAAAGGACCCCGCGGCATATCATAGACGCTGGCAGCATTCCCCCTTCTGACAGCTATACTAATACGCTGTCCAAGGAAGCTGCCAGCTCTGCGGTCACCCATAGCGTCTATTAGCCTCTTCGAAATATCTTTGAACATTTGGACCTAAAAATGATTCAATACAAGATTTTTTGCTGACTCTACTTTTTGTTGACTGTGCTTGAATTGCCACCCGTCCTTTGTATACCAAATTTCAAGTAAATCGGACCAACCGTTGAAGAGTTCCCTCCTGCAGATACTGTCCTGACTGGGCCACCAGAATTCTACTACCACATTATTGTATTGTCATCCAATTTCCACAAATATGCAAAATCTCAGCTCAATCGGTTGAAGATATCTGCTTCAAAATTGAGTTGCAAGATTCCACTCGGACAAACATACATACGTTGCAAGGTAAATAAAAGCTTGTAATAAAAACATAGAATGTACCAGATGCTTCTCTTCCCGCGCAGTTGGTAAAAGCTCATCGGGTATTAATTTCAACTTTATACCTACACGCGTTCCTGAGAAAAACGGTATTGACAGACAGATGAACGGACAACAAAAAGGTCTAAGATCCTATAAGCGCTAAAAAAGTGGACGTGTACGACTCGCACTTGGCTATTTTTGCGCTAACATGTATTTAGTGGCTGCGCACGCGACGGTTACATAACTAGAGCATGCGCAGTTAGATCCACGACTGCATTAATGGCCGTCATTTAGGTGCGGTCGAAAGTGATACTTTTTTAAAGGGGTCCCGTAAGTGATTTAAACGAATTCAGTTCAAATTAATAAACAATTTAATATAGTTAGGATAGTCGGTATAAGATTATTTAAGCGTTGTTATTGTGCTTCCATGCTAGTCTGGGAGTAAAGAAAAAACATAGAATGTACCAGTTGCTTCTCCTCCCGCGCATATGGTAAAATCCCATTCCCTAATGGGCAAATATAGGAATCATATAGGCGATGCGGCTAGCTACCCATCACTATTTTGATTCCCCTTTCCACCTATACGCCCACAATCATGCTAAGCGTGGCCTTTGGATCTTGTCACCTTAGGCTCTGTCTACCCCGTAAGGGAGAAAGACGTGATTTATGTATGTATGTATGTATGTTATGCTTTGTTTCTGTATTGTTTTGTACTGATTTGTGGTGTTCAATAAAGAGTATTTGTATTGTATTGTATTTGTATTGTTATTGTGAATTATAAATACTTTGTACAATTCTAAACTAACACTAACTTAAAAATAACTAACGAAAAATAAAACTAAAGCTAAAAATTAAAATAAATTTGGATCCTTAGATAGGGTATTCCAACGCTGTATTGCAAGACTTAGTAATTCATTATTAACTTACTATTTACATAGGTCTATAGACTAAAACTGAGGAGTATGTCAATAATAAAATCCTACTAATATTATAAACGTGAAAGTTTGTGAGTATGGATGTTTGAATGTTTGTTACACTTTCACGCCAGAACGGCTGGACAGATCTGGATGAAATTTGGAACATAGATAGATTATAGCCTGGAATAACACATAGGCTACTTTTTATCTCGGAAAATTGCGTAATTCCTGCGGGATAGCGATAAACGAATTCTAGCGGGCAACAGCTAGTATATAATAATTAAATAGTAATCTTGTACCTAACTAAATACATATCTCGCCAAATCAGGTATGAAGCTTGACATTTTAATGCATTTTCACATCATTTAACGAAGTTACTTAATCGGTACTTAACTTTTTCTAGCAAGACGACCCTAATAAATTTAATAAAATATCAAATTTATGATCAAGAAATTTTACTAAAACCAAAACTAACTTAACCTTAAATAAATTAAAATTTAGCTAATAAAACTTAAATAAAACCACGATAATTA
Organism: Pandemis corylana; assembly: GCA_949127965.1. NCBI lineage: Eukaryota > Metazoa > Arthropoda > Insecta > Lepidoptera > Tortricidae > Pandemis > Pandemis corylana. Next base: position 14,818,576 of record OX421858.1, on the reverse strand, counting down.
GATCATTCCATTCAAAAGCACAACTCCTATGTCTGCGCTTCTGATTTTCTATTACACTCGCCTTTAAAACCTAAAAAACATTACATTAGCAGCAGACAACATAAATCCTTTAAAACACCCATTAATCTAACGACCGCAATTTGAACACATGTGCATAACGTAATTCAAACTTTCCACGCAACACAACAATAGTATGAAAGTTACAAACAAAGAAATTTACATCTCATTTCCACTCTCGCCTAATACCTGCGCAGACGCCGTTGCATAAGCGATTTACTTTTAATAACTTTAACTACACTGTTGCCGTGGACTTCCGTGACTTAATAACAGCCTTGGGCTCCTGTTAACTTGTAGAAAACCGATAGATTGTCAGAAAAACAAGTGAATAAATAACATACATTTTTGATATTAGATATTTCAGATACTAGCGACCCGTTCCGGCTTCGCACGGGTGCAATCAGTGTTTCTCTACTATTATGCATGCATTATACATAAATTATAAACCTTCCTCTTGAATTACTCGATCTAATAACGAGGTCTAGTAACACAAAATAAAATATTTAGCTATCTGCGACACGGTCTCCAACGTGAACAAAAACGTTCATTTCTCGCACGATTTGTTTATACTAATACTAGTTTCTGCCCGCGACTTCGTCTGCGTAGAATTAGATATAAACCTTCCCCTTGAATCACTATCTATTAAAAAAAACCGCATCAAAATCCGTTGTGTAGTTTCAAAAATCTAAGCATACATAGGAATAGAAAGACAGCGGTAAGCGACTGTTTTATACTAGGTATGTGGTGATAATAATAATACATTTTATTAGAGAGGCAAGAATCCCATACCAAATTGAGCAATAAAAAGAGTAAAATTGTAGGTAGGTACACTAATATAAAACTTACAACCTACGACACATAAATGAAACGATCACAATTATTATAGGTAAATGTCAATTTTCTGAACCTAGTTTTTTTGAGGTTAGGAGTCTTTCCCTGAAGGCAGCAGCCCTGGTTTTATAATGGCGTAGAAGTCGGGGGCCCTTCGCACTGCAAAAAGGTATGTAGTGAGGAGACCTAGACCTAGTTTGATTAATTTTCCGCCCCCCGAAACCCAGGATGATTTATTAAAATCTTTAGAGCCGTCTCCGAGATCCGTCAAATAACGAAAAATTCAAGGTTGCAGGATTGTTCCGAAATGTTTCAGTAACTAAGTGGTTCGATTAGTTTCACTGAACACTCCTACAAAGATTATTCATTTAAATTTTCAATTCAAAATTGACTTCAAGTTGATCCATTGAAGCTTCTGTCAAAACTCTATGATAAACTCCCGCCAAAAGCCGGCAAAGTTTCTTTTAGATTTTTCATCCCTCGTGGATTAGGCAAAGGCAAAGGGTCCATACAACCATTCTCTGCCAAGCTCATTCAAAAATCGATATTTCTACTATTCTGAATGTGCATACTGCAACTAACATAACATAAATGTACATACGATTTACGTGTAGTAGATTGTGTACACAGCGAAAATATCACTCTCGATTATAGAGCCATTAAAACCAGTATAAAGTGCACCCGACTCAGCTAAAGGTTGGAAGCATGTTAGTAATGTTGGAACTGGTTTAGCGGGGTCAAGATTAGTGAAAGTCGTCGTATACTTGTTTAAACATGTGTAAAGCAATAAGATTTATAGGCTGACTAATTACGTGCAGTATAGTTACCGCTTTGCGCAGAGACATACATACGTATTATCCCTATCGGGGTAGACTGGGCTGAGGTAACAAGACCTAAAGGCCACGTTTGGCTTCATTGTGGATGTATAGGTGGAAAGGGGAATGTAAATAGTGATGGGTTGCTAGCCGCATCGCCTGTAACATGATTCCTAAGATTTTCCTCTATTCCCTCGATGGGTTTTTACTTTTTACGCGGGAAAAGAATCAGCTAGCTGGTGCATTCGATGTTTTATAATTTATTGGTCTAAATTGAATTTATACTCAAAGTACTTTTTCAGGAAAATTAAGAAATAAACATAATCTAACCTAAAAGCGTAAGAACGGTCTTTATGGTGCTCTTTGGGGGAGCCATAGACAACAGGACGACTTTTAGCTGATGATGATAGTGATGAAGTTAACCTAACTTATTTCTTCTCAGCTTCCGTAAATTATTTTTAGTCTTCGTCAGAGAAATTTTCGACCAAACTAAATTAAAATACCAAATTATTCGACCATACGAAGGGCTCCTAAAAAATTGGATTGAATTAGTTTGACCTGGATTCTGTACGACTTTAGTTTAAGTAGAACTCTATATTATTTGACTCTAGTTTGTCATGAGTCCGACATGTAAAAAAGATAATTATTCAGCAACTGAACACTATTCTATTCTATTGTAAGGTGTCAAACCATAATTATTTTCGGAAACCATTAAAACATGACATGACACGAGTCCAAAGCACTCGTGGAGCTGTCAAAACAAAAGCCGGCCGCCAACAAAGCAACTGTCACTCTGACAGCTGACAAGTTCACGTAACATATGGGAATAAGAACCAAGGGCAAGCGGTCACGCACAAGATGGCGTCTAATTAATGTAATTTAAGATGGCGGAGTCAAGGTCGAGCGAAAGCGCGGGAAAAAATTGATTGTGATTTACTAAGAAGTAGGTATCGATTGTATTTTGTGATTGATACGTTCGATTAAAAGATTGAGCGGATAATTCGAATGATAGGTAATTATTTTCTTCTGGCTTAAAGGTTGAGGTTAGTTCTCGATTGTCTGCGTTGAAGTAGATTGATTTTATGTTGTAAATTATTAGATTAATTCGCTCAATTGCGAGCTTTACAATAATCACGTCTCTAGAATTAAATTAACATAGTCTACCAAGTTCGTGAGAATTAACCAAAATTTTAAGGATCACTTCATTTTTAGCCTTGATTTTAAATGGTTGGTTATTTTCACGTTAGATTTTTTATAAAACCATGCAATATATTTTAATTTTTCTATGTATTTTAGGATAATTTGAGGTTTCTTATGTTACTTTCCTACGTATAACTCAAAAAAGATGAACACTATCTTCATTTTCCAATTTCAACCAGGACAGGTAATAAGTTAGTAGCATTATATGCTCTTACGGTGTGTCTTAATAAGCAAACTGGAGTAACGTCCACATTAACCTTTCATCGAGTTCATCTCTAAAGTTCAGCCTCGTATCGATGATTGATGACTTCTGCGATGATTTGAGATCGAGACGGCGACTATTTTATAAGTCATTAGGAACGTATGAGTCATGACATGAAATGATTTACATATTTTGTTTGCAATCGAGACTTTGATTCATGTTTTTTTTTAATAAGTTGATGAAGCTTTAGATTTGGCAGTGTAATTCCGGGATTTCTCTGAAAAAATAGATTAGATTTTTCAAAAAAAAATACTATCAAAGTTCATTAACGTAACGTATCTTGACGAATAATGACGATGCCTTTGCAAAATGTCATGTCCTCATGTCACTCAGCGAGCGGTTGACATTTTGGGATTTTATGTGCGCAAACCCAAAATTTTAAGTTTTCAGCGCCACGTAGCTTTTCTTTTCGGATTTTTCTGTTCGAGGTTTCTAATATAATTTTTTTTTTTTCGTTATTACATTCTAAAATATATTTTGTGTAAGTATCTTAAGTACAGTGGCGGATTTACAAATTTTCAAGGTATAGGCTGAATCAGAAAACCGTCATAGAAAAATCTTTTTGATTTCTATGAGGTAAAAAAAAAAGCTCGTACCCCAAATTTGCCGCCCCCAAAATCTGCCGCCCTAGGCTCGAGCCTACTCAGCCTTCTGGTAAATCCGCCACTGCTTAAGTATCATACAATAATGTTACTTAGCTATGTATTATATTTATGTTAGTATTGTTGTTTTTATTATCCTTGCGTTTCTCTTATCTATTTGTTTCTGCCACCTACTTAAACTGTCTTACTTATTTCTTTCTTTTATTGGTTGGGTGGTAGAGATCGCTATTATGTGGTAAGACTGTCTACCTTTTTCTTTGTTTCTGTATTGTTTAGTGCTGATTTGTGGTGTTCAATAAATAGCATTTGTATTTGTATAATTTCTAAGGGTTAAACCGTAAAAATAAATACAAAAATCGAGAAATAAAACTCTTGATTCATTGATAGTATGAAAAGTTTCACAAAATGGCGTCTCGGTGACAAGTCTAGAGCGTCAAGAGCTCCTGGTTTAATACAGATAGGAGCATACTTCATGCAAATGTCAATGCTCGTTGCGCCATCTATGTTTCGCAAGTGATAACTCGGTGAGAGCGGCGCTTTGGTCAAATTCACATGAAATTAATAGCCGCGAAGGAAAACTTCTGTAGCTCTTAGAGCTTCTAGCATAACTGGTTTGATGGGTGGCCAATTATTATGTTATTAGCGAAGGTTTAGTACCGCTGCGGTTAGCTAGGGCAAGGTTGGTAGGTTCAAGAGAACAGTTTGACTTTAGAACACGGAGCAACGGTACATGTAAAAAAAATACATACATACACATACACAAATCATGTCTGTAGATATCCCTTACGGGGAAGACGGAACCTGAGGTAACAAGACCTAAAGGCCACGTTTAACATGATTGTAGGCGAACAGGTGGAAAGGGGAATCAAAATAGTGATGGGTTACTAGCATCCTCTCGATGGGCTCTGGGAAAAGGAAAAACATGGAATGTACCAGTTGCATCTCGTCCCGCGCACATGGTAAAAGCCCATCGAGGTTCGCCCATTAGGGCGAACATGTTAGGAATAATGTTATTGGCGATGCGGCTAGCAACCCACTATTTCGATTCCTTGCCACCTTTACACCCACAATCGCGCTAAGCGTTGCCTTTAGGTCTTGTTACCTAGGGCTCTGTCTACCCCGTAAGGGATAAAAGAAAGTCGCGGCTTTTGTGTGTATGTATAAAAATAGTAGAAGAAAAAATGAAACGTACCAAAGTGTGCTTAAAGCCTTTTGTTTCACATTTCTTAAGCCATACGGATTAAAAAAAAAACGATTGCATAACAGTGGGCTTACAATTATCGTCGCTCGATTACAAAGCTCGATTAAAAATCGATTACGGATAAAAGCTCTCTTTAGTTAATCGGTCCGCTTTAGTAATAAGACGATACAGTTTTGATTGTGGAATAATCCGACGTTACCTTTTTATTTTCATACTAGCGGTTACCCGCGACTTTGTTCGCGCAGAATTAAAAAATATAACCTACTAGCTGTTGTTCGCAACTTCGTCTGCATGGAATTCGTTTATCGCTATCCCGCAGGAATTACGCAATTTACCGGGACAAAAAGTAGCCTATGTGTTATTCCAGATTATAATCTATCTATGTTCCAAATTTCATCTAGATCTGTCCAGCCGTTCTGGCGTGAAAGAGTAACAAACATCCAAACATCCATACTCACAAACTTTCACATGTATAATATTAGTAGGATATTAGTAGGTTGTTCATTAGGGATAATGTAGAATTCTAAATGTGAAATATTTTTTCAAATCGGTCCAGTAGTTTCGGAGCCTAGTCATGCAAAGAAACAATCAAATCTTTCCTCCTTATAATATTAGTATAGAAGTATTATACTTATAGATAAGATGTTCCACAATAAAAAAAAAAGTTTTGCCAAACCACTGTGGTGACTGTTAGGCTCTAATTGGTCGGTTAAAGATTCAGCAAGACACTATACTATAGCTAAGTAAGCTGATTTTATGACCGAAATGTAAAATAAATCGTTGCATGGCATAGTGAAGAAAATTACAAAAAAATCTACAAATTAGTTCCGAGTAAGTAGGTTAAGTAAAAATTATACCGAAAACTAAAAATCCAAAAAAGCTTAGATCCGAATACTGTATTAAATCAAAGAAAATCCTGTTGCCGGAGTTTCAGGGCATGTTTTTTTAGTTAAGTGATTTTGAAGTATGATTTGTTAATTATTAAAAAAAAATGTTTCATTTCGAAAAATTATCAAAAAAATCGCAAAACTTTTTTGTTACTTAATGGGTGACAGACGGGCGAGTAAGTTCACGTACTTACGGCTCGACGACTTTACTCGCCTGTACTTTGCTCTAAAAGTACGCGTACTCAGACTGACACAGGCGAGTAAAGTCGTCGAGCCGTAAGTACGCGAACTTACTCGCCCGTCTGTCATCCACTTAAGACGCATCACTTTCGTCCATTTTTTTTAATACACTTCATAAAGCCACAAGCTATGTAGTCTGTGGCTGTGGAACATCCCGTCCTTTTCGCGGGAAATACCACGGCCAAGAGCAAACCGGCGCGCATGCGTGGTCAATCGCCTGCGCGGACGGAACGACGCAAGGAGCTTTCTATGCGCGCGCAGCATGCGTAATGGTAGAGAAAGTACTGATTTTATTCAGAAATAGAATTACCTAACGCGTGAAGTGGCTTCGGTGTTACCTTAGAGGTTGTAAATAGATAATTTAAATTGTTTCGTTCCAACAACTACCTAATAATAAAGCGCTGTACACTCATTTTGTATAATTTTGTTTGCTATAAGTATAATTTTTCTTCCATGCTGGTCTGGGAGTAAAGAAAAGACACTTAAAAAGGAACATAGAATTTACCAATTGCTTCTTTAAGAATCATATTATAGGCGATGCTAGCTACCCATCACTATTTTGATTTTTCTTTCCACCTTTACGTCCTTAATCATGCTAAACGTGGCCTTAAGGTTTTGTAACTTTCGGCTCTGTCTACCCCCTAAGGGATAAAGATGTGATATATTATGTATGTATAATTTATTTGGCATAATAACATCGAGGGTGGTAAAATTAATTTGTTTTAATTTGAATGGTGTAAACAAGGTTAGGTAGGTTAGATTTTTGAATTTTGACCTCTGCTGTGTCATTTGAATATCGCATAATTTTGAGATAGTATAAGTACATAATTTATGCCGTAATTGCGTGACAGAGATAGGAATATGTCCGTAATCGTCTTTCTTAAATATTACAATTAAAACCGTATTGTCGAGTCTCTCAAACATAAAAAAAAATTAAGTTTTATTTACATAATGTATAATTTTCATAAATAATTATGACGAAAAATTTAATTAATGTTCATAAAGATTTTATCCACGTAATCATGAATCCAATCCTTATTTTCTCTGTAACGCAACTTTTCAACATTATAATGTTTTGAATGTAATTGAATTTATTACGTGGTGTGAGCATTGACTCATTTGCATTTTTTTTATTTGAACAGACTATATCACTACTATAGACTAATATAATTTAAGGTACCTACTTAACTTGGGGACCTTATACATCCCCTTTATCCCCTGTACTAGCTGTTGCCCACGACTCCGTCTGCGATGAATTCGCTTATCGCTATCCCGCGGGAACTATGCTATTTTCCGGGATAAAAAGTATCCTAAGTCCTTCACCGGGACTATAAATAGCTTTGTAAAAATTTCAATAAAATCGGTTTAGCCGTTTTGCCATGGGAGAACAACAAACGTACAAACTTTCGCTTTTATAATATTAGTAAGATTAAGATAAGTACATAATTTAATTATTGTAAATGTATTTTATTTTGAAAAAATACTTTTTGCCTAGTTTTTTTGCGGTGCATTCTTCTCGGCAATGATGGTCTTTCATAATGCGCTGGCAGTGCAAAGACATGCAAAAGAGCCCATGGCAGTTTATTTGGAAAGTAAAGTTTTGAATGTTACAATAAACGGTACAAAGCTGGTAACACATAACTAAAAAAAATCTACTCTATTTAACCTACATTAAGTAAATTAGACGTTCGGTAGAGTACCTAAGCTTGGTAACTTTATAAGAAAATGTTAGAATGTACGTGTACCTTTGCCCAGCAGTGGGATACTATTCCGGGCTAACAAAAAAAAAAACCTAACCTAACCTAATATTTTAAAACGTCGTTTCTCTCTTCAAATGTCATCTCATCGTATTTGTTCATATTAAAAAAACAACAGCCATTTTGAACTGACAGCACGCCGCGTCGGTTAATTCGTAACAAACTTTATAAACGTACGTTACAAAACTAAAACCAACAATAAGAGAAATGATTATTAATGATGGATCATTTCGCAAGTGTCCAGGGCTAGTAATGGCCGAATACCGATTCGATTGCAATCGATAACGGACAATCGGTGACGTGCGATTTATTTTTAAGTTACGAAATTATTTATTAAGAACGCACTGCGACTTAGATTCTCTTACATCGACTGTTTTTTTTTTAAAGCAGAAGTAGAACACGAATCGTAGAAATAGAACGAGCGATGTTATTAATGAAATAATAAGACCAGATTAGATTTTTTTTCATACATACACATACACAAGTCACGGCTTTATCCCTTGCGGTTTAGACAGGGCCAAAGGCGGCAAAAGACCTACATGCCACGTTAACAAGATTGTGGGCGTATAAATGACCAAAAAAATTTAAAAAAAGGAATCATAACAGTGATTGGTTGCTAGCCGCATTGCCTATAACATGATTCCTAAGATTTTCGCCCATATCCTCGATGGGCTTGTACAATGCGCGGGTAGAGAAGCAACTAGTACAGTGCTTCGAAACCTTTTCAATGTCACTACCCCTGTGAACAAGTATGGGAATTGAGTTTACCCCTAGCTAATTTAAAATAATTAAAACCACACAAATTCGAACGAACATATGTTTATTATGTAAGAAATTGCACGTTTAGGTAACTAGTAAGTAAAGTAATATATAAATCTCGGAGTTAACCGTACTATTATTTTGTTTATTGCTATTTTAATGCTATTTCGTGCCATCCCGTGTTACCCCCCTAGAATCTCCGTTTTACCCCTGCGGGGGTAATTACCCCCAGGTTAGGAACCACTGAACATTCTGTTTTTACTTTACTCCCATAACAGCATGGAATCTGTAACAATGCTACATAAAAATCGTGCAAGAGTTTCGCAACTCCTATCAGCGCATAGTATATTAAAGACTGTACATTGTATGTAAAGCTCGGGCCGATGACTATCGTGATCTTGACGATATCGTTACGATTAGGACACGACTACGGAACGGGGCTGTGACGACACGGCGAGAACGTGTCATTATCTTTGCTATGAATAATTTACCATTTGTAATCTTCCATTTACTTGTAGACTACAAGCCCATGGAAAAAAACATGTGAAATGAACCAGCGCGAATGAAGCTTAAGGCTGTTGCTATATCATAAAATAACTCTGAGCGCTATGCCGTTATTTCTGAGCGGTACATTTATGTAATTTCTCAGGTACAAGTGAAAAATTACGACTAATTATTAATTTACGGCGTTTTTATAAATGTCGAAAAACCTAGTGCCGCTTTAAAGTGGTGGTGCCGGAAGTTAGTGCATTTTTTTTTCAATGTATGAGAAAAAATCTGTTCCGCTCAGAAATGACGGCATAGCGCTCAGAGTTATTTTATGATATAGTAAGAGCCTTCTAAGCTTCACTCACGCTGGTTCATTTCACATGTTTTTTTTGTCTATGGGCTTGTAGTCTATTGGCAAGACGGAAGGACGACAGATCGAAGGCGGTCATAGAGTCAATGGCGTAACTGTAGGGTAGCAGGAGTAGCAAAATGCCACGGGCCCCTAGCTCTTGCTATAGAGCACAGAAGGGACGCTGAAGCACTTCTTTATATTGAGGAAGGAGCCCTGACGAATTCGCCACGGGCCCCAGACGTTATAGTTACGCCACTGCACAGAGTGGTAGCCAAGACTGGGTCAAAGGTCAGTGGGCAGACCATCAGCCCGTTGGTCAGATGACATCTGTCATTCGGCTGGAAAACTGTGGATGAGACTGGCACGGGACCGGGCAGTGGCGTGAAAATGAAGAGGCCTTTACTCAGCATTGGGTGGATGTGGGCTGATTAGATAGAATCTTCCATGCTGGTCTGGGAGTAAAGAAAAAACATAGAATGTACCAGTTGCGTCTCTTCCCGCGCAAATGGTAAAAGCCCATCGAGGGAGGCGAAAATCTTAGGAATCATGTTATAGGCGATGCGGCTAGCAACCCATCACTATTTTGATTCCCCTTTCCACCTATACGCCCGCAATCATGCTAAACGTTTAGGTCTTGATACCTCAGGCACTGTCTACCCCGTAAGGGATATAGATGTGATTTGTGTGTACTATCCAGGTTATTTTTTATCCCGGGAAGGCAAAATTCTCAATTTTCATCGGATACAGACAAAGTTGCGGGCAATAGCTACAAAGCAATCGTGTCCAATAAGTCTACCTAAAGATTTCTAGATACTTGTAATTATATTCGAAATATCTCGTAATGTGAAATACCTATTGATATTATAGATTTTAATTTAGATTTCTGTCGCCGCTGGCTAAGCCATCAGATAAGAGGATCTTGATCATACGTTAGGCGTAACGTATTGCTTCAAACATTGAAATTGCTTAACTTCGACTATTTGAGACGGCTAGATTAGAAAAGGTTAAATTGTAAAGCTAGTTGAGACAAAATAAAGTTCTAAACGACATTGAAAATTAGAACAGATAAATCCGAAAAGTAAAGCTATGGCTGGGGATCGAAACCGGATCCTCGTCATTCCGTGACGCGTGCTATACCCCTACACCACCCATAGCAATAGCATAGTCGATTTTTATTTTTTCTTGAATACAATTTTAACATTAAAGAAAATTTAAAATAAAATACACATCAAATATTTAAATGGTCTTTATTACTCAGATCCATGATTCTTCCATGGTCTGGGAGTAAAGAAAAAACATAGAATGTACCAGTTGTTTCTCTTCCCGCGCAGATGGTAAAAGCCCATCGAGCATATACGACAGTCGTAGGAATAGGAATCATGTTATAGGCGATGCGAACAGCAACCCATCACTATTTTGATTCCCCTTTCCATCTATACGCCCACAATCATGCTAAACCTAGCCTTTAGGTCTTGATATCTTAGGCTAACTCTAGGCTCTAGGGTCTTGGGTTGACTAGTAGAGATCCCTTATAGGGATAAGTTCGCCTTTGTGCATATATTAAAGTTTTTTTTTTTGTGAATTGTATCTATTTCTTTATATTTGTACAATAAAGCATTTACTTACTTACTTACTCTGTCTACCCCGCAAGGGATACAGACGTGATGTATGTATGTACTCAAGTATTATTCAGATGCATACGACATCTTTTATCTTAAACATAAAACATAATACACAAAATCATTGCGCCAGTGCGACGTCACTAACAACACAGTCTTGAAGAAACAGTAGTTCAACATTTAGTAAATCGGTTCGAAATTACAGTAGATCGTATACTTAGGGCATTACTGATAATGCCTCACGAGGTAGTTAGGGCCACGATTCGCTAAGATTTATAGCCAGGAGTCAGTTCACGACGTTAACCAGGTTTTATTGGTTCATTTAAACAGTGTTCTTCTAACTCACGTATAAAAAGTTGTTCTTAAAAAAAAAGGTAAAAGGTGTTCTTTTTATACGTGAGTTATCCGTTTATGTGTAATAATGATTAAGTCTCACGGTAGTTTCATGTTGAAAGTGTTCTTCTATGCTGGTCTGGGAGTAAAGAAAAAACAGAATGTACCAGTTGCTTCTCTTCCCGCGCAGATGTAAAAGACCATCGAGGGAATGGGTGAAAATCTTAGGAATCATGTTATAGGCGATGCGGCTAGCAACCCATCACTGTTTTAATTCCCCTTTCCACCTATACGCCCAGTCTTGTTAAACGTGGCTTTGTTTGTAAGTAAGTAAATGCTTTATTGTACAAATATAAAGAAACAGAGACAAATCACAAAAGAGACATTAAATATATGCACAAAGGCAAGCTTATCCCTATAAGGGATCTCTACCAGTTAACCTTTGATGATTTGTATGTCGTACGCATTCCTATGATTTTCACCCATTCCATCGATGGGCTTTTACCATATGCGCGGGAAGAGAAGCAACTTGTACATTCTGTGTTTTTTCTTTGCTCCCAGACCAGCGTGGAAGTATTTATAATATGTAGTCTACTTAAATAATATGTATTTTACTGTAAAATGAACCGTTGATGAATTGTTCTAACACTGCCATTTTTTTGTAATACTACGCTAGCATTTCCTTAACAAAAAAAATACTCAAGAGATGCTAGTAAAAAAAAAACTAAAAAAAACTAAATTAAAAAAAACCCTTTAATATTAAGATTTATTGAACGTCGAAATTAAATTCATATCCATGTTAGATATGTTTTATACGCAGTAAATGTCGAAACACGCATGCTTTATGCATAACAATTCGTATTTGTGACTTACAAAACAATCTGTCATGAACGTCATACGAATGTCACAAATTCACGCAAACTTACCTTTGCTGGCGAACGGGGCAGCACCGTCGCTACTTTAGAAGAATTTTCTATAACTACAACCCAGTTTCTGAGTTTGCCACACGAATTATAAGTTTGTAACGCAAGTAGCAAAGAAAAGGCAAAATGGGAAATAAATAGCTACAATCAAATGACGATTTGTGTTTCCGTCACACTTTCGACTTCATGTGTAGATCTAGAATAACGTAAGAGACCGTTCCCGAATTAGGTAGAACTAGCTTTATTTCCGTGATGTTAAGTGCAAATTGTTAAAAACGTAACCACATGTATTTGTTCATATACAATCTGAATATGTAAAATGGCGATTCTGAAATATTCCAAGGTTAGGTTGTTGATGAAATCGAATAAAAACAGGTGTTTTACAAGTTTGCAAGAACATAAAGAGGTTAATGTTTGGTCTGCATACTTAAACGAGAAAGTCGTTGGAGGTAACTTTCTTAGCTTATTTTATTACAAGTTTTTATTTAACTTGCAATTGTTGCAAGTTAAGTATGTATGTGGTAAATATTTATAAGGTCTGAGGCAAAGGAAAAACATAGAATGTAGCAGTTGCTTCTCGTCCCGCGCAGATGGTAAAAGCCCACCGAGGGAATGGGCGAAATTCTTAGGAATCATGTTATATGCGATGCGGCTAGCAACCCATTACTATTTTGATTCCTTTTTCCACCTATACTGCTACAATCTTGAAAACGAATGAGGGAGAAAACAGTTAACTATTACGCATAAGTTATAACAAATATGTAAGTATTATGAACAATGTAATTAGCACTCTAAGCCGTTGGGCCGTGTTATTTTTACTGCATTGCAAAAACAGTAATCAGTGGCGTATCGTAATCGGTATGCGAGGTCACGGGTAATAACGCCCGTGATTAGCTACTGTTATTAGTGTACTGTGAAAGAAAGGCGAGGGAAAAGTGGCCACACAACTTTTTGGTTAATGAAATTTTAGCTTGCAAGTTACGTTAAAACAAAATGTTGAACGAAGTAAATTTTTAACAAGAATTCGTCACAATTTTATGAGTTTGTTGTTAAGTTATTGTTAGTTAGTTTAACTATATTTTTTCATCGAAACTTAAATAAGAAAAGGTGTAGAAAATTGCAACATCAAACAATAACAAAACACACAGCATTTACAACATAAAACTACCGTGAGACTCAATCATATTTGTACAATAATGCATATACTAGGGACATAATAATTTATTTACCCGTCATAGATGGAAGCCAGCAACGAAGCTGTTTGGCTTCGATGATGGTGCTGCCCTACCACACTCCGACTGACAGACTGACTTGTCAATTTTTTCATAGTTAATTAATTTATTAGTCTTCCATTTTTATTTGTTACTAGCTGTTGCCCGCAACTTCGTCTGCATAGAGTTCGTTTATCGCTATCCCGCAGAAATTACACAATCCGTTCTTAGAGGATGCCTACGTCATAGTAGCTTTATGCATGCAAAGTCTCAGCCCGATCGGTTTAAAATTGACAAAGTTTGATACAAACTTTCATCCCCTATTTTATCCCCTTGGGGGTAGAATTGATCAAAATCCTTTCTTAGCGGATGCCTACGTCATAACATCTACCTGCATGCCAAATTCCAGCCCGATCCGTCCAGTGGTTTGGGCTGTGCGTTGATAGATCACTATGTCAGTCAGTCAGTCACCTTTGAGTTATAATATATTTAGATTACTTTATAAAGCATTTACTTACTTACTTACTATGGGTCCTTGAAAAGTGGTCCGCTTTTGTAACTGTTACATGTCATGTCGATTCGATCAAACGACCAGCCGATACCTCGGGCAACTGACCACCCACAACATAAAAAACGCAATCGCGTGACCCGAACTCAAAGCCGGCGGCTATGCGCACACGCATCAAAAAACCGGCCAAGTGCGAGACGGGTTCGCGCACCGACGGTTCCTATTACAAAGTCGGCAAGTGAATATAAAATTAATAAATATGGACGAAAGTCTTAGGAATCATGTTATAGGCGATGCTAGCAACCCATCACTATTTTGATTTCCCTTACCTATACGCCCTTAATTATGCTTAAGCTTTTGTTACCTTAGGCTCTGACCACCCGTTGCGGTGGTCACCGTAGTGCGCCCGCAACGCCCGCAGTTCAAGGCCTGGAGGGAACGTGTGTGTTTTTAGACGGTAGGCCTCTCCCCTCCTTCCATAGGGAAGGCAGCGGCGAGCTGGAGAGCCCGTCATACCTCCGTTCGTGCTGCCCCGAGCGCGGAGATGCATAAGGCGCATTTTCCACACGTTAAAAAAAAGGCTCTGACCACCCCGTTAGGAATAAATACGTGGTATATGTGTGTATGCAAATATTTACAACATTCGCCTATAACATGATTCCTAAGACTGCCGCCCATTCCCTCGATGGGCTTTTAACATCTGCGCGGGAGAAGCAACTGGTAAATTCTATGTTTTTTCTTTACACCCAGACCAGCATGGAAGAAATATGTAAACATAAATAAATAGGTAAATATTAATTTCTAAATATATATAACTCAAAGGTGACTGACTGACTGACTGACTGACATAGTCATCTATCAACGCACAGCCCAAACCACTGGACGGATCGGGCTGAAATTTGGCACGCAGGTAGATGTTATGACGTAGGCATCCGCTAAGAAAGGGTTTTGATCAATTCTACCCCCAAGGGGATAAAATAGGGGATGAAAGTTTGTATGAAACTTTAAACCGATCGGGCTGAGACTGCATGCATAAAGCTACTATGACGTAGGCATCCTCTAAGAACGGATTGCGTAATTCCTGCGGGATAGCGATAAACGAATTCTATGCAGACGAAGTTGCGGGCAACATCTAGTTGCATTATATTTTTCAAAATCATAGGAATCATGTTGTAGGCGATGCTAGCAACCCATCACTATTTTGATTCCATTTTCCACCTATATGTACGCCCACAATCTTGCTAAACGTGGCCTGTAGGTCTTGTTACCCTAGGCTCTGTCTACCCCGTAATGGATGAAGACGTGATTTGTGTATGTATGTATATTTTTCAATCACGCCTTGTTTTTTTTTCTGGTCTCATGGGGTAACGTTGGTAACGAGAAACAGGTGTTGCGCCACTCGTGTTGTGAGAGGTAATGGAATTGTCGCAAGGCCGAGATGTTTGGAGGGTTTGTTGTGACGGATGTACTGACTTGCATGTAATGTAATGACACCTTGTTTTTTTCCACGGCAGTGGAAAACACCGTTGTGAGCAATCACCGCCTTATTACTGAGTAAGTAAGAAAGGGTACGTATTAAAATACATAAAGCTTAAAATGTATAATGGGTTAAAATACATAATAGTTTATAATATAGGTATAATGCGATTTTCTCAGAAAGTTACAAATTAACAGGATTGTTATAAAACAAACCTAACCTAACCTAAACCAATCTATAGATTACGATATCAAAAAAGTTCATTTAGCTAATAGTTTTACAGAAAATTGCGTTATATATTTTGAACCATTATGTATTTTAACCCATTATACATTTTAAACTTTATGTATTCTGATCCGCTCCCGTAAGAAATGTGTAACTATTTTGAAATCAAACACAATCATAAATGGAGATACCTTTATGGATAAGTTAATAGTTGTCTGGGAGCAAAGAAAAAACATAGAATGCTTCTCTCCCCGCGCAGATGGTAAAATCCTATCGATGGAATGGGCGAAAATCTTACGATTGACGTTATATCTGGCGTCCGATTTTTGAAAGTACATGTGTGAAAATACCACACGAAAGTGGTGATTTTTATACCACTTTCGAGTGATGTACTTTCAAAAATCGGGCCCCTGGACTAGTGAAAAAGGCGTTAAATCTGAAATAAATGACTACCTATTTTATTTTCTAGTGTAATCATATCTTAGGAATCATGTTATCAGTGTTGCCGTTTGGTTCCGTTTCTTCCGTTTTTCGGAACTTTTAACACCCTTGCGGAACTTCGGAACTTTTCAGAACTTTTCGGAACTTTTAAGGTCCCGGCAAAAGATAATTTTTTCCTGTTATTAACACTATAAACAAAATTATTATTCCTAATTCCTATGATGAGGTAAAAAAAAAAAGCTATACGCCCACAATCATGCTAAACGTGGCCTTTAGGTCTTGTTACCTTAGGCTCTGTCTATTCCGTAAGGGGTACAGACGTGATTTATGTATAGATGTACATAATGCATATGAAACTTAAAACTTACTTGCTAAATTAATGACTTCATAAAAACGACAAATTAATTTCACACGTACTTGAGATGAAATAATTAAACGCAACGCTGTTTAATTAATTACGAATATTAATCAAATTACAAATATGTGTTAATAAACTTAGTCGTAGTTTTGATACTTAATTGCAATTAAAAATACAAGATAACCTCAAAAATCGAAACTATAAATACAGAGATTGATACAAAGTTGCAACAAACTTATCTTTGCGAACGGCTAAAACTGGAACTACACATGACTACGTGGAAGGTCAGTTTTGTTACTAGATGGTAGCGCCACAGTCACCAGCAAATGTAAGTTTGTAAACCCATATTATAAAGCATGTATGCAAATATTTTTACGATTTCAAAATAGATCAAGTGACCGATGAAATGTGGATTTGTGTTTAGAAATATGCATTCAATCACAGAATTATTGCAAAATAGTTAATTGTAAATTTAATTTATAGGTTTAACTACATTTAAACGGTTATTGAGTCATTTTTTTAAATAGAAGATGGCGGCCTTAAAAATAATGGTTTTGTTAATTTGGCACTGACTTCAATAAATTTTCAGAGAATTTTTAAACTATACATTTAGCCCATCGAGGGAATGGACGGCTAGCAACCCATCACTATTTTGATTCCCCTTTCCACCTATACGCCTACAATCATGCTAAACGTGGCCTTTAGGTCTTGTTACCTTAGGCTCTGTCTACCCCGTAAGGGATAAAGACGTGATTTATGTATGTAACATTTGAAAGACTGTCAACATAAGATAACCTTTGAAAATCAAGCACTACAACGTGGTTCTACCGCTAAGAAGTACTTTCGTAGCGATTCTTTCAAATGAAAAGGTTCTAACTATGCTCAACATTGTCATGGGACTATACACTATTGCTGTCACAAATTTTCCATTCTTCTAACGCTAAGTATCTACTTATCCAATAAAATTACTAGAACAATAGTGTCATAAACTTTACAAGCTTTCACATAATTTGCGGTTGGAAATGTCAGACGAAAGCCTGCTTACGTTTTATTGCGTTCGCAATACGTTACATTTTGCTTTAAACTTAATTCTTTAATATGTTTACCAACTGCGTATAATGTAAGAGGGGACGCCATTTTAGATGACACTTTCTCTGTTTATTGGTGCGCTTTTAATTATCTCCACTAGATGGCAGGTGCGTGCTTTTCAGGGCGCGACGGATAGGCAGACTATGAACCGACCGGTTAAATGAGTCCTTGCCCGTGCGCAGGGGCGTGATAGTTAAACATACATACACATACATACATATATCACGTTTTTATCCCTTACGGGGTAGACAGAGCCTAAGGTAACAAAACGTTAAGGCCACGTTTAGCATGATTAAGGGCGTATAGCTGGAAAGGGAAATCAAAATAGTGAATAGGAACCCATGTTCCTAAGACTTTCGCTCGTTCCCTGGACGGGCTTTTGCCATCTGCGTGGGAAGAGAAGCAACTGGTAAATTCTATGTTTTTTCTTTACTCCCAGACCAGCATGGAAGTAGAAAACATTTATAAGGCTGTTATGTCAATGTCTTCTTCTTCTTCTTCTTCTTTCTCTTATTTGTGGCGTATCAAGTCAAAGTAACAAAAATATAATTAAAAAATCTTGTAACAAAATGTCGGCAACGTTGTACGGTAATGGTCAAAGACCCCCTCCTCCTGTCGGGCTCTTCGCCAACGGTCAATGATATCCCTCAGAAACTGCCAGGAAATCATTAGCCGATGCCCAGGGTGCACCTGACCAAGCACTGCTCTTCCCCATGGACGGATCCAAAAACGAACTGCAGCTCTTGACCACACGTGGAGGTAACCCGACTCGCACCTTATAAGTCAATGTCATGTCATGGTTTAGGTGTGTAAAGTCGATCTACCCACCAAATCGGAATAATTTTCCAAATATGACAAAATACATCATTTCGAGCATTATGTATGTCCTACTGCACAGGCCTCCTCTCAGAACGAGAGGGCTTGGGCTATAGTTCCCACTTGGGCCCAGTTCGGATCCGGAACTTCACACACACCATTCAAAGATAGGTAGGTACATACATACGGGTTAAACTGAGAAACTCTTTTTGGAAGCCGGTTAAAATACTCTCCTAAATGTAGCATAGCAAATACTTTTACTTACTGGTAGAGATGCCTTATAGAGATAAGTTCGCCTTTGTGTGTTTAAGGTCTTTTTTGTGATTTGTCTCTGTTTTTTTATATTTGTACAATAAAGCATTTACTTACTTACTTACTTGGGTAGTTCCACGCTGGTCTGGGAGCAAAGAAAAAACATAGAATGTGCCAGATGCTTCTCTTCCCGCGCAGATGGTAAAAGCCCATCGAGGGAATAGGCGACATAGGAATCATGTTATAGGCGATGAGGCTAGCAACCCATCACTATTTTGATTCCATTTTCCACCTATACGCCCTTAATCATGCTAAACGCGGCCTTAAGGTTTTGTTACCTTTGGCACTGTCTACTCCGTAAGGGATAAAGACGTGATTGTGTATGTATGTATGTATATGTTGCTTACTTTTCTGAAAACCGCGTCGAAAACGGTTTCATCCAAACGCGAGATAATCGCGGACAAACATGCATAAGGGTCCAACTGCGAACCTCCTTTTTTTGAGTCGGGTAAAAAACAATGTCTCCATTTACGAACTTAACCAACGTCAGTTAACCAGCTACTTATAATAAACTAGTTACAGTTATGGTTATGTCACGCATTCGCAATACACAGGAATGCGGCCGATTGCAATTGGACTGAGGTTACGGCGCTACGGGCGCACAGACCGACCTACACACATAACGTTTCCCACCCATTTAATGAAATTTTACGTGTCGTTTGTGTGGTTTACGATGTGTTGTAATTTTATGGTTAGTTGAATGGGAAAGACACAGCATTATTATTACTTAACTATCTTTATAAGCTTATTAAACTTGCAATGTACATTTCGTTTGCCACTAGAGGCGCTAGTGTCGCGTGAGCTCCAATAACAATAAGATAAGATAATCATTTATTTCCAAAATACTTTACATGCCATAACAAATTCACAGAAACTGATACCTTAACACAATTAAGAACTAAAGTTTAGCAGCGGTTCTCGCACTAGGTCGGGCCTGTATCGCGAGAACCAGTCAAAATTACCATAGGAGTATAACCAAAGGATATTCAGTTTTACAGAGCAGAAATTACTTACTGACAAGCGCAAAAAGAGAAAGGAAAAAATGATTTACCAACAATTAAATTAAAAATTACTTATATGAATTAATTTGGTTAAGACCTAAACTTAAGCAATGCTAACAAGGTACGAAAGAGCTTCTCGCGCGCGCGCTAATGTCTGTGTGTGTGTGTGTGTGTGTGTCTGTGTGTATTTGTGTTAACACACACATTAACTTTTCACTGGTCTTGGCAGACTTCGTGACATACATTAGGTATAATTTCTTTCATTTACCAGTTGGAAAATGATCTCCTTCGTGAAATTATCACAAATATGGTTTACTAGCTGTTGCCCGCAACTTCGTCTGCATAGAATTTGTTTGTTGCTATCCCGCAGGAACTACGCAATTTTCCGGGATTAAAAAGTAGCCTAGTGTTATTCCAGACTATAATCTATCTGTGTTCCAAATTTCATCCAGATCTGTCCAGCCGTTCTGGCGTGTAAGAGTAACAAACATCCATCTATCCATACTTACAAACTTTCCCGTTTATAATGTTAGTAGGATTTGACGATGAATACACAATACAATACAAATACTCTTTATTGAACACCACAAATCAGTACAAAACAATACAGAAACAAAGAACAAAGTGGACAATAGGCGGTCTTATCGCTTAATAGCGATCTCTACCAGACAACCAATAAGAGAAATAAGTTGGAGACATTTTAAGTAGGTGGTGGAAACAAATATGAATGTGAACGCTTTGACAGAAGATATTTTTTCCGAATAAAACGGAACTGCACAACATTGCGGCATAGCTACTCGATATGATGATAGTTATTTATAAATAATAAACTTAATGAGATTCAAGATTTAAAACTTTGTTTCGGCGCCGATCTTATAAAGTCGCCTTTGACAGCTATACCTCTGGACCTTAGGCAGTGGCGCCAACTGGTGAGCAGAGAAACGATATTTTTTGTTCATTGAAATGGACCTCCGCAAAGTAACGCCTGATTCAATAAAATATGTAATACACACAATCAAATGTCAAGTTTAATGTCTAAGTGATGTACCCAAAGAAAGGTGAAAGCTAAACATTCCTAGCCGAGAAGGCACATTCTAGAAACTTATGAAATGGAGATGGTTATGATAGATTAAATGATTGAGAGCCATCATTACATGATAAGTTAATGACCTCTGGCCTTGACACTCAAGTCTGCCTCATTTACATGCGTACTAGCTGTTCCTCGTGACTTTGTCTGCGAAGAATTCGTTTAGAAGTAGCACTATCCACAGATGCCAAGCAATTTTAGGACAGAGAGAGATTTAATTTCACACACACACACACACACACACACACACACACACACACATACACACACATAAATCACGTCTTTATCATTTACGGGGTAGACAGAAGCTAAGGTAACAAGACCTAAAGGCCACGTTTAGCATGATTGTGGGCGTATAGGTGGAAAGGGGAATCAAAATAGTGATGGGTTGCTAGCCGCATCGCCTATAAAAGTCATAATTCCTATGCCCATTCTCTCGATGGGCTTTTACCTGCGCGGGATGAGAAGCAACTAGTACATTCTATGTTTTTTTCTTTACTCCCAGACCAGCATGGAAGCAATTTCACATTTATAGTAAACTAGCTTCTGCCCGCGACTTCGTCTGCGTAGAATTATACATAAAAACCTTTCTCTTGAATTACTCTATCTATTAAAAAAAACCGCATCAAAATCCGTTGTGTAATTTTGAAGATATAAGCATACATAGGGACATAGGGACAGAGAAAGCGACTTTGTTTTATACTATGTAGTGATAGCTGGTGTCAGCGACTTTTACCGCGTACAATTTGCAATTATTTACATTCATATTAACCATGCTTCGCAATTAGAATTGTCACCTGTCACCGACCATTGTCGAGTTGGTGAAATAGGTGCCTGGTGACAGACACAGACGGACGCTGAAGCCAGTTAGTGTCCCGTTTTTACCATTTGGTTACGGAACCATGAGAAATGGTAAAAAGATATGTTATACTCTTTGTTACAGAAACTTAATATAGCTACTTACTTGGTATATGGGACAAGGTCCAATTCGCATAGCTTTTTAACATCGTCTGATATTCAAACAATCTAAATACTCACATTACCACCTATTTCAATCGCTGCGGTTTTTATTTGGAAACTTTACGTAAGCATTATTACTATTATAGCCTTTTTTTATTCCGAATTCGCTACAAATTCCATTTTGTTGTTGTTATTGTGTTTTTTTTTAATTATTATTAAATTGTCGCGTAATTCGGCGTACCTCATGGCATAGGTCTACTCCGTGTATTGGAGGGTAAGCATTACATGTGACAAAATTGTCTGTAGTTCTATACCAAGACATTATAAAATCTAGAATAGAGATACTTCGATATTTATATTTTTAGTAGGTGTTAGCCACGACTTCGTCTGCAAAAAATCATTTATCGCTACCTCTAAAAAGTAGCGTTGTTCCAGGCCATGGTCTATCGTTGAGCCAAATTTTAGGGGTACGTATTAAAATACATAAAGTTTAAAATGTGTAATGGGTTAAAATACATAATGGTTTATAACATATAATGCGATTTTCTCAGAAAGTTACAAATTAACAGGATTGTTATAAAACAAACCTAACCTAACCTAAACCAATCCATAGATTACGATATCAAAAAAGTTCATTTAGCTAATAGTTTTACTGAAAATTGCGTTATATATTTTGAACCATTATGTATTTTAATCTATTATACATTTTAAACTTTATGTATTCTGATCCGCTCCCAAATTTTAGCCTGTTCAGTCGTCCTAAAGTAAAAGAGACAACATCCATCTATACGCCTTTCTTTCGCATTTGTAATATAAGAGCATTTATATTTTTCAAAATATGTGCTTTCAAAGATCGGGATAGCGCTGAGCGAGTGTAGAAAAATAAAGTGATCCAATTGGTTCATTTTTTTACAACTTAATCCCTACACATCGCTCGTGAAACTTAATGTTTCTTTGTCTCAAACTATCAATCAATGGCCAACCGTCGTCTCTTAAACATTAAGTTAATGAACTTTATGTGATAAGTTCAAGATCCTCCGTCACTGCGAACACCATGTAATTAGGTACATAATTACGCGCCTGAGGTCAACCTCGTGGTGTTCGTGGTTGCATTCTGATTGGATAACATCGCATAAGGGCAAATACGCCTGATTTAGTTTTATCTTTATTTGACGTTGAGGTAATTCTTTATATGGAATTTAATTTAAATTTGCGGTGTTTTTAATGGATAGTAGTTTTGAAATTGACACAGGATAATTTGCAACTTAAAAGGTGCTGACTTTTGAAGGTATCTAGTCAAAAATTGAGTAGAGCTCTTAGTGCAAAATTATGAACTTTAGGGCTTTGGGGGCCGCGAGGCAAAAGAGCTTGTCAGGGAGCTGTCTTCTCGGCTGGCAGATGCCTCAGGGGATCAGTAGGCTTATTATCTAACTCGCTCGCAATCGCCATCGTGTTCATTTTGACAGTTCTTGTATGAATGTGACAGCTAGCTGATTCCGATGCCAATTGTCAGCCCATACATGAACTGTCAAAATGAACACGATGGCGATTGTGAGCGAGTTAGGTAATAAGCCTACAGGCTGGTGCTTACCTAGCACAGCACATCAGGCTTGCTATCCAGAGAGGTAATGTTGCCAGCCTCTTAGCCCAAAGCCTTGGCAATAGCTTTTATTTAGTATACGTTTTGTAAATAGTAGTAGTAGGTATTTTTCTTTCTTTCTGATTCCTTTTTTCTACTTGATTTTGTTACAAATACACTTTTTCGTTCTTATTTTTTTTTTCTCGGGTGTACGATACAAGCATCGCACATTTCACGCGTCAGCTCTATTCATAATCCATTCAATTCTTTATTGCATTGTAATTTTAGTCAGTCTACGTTAATACGTGCTCCTAGCTAGTACCTTTTATACCTTGGTTATCAATAAATAAATACACCGTTATAAGTGTTTATATCAAGCATCAATCATCAGATCAGAGTTGTTGTACGTATCCCGTACATCGGGGAAGACGAAGCCCAAAGCCAATCGAAGGAATGGGCATAGGAATCATGTTATAGGCGATGCGGCTAGCAATCCATCACTATTCTAATAACCCTTTTCATCTATACGCCCACAATCAAGCTAAACGTGGCCTTTAGGTCTTGTTACCTTAGGCTCTGTCTACCCAGAGATAAAGACGTGATTTATGTATGTATGTGTGGAAGACAAAGTTTCAGCAGAAATTTTCGAGACCATCCTGCGATGAGAGAGATAGAACACAAAACTTAACCGTCTTTTCTCCTTTCCAGGTGATCTTACTTCTGGCGACGGGTCTGGCGGCAGGCGCGCGCCCGCGACCCCGATATGAGCCCGAAGACCAGTATGACTACGAGCCTCAAGCCCAGGATCGGGCCTCCGGAGACCAGGTAGGTTATGATGCCTCGATGGCTCGGGCAGTAGAACATGCATGATCTGGTGCAGTGCTTACGGCAGATACATTTGAGACACAGGCTAGATTCCATTAATGTTTGAAACTTCTGCAATTTGAAGTAATATAACACTCAAGCCCAGGATCGGGCTTCCGGAGACCAGGTAGGTTGTGATGCCATGGCTCGACTAGCACGATAGAAGACAGTCACAGCGCTCACTAATCTTGTGAACTAGTCAAAACTTTGGTTGGAGCTGTAGTGCTGGAGATATAAGCTGATTTATAACTCTCTCGAGTAGTACTTTAGAGTAATATGGTTTCAAAAATCGGGCCTCTGTATGGAAGGATATGTACTGTCAGTAGTACTAATAAATCTCGTTGTCCCTCCAGCAGGTGGTGCTAGTGTCACAGGACGAGTACGACGCCCTCTACCGGGCGGACGAGCGACGTGACCAATACGAGCCGCGTCCCGTCCAGAGGGCGCCTGCGAGGACCAAGGCACCGCCCCAAGAGGGCCCCAAGCAGCCCCCTGTGCAGACTATCAGGAACTACAACAAGGTAAATATATCATATCTCTAAGCAAGCAATTGTAGCATACTTATTAATTTATTTCAGAGATTTCGAAAATGGCTCTCTGAACAATAGTACATTACTGCCGAGGACGGAAAGTTGGAAATTGCCTGATGAGGAGTTTTGCAAGCCGAGCAACGCGAGGATGGTTAAGAGACGAGTCAGGCAATTCATGTTACCGTCGAGGAATGTTTAGTGCTTTTCTCAAACAATATGAGGAAATAAAAAAAAACAAAACAAATAGATTCAATCACGCACAGAATACAATTTTACCGCCTTCTAAAAACTTTTTCAAATAATAGACATTATAAACAGAAAATTAAAAATAAACTCACACACGCACTGCGATGAAAACTGAGCGGTTGGCCTGGCTGTATGGAATTATACTATCGTCCTCTCAATTTTACATGCAATTGCTACAAGGATTAAAAGTTAACGTAGCGAGAAATGTATTTTAGTACATTGCATTGCATTTACCTTTGAACGATTGATAGGACATAAGTATTAAGCAAGAGTAGACACCATCTAAGAGAAACATTATCGGATCGTTAATCTAGTATTTATGGAACCACTAGAGACGTGTGAGACTAATGAATGCGAGCGCATTAGGCAATATGGTTTCTGTTTCCGATCTGAGCCAGAAATTTTAAACTTTGATTTTAACTGAGCATTTGTTTCTTTACTTGAAGGTTAATGATGACGGCAGCTTCACCTTCGGCTACGAGGCCGCCGACGGCTCCTTTAAGGAGGAGACCCGCGGCACAGACTGTGTTGTCCGCGGGAAGTACGGCTACGTCGACCCCGACGGCAACAAGCGCGAGTTCACCTACGTCTCCGGTAACCCCTGCGACCCCAACAAGCCCAACGAAGAAGAAGAACCCGAAGCCCCCGCCCCCGATTCCGCGGAGAGAGACGACGGCATCCCCAACTACCCGACCAGACCCGCCGTCCGACCAACGACCACTCGACCCACGACTTACTTCCAAAACGACTTCAGAGATGCTGACGAAGATGAGGTTGAGGAGGAGCCTCTCCAGCATATCAGGCAGCGCGTCGTCCAGCGCCCGACCCCTAGGCGTCCAGCGTATCAGTCCCAACAGATCGCTATTACCCCCCGCCCTGTGGCTGTGACGACCCCTCGTGCGCTCCCACCTGCAACTACCTTCCGTCCTCAGTTACTCCAAGTAACTGCTAAGCCTCAGTATAGTCCTGAGCCTGTAGCCTACTCCCCATCTCCGATCCCCAACTACTCTCCGTCCCCTGCGCCTAGCTACTCGCCCTCACCGTCCCCTGCTGTGATCACGACGTCCAGACCTGGTGGCGGACAGATCGACTTTGCCGCTGAGTTCGCTAAGTTCCACCGCGAGCAACAGCAGTCTCCTGCACCAACTGGAGCTACCAACGCACCACTTAAAGCTGCGTCTCCGAGTGGCAACCCTCTGTATTCCACTGAGTTAGTGTACGATCCTTCAAGCGGTAGTTACAACACCCAGCTGTTCCAATCTTTGCCATCAACAAAGGGAGAATTGAACCTGAACGGTCGCCTGCAACCCTACGTAGCTCAACAGCAGCAGCCTCAGCGTTTCGTTCCTTCTCCCCAATTGCCATCTATTCCTTCGTCTCCGGCTTCATCGCCATTGTTCAGGCACCAGATCCAGCACGCTAATCCGCAAGAGGTGTATCAGAGGCAGCAGAATGAGAACCAATTCCAGAATTCTCAGCAGCTGTTTGCCCAGCAGCAGCAGTTGCAGCAGTCTCAGTTGCAGAGGGATAGGGCTGCGGCGAGAGCCCAGGCGCAGAGGCTGTCGATAGGACAGGGCCAGCAGCACCAGCAGCACCAGCAGCCTCAAAGAGCCGCGGCAGGCCCTCAGTACTACTACGTTGCCCCACGCGGGGAAGCTCCCTCGTCAGGACAGATTGACGCGTTCCTCAGAGGGCACGGCATCCAGTTCTAGTTTCTCTATTAGTAGAATACCTTTGAGCTAGATAAATAAAACTAGCGACCAATTTCAGCCCAGACTTAAAGAACCGTTCGCTTCGAACGCTACTGCGCTTTTCGCTAGTTTTCTTAAGAATTCATCACATGTTCCGAGCTTTAGCGTCATTTTGGATGTTTCATCTGTTGACTGATCTTTCATACGTGACCAGACCTGTCTATAAGGCCATACCAAGATGTTTAAGTACAACTAATTGGTCGATGCGATCGCGTGGAGTGTTATTATCTAGTTGGAATGCGGCAACGCAGCTGCCTCGCTGATCTAAAACGGCGTCCACATACGCCCTTTTAGAATAGCGTGGTGGCACTGTAAATAGTTGAAGTACGTGTCTAATCAGTACCTTATCGTAAATAGGCGTAAGTGTAATTAAGGCCGCCGGCTAGTCGACGTCGCGCGGGAACAATGTAAAAACTTTATTGTAATTTTTGTAATTTTTGTTTTAATAATAAATTATATTTTTTATAATTACCGTGCTGTTTTATTTTGTAGCGTAATATATTGTTTCATTTCATAAAATCAGATGGAGCCAGCTAAAATGCTCAGGGGCCCAAGTTTTGAAAGCACATGCTTAAAACCACCCGAAAGTGCGAACAATTGTGCTGAATTTGAAATACGAGTAGCATAGAAGATGATCACAGCTCTCATTAATCTTGTGAACTAGTCAAAACTTTGATTAGAGCTGTAGTTTAGGAGATATACGCTGATTCATACCACTTTCGAATGACGTGGTTTCAAAATCGGGCCCCAGGTAGAGATTATGCACAGATTTTCCATTAGACATAAATATCATAAGAAGATTAAAGGAAAAACGTATCCCTTATAAGATCAATACGTTGTCTGTCTGTCCATCTGTTGCTACCACTTTATCCCAATTTTACTGAATCTGCGAATATTTTTAAAACAGCGGTCGCTGATTCCTAATTAACTCTAAAACCATTAATTTAAAAAACATATTTTTTTGAGATAATGTGAGAAGTTCCCAATTCGTTTGGGGCCCGCTTGAAAGCTTCTGCCCAAGCTCTCTACTTCTGAGAGGAGGCCCAGCATTGGGAAGGACTGGCAATGATTATTATGATGATGAATATGGGGAGTTACATCCCGGCGTGGGAGAGGGAACGCATGAGTTAATTTCATCCCCTTTGCCTAAGTTTAAGGAAAGCCAATATATGTCTCAAGTTGTCATTATTACAATTTTATGGGGGTTTACGTGCGTATTCTATTATCTATTAAACTATACCCACTCTACCTCCCAAACTATTCCATATTAATGCAGATATATTATTTTTTAACCCAAAAGAATAATTAAGTTAGAGAAGACTTTTGCCAACAGACAAACCGAGCTGTGAAACTTTAAAAAAAGTGATTTAAAAAATCAATAACCAAACTGCTTGGTATCAAGTACAAGTCTCTGGAACTGGTCACTTATAAAAAGAAAATTAAAAAAGCAATGATAGGATTTGAAAAAATAGCTCTGGTAGTATTTATCTGGTAGTACTTTTTAACTTGGGGGTGCGAGTTGGGTTACCTTCACATAAATAATAATAATAATAAAAGATATTTATTCAACAGTTTGCAGTTACATACATGTAAAAGTAAAAGTAAACAATAATATGCTACAAACTATTGACATGTGGCCAAGAGCTGCGGTTCGTTTTTGGATCCGTCCGGGGGGAAGGGCAGTGATTGGTCCGGTGCGCCCTGGGCATCGGTTAATGATTTCCTGGCAGTTTCTGAGAGATATCATTGCCCGTTGGCTAAGAGCCCGACGGGGGGGGGGGGGGGGGGGGTCTTTGACCATTACCGTACAACGTTGCCGACATTTTTGTCACAAGATTTTTGAATTGAATTACATTTTTACCGCACTGACATTGGCCCAAGCTTTACGGCCGCCATTAAGGAGAGAAGAAGAAGAACTTGTGACACTGTTATTTGTTTTTATTCGTGGCGTTCTTAGCGAGGGTCTTCTGAAATAGTCCAAAACTAAGGTTCGAACCTTTACCGACTTACAATCTTGAGTTTTTCGTTTAAAGTTCTTACTGACAGTTGTATTTGTAGACTGTACTTGCATTGTTTGTTTCTGTATTGTTTTGTACTGATTTGTGGTGTTCAATAAAGAATATTTGTATTGTATTGTCATATATACATATGATCACACCTCTCTCCCACAGGGGTAGGCAGAGCTATACAATCGTAGAAGTACCAAGTTTCAAGTCAATCTGATGACAAAAAAGTGGGTCATACCAACAAATCTTAAAAACAGCTTAACAATTTGTTCGTAACATACTGCATATAAAATCACGAATAATTAAGACAATCTCGACAGTTAAATCTATTTTTGCGTTACTCAATGTTTAATTAGCGTCGTTCGTCTAATTAAAAAATAAGATATACACTAACTATGCTGATTAAGGAAAGAAACCGAATATAATTAATTATATTTTATATTGCATCCGCATTGCCGTCTAGACCAGTCAGACGTGACACATACACATAACTTTTATATACACGACAAGGAAGGCAAACAAGCAAGCGGATCACCTGATGGTAAGCAAGCACCACCACCCATTACACCCGCAACAGAGGAATGCGTTGCCAGCCATGAGGGCTAGGATAGCATAGCTCTTGTGCCGGTAATCTCACCAGCTTCCTTACTCTCCCCGCCTGCAAGCACTGCTGCTTGGCGGCAGGATTAGCGAGTAAGACGGAGGTAGCGGTGCGGACGGACCTTGCACGAGGTCTTGCCACCTGCATAATTGTATGCTTACTGGATGCTTAGGGATGGATTGACAGAGTAGAGAGAGAGGTAATAGTTATGAATGTACGAATACATATTTCTTCTATGCTAGTCTGGGAGCAAACAAAAACACAGAATGTACAGTCAAGTGTAATAATATGTATCTAGTCAAAGTTTCAAAAATAAGTACCATACGCTCTTACACCGGCGTAATAAGGTCGTGGGACATATTTTTGAGAAGTTCGTGTCAATACTTATTTTTGCACTTGACCGTACCAGTTGCTTCTCTTCCCGCGCAAATGATAAAAGCCCATCGAGGGAATGGGCGAATAGGAATCATGGTTACAGGCGACGTGGCTAGCAACTTGTCACTATTTTGATTCCCCTTTCAACCTATACGCCCACAACCATGCTAAACGTGGCTAGGTCTTGTTACTTTGAGCTCTGTCTACTACGTAAGGGATAAAGACGTTATTCATGTATTGTAATTTGAGCTTGTTTGTTTCTTTCTTACGCTTTGATACGGAGATAGTAAGACCATGGGAAAGACCCATGTCTTTCCCATGGTCATAGTTTTTGTCCCGGAAATTGTACATTTCTTCACCACTCTCTGTTTAGTTCTAGTTATCTTAAGTGTCAGTTATCCATGAGGACATCTCTGTCTGTTTCGTAGTAATAAATAGAGACGAAACCATAGTTAGCTGATACTTAAGGTAACTGGAACTTATCAGAGTTGTGAGACAGGCCCTAAGTATACGCATTTGGTTGGTATTTAATTCCATACCTTCCTTACCTACTGCCTTTCTGGCTAGACGTGATATTTTACTTGCAGTTACGAAACTTTATGTTTTCAAGGTCATAGCAAAATCATTAGTCAAAACGTATTCGCTCTATCGCTCTAAGTTTGGTCTCGTTGCAATACTTGCATCGCCTACGCACAAACCGCCACATTGATCTATAATTCAGGGGTATGGATCGATGATAAATTGATAAATATAGTTTATTTGTAACTACAATGAAGAGTTGATGAGATTGTTGTTGACCTCGTCGTGTAAAAAAGAAGGAAAAATGACATGTTATAGGTTAACTGGTAGAGATCCCTTATAGGGATAAGTTCACCTTTGTGCATATATTAATGTTATTTTTTTTTTGTGAATTGTATCTGTTTCTTTATATTTGTACAATAAAGCATTTACTTACTTACTTACTTAAATACATGTTACCTGTAGCTTATGAAACTCAGCGTCTGATGATTCAAGAGATCAGGGGCCCGATTTTTGAAAGCACATCACTCGAAAGTACCACGAAGGTGGTATAAATCAGCTTATATCTCCAAAACTACAGCTCTAACCAAAGTTTTCACAAGATTAATGAGAGCTGTGACTGTAAATTTCTAAATGTCAGTGAA
Source organism: Pandemis corylana (assembly GCA_949127965.1). Lineage (NCBI taxonomy): Eukaryota > Metazoa > Arthropoda > Insecta > Lepidoptera > Tortricidae > Pandemis > Pandemis corylana. The sequence goes on along the minus strand of OX421858.1, from coordinate 14,787,649 downwards.
AATTAGAACACAGAAAAATCCGAAAAGTAAAGCTATGGCCGGGAATCGAACCCGAATCCACATCATTGCGTGATGCGTGCACCCCATCTGGATTTAGTTAGGTAGCTTTACTTTTCGGATTTTTCTATGTGTTCTAAATTTCAGTGTCGTTCAGAAATTTAATTTCTAACGGTAAAACCGTAAAAATAGACAAAAAATCAAGAAGTAAAAATTCTTGATTGCACCTTTTATTTTTAAATATTTTTGGAATGAGGCGCCATCTACAAAATAGATCTGGAACTAAAGTAGACCGTATGCTAGAACGGTCAACGTCACGCGCTTGGGCTTGCCCTACTTGACCAACAGATTCAGACTAGAGTTGAAGCTTTCACTTTATTAGTTCAGCGCTTTTACAATAGGCGGCGCTGTTTGCCATGGCATACAATTTTTAGTACAAAAGTGGCGCACTCTTACGTTCTTAAGCGATGACTCATTTTTTAAAGGCGTGAGAATTTAAATAATAAGTTACGTTGATTACTAAAACCTAAGCCTCCTGCCGAAGCAAAATGAAGGCAGTTTAAGGTCATTTTGTATTGTTTAAGTGTGTACATAGACCGACAAAAAAGTAAATATTCTCTTTTTCGCATTATTTGTTGTTATAGCACCAACAAAAATACATCATCTGTGAAAAATTAGATATCACATAGGTGACAGACACACAGACAAACAGACAGGCGGACAGTGCAGTCTTACCCCCTTATTCATAAACGCTCGGTTGGCTTCTGCTAACTTAGCAATCGTTTGTCCTTATCTGTCACTTTGACATTTACCTTTCACAGATAAGGACAAACAATTGCTAAGTTAATAGTGAATAAGGGGGTAAGTAATAGAATCCCGCTTCTACCCTATGGGTACGGAACCCTAATAAAACAAAAGAACTCGAAGAAATTCCTTTTAGGTATAAGTTCGCCTTTTTGCATTTGTGTTGTAAGTATTCGTCTTTTTCATGCGTTTTATGTATAATGAAAAGTTATACATACATACATACCTACATACAAAAATAATAATAAATTATCAAAGCGTCTCAGTCGCTTCTCTAAGTCTATTTAAAAAAAACAGTTCTTAAGTTCCCATAATCAAATCGTAATCATAATTATGAGGCTATTCTTTTTCGCTCCATATGACATAATAAAATTATGCGATAATATGCGCGTGCGCGTTATCGTAATTATCTGCATTGATCCATTGCGCAATACTGGAAAATAGAACTATCCTTCTTAGATCATTCGCGGAAAAACCTCTTCTACGCATAATACAAAAAAAACTACCGTTTTACTTAATCCTGCCGACAATCAGCAGTGCTGGCATTGCTGTGTTCCGCAGTAGGTCAGCCCGAGCCGGTGAAATGTTTAGTACATTAGGTATTTCATCTAGGCTGGCAACGCATTTGGAATTCTTTGGCGTTGCCGGTGTCCATGGGCGGTGACTTACCATCGGGTGACCTGTTAGCTCGTTTTTTTTTTTTTTTTTTTTTTTTTATGTGAATAGGAAGGCAAACGAGCAAGTGGGTCACCTGATGGTAAGTGAACACCACTGCCCATAGACACCCGCAACCCCGGAGGGATTGCAGATGCGTTGCCAACCTAGAGGACTAAGATGAAATGCCTCTTGTGCCCGTAATTTCCCCGGCTGCCTTACTCTCCACACCGGAACACAGCAGTGCAAGCTCTGCTACTTAGCGGCAGGATTAGCGAGTAAGATGGTGGTAGCGATCCGGACGGACCTTGCACAAGGCCCTACCACCCGCAAACTGCCACTGTATTTTCCACTGTATTTAATTAAACATTTATTCAAACTGACCCTGTGCTCATATTTTGTATTTTGAGTGAACATCTACACTCCCAATTTCCGAAATTCGGAAACGGACTAGAGTTGTGGATGTCGGAACTATGATAACAGCTGAAGTGGCGATGGGCGGGGCACTTGGCAAGACGGAACGACGACAGATGGTCGAAGGCGGTCACAGAGTGGCCAAGACTGGGTCGAAGGTCAGTGGGCAGACCATCAGCCCGTTGGTCAGATGACATATGTCATTTCAAACACAAACTCAAACATTTACTTGCTTTGATACAAGATAAAAGATCAAACCCTGTAAGGGCACTGGCACTGCAAATATTACATTTTTTATCACTACATAGTATAAAACAAAGTCGCTTTCTCTGTCCCTATATCCTAGACTACAGGCCCATGTCCAAAAAATGTGGGTCATATGAACCACCAGGTGACGTATATAGGACGATATAAAGAGCATAAAATAATAAGATTCAGCACTATGCCGTCACTTGTAAGCTGTCCAACTGGGTGCTGGTGAGAATTCAAAAGTGCAACCCTCGATTTTTTCCACTTGTCGCATGATTTTTGTACGGCGTTGCGGAATAATGGATTAGAAGCTGTATTGAAACAGTATGAAACTGATGCCGTACAGAATGAAATGACCAAATTTACCCTGGAAATTGTCAGAAAATCAAAAAAAATTACCGACTTTGTGGCGGACCATTTTATGTTTATGAATAAGGGGCTAAATATACCACCACCACGTTCCACTTCCCACCTTTACGCCCACAGTGTCTCGCTAAACGTGGCCTATAAGTCTTGTTACTTTAGGCCCTGTCTACCCCGTGAGGGATAAAAACGTTATTTGTGTATGTGTTGTATGTATCTACACTCAATTTGGTTACATAACATTTGATATCAAAAATGAATTAAAACCAACAATGACAGATTAATTAACTACTCCAAAAAACTGATATTAAAAATAGATTTGCGTATTCCAACAATACCGGCTTTGTTCGACTGTGATTTAAGGCGGCTTTGTCTGTGATATTGTTGGAATCCGTGGTAGGAAAGTTTACTTTACAAACCTACAGAATATCTACACAACTACTACAAAAGGTGAATAAATATAAAAAGGTCGGCTCCGAATACTACTTCCTGCCATTCGGTGTTGACACCCTTGGTCCGTGGGGTCCTAGCGCTAGTAGCCTCTTCAAAGATATTTCGAAGAGGCCCATAATGTCCCAGATTTTACTATGGATTTTTTTCCTTTTCGTCACGTTCCATACTCACATAATTATATGAAAAAAGTGGCAAACTGGAATGGAAATTTTGGGACACATTTTTTCTTGTATAAGGATCGACGGGGTAAACGATTCTTAGTAAGGCACACCCAAAATAGTTAAATTCTGGAAAAATGATCATGTGGTAATTTTTTGGAAAAATGCTCAATAGAGTTGAATCAATCTGCAACTCGGGGTAATTATTTTATAAGATTTTGAATTAAATGGCAGACACTTTATACGGTAGTACTTAATAAATATGGTTTCTTTTTGAGCTGTCTTATTGCATTTGCAAGTTTATGAGAAAAATAATTGTCACCGACTTGTTTCTACTCGCATGCATTTTTTTAAATTGTTAAATTGTTTTTTTAGGCAACGAACCTTGCGCTAAGAGTCCTCTTAATATTTTGCTGAAGGCACAATACCCTATCTTCCCACGAGTTGCTCTGAGTACAATTCGTACACGGCCGTATTCGAGCGGTGGCTTACCACCAACTTAATAGGCTACGTCTTTTATGGGACTTTAATTTTAATAAGTGGCAAGCTTACGACATTAGGTGCGGTTATTAGAGCTCCTATGTCTGGCAACCCGGGTAAACCGAATTCAAACGATCTGTCAAACTTCGCAATTTAACTAAAATGGCGTACAGGGGTGCGAGTCGGGTTACCTCCATGTGGTCAAGAGCTGCGGTTCGTTTTTGGATCCGTCCGGGAGGAAGAGCAGTACTTGGTCCGGTGCATCTTGGGCATCGGCTAATGATTTCCTGGCAGTTTCTGAGGGATATCATTGACCTTTGGCTTAGAGCCCGACAGGGGGGAGGGGGTCTTTGACTATTACCGTGGTACAACGTTGCCAACATTTTGTCACAAGATTTTTTAATTATATTTTTGTTACTTTGACATTGGCGAAGTTGTCGTCGCTATAACGACTTGATACGCCACAAAAATAAGAAGAAAAAGAAGAAGAAATGGCGTACAATTCCTGCATGTGCCTGAATGGGCCTTAAGACCTTTTTGTGTGTCAGAAGCTTGCTTGAGGAGTGTGCTTAGTGTAAGTTTTCGGTCACAAAATACGCCTCGACTGCATCTGCGTTAAAATGTCAAATACTACGAGAACAGTTTGTTGCCGTTTCGATCCGCAAGTGGCGCTGCCAATTTTTCCATAGTAATTGAGACGTTTACGTGAACGCGTTCGAGACGTTTTTATATGCGAAAACTACAATAGAGGCTCAGATATACCTACTTAGTGTGAATCACGCGTGATGAAGGGAGTGATTTTAAAGTATTAAACATACATACATACATAAATCACGTCTTTATCCCTTACGGGGTAGACATAGCCTTTTTTATGGTGTGGAAGCCTTAAGCCCGGTACGGGATTATCGGGGGTATGTGGGGCTCTCACGCGACGGCAGGCATACCCACTAAAAACCACACGGATTCCCTATTCGGTTGTATGTGAGGCGTTACGGGAGCACTCGGTATCACCGCGACGCCCCACGACCACCCCGGGATGGGGTTCCCTCTTCGCGGCACCTGTGCAATGCAGGTTTGGCAATTCCCGCCCTCCCCCGCTGGTGCCGCTTGGATTTTTTATAGAGGTTGTCTCTTCGTGGCCCCCGTGTTGAAAAAGACAGCAGCCTACGTTCCCGGGTAGACAGAGCCTAAGGTAACAAGACCTAAAGGCCACGTTTAGCGTAATTGTGTTCGTATAGGTGGAAAGGGGAATCAAAATAGCCGCATCGCTTATAACATGATTCCTGCGAATTTCGCCCGTTCCCTCAATGGGTTTTTACCAAGCGCAGGAAGAGAAGCGTTTGGTATACATTCTATCTTGTTTCTTCGCTCCCAAACCAGCATAGAAGTTGAAGATGAAGTATTAAAAATGTTATCAAACCATACATCCATTTAGTATTTCAGAAACTCGACTTTACGAAACTAAAGCCACGTTTGTACGCACAATCTATTTAAAGCCAGCCCAAAAACAATGAGTCGCTTGACATTGGCTGCCGTGGGAACTTCCAACCCTGTAATAATTAACAAATATTTTAGAAACAAAAGGGCAATTAAGTAAAGCAGGCGATGGTTGCAGCGTGATGTAGAGTTAATCTTTGGTACGGTACGAACTTACGACGGCTTAATGCGATTCAATTCCGACTCAGTTAGCCGACCGGATCGCCTAGTGGTTAGTGACCCTGACTATGAAGCTAGAGGTCCCGGGTTCGAATCCCGGTAGGGGCAGACAGTTGTATGATGAATACGAATGTTTGTGCCTGAGTCATGGATGTTGTTGTATTTAATTATGTATTTATCTAATATGTTTATCCGTTGCCTGGTACCCATACAAGCTTTGCTTAATTTGGGGCTGGGTCAATTGGTGTAATTTGTCCCAAGATATTTATTTATTATTATTTATAGTTTAGGTTCGCTCGCTGTCAGACCATACTAAAAATGACAGCTAAAACCTGAACTGAGTCGGAATTGAATCGCATTCAGACGTCATGGTAAGGCCTCAGAGCGTTTAGTTACACCGGTTACTTTATCGTTAACTTTTGCCTTTACCGACGATTTTGTCGCATATTTAAGAGAAATGAAATAATAATAATAATAATATATAGACTTTTTATTCCGAATTCGCTACAATTTCATTTTTGTTGTTGTTGTTGTTGTTGTTTTATTATTAAATTGTCGCGTAATTCGGCGTGCTTCCTGGCATAGGCCTTCTCCGTGTATTGGAGGGTTTGGGCTATAGTTCCCACGCGCGCCCAGTGCGGATTGGGAACTTAACACACACCATTGAATTTCTTCGCAGATGTGTGTGCAAGGTTTTCACGATGTTTTCCTTCGAAAATCTCATGGCAAATTTCAAATGTAATTTTCGCACATAAATTCCGAAAAACTGGGAGGTGCGCGCCCGGGATTTGAACCCATAACGCTCTGCTTGAGAGGCCACAGGCCAAACCACTAGGCTACCACGGCTTTTTTTTGAGAGAGAAATGATGTGAAAATCAATGGTTTTAGTTAATGCTGAAGTGACTTAATACAACTTCATGCTTAGTAAAGTGAAGTAAATGCTAAAAATTTACGTACGTAAATCACGTCTTTATCCCTTACGGGGTAGACAGAGCCTAAGGTAGCAAGACCTAAAGGCCACGTTTAGCAAGATTAGCGTATATCGTTCAAAGGTTAACTGGAAGAGATCCCTTTTAGGGATAAGTTCGCCTTTGTGCATGTGTGTTGTCCTGTATTCATCTTTTTCTTGTGTTTTATGTACAATAAAGATTTATACATGCATACATACATATAGGTGGAAAGAAACCAAAAACACAAAAGTCTATAATAGAGACGACATTCCTTTTGCGACAAATTTCAAGTTTCAAGACCATTCTGTGCATCATCATCATTGTTATGTTCCATTTTAGGTATTTTATATCTATCGGTCAAGTCCCAAACTATAATTAACTGGCGCGCCGTTAACCTAAACGATGACTGAGGAATGTCCACACGCACCTGCAAAGGCTCGGACAATTAAACAATTGGGATCTTACAGCATAAGTAGATGTGAAGAAAAAAGATTTTCCGTTTCAGATAATGAAATGACAACAATAGACGCTTTGCGCAAACGTTCGCACGGCGGAGGACGCGAGTGGGGCGCTATTTTATATAGGGGACTTAGCTGCGCGGGCGCAGCCGTAGCCACGACATGCCGCTGCAAGTGTTCTAACGATGATCCTCCTCGTGATACTCGCGTGTCTCACCACCGCGACGGCAACGAACACAACCAAAGAAACAACAACAGAATCAACAACAACCAAAGAAATACTGAAAGCTAGCGAAACCGCCGACCCTTCTAAAGTCGAAATCGTTAAACAGATACGACGGTTAAACGACGATGGATCGTACACTATCGGATATGAAGCCGATGATGGCACTTTTAAAATAGAAAGCAGAGACGTCCGTGGCAATGTTAAAGGCACGTTCGGATATATAGATCAAGATGGTGAGATCAAACGTGTGACGTATTCGTCTTCTAGTGATAGTACTCCGGTGCCAGTGTCCACTAGTACTACTCCTAGTACACCTACAATGGTTGTGAGAGTGAATAAAACTGTGTCGACTACGAGAAGACCGTTAGCTACTGTTGTGTATCCCACACGAAGCAGCTTCACTACCAGAGGAACGGTTATCCAACCGATACCAAAAAGAAGGTTGCCGATCACATCCACAAGGTCAAACATGGATGCGACCACAGACAAACAAAAGCCAGAAGAATCTACAAGCAGCATTCTAAATCTTTACAAACCTAAAGAAGAAAGTGACAGTAAAACTAGAACTCAAATGTCGAGACCACATTCAAATGCAAAGGATGATTTAGTGCCTAAACAAACAACTACGAAATTGCCCTCAACAGTGAAACCTGTTTACGAAAACACAAATGAAAAAGAACCAGCCGAACCCTTCAAAGCGAATACTATAAGAAGGGAATTGACAGGAACAAGTCCTAATCCGCACATGATAAACTTGCAGCAGTCAGCAGGTGATGATTCCACCGACGTATACGGCAGTCACTTGTCTTTGGGAACAGCGCGACCTCTATTCACCACAACGACGCCTCGGCCTCGTCTGATACCTATACATTCACTCGTAGCAGCGAGACAGAAGATACAAGAGCAGTACCAAGACTTACCAGATCAGGAAACGACTATAGAAGCTAGTACCGGCCGCGTATTCGATCATCAAAACGTAGTGACTTCTAACCCAGTGCCAGTGGTTCACATACCCCAAAGCGAAGACGACAGGATATACCAGCCGATCTACAGGAGACCTGAAGCGACAGTCCAGTTCCGTACTAGAGAATATTTGAGAGACAATCCAGGGTCAGCGGTTCCCATTGGAAACCAGCGGCCCTTTCTCCAATACGAATACCAGAACAAAGTACTGGAGCCGCAGTTTGTGAAGGGTAATGCGCAAACGAAGGAGACTGCTCCTGAAGTGGCTACAGCGTCGCCGTACGATGCCCGTCAAGTGACCAGGATAATACCTGTACCAGTGGATGAAAGGGGTGTTCCGATCCAGCACTATCAACCAAGGTTCGTTAACCCTTATCGGCCAACGCCGCAGCCACAGCCAGTCTACCAGCCAAGATACGAGCCGGTCATCGACGAAATGAACTCCATCTCAGCTCCCGTAAGTACAAGGGACCTCAAGCGATTGCTTCAGGTTCTGATTTACCGGCAGAACCGATTACAGTCTTTGATGGACCAAATCGTAGCTCCAGGGCCACCGTACCAACCTCTGTTCAGACAAGAGCCGCAGTACGATTATAGGTATCAAAACCGTCAGTACCAAGACGACGAGCGTTACGACTACAGGTATGATCAGCAGAAGTTCAGGCAGCAAGAGGTCTATTCGAACCAAGTGCAGAATTACGAGAATCCTCAGTATGAAAGTCAGCGCTACGTGCCAAGACGTCGTCTATATACACGGCCTTACGATGCCGATAGTAGTTCTTCTAACAGAGTAGAAGAAGCGCCGGAGTACCTCCCACCTGATATACGAGAGGCTTTGCTGTTGAAGATGTTGATGCTTGCCATCAGTCCTGACTTCATGCCGACGCCTGCGCCCGCTACTGAGTTAACCACGGCAGCACCAACGAGAAAACAAGTAAGGAACGTCCAGATCATCGGAGAAGAGGGATCGGTCGATGATATGAAGAGATCCATGAGGCATTAAGGCAAGTGGCGTTATCGTACTAATACCAGCATAGCAGTGACTTCTGAGGGAAATGTAGATGGCCCTTCGAGATTTTGATATCCGAACGCCAACACCGAAATAGTTTATTTTATAGCCTAATTTATCGAGTGATCATAATTAATACTCAATTAATGTAAATACTTTTTAAATTTTGTACTAAATATTATTGTAATTATGACGCTGTTTCATTTATATATTATTTTGAACAGCTGAAAACTTGACGGCTCCAACAATATTCGAATACTCTCAAGGCTGATTCGTGAACAATTATTATAACTAACGATCCGCCCTAGCTTCGCACAGGTTACTAAACTACACATAAGCGCTGCGGGTGTCTATGGACAGTGGTGATCATTTACCATCAGCTGACCCACTAGTTCGTTTGTCTGGCCTCTCTAACATAAAAAAAAACCTTATCAGAATCAGCCTATCCATTGATGAACCTCGCATTACAATCCGTTGAGTAGTTTAAAAGATCTAAGCGTTACAATACAACACACAGGCGGCGTGGAGCGACTTTGTTTCATACTATCTAAAGTTTGTATTGGGTTTTAAGTACCTGATATATTTTAGGCACTGCTTGAAGAAACTATTAGAATTACAGAAGAACCAAAGCTCAATGATTAAAGTGATGATAAAATTTTCTGTAAATTCCATTCCAAATCCACATACATAAAGATATTTACATCAGAATTCTCAACGCCAATATACAAATGTCTGTAGGCGTAGAAAAACAACCAGTTGTGACAAAGACAGATGATAAGAATAGTCCAATTTCAAATTTAAATAGAGCCATTGTTTCTGCTGTGCTGTCCCACACACCCACTAAGTGAGGACACAGAATGCATTACATTGCCTAACGCAACATAATAACTTGGACACAAAAATTCGTCTAGAATCCACCACGGATTTAGTTAAAATTGATCGTTGCGCAATTAAGTTTTACATTCAAAAATCACTCTTAATCTTTATTGTTAACGTCTTCTTCGTTGAAAATTGCTTTGGCTTGACAATAGTATCCGCCATTACTTTAAGATATATTACGATATGCATTGACATCACACATAATTTTAAAAGGTATTGCGTCTTTGGTTAATTATGGCTCATTTGGCCATCACGAGAGTTACCGTTATATTTCAACGGGTCTTTAGTATCATGACTTCTTCGATATATGCTATCGAATTGACTCGATTCATTATTTTGTATTAGCTATTATTGACAGAAATAATATTTTGGTTGTAGCCGTTTCTTCTTCTTTTTTTAATATGGGCCCATCGATCGATGCGATGATTTCGCCAATGTCAAAGTAATAAATACAGTATTCAAAAATCTTGTGACAAAAACGTCGGCAACGTTATACGGTAGAACACGGTCAAAAGGCCCCTCCCCAGTGGGCTCTTAGCCAACTGATAATGATATCCCTCAGAATCTGCCAGGAAATCATTAATTGATGCCCAGGGTGCACCGGACCAAGCACTGCTCTTGCCCTCGGACGGATCCAAAAACGAATCGCAGCTCTTGACCACACGCGGACGTAACCCGACTCGAAAAACATAGGTACAGATTATACGGAAACGCAAATAAACAGAACCGCAGTATTATTTTTGAGAATGTAAAAGTGACAGTTGACGTAGTTTTTTTTTAATTCCAAGCTAGTTCTAGACACGAAGCTTATCGGCCATTAAATCTCACAAATGTCATATCAACCATTTAAAAAAATATTTCTAGTTAATAATTGAGAATAAAAATAAAAGAGCTACATTTCCTCGATTAATTAATAAGACGAAAAAAACTCTCCAAAAAAACTTTACTTAGCCAGTAGACGTATTTACGTGAACGCGTTCGAGACGGTTTTATATGCGAAAACTTACACTAGAGACTCCGCTGTCAGGTGACCTTTTTTCGCACGAATGCATTGCCATATTATTATGTAAAGTTTTTTTTAAATAAAAAATTAGGGAAACTATTTACACGAAAAAAAACCGGTCAAGTGCGAGTCGGACTCGCGCACCGAGGGTTCCGTATCATTATCTATAAATATCTAAAACCAGTGTAAGCAGAGCCCTGTTCCAAAGCAAAATGTACGCAGTGTGGGGTTACTTTATATTGGTCACTGCTATATACAGACATACATACACATTTACGGTTTTCGCAATTATTCTTTAATCTGTGCTATAAGACCTACCTTCATACCAAATTTCAAGATTCTGCGTTCACGGGAACTACCTTGTAGGTTTTGATTCCCTTGAGAGTTGAAAATTTGCGGAAATTTGCGGCATAAACGGCTGTATCTTTTGATTGCGTTGGCTTAGAAGTTTGATTTTTTCACAGCTTCAAGGGACAGTAGACCTGAGTAATTGATATAAATTTCAGCTTCATACCTCCACGCGTTACTGAGAAAAAGGGTCTTGACAGACGGACGGACAGACGGACAACAAAGTGATCCTGTAAGGGTTCCGTTTTTTCCTTTTGAGGTACGGAACCCTAAAAATTATCTAAACTAACAAAACAAGTAGCCAAAAGGGATTATGAATCAGCAAGGATGGTGGGTTATATACAGGCCACCTTGTTAGTATGCGATTTTTGTGTCCCCAAACGTCATCTGTTTGAATGATGTGTCTGTACGACACAATTACAAACTCCCGTGGAACATCTACTGCTCACCACGGACGAGAGAAGGCGCTGTTTTTAAATGGTACTTACTATCAAAAGAATTTTACTTCTTGATTCTTTTTAAACCTAATAGGTCTAGTTTATACACAAGAGTGATGTAAGTAAAATCGCGAGCGTGTAATGGTGTCCACAAGGTCGCTATGTGGTTCACAATAGACAGCCTTCACGGTGTAAATAACTTAAAAACTAGTGAGTTAAATGAACAAATTGCCACTCAAACTGTGTAGTAAGCCCAGTTACAAGAAAAATCCTAGTTTCACCACATTGCTAGGGCGATGCGAACGGGTTATAATAGAAGTCTTTGAACCAGTGGTGCTGTTTGGGGTAATTTCTTATTGTACTATTAAATATGCCGACCACAGATTATGCAAAAAATGTCTTCTTACAAGTTGATGACGTCAGCGTTTCGCGGTCACATGAAGGGCAAATGAAAAATAGCAATTAACAAATTAAAAACAAATCTGATTATTGGAAATAATCCTGAAATGGATTTTGAATCAGTGTCCGTTGTAAAAAATAGACAATGCCAATTGTGGGCGTATAGGAGGAAAGTTGAATCAAAATAGTGATGGGTTGCTAGCATCGCGTATAACAATGTTTCCTAAGATTTTCACTCATTCTCTCCATCGGCTTTTACCATCTATCTATACAAAATATAAAGAGGAATAAACGTGGCTTTACGTCTTGTTACCCGAGGCTCTGTCTACTAAGTAAAAGGGATAAAGACGTGATATAATGTATGTATGTATGTTCCAGAACGTTCTTTACCCCTAACCCACATACATAGTCATACATAATACTTACACAATAGCCCTGAGAACAGTGAGAACATATTGGATGGTGGAGGACTCCCACGGCCTCGCAGAAAACAACATAGCAACAATAGGCGTGCGTTATTATGGAGTTTGTGTTGAAATATGCGCTGTTAATGTGTTATATGAAGTTCCGGGGTGTATGTGCATGAGTAATAACTGGGGGGTTAGCACAACCGCTTAATGCGTGCCAAGTTCTTTGGAGCGAGGGACACAGTTGTGGCGGTCTACTATAGAGGGGCGTGCAGTGGGTTCTGACAGAGCATATTGACAACAAAAATGTTTACAAACAAGCACTGCTTATATGCCTGTAAGGGATGAACGCGTCTGACTATAGAGAATTATTTGGAAACTCTTTGGCGCCGCTTATTTTTAGGCTTCCGTGCACAAAGACTTAGCTGTCCGTCCGTCTGCCATCAGGCTGTATCTCATGAACATTATACGTAGACAGTTGAAATTTCTACAGATGATATCTCTGTTGCCGCTATAACAACAAATTATAAAAACAAACAGACAGCGGGTCCCTGGGGCTCGGAGGCAAAGGACCTTTTCAGGGAGCTGGGCAGCAGACTAAGAGACAGGGGCTGCGATCCCCGCTCTGGTTCGTGGCTGGTTCAAAGGGTTGCCATTGCAGTACAAAGAGGCAACGCGGCCAGCGTAATGGGAACCTTTGAACCAGGCACGAAACAGGGGGACTTTTTTTAGGTTAATTTTTAATATTTTTGAACATAATTTACTTTGAATCAACTTTCGTAGTTTTAGTGATCCTTATTATTATTTAGTTTTTAATGGTTTGTATATTAAAAACAAATTAAAGTAAATATTTAAGGGGGGCTCCCATACAACAGACATGATATTTTGCCGTTTTATAGATAATCCATTCCACTTTTATACATAGATTTTCCATTTTCCACCTATACGCCCACAATCTTGCTAAACGTGGCCTGTAGGTCTTGTTACCCTAGGCTCTGTCTACCCCGTAAGGGATAAAGACGTGATTTGTGTATGTGTGTGTATGTATGTGTTATAGATAATGGTACGGAACCCTTCGTGTGCGAATCCGACTCGCACTTGGCCGTTCTTTTTCTTGTGCTGTCTGTGTCTTGACTTGACATTATTATTATGTTTATTTAGTTGTTAATTTTATACATATATCACGTCTTTATCCCTTACGGGGTAGACAGAGCCTAAGGTAACAAAACCTTAAGGCCACGTTTAGCATCATTAAGGGCGTAGGAAAGACTTCGCCCATTCCCTCGATGTGCTTTTACCATCTGCGCGAGAATAGAAGCAACTGGTAAATTCTATGTTTTTCCTTTACTCCCAGACCAACATGGAAGAAGTTGTTAATTATTTAATTCAATTCATTTACTCATTCAAGTCATTTTCATTACATAAATACCAATATTTACTCGGCGGGGACTATGTCATTTTCCGGGATAAAGAGTATCCTATGTTTTAATCAAGAGTACCAGCTGTCTCCTTGCCAAATTTGATCCTTATCCGTCCAGTTGTTTCAGCATTAAGAAGGAACAAACATACATTACTCACTCACCTCATAAACTTTCGCATCACTCACTACATAGTATAAAACAAAGTCGCTTTCTCTGTCCCTATGTCCCTATGTCCCTTTGTATGCTTATATCTTCAAAACTACACAACGGATTTTGATGCGGTTTTTTTTAATAGATAGAGTGATTCAAGAGGAAGGTTTTTATGTATAATTCTACGCAGACGAAGTCGCGGGCAGAAGCTAGTTTATAATAGTTACTAGCTTCTGCCCGCGACTTCATCTGCGTAGAATTAAACTTTGGCTAGGGAACCCTTAAAGTGAAACCAGCACAATAGAATTTTCCAATTTTTTAATTGTTTTACAAAAATTATCTTACAACAGTCTACGTATTTACAAAATTGCTATAACCTAGTAGGATCCGAAGGTGATGTCGTGCAGGGGGGCGGAGCCTCCCGCGGGGAGGGCGTACTCCTTGAGCAGCTGGTCCAGCATGGAGAACGGCTGGCTCTGACTCCTGGGCTGCTGGAAGTTGTTCTGGTTGTATCTGGAAAATTATGCAAATGTAAATGTGAGACCTGTAGCATTATGTAGCCTCTCAAGCAGTCGTGGGTTCGCGCCCGGGATCGCACGTCTGAGTTTTTCGGAATTTATGTGCGATATTGCATTTGAAATTTATCATGAGTTTTTCGGTGAAGGGAAACATCGTGAGGAAACTTGCACACATCTGCGAAGCAGTTCAATGGTGTGTGTGAAGTTTCTAATCCGCACGCCCGCGTGGGAATTATATTCCAAACCCTGTCATTCTTAGGAGGCCTGGGGCCTTACTATGTCGTCTTAATGCGATTCAATTACGACTCAGTTCAGGTTTTAGCTGTCATTTTTAGTATGGATCTGACAGCGAGCGAACCTAAACTGAATCGGAATTGAATCGCATTAAGACGTCATGGTTATGCCACTGTACCGAGCAGTGGGACGTTACTGCTTGGAAATGATGCTGGTGAAACCAGATTCTAGAACTTAGACAAACAGTAGAAAAGTTGCCACAAGTCGCTGCCCGTGGGCAGCAAGGTAATAGTACTTTGTGTCACGAGGGAGCAAAATGATGTATTTACAGAACGTAATGAGGTATTCAAGAGTTAACGCCCAAGATGAAAATAATTTTGCTCCCGAGTGGCTCATACAACTTTTCACACCGAATATTAAAAAACTTGAAAAGAATTCTAAATATGATTAAAGAGCTACCAGCATAGAAAATGGCGTGGTTTTACAATTATCAACTTCAAAAATTACATTCGCAAAAAAACACTTAGAAAAGCCTTGAACAGAAAAGTTGCACTTTGATCCCTTTCGACAGGGAGCAAAGCTTACCTTTTCTGAATGAGATGTGGAATAGTTATTTGTTTATTGTTGGACCTCCGCAAAGTAATACACATACATACATACACAAATCACGTCTTTATCCCTTACGGGGTAGACAGAGCCTAAGGTAACAAGACCTACAGGCCACGTTTAGCAAGACACTGAGGGCGCAGAGGATCTGCAAAGTAACGCCTGATTCAATAAAGTTACCTGGGTTCAGCGGGGGCTGGCGCGAAGTCCTGCGAGTATTCGACTTGGGGCTTCGGCGTGAAGGACTGGAACTGCGGCGCGGGCCGGAAGTCGGGCTGGCGGGGCTGCGGCCGCGGCTGCGCTGGCGGCGGCGCGGGGTTGAAGAAGCTCTCGCGGTCCACCGGGGCGGGCGCCGCGCCGGAGAAGAACTGGGGCTGCGGAAAACGTGTTCCAATGAGTTGCTTTCTAAAACTAAAAGCTTAACATATTTCAAATGTTGATATTTGTCAGGTAATGGTAATAGACTACAAGCCCATGGACAAAAAAGCATGTGAAATGAACCAGCGTGAAACACGCTTAGAAGGCTGTTACTATATCATAAAATAACTCTGAGCGCTATGCCGTCTTTTCTGAGCGGTACAGGTTTTTTCTCATACATTGAAAAAAAAATGCACTAACTTCCGCCACCACCACTTTATAAAGCGGCACTAGGATTTTCGACATTTATTTTTAATCATCTATGTATAAGCTATAAAAACGCCGTAAATTAATAATTAGTCGTAATTCCTCACTTGTACCTTAAAAATTCCATAAATGTACCGCCCAAAAATGACAGCATAGCGCTCAGAGTTATTTTATGATATAGTAACAGCCTTCTAAGCTTCATTCACGCTGGTTCATTTCACATGTTTTTTTTCCATGGGCTTGTAGTCTATAATAATTCAGATTACCGTGGCTGTAGCACTCTTTAGTGTTGCTGTGGCAACCTGTGTTTGCTGAAATTGAATCTGTTTGACTCTATTTAGCGGTTGTTGAATCACGGTGTCACTTACTTTGAACGGCGTAGCAATCTGTGTTATACCGCTGTTTTTGCATTCACACTGTCTCTACCTTCGGTGGCATAGGTGCAACGGATTGCTGTGGCCGGTACTGCGGCTGTGGCGCTCTGTACTGTTGCTGCGGTTGCGGCTGTGGCACTCTGTACTGCGGCTGTGGCACCCTGTACTGTTGCTGCGACTGCGGCTGTGGCGCCCTGTACTACAGCTGTGGCGCCCTGTACTCCTGCTGTGGCTGTGGTATCCTATACAGTGTATACAATGCTTGTGTCCACATTACACCGTTTATTACCTTAGGTGGCGTAGGTGCAGCGGACTGTTGCGGCCGGTACTGTGGCTGTGGCGCCCTAAGTATTTCGAAGCTGTTGCATCAAGCAGTATCACTCATGTTGGGCGGCGTAGATGCAGCGAGCTGCTGCGGCCAGTATTACGGCTGTGCTCTGTACTGTTGCTGTCAGCAGCCGCAGGGCTGTGGCGCTTTTACTGTGGCATTTACAACGCCTGTGCTCTCGCATTACACAGTGTCCTTACCTTGGGCGGCGTAGGTGCGGACTGCTGTTGCCGGTACTGGGGCTGTGGCGCCCTGTACTGTTGCTGCGGCTGCGGCTGTGGCGCCCTGTACTCCTGCTGCGGCGGTGGCGCCCTGTACTGCGGCTGCGGCTGTGGCGCGCGGTACTGCTGCTGGGGGCGGGGCGCGGGGCGCGGGGCGGGCTCCTCATAGTCGTAGTCTACTGATTGCGGGTTGCGGCCACCCTGATATAATGATATGAGGTTTATAACAAATTAGAAGTAGGTATGTAATTTATTAAATAGGTTATGAAGGTCCTCAGAAGATGGACTGATGACCTGGTGAAGGTCACGGAAGGCCGATGGATTAGGGAAGCCTATGTTCAGCAGTGAATTTCTTTTAGCTGATGATGAAATAGCACATTACTGTCTAGGCCAGGAAGTAGGCAATTGCTGGCTGAGTATTGGTTTAAACGGACGAGCTTGCGAGTCCGTTTAATAATACGAAGCCAGCAATGCTATTCTGGCCGAGGCAAGTACAGTGATTTTCTCAAAAATCGAAAAGAAAACAACAACAAAAATAATTGACATAAATTATTACTTATTTTTGCTTTGCCGCCTTTTTCTATCAATGGCATTTGAAAAGAGTATTTTTCTACCCAGAACATCTTAAGCTATTTCAGACACAGATAAACACGTTGCCGTACTAGCTTTTTTTTCAATTTGGTGTTTTAAATCTTGTGCTGTTATTTTTTATAATGGTGATTTGCATTTTTAAAAAGTTAATAGCTAGACGGTAATGGAATTTGTATGCAACATTATTGGAGAGTTTAGCGCTACAGTAATGTTTTTTTTGTTTGTAAAAGTGCTAAAAAAACATCACATGATTAATGGTCGGACCCTTACGCATTTTCGATCAGGTGTCCTGACGGTCACGTGACCTGACGCGAGTTTAACATTTTTTACCCATCCCAAAAATTTCACAACGCCGCTAAAGAAGTTTTCACTTCATAAACCGAATATATAGTATTGTTGACTTGTGTTAGGATGAATTTAGTTACCTGAGCCTTGGGAGGGCGATCCCGGGTGGAGTCATCTACAAGCGTGGGGGGCGCGACCGTGATGCCCTCTCCTGAGGGTTGGAAGCCGAACTTGTTGGCACCGTACTCCACTACTCGCACCTGGAAAGAGCAGGACGGAATCATTAGGTGAGAAATACGCAATTGCATGGTCTCTAAGGGCCCAGAGCCAGGGGTTCGATACCGGTATCTGTGCCTACAAAAATACCGGTATGAAAATGAAATGAAATGAAAATGAAAATGGAAATGAAAAAGTGTTTATTCCAAACAAATTTTACAGGAGGTTAGTTACAACCAAGGGCCCTGTGCTAGGATACCCTGTGTTGCAGGACCCAGGTATTATTGCGTTCTATTTCGTTCTTTAGTTTATCATTTAATTTTAAATGGGATAATTTAATAATACGAGGTTGATAGAGATCTATACTATAAACAGCATAGAATATTAGGCAATTATTTTTCGGAACCGGTATCATGGCCTTTAACCAGGAACCAGTATATAGCAGTTCGTCGGTACCGGTATCAAGCTTAGGAACCGGTATCCTACAAGGTTCCGATACCAATGTAAGGCACTGAACGGCAGTGTCACATACACATGTAAGAACCGTTATAGACCTGTACCGGTAACCGGTATTTTTGGGTTCTATGAACTTCTATAGGTGATTTTTTTACTGGTTCTCTGGAAACAAAGAGAACCTATAAATACAGGTAGGGGGCTGTCCATAAAGTATGTCACACCAATTTCAGCATTTTTGAGCCCCCCCCCCCCTTGTCACAGGGTTCACTATGAAGACCATATATTTAGTAGATAGATAGTTTTGGTACATATTTAGTAGTTTATTTATGAATTGTTTGTTGTATTTTGAGATGTACGCTCTATTGTGGCTTTCACTATATGGATATTTTAAACTCACTCTGTCGGTCTCTCGCTTAATGCTCCTCTCATTTACTCAAAGGTTAACTGGTAGAGATCCCTTATAGGGATAAGTTCGCCTTTGTGCATATATTTAAGGTCTTTTTTGTGATTTGTCTCTGCTTCTTTATGTTTGTAAAATAAAACATTTACTTACTTACTTACTACAATTATTTTGTTTGTGTGACACAAATGTCTAGACCCCCCCCTCTAACTGTGTGACGTACTTTATGGATGGCTCCTATTTTCCGGTATTTTCGCCTTCGGTTCCAAGCCCTGATGGGGGTTAGCAGAGAGAATTTTCGAGACCTTATCCCCAACGTACCTTGCCAGTGTCGTCCTTGTAGCCGTACTTGCCCTTGACCTCCCCGTTCTGGGCCTTCGTCTCGATCTTGAACGAGCCGTCGGCCGCCTCGTACCCGTACGTGTAGGAACCGTCCTCGTTGTGTCTGGAACAAGCCGTAAAGTCTTTTAGAACAAACTTTTTACATACATACACAAATCACGTCTTTATCCCTTACGGGGTAGACAGAGCCTAAGGTAACAAGACCTATAGGCCACGTTTAGCAAGATTGTGGGCGTATAGACGGAAAAAGGAATCAAAATAGTAATGGGTTGCTAGCCGCATCGCCTATAACATAATTCCTAAGAATTACGCCCATTCCCTCGATGGGCTTTTACCATCTGCGCGGGACGAGAAGCGACTGTTACATTCTATGTTTTTCCTTTGCTCCCAAGCCAGCATGGAAGTAACAATCTTTTTAATTCAAAGGAAATTCTGTTGCTACAGTTTCACGGCTTATTTCTTTTTATTTGAACTGAAGTGTTTTTGCAGTCAGCTTTTTATCTAAATATATAAAAGAGCGTTTTTTTTTATATGAATAGGAAGGCAAACGAGCAAGTGGGTCACCTGATGGTAAGTGATCACCACTGCCCATAGACACCCGCAACCCCGGAGGGATTGCAGATGCGTTGCCAACCTAGAAGGCGTTTTTAAAAAAAAGTCTGCATGGTCATTTTTTCCAGAATTTAACTATTTTGGATTTTTCTTATATTCTATACTAACATATTGCACCACCTGCTCAGATCTGTTATTTTGTCCATTATGGTTGCCTGGTAGAAATCGCTCTGTAGCGATAAGGCTAGTCTTACCTTGAAATATTCTGAAACTTTTTTTTCAGTTTTGGTTGTTTTTTTTTTTTTATATGAATAGGAAGGCAAACGAGCAGGTGGGTCACCTGATGGTAAGTGATCACCATTGCCCTTAGACACCCGCAACCCCGGAGAGATTGTAAATGCGTTGCCAACCTAGAGGACTAAGATGAATGGGAATGATGTTATATGTGATGTTCAATAAAGAGTTACTGTATTGTATTGTATTGTATTAAGATGCCATGGTAAGGTCCATCTGTTCATCTCGTGAGTGAGGGTTACCTGTTGATCTGCTTGAGGATGGGCACAGGCGTGGGCGCAACCTTGGGCTCAGAGGCGATGTAGCGCGGCGCGCGCTCGTCCGCGTACTGCGCCACTGCGCACGCGCAGCATAACGCCAGGATCGACTGCAATGGGTTAGGACAGGTTAGTAAGTAAGCTTACATACATACACAAATCACGTCTATGTCCCTTACGGGGTAGACAGAGCCTGAGGTCACAAAATCTAAAGGCCACGGCACAGAAAAATCCGAAAAGTAAAGCTATGGCCGGGTATCGAACCCGGATCCTCGTTGTTCCGTGACGCGTGCTATACCCCCACCCATAATAGCAGTTGGGTAGTCTTCGAATTTTTGTACCTGTTACTAGCTGTCACGTGACCTTGTTACTATGCGAATTTTTGTCGCTAAGCGTCATCTGTTTGAATGTGTCTGTACGACACAATTACTTCTTTTTCTTCTTATTTGTGGCGTATCAAGTCGTTATAGCGACGACAACTTCGCCAATGTCAAAGTAACAAAAATATAATTAAAAAATCTGCCCCCCTGCCCCCTGCCGGGATCTTAGCCAACGGTCAATGATATCCCTCAGAAACTGCCAGGAAATCATTAGCCGATGCCCAGGGTGCACCAGACTGCTCTTCCCCCCGGACGGATCCAAAAACGAACCGCAACTCTTGACCACACGTGGAGGTAACCCGACTACCCCCTATACTTCATTTAATTTAGGATGAGAAACCACAACAACATTATATTGCGGCTCGTGAAATGTACTCTCTTTACAATTTGTACTAGAGTAATTGTAAACGACACGAAAATAAAGTGGCATTAAAACAATTTTATTTTGCGGCTCCCAGACTATTGCACTGTACTATTTGCTAGGTAAGAAATAGTTGACCAGACGCAATTATAATTTTGTTGTTGTTTCTCATTCTAAAGTAAATGTCGTATTGGCAGAGTGCAAAGCGGGTGGAGGGGGTAGCCTAAACGATCACAGCGCTCGCTACAGCTAAAATTGTCATTTTTGTCGCTGACTTGAGCTGTCAAATCCATATTGCAGTAAACATTTTCTAATCGTTTTTGAGATAAAAATATGGTCCTGGTAAGATGACTGTGTTGTTGTGAATTGTAATAACACCAAGAAGAATAGCGACTGTAAATTTTACCAATTTCCAAGACCATGGTGGAAACGAGACCAAAGAAATAAGTGGATATTTGCCGTAAGAAAAAAAAAGTAAGTTACCTAACCTCTAAAATTTTCACTGAAAACAACAATTTTAATATTATTGGCAATAATGTTACTGACTACCATTGTCCAAAATTGTGTAATATAGTAAAATAACACAAGATTTCATTAATATTTTTCACAATATTTACTTACTTCTTGTTTGACAGCGGTGACAATATTGTCCATAATGGCCGCCTATCACGTGGCGCTGTCGTCGCGCACGGTCCCAATACACAATTACAAATTACGTAGTGATATTTTATGACACAAAAAGTATCTACAAACAAGTACATTTTAACAGGCGTAATCTAAAATTGACCTCAAACGGAGGTATAAAACGGCCGTTTAGCTTCCTTAAAAGCATTTGTAACACTAAAATTGGTTAAATAACGAAACAATACTATGTTGTAATGACAATATCAATCCGGCGCAGTACTGGTATTGCCCAATTGCGCCTTGACACTGTGGCACTGTTCGCTGGCGGCAAAAACATATCTAATAAGTAAAAAGTCATGGTTCAAGTTAGAAACTTTAGCCATAAAATAACAAAATCAAGAGTTGTCAATTTTACGTAAAACATCGATTATTGAATTTCTAAATGACATTGAAAACTGACACACGTAGAAAAATCCGAAAAGTAAAGCGGGAATCGAACCCGGATCCTCGTCATTCCGTGACGCGTCCTATAACCCCTACACCACCCATAGCATAGCAGGTACCTGTGGCGTGATCTGCTATGGGTGGCGTAGGGGTACAGCACGCGTCACGGAATGACGAGGATCCGGGTTCGATTCCCGGCCATAGCTTTACTTTTCGGATTTCTCTGTGTTCTCATTTTCACGGGCATTTAGAAATTTAATTTCTAACGGTAAAACCGTAAAAGTAAACATAAAAGTCAAGAAATAAAAATCTTGATTCATTTGGTATTACCGATAATATTGTGTTTGTGTCGCGATAAATTTGTGACAAACAACTACTTAACTGAAATGATGTAGTATATAATTAAATTGATCTATGATCGTGATATAAAAAACTAAGCTTTTAACATTCAAGCATAGCAAATATGACGTCATAAAAATGACATATATAGTTTTTGTCTCATTGAACTACAGCAACATAAAAATCTAATTAATTGAATAGCTGTCAAGTCACTTTAAAGTTTATTAAAGGCTTTAAACACAGGCCAACCGGTTTCCAGGACACTCCACGTATACTGTCACTACCGGGTACCTGATTTAACATTTAATAACATGTTACAAAATGTTAGTTGTTTTGGCATGCCTTAGGGGTCTGTAACTACAAAAACGTGCCAACAGAGACGTGACGACCGGATAGCCTATTGGTTAGTGACCCTGACTATGAAGCTAGAGGTTCCGGGTTCGAATCCCGGTAGGGCAGACAGTTGTATGATGAATACGAATGTTTGTGTCCGAGTCATGGATGTTGTATGTATTTAATTATGTATTTATCTAATTTCTAAATGTCTGTGAAAATCAGAACACATAGAAAAAACCGAAAAGTAAAGCTATGGCCGGGAATCGAACCCGGATCCTCGTCATTCCGTGACGCGTGCTATACCACTACACCACCCATAGCAGGTGGGTAGTCTCCGAATTTTTCTACCTGTTAATTAAATTTCTAACGGTAAAACCGTAAAAGTAAAACATAAAAATCAAGAAATAAAAATTTCTTGATTCATTTGATAGTATGTATTTATCTACATTATATAAGTATATTTATCCGTTGCCTGGTACCCATAGTACAAGCTTTGCTTAGTTTGGAGCTAGGTCAATTGGTGTAATTTGTCCCAAGATATTTATATTTATTTATTTATGTTAAAAATGCTGTCATAAAGCAATCTTGAGTAGAGAACTGATTTGGAGTTTATTAAATTTCTAAACGACACAGAAATTTAGAATACGTAGAAAAATCCGAAAAGTAAAATGTAAAAATCGAACCCGGATCCTTGTCATTCCGTGACGCGTGCTACCATGCAAAGCATGATACATGTGCTGGCTTTCGTCACTTGGACCAAAATGCAATATTTGTCGAAAGTTTACGCGTTGGTGGATTTAATTTTTTACTTATTAGAATAACTTGAAGTTTGGCAAACCTCGTCTTAGTTATTTAATTTGGCGTGCTTCCGGCGAGGTTTTGCA
Source organism: Pandemis corylana (assembly GCA_949127965.1). Lineage (NCBI taxonomy): Eukaryota > Metazoa > Arthropoda > Insecta > Lepidoptera > Tortricidae > Pandemis > Pandemis corylana. The sequence goes on along the minus strand of OX421858.1, from coordinate 14,764,105 downwards.
AGGATATTTAACTATTTAAATTAAATAATACGCGCGTATGTGTCTATGGGCGATAATCTCAGGAGTGTTATAGGCTTCCACTGGTCTGGGATCAAAGGAAAAACATAGAATGTACCAGTTGCTTCTCGTCCCGCGCAGATGGTAAAAGCCCATGGCGATGAGCAAAATTCTTAGGAATCATGTTATAGGCGATGTGGCTAGCAACCCATCACTATTTTAATCCCTTTTCCGCCTACAATCTTGCTAAACGTGGCCTTTAGGGTTACCTCAGGCTCTGTCTACCCCGTAAGAGATATAGACGTGATTTGTGTATGTGTATGTATGTTATAGGCGATGATAATAACGTACTATTTCGTGCCCATTATTTTGATTCCATTTTTTTGCCATCTCGCTCACAATCTTGTTAAACGTGACCTGAGGTCTTGCCACCTTAGGCCCTGTTTACCCCGTAAGGGATAAAAACGTGATTTGTGTATGTATTTCGTGCCCGAAAGCGAAACATTTCGACATCCCAAACATCCGCAAAGGACAGCAATTTTAAAAAGTAATAACAGGTCATTCAACCATGAAACAAATGACTGTCTCCGCACACCTCAATCAAAACGGAGTGTCCTTTTTCCAGCTCAAAACAGAACGTCCCAAATACACATAGCAGCGCAATCAATTTTAAACTCCGCGCTACTACCATTAAAACCCAATTTCGCTCGCAAATTACCCCTTATTACAAATCAGGACCGCATGGCAACGGGAATTTAGAGCGAGCAAGACTTAAGTCAATAGCAGTTTCCTTTAATTTGAGCTCAATGTTAACTTGATAAGGTATGTATCGGAATGTATATTATGTTTGAGTTATGGCGCTTTTATAAGTGACATTTGGTTGTCCGACAGTGAATGTGGACTGGTGTTTGGCCTCGGACAGCTGTGCCCTTTGTCTGTATTAACAGGGATATGCTTGTAAGTCTTATTTATAGATAAACAGCATTGAGGGAAATGAGCGACGTTTCACTAACCAGAATCAATTACATTCTGAATTCAACATGAAACTACCATGAGACTTAATCATCATTACACATAAACGGATAACTCACGTATAAAAAGTCAAGTGATGCTCGACATCTTTCGGACTATTTCGTAGTCCTTTTTCCAAGAGCGCTCGCCCCGGCGGCAGCGACACGAACACTGCGCGCCAGCGCTCTGCTCGCGCGGCTGTTCGACGCAACTGACAGCGGCGCACAACTACCCTCGTTTTCATCGTCATTTATATCACACATCGAGCATCACTCGACTTTTTATACGTGAGTGATCCGTTTATGTGTAATGATACATTCTGAATCATTGATTCTGGAAAAAATTCTAAATGTCACTGAAATTTAGAACACAGAAAAATCCGGAATCCGGGGTGCGAGTCGGGCTACCTCCGCGTGTGACCAAGAGCTGCGGTTCGTTTTTGGGGGAAGACCAGTGCTTGGTCCGGTGCACCCTGGGCTAATGATTTCCTGGCGCTTTCCAAGGGATATCATTGACCGTTGGCTAAGAGCCCGACATGGTCTTTTGACCGTGCTCTACCGGACATTTTTGTCACAAGATTTTTGAAAACCTACTGTATTTATTACTTTGACATTGGCGAAATCATCGCATCGATCGATGGGGCCATATTAAAAAAAAGAAGAAGAAGAAGAATCCGAAAAGTAAAGCTATGGCCGGGAATCGAACCTGGATCCTCGTCATTCCGTGACGATTCGATTCCCGGTAATTCCCGATAATTCCCGGCGATTCCCGGGGTTAAAACCGTAAAAGTAAACATAAAAATCAAGAAATAAAAATTCTTGATTGATTTGATAGAAATAAAGAATGTCTCATCGCAGGAACTTGTCGCACGAGCTAGGCGAGAGCGATAAACATGCAAACTGAGGCTTTCTTTATCACCGCCCGAGGTCTACCCAATTTTACGTCTTCCCCTGGCCATGAAGTATAATTGCTGCTTACGGACGTAAAAAATTTAAAATAGTGAACAATTTCTATTTGTCACGTCTTTATCCCTCACGGGATAGACAGAGCCTAAGGTAACAAGCGCTACAGGCCACGTTTAGCAAGACTGTGGGCGTATAGGTGGAAAGTGGAATCAAAATAGTGATGGGTTGCTTGCCGCATCGCTTGTAACACGATTCCTATGATTTTTACCCATTCTCTCGATGCTTTTACCATCTGCGCGGGAAGAGAAGCAACTGGTACATTCTATGTTTTTTCTTTGCTCGCAGACTAGCATGGAAGTGGAATAAAACCTCCAAATAACAAGCCTGTTGGAATACTAACCGTGGGATGCATCCAGTAGCTTCGACAATAACTTTAACGATGACAGACGATTTTGGTATACTCGGGAGCAAAGAAACCGGATCACTTTTCATACAACTTTCTACGGGAAGCGACCCAGTTTCTTTGCTCCCGAGTGTATTTCAAAAGTTTTCTCTCAAACGTACGTCAAAATCATTGGTAATAGTTAATGTTGAACTTGATGTAACTCACTGTTGTCTAACAAAATAAACAGTCAACTAAATATTATTCACTTCATTTTTTATCCACGTTAGTATATACATATAATAGAAAAATTAACCAATAGAGCGGTAGGTATAGAGCAATATGGAATATTAATGTTTCTTTCGCAGCTTTCATTTTTATTATTTACGTAGTAAAGATGTAAACATTTTTCAAATAACTACAAAAATAACCTAGATATAAGCTATAAAAGAGTCTCTATCTCTTTCTAGAAAAATTGAATTTTAACATGGACATTATATTATGGGTGTTGTGACATACAACATTATGTCATATCGGATCTCTCTTTTCAATGACATTTCTAATGAAAAGATGACTTTCTGCCAAGTTTCTCGCGACGCATTCTTCTTGGCAATGATGGTCCGAATGCGTTGGTAGTTTCAAAAAAGACATACAAAAGAGCCCTTGGCGGACTATTTGCAGTTTTTGAATTTCACTATTACCCTACTAGTTTGAGGCACTGATTTTTTCGCGATAGTTTACCTTTCTACCAGTGATTTCTACGCAGACGAAATGCTTTTTGACAATGATCATAATATCTACTTGCCCAACTCTAGAATCCTTCGACCTTCAATTAAATCACATTGCAACAATCGCCACAGCTGGTTAATATACATACATACATAAATCACGTCTTTATCCCTTACGGGGTAGACAGAACCCAAGAAAACAAGACCTAAAGGCCACGTTTAGCATGATTGTGGGCTTATAGGTGGAAAGGGGAATCAAAATAGTGATAGGTTGCTAGCCTGTTCGTTCGCCCGCTTTTACCATCTGCGCGGGAAGAGAAGCACAGGTGCATTCTATGTTTTTCCCTACTCCCAGACCAGCATGGAAAAGCTGGCCAATAATTGGATAGTTTTTCAAACTCTATTGTATAATTCCTCTGGCAGCCGCACTGCTTCGAATATGTCGCACAATAGCAATACGGATAAAAAACAATAACTTCCTGGCATCGAGAACTAGCGCGGTTGCACAAACGCTTACTTAATTAACAGTTAACAAAGAAACTGGTTCACCATGGCGCTTATCAGAGCACTTTCATTTTTAATGGCCGAGGAATTTACTGTCAGCGTTTATTTTAAGATTATAACAAAAAAAAAACCTAATCTAAACTTTGGACTGTAGTTTTTGTTTAAAGCCTTATAGACTACAAGCCCATGGAAAAAAATAACCTGTGAAATGAACCAGCGTGAATAACGCTTAAGGCTGTTACTATATCATAAAACTAGCAGTTGCCCGCAACTTCGTCTGCGTAGAATTCGTTTATCGCTATCCCGCGGGAATCACGCAATTTTCCGGGATAAAAAGTAGCCTATGTGTTATTCCAGACTATAATCTATCTATGTTCCAAATTTCATCCAGATCGGCCCAGTACTTTTTGAGCCTATTCATTACAAACATACAAACATACAAAAATAGGTACAAATCTTTCCTCTTTATAATATTAGTTTATCATAAAATAACTCTGAGCGCTATGCCGTCATTTCTGAGCGCTACAGGTGACTACGTGAGCACATGGAAAAAAAAATGCACTAACTTCCGGCACCACCACTTTAGTACGGCACTAGGTTTTTCGACATTTATTTTTAATCATTTATTAATAGCTTTATTAAAAAGCCGTACATTAATAATTAGTCGTAATTCCTCACTTGTACCTGAGAAATTCCATAAATGTATCGCTCAGAAATGACGGCATAGCGCTCAGAGTTATTTTATGATATAGTAACAGCCTTCTAAGCGTTATTCACGCTGGTTCATTTCATAGGTTATTTTTTCCATAGGCTTGTAGTCTATTACCATGACGTCTTAGTGCGGTTCAATTCCGAAACAAAGTTCTTCTTGATTTCGCCAATGTCAAAGTAATAAATACAGTATTCAAAAATCTTAAACAATTAAGAAAGGTAAAAAACTGTCTAAAAAGGTTGTGCAGTCTTGCACACTGTTATTATTTATGTTGCGACTCTAGGCAGCTGTTTTGATCTAGAGTACCAGCTATATCCGTTCCAAGTTTGATCCAAATCCGTTCAGTCGTTTCAGCGTGTAGAAGGAACAAACATACTCACTCACACCCTCACCAACTTTCGCATTTATAATCTTAGTAAGATTTATCATTATTATTATTATTATTTTTATATATAAGAGGGGGGAAACGAGCTGACGGGTCACCTGATGGAAAGTAATCACCATCACCCAGGGACACCTGCAAGACTTGGGGAATCACAGGTGCGTTGCCGGCCCTTTCAGGAACAGGAAGGCTCGCTTTTTAAAGATCCCTAAATTGTACCGATCATTGTCAAATTATTAAAAAGTTATCATTGAAAAAAGAAGCCGCGGGCCGTAGACCTATTTCATAAAGTGTCATAAAGTACCTATTTCATAAAAGTGAATTTAAAAATTTAACTCAGCTAGCAACAAAGTCACAAACCAAACCTGGGAGTTGCTCTTATAACAACTCTGGTATTGGTAATACTTGTTCTGAATTGCATTAAAATTGAACAGATAGCTATTTTAAGCTTACAAGTACCTAAGCCTTCAAGCACTTATTCCAGGAGACGGCACGCTTTATGTGATCCTGGTAGGAAACGTTCAGTTGTGTGCGTGTTTATTTAAAACCGCATTGTACCGCGAAAATACTTTAGAATAGCGATTGACGTAAATAGACACCTACTGAAAGGTATACGAAGCAACAATATTTCATGTTAAACTTGACATTCCTTTGGTTGGTTTAAAATGCGATTAAGTTTTTGTAAAACAAGGTAACAACCTTAACCTACTTGTAAGTTTTTGATGAAATGAGTTTAGGCTTGCTTCGAAACCCGTTTTGAAAAACACATACCGTCACGGCTCTTTCCCACAGGGGTACGCAGAGACTACTTTGTTCCACTTGCTACGATCCTGACATACGCTTCGCTTCATCCACGTTCATCAATCCCTTCATACATGCACGTCGGTTTCCAATTTGGTCACGAAACGTCCGTCTAGGCCTTCCCCTCCCAACGTACACATTTACACTCCCCACATAAATCCGTTTAGTTAACCTTCTTTCATTCATCCTCTCTACGTGACCAATACAACTAAACCAACTAAAAACATGTCACTCAAGATTACAATTTGGTGTAAAAATTTAACCGAATTTATACCACAGTAGATCTAAATAAAATAAGCGATTTTTCTCGATGTCTACTTAGTCGAGATTTTATTTGGGCTGCTGTTTTGAAGCTATACATGTTCTTACAATCAAATGAGTATTTCCAAGTGATATTGACGACCGGATAGCCTAGTGGTTAGTGACCCTGACTATGAAGCTAGAGGTCCTGGGATTCGAATCCCGGCAGGGGCAGACAGTTCCATGATGAATACGACTATTTGTGCCCGAGCCATGGATGTTGTTTGTATTTTATCTAAATTAGGTATAATAAGTATGTTTATCCGTTGCCTGGTACCCATAGTAGTTTTGCTTAGTTTGAGGCTGGGACGATGGGTGTAATTTGTCCCAAGATATTTATTATTTCTTTATTATTTATATTTTTCGAAACATGGTATTCTTAACGCAAAGCTAAGTTAAAGCCAACTCCCGTAGTAAGAGGTTTATGGAGCGTTCAGGCTACGAGTAACTAAACCCACGTTATTGATTGCAACTACAAATATACTTAACCTGATTTACTAACATTTTAAAACCGAATTCCAGTCACTTAATAATAGATGCACTCGTTCGATAAAAAGTTGTGAAAAATATGAAGTAATGCACAAACACTTGCAGCTAAAACTAAGTTACTTTTCGCAAAAAAAGAAATTTTTAATATTGATTAATTTAATTTACATAACTTAACATAATTATCGATTTTTAATTAAATATTAAGGTTACTCACGTCATCAAACTGTCACAAAGCAAACACGTCTCACAGCGTAAACTAAATCGACCGATTTATCATCAAATCGATCGATTCAAAACCGCCATTTTAAATTTTAATATTAAAAATAAACGTACCAAACGCACTAGAGCCGCCATCTTGCAAATACTGTCAGATAGCGCGCGGACCGCTTATATATCTGCGCGCGCAGGGCGGGCCTTTCACCGCGCAACTATTTTTTTCCTTTAGAGGGTGTTTTATGGCATCTTTGCCTGATATGATACAATTTTGAACAATGCTTCGCTGTTTGAGTAACGCTAATCACAGATGGCGTTGTTAAAAACATAATATGTAATGTACCAGCTGCTAAAGCCCATCGAAGGAATGGGAGAAAACCGTAGGAAACATGTTAAAGGCGACACGGCTAGCAACCCATCACTATTTTGACTCCTTTCAATCTGCACGCCCACAATCATGCTAAACTTGGCATTTAGCTCTTGTCTACCCCGTAAAGGATAAAGACGTGATTTATGTGCAAGTTTAGTTAAAAGGGTTTTATTTTTATGACAAAAACTTATAAATGATCAAAACTGCCATGAATAAAATGAACAAATATCATGGGACAATTGACACCAATTGACAACATTTCATATTTTTAACTAATATTTTTTTGTTACATTTTTTTTTTATATGAATAGGAAGGCAAACGAGCAAGTGGGTCACCTGATGGTAAGTGACCATCACTGCCCATAGACACCCGCAACCCCGGAGGGAATGCAGATGCGTTGCCAACCTAGAGGACTAAGATGAAACGCCTCTTGTGCCCGTAATTTCCCCGGCTGTCTTACTCTCCACACCGGAACACAGCACATACGTCCATACACATATGGATGTACATTTTGAGCTTTGCGTATTTTTTAACTTAACAAAGCTTATCCTACGCATCCAGGCCACAGATAAATAATATTTATGTTTTATGTTACTGTCTTAAATGCTAATCGATGAAAACTTAAACTTAAATAAAACATACCTACAGAACTTTGTAACTTCTGTGGTGAAAGTAATACACATACACAAATCACGTCTTTATCCCTTACGGGGTAGACAGAGCCTAAGGTGGCAAGAGCTACGCCACGATTAGCAAGATTGTGGGCGTATAGATGGCAAAAAATGGAATCAAAATAGTGATGGGTTGCTAGCTGCATCGCATATAACATGATTCCTATGATTTTGCCCATTCCCTCGATGGCCTTTTACCATGTGCGCGGGAAGAGAAGCAACTGGTACATTCTATGTTTTTCTTTGCTCCCAGACCAGCATGGAAGTATAAAGAATAAATAAAGTTGTTCTTATTCTTATTCTAAATCGTTTTCATAAAATTAAATAAAGTTTCTGAGTACATACTACGACACCGTCTACACAGATTATGCGTAGGCATAATAATGTTTAGGATAATGGCTACGCGATCATCTCTTGCGCATCATCGGTTGTCTACGAGTGCTACGATTGCTACGGCGCGTAGCAGCGTAGCGGGTTACGAAATCAATTCAGATTTTTACAATGTCTAATACCTGTTAAAGCGAAATCTGCGGAAATGACGTAAGCAATAGGCCTGGCCTTATCGCTTCAGAGCGATCTCTTCTGTGTGACCATAACAAAACATTTTGTGTTAGGCGATTACGTCTCACAAGTAGTAGATACGTATATGTGGAAAGGGAAATCAAAATAGTGATGGGTTGCTAGCCGCTTCGCCTATAACATGATTCCTAAGACTTTCGCCCATGCTAAACGTGGCCTTAAGGTATTACCTTAGGCTCTGTCTACCCCGTAAGGGATAAAGACGCAATATATGTATGTGTGTAAGTAGATAGTAACTATTTTTAATGCCATTTTTTTTTTACAGACTTGTGTTAAAATCAACCAAACGAACCAAACCAAACAATCAGTCTTGCTAAACATGGTCTGTAGCTCTTGTTACCTTAGGTTGTGTCTACCCCGTAAGGGATAAAGACACGATATGTGTGTGTGTGTGTGTGTGTGTGTGTGTTAAAATCTCCGCGCGAATCCGGATTTTTAGTGGATAAATGTAATTTTGCTTGATTTGCTTCCAAGACGCGTTGTCAAATGCAACAGCATGCAATTCGTCGCAACGTGACCAGCATGCTGGTAGCTGCCACACCTGGCTTACTTGTCACTTGGGCTTCTAGGTCACTGAGAGGCACCAGGGCCTACTCTAAAACGAAATCGAGAACGAAACGAGTTGCCCCTGACGTTGAGGGAATCTCAGTCTGTGGCGGTGTTCAGGGGTGGGCTGAGGAAGTCGTGGCTGAGCACTGCCACCTGAGGCGGTAGCTGCTTTCATATTGTATTTTAGTTCGAGTATTTATTTATGTCATTTGCTATTTGATAGTGTTTATGTAAGTTTATTGGTTAAATTTTATTCCGTTATTTATATATTATTTTATTATGGTTTTATAATGTATTGTACTTTAGTTGTTAATTTATTAAGTATTAATACTACTTATTAGCGCATAATGACTGCTTGCCTTTTTGTTGTCAACTATTCCTTTCTGTAGGTTAGCTGGAAGAGATCCCTTCTTAGGGATAAGTTCGCCTTTGTACTTTTTTGTCTGAATTTCTGTATTTTTTAAATTTTTATGTGCAATAAAGAGTACATACATACATACATACATATCGTCTCTTTCACTCTCAGACCTTATAACAAGCAAGCGTAGTGTGCGACGCGAGCTCAAATCTTGCTTTCACACGAAAATTACACGTGACATTGACATCCCTGAAGCATGAAGCTCCGTATTCATGTTAAACATTTGTTTAGCAACAAAGTTGAATCAATGTTTACGCTTGTCGGGCGAGAGCTTGTCAACATGACGCTATCACCTCTACAACACGCAGTGTCAAGGGCGGATCCACCGTTGTGGGCACGATGGGCATGCCCACAACCTTAATAGACTTGTGACGTCACACTTTTACTTGCATGATTGTTAATGAGCATGTTCATGCTCCGACTCGTACTTAGCCGATTTTCTAGTAGCTGTGACCACAACCTTTTTTGAGGGCTGGATCCGCGCTTGCGCAGTGTTGCCAGCAACAAGTTGACAGCAACTCCGCAACATGTTGATTCAACTTTGTTGCTAAACAAATGTTTACCATGAATACGAGGCTTGAAGAAGTATTGGCTTGATGAATCTTCTTAAGTGGACTTAGTATGTTTTGTGTATGATTTGCTTAGTATGATTTTTTTTTATACCTATGAAAAGGAAGGCAAACGAGCAAGTGGGTCACCTGATGGTAAGTGATCACCACTGCCCATAGACACCCGCAACCCCGGAGGGATTGCAGATGCGTTGCCAACCTAGAGGACTAAGATGAAATGCCTCTTGTGCCCGTAATTTCCCCGGCTGTCTTACTCTCCACACCGGAACACAGCAGCGCAAGCACTGCTACTTAGCGGCAGGATTAGCGATTAAGATGGAGTTACACGTGACATTGACAACCCTGAAGCATGAAGAAGTATTGGCTTGATGAATCTTCTTAAGTGGACTTAGTATGTTTTGTGTATGATTTGCTTAGTATGATTTATATAGTTTACTAGATTTTGCCCGCGAATTCGTCTGCGTGGAATTAGTGTTGTCGGTGACTTCTGCCCAGTAGATTTTGAGATTTTTTGACAAACAATTTTTTTATCGTACATATATTTTGTTTTTAGTAAAAAGTATCCTATGTTACTTCTAATACCTCCAAGAACATTTGTACAAAATTTCATGATGATCGGTTGAGTAGTTTTCGCGTGAAACCGTAACAAACAAACTTACATTCGCATTTATAATATTAGTAGGATAGGATAATGTATTTTACATGTAGTATATTTCCGACATATATTAGTTTATCGTATTTTTTATATGTATTAGGGTGTACCTGTATTGTTGTGTAGGTGTATTATTATTATTTTAATGCTTTATTTATATTTATTTATTTATATAGCCTTTTTATTCCGAATTCGCTACAATTTCATTTTTTGTTGTTATTGTTGTTTTTTTTATTATTATTATTAAATTGTTGCGTAATTCGGCGTGCCTCATGGCATAGGCCTCCTCCGTGTATTGGAGGGTAATGCTTTATTAGTTTAGGTTAATTAAGGATTATTAATTAAGGATCTCTTAGGTTAATTAAGGTTAATTAAGGTCTTAGCTTTTTAGTATGTTTACTCTCTATACTCTGGTCTCTGTTGTCCTGTCAATCGTTCGAAAGTTAGCTGGAAGAAAATGAAATGAAAATGAAAATTTTATTTTTGCAAATTGGCCGCCAAGCGCTCTTTTACATGTCTTTTTGAAACTACCAGCGCATTCGGAAAGACCATCATTGCCAAGAATGCGCCGCAAGAAACTTGGGAGAAAGTCATTCATCAAGAGATCCCTTTAAGCGATAAGTTTGCCTTTGTACATTGTCTTTCTCATTACCTGTAAAATTGAATGTGTTACATACATACACATACACAATTCACGTCTTTATCCCTTACGGGGTAGACAGAGCCTAAGGTAACAGGCACGTACAGGCCACATTTAGCAAGATTGTGGGCGTACAGGTGGAAAATGGAATCAAAATAGTGATGGGTTGCTATTGAATGTGTTTTTGTACAATAAAGAGTTATACATAGATACATAAAATATAACAGTTTTGACATATTTATAACTTACTAGCCTTCCGTCCGCAGCTTCGCCCGCGATAAATTAATTTTCCCGTAGGAAAAGGTATTTTACCGCGGTAAAAAGTAGCCTATGTCACTCAGTGATAATGTAGCTTTCTAACGGCAAAAGAATTTTTGAAATCGGTCCAGTAGTTTCGGAGCCTATTCAATTCAAACAAACAAACAATCAAATCTTTCCTCTTTATAATATCAGTATAGACTAATACTATGTTGAATCTTGGAGCACTTTGTATGCCGCTGGACACAGACCATTTTTAAGGTCGCCTACAATACAGCATTCCAGCACTGGTCATAGATAATACTCGTTAGTAAGTCCGTGTTGCACTAACTTGAGTGCTTCTATGCTGGTCTGGGAGCAGAGAAAAACACAGAATGTACCAGTTACTTCTCTTTCCGTACAGATGGAAGGAAAGCAACTGGATAGGAATGCCATACTAGACAAAAATTAAAAAAAAAAGTGAAAATATGAAAAAAATGAAAGTGGTGTACTAACTATAGGGTTATAGCTTTAATTAACATTTTTTTTAGAATTATTAAATTGATATATTATTCTACACTTATTATTCTTCCATGCTGGTCTGGGAGTGAAGAAAAAACATAGAATTTAGCAGTTGCTTCTCTTCCCGCGCAGATGGTAAAAGCCCATCGAGGGAATGGGCGAGTCTTAGGAATCATGTTATAGGCGATGCGGCTGGCAACCCATCACTATTTTGATTTCCCTTTACAGCTATACGCCCTTAATCATGCTAAACGTGGCCTTAAGGTTTTGTTACTTTAGGCTCTGTCTACCCCGTAAGGGATAAAGACGTGATATATGTATGTATGTATTATTTTTGACATTGTATTTTTATTTCATTGTCTATAATTTATTGTTATTATTAATTTTGACGATCTCAACAGAACTTATGTTTGTGACATGCATGTTTTGGGCAATGATGGTCTTTCCGAATGCGCTGGTAGTTTCAAAAAGACATGTAAATGGGCCCTTGGCGGCCAACGTGCAAAACTGTATATATTTTTATATAATGTAGTTTGTTGTATATCTTCCCATCTTAATAAAATCGAACATCTTAGATTAGATTAGATTAGATTAGATTTATTTATCACCCTTTTAAAAGTACAATTAAATGTCAAACATAAGTAATTCACAAAGGGATCGTCAATTGAAATAAAATAGTAATAATAATAATAATAATAAAAAAGGCTCTCGCTAGGTGGTTGGGTCAAGGGCCAGATACAGAAGGCGGTACTCCTGGACACGGCTCGGATAGTCAGGAGGTTCCTGTCTCTGTCGCCCTAACCACCGGTAGCTTAGGCCTTGCCTCGCTGCCGGCGGCACCCTAGGTTAGGTTTTTATAATGTTTTTATATTTTGTATTAATATTGTTTTATTACTTTTTATATCAATATTGTAAGAACCTAACTTAAGATAAAATAAATATACAGATAATAATAATAATAACTGAAATCAAATTAAAACAAAATTGCAACAAACAAAAATAAAGCTTAATGAAATATGTCAATGTAGATTCACAAAAGGATCGTCATGGGTACATAAAAATGAGAAAATAATAATAATTAAAATAAAACCTATTTTAAGATCAATTTAAAATGTCAAATGGTAAATATAAAATCACAAAATGTGAAAATATTGTCAGATTAATCTCTTATTTTACATTTTATGTCTTAATTCACAATGACCGCACATAGCCCCTAAGAAATTACCTACTACTTTACTTCTTGTTACATTATTTTTTACTACGAGTATGACATAACTGGTTTCCACATCGCAGCCCTTCGGGGGCACGGGGCTGTGGACTGTGACTTGGTATTCACCTTACATTTAGAACATAGCAATGGATATAGATAGCATAGTCGAAACAAAACTATGGTCTCGCCTTTAGTTAAGCGCCCTGTGAACGATCAAATTTGTTTGTCAAACTTCACGTTTTCATCAAACATAAGTTTAAAGGGTGCGTAACGATGGCTATAAAAATTTTTGGTAGAATATTAGTAGCAATAACGCTCATTTGATATAATTATTAAATCATATAACAACACTTAATATATTTACATATGACATAATTATCATTTCTTATAATGATCATTTGATATAATATCATTTAATATAACATTCTTTAAGTATAATGCTTATTTCCTATAATGAACTTCTGGTATAACCTTATTTAATCACAAAACGAACTGCTATCAAAAAGTAGGTTAGGTTAGGTTTGAACTGCGTCCCCCAACAAAAACGAACTGTTATAAAAAAGTTGGTTAGGTTTGGTAAACAAAACACAATGTTCATTATATAAGATGAGCGTTATACCATATAATCGTTATAAGAAATAAGCGTTATACCGAACGATAAATATACGAAATAAATGTATATATTTTAAAATTATACCAAACGTTTATTATACACAATGAGTGATTATACCCTTTGAAATTATATCAAATGTTGATACCTATATCGATAGAAAATATATTAAATATTTTTATATCGATCATTACACACCCAAGTTTAAACGATCAAACCAAATATCAAACAAATTGGTTAAAGCGCTCTGTTAGACAAATTTGTCTGTCAAACTTCTTCTACCGAGATCTTGTTTGACAAACACCGTCGTTCACGTTCAAACCTGTTTGTCAAACTCGACATCAATCCAGATTTTCATCAAACGCATCAAACACGTAGATTGTTTGACAAACGCCTCAATCACAGCTGTACACTAACAAATAATTTGACAAACACGTAAAATTTGGCAAAAAATTTGAACGTTTACAGGGCGCTTTAGTCGAATTATTTTGGTCACTTTTGTTATTTGGTTCATTTGAAAAACAGCGCCTTCTCGTCCCTGGTGAGCAGTAGATGCACACGGGAGTTTGTAATTGTGTCGTACAGACACATCATTCAAACAGATGACGCTTAGCGACAAAAATTCGCATAGTAACAAGATCACGTGACAGCTAGTAACAGGTACAAAATTGGAAGACTACCCACCTGCTATGGGTGGTGTAGGGGTATAGCACGCGTACGGAATGACGAGGATTCGGGTGCGATTCCCGACCATAGCTTTACTTTTCGGGTTTTTCTATGTGTTCTAATTTTCAGTGACATTTAGAAATTTCACTTTTAAAAGAGCAGAGGGGCTACTCCGAAATTCGATTTTCGAAGTTCGTTTCGTTCCGTTCCGCTCACACTAACAGTCATTAATTTGAGAGTGAAAGGGACGGTATAACACGAAGTTCGAAAATCGAATTTCGGAGTATAAGGCCAGGTACGTGCGCTGGTGTGGGATGCTACCTGCGCCGACACCATGGCTGCGTCCTACCTCCTTGCCGTGCAGGCATGCCGGCGCGGCGGCGGACACCCGGGAGCGGGTAAAGATGACAAAATACCAGTGTCTCGGCGCCCAATACGAATTCGTCGCATTTGGCGTCGAGACCCTCGGTCCGTGGGGCAAGGGCGCACGTGGGCTCTACAAAGATGTAAGCAAACGCCTGAGGGAGGCAACAGACCCTCGCGCCGGCAGCTTTCTCGCACAAAGGCTCGCAATTGCGATACAACGCGGGAATGCTGCCTGCGTGATGGAGACCCTACAAGTCCACATTTTTTTTTTTTTTTTAGCAACGGAAATCCCATTAAAGACCTCTCGTCTAGTCGCACCTAAACGTGGCTCATGCTCATAAAAAAGATATCAATATTTCATTGCATATTTGAGAAATAGTTGTTTGTGTCACAAGGGAGTAAAATGATGTGCTTACGGCGAGGGCGGTACATTGAATCGAGAATGTAGCGAAGGATTCCAATAGATTATAGATAAAGTATAATCCTGAGGGTAAACGCCCAAGATACAACAACGACAACATACTTGCACACGGAGCATTAAGAAACTTAAAAAGAAAACATTTCAAATATAATTAAAGAGCAACCAGCATAGAAAATGAAGTAGTTTTACAAGTGTTGATACAAAAAATTGCATTTGCAAAAACGCTTGGAACAGTCCCTCTCGACAGGGAGCAAAGTTCCTTTTCTGAATGAGAAAAAAATATTTTTCACACCTCTGTTTTTTTGTATTTAGCGCCCTCGCCGTTAATACAATCATTTACCTCCCTTGTGACACAAATAACTATTTAACTGGCGTGTCCGAGCGCCGGCGCAGGTGTGTTAAAGAATGCACCATTCGGGCTGAAGGCCGCGAGGCGCACGCGCCGCTTCCGCGAGCTGCGCACTTGAGTGCGATGAATGGCATGCACAATTTATTGCTTGCACTCGTGGGTTCAGGTCTTTTGACATTGTACATACATACATACATAAATCACGTATTTATCCCTTACGGGGTAGACAGTAGTAGTGACAGGTACCTACGGGTCACATTTAACAAGTTTGTAGGCGTATAGGTGGAAAATGGAATCAAAATAGTGATGGATTGCTAGCCTCATCGCCTATAACATGATTCCTATGATTTTCGCCCATTCCCTCGATGGGCTTTTACCATCTGCGCGGGTAGAGAAGCAACTGTAAATTTTATTTATTTCCTCTCCCAGAGCAGCATGGAAGAAAGGGATGTACCTATACACTTAAACGGATACATACAATACGTACACACCGTCACGCCTCTTTCCCACAGGGGTAGGCAGAGACTACTTTGTACCACTTGTTACAATCCTGACATACGCTTCGCTTCATCCACATTCATCAATCTCTTCATACATGCTCGTCGGTTTCGGCCGCTTATATGCCATTTCCTGATACAAATTTACATACATGTATGTAAAGACACCCGTGACCAAATTGGGCACTTTTTGGGAAAAGTTCAGTAGGCTTATTACCTAACTCGCTCGCAATCGCCATCGTGTTCATTTTGACAGCTGTATGAATGTAACAGCTAGCTGATTCCGATGCCAATTGTCAGCCCATACATGAACTGTCATGAACACGATGGCGATTGCGAGCGAGTTTGGTAATAAGCCTACTGACCTTTTCCCAAAAAGTGCCCAATTTGGTCACGGGTGTCTTTACATACATGTATGTAAATTTGTATCAGGAAATGGCATATAAGCGGCCATTTTTAATAGTTTAACGTAGATAACAATTAGTGGAGTCGTTAAAACACGCTCCCATTAATAGTTGCGTCGATATGTTATAGACTTTGTATGTTGCGATTTTGTTAAGCTATCTATGACATAGAGTATATTAAAATAGAACATTTCAATTATTCTGTATTTCTTCCATGCTAGTCTGGGAGCAAAGAAAAAACATAGAATTTACCAGTTGCTTCTCTTCCCGCGCTGGTAAAAGCCTATCGAGGGAACAGGCGAAAATCATAGGAATCATGTTATAGGCGATGAGGCTAGCAACCCATCACTATTTTGATTCCATTTTCCATCTATACGCCCACAATCTTGCTAAATGTGGCCTGTAGGTACCTGTTACCCAGTGGCGTAACAATAGGCTGGCAGGACTGACAAAATGCCAGGGGCCCCCGACCCAAGAGGGCCCCAGCCCAAGAGGCCGCGAGCTCAAAAATATTAAAATTAAACTGAGTACAACGTGACGATTTTTACTGATAGGGCCCCTTCAAAAGAATTTGCCACGGGCCCCAGATGGTAGTTACGCCACTGCTGTTATCTTAGGCTCTGTATACCCCGTAAGGGATAAAGACGTGATTTGTGTACCTATGCATGTATGTATGTATGTATGTATGTAAACTCTTTATTGTGCAAAATAAACAAGACAAAATACAATTGACAAACACTGATGTATATGTCTCTGTGAAATAGAGACACGTAAAATGAACTATAATAACTATTAACCGACCGCTTAAATGAGTCCTCGCCCGCGCGGGGCAGGGGCGCGGGGTAGGACGACAAAGGGGACCGAGAGAGGTGCGGGCGGGTAGTGCGCCTGCCGCTTTAAATTTCATTTAAATCGGTCCAACAGTTTTGGAGATATAGGCATAGGTAAATGAACACATCCATACATACAGACAGACAAAAATTGTGTCACAAAAATCTACTTTTTTGTGTTTTATCTTCCCTAATCGTTAGCACTCTATTTTTGATGAATTTATTTCATGTACAGACACGGACTTTCTACTGATTTATCTATACTAATATTATAAAGAGGAAAAATTTCATTGTTTGTCTGTTTGTTTGTTCGCATTGAATAGGCTCCGAAACTACTGGACCGATTTCAAAAATTCTTTTGCCGTTAGATAGCTACATTATCACTGAGTGACATAGGCTACTTTTTACCGCAGGAAAATACCTTTTCCTACGGGAAAATTAATTTATCGCGGGCGAAGCTGCGGACGGAAGGCTATAATATAGATAATATTGAGATAACTCATAGATGATGACTCTACAGTCTCTACGTACACACAGTACTCTGTAACAGCAACAAAAATTAAATAAGGTGTGTCTGTCTATCTGTTCCGTCACCAGGCAGGAACGAAAGTAAACCTTGGCGTGACCTAGCCAATGCTCTGAGTGTGCTAACTTAATTGGGGATTGTGTGTTAGGCAGCCATTTTAATTGGGCTTGTATATTACCTGTAATATTATCAATAACATATTATTATATATACACACATAAATCACGTCTTTATCCCTTACGGGGTAGACAAAGCTTAGGGTAACAAGATCTAAAGGCCAAGTTTAGCATGACTGTGGGCGTGTGGGACAGGGGAATTGAAATAGTGATGGGTTGCTAGCATCACCTTTAACATGATCTGAGAGAAAAAGCATAGAGTGTACCAGTTGCTTCTCTTCCCGCGCAGATGGTAAGAGCCCATCGTGGGAATGGGCGAAAATCTTAGGAATCATGTTATAGGCGATGCGGCTAGCCCATCACTAAAAGATTCCCCTTTCCACCTATACACCCACAATTATGCCAATTGTGGCCTTTAGGTCTTGTCTTAGCCTCTGTCTACCCCGTAAGGAATAAAGACGTGATTTATGTATGTATGTATTTTATGTTTCTACAGCTACCTTGTAAGAATATTAAATGAGACATTTGACTTCTAAAAGCTTCAGTTGAACTTTTAAATGGAAATGAAAAAGCTCGCGGAACCGGTTCAGTGATGGCGGCACTTGGTTTGAGTTGTCGCTCGAATTCCGACCTTGCGCGACTCACACTTGACATTTCAATAGACGGTTGCACGTAGAAGGGAACCAAGATGATTTTTTAAAATTGAATTTAAAAAATATATAATGTTGTGTAAATTAACCGTTAGAGTAGGTCAGAACCACCATCACCAAAAAATAATATTACATTGTTATGAGGCGCTGCTTTGCACAGGTTCATTTTAATGTACTTTGCTACTCCGCTATTTACGTTATTTTCAAAATATTAGATGCATGCACGACATTGAGTTTTTTCAATATATCCAGGCGTTTTGTACATGTGACACTTTGGTTTGATATTTTTGTTTGTGTAGTCAGCAAAGACATACTAGTCAGGAACATCAATTCACTTATACGTCTATGTATTTTATACAAAATATAGAACTCCCACTTCTCTTCCCGCGCAGATGGTAGAAGCCCATCGAATGAATGGGCGAAAATCTTACTAATCATGTTATAGGCGATGCGGCTTGCAACTCATCACTATTTTGATTCTCCTTTCCACCTACACGCCCACAGTCATGCTAAACGTGGCCTTTAGGTCTTGTTACCTTAGGCTCTGTCTACTCCGTACGGGCTAAAGACGTGATTTGTGTATGTATGTATGTAGAACTCCATCTTAGACTTTATAAATATTATATATATATTCTTGGTTCCCTTCCGCATAGGGCGTCGTTAAGGCCGCCCACTCACAGCCGGACGCGCCCGCGGCGTTTCCGTCGCACATTGCGTGGTGCCCTTTAACTATTTCCTTTACCCGAATATGTCACGTTACTTACTGTAATGGGGACTATCGTGGGGTGCGAGTCGGGTTACCTCCGCGTGTGATCAAGAGCTGCGGTTCGTTTTTGGATCCGTCCGAGGGGAAGTGCAGTGCTTGTTCCGGTGCACCCTGGGCACCGGTTAATGATTTCCTGGCGGTCTCCGAGGGATATCATTATCCGTTGGCTGAGAGCCCGACAGGGGGGGGGGGGGGTCTTATGACCATGTTCTACCGTACAACGTTGCCGACATTTTTGTCACAAGATTTTTGAATACTGTATTTATTACCTTGACATTGGCGAAATCATCGCATGGTTCGATGGGGCCATATTAGAAAAGAAGAAGGGGACTATCGTTTCTTTTGCTCACCAGTTGGCGCCACTGTTGACTAAGGTCCAGAGGTATAGCTATCAAATGCGACTTTATAAGATCGGCGCCGAAACAAAGTTTTAAATCTTGAATCTCATTAAGTTTATTAATTATAAATAACTATCATCATATCGAGTAGCTATGCCGCAATGTTGTGCAGTTCCGTTTTATTCGGAAAAAAACCGTTTTCAAAGCGGTCACATTCATCGTCAAATAATCCATATTTGCGATGATTTCACGAAGGAAAACACTTTTCAACAGGTAAATGAATTAAATTATAATTTATGCCACGAAGCCCGCCAAAACCAGTGAAAAGTGAATGTTATTGGACCTCACGCGACACTAGCGCCTCTAGTGGCAAATTCACACGCGATAGCCCCCATTGTCATCAATTTATCGAAATAATACTGTTGTTAAATCAACCCGGGACACTTCAGTAGCTGGTCGAGTTAGTGTGGTGGAACCTGTAGATGTTTATTACACAACACACAAATGACGTCTTTAAATCCCCTCCGGGGCAGATCCCAAGGCTACCTAAACCCGGCAAGCGGGCTACGCCGGAGTGTTTAGGTGGGTATGCTCCCCCCGCCCCTTTCCGTACGGAAAGAGGCTGGAGAGAGAGAGCCAATAGTCAAGAAACTTGAGATCCTGGTTTGACACCCGGTCGAGGCATTATCTATTTCTAGAAGCATTTGACGTTTTTGTTATCAAACAAGTCCCGGCAAGTTCATAGCAAAATCATAATGTATTTACTTATTTTCTCACTCAACGTCTTTCTGTACTACCTAGTATTAAACAAGTGCCTGACGGTTTTATATTTTGTCGTCTTTCAAAACTACAATGCGTAACATTGCATACACTTTTCTAAACATTTCTTCCGACCGTTGGAGTGTCAACTCCTGCAGATGCCTCGGAGAGAGGTGAAACACTTAACAAATTATATTTGTAGGTAGTCTAACAATTTATGTACCTAGGTAGGTGTTGTCTATTTTAGATTCCCATCAGAGTACCGCACGCCAAAGCTACCGAACAACTTTAAATAGGTTTTATTTACATTATCATTTTCTCTTTTTATATACCCATGACGATCTTTTTGTGAATCTACATTGACATTTCACTAAGCTTTAGGTATCTTTGTTTGTTGTTATTTTGTTTTAATTTAATTTCAGATATTATAGCTGAATACCTTTGTGAATTTACTTATGTTTGACATTTAATTGTACTTTTAAAAGGGTGATAAATAAATATAATGTAATCTAATCAACGGCTGATTACAAACAAGTGTCTTCTTCAACCTCGACATTGGCAGAATAATTGACAGTATCGATGGAGATCTTTAACAATTGTATTGAATTGGGGTGAAACACGCGTCCGAAGGATTTCTTGTGATGATGACCGTTTTAATAGTCGTTTGGATTATTGCTGTTTCTAGAACATTGATTGTGGTTTTTTGAAACGAGCCTCGGCGAGTTTCAAAATAGGATCACACGAGTGTGTTAAATCCTAATTATATACAATTGCATACATTACTTTATCTGCACACATATCATAAGTACTCTAAGATGGGTTCAGAAGCAGTAGGGAAATGACCAGCATTATTACAACCAATTATACTAGTTTCTGTCTACCCCGTAAGGGACAAAGACATTATTTATGTACCTAAGTAGTTTCTTGTCTGTGGTAGTAGGTAAAATCTGTACTTTAATGTTATTACAGTATAGATTTTTTTAAGGTTATGGTAAAATCTGTACTGTAATAACAGTAAAGTACAGATTTTTGTACTGTAATGTTATTACAGTATAGATTTTTAAAGGTGTAATAATGCTGGTCAATGTAATGCTGTAATAATGATATGTGCGTAGATAAACCAATTAGCCAATACTTACCCATTGCAGTGTCTTTTATTACAATACCATTACAAAACAACTTTCACTCAACAGGAAAAGAAAAGAACATAATATACGTAACATTTATTTAATCGATATTTACAACCGCTGCACGTAGGCAGCCATTTTGATTCGCCCGCGCAAGGGCTTGAATGATATTATCGGTTATTTATTACATAAGTCAGTTACATAGAAAGTTACATGTTAAACGATTTTGTTATTAGATTATTTACAGTGTATATTCCACTAAATATACGCGTAAAATAGAAAATAAAAGATCAGATTTTGAGTAAATTACCCAAATAATTTATGGATTAAATATTACGATAAATGATTGGAGAGTGCCGACCATATTGTAATTTATCTTACGGGTATATACATACCTATATAATAAACATAAACAAAGAATTATTTTGTAGGAATACGTAAACGTAACAAATAATTACAAACACACATTACAAGCCCGCCAAGACAGGATAAGACCGCCTGTTGTCTACCTCGTTCTTTGTTTGTATATTGTACTGTTTTGTGGTATTTGTATTGTATTGTACAATTGTTTGGTCTATTCTACAGTCTCCTCTTCAGTGGAAACTTGCCTTTACAACGTTAGTGTTTGTAATGTTTACTTGTAGGTACGCATTTTAACTACTAATGAGACAGTAGCTCCATGGGAAACATTTAATTTGCACATCTAGTTTTATCTGTTAGAATTTTGAAAGACCTCACCACTCTCTGTTAAGTTCCAGTTATCTTAAGTGTCAGTTATCTATGATTCCGTCTCTATTCATTACTACGAAGCAGACAGACGTCATCATACATAACTGTTACTTAAGATAACCAGAACTAAACTGAGTGGTGAGACACGCCCTAAGTCTAGTGAAAGCGCTCATAGATATAGTCAGCCAAACGAAACCCTAAGCCAGTATAGAATCTTTTCACATTCAACGTCGGAGTACTTTGAAACTGACGGACCCAAATAATAAGCCACACTTATATTATACGCGATAAGGTTATACCCATTCCATTTGGTTGACCATACAAAGTTTTTATCTTCACACATATCATTAGTGCTCTAAAATGCGTTCAGAAACCGTAGGAAATGAGCATTATTAAACCCTTAAAAATCTATACTGTAATAACATTACAGTACAAAAATCTGTGCTTCAATGTTATTACAGTACAGATTTTACCATAACCTTACAAAAATCTATACTGTAATAACATTAAAGTACAGATTTTACCTATCACCACAGGCAAAAAAGTACTTAGATAAATCACGTCTTTATGACTTACGGGGTAGACAAAACTTACTGCTTACCCCCTACTGCTTTTGAACCCATCGTATAGTTCTTATGATATGTGTGTAGATAAAGTACTGTATGCAATTGTACACAATTAGGCCTTCAAACACTCGTGTGATCTTTTTCTGAAACTCGCTAAGGCTTGTTTAAAAAACACTTGTGTTTTAAGGACCCTCATTACGTAACGGTTGCATAACATAAAGTACTGTTACAGTAAAAAAAGGTATAATATGAAGCGATTTTAATTAAATTAGTCACAGTAATAAAATTAAAGCCAACTTACACATTTACTTATATTTTTATTATATTGACTAGTACTAAAAATAAAAGTTACAAAATCGTTCGTTTCGCTTTGGATGTACTATAACAAAAGAAACCGGTCAAGTGCGATTCGGACTCGCGCACCGAGGGTTGCGTACAAATTCGCGAAGTTAATGTATAATCCAGTGTTAGGAGAGCCCTGCTCCTGGCCAAAATGTATGCAGTGTGAGGTCTATACTAACACAGAGATACGAAATAAGTCTATTCTCTATTCCAATCTATTTTAACGCATTTGTAAACAATACAATTATCTAAATTCGCACTAACACTCATTGTATGCAAATAAGCATCCCATCCACCGGAATGTTAAAGGATCATACCATTACTTGATATCTCACATACATACCTACATACATACATACATAAATCACGTCTTTATCCCTTACGGGGCAGACAGAGCCTAAAGTAACAAGACCCAAAGGCCACGCTTAGCATGACTGTGGGTGGAAAGAATCAAAATAGTGATGGGTTAATTGCTAGCCACATCGCCTAAAACATGATTTCTAAGATTCTCGCCCATGCCCTCGATAGGCCTTTACCATCGGCGCGGGAAGAGAAGCAACTGGTAAATTCTATGTTTTTTCTTTACTCCCAGACCAGCATGGAAGAAACAAGACAAGATAAAAGGGTCTATATATAATATTTACATAGGTATATGAACTAACATAGAATACATAGAAAAACAACAAACAGAGAATGTACCAATTGCTTCTCTACCCACGCAGATGGTAAAAGCCCATCGAGGGAATGGGCGAAAATCAAATTATACACGATGAGGCTAGCAACCTACCTACACGCCCACAATCTTGCTAAATGTGGCCTTTAGGTCGTTACCTTAGGCTCTGTCTACCCCGTAAGGGATAAAGACGTGATTTGTATATGTATATATGTATGTGTATATGAACTTGGGGGACTGGTTTCTTTACAAAAGCGTTAGAATGTATTAGAATCAGCTATATATAGAAGACTTAACCAGTAAAGTCAATTGTGTACGAACCAGTGTTAGGATCGAAATTTTGTGCGGGGTGTCCAGAGAATGGGTTATAATTCTGCTGGTAGCTCTGGGGCTGGTATTGGGACTGGTACTGGGGCTGCTGGTACTGGGGCTGCTGGTACTGGGGCTGCTGGTACTGATTGTACTGAGGAGTGAACGATTGGTACGAGAACTGCGGCTGCTGGTGGTAGATCTGGCTCTGAGGACGCTCTTGAGGGAACTGCTGAGGGGCTTGGCTGACCAGGTTCTGCTGAGAGTAGACCGGGCTGGAGCGGAAGGATGAAGGTTGGCGAGCTTCATACTGAGGCTGCTGGTTTTGTTGCTGGTATTCTTGGTACTGAGGCTCCGGTTGGGAGGGTTTGAGGAACTGCCGGATAGCGCTAGGGCGGGATTGACGGCCGTTGTACTTCGGGTCTTCGTAGATCTTCGGGTCTTCTCGGTACTGGCCGTCGTCTTCTTGGCCCTCGGTGAGGGCGTTGTGGGCGGTGGGGTCGTTCACGCTTGGTGGGGGGACCACGATACCCGCTCCTGGAAGGAACAAATCAGACTTCAAAATCATTGATAATAAACTCAATATTTCCATCGACGACATAACTTCCATTCAAGAAAGACTTCTCGAAGCGGTCATTGACCTCTAATAGTAAATGATGAAAACGTCACGCTTTTGATTTCGCTTATAATTAAGTCAATCATTTACGCTACTAAAAGGTGTTAATTTTTATTTGGCAACGCCACTTGTACGCTGATAGAATTCATTCAGCAAGGCTAGCACAGAAGCGCGCGATATACACTACCCATCTCTTTCTAGAGAGAACAATAAGAAAAAGACAGGTAGTATTTAAGTACATTTTAGTATTTTCGCAATGTTGCTCTCAGTTTTAATGTTTTTCAGGGCGTGAAGGTGATGTTAATTAATAAAGCCTTGAAATTTTACTTTTTTATTTCAGCTAGACTTAATTGGCGAATTAACTTAACTTTAGTGTTATTTGGTCAACAAAGAACCCTGTTATAATGAATCAGGCGTTACTTTGCGGAGGTCCATTTCAATGAACAAAAAATATAAGGTGCATTGGGGTAAATTTGAAATTGGGGGAATTTCGAAACTCGTGGTATCCACTAAACGGGGAACAATTACATAATCTAGCAACGCTTACCTAGAAGCTCCAATGTCTTTGGCTTGATAAGTGTTGCCAGATTATGGATTTGTCCCCGTTTAGTGGATATCCACGATTTTCGAAATTCCCCCAATTTCGAATTTACCATACATAACACATACAAATATCACGTCTGTATCCCTTACGGGGCAGACAGAGCCTATGGTAACAAGACCTAAAGGCCACGGTTAGCATAATTGTGGGCATATAGGTGGAAAGGGGAATCATAATAGTGATGGGCTAGCCGCATCGCCTATAACCTGATTCCTAAGATTTTCGCCCAATCCCTCGATGGGCTTCTACCATCAGCGCGGGGAGACAAGCAACTAGTACATTCTATATTTTTTTCTTTGCTCCCATACCAGCATGGAAGAATGAAAATAAATGCCTATAAAGCAGTAATTTCACCGGCTTTCTTACTCTTCGCCTCAAAACACAGCAGCACAATCACTGCTGCTTAGCGACAGGCTAGTCCATTGCAGTTTCATGTGTCCATTACACGCGAGTAGAAACTCAAACGTCTCACGTCGTACGCCGTGTATCGGCATACCAATGAGATCGATACTACGAGTATATCGATTACCCAAGTTACATATACTACCTATAGAGTAGCGCGAGTATGGTGTAACTATGCCCTAGATTCAGTGGTTAATGTTTGTTTACTTGTTTGGTAACCATCGTAACGGTCAGTGCCATCTAGTGTAATAATAATAACTGGTAGATGTTACTGTTTTTCATAAGAATAATTTAAAAACTGGTGCTTGTTGACCTAGCCCAGAGGTCGGCAAACACGCGTTCTCCGTACATAACTTACATTACATTACCAGCACATTCCAATGAACAAAAAATGTTACCTTGCTACTCCGTCACGTGCAAGATAACCAAGCCTGTGTGAAATATATATGTTTTTCATGCAATCCTCCCTCCACTGCTGCCAATAAAACACATAATAAATCCCACAAACTTAATTATCCCTTAAACCACACAAACACTGACGCGCTTCGATCCCTCTACCTACGGGATCATTATCAAAGTTTAATGAGCACAACTGTTACACATGCAAAAAAATATATATTTCACACAGGCATAGTTATCTTGCACGTGAGTAGCGGGGTAGCAAGGTAAATTTTTTTGTTCATTGAAATGGACCTCCGCAAAGTAACGCCTGATTCAATAAAATAGGACATTCTAAGGTAATACAAGACTATTTCTAAATTAGAACAAACATGTTCGCGGCTTAGGGGTGGCCCAAGGGTCACATTGGTTTTACCAGTGCCGGTTACGTAACTTGGTTATGTACGGGGAACAAGCCGGCAAACAGTGAGGGAGCGATCAGTTGCGGCTCTTCAAGTGACTCTAAAAAATATTCTAATTTTCAGTGTCGCTTAGTAATTTAATGTCTAACGGTAAAACTGTAAAAGTAAACATAAAAAAATCAATAAGTAAAAATTTATTCATTTGAAACACAGCGCCTTCTCTCGTCCCTGGTGAGCAGTAGATGTTCCACGGGAGTTTGTAATTGGCATTGTTCATTTTTTTAAGCTGTGCTTTTAACACCTTTATTTGATAAAATGGACTATTTCAAGCAACTAATTTGAATATTATGCTTTTACGTAGCTTTGTTAATTAATAATAAATATTTTTTCGCTGTTTGATAATTCGTGAATTTAGGCAGAATCCCAATCGCCTTCGTTCGGTTGGCTATAAAAAAAACGGCTTTGTCTATGGTTTTGTAGATTTGACAGTGACACGTGACAGTTGCCGTAGCCAAACTTTTTTTTTCATTTTTGTGGCAAACATTCGATGCTGGATTCTGTCTAAAAACCTGGTCGTTCGGTCAAACAAAGGTTCAAAGTACTTTTACAAAAATATCTGCAATCATAAAGTATTTTTGAAATCGGACAAGATAAATCGGATAATTGATGGTTATCCTCGAAATGGTTTTCGAATTGGAGCATACTAAAAAAAATGAACAATGTCAATTATGTCGTACAGACACATCAGTCAAACAGATGACGCTTAGCGACATAATAATGAATGGGAATGTACCAGTTGCTTCTCTTCCTGCGCAGACGGTAAAAACCCATCGAGGGATTAGGGATCTTAGGTATCATGTTAGATAGGCGATGTGGCTGAGCCCATCACTGTTTTGATTCCCCTTTCCATCTATACGCCCACAATCATGCTAAACGTGGTCTTTAGGTCGTTACCTCAGGCCCTGTCTACCCCGTAAGGGATAAAGACGTGATTTATGTATGTATGTATGAAAAGAGAAAAACACTCCGTGTGTAATGTAACAAATATGTTATTCATATTTACAACACACGGTTGTTTGCCACGCTTTACGTACTTTTCCTCATTTTCAAAAAAGAAGGCTAATGAGTTATCATATACGCATACTTACGTAATAATGTTCGTAATAAGTTCGTAACTTAACGGTCAATTACATTGTTTATGAGTAAACATGAATGTAACTCATTAATATTAAGCAGTTCTTAACATATTTTGGTATTTTTTGAAAACGGTTGCGGCGTGAAATTGGTGTTTTGTTATGTTGCGTGCAGGAGATTTTTATTTATTTACTAGCTTCTGCCCGCGACTTTGTACGCGTAGAATTAGACTTACTACACTACACTATCCCGCGGGAACTATGCAATACTTATATTTCGGGATAAAAATCCTATCCTACTAATATTATCTTGCATGCTGGTCTGGGAGCAAAGAAAAAACATAGAATGTATCAGTTGCTTCTCTACCCGCGCAGATGGCAAAAACCCATCGAGGGAATGGGCGAAAATCATAGGAATCATCTTATAGACGATGCGGCTAGCAACCCATCACCATTTTGATTCCATTTTCCACCTATACGCCCTCAATCTTGTTAAATATGGCTAAAGGTACCTGTTACCTTAGGCTCTGTGTACCCCGTAAGGGATAAAGACGTGATTTGTGTATGTATGAAACAAAATGCCTCACCTTGCGGCTCGAATCCTCTTTTACTGCTCGCTCCATACGAGATCTCCCTCAGCTTCCCACTCTCATCCACATATCCGTATTTCCCCGCAACATCTCCGTTGGGGTATTTCGTCTCTATCTTAAAGGAGCCGTCGGCGGCCTCGTACCCGAAGCTGTAGGACCCATCGTCGTTCTGTTTGTTGATCTGCTTTAATATTGGCACTGGGGTTGTTGTTGGGCCTTGGCTGCTGGCTAGCGCTAGCGCCGCTAGGAAGAGGGTTGCCTGTAAAGAAAATAATAAAATTTCCCAACGCACGCGAGAACGCACGAAAGTCACGTCGCGCGCGAGAAAATGTACCCCTCTCTTTCTAGAAAGAACAGAAAGAAAAAGACGGGCAATCTATCTCGCGCGCGACGCGACTCTTGTGCGCTTTTGTGCTAGACGTGCAGCGCTGGCTGTAAGGCCAGTACCTATTATGCTGAGGTGGGACCATTTCGTGACATGTTTTGTAACTCAACAAAAACTGTATATTCACATGACATGAGATACCGCTCTAATATTTCAACCTCAACAACCACTAGCCTAAGAAAACAACAGATATACGAAGTACATACATATATGACTAACTACATTTTTGTACTAAGGTATCACACAGGTGCGTACAAGACGTTGACGGTGCGTTTACAAAACAAAATGAATGAAAAAACGGGGAGAGAACGTGACGCCAGCTCCTTTATCTTATAAATCTTATAAATAATTAAATACATCCAAATTAACTAATTAAATTAATTATGTATGTATGTCTTATATTATGTGTGCTTCCATGCTGGTCTAAGAGTAAAGGAAAAACATAGAATGTACCAGCTGCTTCTCTTCCCGCGCATGGTAAAAGCCCATCGAGGGAATGGGCATAGGAATAATTTTATAGGCGATGCGACTAGCAACCCATCACTATTTTGATTTCCCTTTCCACCTATACGCCCTTAATCATGCTAAACGTGGCCTTAAGGTTTTGTTGCCTTAGGCTCTGTGTACCCCGTATGTATAAATCACGTCTTTTTTATCTATAAAAATCAACTTGCCACATATAAAAATACTTTTTTAACGAGGTTTGACTTCAATTTTGTCCCCACTTATCCCGTTTTGCAGAAACCGTTTCACTTGTGATTTCATTCAAACAGCCATGGCTGGCAATTTACGAAAACACGGCCACACGAACTGTAACAAGGCGTAATGCAATGCGACCTTGATCTTGCGCGGGCGCAGCGCTAGCGTAACGCTTTTATTGATACTTTTGATGATGAAAGACATGCCAATTATGCTGGCATGCGATTGAATCATAGATTCTACTAATATAAATGTGAAAGTTTGTGTTTCTTTCTCTTTCACGCTAAGACCGATTTAGATGAAATTTGGTAAGGTGCATCGGGGTAAATTCGAAATTGGGGCAATTTCGAAAATCGAGGTTATCCACTGAACGGGGAACAATTCCGTAATCTGGCAACGCTTGAAGCCAAACATCGGAGCTTCTAGGTAAGAGTTGCTAGGTTATGTAATTGTTCCCTGTTTGCGGATATCCACGGGTTTCGAAATTCCCCCAATTTCGAATTTACCCCAATGCACTATACAGTTAGCTATCTGGAATAACACATGTCATTGGCTTAGGTACATTTTACCCCGATTTTCCCATATATACGCATACACAAATCACGTCTTTATCCCTTATGGGGTTGACATAGCCTAAGGTAACAAGACATAAATGCCACGTTTGGCATGATTGCGGGCGTATAGGTGGAATGGGGAATCAAAAATAGTGATGGGTTGCTGGCCGCATCGCCTATGACATGATTCATAAGATTTTCGCACATTCCCTCCATGGGCTTTTACTGAAGCAACTGGTACATTCTATCATTCAAATATACAGGCTGTCACAAAACCCTTTAACGATAATTCACGAACTTGTTCGCTATATTTGGTTTGAATACCCCTGCAAAGTATGAGACCCTAATTACAACAAAAAAAAATATATATCATTAAGGAAATCCGGTCAAAGTTTTATGGTAGTTAGTTTGAAACCAAGTGCGAGTGAAGTTTTAGTTACAAACAATAACGTTTCGAGTAGCGCTACTCACGTAACTTATAAATGAAAAGGTACACTGAGAGCATAGTCCTGAAATGCATCTTAAGATTCGTTAATTAAAGGGTCAATTAATTAACCACGAGCGTTAAACTTTGCCAGGGTGTTCAGATAGACTTACCTGACAATTCTGTAAAAGGAAGTTAAAGGGTTTTGTGACATCCTGTATATATATACATATTTGGGTGTATGTTACTCTGACGTATATCTGCGCGGACGAAATCGTGGGCATGAACTAGTTAATGAATATCTGTTCCAATGACAGTGAATTTTAGCGTTACAATGAACACAACTAATCTAGATTTTAATTAATATCTCAAAGCCAATCAATAAAGCATTACGCGGGTATTTGTCATAAAAAGCGAATAACAAAGACTGGCGGTGAATGTACACAACCTTGGACGTGTATATAAATATAATACAGAATATCTATAGCAAGGTGGGTGCTGCAAGTGTTGCAAAGGCTATTTTACTTGTTCATGTCAAATGGATAAAGGTCGATGCACTGTCTATAACAAACGGATTGGATGAAAATCAAATAATTAAAAAAGGAGGGGCCCCCGTACCACAGACGCTGGCAGCATTCCCCCTTTGTACAGCGATAATACGCCGTCCAAGGAAGCGGCCAGCTCTGCGGTCACCCGTAGCGTCTATTAGCCTCTTCGAAATATCTTTGAGGGGTAATAGCGCTAGGACCCCACGGACAAAGGGTCTCAACACCGAAAGGGACACAGTTATATTCGGGTGCTGAGACCCCTATAACGTGGGTGTTTGTCATAAAAAGCGAATAACGAAGGCTGTCTATTAACAACTTTTCGCGGTAGCCTAGAGGTTTGACCTAAGGCCACAAGCAGGTCGTGTCTTCGAACTCGAGCTTGCACTAGTTTTTGTGTGAAAATACACTTGAAATTGACTCATGGTTTTTGGTGAAACATCGTGAGTATAGTTTCACTTGAGAAGCAGTTAAATGTGTGGTGTACAGTGGCGTAACAACAGGGTGGCAGGGGTGGCAAAATGCCAGGGGCCCCTAGCTATACGGGGCTCCCAACTGGCTTGGTTTAGAGCACAGAAGGGACGCTGACGCTCTTCTTTATATTGAGGAAGGAGCCCCATCTGACGAATTTGCCGCGGGCCCCACACGTTATAGTTACGCCACTGGGAGTGTAGTACCCAATCCGCTCTAAATCGTATCGTTTCGTGAGTCATAGACGGTTCTGGCTGAAAATCAGTAGGTACTATAGGTGTCTAACACCTCAGCGTAATGCTGAGCCAGCGAAGGTAGTAAGATATCACGTGTATTCATTATTCGTCAAACGCGCGATTTTTAAACCGAAAAGCGGCGTGTAGTGTGACCCTGACTCGCCGTTGACAAGCCAGTGCCAAGTCCCCGCGCCTTTTATACCTGTATTTAAAGATAATATTAAAAAAAAAAACATTAAATTTTAGGTATTAAAAATACACTTGATTTTGGATGGGGAAGGGGGGGGGGGTAGTTTTAAACCACATATCACCAAGGGGGAGGGGGGTAAAAGTGCTAAAAAAAACATCTCATGATTAATGGACAGCCCCTTGCGTGTCGAATTGTCACACTCGCCGACATATGTCAAATTGGTGAAATACAGTCTATTACGCGTACTCATAAGCGTACAATTTTGTATCTATATTATGCAGCATTGCTTTGGCATTTAAATTGTAAGTAGATCATTCCATATGTTTTTTTTGATTCTCTAATTGACATCGCATTCCAGAGCTTAGACTACATAATGTGCTCTAGTTCTATTAACCGAAGGCCCATTTTGCAACAGCATAAATTGACTTCTAAGGTCGACTTGTAACTTAACCTGTTTTTTACAAGTAGACATTTAATTCTAATTGGCAAGTAATAAATAGCGATACTTTAATGCGGTTAACGCAAGTTTGTAATAAATTTGGCATTTGTTATGAAATTGTAAGGTTTAAGCAATATCTGATTAATTAAGAAGATTCTAGGTAAGTGATGTTCGAGTTAGCACATGTTTTTTAATGAGAATTAAACGCATAATTGTGTAAATTTTGCCAACTTTAAATACCATTTCGAGCACTTAATTGATTCGCAAATTAAGAGAGAATACCAACGGGGATAGGCAGATTTTTGGTCAAAACATCCTTAATTTTTTTCTTCCATGCTGGTTTGGGAGTAAAGAAAAAACAGAATTTACCATTTGCTTCTCTTCCCGCGCAGATGGTAAAAACCCATCGAGGGAATGGGTAAAAGTCTTAGGAATCATGCTATAGGCGATGCGGCTAGCAACCAATCACTATTTTGATTTCCCTTTCCACCTATACGCCCTTAATCATGCTAAACGTGGCCTTTAGATCTGGTTACCTTAGGCTCTGTCTACCCCGTACCCTTACGGATAAAATATGATTTATGTATGTAAGTTAGGATGGTTCAAATAAGAGAATGAACTCCGGACCAGCGAGCCTCACCCAATACCTATTAGAAAATGAATCAAGCATTGCAATTCACGCCCCAGCCCATTGCGCAAGCGCATTGACAAGCTGCAGCCACAGAATGCTAATGCGAGCTTAACAGAGGCAGCATAGCAATGTTCTCAGTACCTACTGGGTCCTTACCATAACTTCTTCTTCTTTGCTCCCTACCTTAGGCTCTGTCTACCTCGCAAGGTATAGAGACGTGATATATGTATGAATGTATGTACAATATCATGACTTTCATACAAGTGACACATCTTCTATATATATAAAACTCAAAGGTGACTGACTGACATAGTGATCTATCAACGCATAGCCCAAACCACTGGACGGATCAGGTTGAAATTTGGCATGCAGGTAGATGTTATGACGTAGGCATCCGCTAAGAAAGGATTTTTGGAAATTCCCACGGGATAAGGAAAAAACGGGAATTATATATTCGATTCCGAGTGACGCTATCTCAGTAACTATAATAAGTAGACTTCAAATTTTATACAAAAGTAGGTGATTACAAAACTAAGAAACTAATTTCAGGATTTTTGGAAATTCCCACGGGATAAGGAAAAAAACGGGATTTATCTACGCGGATGAAGTCGCGGGCATAAGCTAGTTAATACATGAACAAGTTCGATAAATCACGGCAGCTGTAAGCGGATGTCTGAAGTTGAATAAACTTGAACGCGCTCGAAACTTAGCGATTGCGTTATTAACAGGGAATTACGATTCAATTCCGATTCAGTTTAGGTTCGCTCGCTGTCAGATCCATAATCATGGATTGTGTATATTCTCTTTTATTTGTGTCTTGCAAAAAGGAATAAACGTCTTCTTTCTTTCATGATAAAAATGGCAGTCAAAATTTCTGAGTCGGTATTGAATCGCATTCGCTCAAGGCCCCTGTATGTGTTTACTTACGTTAATGTTATCTAAGAATTTATGACAGAAAATCCTCTTTTTTTGTTACTCAGATTCGTTTATCGATTCCTAGTTCAAGAAAAAAAGTGACGAACTAAAATGGAAATTTTAGGACACATCTTTTCTGGTATAAGGATCGATTGGGTGAACGATTCTGAATAAGAATCGAGAATAGAGAACGCTCAGCAATGAAAAACTAAAAAAATATATAATTTTAATCAATTAACTGCGATAATAATTATAGAGAGATAGAAATCTATGAGAAAGCATAACTTTAAAGTCGCACTAAAATGTGTAAATGCAACCTTCGCCAACCTAACGGATTCCATCAAACTCATAGACTTTCCCATGCAGCCCCGTGCAATACTTAACTGCGTTAAGTGAGGTAATTAAGTTATCCGTGAGATAAGCCATTGTGCTAATACAATGGACGGTGACAAATTGACTTTTGTTTCTTTGTTCGTCTGTTCCGGTGAAAAATGGCGGAAGCTTGTTTGATTAAACAAAAATGTTTGCTTGATACACTGAAAATTAGAACAGAGATGCCGAGGTACCTTGTAAGTACTAAATATATACTACATGCTTAAATCAAGTCTTTAACCCTTACGGGCTAGACAGAGCCTAAGGTAACAAGAGCTAAAGACCACGTTTAGCATGATTGAGGGAGTATATGGAAAGGGGAATCAAAATAGTGATGGGTTGCTAGCCTCATCGCCTATAACATGATTCCTATGATTTTCCCCCATTCCCTCGATGGGCATTTACCATCTGCGCGGGTAGAGAAGCAACTGGTACATTCTACGTTTTTTCTTTGCTCCCAGACCAGCACGGAAGAAATCTTGTAAATGGTTTTCATATGGGCCAAAGTTTATCCTCCTCACATTAAAACAACCGTCCGCAAAAAAAGGCAACACAACCTTACTGTACCTACAGCCAGCCATCAAAAATACGTGAACAGTCGAAGAGTTTAAAATGCACATGACTATTGCCCAGGCATTTTGAGCTCTTCGACTGTTTATCAACTTCTGATGCCGACTTACTTACTTAGTCCGACCGGACCGCACGGATAGCCTAGTGGTTAGTGACCCTGACTATGAAGCTAGAGTTCCCGGGTTCGAATCCCGGTAGGAGCAGACAGGTGTATGATGAATACGAATGTTTGTGCCCGAGTCATGGATGTTGTATGTATTTAAGTATGTGTTTATCTACATTATATAAGTATGTTTATCCGTTGCCTGGTACCCATAGTACAAGCTTTGCTTAGTTTGGGGCTGGGTCAATTAGTGTAATTTGTCTCAAGTTTTTTTTTTTATAGTTCGTAAGTTTTGCTGCGACTACGATTACTAAAGCTTCTACAGAACGCACCCTATCAAGTTTCCCCTAGCTTCCTCAAGCGAGTTAGATAAGTAAAGTTATTATTTCTTCCTAGTCCAATCTAGATCTAGAGCAGCTTGCGTAACGCCACGCCTGCCACCTAGTGTCTGCGTTTTGCATTCCAACGGCAGCCTGTACAAATACCTGAGTGGAATTTGCACTTACGTAGATTGATCTATCTATCTACAGCCATTGTCCGTCCACTGCTGGACGTAGGCCTCCTTCATATTGCGCCAACTTTCGCGATCCTGGGCTTCCCTCATCCATCATCCAGCTGTTCCTAAGGTCATCCGTCCAACGCGTCGCTGGGCGTCCCACACTACACTTCCCCAAACGTGGTCTCCACTCTAGGATACGTTTGCTCCAACGGTTGTCAATTCCACGGCAAACGTGACCAGCCCATTGCCATTTCAACGTACTAATCCTTCGGGCTATGTCGACGACTTTCGTATTTTGTCTTTTTCGTCGTAGATTGATACAATATTTTAAATAACTGGGATTTTGGGGCGTTAGTTATTTAAGATGTTGAACGGTTCTCACGTTGTTGGGTCTCTATCTGTGTTTACCTACAAGCGGTTGTCTGAGACTCCGCCTGCGCAGAATTCGGTGACCGCTATCCCGTGGGAACTATGCAATTTTCCGGGATAAAAATTATGCAGCCGGAGTTTTAGGGCTTGTTTTTCTTTTTTCGGTTATAAAAGCAGATTAATGCCGAGGCCTGGGAAGTAGCCAATTGCTGGATGAGTTGTTTAAAAACACGAACCGCAGGCGAGCAATTAGCTCTTCCAGCTGAGGCAGATATATAATGTTTTTCTCAAACATTGAGAGAAAATATAGATAAATTTTCACTAAACTTCCTCGCAATTTAGGTGGTTTTCACGTTCCCGCCTTTTTGGAAGGTAATTCGGCCGTTAACATGGCCCTTCGTGTTCAGTTACTAAGAATACAATGACGACATTTACGACAATGTTTGAGAAAAATGTTTTAGCAGTCGGGTTTTTTGATATACGTTCAATTATTCCGTCTGTCTTCCACTTAAGAAAATAACAATGAAAATAATACTAATCGCGGCCTATTTTACAAAACTTGTGATCAATTGAAACACCAAATACATTCGTTCTTGAGATGTACAATAACAAACAGAAAGTAAGACGTCGCTAAGCCGTGGACACCAATTAACACTGAGTGTAATGACAGCTCCATCTCACTGTCGTTTGTCGAAGGCGTGACTAATTGTCCATCTTTAAAGTATGCTACTGTGAGAGCTACTTTAAAGTAATAGTCAACATAATAGTTTTCTACACACTTTAGAATAAACAAACGTGGCATCTATTAGAGCTTCTGACGGCTCTGGCTGAAAATCAGTTCTGCAGGTGTCTAACACCTCAGCGTAACGCTGAGCCAGCGACCGTTTCACTTTTGCGAAGACACACACAGCGCTGATGATCTATTTTTCATGTCTGTGTTTTTTTCTTGTTTATTTTCTATAAAATTGTGCATATTCTCTTATATTTGTGTCTTGCAAAAAGGAATAAATGTCTTCTTTATTTCTTTCTTCTAGTGTCAAGCTTCACGCAAAAAACGTTTGGAACGTGACCTCAATGACCATAGAAAAATTGTCAACGCCACCTGCGGACCGAAACGGCAACAATCAGGGATCTTACTATGACGTCATAATGCGATCGATTCTGACTCAGTTCAGGTTTCAGCTGTCATTTTTAGTATGGATCTAACAGCGAGCGAACCTTAACTGTATCGGAATTGAATCGCATTAAGACGTCATGATAACCCGTTCTCATAGTACCTACCTATTAATTTCTACACGCAATCCACTTGTCATGTCACTTGGTTTCTAAACTTTATGTGGTACTGATACCAAGACCACCAAACTTTATGGAAGATGCTTGGGTCCAACAACATTTGACATTTGAAAGCGTTCGACGCTTATTTTGTGACAGAAAACTTACACTGTTACTCACAAACATGCTTTAGAAACTGTTTTTAAACCAGAATTAAACTGTCGTTGAAACACTCAGGCGAAACAGTTCAGGGGCCTTACCATGACGTCTTAAGGCGAATCAATTCCGACTCAGTTCAGGTTTTAGCTGCCGTTTTTAGTATAGATCTGACATTTTTAGTATAGATCTGACAGCTTGCGAATCGTATTAAGTAAGACGTCAAGGTAACCCCCCCCCCCCCTGTTCTATATTTTCTTTTAATTTGTTCTGGCCATGATTCCAGATTCTTTCAGCCGTAAGACGTGTTTGAAATGTCATTTTGATGAAGCAATTTTCTTGTTTTGCTACCTTAAACTAGGACTAAGTAAACACGGGAATTATACTGTCACAGTCTACTTATAGCACATTGCATTAGTTAAAGCGTTTGACATTTCACATAGCATTATAATGATACCTTTGCACCATATTGAGTGCGGAAACTAGGATATGAAGTAATATAATAATACTTATTAGCACCCGCGGTTTTGCCCACATCTGACTGCGTATCCCGCGGGAATTTCGTAAAATCCGTTCTCAAGCTTCGTAGACATGTTTCTAACTACTTGGGTCCGATTTTTGAAAGTAGGTACCACTCGAAAGTAGTATCAATCTGTTTATATCTTCGAAACTACACCTCTAATAAATTTTTTGACCAGTTCACAAGATTAATGAGAGCCGTAAGTATCTTCAGCACTTTCGAGTGGTATTTTCACATAAATGTGCTTTCAAAAATCGGGCTTCTGGGCTATGTGGTCGTCTTCTAATATACCTAATCTTACAAATAAAGAGTATTGCTTTAACAAAGTTCGACGTTTGTAAACCCTGAAAAAACATATATGAATCATATATCAGTATGCCTCACAGAATAGGCAGAACCTAAGGTAACAAGACTAAAGGCCACATTTAGCATGATTGTGGTTGTATCGGTGGAAAGGGGAATCAATATAGTGATGGGTTGCTAGCCGCATCGCCTATAACTTGGTTCCTAACATTTTCGCCCATTCCTCGATGGGCTTTTACCGGAGCGGGAAAAGAAGTAGCTGGTACATTCTATGTTTTTTCTTTACTCCCAGATCAAAAAATATATATATATCTTGGGACAAATTACACCAATTGACCCAGCCCCAAACTAAGCAAAGCTTGTACTATGTGTACCAGGCAACGGATAAACATAATGTAAATAAATACATAAACATCCATGACTCGGGCACAAACATTCGTAATCATCATACAAATGTCTGCCCTTGCCGGGATTCCAACCCAGG
The DNA here is from genome assembly GCA_949127965.1 of Pandemis corylana. Taxonomy (NCBI): domain Eukaryota; kingdom Metazoa; phylum Arthropoda; class Insecta; order Lepidoptera; family Tortricidae; genus Pandemis; species Pandemis corylana. Next base: position 14,725,940 of record OX421858.1, on the reverse strand, counting down.
ACCTCTAGCTTCATAGTCAGGGTCACTAACCACTAACTAGGCTATCCGGTCGTCAAAATCAGCATGGTATCAGCATGGAAGATTGATGTTTAGCCCCAAAAAAACCCTCCATCTCAAATTTCATGGTTATTGTTGGAGTTCCGAGATCCTCGAAATAAACAACTGAATAAATTAAAAACGGTAATGTTTAATTTCATAAGGACATGACTGTGTATGGTAGAGCTGCCTACTTGCTGGGCGTATTTGGTTCGAAAAGATATTAAACTCGACAAGGGATGTGATTTGACTATGTTTGCATAGTTTATATGCAACTCTAGCCTTTGGAAATTGTGATGCAAGGGGGCTGTCGCAAGTGAATTTGCCACTGGAGGCGCTAGTGTCGCGTAAGGTCCAATAACACACTTTTCAATGGTTTTGGCGGGCTTCGTGAAACAAATTATAGTTCCTTTCATTTACCTGTTGAAAAGTGATTTCCTTCGTGAAATTATCGCAAATATGGATTATTTGACGATGCATGTGAACGCTTTGAAAGCGAATTTTTTTTCCGAACACAACGGAACTGCACAACATTGCGGCATGGCTACGCGATATGATAGTTGTTTATCACTACATAGTATAAAACAAAGTCGCTTTCTCTGTCCCTATGTCCCTATGTCCCTTTGTATGCTTATATCCTCAAAACTACACAACGGATTTTGATGCGGTTTTATTTAATAGATAGAGTGATTCAAGAGGAAGGTTTTTATGTATAATTCTACGCAGACGAAGTCGCGGGCAGAAGCTAGTAATTAATAAACTTAATGAGATTCAAGATTCAAAACTTTGTTCCGGCGCCGATCTTATAAAGTCGCCTTTGACAGCTATACCTTTGGTAAGGTCCAGTCAGTGGCGCCAACTGGTGAGCAAAGAAACGGTAATTCCAATTTTATTATGATCTAACTGTAGCTGCTCATGGCATGTATTGATGTAAGTATTTATAATATACCTACTCATATACATATTGTCAACCAAGACCCCATCATCATCATTTCCAGCCTGTATATGTCCCACTGCTAGGCACAGGCCTCCTCTCAGAATGAGAGGGCTTCGGGAATTGGGTTCGGGAACTTTACAAACACTATTGAATTGCTTCGAAAATGTATGCATTCCTCACGATGTTTTCATTTTGCATAAAAACCGTGTTACGACCTTTTGCGTCAGGGCTATTTAGTCTACAACATTTTTGTAATTTTCAGTAGTTGTCACATCTGGCTATAATAAAATAGGTACTGTGTATAATATGTATACCTACAATTTGTTTTTGAAGTGCGCGAGAGGCCATATTTCACCACGGTGACAATTGTCAGTGACATGTGACAATTCTGTTAACATTACAAAACTGTCGAGAATCTACGTCGGTATTCAAATTGAATACGCATCGTATTTCGAATTGTCAGTCATAACTCTGCTCTCTTTACGCGAAGGGCGTCCGGTGACGAGTGACCAAGAAGGAAGACAAAGGTCAAATAGCAATTTTCCTAGTTAAGTATAGCGACTTTATTAATACAAAGTTAGTACCTACCTACATCATTAATTAATTACTAGTACGTAATACCATACACTTTGTAATATACGTTGTTACAAAGCATTTTATGTCGCGTAGAAAATTATTGAAAACACGCCTTTCGATCTCTTTGACTATTTCTTTGAGTGCATCTTGATAAAGGACTAGGAATTGATCCGAAACATATCGGGCATAAGCACCTCGACCACGCAATATTTGAGTGACCAATCAAAAACGCAATAAATTATAAGAATAGCTGTTATAATTTGTGTACCGAATGGTAAACGCACCCAGTGGGCCCAAGCGGTACACGAAACTGGGAACTTTATTTAAGCCCCCGTTATATAATTGTGTTTTTCATTTTCGTAATAATAAATACTCAATAAAGTAAGTACACACCTAACTAACATAATTTTGATTAGGTTTGATTTTTGCGAAGTCTGAAAAGACGGCTAGCCATATTTCTTAATCCATGCGTAACGTGACCATACGTCCCGGTTTGGGCGGGACAGTCCCGGTTTCAGGCAGTCTGTCCCGGTGTCCCCAGCGAAGCCAATTTCGTCCCGGTTTTGCAAGCAGACCCAACGATAGTTTAAAATTATACGTACACGTATTTAAAAACAAGACCCGAAATTTAAAAAAAAAATAGTTCAGTCGACAAACACAAAAATACGACTTAGAAGTCACGCCACTTAGTCGTGCCAACTTAACTATGTTGTGTTTAGAGCTTTAATTATTTTGCGTTATTCTATCTTTTATAATAAAATACTTGTAAAACATTAAACACTTTTTTTACTATATATTTCCGCAGATGTGTGTCCCGGTCTGACAAAATAAATAAATGGTCACGTTATCCATGCGCAAAATTTGTATCAAGTTAATAAAACTTAAGTAGGTAAGGCTATATAAAAAAATGTAAGCACCTAGTTACGCTTATCAAAAAAATCACAGTAGTTCCAAAATATCCTGTGATAAAAAAAGTGTTGTAACCTTGGAACTAATTATTTAATCAGTTTCACCATTCCATTAAAGAAAACTCCTAATTAGAAACCTATTTGAACCACTAACCTTCAAAACAAACATGGCGTCTTTTTCCAAACGTCAAACTTTTCCCGCCTTCACGTGTGATGGCGTCCGATCGCAAAAGACTTGTGCGGCGCGCATTCAGCCACTTGTATTTATAACGTCATCGGCCAGTTACAACAGCCACAATATTATTATTCGACATAGGCCCTAGTAGTTTTGTAACAGAACGTTGTTGGGTGATACGAATTTGTTTTGGCAGACGCCATTGTTATGCTTATGAAAAAGTTTTAGGTCATAGACTACATTACATTTTTGTCTGTGGTGGGTTTTTCAGGAGGTATTGTTTAGTGAGTCATCGTCGGTGCAATTTACGATTTCGGTGTTTAGCCTGGAAGAGACAGTGTTAAGGTTTCATCTTAAATCAGGCAAACTGTAAGACACTTCCAAGTTTACCTTCATGCCTACTACTCTGTAAAAAATATTGTACAATAACATATATTCTTTATATAACTCTACTGTCTATTTTATTCTATAACATTGGTGTAAATAGGTAGGTACAAGAGGTTATTACTTACTCCATCATCATTATCTCATCCTGCATCCCTTGATCAGAGACATAGGGCTCTCAGCATATTTTTTCACTTGGGACTTACAGTCGAGAGCATAAACATCGAAACAGCCATCATGATAAATGTATATGTGTCACCGACTTTATTGTTTGTGGCATACAGGTGTGTTTGTGGGTTGCTTCTACGCTGGTCTGAGAGCAAAGAAAAATCATAGAATGTACCAGGTGCTTCTCTTCATATTATGTACATGGTAACCCATCGAGGAAATGGGCGAAAATCTTAGGAATCATGTTATTATATAAGCGATGCGGGTAGCAACCCATCACTATTTTGATTCCTCTTTCAATCTATACGCCCACAATCATGCTAAACGTGGCCGTTAGGTCTTTTTACCTTAGGCTCTGTTTACCCCATAAGGGATAAAGACGTGATTTAGTTATGTATGGATGATGATAATGATGATGAGAAAGAACTCAGGAAGAGCTATGTAGCGCCTACCATGCCCAGTTGAAATATCGTAAATCAACACTTTATCCCATTTAAATAAATTCCTTTCGAAACAATACCGGTAAGTTGCAGACTAATTTAAGGAATGCGCGTGCGCATGTTATGTATGTATTACTTATATTACTATGTATCGAAGACACCCACTGAGCGATCTCGGTGCAAGGCCGCGTAACCAGTTTACAGGATAGTCCAAGAGCTGGGGTATTCATTTATAGTATAGAAGTTTCAAAAAGATATGCAAAAGAGCCCTTGGCGGCCAATATGCAAAAATAAATTTTGAATATTTGATTTTTTTGAATTTTTGAATAGCCCACGCCCCGGCTTCGCACGGGTAGCAATCAGTGTTTCTCTACTATATTACACACACATGTATTATACATACAAACCTTTCCTCTTGAATCACTCTATTAAAAAACACATCTAAATCCGTCGCGTAGTTTTAAAGATCTAAGCATACATAGGGACTCCAATCGTTTCTGAAAATGATGATGATGATTTTAATTCGTTAAGTGTACTTATAACACATCCGAAAGAACACACCAATTATTTTGTTATTTTATGTCGACATCTCTTATACTAGTACGTGATCATAAAACTAGATAACATCTCAAACAATGCTGATGCGTTACAGTGCTGTCTCAAACGTCCGTGGGCGTGAAAAGGTTTTGTTTTCTTTTTAAAGCGGGGGCGGAAGAGCCACACAACCATCCGTACTACGCGAACATATTTCTTTCACCAGCTCTTTCACAGATCGATGAAATGTAGGCGGGACCTTAGTTGACAGCATTATTTAAAAAAATATATCACTGAAAAGCGGGAAAAAGTCACACACACACACACACACACACACACACACACACACACACACACACACACACACACACACACACACACACACACAAATAACGCCTTTATCCCTTACGTAGATAGAGCCTAGGTAGGCCATGTTTGGCATGATGTGGGCATATAGGTGGAAAGAGGAATCAAAATAGTGATGGGTGCTTGGCGCATCGCCTATAAGATGATTCTTAAGATTTTCGCCCATTCCCTTGATGGGTTTTACCGTCTGCGCGGGAAGAGCAGCAACTGGTACATTCTATGTTTTTTCTTTGCTCCCAGACCAGTATTGTACTTTAGTTGTGAGTAATTACATAAGCCAAATAAATCAGTATACCTACAGGTGTTTAAAACTTTATAATAGTACCTAAGTAGATAATGTCGTCCGTCAAATAAAGACTCCAAACTAGATTTCCTTGCTTGAGGGCTTAAAACCAGCTCTGTTCGTTGCGTTTACGCAAGGTCGACGAGAGTAGTTCCGTGTTTACTACCAATTATTGTGAGTAATATCCACTGAGTCATGGGACTACGGGATCCAAATTGAAGGAAATATGAGGTAAATTAATGAATACCTACCCCCTTATTCATAAACGTTCTGTAGGCTTCTGCTAACTTAGCAATCGTTTGTCCTTATCTGTCACTTTGACATTTACCTTTCACAGATAAGGACAAACGATTGCTAAGTTAGCAGAGGCCTATAGAGCGTTTATGAATAATGGGATGAGTCTGTAAGCTTCTGATCTAGAGAAATATCATACAGAGGTAGTTCGTGGGGGTGCGAGTTGGGTTACCTTCGCGTGTGGTAAGAGCTGCGGTTCGTTTTCCGATCCGTCCCGGGGAAGAGCAGTGCTTGGTCCGGTGCACCCTGGGCATCGGCTAATGATTTCCTGGCAGTTTCTGAGGGATATGGAGGGGTGGTCTTTTGACCGTATTACCGTAGGTACAACGCTGCCGACATTTTATCACAAGATTTGTGAATTATATTTTTATTACTTTGACATTGGTGAAGTTGTCGTCACTATAACGACTTGATACGCCACAAATAAGAAGTAGTTTGTGAGGTTGTAGCTAGGAGGTAAACCTTTGGCTCTCCTAAACTGATTTTGAAAATTCTTTTACCAATATAAAGCCACATATTTGTATACATACATAAATCACGCCTTTATCCCTTACGGAGTAGAGAGCCCAACGTTTGTTATTATTATGGTATGATATGAACTTCGAAAATCGAATCGCGGAGTAGCCCACCTGTAGCGGAATAAGTTCCGCCTCAAACGCAGCGCACGCGCCGATTTCCTCGGATTGCACACAACGCGCGTGCGTTTTGGAGGACATTGCACCATTTGTATTCTAAGGAGTCTCGAGATGGTATACCTAAGTAAGTGTATAAGTAGGTTTTCAACATGAAACTACTGTGAGACTGAATCATAATAACACAAACGCATAACTCACGGGAAAGTTGAGTGATACTCGACATGTTTCGGACTAGTTCGTAGTCCTTCCTCTTGGAGCTTAGCGCTCGCCCCGGCGGCAGCGAAACAAACAGCGCGCGCCAGCTAGGTACTAGACGCAACTGAGAGCGGCGCACAACTACCCTCGTTTTCATCGTCATTTTTATTATTTTGAAACTACGTAGGTATAATTTATAATTTAAACCAATAGGGTGTAACCTAGCTAATTTTAAACCGGCCAAGTGCGAGTCGGACTTGCGTACCGAAGGCTCCGTAGTTACAAATTCGGAAATGGAATATAAAATCCAGTGTTAGCAAAACTCTGCTCTCAAGCAAAATCTAGGCAAGGTAAGGTCATTTTGTGTTGATTATTACATACTTAGACAGACAAATAAATTCTGTTTTTGTTTATTTGTTGTTATAGCGGCAACAGAAATACATCACCTGAGAAAATGTCAACTGTCTATAGCGTCTGGCTATCACGGTTCGTGAGATACAGCCTGGTGACAGACAGACAAACTGACGGACAGTGGAGTCTTAGTAGGTACTAATAGGGTCCCGTTTTTACCCTTTTGATACGGAACCCTAAAAAGCCAATAGGGGGCCATCCATTAATTATGTGATGTTTTTAGCACTATTAACCCCCCCTCCCCCTTGGTGATACGTGGTGAGCTTTCTAAACTACCCCCCCCCCCCTTCCCCATTCAAAATCACGTGTATTTTTAGTACCTATTAATTACAAAGAATTTTAAAATCTTTAGAATATTATCTTTAAATACAGGTACCTACCTATAGGTAAAAGTATAATCTAATTTTATTCTAGAAAATTAAGGAACATGATAAAAATATCTAGACGGAAAGGTTGCACGTTGTTTTTGACTGGCAGGCTACACGCCGCTTTTCAGTTTAAAAATCGCGCGTTTGACGAATAAATAAATACACGTGATATCTTACTTCACCCCCCCGCCCCCCTTGTGATATTTCGTGATTTTTGCCGAACCCCTCCCCCCCTTTCGGAGCCTTACGTGATTAATGAACGGCCCCCAGGAAAGACTAATAAATAAAATCGTGTTTTTTGTCAGTTGCCCTTTGCATTTCACGCGGATCGGACGCTCTTCACCGACGCAGTAAGTATTGAGTCAACTGTCGTCAACAACTACCCTTCTATTATTTCATTTACGAATTAGAATACACATATTTCTATTCCATTCTTAAAAAAAATGCGGACAAGGACAAGGGAAAGAAAAACGCGCGAATCTCAATAAAAGAAACTTTATTCCCTAAACAGAGATGAATAAAAATTACACGATGGCATCTTTGCTCTTACTCTAACTTAACTAACGTTAAAGTAAAGTTTCTGCTAGATAATTCTAGCAAAAACGTTCAAATAGTCATTCAGTTTTGTACAACATAATTTAGAACGATTCCACAGATTCAAATTAAACCGTTACCTTCCACAGATAAGCTAATAAACGTGTTAAAGGTATGACCACAAAGAATAGAGATGCCATAATTATCATAAGGCTGCCTCTTCGCAATAGGGGCAACTTTAGAACACAGCACTAATAAAAAGTATATTTTTGTCCTGATAATTTAGTAAATTTACTGTAAAATTAGATAAAATCTTGCCTGGCTCTAAGATGTAGTCTTGTCAAATTGTTGAAATGCCGACGTAGCAGAGGCTATGATCAAACGCGCGGGAGCTCGTGATTCACCATCTCTTTCTAACATCATACTTTACAGTTCGAAAGAAAGGATTGGCGAATGCGACTGTGATTCAAGGTGCGTTGGGCACTGGCCCCACCGCCGACGATAACCGAGAAGGGATTAGAGAAAGAAACTAGAAATAAGTTGGCGAGCAGAGAGAAGCGAGTTTGTAGTTCCGATAGTTGTGTTATAAGCAAAATATTCGAGTGCGACGGGCGATCACTCGCTTTGTGAGTTCTGACGCCCAATTTTTGAAAACACATCTCGAAAGTACCACTTGGAAGTACCATCTTCAAAACTGCGCGAATATTTTTTTTAACTAGTTCACAAGATTAATGAGAACTGTAATTTTCTTCCAATTTAGGTACTCTTATTTCAAATTGTATCTCTTATTTCAAGTGGTATATCGGTGTATCAACTTTTTGTTGCTATAGTTAGTACTCTTTCCAGCGATTAAAACTTGCCATAAATGATTTTTTGTGGTAGTTTAAAGCCCCTTCCACAGTTTTATTGGTCATCTAACTAAACATGTTAGAATCTGCAAATACAACTTTTGTCACCCGAGTTATGGAACAGAATACCAACAAAAAATAATTGATCCACCCATTTCCATATACTCGTATGTGCTTTAAAACATCAGGCCTCTGACTGAAAAACGAGCATCGCTCAGCTGCAATCAGCTATAAAGAGAAACCTCGTCGGCGGTGTGAACAGCCAGCGATCAACTAAAAATATATCTGTCTCTTTTACCGACACGGTATCTACACCTGTTCGTTTCATAGCGTGAAAATAGTCTATATCTAATCTCTTCCTCGCTCCTGGTGAGACTATTGCTTTAGACAAAGTCCACAAACTCTTGGTGGGAATTGGTTTAGGGTGCTGGCTATGCCTACTGCACTACGTCCTAATTATTGTTTTAAATTGTGTCTGTACCTGTTTTTTTCCCCAATAAAGAAAATAAAATAAAATAAAGTTAAGGTCCAACCACACCGCCGCTTACGCAGTGACGTATCGTAGGCGTCACGTTTTGTCACCGTTTCTTCATATATTTGTTGCATTAAAACATTTTGTGTCGTCTTTTACGCACCAGTGTGGTCGGACCTTAAAATACTAAATCGAGTTTACTTTTTTCTAGAAAAGGGGTCATAATGCATTGAAACAGTTATATACCGAGTTAATAGAGTTGATAAACCAGTGACGTCACAGCTTGTTATTGCCTTAAAATCTAAGTAGAACCGCATTTTAAAAGCTCATAAAATTTCATTTCGCTGGTTTCCAATATCCTGTTGTCACATTTTTGACGTAATTTGCCTAAATATAGAGTTACCATAAGCTTGGATTTATCCGGTTTTTTATGTTTACGCGTAAAAAAATGATAGGTCACGAATTGAATGACAACCCTACTTTGAATATGACAACACTCTTGTATAAAAAATAGTTACTTCTATTTTCATCCCTTCTACTCATTACTCTACCAATTTTTGTTTCAAAAACTTACCCCGTTATTCATAAACGCTCTTTAGGTTTTAAGTTAGTAGAAGCCTACAGAGCGTTTATGAATAAGTGTACCTACCTAATCTTCTAAGATAGAACAGATTTGGCATATAACTGAAGGCAACGATTTTGTCTATGGAATCGCCCTGTTTTATGCTAATTTTGAAATCCGAAACACCAACACTCTTGCGCACAATTACTGTTACGATTACAAAACACTTAGGGTCGGACTTGGCGCTATTTTCAGCAGTTTTCACATTTTTTTTTAAACTAATTTCAAACTTCACCGTCTTAAATTTCTAAAAACGAAATGGGGGAAAAAAAACCACTTCTGATTAGTAAAAGGTACGAGTAACTTAGAGCTGTGTAGTCTTTTCTTACCAGGGATCGGAAACAGTTTTTAATTAACCAGTTTGGGGTCAATGACTGTAACTGAAATGGATTGCGGTTTACTGTTTGGTTACCGGTTACTTAACCGGTTAACTTGGGTTAAAACGCGATCTCTCTTCAAACATTCTCTGTATGGCTACAGCCATTGAGCGCATGCAGGAAAGAGAAAAGGAGGTGCGACGCGGTGGCGGCGATGCTTTGAGTAAAACCGGTTTAATGTCGGTGAGCGCGAGCTCCAAAATTTCGTTCCTCGTTAATTAACCGGTCACCGGAATTATTTTAATGCTTTAAATTTAGTTCCCTCCGTTAACCGGTTAATCTAACGAACATAACTTTACCGGTTTTCTGAACGATATAAACAGGTATTTCAAAACCGGTTCCGATCCATGTTTCTTACTGTTCGTCCTAGAAAGAGACGAGCAGCCTCTCGCACTGGTACTAGCTGATGAGGTCGCTAGCCGACATTTGGGGGGGAGCCCCCCCCTTCCTCACCCCGCCGGGTGAGTAATTACTTGACACAAAATTTCCCCCTAGGCCACCAATGAAAATTCCCAGAAATCATTCGCTCACAAAATACCATCTTATGTGACCGGGGTAGTTAAAACGCCAAGTCCGAACGCGCAACCAAAAAACAATCTTAAAACAAAAACAACAACCATGTCTCGTACTAGTACAATAATCATTTTACATAAAAGTTATGTACAACTTTATAACTTCCACTAAAAAAAAAAAACGTCAACGCGACCATCATTCAAAATTACTTACAGATTAAATTTTCCATTTTATTCGGCTAAAATCTATTAAACGCTAACATACGAAATAGCAGTTACATCTCCATACAATACACCGATCATGAAAAAATGCGGAAAATATATATTTGTTTACATTATACATATCAAAGTAAGGCATACAATCGTTGACTATTTTTATATCGTAGGCACTAGATTTTTACTGTCGAACGAACCAAAACTACGATCTTGGTATTATTATAAAAATAAAATATAAAGCTACGACGTCCTAAGGCACTTAAAAAAAACCTTTAACAGTATGTCACAATACATGTTTTTTCAACAATAAAAAATAATTAATCTGTGCTTCGTTACATTTCCTCTACTTAGATTTGGTCATACGTTTATTTAATCAATAAATTCGGTTGAGGGGTACATTTCAGAATTCAAATAAGCACACATTAATAAAATTTCCGTTGTGTAACAAAATGTGTCCAATTGACACAAACTTTCCTCTGTGTAACGGAAAATAAACTGCTGTTCAACCATGCACTTTTGAAATCCACCCACAAAATAAACGTTTCGTGAGTGTTCTCACTACTTGATCACATTCAATGAATAATTGCGTAAACCACAGAATAAAGAAAGTTAAATTTATATAAAAAACTGTTACGATAAAAATATTTATCCATTATCAATTTGTGCTTTATTTTAATCATCTGCCCAGTTTCGCTTCAAAGACACTCAATTTTTGGACGGTAACTCTTTTAATAAAAACAAAATATTAACAACGAATTAGCTGCATTATAAACGCCACACACGCATATGTGCGTTCAAGTGTCATTTTGAATCGAAAAGGTTGAACATGGAAACAATTCTCCACGATAATTAACTTTTAGTTCCCTCTTTCATCTGTTTTCTTCCCTTTATTTACCAATACAATAATAATAATGTTTGAATTTAATTTTCAGTAAACCTGAAGTATACATTATTTATATCGGTATAGCAACACGCTCCACAATATATATTCATTACAATTGCACTATCAAGGCTATTGGGACACGTAACTCCAAGGAACTATACCTCTTAATTTTACTTTGAGATCAATTTATCTTTACTCGATACCGAACGCCGTCCCGATTTGGTGTAGTTTTTGTATACACTGAACTGAAATAGTATAACGAAAACATGTTTTGAATGTCTGTCGAATTAAATACGACGAAAACGTTATTTTAAGTCAATGTTGGATTCTTGGATCCGTGACGGTATCAAAGGTGGACACTGTTCTTTTTCAGCTTGGGTTTTTAATAATGATTTTACTAGACGCCATTTTGTGCTTTTGGGTTTTCTAAAATGGCGTCAGATAAAAGCATTATTAAAAACCAAGCTGAAAAAGAACAGCGTTCGGCTTGCCTCCACCTTCGATACCGTCACGGATCCAAGAATCCAACAGTCAATTATTTTGATCTCAAAAAAACAGAACATGGCGTAATATATTTGCATTGTGTTATTTGCATATATTCCAAAGTGACACTTTGCCGTTAACAGTTAAATGGAAATTTACATAGTATTAGAGCTCAGTGGTATTCTGAACGCGTAAAATCTGCATTTATTTACTACGTTCACATTTAAACGTCCACTGACAATGCCAAGAAAAAATTGTGCTGTCAAAATATTGTGTACAAAACTAGCCCGTGGACGGCCATCTTTAATTTATTTCGTACTAACCGTTACCGAAAAGGTAACGGTCCGACAGAGTTACTTTCGCATTTATAATATTTGTAGGGATTTAAGGTTAAGGCATCGTCAAATGACAATATATTCTCATTTAATTTAACAGTAACATTATAAATTTGAGGCACATATTAATAGGCACCTTAGTATGTATACCAGTGCAAAATACAGTTTCATCTGATCAATAAATTTTCTGCTTTTTTACGTTATAAAGGTCTCTTAAATAGTTCCAGAATATCCCAGCAGCTTGGTTTAGTCTGAACAAATAGCCCTGTAAATGTTAATTCAGGGTTTATGAACCGATGAACAAGCTCAAAGTAGCCCAACGAGCTGTGGAGAGGGCTATGCTGGGAGTCTCTCTGCGAGATCGAATCAGAAATGAGGAGATCCGTAGAAGAACCAAGGTTACCGACATAGCCCAGCGGATTAGCAAGTTGAAATGGCGGTGGGCAGGGCACATAGCACGGAGGGCGGATGACCGATGGGGTCGAAAGGTCCTCGAGTGGAGACCACGCACCGGCAAGCGCAGCGTGGGCCGTCCACCCACAAGGTGGACCGATGACCTCATTAGGATCGGAGGATCGCGCTGGATGCAAGCCGCTTCCAACCGGTCTTATTGGAGATCTAAAGGAGAGGCCTATGTCCAGCAGTGGACTTGTAATGGCTGAAATGATAACCGTTAGCAAAATGTTCCAAGCGTCCATGCTGGTCTGGCAGCAAAGATAAAACATAGAACATACTGCTTCTCTTCCCGCGCAGATGTTAAAGGCCCATCGAGAGAATGGGCGAGAACCTTAGAAATCATATTTGATTCCCGTTTCCACTTCCACCTATGCGCCCACAATCATGCTAAGCGTGGCCTTTGGGTCTTGTTACCCTGGGCTCTGTCTACCCCATAAGGGATAATGACGTGATTTGTATATGTGTATGTATGTATGTAAGAAAGTGTTTCCATACATTGACGAATGTTCAAAGTTGAATCAAAAATGTACATGTAAAAACACATCTGCGAAGCAATTCAATGGTGTGTGAAGTTCCCAATCCGCACTGGGCCCGCGTGGAAACTATAGCCCCAGCCCTGAGTGAGCCTTGGTGTCTGAGAGGCCTGTGCCCAGCAGTGGGACGTATAATAGACTGGAGATGATGATGATGATGATCACTGTTCAGTCAAACCAATTCAACCACCTGCTGAAACATACCGGAAAAGTTCTGGAGCCAGTCCAGGGATTCTCTCACTGTGACGGCACCAGCAATGGCCAAGGAGCCAAGATTGAAAAATAACAGTTATTAAAAAAAAGACAGTATTTTTTTTACAACAGTCATTTTATAACCATATTTTCTTTAAATTAAGAATTAAGTGTCCATTACTGGTGCTTGCCAGCTTAAAGTGTCCAATACTAGTGCCATCACCCTACTTAGTATATCATTATCTTTCTCCAACATTGTCCCAGGCGGCCCGCTAAGGCCACTGACAGACATCTGTATTCTAGATTCTAGAGCTTATACGCTGACTTTGTTTCAGAAATGTGTCGCAAAAAAAAATGTATGGCAAGTCGCAGTATAAAAGTTTTGAGAACCCCAGGCTCAGTCACGATAATCAAACTAAATCGATGTAGTTAAATTTTAACCTACAAGGTTCACTTAAGATAATAAACACATACGCGATGGCACAAAATTAACTTATTCAGTAAAAATAAAGAAAATGCCAAGAATATAAAAAAACATCAGCGAACACTCTATTTATGTGCAAAACAATAGTTGTTTATTATTTTGCTAATAAAACTAAAATACGCCGCTGAAAAATTTATACACTAAAACTGTCCACCAATATAAAAATTAAACCAAAGAATCCAATTTTATTGGTGACCAAAATAAATTAAAACTGATTTTTAAAACGTTTTTTTTTTCATTGTATTATCAAAAGTATCTCAAGGATTACGTAAATATATAAAAAATGGAATATGACAAGCTCACAAAAATTTATTTGACAATATCTTCAAAAGCGTATTTTAGTAGCGACACTTATAAATAACTACAATATACAGAACACATGACCCATATAAGCTATTTTTTGTAGCCTCAACTATATTTTTACTACAATTTCATTCAGATATTATTTCACTGATCCGTTGTCCATAATTCAGTACTATTACAATGTTCTCAATTTAAATCTACAAATTATATTAGTTTCTGGTATATTATACATTCAATGTTGCAGTTGTTTATTTTACGAGATTCATAATGAAAATAAATATGAATAAATGCTCATTTAATAGTTTTGATTAAGAACTACTAGCGAAAAACACGATAGTCACGACAGCAATACAAAGCTCTTAAAAACTTCAATTTCTCATCATAGTAAAGATATAGTTAAATCACAAAACATACAAGATACACGTCTAACATAAAATTGCATTTTTGACTAATCTAATAAACATAGTTAAATTCTTACGAAATTATGTCTTAAGATAACATACAATTCGTATATATATAATAATATCACCGATTTACCTTGAAACAATAAAAAAAACATGCAATATTTTTATGCCTTAATTTTGGGCCTGATTTAAAAATACCATCAAAGAGCATTATGTACACGATAATATCCATCTTGTCATAAACATTCACGAGTAAATTATTTCTTACTTTATGTCTTTCTATTTATAATAATAATTACACTTATAAATGACTTACGAGCGGCTTGGACACTTAATTTGAGCTGAATTTCAAAAATATATGAAGCTTTGTTCGTAGAATTCACGATATCATTTCTATAAAATAAAGGCAAGTGCCATTTTTAACGCGAAACACCGACATCTATCTGTTTTTATAGCAAATTACATATCGTTACACACAGGAAGATGTCTTGTGTGTAACGCAAGTTTTTTATATCAACTTTATAGAAACCTCAATTCTCATTCGCGAGACGGTATAAAATGCACTGAGAGGATGACAATCATTTCGTACGGCAAACGGTAAGTATATAATACGAAACTCCAAAACATACAGCGGTGGGTGACAAAATTAGGGTAGGCGGCTAAGATACGGATGATATAGCGTTGTGAGGAGATCCCATTTGAGTGAGTACCTTGTCGAGCCACTGTAGCGGACCATGGAGGTGTATCTCAATCCAACACGGCGTCGATGTCACATCCTGACGATGGTACTCCGCCCCCCAGCCCTTCACGAAGGACATACGAATGGTACACATCTTCGTCAGCTCATAAACAGCTTCGAAACCATGATTAACGCTCTGTGACAGCAACGTAGCAAACTCGCGATTATTGAATATCTTCAAAGAACAACCGGGTGGTATCTTACACACCGTTGACGGATGAAAACCATGATGATGGTTGCAATTACGGCTCTGGACGAAAATCGCCGCGTCAGACAAACACTCCGCGTATACTTCCCCACCTACGTAATATAAATGCACACCCTTCCCTATATGACGCCTCGTGTTCTCTATAGTGGAATTCCTGTTGACATTACTCAGCTGCCCCAGGCAGAATCTATCGCTGTTATTCGAAGGATCTGTAAAACCATCAACGACCACCGAATGGGAATTGCAATGGAACACCTCACCAACCCTGCAGTTAAGTTCGTAGTACGCCACTGAAGCCCAGTAGACTGGCTCCTGGTAAGAAACCGGGGCGACTTCTCCTGGTGGTTCAGAATCATCTGAAGGAGGGGAGTAGGCCGGTGGCGGCGTGTCGGGAAGCTCTGAGCTAGCTGAAGGCGGAAACCCTGATCCGGAGTAGGAGACATTATGGGGCATGGCTGGTTCTGCTGTCCTCTGGAATGGCATGAGACCATGTCCGGGCGGGAATTCGGAATGCCTCGGGACTAGCACTGGTGGAAGGACCGGACTCTCAACCCGTTTGTAATGGTAGGGGTTGATGCAGACTTCCTTCTGTTTGGCGCTGAAGGGATATTGGCAGATCTCGAGAGGCTTCAACTCGTGGTGACTCTGGAGGTCGGGCCAGCGCCACACGCGGCAGTATATGACGTGGGGCAGACCCTTGCGGTGGGATACCTGGAATTGGTGGATATTTATGGTGAGATTCAATTTGGATGTTTCTGTCAGATATTTAGGGTAACGGCATTGGCGTAACTATAGGGTGGCAGGGGTGGCAAAATGCCAGGGGCTCTACGGGACCCCGCACTGGCTTGGTTTAGAGCACAGAAGGGACGCTGATGCACTTCTTTATATTGAGGAAGGAGCCCCATCTGACGAATTTGCCACGGGCCCCAGACGTTATAGTTACGCCACTGGGTACAAGGCTCAAGGACTCCATGATGCAGAATAACTCTTATTTAAAAGAAACAAAGGGATAGTAATCTACTTTTCAAGTCATTTTATAATTATATTCTTTAAATTAATAAGGAAGTGGCCATTACTGGTGCTTATCAGATCAAAATGTCCAACACTGGAGCCATCACCCTAGTTCCTGTAATTTTTATAAGAATTACTATGACCAACCACTACACCAGCAGGATCCGGGTTCGATTAGCGGCCATAGCTTTACTTTTCGGATTTTTGTGTTCAAATTTTTAGTGTCGTTTAGAAATACAATTTCTAACGGTAAAATCGTAAAAGTAAACATATAAAAACAAGATGTAAAAATTCTTGATTCATTTGATAATTCTACTATTACAAATTATAAAACTCTGTAGGTGTGTCCGTGTGGGTCTGTATATACATATGTACGGCTAAACTCAGTTGGATCTCTGGAATAACCACATAGGCTACATTTTATGCCGATATTCCCGCAGGATCGGGATTTACGCTTGCATTACTAATTATTAGGGACATAAAACTTGGCACGGAAGTTCTACATGCGAATAAAATGAAAACAACAAAGAGACTTTTCGCAATATCCATACACTTCCATTGACAGCGCCCGCTTTAACTCCTCAACAGAAGACCAGCGCTGGATGAAAGACCGCGCTGGCTTAAGGCTAGCAAATGCTGAGTTGGGACCATGTTGTGACAAACTATTTATCTGTAGTTTTTTTTGTGTTCTTTATTTTGTTTTTTGTTTGTCATAAATTAACTTTTTCTTTCTTTCTCTATGGCCCCTTTCCGCTTCTTAAGCATCTTCACCAGACTATCCACTTCTTACCTGTAATCTGCCGTCGAGCGACCGTGGAATGGTGACGCATTTGGACGGCGTCCCGGGGCACGACAGCGCCCGCTCCAGCTCCTCTATGGCCCCTTTCCACTTCTTAAGCTTCTTCACTAGACTATCAATTTCTTACCTGTAATCTGCCGTCGAGCGACCGTGGAATGGTGACGCATTTGGACGGCGTCCCGGGGCACGACAGCGCCCGCTCCAGCTCCTCTATGGCCCCTTTCCGCTTCTTAAGCTTCTTTACCAGACTATCGACTTCTTACCTGTAATCTGCCGTCGAGCGACCGTGGAATGGTGACGCATTTGGACGGCGTCCCGGGGCACGACAGCGCCCGCTCCAGCTCCTCTATGGCCCCTTTCCGCTTCTTAAGCTTCTTTACCAGACTATCGACTTCTTACCTGTAATCTGCCGTCGAGCGACCGTGGAATGGTGACGCATTTGGACGGCGTCCCGGGGCACGACAGCGCCCGCTCCAGCTCCTCTATGGCCCCTTTCCGTTTCTTAAGCTTCTTCACTAGACTATCGACTTCTTACCTGTAATCTGCCGTCGAGCGACCGTGGAATGGTGACGCATTTGGACGGCGTCCCGGGGCACGACAGCGCCCGCTCCAGCTCCTCTATGGCCCCTTTCCGCTTCTTAAGCTTCTTCACCAGACTATCGACTTCTTACCTGTAATCTGCCGTCGAGCGACCGTGGAATGGTGACGCATTTGGACGGCGTCCCGGGGCACGACAGCGCCCGCTCCAGCTCCTCTATGGCCCCTTTTCGCTTCTTAAGCTTCTTCACTAGACTATCGACGGCCTTCTCCGCCCATTTCTCTTCTTCATCACCCTGGAGAATAAGGAATGTTTGGTGAGGATGGTTCATATTATAAGACAGATATTGAGAAATACAGTGATGTCTAAGCAAAATTTATCTGAGATACTTCGATGGACCCTTTTAGGGCTCTATCATAAATGGCAATGCCAATGGCAAGAATGGAACCCTTAGTTTCATGCTGTTTTCTGTCAGGCTGTCTATCAATTTTTCAATATGATAAGTATTGGAGTAAAGAAAAGTACAAAGTACCTTTTCATCTGCTCTAAATTTTTTTGATAATCATAAAATATGGTGTAACCGTGGGAGTCACCACAAGTGCTTACAAACACACCATGAAAGCATGTTTTGTACAAGATGAATCATAGTTCACAGAATTGTTGTGACTATTGGCACATGAAGTGACTCATAGCAATTGAACATTAAAAAAAAAACAAATCCCATTCAGAACTTCTCATACTCATACATAAAGAAGCCATAGTAGTATTTTGACCTTCTACTTAACTTAAGGGTCTTAAGAATTACATGTCTTACCTACCTTACCTAATTTAAAATAATAAAATTTGGCTAGGTATAGATGGAAAATGGAATCAAAATAGTAATGGGTTGCTAGCCGCATCGCCTATAACATGATTCCTATGATTTTCGCCCATTCCTTCGATGGGCTTGTACCATGTGCCCAGGAAGAGAAGCAACTGGTACATTCTATCTTTTTTCTTTGCTCCCAGACCAGCATGGAAGTAAGGGATAAATACGTGATATACATATATATGTATAACGATAATTGTTGGAAGTGTCGCAAAAAGTCAAGCTGCCTGGGATACAAATTTTAATTATGTGCGGACAAAGCCGTGGGCAACATCTTGTAAAGTTATAGTTAAGTAAGAAGCTTTACCAAGATATTCAGCACTGTGCTGATGTATTTTTTTTTTTTAATATATTTTATACTAGCTGTTGCCTGCAACTTCATCTGCACAGAATTCGTTTATCGCTATCCCACAGGAATTAGGCAATTTTCCGGGATAAAAAGTAGCCTTTGTGTTATTCCAGACTATAATCTATCTATGTTGCAAATTTCATCCAGATCTGTCCAGCCGTTATGGCGTGAAAGAGTAACAAACATCCATCCATCCATACTTACAAACTTTCGCGTTTATAATATCAATAGGATTTATAACAAATAATATAAGATAGAGGAGGTAAGTAAATAAAGTACAAGAAATTTAGATAGAAATAAAAAGAAATGTTATTGTGACTTGAGACAGAGAGAGCCCCAAACAAAATGGCTCATTGGTAAATATTTGTAATTTACTATTTCATTTTACCTACTAATGTATTATTCAAGTGTTTGCGCAGGATCCTGTTATTGATATTACAAGTGATTCACAAATAACAGTTCTCGGAATCATTTAGTATTTGGAAAGGGTCCAATAAACAGCTGTTTACTAAACAAAACTTGCATGTAGTTTACCTGTACTAAAAATATCCAAAATGGTGTAGGTGATGATGGCACCCGTGTTGGGCACTATAAGCTGACAAGCGCCAGTAATGGACACATTCTTAATTTAAAGTTGATTAAATTGACTGTTGTAAAATAAATTACTATCCCTTTGTTTCTTTTAAATGAGAGTTATTGTGCATTATTGGGTTGCTGTTCATTACTGGTGCCTTCATCCTATGTTTTTTTGCTATAAGATAAGTCAGAGCTGTCTAGGTGCTCAAAATTAAGTAAGCGCAGACATATTTTCAAAATCATAAGTTTATTTTGCAAATATGTACAAAGGGCTCTTTACATCCTAATTGATACTACCAGAATCTCCGTAAAAACCGTCATTGCCAAAACAAAACCATACCGCTCTTCGTAACCGCTAATACAAGTACATATGAAAAAAATGAAAGGTACAAATATTCATAATTGTATATTGCAGAGTGCGGCCTTTACAAGAGTGGCAGTATGTAATTTCTTATTCAGCGTGATTCAAAGAAAGGAAAGTTTTTTTCTGTGATAAAAAGCCTATGTTAATCAGGGATAGTGTTGCTTTCTATTTGTGTATTATTTTATAGTCTGTTCCGTAGTTTAAACTTTTGAACACCAACATCAGCTATTACTGGCAGCGAGTAGAAATGTAAAGATGATTTAAGTTATGCTTGGTGTTCAAAAGTTTCACCCGTCAACGTCCCAGCAACTGCAGTAGCCGCTAACTTGTATAGTAACTAGTAGTTACTGGGACGCTCAACATGTTAAGAGTTACACACAAACATAATGTTTAAGTACACTTTCTAATACATTAGTTTAGATTTTAAACAAGTAGTTTATGGATAGTCTATCACTGTTCCTTGTATGCCATGCATATACATCCCACTGCGGCAGATCTCATATAAGATTGAAAGGGCTTAACCTCCTACCACCCAATATCACAATTTAACTTTGGGCTGCAGGAGATAAGTCATAATACCCGCAAGGGTAAGATGTTTTGTGAGAAAAATTTCAAATCTAATTTTGCACATAAAAGCTGGATCCTGGGTACAAACTATTAGGCTATTTAGCTTATTTTGTAATAGTAACTACACAGCAATAATAACACCTATTCCATGTTTTCTATCACATCAATGGCTAGAATATCTAGCCTACCTGGCTTAGAAGGCATATTATAGTACTTTACATAGTCATAATCATGTTGAGAAATGACTTACCATAAAAGGTTATGTCAGGTTGACTTTGCAACTTGGTTATTTGTATTTTGATGATTGTTTTCCTCATAACTAGTTAACAGAATTATAAGAGCAAACAAAAGAGCGTCTTACATATTATGGTACTGCCTGTGGCAGTTTTTTGTTAGAGAAAGGTAACATACCAGGATGGTAAGACCCAAGTTTTTAACAGGTAAATAAACGTTGAGGGATAGAAAAAAGTATATAACACCGTCTAACCTGTTTCCAGCCAAGCAGTTTCTTAACAGCGGGACTCGTGAAGGAAAACAGGCTGTTCAAGCTCGACATAGGCCCGCTGCTCGAGGATTCCCCATCGTCGGTGTCCATGGCGACCGCCCGATGCGAAGCCTCGATGACTCACCGCGCCAGGACTTAGTGGAAACACCGCGGAAACGCTTAAACGGCCATCGGTTCAGTCACTTGGTATTCCCCACAAGTCGCCACTAATTACAAACCACCAAGCGTCCCGACACTGATCGCAAACGGCTGCTCACTCACTCTGTTCCAATGTATCCTTATCTTTTTATTTATGCACTGTTAACTTGCCCCGCGATAACTACTCAGCTTTTTCGCTTGGGTCAAGATAAATGTTGAAAAATGAAAATAAAACGCTTGTCAAGTGCCTCCATTCGACTTTTTTTTAATTTATGTCATTTTAAAGCGATGCGCACCGACGCTCACATCAAAAAACAAATTAACACTCAAATCGGGGAATCATTATTGGCGTTAATAAAAAAAAATGGAATATATATAAATAGCGGGAATTTTTACTACTTCTTCAAATTAATTAATCAATAATTAAATTTACCTATATGGTTTTTCAAAATTAATTGCAATTAATGGGCGAGTATCTTTATATCGTTCCTCTACACGCATAATTGAATACAAAAAATTGGATGTTTTGGTTTTTTAGACCTAAGTTAGCGTGTAAAGGAACGTTTTTTTCGCATTTGCCGAGAATTTTCTCGAATTATTTTGAATTGTCATTTCGTATGGTATTCGGTTTGTGTCTTGTCTTGCGCCGGATTATATTTAGTGGCCGACGAACAAAGAGAATTAACTTGTGATAATTAATCAGTGTGTGTACCAATATCTTATAATCTTCCACTAACTGAATTAGGACATACAGTAGCAAACATGGAAAAGGTAAGTGAGGTTATAATGATTTTTGATGAAACATTAATTATGAATGGGATGTGTGTAATTGATTGGAAATCGTAATTTTAGGTTAATCAGCTGAAAGAGAAAGGCAACGAGGCGCTGGCCGCCGCGAATTACGAATTAGCAATTAAGTGTTACGCGGACGCGATCGCTTTGGATCCAAATAACCACGTTCTATATAGCAACCGATCAGCGGCATACGCTAAGGCAGGGAAATATGATGAAGCGCTAGAAGATGCTGAGAAAACAGTGTCCCTCAACACTAAATGGGGCAAAGGCTACTCACGGAAAGGCTCTGCACTAGCTTTCTTAGGTCGTTTCGATGAAGCTGTAAGGGCATATGAAACGGGTCTTAAACTCGAGCCAGGGAATCAGCAGTTGGTGTCAGGGTTGGAGGAAGTTCGGGGACAGGCCGCCATGCTGAAGGACTTTCTTCAGCGGCTAGAGAATGATCCGGAAACTAAGGAATGGCTGAAGGATCCGGAATACATGAAACTTGTCATGGTGAGTTTTTTTGTATTCTAACTTTTGTAAATGCCATGTGGTTCAGATGAGAGAAGCAACTGGTACATGATATGTTTTTTTTTTGCTCCCAGACCAGCATGGAAGTTAGTATAAAAAATAATTACATTTAAAACATTTAAATGGTTATAAAATTTTAAAGGGATCTCCAGTCACAAGTTTTTTTCCATATGGTTATACTTTGGAATCCTTATGCGAGTTAGACTACTATTGGCCAGTTTTTAAGTAGTTACTTGGACATGTAAGCGTCCATAGGCTACGGTAGCAGCTTAGGGCTTGTCCAGAAATCATGTGATTGTTTATGGGGGGGAGGGGTGAAGGTCAGCAAAATATCACGAGTGATTACAATGGGGGAGGGGGTTGGAGATCACATCACATGTCACTCTTTTTACACAACTATCAATCTATTGTAGCTTTAAACAAGCAATTCTTGTTTACGAGCGTTTTTCAAAAAGTCCACATGGACATTTTCTCCAGAATTTGAATATTTTGGGTTTTTCTTTCTCAGAATCGTGAAGAATGGATTTTTTTTTCCTGGTCATGTTCCGTACATACCTAACTATGTTAAAAAAGTGATGAACTGGAATGGAAATTGTGGGACATATTTTTTCTTGATTCTGAGTAAGAAAAACCCAAAATAGTTAAATTCTGAAAAAAATTATTGTGGACTTTTTTTGGAAAATGCTCTTATATGTATGTAGTTTCACTTTTAGAAGTCTGTTAGTGATAAGAGTAGGCTCATTTTTTTATATCCCTCAGTTGTACCAGTCTTTGAATATTAGTGGCACTTGAGTCATTTATAGTCTCCAATCATTTCAAACCGTTTTCTCTTTAATCGTTTGGCTTATAACCTAACTCCCACGCATTCGCCATTATGTTCATTTTGACACTACATATGGGCTGACAATTGGCATCGGAATCAGCTAGCTGTCACATTCATACACGAACTGTCAAAATGAACACGATGGCGATTGCGAGCGAGTTAGGTAAAGCCTACGGGTTCAAAAAGTTCACCCTTACTAATACATTGTTTACAAAGTTCAATGTCCTTTTATAATTGTATATTTAACCTGTGTGGATAACCTGCCTTTATTATTGGCGATCATTTAATTATATGCCAGCAATTCACTTGGATTATTGGGCGAATTATTAACATGAGCGATAGAGATGCACTACATTGTTAGTGTGAGTGAAGGTGATGCCAATAGTGCATAGTCAAAGGTTAGTAACCCAAGTGCTAGCACAAAAGTGTTTATTTATAGATGTTGCTATAGTAGAAAGTACCAGTGGCTTCTTCATGTTATAGGGGATGCAGCTAGCAACCCATCACTATTTTGATTCCCCTTTCCACCTTGCCCATAATCATGCTAAACATGGGCTTTAGATCTTGTTACTTTAGGTTCTACCCCGTAAGGGATAGGCGTGATTTATGTATGTTTGTATGTATGCTATAGTAGTCCAAACTCCTACTGAACAGTTTTCATACAGTTGTCACCAATATATAAAATGAAAATTATTAATGCAACAAAATAATGAATGTATTTTGAATTTTTCAGTCCATCGCATCGAATCCGTTCGACACGCGCAACCTATCCAAAAACAAAGACAAGCGTTTCCCCAAAACCCTCGGCCACTACCTTGGCATCAATCTTAAGGGCTCCGAGTGGCCCATGCCCATGGACGTCGATCCACCAGCACCAGAGAAAAAACCATCTCCGCCCCCAGAAAAACAAGAACCGCCGAAACCCAAATACGATGACCTACCAGAGAACCGGAGACTGGCTTTACAGGAGAAAGACCTTGGCAATGAATGCTATAAGAAA
Organism: Pandemis corylana; assembly: GCA_949127965.1. NCBI lineage: Eukaryota > Metazoa > Arthropoda > Insecta > Lepidoptera > Tortricidae > Pandemis > Pandemis corylana. The sequence goes on along the minus strand of OX421858.1, from coordinate 14,701,783 downwards.
AAGGAGTTTGATAGTGCCATCTCACATTATAGGAAGGCCATAGAGCATGACCCGTCAGATATTACGTTCTACACAAATATGGCCGCTGTTTATTTTGAGCAGAAAGAGTATGAGAACTGTATCAAAGAGTGTGAGAAGGCTATCGAGATCGGAAGAGAGAATAGAGCTGATTTTAAGTTAATAGCTAAAGCGTTTACCAGAATTGGTGAGTAATTTTTTTTTCTAATCTAAAATTTTTACGAAGCTTTAGGCACTTGTGTGACTATGCCAGCCCCATTAGATGTCTCTTGGGTCAAATTCTTCAAGCACTCCCCTGCTCACTACCAGATTCTCTGGAAGCAAAGGAGCATTAAACAGGCTCACATCAGCCAAGTAACTCTATTATCCTTCGTCATTTCACAGCTTTATTTTCCACTCAATACTTTTTTATTAATATACATTTTTCGTTTATTATACCCAGTCTTTTGAAAGGCATTCATGGGGCCGAGGTCAATATGAAGAGGCTTTTGGTACCATGTAATGTAAAAATGAGATGGGCGTAACTGTGTGTGGTGGGCGGTCTATCGTCAGAAATAAATAAAAAGCAAAATTTTAATATACATTTTAGTTATTATTTCTTTCATTCTTTGATATGTGGCCCCTCTATGGGTAAAAGCCTCCTCCATTTTTTTTCCACCTTTCACTATCTTTTGCTGTATGCATCCATTGTTTTAATGCCATGTTTATTATGTCATCAGCCCTTTTCTTTTGTCTTCATACATTTTTTTTCCCTTTGGGCCATTTAGTTGTGTGATAATTCCATTTCTTTCCCTATATGGTAAGCCCATTTTCACTTGTGTTTCAAACTTAAATAAAGAGTATCTGTTAATTTAGTT